>OX421493.1:34887825-37287825 GCA_949126835.1 Anisus vortex
AGACAAAGCTGTTGTCTAGTGTTATTGAAATAGCTCAGTGGTGTAGACAAAGCTGTTGTCTAGTGTTATTGAAATAGCTCAGTGGTGTAGACAAAGCTGTTGTCTAGTGTTATTGAAATAGCTCAGTGGTGTAGACAAAGCTGTTGTCTAGTGTTATTGAAATAGCTGAGTGGTGTAGACAAAGCTGTTGTCTAGTGTTATTGAAATAGCTGAGTGGTGTAGACAAAGCTGTTGTCTAGTGTTATTGAAATAGCTGAGTGGTGTAGACAAAGCTGTTGTCTAGTGTTATTGAAATAGCTCAGAGGTGTAGACAAAGCTGTTGTCTAGTGTTATTGAAATAGCTCAGTGGTGTAGACAAAGCTGTTGTCTAGTGTTATTGAAATAGCTCAGTGGTGTAGACAAAGCTGTTGTCTAGTGTTATTGAAATAGCTCAGTGGTGTAGACAAAGCTGTTGTCTAGTGTTATTGAAATAGCTGAGTGGTGTAGACAAAGCTGTTGTCTAGTGTTATTGAAATAGCTCAGTGGTGTAGACAAAGCTGTTGTCTAGTGTTATTGAAATAGCTGAGTGGTGTAGACAAAGCTGTTGTCTAGTGTTATTGAAATAGCTGAGTGGTGTAGACAAAGCTGTTGTCTAGTGTTATTGAAATATTTCTAAGAAGCATTTTTCTTCCATTTTATTGTCCTTATAATATTTTGACAACTCCCTATGCAAAGCATGCAGATGCATATTAGTTGTTGTGTTTTGAAAAAAAGTTCAACAGAGGTTATTTATAATCTACTATTTAATTGTCTACATTATTTTGTCACTTGTAAATAAGCCAGAAACATGTATGCTACATAAAAGTTCAGTTCTTAAGATACAGTAATTTTCAGGGTTGAAGGGTTGAAAGAATTATTTTTGAGTAAAACAGACCCAAGACAGAATACATGAGTATATAACAATATACCGTAGTAATCAGTAACCTGAATAACTTATTTGGAATTTTTAGTGTAATAAAATTGATTCCTGAAAAAATATTTTTTTATTTAGTAAGTAAAGTACCCTTATGAACCAAACTGATCATAGGGCTGGTGAAGCAGCGTTCACCGGTGGCCATGGCATACAAGGGGATGTATGGCCCGCACAATGCCCAGCCACCTTTACTTTACCCCAACTAATGTCAGGTACCCATCAGAGCTGGGTAGACTCAGGATGACAGGAGCACCCTCAAGACCAGGGACAATATCCTATCCATCCAGCACCAGGATTTGAACTCAGAACCTTCAGATTGCCAGTCAAATTTTACTTCTATTCTAGGAAATCATCACCATTTGATGCTAACTGAAACCAAAATTTCATTTGAAAATACATTGTATATATATGTTAAATTGTATATATTAATAAATCTTTTTTTTTATATATTTCTAGGGGAGAAACCATTCACATGCAGCTGGGAGGGATGCAGACGGAGTTTTGCTAGATCTGATGAACGCTCTCGGCACCTTAGAACCCATACAGGGGAGAAGAAATTTGAATGCAGTTTGTGTCAAAGGCGTTTTATGCGCAGTGACCACTTAGCCAAACATTTGAGAAGACACAGTACTAAGAAATCTGCTCATTAGTCAAAAGCACAGGGCAAGAGTTATGAAGTTTTGAATGCACAAATGCTTCAATAGTCAGTATGAATATTTTTAAAAATGATACGCTGTGATAATAATATCCCTTTTTTATTTCCTTTTTATTCTTTGTTTGCCCTGAAATTGTAAATGTTGTAAATGAAATTGTTTTTATTTTTTTCTATCTTAAGCTATAAAAAAAAATATTTTTTAGTATGCTTCTTTCTAGCAGGCATCAGATCAGCTGTTATTTACTGGTCTGAACACTTACTTAAATGTATCAAATCTTTACATTTTCCTGGTGCTTTATTTTACTTCACTTTGAAGAAATGAATTAGAAAGTTCAAAATGAACTAGATGAGGGTGAATACAACTCATTTTTGAATTATACGGTATAAAAACAATTTGCCATCCTATTTATTTTACTATTGTGATTGTAAATAGTTTGTTACGTATTATTGTGTGACATAAATTATTTTTTTAACTTAAAATTTTTTGCTTTGCATGAGTTGCTATATTTTAAAATTGTATTTATTTTACAGTAAAATACAGTCTGTGTAATGTCTTTTATTTATTATAGTTAAGGTCAAATGCAATACATTTATTAAATTAATGGTTAGTCACATAGTTTTTAAGTTCATATTAATATTTGACATACAAAACATCAAATGCCGGTACTTTATTTTTGCTAAATACTTATTGTGAAAAATTACTTTATTAGACCATAAAAAACAATTGTTGATGTTTAAAAAATAACGGGTCTATTTTTAAAAAAAAAAAAAAAAAAAAAAAAAACATAAAATTTAACCAAATAACAAGATAGTATTAATTAAGTCAACTTTACAAAAAATTAGTTTATTCGCTATAAATAGTCTGGTTGTAAGAAGCTGTAATTTCAATATGACTATAATTTATTTATGACTGAACAACTGTATAAATTTTTATTCCTGCATTAAATATTTTTATAAAAAATTTGTGTTGTCTCTTTCGAGATTATTATTTTTTGGTCCATTCATTATTACACACAAAACTCCTACATTTTCATATACCATCCTGTTCAACACGGAACATTTTTTAAACAGTCTTCACTATGCTTAGCTACAAATGAGCTTCTCTACCCATTTCCACATTTAGCAATAGTAAGGTTTCCTATTAGCTTTACTATTTATAATTTTTGTATATTATGGTTGCAAACTTATAAATATACTTTCAAATTGTATTGTTTTAAATTCTTTGTCCAAGTAATTCATTAACTAAAACTTAACAATATAAGCAAAACTAAAGAGAAGTTTATACTATTAAACATATAAATCAATCAGACATTGTAAATACTGTGATATTGTGATATGTAAATACTGATTTTAATTTAAGTAATATTTGAACATTCGGTCTGAATCAAATGTTAATTCTTCCATTAACTAAAGGCATTTTTTTTTTAAATATATATAATATAAAAAAGGCCTATTATAGGCTACTTTGACTATGGCATACCATAAATCTACATTCTGTAATAGAATTAGTGTTGCTAAGACAACATAGAGTCACTAGAGTAAAGTCAATTTAACAAATATTATGTATTGCTACTCATTGCTAGTTAGTCTGAAGTCTCTAAATATGCTGGTAAGTTCAGAGGTCATAGACATAATATGTCTATATTATAGAGTTTAAAAAAAAACTGTCTATAATTTTATATATATATATTTTATATATAAAATAGTATAAAGTATACACTATAAAGTCTATATATAAATAGTAAAAAACAAGTAAGTTCTAACTTATTTATGCTTAAAAACCTGGCCTAATATGTATGCCCTAATATTAAATTAAAGTGAGAAAAGAAGACTACCGTAGTTAAATTTGCATACGGGTACCTCAATAGTTTTAGTTATTAAGGATAGACTTGAGTTTTTAAAGTAATGCTTTGACATATTATTACAGTATTGAATTTGTTAAACATATCTGAAAGGACATAGTCACATATTTTCAGTTTTGAGAAAATTAAATCAAAAACTTTGAAGACTTAGACTACTTAGTGTAATAATTAATAAGATAGTTTTTGTATTTACTGAAAGTTAATTCATTTATGAATAAGAAAACCTAAAAAAAACCACACCTAAAAGCTGCTTATTGATATTGAATAATAAAGGCTTCCACATTTACTATCTGATGCAGAGCTTTTATTTCTGTGTTTCTGCCTCTTATATTAACCGAAGTCACTACCATAATATTCAAACCCAGTTGTTGATTCACAATTATTTTAATCACACATTCTCTTGGACATGTATAACAAAAGTTGATACAGTAACAGTATGGATAGTGGGTTGATGGGGATGATAACACCATCCATAACACCATTCACTATGTCCAGAAAATAAGGGAGGGTTGAGAAAAGTTGACGTCAACAATGTTACTTTTTATTATAAGTAATTTAATTTTAAAAAATCAAGAAATGGAAATTAGTCATGCGTTTGTATGACACACACTTATGTCAAGAGCGGACCAATAAAATCATGGATTTACTGGATGGCCAACTTCTTGACCTACAAGCCGTACCCTCTTTTTTAAGATCTGAACAAAACAAAGACAAAATATGACGAGTATGGAGGGGTGGGGGCACATGGTGCAAGATGCGGAGGGGAATTGTTCAATTCGTGGGGGGGGGGGCACATGGTGCAAGATGCGGAGGGGAATTGTTCAATTCGTGGGGGGGGGGGGGCACATGGTGCAAGATGCGGAGGGGAATTGTTCAATTCGTGGGGGGGGGGGGCACATGGTGCAAGATGCGGAGGGGAATTGTTCAATTCGTGGGGGGGGGGCACATGGTGCAAGATGCGGAGGGGAATTGTTCAATTCGTGTGGGGGGGGGGGCACATGGTGCAAGATGCGGAGGGGAATTGTTCAATTCGTGGGGGGGGGCACATGGTGCAAGATGCGGGGGGGAATTGTTCAATTTGTGGGGGGAGGGGCACATGGTGCAAGATGCGGAGGGGAATTGTTCAATTTGTGGGGGTTGAGGGGGGGGGGGGAAATAGAGCTTGGCAGGAGATAAATAGAAGTTTTTTTCTGATATAGGCATTTAAAGCCTAAACTAATATACTTTTGCTAACACTACTAACAGCTGATTGGTGAAACATTAAAATAGGTCGATTAAATAGATCTATATTTTTCAAAGTCCTTATTTCTAATTTTCCGAAAAAAAAATCATGGGTAAAATTGTATAATTTTCAGTAACCTATCAAGGAGATTTGAAATGTAGCAATTCTCAACTGCTGCACAATTACCCCCCTTAAATCTTCAACAACTAACATTGTAATAATTGTATCAAAATATTAGTAGTGAAACATAAAACTAGATTCATTAAATTATATCTTATTATGAAAACAAAATTATAATATTAGGCTAATATTAGATGAAAAAGAAATATTGTTAAAATCCTCAGATTGGAAAAAATATGGGAGGGATGTAACAAGGTATTTCTATGCCACCGACCTCTCCTTTGACAGTTACAGTCAGTTTGAAATCTGTTAAGTTTAAAATGTATTAAAATCACCCTAGACCATTTAATCTATATTCTATTTTTTTAATGAAAGCCAGTGCATACAAATGTTAAATCTTTTAATGTTGAATATGGGGAGGTGGGGGCGATTTTTTTTAATGTAATTTTTAGGGGGGGGGGTCTCTGGTAGTTTGACAATTGTTGACAATGGGGCAGGGGAGATTACAAACTGCCTAAAATTGTTGTAATTAATGAATTTCCCCTTTTGATATACTGGATATACAAATGCTTAACGCCTTGAAACATGGGATGGGCAACCTTTATGTGTGTGGGTGCCAACACTGGCACAATCTATGACAAAAATTTTCATGCGTGACAGACAAAACTTTTTGAGAACATTTTCCAGAGTAAAAGAAGAAATGACAAAAGTCATTCATCAGAAAAAAGGTGGTGTGCCATGTTTGCCATCAGTTGCCCATCCCTGCATCATAGTTAACTCCGTCTTTCAGTACATTTATAACAGTAATTAGAGGAATGTGTTGTTTATCTATTGCATTCATAGGAAGTAATAATAAAATAACAAAATCTTTGTATTACTTGCATAAAACAAAAATGTTTATTGTAAGTCACATTTTATTTGTTCAATCCCAGTCATTCATACAACATTGTGACTGTTCTTCCTCCCGTCATACATTTTCAACACTGACTTCCCTTCCTCTCAGTCATACATTTTCAACACCCTGACTTTCCTTATTCAAGTCATACATACAACATTGTGACTTCTTCCTCGCAGTCATACATACCACATTGTGACTTCTTCCTCCCAGTCATACATTTTCAACACCATGACTTTCCTTCTTCTCAATCATACATACAACATTGTGACTTCTTCCTCGCAGTCATACATACCACATTGTGACTTCTTTCTCCCAGTCATACATTTTCAACACCATGACTTCCCTTACTCCCAGTCATACATACCACATTGTGACTGTTCTTCCTCTCAGTCATACATTTTCAACACCATGACTTCCCTTACTCCCAGTCATACATACCATTGTGACTGTTCTTCCTCCCAGTCATACATTTTCAACACCATGACTTCCCTTCCTCTCAGTCATACATACAACATTGTGACTGTTCTTCCTCCCAGTCATACATTTTCAACACCATGACTTCCCTTCTTCTCAATCATACTTCCTCTCTTATAAAACATAATAATTGCAAAAAGGCTGACCAAAAATTATCCCAGGTGTGTAAGGAATATACATCTATAAAACATTTTGTTTTCAAGTATTGTTATATGGTAGACAACTCCCCAGTTCCCTAACCTATGTAACAATGGAGACTTGATTATAACATTATAATGGTAAGTTCAAATAATATGGACTTTACTTTAGACCCCAGAAAACATGAATGAAGAAACATCTGCAATGTAAACACCTATCCTATATACAGTGCAATCAGTATATACATGCTAGTGCAATTAGATCAGCATAATTGAATAATAACATTAAAACCATGACTTTTTAAACAAAGCCAAAATATTTTCTCAATTTAAAAAAGGAAACAAAGTGCACAATGATAAAAAAAAAAAACAATTATGGTACAATTAATTTAAAAATAAACATTTTACACAAACAACAAACACAAAGTCCAATATTGTGCAAAGAAATTTCACTATAGCATCCATAATTTTTTTTCATAGTACCTAGCAGAAAGGATTCATTTTATTTTGACAGAAAAATTAAGCTATCTAAACACTATTATAATCATAGTATTCATAGTAATCCCAATACTGTAGGTCATGAAAATTTTATTTATTTTTTAACAATGAGTACGTAAAGTACCAGTGGGACTAAATTGATCATAGGTGAAGCAGCGTTCACCATTTTCTATAGCCATGACATACTAGGGGATGTGTGGCCAGCACAGTGTTTTAAAATATCCCAACTAATGTCAAGTACCGGTAAACATCAGAGCTGGGTAGACTCATTGACACCCTTGAGTCCCGAGAAAAAAATCCTAGTTTTCAGGATTCAAACCCAGGACCTTTTGTACGCCAGTGAAACACGCTGCTGCCCCGCCACTGTGCCCCTCATTTAACAATGAGGGCAGGCTATACTTTTAACAATGAGGGTAGGCTATACATTTAACAATGAGGGTAGGCTATACATTTAACAATGAGGGTAGGCTATACATTTTTTAGCTCTTATCAGCCCATTATTTCCTGAATTATATTTTTTTATACATAATTTGTAAGTGAATAAGAGGTGAGAAAAGTTCATGTGTACTTTTTGAGGAGCCTTCTACTGGTACCACTGGTAGCCTACAAATATATTTACAATAAATGGAAGACTCTTAAAGCAATCCTGTTGCTCTCAAACTGGTGTCCACAAAAAAGGTTAATAGATACCATGATATCAAGAAACTTATAGGGGCCTACAAAAGAATTAAAATTATAGCATAAATTGAAGTTTCATTTGTAAAGTTACATGTAATGTCATTAATTGTTATTTCCCAGGTCAAGATGTGATTATTTATCCCATTGTTGACCAAAGGTAAGGTTTTTTTTTCAGTTTTAGCACAGAAAACAAACTCTCATCTACAGAACTTGTTTCAAAAGTGTAAAGAAAGAGCTATTCACACTGGAGAAAGAGCTATTCACACTGGAGAAAGAGCTATTCACACTGGGTACACTTTCACCATTCTCTATTTGGAACCAATTTTAGTGAAATTTGTGAAAATGTTCTCTAGAACTTTATTCACAATATTTTTTTTTTAAAGAAATTAAACAAAAAACACACACACACTGTCAATCTTTGGTTGTTGTTCTAGTTTTCAAACATTAGAACATATTGCACTACTCATCTCCAAGCCCAGAGGATGAAAACCATGCCTTGTGAGTTCAAATAAATGTTACCACTGGAGAGACAGTGAACTTCATTAAATTGAATGCACCTAACTTCTATTTCTTTTACTAGTACTTGTTTCTGGGTTTAAAAAAGAAAGCTTTTTTGAATTTGAAACATTCTTACTTTACTCAAACAATGGGTGAGTGGCCTTCTCAGGGAAATTTAACATTTCTTTTTAGCAAAATGCTAAACCACAGAGTAGCATATAAAATGACCTTATGTTTTATATTCCTTTCATATTTGGTCAACATATTTTAAACTGACAAATTCCAGAATTCTGGCAGATTAAAGCGCTCCAATGTTATGAAAAAAATGACAGCTTAAGAAATGAGGCTGGCATGTTAAGTTATGAGAAGAACAGTTTTGATCCAGTTCCATACATGAACACATTCAATGCTCCAGTTCCATACATGAACACATTCAATGCTCCAGTTCCATACATGAACACATTCATTGATGAAAGTTAACTTTAACTTTGATGACTTGTGATGTTATCTTACAGTGATAAAACTATATGATCAGCTGATTAATTCTAAAAAAATATGAGATTTTAAAAATACTGTGGATTCTTTAAGACATCTTTTATATTTTCCATAAGATATCTATTAGATAAGAAAACAGTTTATTTATTTTCAAAAGATGGTGCAAAACACATTTTCCTAGAAAAGGATTGTAGTGATTTAGATTGAAATGGCATGTCACATCCTGATGTTGTATAGAAAACTTTGATTCCATTAACATTAACAACTACTTACAAGTGTAACTTACAATTAAAACAAAATCTAGAACCAGAAACAAATTAAAAAATTACAAACTGGCACAAAAGAATGCAGAATAAAGAAGAACTAGTTCTGGCAAGAGAGATACATTCATTCATTCCATTGAAATTTGATTGGAAGCTGGATGACAAAAATCTTTCATTTTCTAAATAATAATTGTTTGTGGAAAAATGGCTTATTAACAGTATCATATATCTTAATTGTATTTAAATTATATCACAAATTTTCAAAGTTCTGCGAGCCATCAAAAGTATGTTTAAGTTTGAGGTACCACAACGCTAGAAATTCTTAAAAGCTTGAGAGCCACTCTAAAGAAGAGTATAAATTTATTTACTTCAGGGGTCTCTTTATTTCAGGTCACATTTTTCTTTTATAATTTTCTAATTAAAAATACACATTTATGAAATAATAAATTCTATTAAAATAGATAGATTAAAGATACAAATTAGTATATTTAATATATACTAAATATTGATCTGTAACTTTTGGGTCGCTTATAAGCAGTGTGGAATTTTATAACGTTGGTAATACTTAGAGGAGTGGTATAGTTGATAGCTGCGCTAAAATGTGATTTTATAAACTAAAGTTTATTGATCAAATATGCAACTTCAGTTTTAAAATGTACATCCAGTTGTATAGGGAACAAAAATAATAATTTAAGGATAAGTCCCCAAACCTATAAACAGTGTTAAATATTGATTCCTAAATTGTAAACCTATAAACAGTGTTAAATATTGATTCCTAAATTGTAAACCTATAAACAGTGTTAAATATTGATTCCTAAATTGTAAACCTATAAACAGTGTTAAATATTGATTCCTAAATTGTAAACCTATAAACAGTGTTAAATATTGATTCCTAAATTGTAAACCTATAAACAGTGTTAAATATTGATTCTAAATTGTAAACCTATAAACAGTGTTAAATATTGATTCTAAATTGTAAACCTATAAACAGTGTTAAATATTGATTCTAAATTGTAAACCTATAAACAGTGTTAAATATTGATTCTAAATTGTAAACCTATAAACAGTGTTAAATATTGATTCCTAAATTGTAAACCTATAAACAGTGTTAAATATTGATTCCTAAATTGTAAACCTATAAACAGTGTTAAATATTGATTCCTAAATGTAAATTCAACAATTCATACAAAAAATAAATATACTATTAAACATGGAACACTGCTCTGGAATGCAACATAGGATGAACATCCGAAGAAATAACGCCGCCTCTCACCAAACTGGGTTTCACATTAATCCCTTCACTAACATGATTTTCAGACAGTGGAATCAATTGAAAACCATTTGTTGTTTCATATTCTTGCAAAAGGAGATGGCTCTTCTGGGAGTAATGCTCAATCAGGCTGTTATTGAAATTGAAATCACTTTTTGAATGAGCCAAGCCAATACTTGGCGATGATTGCTTCAATTCCGATGTACTTCTTGTATATGGCAATACTTGTTTCATTTTATTGGCTTGGTTCTGGTCATATTTAGCCTGAGGATGAAACGAACAATGCATAGAATGAGAACAATCAGCCTCTACAATAAATAACCCAATATAAGATACTTGTAAGTGCATAACAAGAAACTTAAAAACAAACAAACAAAAAATATAAAAGAAGTTAGATTAAATACAATTTGTAACTAAAGGCACTTTATTTTAAAAAGTAAAAGCAGTTCATGCACACAATAAATCTGAGAATTAAAATTTTTTAAAGAAAAATCCAAATTGAATTTGTAAACAATATCATTTTTAAGGACAAGAACAAAGAGTATTGGCTGTGGTCTTATATATTCGCTACAAAAAATTAATCCATTTACACATAAATATATATATATATATACACTGATGTGCTGATACATGGATATGTACACATATGTATACATGAATTTATTTATAAATATATATGTGTATATATCAACATAAATAATTACAGAGAGTTTGTTTGTTCTTATATATATATATGTTTGTCCTCTAAAACGCTTATGAAATATAAAGGGTACCAAGTATGCATATAGACCTACATTATAAATTATATCTACAATTAAAAAATTTACAGTTAAAAATAAATTAATCATAAAGTTGGAATTAATATGTGTAATGTAGTAAATCTACAAATTTTATGAACATGATAATCTACCCTCACCTTGTTGTAAAATAAAACTCCTACAATCGCTACAATCATGCCCAGTATGTTCATTGGTCCTAGTAAATCTATTAATTTTATGAACATGATAATCTACCCTCACCTTGTTGTAAAATGAAACTCCTACAATCGCTACAATCATGCCCAGTATGTTCATTGGTCCTAGTAAATGTACTAATTTTATGAACACGATAATCTACCCTCACCTTGTAAAATAAAACTCCTACAATGGCTACAATCATGCCAAGTATGTTCATTGGTCCTAGTAAATCTATTAATTTTATGAACATGATAATCTACCCTCACCTTGTTGTAAAATAAAACTCCTACAATGGCTACAATCATGCCAAGTACGTTCATTGGTCCAACAGGGTTTTGTAAGATAATGAGAGATCCACCAATAATGGCAATTCTTTTAGTGGCATTGGCTACTGCATAACTCAGGGGCGAGACAAGAGCTAGCACAGAAAATGCCAATACATTGTGCATCATATTACAAACACCAGCACATAGTAGCATCAATAAGGTTTGTGTTACTTTGCCGTTTTCTAGCTGAAAAAAGAAATAAAAACATATTTATTTTAAAATTATATATTTTAAAATATTATAATCATATAGAGTAGGCATTTGTAAAAACAGATTTCTACTTCATGGCCTAAAATGGAAGGCAATTGTTTTTACTTTATCTTGCCTGGCTTGTACATGTTATTACTTCCTTCTGGGTAACCCTAACCTCAATCAGAACAAGCATGCACTCAAGTTCACAGGAGGGATACATTTTAGTCCGTAGGGTGTTCCCTCTGAAGTTAGCGCCTCGCCAGATGCATATAAATATAATATTTGTTACTCTGTCAGCTGATCCCCATAAAATACTCCACTGGCTATCGTTGTCTGAGAGATAATGGAAATAACCTGACCTTTGTGTCACAAGTTAATTCATGCACAATATTTACCATATATTTAACAACAACAGAAATCACTGAATTATAATTTAGTCATAAACTATCTCTAATTAATTATATTTATATAATACATTTTGATGTATTTTTAATGAGTTTGTAAAACAATTGATATATTCAATTTTTAATAAAGTTAAGCATTATAATGTTTCTCTGATTTTAAATGCAGGAGACAAATAAAACGGCCTACATTTTCTACTTAAAGTTGTTAATTCTAACTAGGTCTTAAAGATTTAAATTTTTGAAAAATAATTTTCCATTTTTACTGCCTGTAATTTCTATTATAAACCTTTTTTTTTAAAATAAATAAATGTGACAATTGGCAAACTGGGGGCAACAACCAGGATTTAAAAAAATGCTTTCAAAACAGGTTGTCATTTTTAAAACAAATAATTGCATTCCTGTTCAAACCTTTTTTTTAAACCTAAAAAAACTTGTGATGATGGATTTTCCATTATAACTTTCAAAAACTGATTTTTTATACAAAGTAGTTTTTTTAATTATGAAAAAAAATCATTTTTATTGCATATATTATTTATTTAGACAAGTATTAATTTAAAACATCAAATTTCTTTTTTCAGAATTTGAAATGGTGTTATAGATTCACCCTCTACTGCAGTCTAGAGAGGATGTTTGTAGACTGATTGTATGCATTTTTACTGCAATTTAGAATAAAAATAAAGTAACTAAATTATAAGTTCATAACCATTTTAGAACTATTTTTCAAGTTACTTACAAAATGAGTGTCCTGGTAGATTCTGGTAAAATCAAAAAGAAACCAAACTGGAATAAACATACCGGCAGACAGTCTTGTGATAAGTGTTAAAAGTTCTAGATGGTGGTACTCTGTTTCTTTAAGGCACTGAAATATAACATAAATAATATTGGATTGGATATTTAAAAGTAAAGGTTGCCATAAATGTAAATGTGGTGATCTAGTTATTATGTCTCATATTTCAATGAGACTTTTTTGTATGCAGTTACTGAAAAGTTCTAAGCTGCTAAGAACTAAAACGTGGTGCCAGAGACCATTGCCCAAACTTTTGGTAATACTCTTAATGGCTGGAAAGATTCACCTATGTGTGTTAGCGTCTCTGTGACACTGGAATGAAAGGAAGACAGAGTGAGAAAAGTGTAAAAAACCATCAAAATGGCTTAAAGGTCTTCCATTGGTCAATATACCCTGATAAATTATATGAGATAGAAATTTGTTTAATCGATTTATATCAAGTAACCAACTTAATGGTAGTTTAAACGAGGGTTTAAAAGAGACAAGCAATGTATATCTTTTACTTTTATATGTATGGGAGTGTAGGGAGAAAATATATATTTGTTTTACCTCTCATTGTCATGAAAAAGATGATAAAGTTACGGAAAAGAAGTCAAGTGAGGTGAAGAAAACATAACATAAAACATAGTGACCCTGCATTGCTATTCTAAGAATCTAGGAAACCATTTTAAAAGATAGCTTTTTTCCCTGGGTCAATAAAGTATTCATAAGACATGCTGGATCTGTAAATTAACACATATTCTTCAAAATGTTATACCATATACTTTGAAAAGCGTGGGGTGGGTGCTAAGTCAATGTGCTGACCATATAATCCTCTATCAGCCGTAAGTAAAAAAAAACACTATGCCTTATAGTCTCAAGACCGGAGAGCCTTTTGGATCTATAGTCCAGGCATAATGTTGAGTGTTGGAATGCTTTAGCTCCTGATTCCTAGGCATGCCTCCAAGTCTAAAGGACACGTTGCAATACTTTGGACGCCATAGGCACACTCATTTATCCCTATGAAATTCCCTTTGGATCTTTAATAAGATAGCATGACCTGGTTGTGCAAATACCAAATTATAAACCTGGTCATCCAGACAACAGGCGACTTATTGTTGCACCCTTTCTTCCTCCCCACCAAGGCTAGTTGAACACAGGGCCCGTGACATTATCATCAGAGGCGCAACATGTCGTTAGCACACCAACTGACTGTAAATGTAATCTAACTGGTGGTTTACACACAGCTTTGAACCTCATTGGTGCATAAGTGCTTTGCCTGACCAGACTGGTCTAATCATGATATCAACTTTACACTGTATATAACAAAAAAAAAGTGTTTTAAAAAAAAGGAAAATACACTGACCTTCTTTGTAAATATAGTTTGTAAAGAAAAACAAAACGTAGCCAGAATAGAACTGGCCAAACCAATTTTGTCAAATGAGAGTTCTGTAGCTGTGGCTATACACACCCCAATGATAATTGGGACTAACGCTAAGTATACCTAGATAAAAAAAAAGAAACATTTATTTCTATTAGTATTTCTCACAATACATTTTTCATCTTTAATCATGACTTACAGTTAAAACTGGAACATTCATGATAGAAAGTTCATTGAAAGTATAAATTAAAATTTAATAATAGCATTGTTATAGGAAATACAGGGGCACGGTGGCCCATGTTTGACTGGCATACTGAAGGTCCTGTTGGCCCATGTTTGACTGGCATACTGAAGGTCCTGGTGGCCCATGTTTGACTGGTGTACTGAAGGTCCTGGTGGCCCATGTTTGACTGGCATACTGAAGGTCCTGGTGGCCCATGTTTGACTGGCATACTGAAGGTCCTGGTGGCCCATGTTTGACTGGCATACTGAAGGTCCTGGTGGCCCATGTTTGACTGGCATACTGAAGGTCCTGGTGGCCCATGTTTGACTGGCATACTGAAGGTCCTGGTGGCCCATGTTTGACTGGCATACTGAAGGTCCTGGTGGCCCATGTTTGACTGGCATACTGAAGGTCCTGGTGGCCCATGTTTGACTGGCATACTGAAGGTCCTGGTGGCCCATGTTTGACTGGCGTACTGAAGGTCCTGGTGGCCCATGTTTGACTGGCATACTGAAGGTCCTGGTGGCCCATGTTTGACTGGTGTACTGAAGGTCCCGGTGGCCCATGTTTGACTGGCGTACTGAAGGTCCTGGTGGCCCATGTTTGACTGGCGTACTGAAGGTCCTGGTGGCCCATGTTTGACTGGCGTACTGAAGGTCCTGGTGGCCCATGTTTGACTGGCGTACTGAAGGTCCTGGTGGCCCATGTTTGACTGGCGTACTGAAGGTCCTGGTGGCCCATGTTTGACTGGCGTACTGAAGGTCCTGGTGGCCCATGTTTGACTGGTGTACTGAAGGTCCTGGTGGCCCATGTTTGACTGGCGTACTGAAGGTCCTGGTGGCCCATGTTTGACTGGTGTACTGAAGGTCCTGGTGGCCCATGTTTGACTGGTGTACTGAAGGTCCTGGTGGCCCATGTTTGACTGGCGTACTGAAGGTCCTGGTGGCCCATGTTTGACTGGTGTACTGAAGGTCCTGGTGGCCCATGTTTGACTGGCGTACTGAAGGTCCTGGTGGCCCATGTTTGACTGGTGTACTGAAGGTCCTGGTGGCCCATGTTTGACTGGCGTACTGAAGGTCCTGGCTTCAAATCCTGGTAAAGGCTAGGACTTTTTCCCTGGACTCGCGGGTGTCCCTGAGTCTACTCAGCTCTGATGGGTACCTGACATTTGTTGGGGTAAAGTAAAGGTGGGTGGACATCACCTTGTATGCAGTGGCCACTGAAACTAGTGAACGCTGCTTCACTGGCCCTATGATCAATTTGGTCCGACAGGTACTTTACTACTTACTTAAATAGGATATAGGTGCAAAATGCTTTAATTAATTTCATTCATATTTATAGTCTTTTACGTTAATTTTTTTGAAACAATAAACTAATTCTAATTACTCCCCTATGTTTAGCATATTAAAAGTTATAGTTAATGAAGCAAGCTTTTTGGCACTTAACAATTAATAAGCAAAAATATTTTTCAATTTTATTGTTATTTGTATTGTTAAATCATTCATTGATTAGTGGATCTTTACCATTGATTGGATAATAATATACAAATTGTAAGGTACCAATATATATTGTTCCCTCACAATCATATTCGTTTGAACTTGTCCACATACCCAAACAACCTAGCCAGGAGAGTTTGAACGCAAGTTCTGCCCAAATAATGGCCTCCTATGACAGGATTATTGAAGTAATATTTACTCTTTAGACTACCAGGTAATAGCATAATATTTGTATACCTGCAGTTGAAGTATCATTATAATATGGCATAGGTTCAATAATTCATTGGTAGGGTTAAGTCATTTGTTTTTAATTTGTTAAATAATGTGACACTATAGGCCTAATAAGATCTAGATTAGCAATTTCAATTAGCATACTTAACAAATTGTGTTATTGTATATCCTTGATTTGTTCTTACTTTTGTTGTAGATATTATATAAGGTAATATTAAATTATGTGAATTTGTATGCAATGCCTAGTTAGTGTTGTGGACCATAAAATATACCGTAGTGTTTTTATATTTATAATAATGGAAATGTACAAAAATAAAAAATCAAATCACATGAACATGTAATTTTCTTAATAGTATAAAGATAATATTATAAAAATATATTTCGTTTTTAGTTTTAGGATAAAGTGATTACTATTATTATCAGACTAATGCTATAACTGTATATTGTGCTCTAACTACAATTAGTGGTTTAAACAATAATTGTTCTTAAAAATATTTCATAAACCATTTTTTTTTTTCAAAACCTGATAAATGTTACCATAAATTTTGTATAACAAAATAATTTTTCTTCACTTTTAGTCACTAATGAATGTAAAAAAAAATGATTTGACTTACAAGCCATGTTTGTTTTTCTCCTAATATCAGTCGTGATAAGCATATTGTAAACAAAGGTAAAGTTGCTTTCACTGAAATAGAAAAATAAACAAAAACAAACATGTAGTGGTATAGATTTATAACAAAACAAATACAGATAATATACATGTGGATATGTAGTCATGATATAATGTTATTAGCGCATTATACCGGATTTTTGTAACTATGATATTGCATCCACTTTTTTTTTTTTAAATGTCATCAAAAAAAATAATTTTTTAAAAGTAGTTTAAAAAAAAAAAGATTGAATAGAATTTTTTGTCCGAAAAACATTAATCTTAAACAAAACTGTACCATTCACATGTGTTACTGTCATATAATGCTAATTTCAATTTCTTAAAATAGATAGACTTGTTGTGAGCGAATGCTCTCCCCTAAGAATGTGTCCTTAATTATTGTGATGATTTACATGTGCTGTAGGGATCACTATGGGTGAAAAGTGCTTTATTTTATACAAATGGGCCTACTTATACTTATATAGGCATCGGTTCACTTTGGTAACAACTAAAGTTCTGATTTGGTTCAGTAATAACTAAAGTTGGCCATCGGTTCACTTTGGTAATAACTAAAGTTCTGTTTCATTAGGCAGGAACCTAAGTCATGGTTTGTTTCGGTAGAAACCTAGTTTGGCTCAGTTCCTAGTTCTGTAATTATGTTTTTTGGCTACGTATAAAAAACATTTAGTCATTTTGCCATTTGAGTTTCTAGCGTTCACATCAAATCAGTCTAGACTACTGCTTCCTTAACTTGGTCCATGGTCTATAGAGCAACGTGATGCAGTTTTATGAAAACTATGAACATATTATTTTCTAAGATACATTTCCGGAAAAAAATATGAACAATAGACAAGGGCTACATATTTTTTTTCCAATATTAATTTGATTGTCTCCTACTGACTTAAGTTCTACTCGTCTTTCTGAAAGTCTGTGTTGAAGGAGAATGTGATCACATCATTCCAGCATAAAATATATTATAAGCAGTGTTAAGGCTTATAGGAATCTTAATGCGGCCCTGGGTACAACATTGCACAACTCATCCCAAGGATGAAAAACATGCCTGAGTTGAAAAATATTCTCGATTTCTCCATGGGGCGTATTCAGCAGTGAACTTATTAAATCTAATGTACTAAATTAATTACTTTTGTTTTTTTGTTGTTGTTTTTTAAATTATGCCAAGAAACAGATTCCAAGTTTGAAACCTTCTAGAGTAAATCATCTTCATCTAAGAGCGAACACCAGCAAGTTGCGAACACCTCTCGAATAAACGTTCACAGTTTCTCTATTTTCTAGTCTACTACGATAACGAGCGTCAATCTAAAGAAAGTAGTACTTCCTCAATATCCTTTGGTGGTTTCAGTTCCGGGAAGAGCTTTTTTGTGATCAAAAAGTGCCGACATTTGGTGCCATGGTGGCGGCTATGCTGAAAACCTCCCACCGGATGAACGAGGGTAGTATCCGGGTTAAGACTACTTTTCCTTTCCTTTTTACATTTAAATGTGTTTGCTATCGGATTATCACTAGGATATAGTTAAGGAACAATGCTGTTATGATTTACAATACTTATTTATAGTAATGTTCATTTTAAAGGGGTGTTCGCAATGAAGTATGCAAAATGTAGGATTGATCCTCATAGCGAACACTTTTTTTTCTGTCGGGTGGGTATCTAAAAACGGTCAAAAATGCACCTCAAAGGGATTATTACTAGATTATTAGATGAGCTGTACTTAGAGCAAGACTCGGGATTAAGAAGAACAGAAAAAAACACTGAAAAGAGATGGGTCAAGAAACGTAATTGAAGTAAGCTCTGATAGCAGCTACTACATATATTATAATATATATATGATACAACATTTAATGGAATTTGAAATGGCTTCAATTTCAATGTTGTTTGTTTGAAAATACAGTACAGATATCATGCATTTATCAAAAGGTGCATGTAGACTATAGGAACACTAGCTTGTCTTTCTTTTTACTGTCGGTGCAGAGGTTTTCTTGACTCATAAATAGATCTTGATTTTACACCATAAAACACATTGGTTTAGAAACAAAATTTAAAAAAAAATGTAAACGATCTGTCAAAGTCTAGACAAATGTATGTGACAATACAATAGCATGGGCATCTCCAGTGTTTGTTACATTAACAAAATAATAAATATTTGATGACTTTGGCTTAGTGTTTGCTCTGAAATTAAAGTGTTCGCTGTAAAGTTAAATGAACAAAAAGTGTTCGCTATGAAGCAGCAAACATGGTTGTCTCAGAATGCAATCTGCACCCTAATCCTGCGTAGTAATACAATGATGTTTGATCAATCAAGTAGCCACATTGTCGTACTATCTATTGGTACTTTCGTTTCTATCCTATGTCTAACGGTTTAGAAACTTTATTGAGTGCATAAATTCTGGATTTTCTGTCTGCCAGTCAGTGGACCAATCACAGACTTTTTTCAGGGTTCAATAACCAGTCACAAATTGTCATTCTGGATTGTCACCTAGACTAGAAAGCAAAATATTCACTTCAATGAGCAAAGGATGGCCCTTCCAGATTGCCTTGACAGGGTTAGATTAAGACTTTGTCCCCTCGACCATACTCGCCTTTTTATCTGTCGTCCTTATTATTATCAAGCAAGCGGAAACTAATAATTTATAATGATACAAAGGAGAACAGCCAACTGTGTCCCTTTTTTTTATCTAGGCAGCCCAGTTAATCACTGCACAGGCCATCGACGAAAGCAGAGTTCCTTAAATAAACAATAAGCGCTATTGTATCGGTCAAGCCCAGTATTTACCTGCATCCACTAAACAAAGGGGAGATAAACCATATTAAAATGATGTAACATGCAGCACACACTGCATTGGCTCGTATTCGTCACTTTGATTAACACCAACGAGGGTTAATTAATGAAGCTGTTTATTTAACGAAGATTGAATCATACAACTCAGAATAATAGGATACTCAACATGTACAAAGACATCAATAAACTAGAACTCAAGAACAACTGTCAACACGTCGCACCTGTCAATCCACTCCCGATTATATTTAGTGCAACAACAACAAGATCTAATACAGGCAGCGTACGTGACAATGAGAAAACTTTTCCGCTGGCTAATCACTAATATCGCAGACTAATTAATATTCTGCTAACTAGTAGGAGTAGGACACATCCTCACAATTACTAACAGTTATGAATGAATTGAATGAAAAGATATAACTTGATTAATGGGAGATTTCAGTACTAAAAATATAATAATAACAGATATAAAGAGATAATGGCTAGACAGGGCTTAGGATTTTTTAAAAACAGGTAATGACAGATGTTTTCTGATTTCTTTGCTGATAAGGCATTAGGAAGCAGTGTATTCCAAAACAAAGATATTCACCAAATGTCACCAGATCAGTGTACGCTTAACCAGATTCACCATATATGCATCAAAAAGAAATACAGGCGCTCAATGCAAAATGTAAGTGTTTACAGAAAGTAAGATGTGTCAGACTTCCCCCAATTAATTAGTAGGCCAAATGTTGAACCAAGTCTGTGTGCCATGGTTTGTACAACTGCAGACTTTGCTGAAAAAGAAACTGAGCTCACATCACACCAAGTTGGACAGCAATTTGGTAACTTTGAAGCAAATAAAAGTAATGTCAAGATATTTCATATCCCATTAGTCAATGAAGTGGAAACTGCACCTATACATTGACTGATCAGCTGGAGTGTAATAAGGCACTGAGGGCAAAGTAAGACACCGTAGGCCCTGTGAAGTTCACTTGTTACATTCAGAGAGAAAGAGAGAGAGAAATTGTTTTTACTTTACAGTGACATAATTTATCTTAGGTTTGTGTAAAAGAATTCGCACTTATACTTCTAGTGAAAAAGGTTTCAAATTATCTAATAAATATAATTCAATTATGTTACGTTTTATTAATATACTAATATCATGCTAGAATTTTTATTTAAATAATTTGAATCACAATAATTAATACCATTTATTTTTAAGTACTACGTTATTTATCTATCATTAGTAAATGTTATAATGTGGAAAAAAAATCCAGAGCTGCTAATCTAATATTTGTTTGCTAATAGATCTAGCGAGTATATGTCGGTAAAAAATAAAAACATTTTCCATTTTTTACACAATATTATATTAGAGCTACATAGTTCAATGGATATCACATTAAAAGTTTAAAAAAAGTCAATTAAAAATTACTTACCAGTGTGTGCGTAAGATACAGAAACTTTCCAAATGCTTACATAAGATGAAACTGAAGAAATAAACTTCCCCAATGCAAGTGGTAGAATCATAATATAAAAATACTTTGTATCAATGGGCTTTCCTTTTGGCACTTTTAGACAAGATTTTATCCGCCCTAGAAATATTGCAGCAGTTACTAAATGAGTCATTGTTACTGTCATAGGATATGGAAGCTCTGTCAAAACAATTTTTCCTAGAATATTATCAGTGGTACTACATAGGTACCATAATATACATATGATTGATAACTTCATGAAATCCAAATAAACTTTTCCATCCATTTTGAAGATATTTCTGTAATCATTAAAACATTATAGATGCATTAAAGCATGGTGTATTTAGAGCTATTTCAGACAAATAAATTGGTTTAAAGTAAATCATATTGATTAAATGAGTAGTACTATCACTCTTTGTTATGTGTAATATAGCTAAAACCTACAATTTTGAGTAGTAGTTAAGAGAGCTTATCAATATATATATATATTTTAAATGCATTTGTAAACTATTTACAAAAGTTATCCTTATATTACTTGTGTGCTAAGAATTATTTAAGTTAGGCCAACTTCATTGTAAAAAAATGAACACAATGATCTTCAAGTGAAACTATATAAACTCATAAAATGAGATATAAATAAATGACAAGATAATCAAAAGAGAGGTGAGATTAAAATTTTGAAGAGAACAGGGCAAAAGTTTGAAGTGCCATTCTAAGGGTAGCCATAATGTTTTTTTTCCGGATTTCTACACAAAGATTTAATCAATTGTAATTAACAATGTAGACAATGAAACATGAACTCTGCACGTAAGCTCTACAAGCCTTTTCGTGGTCTTGATCTGAAGCTTATCTTACTGACTTAAAAAAAAAAACTGACACATAAAAGGCTTTTACCAAATAAGAATCTTATTAGCTATATGCAAAGTTTGTAGGTGATCAAAGCAAAACAGGTATTATTCCAAAGAGCAGAAATGGCTATATAAGGAGGATGATATATAAACATTCTTAGTCTAGATTAAAATTTAATTGAGAGATTACCATATTAACTCCTGTCTGAAAATAGTATGTTACCACCATATTAATAGACATTCAACTTAGCATTAATATGTTAAGCTCGAACTTGTTTTCTACCTGACCCCCTTTGCACTGCCTCCTTATGTAACATTATTTGACTCTTTTTTCCAACCTTAGTTGGATTGGATGGTGGAGGATTGACTCAAGCCGCGCTGGGATTTGATGCTGAGTTTAGATGGAAAATGCTTTTTCTTATATAGCAAGGGTGGGTGATTGTGTCCATTGTCACAAGTGGGTATTTGTTGAGTAGAATGGGGCTCTCGTTGTCTGGTATGTGAGTCCACCACCGGCCTATACAATTTTGAAATTATACTTTCAATTTTCGTCCTCTTTAATTGCTGTATATACTCGCGTATAGGTCGCACCCTTAGTTTAGGATTATTTTACTTGTATGTTGTCGTTAACCCACAGATATGTTGCACGCTTACTTTTAGTAAGTTACACTGCATTTTTTTAAATAAAATTTCTCAAAAGTGCGTACCTTTTAAACATAAAGGTTACAAAATATTCAGGTTTAATTTGGAAACTTTCTTTAAAAAATCAGCATAATGCAGAAATAAACAAATAGAGGCAGCGTTTCATTTTATTTTTATCCACCAATCAACAAAGCCATAAGCAATATGGGAAAGTTTTTTGAAGGCATCTGTTTCTTCATCTAAGTCCCTGTCAATACTTTAAGTTTCTATCCCTAGAGTAGATCGACACAAAGAGAAGTATTTTGAAGTGCGCTCTATAGACTCAGTAGCAATTTAATTATGGAACACAAACAAAGGAGTTAGACTAAGAGATGTTGAAAGACTGACTTTTTCAACTAGATTTTTTAACACTACCTCAGGCCCCTAACTTTACAACTGAAACATGGAACCAGAGCGCACTGAGCATGCTAAAATGTTAGAATGTTAAAATGCGAAACTCGTAAATAATGAAAAAAAAATCTTGACATGTAATTGAATGTTACAATAAATCTATTTTTATCAATATGTTTTATTTTTAAAATAACGGTTATTTAGACAGTTTATATCAACAAAGAATGTCAATGGTGTATAGGGAGTAAAGTATAGTAATTTATCATCAATAACCATAGTAATATAGATATGCACATTTCTCATTTTTCACATACCAATTAAGTGATGAAATCTGAGCTACAAAGTCAAAGAAGGAAAACTGAAGCAGACTTATTAGGGTTATATTTATTTGAGTTATATGCCTTGCCTTGTTATTTTCCGGCTGACTTAATTTTATGTACATTCCTAAAAAAAAAATTTTAAATGCGCACGATCCAAACAAATGTGCAAAATGTTTTTTTACCTTCAAATCATAACAGACTAACTGCTACCAAAAAAAACAAATAACTTCAGATCTTAGAATGACAGATATTTTAATATATAGATCTATAGGAATTTACATTACTTAGGAGGAATGCCAATCAATAAAAGATTTGGTTTTGTTTCTACTTTTCCTCTTCTTGTTTTGTTACAATAGATTGTAATATTTCCAATATTGTTGGGGTGAAAAAAAGAGAGCATTTTTTTTTTACAAATATGCTCATTGTATTATGACATTTGCCAGGCTGTGTGACAATGTAGGGGCTACAGTAAGTTCATTGTATTATGACATTTGCCAGGCTGTGTGACAATGTAGGGGCTACAGTAAGTTCAGTGTATTATGACATTTGCCAGGCTGTGTGACAATGTAGGGGCTACAGTAAGTTCAGTGTATTATGACATTTGCCAGGCTGTGTGACAATGTAGGGGCTACAGTAAGTTCATTGTATTATGACATTTGCCAGGCTGTGTGACAATGTAGGGGCTACAGTAAGTTCAGTGTATTAAGACATTTGCCAGGCTGCGTGACAATGTAGGGGCTACAGTAAGTTCAGTGTATTATGACATTTGCCAGGCTGTGTGACAATGTAGGGGCTACAGTAAGTTCAGTGTCCTACAGAAACAGTGCCCATTTTACATCATTGATAATAATTATTGAAACCATGAAGTTGAGCTGAAATATATTGAAAATTTGTTGTTTTCGTCCCAAAAAAAGCTAAAAAAAAGTTTTTAAAAGTCATGAAGCACAGTTATTTGAGATACAAAAATTATCCCGCCACGAAAACAAAAGCTAGGGAAGCCCTGACCTAAAAATAAACATAGCATCATACATGTGCCGATACTTAAAATGGTATTTGCCTGTTCCTCTTTTTTTTTAATTGCACCTTTTAAAATTTTGATCAAAGACAATGTTCATCCTTTAGTTTGTTACGGCCAAACAAATAGTTGATTTTGGTCAACGAGATCTACTAGAACTTGCCAGTTAGCTTAACGCGATCGGCCGGCCTGCAATTTTCCTAACTTTAATTGGTCAACAGGCCAGCACTCTTGCACCCATGTTCATGTCACATACCTAACTTTAAAATCCATAACCCATAACTTTTTTATTTTTCATACAATTTTAATAAATTATATACTCATGTAATCCTATTCTAATATATTACAAAACAATTTCTTTCATGTTATGCTAACTAATTATTATAGGCAATTTATTAAAAATAAATATATTTTTAATGTTTATAATTTTTTAATAATAGACAGGGTTCCCACTCTTTTTCAGAAAAACAATTCCTGACTGTTTCCTGACTATTTCCTTGCTATAAGAGCAAAATTCCTGGTTACCAAAATGAATTTTAATTTACAATATAACGAGTATAATTCTACTTACATAAAGTCTAAACACAACATAAACTGACAATTCAGATTTAATAATTCAATTAAATCTTTTATTTAGTACAGATAATAAACTTTAATCACAAAATTATTAATTTTGTACAACTTGTATTTTCTCCTCAATGACACTTGTCATTTCTCCCAATGCTTTTGTTTTGAGAGAAATGTGGTGGGCTTTGCAATAGTTGTGTAGTTTCTGATGTCTTATCTTCATTGATAATGACTGGGAAAGACACACAAAGTGTTTTATATTATAAATATAAATAGGCAAATAAGTCTTCTTAATAACATAAAAAAGCCAAAATCATGATGATATTAGTGTTGCTTAGCTCTAAGTCAATATTATCTTGCTAAATATCACTAGAAATGTCTTTAAGAGAGGCTACTATTAGTATCTCATTTACTAAAAGTAGGTAACTAATCGAAAAAAATATTTTGTAAGCCTAGTAACAAAGACAAAAAAGGACAACTGGGTCTGACTTAAGGATTAAAAATAATTAAGAGTGATCCCCCTTGCTTTATATACATTTCGTACTCTTTAATTAAAAAGCCTTTGCGTCCATTTTTTTAAAATAAATTAAAAATTATATAATTAGTCCAATTATTTATCCATATCATGAAAAAGCTTGATTGCAAATACATCAATATTTCCTATTTTTATTTTATGATATGCAGAATCAGTGAATTCGAGGTCACAAACTTCTAAGTCAAAGACATCAAAACTAAAATCATACATGTTTAAGTTTTGAAACCCCAATCATAGTTAGCCTATAGGCCTACACTAAAATAAATTTTGAAACCACATTCAAACAACTGTCTAAACAAAATTAGGCATGGACTAGAACTATAGTTTCTAAGCAACAAATTCCGACGCGAAAATCGGACATTCACATTAGCCCATTAACTACTACTAGATCTATGGCAAGTGGCAAGCCTATGGCTATGACGCTATGGCTACGGTTACTAGGAGATGTTCGTCAATTCATTTTATCAGAGCCTTAGCCTAATATTTAAATTAATGACTCTTATATAATATTTAAAACAATTGTGAGCGAAAATTCCAATTTAATGTGTTCTTAAATGATAGTAGGCCTACATTTGCCATAAGATGAACAAAAGATTGAAATTCTACAATATTTTTTTCTCGCGAGACAAAACTAGGTCATCTTTGTCTTAGGCAAAATCGGCCGCTTTAACCCAAGTAGCCTAGGCCTAATTAATTACATAAAGTCTAAAGTCAAGTATATCTTATAAGTTTACAGACGTTCCTTCTAGACATAAGATGATTACGTCCACTAGGCCCAAAACTCCTGCAGGGCGACAGGGCTCCGTCGCTGGCAGGGATAGAACCCGCGACCTGTCAGTTGGTTTTTGGCTGACAGGCTGGTGAACTACCGCTGGACCAGCTGGCTTCAAGTATAGGCTAATATATAATGGAAGACTTATAGTGATGGGCGAAGTGTGGGCTTAGGCTTACTAAGACTAAAAGAAGAATGATTTTGTTTTTGTAAATGGTCAATTGATCAAAATCATAATGGCTGGATTTAATCTGATATAAAATTAATAACATTGAGGACGTTGACCTGTCCTTGACCTTTGATCTTGTATTTTTGGAACTTATGACAGTGGACAGTAGTAGTAAGAGTCACTACGAATAGGCCTATGCATTTTTAAATATAAAACAAAACAATACAAGATACTTGCCTTAAAGAAAAGCAGCAAAGCCAAGTCAGAAAATTACCGATAGTAGGCATGTGTTAAAAAAACGGCGAGATCGCTAAAGTAAAGGATTAAATGAATGATCACAAACAAAAAACGTAAAACATAGTGAACTAGTCCTCCGACCTCGATATATTTAGGAATAGATTCGCCTATCCCTTTGTTTTAAATTCTCAGTGTGCATTGGGTGGAAAACCCAAAAATGGCGCTAATGGTCGAAAAATACACATTCGGCGAGGAAAAACTATGCATCTGTGACATTTTTGTTTTGGGTTTTTGTCTTCTTTTTTTCCCGGCTTTTTAGACATTTTTCCTTACTAATTCCCGTCTTTTACGGCCGGATAAAATTTTACTGAATTCCCGTCTAATTCCCGACTTTCCCGGAAGCGTGGGAACCCTGAATAGACTGCAATACTTTAAACGGCTATATTTTGGAGTAACTGGCCCACAGGATTTTTCCAAGAGTTTGTTTTGTTTAGCTATTGCATTTCTGTGATTTCTTTTTTTTATTTATTTCAGACTTTTACCCTAAAGTCTCAGACTTTTTTAAAGACAAAAGGAACATGTAAGACTTTTTGAGAGTCTGGAAAATCAGATTTTTCAGACTTCCAGACTTACGCACGAACCCTGGTATCAAACGCACCCCATATCACACGCTTCTCGGACCAGAATTTTTCCCTTAGATATGTTAGTCTTTATGTCAGTTTTAGTTTTGTAAATTTTCTTGTTGTTTTTAGTTAGTATTGGTTAGCTAGTATTTTTTGTAATAGCTAGTTAGTATTTTTTGTAATAGTTAGTATCGGTTAGGTTAAAGGATAGTGATAGCTTTGTAGATTTTTTAAGAAGCCATCATTTAGTTGGCCATAGATAGCCAACTTGGCATTGTCTTTTTCTGACATATTGAGACTTGGGATAGGAAGTGACTTGACATTATTATATAAGTTTCCACATGTTTCTCATGGATTGTTAATAGGCGTAAATAGGGTGTGGTGTTTTTTGTGCTTTTTCTTATGAAATACAGTAAGAGAGTGACAATATTACAATATATTTTGTGTTTTTTTCCCCTCTTTTTATTTTTGTTATGGGTTTTAAGGAATGCCGACAGAAAATTTTGGTGTTGGTGCGTGGAGCTAGCATTTAAATTTATCAGGTTAGCAGGAGTGACGTCAGGGGGTCGGGCGAGGGGTGATGTTGCAACCCAAATGTAAATGCTAAAGAAAACTTTCTTATTTATATTGGATCATTAAAAATGGTCTGCCGCACTTCCTAACACACTAATTTATTGCTCCACATGAAAAGTTTTCAGTAGGAATTTTTTAGAGCCCTACTTTTTGTGGGCCATCTACACCAAATTGGCAAATAATTACCCTGCATGCAAAGTAATTAATTTTAATTAATTATATTAGAATATTGGGATATAGCTATATTTACCTTAGTGTCTTTAGTTGAATAGCCTATGTTTTAGACCCTCTACTCAGTAGGCAGGCTACTTTCTTACTTATTATGTTAGGTCCTTAAAATTTAATGAGCGTTAATGTATTCGCTTTGTCCCATGTTTGTAAAGTTTTAAATTAGGTCTAGCCTTATATTCCCTAATCTTAGCGTAGAGCAGTGGTTCCCAAACTTTTTTAGGCCGCGACCCCTTTTTACAGTTTATCATGCTTTGGCGACCCCCCCCCTCCTTCCATAAAAAAAATTAATAATTTCGTTTCTAGTTTATTACTGCATTTTGCGCGACTGTTATGAATTGTAATGTAAATATCTAATATGAAGGATGTATTTTTATTGTTACAAATTGAACCTAATTAAAGTATAGCGATTAATCATTTACAAAAAAAGAAGACATACAAACAAATGTAATTTAACATTGCAAGATACCGGTATAGGCTTAGGCCTATATTTCTAATTATAACACGAACGTCAGCTATTGTGATGGTTGACATTGCGTATTTCTCATCGGTTCAGAAATTCTTGAGACAGTCTTTGCAAGAGCACAACTAAGCAGTTCACCTCCAACAATAAGTCTACTGTTTTTTAGACTTGATAACCAACAAGGTGGAAAAGCATGTTTACTAAGATATTTTGTTGGAAATGGAAGAAAATGGCGCAACACAATCTCAGTCAAAATAGTTTATGACTTCAAACATTTGATTCAGAATTTTGTACCTGGCATTATAGAGAAATCAGTTCTCTATGCATCGTTGTTAATACGCTCAATGAACTTTGTGCTTTCTCAGGAATATATTAAACTTTGAATGTGAATGGGCTTCTGGAAAGTACATAGATATGTTGTGTCAGGTAGATTTGGAAAGTATCATGCAATTTCGACTGCAAGCGTGTGAAAGTGCTATTTCACAGAATTTATCATCGTAATCATTTTGTCATGTTTTTCAAAGAAAGCAGATAAAGTAGACCAGGAGCCGCATGAGAAAAAAAAGTCCCGGTTCGATCCCACTTTTCAACACTAGTCAAATCTAGATGATTTATTTGCATTACATACGTTTACAGAAATCAGGAATCTTTTAAAAGGTCTGTGGACCATTTTATGAAACTGCCATAAGAATTACCATTAGTATGTAATCATATCATTCACAACCTTACAAGCCTATTCACAAACTTTAATCAAGTACAGTTTTTAATTTAAATTAATGTAACTTTTCCTAAACTTTCTGCATTGATCTTACAAATAATATTACAAAGATAAACTCTTCTTCTTCAATAACTACACACACACACACACACGCACGCACGCACACACACACACACAAACACACGCCCTCTTAGTGGGGCCTGAAGTAGAGAGCATATATACATATCATTTTCCTCAAATTTTTGTATGCAAAAGCTAAATTTCATTTGGAATGATCGGATCTTGTTAGATAAATAAAGGCTTGTTATATTTTCCTCCTTGAAGTGATACATTTAACTCATTCAAGACGACAAAATGTCAACCAAGCAAGTTATTGTCTGCAGTTCACTTTAATCGCCGAAAAGGGCTTCAAAGAGCAGTCGTGCTTTCTGATATAAAATATATTAAAAAAACTAGTTCACCATGAAGCTAAAAAAAACAGTTGTAATTTCTCTCGACAATCATCTCACAAGTGTGAAATAGCTAGCATTGTTCGGAGCATCATACTCGTTGCACAATTGCAAAAACAGTCGACTGTTTAAAGATCTTGTTTTTACAAAATGGCACAACTTGTGACGCTTTATATTACTTCTTTTAACTGGTGTGGCAATGTCTTTGTTGCTAATATTTGTCCATATATCATAAAGTTAGCTCCGATTACTTTTGGTCACTAATTATTTTGAAATCCAGGCCGAACAGAATCCACACTAAATTCCAAAATATTCATGAATTGTCAGTCGTTTTATCGCCAATACTACTGCTTTTAACACAATGGCTGCTTTTAACAGAGAAGAGGCTTTTTAACACAACTCTCTACACACGTGTTACTGGTCCGCAGACGTGCATTATGGTGCCGACCTTGTCACATACGCCTGTATTGATGTCATTATGCCAAGTAACCTACACGTATGCGGATGTATCTGCATGTAGGTGGACTTGCTTGGAGACGGAAAGATGAACTGTGTTTCGGCTCCTAAGACCATCAAAAACATACGTTTTCCGAAGGTCTTTGGCGATCCCCGCGAAATGGTCATTCGACCCCCAAGGGGGTCGCGCCCCCCAGTTTGGGAACCACTGGCGTAGAGATTATATCTGATAATTTGTGTTCTTAGTTGTAGGTTAAATAAATGCGCTCTGGCCACTTTTCTGGGATTATATTAATGATTAGGCCTAATCATAGAAATCATTCTTTAACTTTAACGTTATCATTTATCATTATGATATGTTTGTTGGCAGCGATATGCTATACACTGTGACTATACTATAACTTATTAACTAGGCCTATACTACAGTTTATATTTATAGTAAATTATAGGCTACATTTACATTGACTCTCATTGAGACAGTGACAATATTTGAATTTTAAATATTATTTTTTATAGGATTTTATAATAATAATAAATTATAATAGGCCTAGTCACTAGATCTAGATCTCTAGTCCTAGTTAAAGTTATAGATTTTTTAGCTCTAGCCTCTAGGCCTAGGCCTAGGCTCTTACTCTAGATCTAGGTCTCACTAGCTAGGCTCTAGACTCTTCTAGAGACTCTAGACTAGTCTATTTTATAAAATAACATAATTGAAAGATCATATAATATACCTTGCCTTACGATAAGCCCTGCTTAATTTTAAAAGGATCAAGGATTTCGTGTTGTTATTTAACACACAGTCAATTGGAACACAATACTCAACCGGTATTATACTTATACACTTGGATACTATCTTATTTTATAAACAAGTTTACTACAGAACACGTTAAAACCGGAAGTTGTCTTGATATTTTAAAATTAAAATAATACAATGACGAAACAAAGCAAAACTTGCAACAAATATTATGAGAGATCCAAAGATAAAGTATATAGGCCTTCAACAATAACTTCATTGATTAGGGTATCTCTAAATGTGCCATAGTCATCATGGATAAAAATTATTTGGGGTCCTGTTTTCAATAGGGTTGAATTAATTTATTTAATCTTCTGAAATCGCAAGATAGCACTTTTTCTTCCAATACTTATTGGTATTGTTATTATATAGAGCATGCTCGCTTCCTCTTAATGCATAGTGCCCATTACAATAAACAAAACCTGAGATCACGCTTTAAAAAATTACCTATTACTATTAGTCATTTACAGTTAGGCTATTTGTTTTCTCATGCAATTATTGAATCATACCTTTTAATTTTTTACAAAAAAAAAGGAAGTGATAATTTTTAATAAAGCTGTAACTATAGCAACCTCTCAGTAAAATGTTAGTGATAATCCTGTCCATTATAATAATTTGAATAGGCCCATAAAATATATAATGGCTACATAGTAGGCCTATATTATTAGTATATTAGTAACCTATATGGCCTTTTCACTTAATAGATTTCAAGAATAAATCATAGACACGTCTTAAATCTAAAATATGGCTATGGCCTCTCGATTCGAGTACCTTGCCTTAAATTAAGCTTAATCTTGAAGTTAATGTTTTTGTATAACATAACCACATGACTCATGACATAGACCTAAGACATAAGCTCATAAGCACATTCACGTAGCGGGTAGGCCTAGGCCTATATATTAACTATATTATAGCTTAACGACATTGAGGTCAAATCCACCTGGAATCGCGGTGTTGAAATAGCAGAGAAGCAGAAAAGATGGTCGAGCATATGTGCTTTTAGACTGCGCTTGCCTTGAAGTTGAAATAATATAAATTAAGTGGATGGCAATGTAGCGGTCATCAATTTTCACATAAACTCTTTCTTCCCGAGTGGCATTCGGGCATGGAATGGGTTGCCTGAGCAAACCAGTAACTTAAAATTAACACCATTCAAAGCATTTATAAAGATGCAAGACTAGACTTGGACCACGGATGTGCGTAGGAATAGGCCTACTATAATATATAGAAAGAGCGTAGGCCTACCGTCTGTTATCTTTGATAAGATATGGTGAAATAGCTACACTGTGTAAATCTCTGAGCCATGAATAATCTATCAGTTCGTATTATCTCACTTTAGAGAAGTGACTCCAGTGAGGTTCAAGTTTGGTGAGAACGGATGCCTTGTAAAATAACTGGACTTCTGGGAGGAGGCTCTTCCCCACGCCTCCCTTCAGAGCAAAATGAAAACCATGTAAAATGTCACTAACCCAGTCCTTACTATTTCTATTTCACCAGATGTTTTCCCCCAGTGAGCCAGCTGGTCTGCCGTGGATGGTTCCAAAGAAGTTGACCAGAAAGTGAAGGCCCCTTTCAGACTAGATTTATTTCTTGGTGGGGACTTGTTTGACCGTGATTTCAGTTTTTTTTCGTAAGTCTAATGTACAGATTTTAGTATTTATGATTTTGTTTGAATATATTTTTGTAATTTATGTACCGTATATATAAATATATAATATGTAAACTTATAAACTATTGCTTTATCATTATTTCTGATGCGTAAAATATTAATCTTGTACTTAAAACCTGAATATTTAATATCTTTTTCTAAAAAAGTAAATGTACCAGGTCGGCTTGGTGGCATAGGCATAAGTGAATGGGGCTCAATATATCTGTTTTTATTCATTTTCCCCTGACTATGGTATTGTTGTTAGTTGACAGTTGGGATGTTTTGTTTTTTTTCATGTATAGCTTGTTTTTATTTTCTCTTCCAAATTCCAGCGTGCTCTTTCAATATCTGGAAATTATATGAACAATAGACAAGACCTACAACTACAACTACAACATTAATTGTTCAAAATTTATTTGATTGTCTCCCATTGACTTGTCATCAGACTTGTGTCTTTCTTAAAGTCTACGTTGAACTGTAAATCACACAATTCTGCCATACAATACCGGTATATTAAAAATATTATGTGCAGTGTTAGTAAATGTTAGGGCTCATCCTGGTTTTAATCTGGCCCTAGGTATAATAAAGTACTATTAGTAGCACAACGTAAAGGTTAAAAAAATGTGTGATTTGTTGAAAAATGTTCTTGACGGGGTGATTTCCGGCAGTGAACTTCATCGAATCTAATGCACTCAACTCCCATTTGTTTTCTACAGTGAGCACAGAAACTTATCCGGAAACACTCCTGCTTCATTTAAACGTTAGATGGCTTTCCAAAGGAAATATTTTGAAAAGAATTTTCATACAACCTGAAGAAATTCAGACTTTGCAAAACATAAAACATGCACACGCAATGCTTTGAAGTGCATTTTGTTTTAAAATATTCCTTTCATTTTGGTTGACATATTTGAATCATTGTCCCTAAATTCTATCAACTTAAATTCTATCAACTTAAATTCTACCAACTTAAATTCTACCAACTTAAATTCTACCAACTTAAATTCTACCAACTTAAATTCTACCAACTTAAATTCTACCAACTTAAATTCTACCAACTTAAATTCTACCAACTTAAATTCTACCAACTTAAATTCTACCAACTTAAATTCTACCAACTTAAATTCTACCAACTTAAATTCTACCAACTTAAATTCTACCAACTTAAATTCTACCAACTTAAATTCTACCAACTTAAATTCTACCAACTTAAATTCTACCAACTTAAATTCTACCAACTTAAATTCTACCAACTTAAATTCTACCAACTTAAATTCTACCAACTTAAATTCTACCAACTTAAATTCTACCAACTTAAATTCTACCAACTTAAATTCTACCAACTTAAATTCTACCAACTTAAATTCTACCAACTTAAATGCTACCAACTTAAATGCTACCAACTAAAATTCTACCAACTTAAATTCTACCAACTTAAATTCTACCAACTTAAATTCTACCAACTTAAATTCTACCAACTTAAATTCTACCAACTTAAATTCTACCAACTTAAATTCTACCAACTTAAATTCTACCAACTTAAATTCTACCAACTTAAATTCTACCAACTTAAATTCTACCAACTTAAATTCTACCAACTTAAATTCTACCAACTTAAATTCTACCAACTTAAATTCTACCAACTTAAATTCTACCAACTTAAATTCTACCAACTTAAATTATATCAACTTAAATTATATCAACTTAAATTATATCAACTTAAATTATATCAACTTAAATTCTATCAACTTAAATTCTATCAACTTAAATTCTACCAACTTAAATTCTACCAACTTAAATTCTACCAACTTAAATTCTACCAACTTAAATTCTATCAACTTAAATTCTATCAACTTAAATTCTATCAACTTAAATTCTATCAACTTAAATTCTATCAACTTAAATTCTACCAACTTAAATTCTACCAACTTAAATTCTACGAACTTAAATTCTACCAACTTAAATTCTACCAACTTAAATTCTATCAACTTAAATTCTATCAACTTAAATTCTATCAACTTAAATTCTATCAACTTAAATTATATCAACTTAAATTATATCAACTTAAATTATATCAACTTAAATTCTACCAACTTAAATTCTACCAACTTAAATTCTACCAACTTATATTCTACCAACTTAAATTCTACCAACTTAAATTCTACCAACTTAAATTCTACCAACTTAAATTCTACCAACTTAAATTCTATCAACTTAAATTCTATCAACTTAAATTCTATCAACTTAAATTCTACCAACTTAAATTCTACCAACTTAAATTCTACCAACTTAAATTCTATCAACTTAAATTCTATCAACTTAAATTCTATCAACTTAAATTCTATCAACTTAAATTCTATCAACTTAAATTCTACCAACTTAAATTCTACCAACTTAAATTCTACCAACTTAAATTCTACCAACTTAAATTCTATCAACTTAAATTCTATCAACTTAAATTCTATCAACTTAAATTCTACCAACTTAAATTCTACCAACTTAAATTCTACCAACTTAAATTCTACCAACTTAAATTCTACCAACTTAAATTCCACCAACTTAAATTCTACCAACTTAAATTCTATCAACTTAAATTCTATCAACTTAAATTCTATCAACTTAAATTCTATCAACTTAAATTCTATCAACTTAAATTCTATCAACTTAAATTCTATCAACTTAAATTCTATCAACTTAAATTCTATCAACTTAAATTCTACCAACTTAAATTATATCAACTTAAATTCTATCAACTTAAATTCTATCAACTTAAATTCTACCAACTTAAATTCTATCAACTTAAATTCTATCAACTTAAATTCTATCAACTTAAATTCTATCAACTTAAATTCTATCAACTTTAAATTCTATTAACTTAAATTATATCAACTTAAATTTTATCAACTTAAATTATATCAACTTAAATTCTATCAACTTAAATTCTATCAACTTAAATTCTATCAACTTAAATTCTATCAACTTAAATTCTATCAACTTAAATTCTACCAACTTAAATTCTACCAACTTAAATTCTACCAACTTAACTTCTACCAACTTAAATTCTATCAACTTAAATTCTATCAACTTAAATTCTATCAACTTAAATTATATCAACTTAAATTCTATCAACTTAAATTCTACCAACTTAAATTCTACCAACTTTAATTCTACCAACTTTAATTCTACCAACTTAAATTCTACCAACTTATATTCTACCAACTTAAATTCTACCAACTTAAATTCTACCAACTTAAATTCTATCAACTTAAATTCTATCAACTTAAATTCTACCAACTTAAATTCTACCAACTTAAATTCTACCAACTTAAATTCTATCAACTTAAATTCTATCAACTTAAATTCTATCAACTTAAATTCTATCAACTTAAATTCTATCAACTTAAATTCTACCAACTTAAATTCTACCAACTTAAATTCTACCAACTTAAATTCTACCAACTTAAATTCTATCAACTTAAATTCTATCAACTTAAATTCTACCAACTTAAATTCTACCAACTTATATTCTACCAACTTAAATTCTATCAACTTAAATTCTATCAACTTAAATTCTATCAACTTAAATTCTACCAACTTAAATTCTACCAACTTAAATTCTATCAACTTAAATTCTATCAACTTAAATTCTATCAACTTAAATTCTATCAACTTAAATTCTACCAAATTAAATTCTACCAACTTAAATTCTACCAACTTAAATTCTATCAACTTAAATTCTATCAACTTAAATTCTATCAACTTAAATTCTACCAACTTAAATTCTACCAACTTTAATTCTACCAACTTAAATTCTACCAACTTAAATTATACCAACTTAAATTATATCAACTTAAATTCTATCAACTTAAATTCTATCAACTTAAATTCTATCAACTTAAATTCTATCAACTTAAATTCTATCAACTTAAATTCTATCAACTTAAATTCTATCAACTTAAATTCTATCAACTTAAATTCTATCAACTTAAATTCTATCAACTTAAATTCTACCAACTTAAATTCTATCAACTTAAATTCTATCAACTTAAATTCTATCAACTTAAATTCTACCAACTTAAATTCTATCAACTTAAATTCTATCAACTTAAATTCTATCAACTTAAATTCTATCAACTTAAATTCTATCAACTTTAAATTCTATTAACTTAAATTATATCAACTTAAATTTTATTAACTTAAATTATATCAACTTAAATTATATCAACTTAAATTATATCAACTTAAATTATATCAACTTAAATTCTATCAACTTAAATTCTATCAACTTAAATTCTATCAACTTAAATTCTATCAACTTAAATTCTATCAACTTAAATTCTATCAACTTAAATTCTATCAACTTAAATTCTATCAACTTAAATTCTATCAACTTAAATTCTATCAACCTGGTGCTGCAAAGAAAAGAGATCACCGTGGTCCAATGTCACTGAAAACAAACAGCTTTCAAAATGAAGCTCAGACTATGTCATGTAGACTCTAAAAGATAAAGATGAATGTTGACTATGTCCACAACTGAGCACATTAATTGATGAAAACCTGCCTAACTTCAGCGGCAATATAATTACCAGTATGATGATCCTGTACAGTTTAATATATCACTATCACTACTTGGAAAATAAATTACTCATTTTTTTCATGACCTGCAAGAATTGGATAAATATTAACCATTTACCAAAAACTAGTTGTACCGTACACTACATAAGTGATTAACCTTCAGAGGACAATGCAAATCAATAACTCTTTATAGATTACATCATGCTGGGTATGCTAATTATAGATTCTAAACTTTTTTTGTGTGTTGGAAATGTTATTTAGTGATTTTCAGATTGAGATTACTCAAAGCCTGCTGGTTCCATTGGAATCTACTGAGTGTGAGATGGATTTCTACAAGCTACTTGCTATACTATGAAAACAAAATCCAGAAATAGATAAAATGCGACAAACAAAATGAGATTTGATCATATAAAACAAATCATAAACATAGAAAAACTGGTTCATACAAAGCATATGCATCCATCCCATTTAAATTTGATTAGAAAATCTGTAAATAAAATAATTCATTTTGAAAATATTTAAAAAATGTTTTATTTTAAGTATTTTACAGATCTACAGTCTGTTATTTTTAGTAACCTTTGATCGTAAATCTTCAAAGTAAAGAGCCATTAAAAAAATGAGAGGCGACAGCCAAGCAAGAAATGCTTTAAAATTTTGAGAACCACTGCTCTGATACATGTTTCCCTCATAGAAAATAAGCCAAAGACAAGAGCTCTCATACCATCTTGGTCTTAGCCTAGTTTTTCTAGATTCCCGCTGTTTATAGTTATTTCCCCACCATGCTGGTGTTCTCTTCCACTTCATTACCCATGGGCCCAATCGCTGGCTAAGTGTGGAAACCACTGATCGGCTTGCTCTAAGAGGACTCCGGCGGGCTAACACATGGGAGCAGCCCTTGCTGCGATGCTGAGAGGCCCTAAGGGTCAATGGGAAGAAAATAATGTGTGTAGCAGCCCACCTCAACCCTGTCTGGATGTTCAGACCTATAGCCTGGAAATTGTTCTACCGGGGTAAAGTGCATGTTTACAAGTGAGCCACTAAGGTAATGATCTGAGGGGAATTCCGCAGGTGGAGAGAGAAGAGTAGTGCATGCACGGCGGAGATTATACCCTATGTTGCACAACACGTCTCATTAGCGTGCAGCGAGATGGCTGGTGCTCAGACAGGATATTGCTGTGCCCCCTCCCCCGATCCATACCTGAACATTGTTATGTCCTGAACGTAAGAGCCAGAACACTCCTCCGTTATATTATTTTAGATAATAATTATAGATTAGTGTTTCCAAGTTCACATCTCCGAATCATTTTTTTCCTATGAGGCAATAAGGCTAGTAATAAAAATGACATAAAAAAAATAACAAAATTACAAATTACAGCATATTATTTAAATTAATTGCCTTTTTAATTTTAAACTACACAAAATAGTCAAATGCTACTACAGTAGAAAGTAATGGTATGTAAAATTATAATAGCCAATAGTAACAACTACGTAAAGGCATATAACAATAATGTATTTCTTTTTAAAAAAATCTAAATTATACAAAAAAAAAGCACATTTCTTTAGAACTATTCATGACATTGGGTAATTGATTTTATTTTGAACAAATCACATACACAAAGACTTGAAAGAGTGTCCAGCTCTAGGCCTAGCCAGGAATGTATAAAGTAACAAAAAACTTAAAAGGCTACATCTACTAAGCAATTAATTTGAATACAATTTTAAAAATGGTATTTAATACAAATTCAGTATAAAGATTAAAAAAAGATTTTCCATGTAGGCCCATTGATACATGTTGCAAGAAAGAAAAAACAAACAAAAAACAACATTTGACATATATTTTTATGCAAAAAGTGATTTTCACTCAGAAATAATGTTGACACTGATACTTGATAGGCTACATGACACAAGTGTATAGTAAAATTTAATTTATGCTAACTAGTTTATATCTTTATCGTTTTTATTAAAAGTTAGTAAAATTATGCGAAATAAGTTTAGAAATCCAAATGATATAAGAAATGTAAAAATTTATATGCTTTTATACTGCTGCCTAAAATTGTCCAAAAGATATATTCTCCAAACTATATAGCCTATGTATAAGTTGTTTCAGTCATCTTTGTGTCTTCGAGTTCTAGCAATGTTTGCCTCACGTTTTGCTCTCCGTTTTTTATCTTTCTCCTTGTGCTGTATTTCTTTAGCAAGTTTCCACGCAAGGATGGCACTTATAAGAAATAGTGGTGATAGTATTAAAAGAACATAGTAGATAAATTGCCAAGGATTAGTGGCTGCAAATTTTATTGTGCTGTGTAAGACTTCTTTTAGATCATATCCGTAAACAACAACCATTGTGAATTGGTTAAAACCTTGCTTTCAAAAAAGTTGATATTCTGAAAATGAAAAATTATAGTGGAAATTAATAACATTTACTTCAACTCAAGTAAACTATTAAATAAATAGTCCTATGAACTGGGAAAAATATCAGAATGCTAATAAAATCATTTGTACAAAATATTAAACATAGCTTTCAAGCAATTAATTAGCAATTAAATGTGTCTGCTTTTTTAGGGGGGAAAATCCAAATGGAGGTGTCTTCATTAATTTATTGCTTAAATATTGCTTTGTTTATTTTGTTCCTCTGCAAAATGGCACTTTGGTATGAAGCTATTCCAAATCTTGTCAATTTGAGAAAAACCTCTTCAGTTGGCCTATAAATATCTTTATAAATATAATGGGCTAATGCACTAACAGTCCTATGCCCCTACTCTCTACTTAATTTTCTATCCACAAGAACCAATGCAAATTTGAGACAGTTCTCTGTCTAGTTATAATTTCCACATCTTTGTTTCCAAATCAGGAAAAAATGGTAAGTACAAAGGGAGGTAAAAAAGTCAGGACCAAATACTATCAAATAGGCTTACAACTAAACAACAAAAAAGTCATGGATTGACACATTTTTTTATTTGCATCTAGATCTATCCACTGTATTGGTTCTGTATGCTGGTTTATGTTTTGCAGGGTTGTCTACCTTGGTAGTTTGGGTCTAACTTTGTCTTAATATTACTTAACTTAATGAATATAAGCCCTATGCTATATGATTACTTATTATTAATTTTATGGTACATTTACCTTGAAAAAGCTGCCCAACTTGCTATAATAGGCTACTTGTTCTGGACAAAGATTTTTTAAATATAATATCTGAAGGCCTAGTTATTCCATATAGCTGTCACACTTAAACCTAAATCCTGTGGAGAAAACAAATTATCAGTTCTTTATATTATTAATATTATAATTATTACTTGGTCAAAAAACACTGAGAGGTAGCCTACTCTTTTTGCTCTTTCCTACTATTAAATTATAGGCAGTGCCTAGACGTCCAGACGAATAGGCTGGGAGATATTGTTCTGGCAAGCATGTCATGTGACCGCCAGACATCAAGCACTAGAGCTAAATTCCCCGGCATTGCCCAGGGAATAAAATTACATTACCCTAACCCTAGCCTTATCCCTAACCCTTTTTATTGAACATAAAGTTAAGAATAAGAATATCCTTGGCTGGGAATTTCGGACCTATCTCAACCCCCAAATATAATTATTAGATTTTACTAACCGAAAACATTTTAGGAAAGCTTTAAATCCTGAAATTCTTTACAATCTTTAAAAAAAAGTAATATTAATGTACATTTTTTAAAAGAAGAAAAAGAAAAAAAGTTATCAGTGGGGAATCAAACCCAGATCGCATGCATGGCAGTCAGATACGCTAACCACTCAGTTAGGGAGGATACATGCTGAAAGTGAGATCGCAAAAGTCCTGAAATTCTTTACAATCTTAAAATTAAAAAAAATAAATAATGGAAATAAAAAGTAGTAAAAGAAACAAAAGGTATCAGTGAAGAATCAAACTCAGTACGCCTGACTGGCAGTTGGATACGCCTGACTGGCAGTTGGATACGCTAACCAATATCTCCGTACGCCTGACTGGCAGTTGGATACGCCTGACTGGCAGTTGGATACGCTAACCACTAACTCAGTACGCCTGACTGGCAGTTGGATACGCCTGACTGGCAGTTGGATACGCTAACCACTAACTCAGTACGCCTGACTGGCAGTTGGATACGCCTGACTGGCAGTTGGATACGCTAACCACTAACTCAGTACGCCTGACTGGCAGTTGGATACGCCTGACTGGCAGTTGGATACGCTAACCACTATCTCAGTAGGCCTGACTGGCAGTTGGATACGCTAACCACTATCTCAGTACGCCTGACTGGCAGTTGGATACGCCTGACTAGTAGTTGGATACGCTAACCACTATCTCAGTACGCCTGACTGGCAGTTGGATACACTAACCACTAACTCAGTACGCCTGACTGGCAGTTGGATACGCTAACCACTAACTCAGTACGCCTGACTGGCAGTTGGATACGCCTGACTGGCAGTTGGATACGCTAACCACTATCTCAGTACGCCTGACTGGCAGTTGGATACGCTAACCACTATCTCAGTACGCCTGACTGGCAGTTGGATACACTAACCACTAACTCAGTACGCCTGACTGGCAGTTGGATACGCTAACCACTAACTCAGTACGCCTGACTGGCAGTTGGATACGCCTGACTGGCAGTTGGATACGCTAACCACTATCTCAGTACGCCTGACTGGCAGTTGGATACGCTAACCACTATCTCAGTACGCCTGACTGGCAGTTGGATACGCCTGACTAGTAGTTGGATACGCTAACCACTATCTCAGTACGCCTGACTGGCAGTTGGATACACTAACCACTAACTCAGTACGCCTGACTGGCAGTTGGATACACTAACCACTAACTCAGTACGCCTGACTGGCAGTTGGATACGCCTGACTGGCAGTTGGATACGCTAACCACTAACTCAGAACGCCTGACTGGCAGTTGGATACACTAACCACTAACTCAGTACGCCTGACTGGCAGTTGGATACACTAACCACTAACTCAGTACGCCTGACTGGCAGTTGGATACGCTAACCACTAACTCAGTACGCCTGACTGGCAGTTGGATACGCTAACCACTAACTCAGTACGCCTGACTGGCAGTTGGATACGCTAACCACTAACTCAGTACGCCTGACTGGCAGTTGGATACGCTAACCACTAACTCAGTACGCCTGACTGGCAGTTGGATACGCTAACCACTAAGCCAAGAAGACATGATAGATTTAGGTCTGCCTGAAAAATATCTCTCGTGATATGCCCCCCGGAACAATATCTCCCAGCCTAGACACTCTGTAAATTATAAGGCCCTTTTTCATTTTTTTATACATCTATCTATATATTATATATAGTTCTATATATAGTATAATATAGCCTAATTATAATTATTTCTTTAAATGATGCTCATTATATTAAAAGTTTTATACTCTTATTAGTTTAATCTGCTTTATCTTTAAACAGTTCTACACCTTCTTACTGGGTAAAGCAGTAAAGCCACATTCAAAAATGGAAAAAGGAGTGAGTATTTGTACTTTGTCTAAGTCATTAAAGTAGGTACATTAGGCCCTAATCATTACTATCATTAATCATTCATTAGAATGATTAGGCCTACTTAGTCTTAGGTCTAAATTCTAAATAGTTTAAAAAAAATAGGCGTATGGCCTACAGTCTACTAAAATACTGTAACTCAAGACTTGAGTCAAGTAACATAAAGTTACTGTAACTATCTATTAAAATCTAATCTATTGAATTTTAATCTATTCAATTCTATTCTACAACTGACTACTGTCTTATAGTTACTAGTCTACAATACTCACTACAGTAGTACTACAGACTACACAGTAGTGACTGTAGTCAACAGATTTAAGATTAGGCTAGGCCAGGGGTCGGCAACCTGCGGCGCGCGAGCCATATGCGGCTCTTTCGATGTCAAGATGCGGCTCTCCAGTTCCATGCGCAAATATTAATAATTATATTATTTTATTTTCAAACCCATAAAAAAAAATTTATATTGCAAAAAAATAAAATAATTTAAAATATACTGCAAACAGGATAAAAACACTCAACAGAGAACAGTGAGAATAGGTGGAGTAGAGAGTAGACGGACAGCTGACAGCCGCTATATATAGTTACTACAGCCACCCAGCCAGCAACCCAGCGGATGGTAGTGTTCAGTCAAAGTTGTTTGCGTTCATATGCAACCCAGATGGCCTTTCAACTTGTCTCATTTGCCAAGAAAACAATAAGAAGTCAAATTTGGAGAGACACGTCACTACAAAACATACCCGATTCGCTGATAAATATCTAACCGGCGACGTACTGAAAAAAAAGCTGTTAAAGAGCTTCATAAAACAAAAACAATAGTCGAGTTCTATGCTAAGAATCTGAAGTATCTGGGCGCAATCTTCAAATAATGTAAATTTGGCAAGCTTTGTAATATCACTACAAATTGCAAAAAGGTGGAAACCATTCACAGGTGGTGAGTATGTCAAAAAAGTTTTATAATTGGAGCTGAAGAACTGTTTCGTGATTTCAAAAACAAAATAGAAATCATAAAGAAAATCAAAGATTTGCCATTATCTGATAAAACAGTACAAGATAGAGCTACTAAAATGTCTTCAAATGTAACACACATGCAAGTGGAAGACATTCAACTGGCTTCTGCTTTGTCACTTGCTATGGATGCGTTTTGCGACATAAAAGACACGGCACAAGTTACCCTTTTCGTCAGAAGGTCCAAAAGAAGAACTGCTAGGATTGCTGACGCTCTCAGGGCAAACTCGTTAAGAAGATATAGCAAATGATGCGCGAAAATGCCTGGAAGACTAAGAATATCGATATAAATAAAATCGTTTCCATAGCAACTAATGGAGCCAGAAGTATGTCAGGATTCTTCGGCACAAAATAAAACACGAAAAGTTAAAGTTTCACTGCATAATTCACCAAGCGGCTGTTGTGCCCAAACATTTCCGGCCAAAATATTTGAAGTCATGAACTTTGTAATTAAGATAATTAACAGCATTTCACAAAAGCACACTACCATCGCCAGTGTAAGTAATTTCTTGAAGAAATAGAAAGCCAGTATTCTGACCTACTTCTGCACAATAAAGTGTGATGGCTTTCCAGGGGTAAATTATTGAAACGTTTTGCTTCTTGCTTGAGTGAAATAAAAACATTCTTCAATGAAAAAGGCATTGTCCATCCCGAATTGAAAGAAGACAAATGGCTGAAAAATTCAACTTCATTGTGGATATCACAAAGAAACTAAATGAGCTAAATGTAAAACTACAAGGAAAGGGAAACCCAGCCTATGCCTTGCTTGAAGAAGTGGTCTGTTTCGATAATAAATTACTTCTTTTTGTCGAAGACATGGAGATCGGTAAATTACTTCATTTAGAAAATCTGAAGCAATACCGCGATGAAACCAATGCAACTATTGACACGAATTACTTCAGCAAGGCTATAAACAAAATGAAGAATGGATTCGCTGAGAGATTTGAGCAATTCAAAACAAACGCAAGTACTCAGGCGTTCATAGTAAATCCCCTCAAGTCAAATACAAATGAGATCAACATTGAGCCATTTTGGAATTGATGCTGGTTCGCTTCAAATGCAATTGCTGGATTTGAAAATCAAAAACTTGTGGAGTGGCAAGTTTACAGAACTCGAGAGCAAGGTAGTAGCATGCACGTCACGCTGCACAACTGGACAGCTCTAAAAGAAACGCCGCGAGTTGATGCACTCATATTTGACGCATGGAATATTCTTCCAGAATGCTACAGTGAGGTGAAGAAGTTGGCATTTGGAGTGCTGACGATCTTTGGATCAACATATTCGTACGAGCAAGCGTTCTCTTGCATGAATATAATAAAAAGTAAAGTAAGAAGCCAACTAACAAATACAAATCTAGAGGCATGATTGAAACTGAAAACAACAAGTTATGAGCCAGATTTAACCAAACTTTCAAAAGAATAAATATTATTTCATATTTAAAGCTATTGATTTTAAATAAAAAAAATCAAATTTATTTACCTAATCCTAATAAAATACCATAATATTGAAAAAAAAGTTAGTGGCACTTTAAGAACTGGGAAATTTTGTAAATTGTAACTTTTGACTCTTCAGTCTCAAAAGGTTGCCGACCCCTGGGCTAGGCTATCTAATATTATCTAAGGCTTTAGTCTTTAGTCTAAGTATCTAGTCCTAGGCCTAGTCAAGTCTTGTCTAACTTATAGGCCTATACATTTTACAGACGTTCCTTCTAGATAGAAGATTATCATGTCCACTAGGCCCAAAACTCCTGCAGGACGACAGGGATCCGTCGGTAGCAGGGATAGAACCCGCGACGTGTCAGTTATTTTTTTGGTTAACAGTCCGGTGAACTAACCGCTGGACCAGCCGGCTTCTCAGTCTAAGGCTCTTCTAAATTCTAAGGCTTAGGCTTAAGACTGACTAAGACTTAGCTTAGGACTTAGGAGGCTAATTTAAGACTAAGTGACTCACTCCTCTAACTCTAAGACACTCTAAAGTCTAAGTCAACTATAACTAAGGCTAACCTAAGGCAAGTAAAAAGTAAAATTAGTAAGGGCTAGGGCTAGGGCCTAAGCTAAGGCTAAGGCTAAGAGTAAGGATAAGCATCATATATGATCTATAAAGTATAATGATATAATGATCATAAAATAAATAAAAGCTAGTTCAGTAAAAGTAAAAGAAGTGTAGGCTAATTAAAAATAATGCCGTCCGTCCTTGCGAGAATAATTTGCCTCAAAAATAATACGTCAATAAATTGGTCTGATCAAATAAACACGGAAACTGATATTGTATGGGCTAAATGTAAATAATATACCTGTAAATGTAATGTAGTTATGTAGGCCTACATAAAATAAACCAAAAGAAACCCTGTATTGACTATATTGAAACTCTTTTTCTTAACAAGTGCAAAAAAAGAGAATCTTATGGGTTATTCTTTACTCCTCGGTTACTCGGAAATTCCAAGTAGGAATAATTGAAAAAAAAACTCTTTTCTGGAAATGAAAAATGTTTGTTTTATTGATGCGTCATTAGCAACCTTGCAATTTATTTTTTTACTGAAACTTTGTTAGAATTATAAATAACGTAAAATATTATGTCGAGTGATATTCTCAGTTAAAGTTAAAGAAAAGACAGTTTTAAATAAAATTATGAAGCCGGCTGGTCCAGCGGTGAGTTCACCGGACTGCCAACCATAAACCAACGGCAACGGCAACGGACAGGTCGCGGGTTCTATCTCTGCCACCGACAGATCCCTGTCGCCCTGAAAGAGTTTTGGGCCTAGTGGGCCTTCTATCTAGAAGGAACGGCTATAAACTTATAAGAAGAACTTATAAGATATTTCAATATAGCGTAATAAAAATAAAATAGTTTTGCATTATTTATAAGCACTGATCTATATAATATGTTTTGAAATAAAGGCTCTTCAGTTTATAAAGGTAAAGATTTAAGATAAGATAAGATAATGGTACATTCGCTGAAGTGGGAAAGTCGGAAACTCGGAAATTCCGAGTAGGAAGTTTTCCCATTTGCGAACTTGGTGCATTTTTGCATAATATTTTGTCACTTATCTATATAATATGTATAATGTGAATTAATTACATCTTCCTTGACGACGTTGAAAATTAACATAAAATATAGAAGAGTTACCTACTTTGGGGATGTCCATTAATTACGTTTTACAATTTTTAGTAGATTTTTACCTATGGTTCCTACCATCCTCCCCCCCCCCCAATTCGCCCCTCCCACATTTTTTTCAAATCCGAAGATTTTAACAATAGTTCTGTTCTTTCTGTTTACTATTGTTCTTTTCATAGAAAAATTTCATCTTTTCCAATTTTACGTTTAACTAAATGAGCTTTTGGTAGCCTACAATGTTAATTGTTCAATAGACTTTTTCATCATCATTGATATGCCTTCTTCTACAGGCAATTTTTCCTTTGCTTTTTCTTCAAAATGATCGAACATATCCCGGTATCCTTTAACAAAATGCCAAAGTGAAGCATATCCTACAATTCCCTACAAGGCTACATATAGACTAATTTGGGGGTCTGGCAGCGATTGACTAGTCTTGTGAAATTCATCCAGCAAGTGATTTTGCACTCATTTTATGGTGGTTGTGCACAATATTAGCCATATTTTCCCCTGTGTGGCTACCCATATCTAGGAAAGTTAGAATATAGGGAGCCCATCATCTTGTGAAACATATAGGCTATATACTATAGAGCCACTATAGGCCTACCTCACAATAACAATAACAGTGAGCTGATCAATATGGGACCGGTCTGTAGTGGAATCTACAGATAAACTGAAGTACCCTGCAGTTCTTATAAATCCTCCAAGATTGTGTATCTTACTTTAGTGTGCCATAATTTTGATAAACTTTGTCTATTTAAGTAGGCTAGGCTTATATATATATGACAATTACTCACTCGTAAAATTTATTTTTGGAAACCCTAAGTTATTTCTTGTGTAGCTTATAAGTAAATACTGCACTGTCCATACACAGATCTACAAACTAACAAGATGAACACAAAAAGGACATGTCAAATCCATAATTGATATAATTTGATTTGTATTAACGTAAAACCATGTTTTAACATGTTTGCTATGTCCTATGTAGGCTAAGTAGGTGGCCTACGTAGTGGCACAGGACACATGTAGAATTGTGTAATAAATTTGTATCATTTTTTAGGTAATAAAAAGTAACATTGTTGATGTCAAATTTTCTTGACCTCCCCTCTCCCCTATGTCGACAATTGTCAAACTTTTTCAGACCCCTCCCCCCTATTTGGTTAACGTAATTAATGGACGTCCACTTAGTTACGGCTTTGATAAGTGATTTTATCTTAAACGTTATAAGCCGAAGAACTTATATTTCACAATAATATATAGATCAGTGCTTATGATGCAAACATATTTTTTACTCTATTTTGAAACATAATTTTATTTAAAATGATATTTTTTTAATTTAAAAGAGCAATGTACATAATATTTTTCTTTATTTATAATTGTAACAAATCTTTAAAAAATAAATAATTTCAAGGTTGCTAATGACGCATCGATAAAACCAACAGTTTTAAAATGCACAGTGTCAGAACATGGAACATTAGGCTATTCTATTCCTACTCGGAACCTCCGAGTTTCCGACTTTCCCACTTCGTCGAATGCCATATAAGATTGCTTTATTGATCCAAATAAATGGAATTTGACTTGATTACATAAATTCCGTCTTTCGGCATACCTAAAACAATATTAAAGAACCTATCTTATCTTATACATTACAGACGCTCCTTCTATAAAGAAGATTATTGCGTCCTACGCTCATCCGTGGTCCGAGTCTAGTCTTGCATTTTTATTAATGTTTTAAATGATGTTAGGTTATTGGTTTTCCTGGTTTGTTCAGGCAACCCATTCCATGCCCGAATGCCACTCGGGAAGAAAGAGTACTTATATGCATTTGTTCTCGCATAAGGGACAAGGAAGGTGTTTTTGTCTTTATGTTTATCTGAGCTTTGCAACAGATTGTTATTGGGTTGTATTTCTAAATTAGAGTTTAATGCCTTATGTATTATTACTACTTTACTCTTTGCCCTTCTGTCCTCTAGTGTTTCTAGATTTAGTGATTTGATTAATGGTGTTACTCTTGTCAATGGGGAATATTCACTAGTTATAAACCTTGCAGCTCTTTTTTGAATTTGTTCTAATTTTTTAATGTTTTCTTTAGTTGAAGGGTCCCATACAGATCCTGCATATTCTAGTATAGGCCTAACTAATGTGAGATAGCATTTTAGTTTTATATTCTTATTACATTTGTAAAAGTTCCTTTTTATGAATCCTAATGTTTTGTTTGATTTTTTAATTACTTCATCAATGTGAGGGTTCCAAGATAACTTATCATTTATTATTACTCCTAGATACTTAGCATTGCTAGTTTGAGTTAGTTCTTTACCATGAATGAAGTAGTTTGTTATTATTTGTTTCTTTTTCTTGGATACCCTTATTAGTTGGCATTTTTCTGGGTGAAAAGACATACTCCAGTTTGATTCCCATTTTTGGAGTTCATCTAGGTCTTTTTGTAAAAGTTCACTATCTTTTCCTGTCTTTATTATTCTATAAATTATGCAATCATCTGCAAATAATCTTACTTTTGTGCCTGTGTTGATGCAATTTGGCAGATCATTAATGTAAATTAGAAATAGTAGGGGCCCTAGAACAGTTCCTTGTGGAACTCCTGAGTTTACTGTTATTGGTGATGACTTAGAGCCATTTATTATCACTGTTTGTTCTCTGCCTATAAGAAAGTCCTGAATCCACTGATGTAAGGGACCAGAGATGCCAAAGTATTTAAGTTTTTTAAGAAGACTAGAATGATGAACTTTATCAAATGCTTTTGAAAAATCTAGTAATATAGCATCAATTTGGTTGTTATTATCTAATCCCTTAGACAAGTCATCTATTAAGCCTATTAATTGAGTCTCACATGATCTATTTTTCCTGAAGCCATGTTGGTGTGGGCACAGTGCATTTAGTTTGTCTAGATGATTTACTATACTACTATATATTATATGTTCAAGTAATTTACATGTTATGCTTGTTAGAGAAACAGGTCTATAATTTCCGGGGTCAGATTTATCTCCTTTTTTGAAAAGGGGGGTTACATTGGCTAATTTCCAATCTTTGGGCACTTTGCCCTGGTTTAGAGAGGCCTGGAAAAGTATTTTAAAGATTGGAGATATTTCATTAGTTAGTTCTTTAAGCAGTCTTGCTGGTATTTCATCTGGACCAGAAGCTTTGTTTACTTTTAAGTTGGTTAGGAGTTGTTTAATGCCTTTTTCATCTACATTTATATTTCCTATCTCTTCTAGTTTGTTTAAATTTATGAATATTTCTTTGTCACCTGGATTTGAAAAAGATGATGCAAAGTGTGTGTTTAGGATATTAGCTTTAGTTTCATTATCATTATAAGTTTCATTGTTTTGGCCTTTTAGTGGAGCTATGCCTGTAGTGTCCATTTTTCTTGATTTAATGTAGGACCATAAGTTTTTATTATTATCTTTAGAAATTACATTGTTTACATATTCATTCTGCAGCTGTCTGCTTAGTTTCTGAGTTAAATGTTTAATTTTTAGGTATTTTTTATGTAGTCTAATTGAATTAGTTGCCTTAAACTTTTTGAATAGATTTTCTTTTTGTTTACACAGTTTCTTTAGTTTAGTGTTAAACCAACATTTGTTAATTTTATTTGATGTTTGTTTTGTTGGCACAGAGTCAGCCATTATTGCTTTTAAGTTGGTTTTTATAAATTGCCAAATATCTTCAACTGGACTATCTATATTGTATTTAGTAAGAAAATTGGTTTGGAATTTTATTGCTGCTTGATGTAGTTCTGTTGTGTTACATTTATTCCAGAGATAAATTATTCTTTTAGGTTTCTTGCTAATTTGGATTTTTATTTTGTTATTTACTCTGACAATATCATGATCTGAAAGTCCAGGGATTATTTCATAATCTAATACTAGTCCTGGTCTGTTCGTTAAAAATAAATCTAGTATATTATGGTTTCTTGTTGGTTTTTTATTAATTTGGTCTAAGTTTAGATTTTGGATGGTATTGATAAACATTTCATTTATTTCTTTTGTGTTTTGGTGCTTTTCTATAGAGTAGCTATTCCAATTTATATCAGGGAGGTTGAAGTCCCCCATTATCCAAATTATAGCATTTTTATATTTAGTTTCAATTTGTACTCAAACACAATAGACATTCACGCACACTATCATACCATTTATCATACAAGAAAAAAGTAGGCCTAGGCCTATTATTTAGGAGTCAGCTATTGACTATTGAGCCATTGTATTTCCTGGCTGAAAGATGATTCTTTTGAAAGAGTCCAAGTAAGGTAAAGATTTACCAAGTGGGAAATATCCGAGTTTACGATTTGGTGCATTTAAATTTGTAAACAATTTTTTTTTTCATTGTAGGATCATTAGTAGGTCCCAACACAACAACTTTGAACAGAATAGCACCATTTATTATATTTTTTGGCCATTTCTTCATTTTCGGCATCTACAGTTGCTATTAGGATTAGGCCTTTAGTGTGATTATCTAAATTGCTTGAATTGAAAATAGGCCTAACATTTCCAATAGGTCAATAGGCTTATTAATTGTTCATTATAAATGCTATTAAATAACTTATCTTTTTCAGTTTTCAAGAACTATGTAAAGAATGCAAATGAGACATATTATTATATAGATAAGTGCCAAAAAAAATAATTGTAAAAATGCACCAGTTCGAAAATGGGAAAACTTCATACTCGGAATTTCCGAGTTGCCCAGGGGTGAAGAACATATTAATAACTGAGCTTTATATACAGGGAGTGCTATGCGGACTTTTAAATATAGATAAGTGCACTGTATCTCACTGAGCTATATATACATTTCTACACATGATATTATCATAGATATCTATGATATTATACATGGTATTATATTCATATCTGAATAGTAAATATTCATTAAAATTAGGCCTACATACACAGTTAACATATATATGTGGTATTCAAAGCATTATCCAGAAAAATCATCAACTATTTCATCTTTTAAATTGTAGATGTTTAAAAATACACGCTGCTTCAAATATCACTGAACTTATTTACATTCATTTACATTTTGAAAGCTCCGAGAAGTGTTAACTAATTGATTTTATCGTGTAATAATTTACATTTGGCCTACACACGAAAAAAAAACACCATTTTATTTTTAAAACAAATATAACAAATAACTCTTATAATGTTAATCGGCAAGTCTAAAAAATTGTTCAAACCTGTCAGTCCTGCAAAAGAAAAAGTTTAGCCAGTCCGCTTCTCTGAAAAGTTTGAGGAGCACTGGTATAGACAGTGACGTAATAGTTCCTTGTCTACTCCAGAGAACAAGTGACAGCTATACATTATTTATCTTACATTTCCCCACTAAGGAATAATTTATATAGATGACGTCAGGGCCGTATTTGGATTGTGGAGGCTGCATGTTGAATTTCACTATCTGACATATTGTTAAGTTGACCAAGGAATCCAAATTGTTCACAACCAATAATGTATGCATTAATACGCTGACCTTAGTCCAGTGGTGCCACACGAACACTGCAACGACGTTGTCTGGTATTCATTTTAACATTTTCGGCTGTCCCAGACTTTTTTTTCTTTTACTTTATAGGCCTACTAATCAAAACTGTTTTCCTTGGATTCAACAAATGTTTTGAGAGATTTGAGAAAGGCAACGACCATGTTAAACCCATATGTGGGTCTTGAAGGGCTTCTCTTGTGACATTGAAACGTTCTAAAAATCATGCCACTAATTGTTACACTATATTAACAACTGAACAATTACACTATATTACCAGCTGAACAATTACACTATATTACCAGCTGAACAATTACACTATATTACCAACTTAACAATTACACTATTTTACAGACTTTACAATTACACTATATTACCAACTAAACAATTAGGCTACACACTGTATTACCAACTGAACAATTACACTATATTAACAACTTAACAATTACACTCTGTATTACTAACTGAACAATTACACATTGTATTACTATCTGAACAATTACACACTGTATTACTAACTGAACAATTAAACAATGTATTACCAACTGAACATTTACACAATATTTTCGTACAACCAGTAACGTAGCACACAGACATGTTTCGAAGCAAATAATCGAATAAGACCGGAAATGTTCTTCTTTTTTTACCTTTTATGCATGCATAATCGTTAAGACTTGTCAATAAACAATGGACATTTACTTTTACAAATACTTTCCCAGCATGGGGAAAAAAAAGGTTTATTGGATGAATAGCACAGATATTAAAAACATTAATGTTAATAAAAATCATTTTTACAAATTATAAAAGATAAATTTTAAGTAATTGGTTCAATATTTGCACTGAAATGTGTGTGTTTTTCGGAGGAAAAATCCAAATCTCGTAGCCATTTGAGATGTTTTTATTTCCGCAAACATAGGAAAGTGACGTAAGAGAAAGGATTCCGACTAGGAAAAATGAATATTGTCATGTGTTTTGAATCTATTGCCACATGTTTTGAATCTTTTCCCGCTTCTTATTTTTAACAAAATGGTTAAATATAGATTTATAGCGTCGAGTTTTATTTATTTATTTCCTTTCTCTAACGTCACTGCCGTATGAGGCTATTCCAAATCTCGTTCCTTTGAGAAAAACATCTTCACTTGGTCTTTAATTAAATGTCAAAATATGATTTTTACACACAAACACAAAATGTCTCTATAACTTCTTTATTATTAGACTAGATCTATAAGAAGTTCAAAGCTGGAACATTTCCGTAAAAAAACAATAACCTTTTGAGGGAATCGATGTTTATTATGTAGTAGGTGTCCTAGTTGAGGGTTTATGTCTAATAAATGTGCAATGTTAAATGCTTTTATGTCTTTATCTTAACAAAACAATAGTTGGTCTAGAGTCTAGACTTTTACATGTGAACAAAAAATGGTAGTCTTTAGTGAAAAAAAAACGTATAATCATTGTAGTTATATTACCGTTGTACGTGTACAATCCTTTCTTTGGATCGGGGTTAGTGAGAATCATACTCATTTCACTTCTCTTTTAGCACAAGAATACCAAAGGTGTCTGATAGTTGGGAAAATCGACTGGATAGTTTACTGCATCATTAATTTTAATCTTATGTGTATAATATATGTTTATTTGTGTGTGGTGGAGGGAAGAGACACGTGTCAACCGACACGTCGCGGGTTCTATCCTTGCCGCCGACCGATCTCTTCCTCCCCTGCAGGAGTTGTGCGCCTAGTGGACGTAATAATCTTCTATCTAGAAGGAACGTATATAAAAACGTATAAGAAATATAAAGACGGACAGAGGTCTATAGTTTTAGCCCATGCGGATGTAGGTTGATACATATTTAAAGACATAAGCAACCTACAGCTAATGGCTTTAAGAATAAAGTTGTGGGAATACGAGTGAACCCCAACATTTTCATTAACCAAGGAGATCACACATGAAGATCCACTGCACTGTCGCTAAGCCACCCTAGACCCTAGTATTTACACAATTTCTAATTTTCAACAAAAAACAACAATAAAAAACAACAACAAAATAAGAAATTAAGTTGTTTTGTTTTTTTGTGTTATCTTATCTTATTTGATATATTACAGAGGCTCCTTAATTGCGTTATACGTTCATCCGTGGTCTAGTCTTGCATGTTTATTAATTAATGTGTTAAAGTATGTTAAGTTACTGGTTTTCATGGTTTGTTCAGGCAACCCATTTCATGCCCGACTGCCACTCGGGAAAAAATAATATTTATATGCATTTTTTCTCGCATAAAGGATAAGCAAAGTGTTTCTATCCTTACGTTTATCTGAGCATTGCAACAGGTTGTTATTGGGTTGTATTTCTAAATTAGAGTTTAATGCCGTGAGCGAGTCGCCAATGTCATCGGGGAATCTACTCGGCGCCCCTTTGGATGCAATGGGCTCAGATGGTGCATGCGTGTGGCAGGATCCGGGGGCCTGGCGAGAACAGGATCGAGGAGGGGGGGCGTGTAGAGGAGGCGATGGGGGTGGCATCGGGGGGAGGGGGAAGACCGGCTTGTCACTTGTGGTTTACCCGGGGGTGGCGCGGGATCAGGACGGATGGCGTGCAATCGTCCAACAGTCAAAAAATGGTGCCCCAAAGGCCCTCCCTTGGGTTATGGGATAGATGAAGATGAAGTTTAATGCTTTATGGATTATTATTACTTTCGTCTTTGCTTTCTGTCCTCTATCTAGTGTTTCTAGATTTAATTATTTAATTATTAGTGTTACTCTTGTCAGTTCTGAATATTTCCTAGGGATGAACCTTGCAGCTCTTTTCTGAATTTGTGGTGTTAATAAGACAAGAGAGAGACAGAGAGAAAGAGTAATAGATCTATAGTTTTGGCCTATACAAATGTGTAGCATCAATAACAATTTTCCATCCCATCTATTGACAAGTCCTAATTAGGTGTGACCTTTTGAACTGGGGTGATCGTGAACATCCGGTGAAATTTATCGCCATTTTCGTAAACAAAAACCATGCTTTTTGGTGCTATTTGACAATTGATTTCAACATCGACAGCCAGTTCTAGTCTTTTAGAAATATACAACGGCCACAAGATTAGTTCTGAGGAATCCGTTTTTAACATCAAAAGTGAGTAGGCGATAATTAATACTCAACGTGTTAGTCGCGTTAGGCTAAATGTAGCTTTTGTTTATAAAATAAGTTAGTTAAGAGTTGCTTACTTGGTAATTAGAAAAACACAATGCGGAGATTCATAAAAAACAACAACACGAAAATTCTTTTGCATCAAGCCATTAGTTTGGAACTATAAATAGGTGATTCTTCAAATCTGACATTCACAATCCATCGATTTCTTTTGTCGCCATCTTTTGGAAATGAAAAAAAAAATTCTCTACATATTTTCGTACAACCAGTAACGTAGCACACAGACATGTTTCGAAGCAAATAATCGAATAAGACCGGAAATGTTCTTCTTTTTGACCTTTTATGCGTGCATGATTGTTAAGACTTGTCAATACAAGACAATTAATTACATTTATTATTAATATACCAATCATGACACGTTATTTGATAACTATAAGTCTTAGCGTCCTTGGTAATAAAAAAAAACACAATGCGGAGATTCATAAAAAAACAACAACAACACGAAAATTCTTTTGCATCAAACAATTGACAAGTCTTAATTAGGTGTGACCTTTTGAAATGTAATGATCGTGAACTTCCAGTGAAATTTACCGCCATTTTCATAAACAAAAACCATGCTTTTGGTGCTGTTTGACAATTGATTTCAACATCGACAGCCAGTTCTGGTCTTGTAGAAATATACAACGGCTACAAGATTAGTTATGAGGAATCCTTTTATAACATCAAAATTGAGTCGACGAGAATTAATACTCAAAGATTTGGTCGCGTTGGTAATTAAAAAACACAATGCGGAGATTTATAAAAAACAACAACACGAAAATTCTTTTGCATCAACCAAAAAGTTTGGGATTATAAATAGGTGATTCTTCAAATCTGACATTCACAATCAATCGATTTCTTTTGGCGCCATCTTTTGGAAATGAAATAAAATTTAATTCTATACATATTTTTGTACAACCAGTAACATAGCACACAGATATATTTCGAAGAAAATGATCGAATAAGACCGGAAATGTTCTTCTTTTTTACCTTTTATGAATGCATAATCGTTAAGACTTGTCATAATTAGGCGTGACCTTTTCAAATAGAAATGATCATGAACTTCCGGTTCTATTTTTAAATTAATAAACAATGAAAGCAATTCGTAGTTTCGCCAAGAAAAAGGCACGCAATTTAAGGCAGTCCTGTTTTAATTAAACTAGTCTTTTTTTTCTCTGTCTTTTTTTTAATCATTCATGTGGGCCTTTTAGTGTATTTTTTGTTGACTTTTTCTTTTCACCAAACAGTAAGCATTCAAAAGGTGACTGATTTGGGTATATTTGTAAATAATTAGATCAATTCTGATCAATACTGAAGCGGAGGAACAATTAGATCTACAACAATTTAAACTAAGGACTATGCACTTGATCAAATGTATTTTTGTAAGGCTGTGTTGAAATGATTACACGCTAATGGTAAATTGTAACACTTATGGCATTTTCACAAAAGGATCCACATACCTTTTAAAATAAAAAGATTCCTGATTTTTCATACGTATGTAATACAAATAAATCATCTAGATATGTCTAGTGTTAGAAAAACATGTGTTTGGGGGTGGGTGGGGGGTGGAGGGGTCCCAGAAAAGATCTCGTACCGGCATCTTTTTTTTCTCTCGAGGGTCCTGTTGACAAGTCTTAATTAGGCGTAACCTTTTCAAATGGAAGAGGTCACGTGTTTCGTTGATAATTCCCCCCATATTCGTAAACAAATAGCCTACCATGCTTTTGGTTGTGTTTGAAAATCGATTTCAACCTCGACGGCCAGTTCTGGTATTTTAGAAATATACAACAGCTACAAGAATAGTTATGAGTTATGAGGAATCCGTTTTTAACATCAAAAGTGAGTAGGCGATAATTAATACTCAAAGTGTTAGTCGCGTTAGGTTAAATTTAGCTTTTTGTTTATAAAATAAATTAGTCAAGGGTTGCGTCCTTGGTAATTAAAAAACACAATGCGGAGATTTATAAAAAAACAACACGAAAATTCTTTTGCATCAAGCAATTAGTTTGGGATTATAAATAGGTGATTCTTCAAATCTGACATTCACAATCCATCGTTTTGTTTGTCGCCATCTTTTGGAAATGAAATAAAAATTGAATTATCTACATATTTTCGTACAACCAGTAACGTAGCACACAAACATGTTCCGAAGTAAATGATCGAATAAGACCGGAAATGTCCTTTTTGTCGACCTTTCATGCATGCATATTTGTTAAGACTTGTCAATTGACGACTTAAGGTCACCCTTTTCTTTTTTTCTTTTATTCTAATGAAAGGATGGGCGTTTTTTAAGCTTAATTAGGGGGTGATAGCCAAAAAAGGTTGAGAAATAGGTAATTGAGGGGTGATTGTATCGAGGTGACGATCGGCGACTCCAAGGGGCAAACGGTTAATCCCTTACCAGTGAGAGGCTAGGTTACATATGGGCGCTGCGTTCCCTGTAACAGCAGAACTAGTGATGCTAAAACCAGTTATCGGTTCTATAAAACCGGTTTAAGACCGGATTTCGCCCCCCCCCGCGCAATGTCACAAGTCACATGCCGGATCAGCCAAATGTGCGTAGTTTTGTAGGTATATTTGAAAAATACTTCAAACTTAATTAGTGTTTGAAGGGCATTCAAGGGGTTGATTTGTGTGAATACAATATGATATTGTACTCTTTACCATAAAATTATTTAAAACTAAAAAAATCTGGGCTAATTGATTAAAACCGATAATAGCTTTCAAGTTTTCAATAGTGATAATCAAATTACCGATTATTGTTGACCATAATATTAAGAAGCATATGAAGAGGCATATATTTATGGTAACTTGTAAAATAATGTGTTGAAAGAGAATCAAAAGGATGTGTATTTAATAGTGCCGTAAATAATAAAGCACAGACGCGGTGTTTTGAAAATCAAAACCGGTTTTCGGTTTCAAAACCGGAATCCGGTATTCCGGTTTTCGTTTAACATCTCTAAGCAGAACACAGCACTATGAAAAGTATAAATATTGCCACCAGGGCCGTATTTAGGATTGTGGGGCCCTGTTCCCAAATTTATGTGAGGCCCTGTTCCCAAATGTATGTGGGGCCCCTCGTGGTCTCACCCTGCCTTCCACATAGGGCATACCTCAGAAAAGGGCCGTTAATTCATATTACATTCTGTAAAATTATACATTTTATGTTGCACGTAGCTTGGTTGAACTGGAGCGCTTTCAATTGTATGGGAATAAATGAATTTATTTTACATTTTCAACGAAATATGGGGATGTCACTCAAACATTTCTTTTGGGGATGTGTGGAGGCCCTTTTTGTGTGGGGGCCCCTGTTTCAATGGAACATGTGGAACATGCCTAAATACGCCACTGATTGCTGCGCCTAATTGTGCATTGCGTGCGTAGTGCATTTATAAGTCGTAAAGGTGGCATTTTTTGTAGCCTATTGAACGCAAATTACATTATGGAAAGAATCGTAAATGTGTAAAAGCCTTTCTAGTCCTCTTATAAAGGTAAGCTTGTACACTAGTAGCTTAATTAAGATGCGTTTTATTTAGGACCTATGGCCTAGGCCTATAGCCTACAAAGGCAGTGTTTAGCATTCCGAGAAATCCGCGCGTGCCATGTCCTAGCATTTGAAATCATTACTAACAATGTGAATGGTAATTAGTAATTTGGGCACTTGTATAGCGTCATCAATACCGGCGCCAAACAGTCTATATGATGTTCAGTCTAATGACGCATTTCAAATTAGTTCAAAAGACTTTTTTCGTGTTGACCAGCTATAGTATGACAATAGAGGAAGAAACAGATATTTTACTTTCTCATATCACTAACTTCTGTAGGCATATTGATCGGTTGTTTAAAATAAATGAAGCCATGTCTTTTTCCAATCTAAATTTAGTCGGAGTCGGTGCATTATTGGCCGACTCCGACTCCAGGTACCCAAATGTCCTCCGACTCCGACTCCTCGACTCCGACTCCACAGCCCTGGTATTATTCACCAGCAAGATTTGTGTGCTAAATATTTAGACATTAGAAGTGTATTGAATCTTTTGATGAAGATGGTGATCTCAATAAGGTCACAAGGGCTAACGGGCCGCAAGGTCTTCAACGTCATGGCTGAAGCAAAAGCTGAGTTCCGCATGCCATTTTTTTTTTGCATGCGAGATCAGGAGCGGTTTTCTGAATAGGATTCAAAGCCAGAAGAAGTGAGACTGTTGCAAAACCCATTCGAAACAGATGTGGCCAGTTGCCCAGATAAACTGCAGTTGGAGGTCATTGAGTTGCAAGCAAATGACCTCCTTAGGGACAAGTTCAAAGAAGGACTGGTAGGTTTTTACCAGTTTTTTCCTAATGTCAAAACTTTTGCATCAAGGTATCTTTTAATTTTTCGAACACCATACCTACGTCAGGAACAATTTGAGAGCAAACTTGTCTGACGATAATCTCAGTTCAAAATTGATGTAAGGGACATCAAATCTAAAGCCAGAAATGTCTGCTTTTTTGGCATCCAGGAAACAATTAATCTACATTTCCACTAATACAGGCGTTCATGTGTAGTGTAACAGTTTGTTATTAAATATTAACTGAATAAAATAATATTAAATGAATAATTAAAAACAACATCCGTGTTTTGATTATTTTTTATTCGGACCTCGAGTGTGTAGTTGGCCCCCGAACTGCCGTTTAATAGTTAATGCGGCCCTCGGGCGGAAAAGTTTGGAGACCCCTGCTGTAGACTATAGACACACAGACGTCTAGTTCTATTTTACAATAAACACATGGAAAAGATTTACCCTGTTCCTGTATCATGCTGTTTCTCTCCCCCTTAAAGCACGACCAAGCGTACCTGCTTTCAGTGGCTATAAATAACTCTACGGAGTCTAACCCAATCTGTTATTTAGAACAGGCTCCCTGCTAGCAGGTAGCAGGCTTACTCATATAAAGTAACGTGTGAGCCGAAAGATAATACTGTACATTTTTTCATAATCTTACACGTAGGAGTCTGTCGATGATGTAGATATAATAAGGTAATCACATTTTTTTCAATTCAAGTAAATTGTTGAGTTTAACTTTATATTTTTTTTACTTGTCTGTTGCAATTCTAATATGTGTATGTAGGAAAAAAGCCTTGAGGTTTTCTACATTACTTACAGCAACAGAATACGTTTGAGGCCAGTAGTCAACATTAAGGTAAACATCGAGCATAAGTCGTAGCTCCAAAAGTGTACAACTGTTGGAGGAAAAGAGAACTAGCGGCATTTTTAAATGTCAAATACAATGTTCACTTTGTTCATCTTTTTTTCGTTTGTGTAATCAAAATTGTGTTTAGGTCCTTTCTCAATGTTTACTTACATTAAGTGACATTTACAGAGGTTAATTCAATGTTGAGGTCAAATTCTTTTAAAGGAACGCATAACCATAATGCCCTTTTGTAGGTCTACATATATATATATATATATATATATATATATATATATATATAGCCTATATATAGTAGGGCGTCCCAAAAAAATGAAGTTTTGAAATGTTGATGTCTCACCCCACAGAATATGTCTGTATGGTAACAGTAGTTAACCTGCAAAATTTCAGCTCATTTGGACAATGTTTAGAGGTCCCCCAAGAGGTCTAAAGTTCCAGATTTTGGTGTAAAATCATTCGCGGTCAAATCTAATACAGCGTTAATGTTGCATTATATGCGAAACTGATATATTAAGTAACAAATTGATGCTTAGTATTGTTTATAATATTAAATGAAACAAAATATATAAATCTTGAATGGTTTATATTTAAAAATTTTAAATGTCAATCTGCTTGAAAAATAATAATAAGCAATGCAATTAAGCATTCCTAATATTTATCTTGTACTTTGTACTGTAGGGTAGACAAAAATTTTAAAAAGTTCTTCAAATTTAAATTTTAGCCAGCTGTTCACGATTACACTCTGCAAAATTTTTCCGATGTTTGTCAACCACTTGGAGCAAAAATTGTTTTTGTTCTTCGTCCTTGGTGATACTGTCATTGAAATTTGGTATCAATGCTACACCTCGCTCTGCAGAGTCATTGATACAAGCCAGATTCTTTACAAAATATGCTGCAACTTTAAAAGATGGTGTATCTTACCATGCTTCAACAGGAACATCTAGAAAACTGGCATCAATGTTGGATGTTTCAAAAAATGTGGTAGATGCACGCAAATCAACAACACTTTTTGGTAGTGTTTTTATGAGATGCGGTCCACGTTCTGATTGCATTGTCCGAACAAGGCCAGTTTTTTCTTTGTCCGACAAAAGGGTTGAAAATAACGCAAGCGTCGACAGTTTTGGACTCAAGTACCACGAGTGACGCACCATCATTTTCAATCCAGTCAATCGAAAAACAGCATTATCATATTTGTATAAACGCTGTATCAACAAGATATCATTCAAAGGTGCATCTGCGGTGAGCCTGCATGAAAACCGTGATTGAAGATAAACACCTATGGTAAACCGATTAAAGCGCTGAATACCTTGTAATTCTCGAGCTGTTAACTGAAAGATGGTTTCGTTGCCTGCAAACAATAGTTCGATTTTCAATGCATAGATTGCTTTCGCCATCCACCTTGCCCTATGTAGGGCACCAGGTCTGCCAATGCTGACATCAACCTCCAACCCAACCATTTGTGCAGCAAGCAGAAGAAATTCCAAATAATCATCACGTGAATGACTGACCTCAAGTTGACATTTGATAAATTCTTTAATAGAATCGGACACGATTATCAAAGGGGCGGATCTGGCTTCGGGTGTGTGGTTTAATTCTGGCCATTTTTCTCGAAACCTTAAAAAACAAAATCTCTGGTCCAGTGGATGGTCCAAGACAAACATTGAATGCATCGGAAAGGAGTACTTCCAACATGTGATGACGGCATGCCATCCATAATAGATTACGTCCCAGGGCTACTTCTAACAGAGTGCAAGCTCCATTGAGTCTTCCAGTATTGGAAGCCGTAGTGTCGAAGCACATGCCGATGACCATAGATTCGCACTTCCACGATTTGATATGTTCATATATTGCATCAGCAGCTGCCCGGCCTGACCTGGACCCGGATGCTAACTTGGGAACACCAAGAAGCTTTGTAGTGCCATCGACAAGTGATGAAAGCAGGACAGGTAATCGATCGACGTTGTTGGTAACCTCTCCGGTAACATCGGACAATAGCTTACCATCCCAATGAACAATTGATTTTGAGGGAATATAGTCTTCTTTTATACGTGCTGCAGCTTGTTGACGACGAAGCTTGCGATGACGATGTATTGTGCTCTTGGGAAATACTGTGTCAGATGTCGGAACACCAGCTTCGTTGAATGCGGATGCAAGTATCATTGTAGATTTTCTAATGCTGGTGTTCGTTCTGTCCAGCACTGCAGCAACTTTTGGTGATATGATGCTTCGTCTGCGATGTCGTGTTGCAGAATTTGTTTTGCTTGAGGATGCTGATTGGATGACAAATTCTTCATCAGGTTCTGCATCGTCACTGGAATCCCGACAAATGGATGATGTCATTGAATGTGTGTCTGTGTCACTGTCAGAACCACCTACATCCAGTTGCTGTTCTATGTCTACTGCTGACTCTACACTTGAACCTGATGGTAACCCATGATGATGGCACTGTGATGTAACATCTTTTGCTGCATCACCAACATCCCTGATACATTGTTTCTGACGCTCAGCAACTCGTTTTTCTTTAGCAGCAAGCTTTTTGTCCACAGATCCAATTGATCCTGTTCTTGATTTTCGTTGCAACTTCAAAAACTGCCTGTCTTCATCATTTTTTATCAGCTGTTCAGAGTTGGCATGGCTCTCAACTTCTCGGTGTATTCTTTTTGGTTCATTTGATCGGTTGAGTTGTTACGCTTACGGTGCTTCATCAAACGAACTTGTTCTGCATACAGATCTTTGATCTTCTGTAGGATGTGCTGCTTTTGTCGTACAGGCAGTCGTGATTTCACCCAGAAGGGCAACTGTTGATCATGTACTAGCTGTGCAGCTGTATTGATGTTTAGCTTCTGTTGACGGTGATAATATACAAAATTTTTCATGACATCGAGGCCCGAAGGGAGGTGAGCACCTGATATAGTTTCTAGCCTGACAATTTAGCATGCTTAGTTTAAAACAATCAAATCTTCAAAAAATATGCACAAGTTTTGCACATTAGGTATTTTTTTTGTTTTCTCGCATTTATTACATTTTCTAATTAAGAATCACACAATTTCAACTCTAGTTAATGGTAGCAATGAGGTAAATATAAGTATATTTAAACTTCATTTTATTCATATATGGCATGCAAAAACTGCAAGTTATTTGAGCCACGATTAGTCTGGATTTTTATGTTTGCCTAATACTGGAATTTTAAAAGCTCTTGGGGGACCTCTAAACGTTGTTCAAATGCGCTACAACTTCACCAATTCACTCATTGTACCTAAGAGACACATTTCAGGGGGTGAGACACCAAAGATTAAAATTTTTATTTTTTTTTACCATTTTTTGGGGACACCCTAATATATATATTATATATATTATTATATATATATATAAAATTAGGCCTAAAGGTAAAAAAAATGCCCATAAAGCATATCTTTTTATATATAAAACGAACATTTTTGTAGTTAGGTCATATACAACCTTTTAAGGACGTCCCTAAATAATACCGATGAATTATTCAACATAATATGTCATAATAGAATTATATTTCAAATTGAGGTATAATAGTATTAATAATATCATGGTATTATTCTAGCTTCTAAGGAGTAAATATTAATTATTTCATAACGGACATTAAATCTGTCGTTGTGGATCTAGCAGCTATTGCATTTCGTAGGCCTTATATCTCTATATATTTATCTGCAAAATATATCTATCGCTTCCACAAAAATAAAATATTATATTTCCTGGTTCAATTCTAATGCAAATGTGTCAAACTACTAGATCTAATTGTAAGCTTATATGCCTACTTAATTCGTGATAATTCATTATAATTATAATAGGCCTACTTTTGAAAGGCTGAATCCTCTAAATTTTCTAATTTACTATAGTTTAGTCTATGTTGCCAACTTTCGGATTAGAAGACTCCGTTTGCTTGTCAAATTAAATGTTATAACATTATTTCCACGAACTGAAAATTACCAATTTTATATCTTTAGCATATCTACTTTAAAATAAATTTTTTTTTTGGTCATTTGATAGCAAAAAGAAAAGAAGCATTATCCTTAAACTTAATTAGGGGGTTGGGAGACTCGAGAACAAGCGATAGTAAATCTAAACCAATTATACTAAAATGAACAAAATATTATACTTATACATACAAATTTTAACAGAAATTACATTTTATATTACTAATCTATGATAGTGAATAGTTTTTACTTAATTACTAAAGTGATGAAATCCGTAAAGATGCCTTCAAATGTAATGACCTTACAAATAGCGAAGGTCTTGGCATGTTTTTGTGGCGGTAAAATACAATTGCAAGGCCGGTCATGATATGATATTAGTAATTTTTTCGGAATCTCACAGAAAAAATGGACCAGTGCTAATGTGTTTGGTAGTACGGAATGTAACGAAATGTAAATTTTAAAGAAATCTTAACACTCAATTAGTCTAGATCTATATCAATTATATCGATAACTTGATAATTTAAACTATAAATATTTTTTGTGTGCAAATTTACATAGATTAGTCTAGTGACTAAGGCCATTTTTTTCTGTACAAATGTGTGAACAAAAAAGCTTTCTATCATGAATGATTGCAAAGTGCCAGACGATTATGTACAGTGATACCATTCTAAAATTTCATAAAGGCCAAGTTGAGTTCTTTAAAAACAACAACAGAAAAGGCAAGTTATAAGCATTCAAAGCAGAGTTTTCTAAACAAAGACAAGACTATCAAATTCATGGGCTTATTTTTACATACCTCATTAAGCCTAAGTGGCTTGATATTACTACAACCTTCTTAGATGTAGATTATGTTTTGTTTTTTAAATGAAGGGATTTTGGCGATTATAAAACACAGCGAGTTGAATTTTTGAACATTAAAAAAAATGGACATCGAAATGTGCCAATTGGCTGGAAAGTCTAAGTGGAAGCTAATTAGGAAAGTCATCTACCAGGCAATCGCTCTACTTTAAGCTTTTGGTTCAACTTACACGTATGAATAGTATTTATTGCACATGAAAGCTGCGTTAAGCATTCAAAGTGGTCTTTTACAATGCACCGCTCAGAAATGCCATTATAAATTAGCGAAGAGCCTTCAAGACAAGGCCCTTATACATTACATATACAGACTAATTACATTTAAGAGTTTTTATGCTCATCTTCTATAATTTAACATAAATATAAGTAATTCTAAAACAAATGTTGTTTTTATCAATTAAATAAATATTATGCAATTATTGTAATTATTCATGTTTAAATGATAAACTCCTTAAGGTTAAATGGACAAACAATTAAAGCAGGAAAAAACTTAAATAAACTTTATACCTCTAATAATAAAATCTTGTAATGAATACCTTAACTGGATTTATATAATGAAAAAATAATTAGTCAATTATTATTTTTTATATTACCAGGGCCGGCTCTAGGGTTTTTGACGCCCTAGGCGAAAACAAATTATACAGCCTCATTATAGTGCATTCGGCGGGATCTGCCGGGTATGGAACTTTGGAAATATGTTTTTGTTAATAATTGTTATAACAAAGAATTTTATTATACAACCTTTGATTAATGGCTGAGATATGTAAATAAAACAGTTGAAAGAAAAGTAACAATGGCTTGCAAGTAGTCTATTTTTTGTTTTAACGATTAGAAATCTAAATTATTGTTAGAAAAGTTACAAAACACAAAGTTTTACATTAGGTATATGAGTTTATAGGTTTTATAATACATTATGTACTGTTCTCTTAATAACAAACAGATTACAGATAGTTTTTCTGTTTTATAACACTTAAAAATAAAATAAAGGAAACTTGATTTGTTTAATAATGGATTATTGCTTTCTTAACTACGGTCTAAAAGTCACATTTAAATACTGATTAACAGTATTTTTACTCCAAAATACTAAAACCCAAAAGGTACTTTTCTTGCTTTCTGCTTAGCAAATTCTTTTATGAGGGCTTTTGACTCTGTCCTGCTCTCTCACGTTCAATAGAAATTGTCGCCAGACCCGCAAGTCTGCCCTGAACCATTGCACTACGCAAATAGGTTTTAATTAGCTTAAGTTTTGGAAAAACTTCGTTCAGCACTAGCTACTGAAAGTGGCAACGTAAGCGAAATACGAAGGGCTAAACAAATGTTAGGAAATCCATTTTGAACATTATGTTGGTAAATGTAGTTTAGGACTTCTTCGGGGTTTGATACTGAGTCATGGAGATGATGAAAAATTGCTCTTAGTTCAGAACACTGACGTACAGCAGTAATGTCAGATTTATTCGAACCTTCATCTTTTTCGATTGTTAATGCTTTATCCAAGTTTTTGCACATCGACTTAACCTCTGATGTAGTCTGGTGTTTAAGGTCCACTACTGTACCCATGGGCCTCAAAGCGGCGTAGTGTGTAAACCGCCAGTAATTTTCTTTGAAAGCACCGGCGGGCTAACGCATGGGGGACAGCAGATATACGGGAGAGCCACCACGATAATGATCCTTAGGGGAACCGCAGTGAACGGTCGCTGGCCTGCGGAATCCTTCCCTTTTACATGGCACGCCACGCCTTCGGCGTGCCGTGGGGTGGCTGGATCCCGGACAGAGTTTTAAATAACTATTGCGTTACGCCCCGGCTTAAGAGCTTCGGCTCGTCCGGGTTTTGAGACTTTTTACAAGGTGTTTAAGGTCAGGAATGTTGTACAAAAATCCAAAGTAGCCAGATACTTTATTTAACTGGGAAAATCTTTCTTTTACGGCATAAGCAGCAACATAAAAGTGGAAAATGTCTGATGCAATATTTACATATTCATCTGTTGATTCGTAATCAACCATGTTCTTCTTTTTTAAAAGTAGTATAGAGAAATAGGTGGGTGTTTAGAAAGTTGTAAATAGATTACAGTCGTATTGAGAGATACAAGAACAGAAAACTAGATAGACGGTGTAGCCGAGCGGCAGCGCGTTCGACTGGCGATCAGAAAGTCCTGGGTTCGAATCCTGTTGGAGTCTAGGAGTTTTTCCCAGGACTTGAGGGTGTCCCTGAGTCTACCCAGCTCTGATGGGTACCTGACATTAGATGGATTAAAGTAAAGGAGGCTGGGCATTTTTCTTGCCACACATCCCTTAGCAAGTCGTGTCCACAGTAACTTGTGAACGCTGCTTTACTGGCCTCTTAGATACACTTGGTCTGATGGGATTTCTTGACTTCCTATTGTTGGCTGTCTGGGGTAAAATTGTCATCAATAGATAGACCCCCATTCAATTAGAGTTTGCACAAAAATATATCTTTTGTAGTCCAAAAATAATCTATATCATCATCATCAATAATTTTATTGTATTGCTTAATTCGTATTTTTTTAAAATAAGTATGTTGAGGTTATAAACTCCAGTGTCATTATACAATATTCAGAGTTATGTCTTTTAAAAAATGATTTCGAATTGAGTGTTTGGTCTCTTGTGGGTTTTTTCCTCGCTGTGAAAGTTTTTTTTTTTTATTGTTTCTTATTAGTGTTTTTTTTTTTTTTTTTTTTTTTTTTTTTTTGACTGTTTTTATTCTTTTAACAAAATTTATTGTAGTCATCCATTTCTCCGTCATTTTAACGGGCGTAAATACTAGTTAATTAATAGTTTAGCATGTAACATTTTAAAATTTGCACCAAATATCCACAGCACTAATATAAATTATAGCTGTACGTTTTCTATAGACTATACTATACATGGACCGCTTGCTTTAGTATTTCTGCTATATGATGACTCGAAACACTGATTATCGGAATTCCCGATTCTAAATAAAGTCTTTGCTAAACAAGTCCCGTTTTATTTAATCTCTTTGATTTTCTCAATGAAAAATTAAAATTGAAAGTTGAATACAGCGGAAACATTTATAGATCAGTGTTGTATGCGCACGGAAAAAGAACATAAGCTCGAAAAATAGTACAAGCCCATAGTATAGGGTAGACTGCTCTAACTTCGACCAGTTTCTAACTTCGACCGATTTCTATATAGGGTGCAGAATTATTTATTTTTTTTTAAATAACGATTATGATTGCTTAATACTTTTTTATTTTTTATCGTCTCGCGATTGAAAGGCAGGAAAAGTAATCTAAAAATATAATGACTATTTTTAGCCGTTTTAGCGGACGACACCGTCTAACAGAGGCTTACACTGCGACCTATGCGTAGTATGCGTTGATTTTCTAGTTTTTCTGTTTATACAGTGTATCGCTTCACAATGCTTAAAACATGAGTTTTTTATGTTATTTATTTGTTTAAAAAATATATATAGCAAAGAAATAGGTTAAACTACATATTGTTTTTTTAATTAGCCTTTGAAAAATATTTTTTTATAAAAAAAACAACAACAACAAAGCGGTTGAAGTTAAAACCATAAAATGTATACCTCGCTCTAACTTCGACCAGCGCAAAAACTCTATTTTAGACCTATCTATATAGACCTATATATCACAATTATGGCCTACGTAGTACTGTGCATGTAATTAATACAAACTGGCTAGTGAAATTTCCTTTAAAATTATAAGTATTTAGTTTAGATAAATAGTTGTAGATTTTAAAACGTTATTGTTTAAAATAACATTTCTCTGAGGCTATTTTAATGAGCGGTCGAAGTTAGCAATCAGCTGGTCGAAGTTAGAGCAACCCCGGTCGAAGTTAGATACATATAATAAAGCTTGGGGGGTAGGGAAACTAGGGGACTTTTTTTTGTATTCCTTAAAACTATTGGCTAAAAAGTTTAGTACCCATCCAATCAGCAGAAAGAACACGAAACAACGGTGAAAAAATAAAATCGCAATCATGATTGGTTGCCGATTTATAGCGAAAAGAAAAACGAGATTGTTCCGTTCGTAATTTAATCGGTCGAAGTTAGAGCAGTCTACTCTAGTCATTGATAATAATAATAATAGACCAAAAAGTATTCATTTAAAGTCGAAAAAATTCAGTTTGCTCTCTTGCAGTCAATGTCAGACACACTGGCACTGTTATTCTGGGTTTTCCTATGTGGCTTTTTTTCAAACCTCATAGCTCAAGAGAGTTTTCAGTTCTGCGCCCAGCACCTGAACTATGGTCCTTGTTCCAGGTCTTTTCACGACTTTACACCCACCCATCTCCATGCTACCAACACCAGAGCCTCCCAGCTGGAGCCGCGCAAAACCTCTAACCAGGGTAGTGCTATCTGGATTTCTGTCGAAAAGCGCCACAAAGTTTTACGTGCCCGGGTTATACCCAATGCACAATTTACTATTACACAATACACTATTAGTCGCCTTTACGACATGCAAGTTGCATGGGGGACTAAGAAGTGGGGTTATTCTTTCAAATGGTTATTTCCAGGACACCGATACCCACACGGGGGCTTCGGTCGTTTAAGTTCATACCATTCGCTCGACTGAGTGCGTTAAGGTTCATGAAAATACACAAATTATGGCTTAAAATTTGTAAGAGAAAGGATTTCAAATTAAACTGATTCAAGCTAGAGCGTTTGTCTGTTGTTTTTTTCCAGTTTTATTTTTCTAATAGTATTCACTTCCTTACAAGAACTTTTAGTGAATTTTTATATTTTCTGGGCATTTCGCAATGACGCACTTATCGTGGAAAGGATCATGCGCTTGATATTCTCGGCATAACTTTCCTTCTGTGAATCGTAGGACTTGTTGATTCGAATTGACGAATCTTAAATCGTATCCATGCATGCATTTTGCTTTACACATTTCTTCCGATCCTATTTGCTAAATTGGATAAAAAAATGGCTACCTTCTGCTATAAGTTCTGGCATACTCACTTTTAATATAGAAGACATAATCCTCACAATAATACTTATAGTCTTTGTTTATTTGTAGTCGGCTTAAACTTGCTGTTGAAAATGCAATGAATTTCTCAACATCCGTGAATGTTAAGTCAGCAACAAGGCGTAAATCCCTGCTTTCAATCATAATGGTTGCCATTGTAAGCAAAACAAAATGAAACCGGAAGTTCAACAATGCACTTGAAACATGCCGAAAAGATAATTAAACGATTGTTTACGGAAATATAGCGGAAATGAATTTTCATCCAAATTGCCTATATAAGACTCGTTAAAAAATGCTCCTTTAGTGTTCCATATACTGACCAGGTCTAAGAGTTTTGTATCCATCGGTTTAGCACAGGGGTCTCCAAACTACGGCCCGCGAGGCCCTCTCATGCGGCCCGCGGAGTTCTTTTTATCTACGGAAAAAATTATGGAATTTTACTTGTGTTCTGCCAAGTTCAACCACCGTTTACGTGGACATTATGTTTTTACCGAATTAAAATTGAGGCGCGCAGTAGTGCGTTATATTTTCCAACCGATCACTTATACAATGCAAAACCTTATTCGCTGCTTAATATTTCTACTTTTCAAATGGAAAGGATTGAGACAAAAACAATGCGAGTTTGGAGGAAAGACAAATAAGCTTAGGAAGTTCTGAATGTGGCACGGTAGCCGAGCAGCAGCGTGTTTGACTGACGATCCAAGGGTCCTGGCTTCGAATCCTAATGCACATAATTTGGAGAGTGAAGTCCGTGCAGAAAAAATAGCTAAATTACAAAATGACAATCACATCTCAGAGGACATTGTTCAGTTAATCCTCAAATGAAAACGAATCTTTAACTAAGGCCAGTTATAAAGTTGCTTGCGTTCTGGTTAAAAGTGGCAAACCATTTACAGATGGTGAAGTTGTGAAGGAATGTTTGTTGGGAGGTGGCTGAGGAACTTTGCCCAGAAAAGTCAAAACAATTTTAAAATGTAGCTTTGGGTGCAAATACCATTGCCCGCCGTGTTGCAGATATGGGTGAAAACATTATTGTGAATCAAATAGCGAAGAATGCAAGCAAGTTCCGCCATTTTTCACTTCAAATGGATGAATCGCTGGACAGCTGTTCCACCTCTCAAATGCTTGTGTCCATTAGAGATGTGGACGAAGACTCGAACATAGCACAAGAGCTGGCTTATATACATAGCATGTATGACACTGTTACCGAAGAGGATATCTTCAATAAGTTGAAAAAAACATTTACTGATTATAACTTGGTCTGGACTAACCTCAGTTGCGTTACTGTTGATGGAGCAAAGAACATGAGTGGCATAAAGAAAGGCGTGGTTGGACAAGTGAAGCAGATGTGTAATGAAAAAAAAAAGTTCACAACCAATGTTCCTACATTGTATTATTCACCAGCAAGCTTTGTGTGCTAAATATATGGATATTAGCAGTGTACTGAATCCTGTGGTGAAGATGGTCAATTTAATAAGGTCACATGGGCTCAGTCATAGATAGTTGACAGAGACATGTTGAAAGATACATACACAGAATCGAAAGATTTACCATATTACACAGCAGTAAGATGGCTAAGTTATGAGAAAGTTCTGAGCAGAGTATTTAAGTTAAGAAAGGAAATAGGTGAGTCCCTGGAAAGTAAAGGCAAGCCACAGCCATTACTGTCTGATGAAGAGAGGGTGTGGAAATTGGCCTTTGCCACAGACAGAACTACAGACTAGTTATTTAAATTTTATGAACTTAAAACTACAAGGAGAGTAAAATCTAGTTTCTGATCTATACACCAACGTAAAGGCCTTCAGATCCAAACTTGTCTTGTTTTTGGAACAAGTACAGGCCAACAACTTGACGCACTTTCAACAAAGTATTCATGGCTGAAGCAACAGCTGGAGGTCATTGAGTTGCAAGCAAATGACCTCCTTATGGATAAGTTCAAAGAAGGACTGGTGGGTTTTTAACAGTTTTTGCCCTAGAAAGACTTTCCTAATATCAAAACGTTTGCACCAAGGTACCTTTCAATCTTTGGAACAAGATACCTGTGTGAACAAACTTTTCAAGAATGAAATACGTAAAGAACAATTTAAGAACAAACTTATTCGATGATAATCTCAGGTCAATGTTGATATTAGGGACATCAAATCTAAAGCCAGAAATGTCTGCTATTTTGGCATCCAGGAAACAATTTCACCATCCCCACTAATACAGGTGATCAAGTGTAGTGTACCAGTGTGTTATTAAATAATAACTGAATACTATAATATTAATACAATATTATTAATATAATGTGAAGCAGGCTGGTCCAGCGGTTAGATCACCGGACTGTCAACCAAAAACCAACTGACAGGTCGCGGGTTCTAGCCCTGCCACCGGTGGATCCCTGTCGCCCTGCAGGAGTTTTGGGCCTAGTGGACGTAATAATCTTCTATCTAGAAGGAACGTATGTAAACGTATAAGAAAGATCTAAATAAATAATTAAAAACAACATCCATGTTTTGATTCTTTTTTTTATTTGGACCTCGAGTGTATAGTTGGCCCCCGAGCTGCTGTTTGATAGTTAATGCGGCCCTCGGGCTGAAAAGTTTGGAGACCCCTGGTTTAGCATATACCGGAAAAGTTAGCCGAGCTTAATACTAGACACCAAGCGTTCATCTTTCTGTAACAATGCAACACAATGTGGATTGTTCTGAAGGGACATTCATTAAAAACAAAACTATATCTACTACATGTCAACTTATTTTCATCATCATTATATATAGATCAAGTTGTTATCATAGTTTCTTGTCTGAAACTCTGAATGCTCTATCTCTATTGGTTTTATTTGTACACATGTTTAAGTGGCATGGCTCCGTTCTGGGTGTACTTAAATTGATAATGCAGCGTTCAGTCACCAAAATCACCGCTTTTATTAAATTCTAATTATATTATTTTGTACATTTCAAACTGAAAATTGCGATAGAACCACTATTTTTTTAATGAGCTCATCTATAAACATAGCCTACTTGTATATAATATTATAATGAGGTCATTTATAAACATAGCCTACTTGTATATAATATTATAAAGAGGTCATTTATAAACATAGCCTACTTGTATATAATATTAAAATGAGGTCATTTATAAACATAGCCTACTTGTATATAATATTATAAAGAGGTCATTTATAAACATAGCCTACTTGTATATAATATTAAAATGAGGTCATTTATAAACATAGCCTACTTGTATATAATATTATAATGAGGTAATTTATAAACATAGCCTACTTGTATATAATATTATAATGAGGTCATTTATAAATTTAGCCTACTTGTATATAATATTATAATGAGGTCATTTATAAACATAGCCTACTTGTATATAATATTATAATGAGGTCATTTATAAACATAGCCTACTTGTATATAATATTATAATTATGTCATTTATAAACATAGCCTACTTGTATATAATATTATAAAATTAATATAAAAAAAAGTATGTAAAAGTAAAGTGTCGCGTCGGACAAAATTGATCCATGTGGCCGGTAAAGCAGCGTTTACCAGCTTCTGTGGCAATGGCATACTAGGTGATTGTGTGGCCAGCAATATGCACAGCTGCTCGGCCACCAGGCACTTAACAATCAATACGCCTTAATAATACTCCCAATTCCTAGTCTACGTCTTAGCTATATAATAAATAAAATAGTATATTCTCGGCAAAGACAAATCTTGTAGAGTAACCATGTGCAGTAACAAATAATGCAGTATTCAAAAATGAATATGTTGGAGTAACCACATCAATATTTAATCTTTCACAAATGAATTCAAAAGTTCCGGAGGCGTCAATAAAATAAAGTAACGGAACCAATTGATCATAGGTCTGATGAAGCAGAGTTCACCGGCTTCCGTGGCCATGGGATACAAAAGGGATGTGTGACCAGCACAATGCACAGCCGCCATTACCCCAACAGATGTGTGACCAGCACAATGCACAGCCGCCATTACCCCAACAGATGTGTGACCAGCACAATGCACAGCCGCCATTACCCCAACAGAGAATGGACACCCTCAAGCCTGGGGAATAAAATCCTAGCCTCCACCAGGATTGGAACCCAGAACCCTCAGATCGCCAGTCGAACGCGCTACCGCTCGGCTACCTTGCCCCCTTGAGTCAATAGCTCAAGATTAATTGTTCCGAAATGTTTAGGATTTCCCCTTTTCCTTTAGCTTTCTAATTTCTATTCGGCGTGGCTGTCATTGTTCTGTGGATCCTTATATATTAATTTATATACTTGAAAGCGAGCACGCGTACATTTATCAATCTAATAAGAAAAGACCCTTAAGAGGCATCTGCATCTGCAGTCGAATGTGTTGGTTCAGTTACTGAACGGTGACTGCTGTTGGGACGACTTCCAACTTGAGCTTCATAAGAGCATCCTCGATTCCGAAGACGACCTCTTCAAAGCTAAACTAGGTCAAGAACTGAACAAAAAGAAGAAATAATTGACTTCCCTGAGGTCATAAAACTGAGATCTGATGATCTATTACATGGGTCGGCAACCTATTGTGCCGAAAACAGATTTCTAATTCATTCAGCGTGCCAACTGCCTAAAAAGTCATCATGCATTAGCATCCATTTTTTTTTTGTAGCAGAGACCCGAATAGTCTTTTCGGGAGTCCTCTGCGTGCCATTGAAAATCGCACTGCGTGCCACGTTTTGCACGCGTGACGTAGGCTGCCGACCCCTGATCTTTTAAACAACATTCCGTCAACATATACAACAAATAATTTTCTGAAAATTTCCTTTAAAGTTTGCTACGCCTTAAAATTATACCGGAATATGGTTTTAACTCCTAAAACGTAAGCAGAGTTTATTAACAAAATTTTTTTGACGATCTCTTAAATTAATCTCAACTGCGACGCTAAAGGCATGAGTAAATATATAAATTTATTAAAAATTACATTAATTAGGAGACCCTAAAAAATCTAATAATATGAACCGCTTGTTCTTTCTTTACAGCTTAACTATTTTTTTTTCCGTACGCTGTCCTAAATGACTCCTAAACTTGCTTAAAGACTTCCGCTGTATACAACTTTCGATTTTTATCTTAATTTTCCATTGAGAAAATCATAGCAAATTACTAAACCGAAAGTCTAGAGGACCGGGAGCGATCGCAAATTCCGAAACTAAGTGTTTCAAGTTATCGAATAGCGGAAATAAATATCAAAGCAAGCTGTCAGCCTTATTATAGTGTTTGCTTTTACGCACTGCAATACTTAAAAATACGTTGTAAAGGAGAGAAATTATTTGTATGCAGTGTTTTATTCAAATATAATCGGAGAGTCAAGAAAATAAACTTGATATAATAAACTCTCTCTCAAAAAAAAAAGAAGACATAGGCCTAAATAAAGAACAAAAAAAAAACAAATTCCATTTTTTTTATCTCTGTAATTAGTGGGTTATTCCCCCTCCCCCAGCCCTCATTCTTCCTAGAGGCCGACCCAAACCAAATTTTTTTGTTTCGGTCGAAAACGAAATAATACTGAAAGTTATAAATGGACTTTCCGCCAAAACCGAACGTTTAACTACACCTTTTGACGAAACCGAAATCGCCATACAAAAGATTTAATAAGACTGCATAGTTGGCTAATCACACACTCCATTATTTCGACATTCTTTATGGTGATTAAATAATCCGTTTATTGCCAACTTCAATGTTCTACTTCACACAGAGTCATTCGCAACAAGGAAATTATCAATAGGCAGAGTAATAGATGCAGTACTAGCGTTGCAGTCTGAATTTTAGAAAGTTAAAATAGATATTCGGTTTATGACCAAAAGTCAATATCAATTGAAGCCGAAATTGAAAGAAAACAGAAAGCTAAATTTTTGGCTTCGACCGGATCCGAAACCACACCGAAAGAAGATATTTACCTACTTTCGGTGCCGTAACTGAAACCGAATTTCGGTCGTTCTCTAATTCTTTGGTTACAATCCTAAAATATAAAAAAAATTAATTTAAAAAAAACATAATTAACAATGATAAAATTGTAGACACTTGATTTTAAATTTTGATTTCTCATACATTACATCTAATGTTTAATATAAAAACAATAATATTAATTTAATAGTAATAATATTTGTATAGCGCTGCCAAAAAACATAATGTAAGCTCAGAGCGAATTATACAACTAAGAATACGGATATAATCACTAGGAAAATACGAGAAATATCTGGGAAAAGAAAAGGTACACAATCAAGCTGCATTAAATCAAAAGAAGGAAATATTCTGTTAGACAAAGAAGACATACTATGCAGATGGGCAGAATATATTGAGGAACTATTTGATGATGACAGGAAAGAAAAACCAAGCTTAACCAAAAATATTGAAGGCCCACCAATATTAAAAGACGAGGTTGAGAATGCTATCAAGAAAATGAAACATGGTAGGGCCCCAGGGCCAGACAACATTCCAGTGGAAATATATGATGCATTGGGAGAAATAGGCATCAATGAAATAACTCAACTTGTTAACAAAATATATGATACTGGTAAGATCCCCTCAAGCTTAAGCAGATCAATTTTCATCACAATACCCAAGAAACCTGGAGCAACAGAGTGTGAATCACACAGAACAATTAGCTTAATGAATCATGTCACAAAAATACTCCTCAGAATAATCATGGAAAGAATAAGAAGTAAAATCCATCCTGAAATTTCAGAAACCCAGTTTGGATTCGTTGCAGATAAAAGCACAAGAAATGCTATTTTCACCTTATCTATGTTAATTGAAAGATGCATCCAGATGCAAAAAGACCTGTATCTATGCTTTATAGATTATTCTAAGGCATTTGACAAAGTCAAACATCAAGATCTTTTTAATATATTACAAGATCTGGACATAGATGGTAAAGACCTCAGAATAATAAGAAATCTATACTGGGAGCAAGAAGCTGCCATTAGATATGAAGGGGAGTTAAGTGCATTCAAACCAATAAAGAGAGGAGTAAGACAGGGATGTGTTTTATCACCAGACCTCTTCAACATCTACAGTGAAATAATACTCCGGAATATCGAACACCTAGATGGTATTAAAGTTGGAGGAAAGAATATAAATAATCTGAGATATGCAGATGACACAGTACTAATAGCAGAATCAGAAAGTGCCCTGCAAACTATTCTAAATAAGGTGGTAGAAGAGAGCCGACTTAAAGGATTAACACTCAATCTCAGTAAGACCGAAGTAATGGTAATCTCTAAGAAAAGACAACCTCCAAGATGCTCTTTATCCAGTGAAGGTGAAAACATCAAGCAAATCAATTCTTTCCAGTATCTAGGCTATACAATAACACATGAAGGCAAATGCAACAAAGAAATAAAGAGAAGAATCGCAATAGCTAAAAACAGCTTCATGAGGTTAAGCAGTATCATGAAAAACAGGAATATCAGAATATGTACCAAAATGCGCATACTGTTTGGTCTGTTCTTCTATATCTTCTATATGGATGTGAATGTTGGACTATTGATAATGAAACAAGGAAAAGATTGGAGGCAGTAGAAATGTGGTTTCTAAGAAGGATGATGAGAATATCATGGACTGAAAAGAAATCTAATGCAGAGGTGTTGAAAACAGCATGTACCTCAAGAGAACTCATTAACAGCATTAGGAAAAGACAGATGAAATTTCTAGGACACATCTATAGGAAAAATGGTATAGAAAGACTGGCTTTGTGTGGGAAAATATCTGGTAAGAGAGACAGAGGAAGACAAAGGCTAACATATGTAGAAAGCCTGAACGAATGGGCCAAGAACAACAACATAAGTAATAATAATTTTCTGCAAAAAGCTAACAACAGGAAAGAATGGAGAGTTATGACCGCCGATGTCTGTTCCAGACCTGGCACATAAAGAAGAAGAAGAAGAAGAAGAAGAACCACTAGGCTAAGGAATATAAAACTAAATGATGATTTAAAACTTTACAAACATAGGACAAATCAAATAAATGAAGCAATAACAGACCTAACATATAAGTAAGACAGTAGGGGTCTAAAGCATGTTATCTAAGGTAAATATTGAAATAATGTGTTTTAAAGTCTTTTTGAAAGTATCAATGGAGCTTGTTCGAATGAGTTGAATGGCAAGTACATTCCACACCTTCGAACCGGATTTGAGAAGGCTCTTACAACAAATCAGTTATACATAATTGTACAGAGCTACTCTAGATAGATCTATAGCAATTGTTCAAGATAACTTTACTTATAGTGTTTAGAATATACATAAATAGTTGCATCTAACCTGTCAAGAAAGTTTTGACGATTTGTTTTTGTTCCAAATACTGTCATAAATTCTTAAAAGCAAACTTTAATGCTTTCTTCATTGTGCTTTCGGACAAATAAAACAGTTTAGATCTAGTCGTTACTGTGATCATTAGGCTTAGAAATATGTAGACCTAAAGTATGGGATTTGTGCTGCCGGGTGACTGAGACACATTGCAGAGACACCACGATAATGATCCTATGGGAATTCCGCATAGGCAGAAAATGGTGAATGTGGCTGTGGAAACCGAACCCTAAGTTGAGAAAATCAAAGCGATTCAATAAAACGGAAGTGCAAAGGAAACAACGAATATGAAATTCCGAAAAGCAGTCTTTCGAGTCATTATATAGCAGAAATACTAAAGCAAGCGGTCCATGTGTTATATAGTCCATGTTTATACAATAATTATTATTATCGCGTTGGTGCTCATGAAAAACAAATTATTTTATAATTGATACACTCAGTACATGATGAACATAATAATAATAATAATAATAATACGATATTTGTAGCGTAGGTCTATTCCCTTATGGCTTATAAAGTTATGTGTTGAAATAAATCCCATTATAAAAACAGCTATTAAATTATTATTATTGTTGTGTTGTTTTTTACAGGTCTATCTAACAGAAAAAAACAGTTCTATAGTCAAGCTCAAGCTGGTAAAGTCTTCACCTGAGTCACCTCACAGCTGGAAAAGATGTTTTACAACTACCGTTAACACTTGAAGCTATTCCCAGCACAGCCAACCCTGTTCACTTTCATACAGTGCTATGTTAGCCACGATCAACATCTGTCTAGTTGTGCCTCTATATTACTGGACTTCAAAAACCATTCAAAATTGTACTAACATTTATAAACCGTTCTTTGTTTAGAAATCATTCACAAAAGACTTTAGAGACATGGGCATTATCATTTCACGGCTTCCATATCCATTGGTTGCCTTTTATTCAATGTATCAATCAGCATTAGACATAGCCATAAGTTTTATTCAATGTATCAATCAGCATTAGACATAGCCATAAGTTTTATTCAATGTATCAATCAGCATTAGACATAGCCATAAGTTTTATTCAATGTATCAATCAGCATTAGACATATCCAAAAGTTTTATTCAATGTATCAATCAGCATTAGACATAGCCATAAGTTTTATTCAATGTATCAATCAGCATTAGACATAGCCATAAGTTTTATTCAATGTATCAATCAGCATTAGACATAGCCATAAGTTCCTAAACCTTGGAGTGTTCACGTGGACCTACTATATCATGGCTCAAGTTGACATATTGTATGTGATGATAGGCCTACAGATACAAATCCCATTCTTCAACATTATACTATCATTTATACAACTGTTATCTCTCATGTGAAGAAAACTATGATCTTCTTATCTTCTGTGTTAGTGTAATAGAAAACATATATATCAAGATAGACAGCTATTTAAAATGAATTATTCACACAAAATGTTCAGTACACTGCATTAGTTTCTGGTGGTTTGAGATCAGTGAACATGTTTTCTTGGTGGCTAGTACAGATCCATGTATTAGTTTTTTTAGCCAATTGCAACACTCTAAATCATTCACTGCATTGCGAAAAGAAGGTAAATTTGCTAATGAATAATTTGTTTAGTAGTAATGATAACAATGCCAATGTATAATTTTTTAAAGTTATTTTAAAGCACTTCACTATGTCTATTTACACATATTTATAGTTACGAACTATTATACATTTAACTTAAATTTAGTAGACTAATAATTTACTTATCAACAATAATTTTTTTACTGACAAAGGGTCTATTTAATGTCAATGACGTTATTGGCATCGATAACGTAGAGATATTGGATGAAGTGTAATTTATAAAAGGAAGATTGGGGCAATAACATTCACAAACAAATTTGGAGTCTTTTTGATTTGCATTTTTAGTGGGTGTTTTAGGTATGTAGCAAACACTTTTCCTGTTTTGTTTTCCGATTTTTGTGAATTGTGTGCATTTAACCGTATATAGATATATGAATGATTTAACATTACAGTTACTATTCAAACTTAGAGCATTCTTTTTCTCCCTTTTCCTCATCGCTTTCTCTCTTTCTCTCTCTCTCTCTCTCTCTCTCCCTTTCTTTCTTATTATTCACTTTATCATTATTACTAGGAAAAACACTTCGACTCTCTTCCCTTTTATTTTTCATTATTATTGCAATCTTAACGTTTTCATATATATATTCATTCAATATAGGCATACTCCCCCTCACGCACACAAATACACACACACACAGACACATTCGCTCTCTATCTCTTTCGTTACTTTACGGACTGTAATTCATATCTGGCGACGTAATTTGATCTTTATTTTCAATTAAAGTGAGGGAGAGTTGTGTAGGTCGTCAGCCTCACTCTCTAGTCCCGTCTAACGCATTCCAACGGCAAGACAATGTCCAGACGGGTTGGAGATAGCTTGGGATGCAGTGGGTGGCATACAATGGGTCTGTTGTGCCTCACTTTGCCTTATCTCACACTCCACGATATGTTGCTGTCCCTGCCTTTATTCCCGTTGGGCCTAGTAATGGGCATCTTCCGCGAATTCTGCCATGTTCAGTCTGTCAATGCAAGGAAGGCAGTTCCTACAGTTTACCACAGGACACAGGCATGGTCACGTGCACTGTGGCTGTTGATTTTTAGTCCGTCCCGGGTATTTTATTTCCCAAGTACCCTCCTTGTCTGAAGGGCGTTCTCTTATCTGCCACCTTGGGAGGCGCTCGATTGGAGAACAACAGCAACTAACTCCACACGATACTTTACGATATAATATCTCAATAATATTTCTTCACGCCTCCCCTCTCCTCTATCTATCTCCTCTCGCTCCTGCTGATAGGTGACTCAAGAGTTTTTTCAGTAAATATCATATAGACATACAGATGGAGTTTCAGGTTAACACAAACCAAAACATACATACCGATAACACTGAATAAAAAGAATCTCACAAATGTACATTATACTAAAAAAATAATCATTTAAAAACCACCAAAAGAGGCTTTTCTCATCAAATTTTGAGATTATGATTATTAAAAAGAGTAAGTTCAACGGTTCCGAAGTAAGCAGTTCCCACCCATGAGGCCCACATCGAAATGACCTTATAAGCTTACAGGGGAACAAAGTAAACAAAGCATGGCCTACAAACACATATTCAACCATTTTGTTTATGAACCAGGTTAAGATTCACCCCAAGTGACAATATTAGTTTTTCTATACGCCACGTCCCTTGGGATCCGGAAATTATTATTCTCGAATGACTGAGGGACTTTGGTTTGCAACCCACTCACCCCCAACCCCCCGCCACCCACACACAAAAAAAATAATAAGAAGAAGAATTAAAGAAAAGCACATACATTTAAGTGCTGATATTGAGCTCCTTGAAAGTTATATATAATATTTTGTGTACATGAATTAAATAGCATTCTTCTTTCTTCTTCTTCGTTCTCAAAAGTTATGATTGGGAGGATTCAGACAACAAGTCCGATAGTTGTAATGAACTGCGCCGTGGCTGTCAGTTGCTCTAGTCCACCGAACAGTTTGTCGTTGAAGGTAGCCCCCAGGGGCCAAATGGCTGACCGGGTAGAAAGATACAGAGGGCAGGTCTGAAGGACATGCTCCGCATTTTCGGGAGCTGTTTCGCAGGGGCACATTTCGCTTGCTCCGATTCGTAGTTTGCGGAACATATGTTGCTTTAGCCTGTTGTGACCAGTCCTTAGTCTGAAGATGATGTTTTGAAATTGGCGGGAGAGTTTGTAGTAAGCATCAATCTCTGGGTTGTTTGGTTGCAGCTCAGACCATCTTTCGGTTTCATTCCTTTTGAGTATTGCCTTTATTTCTTCGGGGTGTAGAGATGGGTCTGTCTGGTTTTGTCTGCCTCCAGCTTTAGCTAAGGTGTCGGCAGTGTCATTTCCTTCATTTTGTATATGCCCAGGGATCCATTGGAGAACCAGTTCTTTAGTTATTTTGTTCAGTTTTAAAAGTTATCTACTGAGTGACTGGTTGATCGGGGCATTTGGTTTTTTTAGAGACTGGAGTACTGTTTTGGCGTCAGTGAAGATGACAATCCGGCTGTTGGGGGATTGAGTGTGGCTTGTTAGTATATTTGCAGCAAGCTCAATTGCTTTTCTTTCTGCTCTAGTGCTATCTGAGAAGCTACCTGTGACAGTGGCTTTTTCTAGGAGTTCTTCATTTGGCCACTCTATGAAAATGCCGGCTCCTCCATTTTTCAACTCTTTTCCAGTTGACCCGTCAGTATAGACTCTGGTCCATGCATTTTGGGGGTATTGTTCTCTAATGATGTTGTTTACTGCTTCTTTTAGTATTTCGGGCGTGTGGTCAGATTTTTTCCCTATGTTGCTTAGTTCGTCTCTGATTTTTAGATAGGGCTTGGGTCCCAGGGGGGGGGGGGGGAAGTGGCTGTGGGGTTGGGTAGGTTCAATTGCAATGTTTTCTATTTTATATTTACTTTTTAGATGTTTGGCTTCTTGTATAAAATTGGATCTTTGAAATCTTTTTGCTGAGGAGGTTTTGAGTAGCTTGGGTTTTAGCATTCTGATACTGAATTCACATGTTAAAATAATTTGCGTGTTTGATATGAAAACCTATTCGGTTGAATTTAACAGTATGAAGTCGCAATCATAACAATTTTTTAAAGGTATCACAGAATAAATCGGTTCAAAAAGTGTGGAATCCCTAACTTCGATCGTGTATAAATGTTATGAAGGCAAAACTTTTGGTAAAGTATTTCGGTAATTGGCGTCGTAATGTTTTCTCATTGATGTTGTATTGTTATCTTTTTTAAATATTCAATGTTACTAAATACTTGATCTACATAACCTACAAGTAAAGTGTTTTGAATTTAATTTTTTTTACACTAAAAAATAGCCAGGAGAAGAGAATCGACCAATAATTAAATAACTAACAGATGTTTTATTTTCTCCAGGGACTTGGCCTTAATTCTTTCTTATGGACCATTCAACGTACACCTCCTGCCTATCTGTTTGGTACAATACACGTACCTTATGATAGAGTTTGGCAATGGATCCCTCAAAACAGTAAAGTGGCATTTAGTAACAGTGACAGTGCGATATTTGAATTGGATCTCACAAACCCTTTTACCATGACAACATTGGCAGAGTGTCAGATGTTACCTCCTGGTAATATTTAGATTTATTTAAAGAACCTCAATGAAAACATATGTTAACATATTACAATTTTTAATGTCTTGTCAATTGCATACAATTATTACCTTGATAGAGGTTGATGGATTTATTTAGCTTCAATGAAGCCCTTGAATAAATATTAGGTGGTGTATTTACAAAGTGTTAGTAAATATTTAACATGTATGGGAATGAACCCAAAGTTCCACCTTTATTGCATTATTATTATTGAAATAAAACTATATTATTAAATGTTCACATTCAAGCTTTAAAAATAGTTACAGAAAGTAAAATTGTCACTTGTCAAATAGAAACTAAATACTTATGTAAATACATTTTATTTGTAAAGGTGAACTTCTGTCAGACGTACTGCCTAAAGAATTATACTATCGGCTTGAGGTGCATTTTCAATTCATTCAATCCATTGTGCCAGTCTGGATGAGTGAAGAACAGATTAAGAAAGGAATCACTGCAAAGATGTTGTTTAATTCTATTACAGGTAAAATAACTGAGAATAATAGACTCAATCTATCTATCTATCTATCTATCTATCTATCTATCTATCTATCTATCTCTATCTATCTATCTATCTATCTATCTATCTATCTATCTATATATATATATATATATATATATATATATATATATTATATTTATATTTATATATATTTATCTATTTATGTATCTATCTATCTAACCATTCTTCTGTCTTTATTTAGCGACCTAAAATATTGAAAAGTAAACAACAAGATAACTTTTTTATACCAGAAATGTGAAAATTCGTCTTGATTATCTTATCGTAAATGTTTCAGATGCCCCTACTTTACTGAAGATTATTACGTCCTATGCGTGGTTTTGAGTCTAGTCTTGGAATTCACATTAGAATTTAAAATGATGTTAATGTTAAGTTGTCAGTTTTCCTGGTTTCTGCAACACATTCCATACCCGGGTGCTACTCATGAAATAATAGAACATAATAAATATGTAATTTTCTTGTTACAGACATGAAATAATATATTAAGCCTAGAATAGAAACGGTAAAAAAGTAAGTTTTTAAGATTTGATACTGTGCAAGGATGTTTTAAAACTATTCTCAAAATGTTACAGGTCATTATTGATAAAGCTCTAAATCCCTTGCAGTGTCTAAGTTATGCTTATAATATTAAATTGTACTAAATATAGTTCGTTTATGTTAGAAGATTAAATAGTTTAAACCATACTATTAGTACCCTGTTAATAATGTATACTTATTTTCAGGCAACTGGCGCAGAAAAAGACCAGTATGGGTTATGCTTATGGTCGATTCATTAACTGAGGCAGGTGTGAAATCTCGTGGAATACCGGTTCTTGACCTCTTTTTAGCACAACAGGCGGAACGAGATGGTAAGATGACTGGAGCAATAGAGAGGGTGGAGGAACAGTGTGCACCTCTCAATAAGCTAAACATAACACAGGTATGATGTTAATAGTAGCGATGTGAATATCGGTTTTTCATATTCAATACCGATTTTCGGTTCTATAAATCCGATTTTAAGCCTATTTTCGGTTCCCCCCCCCCCAATGTCTTTTTTGTATTCATTTAGTTACTATGTATGTATAGGTGGAAAATAAAGCAATGGTTCTTTAGTGATGTGACCCACCGAGCGATAGAAGACTGCGCCTTCGCCGTTTAGTGAGCCATGATGATTGAAATCACACACACACACACACACAAGTGCTACAGAAAGTCCATAAATAAACTACACGTACTCAGAACCTAGAGAAGCTTCTGTAGCGCCCCAGGGCAAAAGTTTCAGCGCAGCCCCCTTGCAAACTGTAACTACTTGTTTAGTGCTATATTTAGACTACATTTGCCGCCCCTCCCCCCTGGAAGTGTCGCCCCCGGGCATATGCCCCCCTCTGCCCCCTCCCCCCATTGAGAGGGCACTGCAAGTTCCTAAAGAAGTTAAAATTTTTAAAAAGCTTTACAGGCGTGTGGATGAATCCTGAAAGTTTTTACCTGATAATATCTGAAAAAAACAAACTCTTTGGTTTTCATTGAGAGGACTCGAAAACTGAATTATTATGAATTTGGAATTAACAACAAGTATGTAGCATCTAGATTAGCGGATCATGTATGGTGTACAATACAATATATTTATAGAAAATGAGCTAAAAGCTAGATACGTCTATCAGTCTGTTTGTCTGTTCGGTACGTTCAGCGTTTGAGGACATAAATCTTTTTTTTTTTGTTTCCCAAGTACGTACATCAAAAGGATGGGCCGACAAGACTCACGTTAATGGAAACGTACCATCTGGTTTATTGTTGTCTGTGCTTGTATCGCTAGCGATATTTGGAATTATGAGAAACAACAATAGGCCTATGATTAATTAGTATTTGCAATCTTAATCTATTTCTAATCTTTAAGGAATTATTTTGAGCGAATCCAACATAGTTTTAAAATCTTTCTTCTTGAAAAAAATAAATAATTTATTACTAGTGTAAGCAAATTCTTTCAATTTCAGTCGTAAAATTACACACATAAAGAGCAAGCAACCTAGCCCTTTTACAAAGGAAGCCAGGGAAGTACATAAATATCTGTCTAGGCCGGCTCGTTCCTGATTACATAAGTAGGCATGTTGCAATACTAGGCCTACGCTTGAAGTAGCAATCACTTACTCAAAAAACGTTTTAACAACATAAAAAAGTAATTTAGTTTTGTAGTCAAGCTATGAATGGATTTGTAGAGCTCACAACACAGACTGAGCATGCCGTTCTTTTCGGTAGCAATATAGATTCTAGATCTTTTATTACTCTGACCCTGGTTGTCTTAGCAACCGGGCGGTACCCTGTGACGTGCAGTCCGTTTGAGGCAGGACACAAAAAAGAAACTTTCTTTGTTCTTAGTATTTTACTAAAGGCATACTGGCTTTCTAATGTAATTATAAGTTTTCCCCCATCAATTTTAGTCCATTAAAACCACACAAAAACTATACACTAAGCCACTATGGAGTGATCTGTTAAAACATTTTTACATTTAGAACTTAGTTTTTGTAACGACAAAAATGTATAAGGCTTTTCTAGAACTACTGATGCCATGGTCCTAAAGTGTTTACAGTGCAGAATTAGGTAGGCCCCTACACGTGTGATAGATCTGCCTAAAGCTTAAAATGTGAGCTACAGACAGAGCCCCCAAGTTTAGTTGTTTTATCCCCCCCCCCCATAATACAAAGCCAACTGTGTCAATTTGACGTGGCTTTAGAAGGAATTGCAAGATGTCATGGCTTCAATCAAGATATATATGTGCCCAGAAAAAGAATTATTGTGAAAATATGGTATTCTCAATGGATACGTTTTCCCGTTTTTATATGCACAAGTTTCAAATAATTTCCTTGCCAGGGTCCCATAAAGTTGACACAGTAATGTATCTTTCACTGATATAACTCCGTTTGAAGTTATCAGTTTCATTTAGTAGGCAGATTGTATAACTACAACCACTTTCAATAAAAACAGTAGATATTACTGAGTACGAGTCAGTCTTTTGTAGTGAACACATTACTCCTGGTACATTCATTAGTACGATACTGTCATTAGATTCTCAGTTGTGTATCTATTCTCTCCAATTCTGCTTTTCAGAATCATGCTCATGTGTCCTATACAAGACAATAAATTACATTTATTATGAATATACTAATCATGACACGTTAACTGTGCCTTGATAACCATAAGTCATTGTGACCTCTTAGTAGTCAACTTATGCAATCAAAAAAGTACAGTTATTCCATGATAATAAAAAGGGAATATGTTTCGCCGTTTTAAAAATACATATATAAAATATACAGCTTTATAAATGTAAAACAATTCTAAATATTTTTTATTCATTCCTAATGTACTGCGGCAACTAATGTACACACTTTAGCAAAGGGGTCTGCAACCTTTTCATAATTGTGTGCCAAAGTGGGATTTTTAATTCATTCAGCGTGCCAACGGCTTAAAAGTCACCCTGCTCCACACTTAACTGCTTGTAGAAGAGACTAGAATTTCCCCTTTGGCGTCTTCCGCCCAGCTTGGCACGCGTGTCGAAGTTGCCGACGCCTACTATAGCAGATATAATACAATACAATATATATGTATATAATATAATACAAGCATGACAATTATTTTTTTTATATTTTAGGTCATTTTCGCCTTGAATGAAACGCTAAATAAACATGAAGGTATGAGATCTCCAACAGCCAGATCAGTGAACCATATGGAAACCTTGGTCAAACAATATACTTGTGGATACCTTGATTTGACGATGCTGAACAGGCATGTGTGTTTTATCAAAGTTAACAGGCATGTGTGTTTTATCAAAGTTAACAGGCATGTGTGTTTTATCAAAGTTAACAGGCATGTGTGTTTTATCAAAGTTAACAGGCATGTGTGTTTTATCAAAGTTAACGGACATGTGTGTTTTATCAAAGTTAACATGCATGTGTGTTTTATCAAAGTTAACAGGCATGTGTGTTTTATCAAAGTTAACAGGCATGTGTGTTTTATCAAAGTTAACAGGCATGTGTGTTTTATCAAAGTTAACAGGTATGTGTGTTTTATCAAAGTTAACAGGCATGTGTGTTTTATCAAAGTCAACAGGCATGTGTGTTTTATCAAAGTTAACAGGCATGTGTGTTTTATCAAAGTCAACAGGCATGTGTGTTTTATCAAAGTTAACAGGCATGTGTGTTTTATCAAAGTTAACAGGCATGTGTGTTTTATCAAAGTTAACGGACATGTGTGTTTTATCAAAGTTAGCAGGCATGTATGTTTTATCAAAGTTAACAGGCATGTGTGTTTTATCAAAGTCAACAGGCATGTGTGTTTTATCAAAGTTAACAGGCATGTGTGTTTTATCAAAGTTAACAGGCATGTGTGTTTTATCAAAGTTAACGGACATGTGTGTTTTATCAAAGTTAGCAGGCATGTATGTTTTATCAAAGTTAACAGGCATGTGTGTTTTATCAAAGTTAACAGGCATGTGTGTTTTATCAAAGTTAACAGGCATGTGTGTTTTATCAAAGTTAACAGGTAGGCTATGTGTGTTTTATCAAAGTTTAAAGGCATAAGTCTTATCACAGTTAACGACTGAATTTAAAAATAAAAACATTTATTTTTAGAAATACATTATTTAAAAGTTTTACTTCACCTCTAATATACCTCTGTTCCTTTAAATTCTCCGACAACATCTGTCAACTAGGATAGATATAGTTTTTAGGTTTCCATTTATTAAATCATAGCGATTTACTAACCGTAATTCTATCCAATCGGTAGACGGTCTGTGAGTCAGAAATTCGAGCCAGGATTGGGTCAGCAATGGTCGCAATGGTCACAATGGCTAGACTAAACAGAATCCGGACCAGCAAAAGCATTAGTCCCCCCCCCCCCCCCCAAAAAAAAAAGCCTAGGCTTTACAGGGGCCTTGTCCAAACCATTGTTCTGAATGGATGTGCGACCTGGACACTGCTAGCAGCAACTAAAAACAAGTTGCAGGCATTCGAAAATAAATGCATGAGAAAAATACTTCGAATCTCCTACGTAGAACACAGGACTAATGAGTATGTAACGGACATGGTTCCGTCATGTGGTGCGGCATAATAACCTGCCAAAAACAACAAGGCACTGTAGAAGGTAGACGTCGGATAGGCCGTCAACGGAAATACTGGTTCGACAACAAAAAATATTGGACAGGGCTGCAGTTGACTCAACTATTGACAAGCTCAAGACAAGGAAAAATGGAGAAGAAGACTGCTGAGGTGTCCTTTCGCTCCCCCTAACGACCACAACGGTCAAGGGATTGATAATGATGATGAAACCGGAATTCTATAGATCCGTGTGTGATCGGAAATTCCGAAACATAAGATTTCGAGTTATTAAATAGCAGAAATATCAAATCAATCGTTCGATCTTATTATAGTCTTTGGTTTTATGCTAGTAAACCTTAACCTTTACGGATAAGCTGGTTTCGGATAAATCGGGTGTCAAAATTGAAACACTGGCGTCCTATATAGACAGTATTTATCTTTACGTATTTTTAAAACAAGGGTCAGTGCTTTAAACCAGGGGTCGGCAACCTTTTGCTTATAGTGTGTTAAACTAGAATTTCTAAATCATTCAGCGTGCCAACAGCATGCCAACACCATGTCAACAGCGGGGAAGTCAAACTGCTCAACTATATTATTTTTATAAGACAATTTATTTATGTGCCGTAGCAAGACCAAAACCAAAAGAATAGGAGCGTTAAATGGAAAATCATTAGAACGTTTTATATTTAAAAACAAATTAACGTGTTTGTTATCTTTTTACTCCCTTTCTATTAACTTCTATTTTCTGTCTGTCTGTCTGTCTGCTTGCTTGCTTGCTCGATAGCACTTCCCGTCGTCCAATCGAGCCGAAACTTGGCCAGCAGACTTGTCCCGACTAACAATACATTCTATCAAATTTTCAGCATCGTAGCCTTTGGAATAGTCACTAATACCTTCCACCAATTTGCGAATCGAGGAACATATTATACGAAAAAACATGGCTGCCTTTGACGGAAGTAACTAAAGTATTCGGATATGTTCGTTTTTACGAAAAATATGAATGAAAACGAAACAATGTATTTGTGACACAATGTAGCCGAAACAAAGCGAGTTATCTTTTTATGGTTTTTGCGAGCCAAAGCTATAAAAAAAAAAGGATGCGCAAAAGCAAAGCCACGATCGTGGCTTCATGCATTTTTTTTTTAAATGCGCAATCGTTATAATTAGATATGTATTTGCCGACATTACCGATTCGAAATTTTAGTTTTGTAGTGAAGTGGAAATGGTAAACTTAGTTTACAAAGAAAGGGAGTATAATAAAAACTGTGTTTTTATGGTTTTCTTGTTTTAATCCATTCATAGATGATACACAATTTCAATATTCAACGTAAACATTATTGGTTTTTGTATCAACATTTGAATTTAGTTGTAAATATATTATTCTAGTAATACTTATAAAGTCTTAATAGTTTGATCTCAGCATAACTGAGATTTATGTTAATTTATATACTTTTTTATTTAAGAATATATGAACAGACAGTATCTCAGTTAAGCGGAAGACATGCGTAGTAATCATACTAACTGGGTATATAATGTAAAGTTTAAAAATGTACATATACATTCTTTAGTCATTTAAAATTTAGTACCAGGTGACCGATCATTCGATCGGTAATAAAGAGCAGGCGCTTGTACCTTAACATCATGTGTATGTAAAACAACAGTGCATATATTTTAAAAATACTTCTTTACCAGACCAATAAATTGTATTTGTCTTTTTTCTTTTTTCTACTATGAATAACATGGGCTTTAAATTCTAACAGTCGAAGTAGATTTTTATTTCAGCAGTCTAATATCTAGATTTTGCCCGATAACCCCCCCCCCCCCAAAAAAAAAACAAACAAACAACAACAACAAAAAAACAACAGCTTAATCTCATTTTAAACCAAAAAAAAAACATGCAGGCTAGAGTTGTCAGTTTTAAATCCAACAGAAATATATGTCATTTATGTCATTAAATCGCCAGGCTACAACGAATACATAAAAGTACTGCGCGTTTGTTTATGTGCAAGTCTAAAAGAGACTCGGGAGCTGCCCTTCTACGCTCGCTCCACTGGCTCCCCGTGAAAGCCAGAATTGAGTATAAAGAGGCGCTACTTTGCCATCAGTGCATTTTTAACAACGAGTTTCCGTCCTATCTCAAGGTACTAATCAGACCTTATGTCCCGCAAAGAACACTTCGTTATGCAAACTCATCGCTTCTGGAAGAGCCCCGTTTCTCTCTGACGACCGTTGGCCTTAGAGCCTTCTCAGTATCCGGTCCGAAGGTTTGGAATCAACTTCCCATTCAACTGAGGCGAACAAGCTCTGTTACTTTCAAAAAGAACTTAAAAACTCATTATTTCAATATTTACCCTTGATAACAATTAACATGCTTTAGAAACTTACTGTCTTATTTATGGGTTGGGTCGGTTAATGCTACATTTATTTGTTTTGTCTTTTTTTAAATCATCAATTTAGCTCTGTCACCTGGCCTAGTGTAATATCCGTATTCTCAGTTGTATGTTAAACGCGCTCAGAGCTTACATTATGTTTGTTGGCAGCGCTATACAATATTATTATTATTATTATTATTTAAAAGACTGAAAATGAAAAGTTTAAATTTAAAATATCGTGAATTACGTTACAATTTTTAGTTCTTCTACCCCTTCCCCTATTGGTGTACGCTCGTTTGAATCTGTGGCGCCTTCACTGTGGAACGGCTTACCTGAGACACTGAAAAACTATGTGTCAAAAAAGGCATTCAAGAAGAATTTGAAGACTTTTCTTTTCAACTAAATTGATCAAATACACATCCATCAGTAAAAAACTTGTTTGAAACTATTTAAAAATATTATTGTCGTTTCGTGCCTCCGTCGGCCGAAACCTTGTTTAAAACTATTTTAGAGTGTTATTGTCGTTTCGATTTTGTGAGCGCGCTGAGCATGCTTGCATTAGCATGGAGTGAGGCGATATATAAATGCCCAATTAATTAATTAATTAATTAACTTTAACAACTGTCAAACTTTCCTATAACATTATGTCAATTTTTTCAACTCCTTCCCTCAACCCATTCAAGCTAACAATGAGTTACGGCCGGCAAATATGTTTGATAGGAATTCAAAAGGTCTACGAATAAATGTAAATTGGGTAAAAAAAAAAAGGGATAGTCTAACTGGAGAATCGAACCCGGGTCGCACGCACAGGAGTCCTCTACGTTAACAACTTAGCTAGAGAAGGCACATGTCAGATGTGAAAAGCTATTAGACAGTATATAGAAGTAGGCCTAAATAAGTCAGTGACACAATAGGGATCCGTGGGGACACAAACACGATCTTTTTATATATAGAGATTTTCAATGTTTTCAATGTATTATTCCAAGCATTGTTTGACAAAAAAAGTAAAAAAATATAGTTTGGTGTTAACATTATCTAATATCCTCCATTTGTGTTACTATTTATAATAAACTATCGCGGCAAAATATAATATAAATTAATTAAAACAATGGTATAAACATTTTTATGATGTGTTTAATTTCTCTCCCCCCCCCCCCCCCCCGCCCCTCAATAAAACTAACAGTATATTACACTTCTGACTATTGTTATAAGGAAAATACGAATATACTGAATTTACATCTTTTCTAGTTTACCAGATTTCGAATTGACAATGTTAACATATTCTAATATATCTTACTTTGGTAGGCCTTTATAAGCAAATCATACATATTTTTAATGAAACATTCATTGAATTTTTAAAAAAGTGGATACTAATACAGTGTTTATTATTTACAGTGTAGAGTATACTGCTACATTGTATGCTATATACAGCGTAGTGTATACTGCTACAGTGAACACTATATACAGTGCAGTGTAATCTGCTACAGTGTACACTATATACAGCTATTCATTGTTTAAACACAAAAAAAGTTTTAGAGGTGTTTTTTTTTTCAAAAAATGTCAGATAAAAGAAAGTTAAAAATTGACCTTTAGTTTGGTGAAACTTCATCTAATTCTGTTATTATTTAAACGGCAAACTATTATCTGACTATTAATTAATTCGTAAATATGTATTTGTTTTTCTTTTTTTTTAAATTTAATCTAAAATATATTGAAGTTTAGTCTAAAATATATTGAAGACGTTCTAATCTAAATAAGCCGCGAGGGCCGCATACTATCATTTGTCCGCCCGCGCGTTACCCACTGGCTGTAGTTTGGACACCCCTGCATTACATAAATTACACTTGGTCTTGCTTTAAATTATTTCTATCATCGGTGCGCAACAGTAGTTTAAACAAGAAATTAAACTTCTTTCTGCTGTAGTAAGCCTACGGGTATTCCCGAAACGTCATAACTGCGACACAACAAAACACCGCTCTTGAAAGCCGCACTACATGTGGGTCGAGCAATGGCATGTTTTCACGGCCAAAATCAATATCTACGATAAATCTAATGTGTATTTTCGTTTAACGTCCATTTCCGATTTTTATTTGTGGGGCCGAAAAGCTGTAGATTTTTTTTTTAGGTGAAACAAGTAGTGCATTAAAACATGAAGATAATCGTTAGAGCGCTTTTGAAGAAAATTTCCAGACATATATACACATATATAAATAAATATATATATATATATATATATACATACAATTTTAACTCGTATTATAGTATAGGATATGATTTTTAACAATTTTTTTTAAAGTTTTATCATTTTAAAATTTTAAATTGTAAGCCATTAATTTTTTTAAAGGGAAACAAACAAGGAACATATTAGAAATATTAACGCAAAGAAAACGGGCTAATTATCTCCCTTCAATTAAATTCTCCAAAGTTGATGCTAGTGATGCCAAACGAGTTGTTTTAATATAACTAGTGTTACGTAAAAAAATATTATTTCTTTATACAAATTCATCATTTGGCTATTTTTTCAACATGTAATTAGATGTATAAAATTAATTTACGTTGTAAATAAATATTTTCTGCAGTAATAAAGTCAATTTAAGAAGTTTATTTTCTTTTAAACATTAATAATTACAACAATTAACCTATATAATATAATGCTAGTATATAAGCCTGTTATATTTCTTACACTAATAAAACAAACTAATTTGTTTTAGAAATAATTATATTTATGCTTAATTAAGAGAGATGAATAAAAACTCTTTTGAATGTGATTAGCATGTATCAATTAATGAGCGACTTTTCATTGAATGCTCTTCGATAATTATTGTTCAATGTCAGGTACATATTTAGTCAATGCTGAGTAGTCAGTTTTAAATGACCTCTTGGTATGCTTAAAACAGCTTTCATGTGCGATAAAATATGTTCACTTGTGTAAATTAAACCAAAAGTAGAGCGAATTTCTTGATTTTGACAACAGATGACTTTCCTAAGCAGCTATTACTTTAAGATTTTCCCGCCAATTGTCTTATTTCGATACCCATCTTTTCGGATGTTTAAAATGTAAAAAAAAATGTCAATATCCTTCCCTTAAAAAATCCAGATCTAAGTAGTTTTATTAAGATCAGGCCTGTCAGGCTTGATGTGGTATGGAAACACGAGTCCATGAATGTGAAAGTCTTGCCTTTGTTTAGAAATATCCCCATTGAGTGCTTCAATGTACTTCTGAAAAGGCTCATCTACCTTAATTTGCCTTAAATTAGGGAGTTAAATGTTTTGAAATTGATTTCACGGCAAGATATTTCCAGTTTAAATTCAAGTCCATTCCAGTGGTCCAACTCTTCAAGTGTTTTCGACCCCACCCTAATGTAAATGCAAGTTCAACTCACTGAAACGTGTCGCCATGTCATGCAGAAACATCGGCTTCAACAGTCAGCTCTCCTCATTCAATACAGGCAATGTTTTTTCTTTCATCAAGCTACACCTTACTTGCTTCCAGTCAAGAAACAGTCCCAAAATTAAAATACACAAGACCCCATGCTTAGTTACCTGCCACAGAGACTTTTACATGTCATGCAATTCATTTCAAAAAGATAATAATGATATAATCCTACCCCCACTTTAGATTGAAACTTGAAACATCTGATCGTATGATGTGCATTCAATGCTGTATCAATTCAGCTTGTTTTACCTTAATATCAATTTTGCTTTCTAACATTGTAGATCTATCAATTTCACTTTTTTTTTTACCGATGTAATAACATAGGCTACATATAAAAACTATTACCCTCTCACTCATTCTTCGTTTGTGTGTTATAAGGCCCGGTATTACAACTTCTCTCTTGTTTTACTTTCTTGGTCCTTTTGAAGGATGTATACAGACATAATCTTTTGAAGGATGTATACAGACATAATCTTTTGAAGGATGTATACAGACATAATCTTTTGAAGGATATATACAGACATAATCTTTTGAAGGATGTATACAGACATAATCTTTTGAAGGATGTATACAGACATAATCTTTTGAAGGATGTATACAGACACAATCTGGTCTCAGTCTATTCCCCTTTTCTTCTTCTTTTTTATGACATCTTCTATATCATTCTTATCTCCGTCATTAATTTTGAAGATTATATCTTAAAAATATATGGACAAGAAAATAAACCTCCCTTTCCCTCCCATCCTTTCTTTTGCCCATTATTACAAAGGGTATAACAGCTAGCAGGTATATTGAAAAGTATGTTTATCTGTCGATATGATTAACTGTTCGTATAATATTTAAGTGTCGTGTGATTAATATTCCGTATGTTTAAGTGTCGTGTGATTAAGTGACCGCGTGTTTATCTGTTGCGTGTTTAAATGTCATGGAGCCTTTATATCTACTATATATAGTGGGTCAAATTGACCCATATAGTATTTAATATTTAACAGCATTAGACCATAGCTTATTTAGAAATAAATTTTTAAAACATGATTTTGATCATGATTGTGGGACATTTTCTTACATTTTTTATTGGTATACTGATCGAAATTAAAATATTTTTTTTCAATACAAGTTCCACAAAATAGCCTAAGTAGGCGTAAATCTGAATACGTTTAAAAATTGTATTAGTCAAAAGATTAAGAACTATAAAGTGTTTATAATTAATTACTTAGTGTGCATGTGACTATGATATGTTCTTTGGAACTATGCAAAATAGCTGTTGAGCACTTGGCACAAGTAGAGGATGTTTTTTGTCTAACTTCCCTAAGCGTCTAGCACATTTCCATTTACAGCCAACAGCAACCTCTATTCTACTTGGCTTGTATCTTGTACAAACACTCGTCTATCAAAAATATAATTCATAGTGTATTACTCAAAGTTGTTTATAACCTTTAATTTTTATTCTTCGTTCCTTATGTGATAATAATAATATAAGTCATTTTCTATCTACATAGATACATTGTTGATTTTATTTTTTTTTAATTTATTTTTTCTTTTGAATGTTGCATATAGGCCCAATTAATATAGATTAAGAAAAAATAAAAAGAAACTCAATAAAAATAAAGACATGTAAAGAACATACGAATAATTCATAATTCAGCTGTCCCCGTAGGCCTGTTGATACCATGAGGTTTTCTTCCTCCCCCCAATCTCTTTTTTTTAATTTTCCTATTTATTTTAATGTTATGATGATAAAAAAGTGTGTTTAGATTATCTGTGGCTGGGATTAAGTGTCCTCGTGTTTAAGTGTCGTGTGATTTAAGTGTCCGTGTTTAGGCAAAGTGTCGCGAGTTTATCTTGCGTGTGTTGAAATGTCGGCACACAGTTTGCTAATTCCCCTTTGTTGTCAAGTCCAAAAAGATATCCGTTGTGGTTTGTGCAAGCCCAGCAGTGTCAAATGGGAGGACGAAACTGGGGTAAAATGAGATAGCGGGGTAAAACGGGACACACGAATTACTGAAAAACAGAAAGTGGGAGCTCTTTAGCAATGAGTCTAATAAAGAGAACACGTGATACTGCCTTGTCGGCAAAATCCGTTTTGCTTAAATAAGTTGCGTGCGTCAGTGGGAGTCATATATTTCAATTTTATCTATTTTGATCTATTTTTATGGTTACGATGCAAATGTGTTAATTAAGAAAGAAAAAAAACAGATTTGTCAGACAAGAATTAACATTTTGATAGATATTTCTGTGGGCAATGGTAATAGATCTATCAAATTGACCTGCTTAAGCATGGCAGCGTGTGGTTTGGAGGCTTTGTGAACAAGGTTATGTTGGGGTAAAACAGGACAAAACAATGGGGCAAAATGGGAAACTACGGTTAACTCAATAAATCATTTGTATTTCTTTTGAAACAAAAAAATCTCATCTTTTTTTTGTTGTGTCATTATTGTCCACTACTTGCTTGTTCGGTACACAGTATGTCGTTTACATGTCAATGTTATATTTGATACGACAGGGTTTTTTCTCTTTAGTATCTCGTTTTACCCCAGTTTCCCCTATAGTAATTCAGGATAAACAATAAAACTAAAATGGGACCTACTATTATTGATGCGTATTTATTTTTATGTAGGCCTAAACTCGTATTACCATAGACTATAATATAGTCTATGGTATTACTGATGCGTATTTATGTATTTATATGCAAACTATTATTATTGATGTGTATTTATTTATATGAAAGCTGTTATTATTGATGCGCAGCTTATTTATTTATTTGGAAACTATTTAGAAACTAGGCCCTTAAAAGGCGTATTATTGGTGTCTAGATGTTTATATCAAAACTAAAATGTTGATGCTTAGCTGTTCATATGAAAATTATTTTTTTTTTAATGCGTGTATACATTTATATGGAAAATAAACTTAATTATTGATCCGTGGTTAAAATAATCTTTTTTTCGGAACTTTTGTTATTTTTTTTCTCTTTAGACACTCTACCCAAGTACCAAGTCTGATAACTTCACCACAATCTTCCACAGACATGGAACAAGTTCGTCATATTGAATACTATTTTCAAAGGGAATTAATTGATCAAAGAAACGCCAGAATGGCCTACAGAATTACTTATCTTTTAAAACAATATCCACACACAAGTTTTTTTTTCGCTTTTGGGGCAGGTAATTGTTTGTTTTCTAAAGTATTCTTAAACTTGACATAAGGGAGGTATTAAACTCTAGATGTTGGCAAGTTTTTTTATGGAGTAAGTTCTATCATTTCACCCTATGACATTGTAATCTATCTTTCAATCTAGCATGTATGGAAATAATAATTTCACGTAATTTCACTATTGCTAGAACTTTTTTGAAATTTAAATCTTTATTATCAAACATTATACATACTTGGCAATTTTATTTTTTATTCGACTGGCAATCCGAAAGTCCCGGGTTCGAATCCTAGTGAAGACTAGGATTTTTTTTCCGGGATTGGAGGGTGACCCTGAGTCTATCCAGCTCTGATGGGTACCTGACAATAGTTGGGGTAAAGTAAAGACGACTGAGCATTGTGCTGGTCACACATCTCCTGGTATGCTCTGGCCACAGAATACTTTACTTTACTTTACTACCTACAACAAACATAATGTGTTTTTAACATTGTGCAATAAAAACATATCTAGAGCTAATTTTTATTTTTAAAAAAACGGCTACAGTCACTGAGCTATATATACATGGAGTGCTCAAGCTATTAAAAGAAAAAATAGGAGAAAATGCGGACTTTTAAATATATATAAGTGCACTGTATGCTTCTAAGAAATATCAGTCTAAAGAAATGATTGTGCATCAGTACTTCAATGATTGTAAATGACTTTCTATTACTGCAGAAAATATATCAGAATTGTATCGTAGTAATGTCTTCATACCAGGAATTGATTTAGCGCCATGCTACTCTACTCTACCCTCAATACTACGACGTTTACAACTCAAAGATCACTCCAGCAATCAGGGGCGAAGCCACAGGAAAGGGGGGGGGGGGGGGGCTAAAGGGGGCTAAGACCCCCTGGAATTAAAAAAAAAATATTTTTTCAACAGTTTTTTTTAAAATGTGCACTAAATGTGCAAAAAAAAATGGTAAATGTTTGTCACGCAAAAGTTCAGCACCCCCCCCTCCTGGAAAAAATGTCTGGCATCGCCCCTACCAGCAATTAACAATTAACAAATCACAGGGACATACATTTGATCATGTCTGAGTTTATCTAAACTTTAGACTAAAGACTGTCATTTTTTTCACATAACAGGAAGATTTTAGCTTTATAATTATTATAGTAATAATAAACCCCGGACAAAAAATATTTTTTTTTTTAATTCATGTAGTTTTTGTTCGTATTTGTATTTTTTGTATTGCTACCTTCGTCTCTACATGTCTGTCTTTCCTTAATTTCAACATCTACCTTTGTTTCTACATGGCTACCTCTTTCTATGTTCTACCTCTACCTTCGTTTCTACATGGCTACCTCTCCCTATGTTCTACCTCTACCTTTGTTTCTACATGGCTACCTCTTCCTATGTTCTACCTCTACCTTCGTTTCTACATGGCTACCTCTCCCTATGTTCTACCTCTACCTTTGTTTCTACATGGCTACCTCTTCCTATGTTCTACCTCTACCTTCGTTTCTACATGGCTACCTCTCCCTATGTTCTACCTCTACCTTCGTTTCTACATGGCTACCTCTCCCTATGTTCTACCTCTACCTTCGTTTCTACATGGCTACCTCTCCCTATGTTCTACCTCTACCTTCGTCTCAACATGTCTGCCTTTCCTTAATTTCGACATCTTCCTTCGTTTCTACATGGCTACCTCTCCCTATGTTCTACCTCTACCTTCGTTTCCCACATGGCTACCTCTCCCTATGTTCTACCTCTACCTTCGTCTCTACATGTCTGCCTCTACCTATGTTCTACCTCTACCTTTGTTTCTACATGGCTACCTCTTCCTATGTTCTACCTCTACCTTTGTTTCTACATGGCTACCTCTACCTATGTTCTACCTCTACCTTCGTTTCTACATGGCTACCTCTTCCTATGTTCTACCTCTACCTTCGTTTCTACATGGCTACCTCTCCCTATGTTCTACCTCTACCTTTGTTTCTACATGGCTACCTCTCCCTATGTTCTACCTCTACCTTCGTTTCTACATGGCTACCTCTCCCTATGTTCTACATCTACCTTCGTTTCTACATGGCTACCTCTCCCTATGTTCTACCTCTACCTTCGTCTCTACATGTCTGCCTTTCCTTAATTTCTACCTCTACCTTCGTTTCTACATGGCTACCTCTCCCTATGTTCTACCTCTACCTTCGTTTCTACATGGCTACCTCTCCCTATGTTCTACCTCTACCTTCGTTTCTACATGGCTACCTCTCCCTATGTTCTACCTCTACCTTCGTTTCTACATGGCTACCTCTCCCTATGTTCTACCTCTACCTTCGTTTCTACATGGCTACCTCTCCCTATGTTCTACCTCTACCTTCGTTTCTACATGGCTACCTCTCCCTATGTTCTACCTCTACCTTCGTCTCTACATGGCTACCTCTCCCTATGTTCTACCTCTACCTTCGTTTCTACATGGCTACCTCTCCCTATGTTCTACCTCTACCTTCGTTTCTACATGGCTACCTCTCCCTATGTTCTACCTCTACCTTCGTTTCTACATGTCTACCTCTCCCTATGTTCTACCTCTACCTTCGTTTCTACATGGCTACCTCTCCCTATGTTCTACCTCTACCTTTGTTTCTACATGGCTACCTCTCCCTATGTTCTACCTCTACCTTTGTTTCTACATGGCTACCTCTCCCTATGTTCTACCTGTACCTTCCTTTCTACATGGCTACCGTATCCTATTTTCTACCTTTACCTTCGTTTCTACATGGCTACCGTATCCTATTTTCTACCTCTATCTTCATCTCTACATTTCTCCCTCTCCCTTTTTTCTACCCACTTCTCTCCAGTATATTACAGCTCTCTCCTATCAGCTACTATCTCTCACTGTCCACTTCTTGTCATGTCTACTATATATATCTCTCTCGCTCTTTACTACTCTTCTGCTTGTCTAATACTTCTCTCCTTTTTCTGCTACTTCTCTCATTATTAACTTCTCTTCCTGTCTATTTCTCTCCTTGTCTACATCACTCTTTGTCTAAATTTCGCTCTGCGTACTATTTCTCCCTATGTTTACTACTTATCTCCGTGCCTACTACTTCTCTTTCTGTCTTCTCTTTCTCTTCATAATACATTTCTTTCTATTGTTTAAATATGCACATCTTAAAGCTTGTGGATCTGCTGTTGAAATATCCTACAATAAGCCATGTGTCCTAGTTATAAAAAAAAGAGTTGAATTCGTTTTCATTTTTCGGACTGGCTAGGTTGTTTTGCTCCAAATATGTCGTTTTACGTGATAAATAAAGAAATTTCACTTTTCATAAGGGTGTGTAATTCATCTTTCGGTGTTTCAATTCTCTTCTCAAGCTACTGTTTAAAATATTCTGACTAGGAACCTTTAGGCCTAAATTATATTTAGGTGCGTGTTTTTAATACAGCATAGAGACCTATCTACGTTTTCATACTTTAGTTCTATGTGGCTTTCACCAGTCCACTTTAGTGCATGATAAACATACTCACCACTCTTAAGAGTTACAAGAAGTCGCATAGTGCGGCATAAGTTCGCCTGTATGAGGAATCAATATGTCGTAAAAATGGCTATTGATTTCTATAGTTTAGTGGAGTTGAGTTAGCCTAGAGTTAAATGGTGAAGAACCAAATGAATATTAATGACTATAAAATGATATAATGAACTAACAAAATGCATTGCAATATAGATCTACATTTTTCAAGTTTGTACTTTGTTGAATCAATTGTACAGAGTCCCTCAAATACCAGGTCACGATCCGGCATGGGCCCAGAAAAAAAATTATCAGATTTCAAAAACATAATAAAAATTCAATGGTCAGAATTCAGAACATCATAATGTCCTATAGCAAGGGTCGGCAACCCATGACACGCGTGCATGACTTGGCAAGCAGTACGATTTTAAATGGCACGCGGAAGACCCCAAAAAGTCAATTCAGGCTCCTTTCAACTGCTAGAGCAGTAGGAACTTTCAGCTGCTGGTACGCTGGATGAATTAGAAATCCTACCTTGGCACGCTATTATTAAAAGGTTGCTGACCCCTGCAGGGCCGTATTTAGGATTTCGGGGGCCCTGTTCCCAAATTGCCCCTCGTGACCTCGCCCTGTATTCCACATAACTCAGAAAAGTGCCGTTAATTCATGTTATAGTCTGTAAAATTATAAATTGTATGTTGCGCTTACCTTGGTTGGACTGGAGCGCTTAAAATTGTAGGGGAAATAAATTTGATTTAACTTTTTGGAATGTGTGGGGGCCCCTTTCGTGTGGGGGCCCCTGTTCCAATGGAACATGTGGAACATGCCTAAATACGCCACTGGACCCCTGCCCAATAGCAGTATATTTTTTTTTAGCTCTAAGTGGACATTTTGTCGTATTTGAACCCACCCTAAACTATTGACTATATTCGTCACAAGTCTAAAAATGTTACCTGAAAATTATATTTTACTAGATGCTGGTAAATGCGATATAATAATATATTTTATTTTGGTTATGAAGTAGAAAAATTAAGATAACAGTTCACAAAAGAATAATTTGGAAAAACGCTGCAATAGTGAATTTAAAAAAAATGCCGATAGTGTAATTGTTCTGGTTGACATTTAGATAGATCTATATCTAATCAGAATGTGATTGTTTTATTCTTTAGGTCATTTAGTAGGCAAAGATACTGTGATAGATCGTCTTCGTCTATATGGAATAAATGTGGTCAATACAAAACCAGAAGAAAATATTACAAGGTGAGGGGGTGTCCAGCTTTTCTTGGATGGAATAAATTGGTACTATATTCTGGTTGATTTAATATATGATGTTTCTTTAAGTAAAACAATATTACGACCCTTGCCACCTTCCCATCTTTTAAATGTGTGACATCTGGATCACTTGGTGTGGGTACTGGATAGGACATAATATGATCAATGGAAACGGTAAAATTTGGCAAAGGAAGAATGTACGTGGTAAAAAAAGACAAAGGTAAATGTGCCATTGTTAAAAATAGGAAACATGCTATACCTACTGCTTTAATTCTTGCCTACTTAGCCTAATAAAGTAAATCATATTAAATAGTGTAGTCTCTGGGAAAGATTAAAATAGCTTTGAACATTTAATTAAATTATTATTGGGACAATTTCAAAGAACTGATTTGTATTTATTTGTAGAAACAGCGACATTCTAGGCATGTTCACCGAGTATTAATAGATTCAAAACAATGATGGCCCCTTTATATTGCCTGGGTCTTATGTGTTTACATATTAAAGGCATACAGTACAGAAACTCGAAAACAGTTATAATAAAAAGATGGTGGCCCACTCATCTCCAAGGCGGTGCTAATGCAGAGAATGGTGGTCCACTCATCTCCAAGGCGGTGCTAATGCAGAGAATGGTGGTGGCGGAATATATGGTAAACGAGCTGGGACGAATCTGACAAGACCGGGGCCTAAGCGTAGGCCTACCCAATTTCGGGCACAAGTAGGCTTAGGCTCCACCTCGATTTGTGGTGTCGAAACGTGACGATTGAGCACGTGCTATTTGACTGCCCCGCCTTGAAGGAGTTTAGAATGGACAGGAACGGGCAACCTTTCGTGCCGAACCCTTGGTGTGACGTATAATTGTTGCGAGATACAGCTAAGTTTGTTCTCTGAGAGTATCTCGGCTCGTATTCTCAAAGAGAAGTTTCATTCAGGTCTGGTAGCGAGTAGCCACTACTGTACCCATGGGCCTCAAAGCGGCGTAGTGTGTAAACCGCCAGTACTTTTCTTTGAAAACACCGGCGGGCTAACGCATGGGGGACAGCCCCCGCAGCATGTCCGAGATTCATTGCACTGCCGAGAGGCCACGGGGTCTCGGTGGGGAGGAAGCATGGATGCTGCAACCCAGTCTCACGACCCGCCCGGTGCCTGGATGCCTGTGCCTATAGTCGGGTGACAAAGCAGATATACGGGAGAGCCACCACGATAATGATCCTTAGGGGAACCGCAGCGAACGGTCGCTGGCCTGCGGAATCCTTCCCTTTTACATGGCACGCCACGCCTTTGGCGTGCCGTGGGGTGGCTGGATCCCGGACAGAGTTTTAAACTCAATTCTAATGCGTTACGCCCCGGTTCAAGAGCTTCGGCTCGTCCGGGTTTTTGAGACGTATAGTAAGGTAGCGAGTAGCGGGGTATGGGGATAATTTGATCTTAGTGTGTAATTGACCAGTGGTCGATGATAAGGGTGAGGCGGAGAAGACGCGAATGAAATGATTTTGTGGGTAAAAGCTGGGTTTGATGTGTGAAGAGTTGCTACCTGTGCGGCATAGATGAAAGATTGGTCGTCATCGTGCTGATGGTAATCAAACACCTCAACCGTAGACACTCTCTGCATAAATTCTTGCATAGATGTCTTTATTCCTTTATTGGTTAACGCTGGAAATTGTCGGTGTGTGCCTACCGTTTACATAATGGATACTTTAGACAAGGTTATGGGAATATTATTAATACAAATTAATTTCTGATCAAAGTGGGATGCATCATAGGATAAAAAGGTCAAAACACGAGGACAGTACCTACAGGTCACATGATTACAAGATGATGACAGTACCTACAGGTCATATGATTACAAGATGAGGACAGTACCTACAGGTCATATGATTACAAGATGAGGACAGTACCTACAGGTCATATGATTACAAGATGAGGACAGTACCTACAGGTCACATGATTACAAGATGAGGACAGTACCTACAGGTCATATGATTACAAGATGAGGACAGTACCTACAGGTCATATGATTACAAGATGAGGACAGTACCTACAGGTCATATGATTACAAGATGAGGACAGTACCTACAGGTCATATGATTACAAGATGAGGACAGTACCTACAGGTCATATGATTACAAGATGAGGACAGTACCTACAGGTCAAATGATTACAAGATAAAGACAGTACCTACAGGTCATATGACTACAAGATGAGGACAGTACCGATAGGTCATATGATTACAAGATGAGGACAGTACCTACATGTCATATGATTACAAGATGAGGACAGTACCTACAGGTCATATGATTACATGATTAGGACAGTACCTACAGGTCATATGATTACAAGATGAGGACAGTACCTGCAGGTCATATCATTACAAGATGAGGACAGTACCGATAGGTCATATGATTACAAGATGAGGACAGTACCGATAGGTCATATGATTACAAGATGAGGACAGTACCTAGAGGTCATATGATTACAAGATGAGGACAGTACCTACGGGTCACATGATTACAAGATGAGGACAGTACCTACAGGTCATATGATTACAAGATGAGGACAGTACCTACAGGTCATATGATTACAAGATGAGGACAGTACCTACAGGTCATATGATTACAAGATGAGGACAGTACCTACAGGTCATATGATTACAAGATGAGGACAGTACCTACAGGTCATATGATTACAAGATGAGGACAGTACCTACAGGTCATATGATTACAAGATGAGGACAGTACCTACAGGTCATATGATTACAAGATGCGGACAGTACATACAGGTCCTATGATTACAAGATGAGGACAGTACCTACAGGTCATATGATTACAAGATGAGGACAGTACCTACAGGTCATATGATTACAAGATGAGGACAGTACCTACAGGTCATATGATTACAAGATGAGGACAGTACCTACAGGTCATATGATTACAAGATGAGGACAGTACCTACAGGTCATATGATTACAAGATGAGGACAGTACCTACAGGTCATATGATTACAAGATGAGGACAGTACCTACAGGTCATATGATTACAAGATGAGGACAGTACCTACAGGTCATATGATTACAAGATGAGGACAGTACCTACAGGTCATATGATTACAAGATGAGGACAGTAACTACAGGTCATATGATTACAAGATGATGACAGTACCTACAGGTCATATGATTACAAGATGAGGACAGTACCGATAGGTCATATGATTACAAGATGAGGACAGTACCGATAGGTCATATGATTACAAGATGAGGACAGTATCTACAGGTCATATGATTACAAGATGAGGACAGTACCTACAGGTCACATGATTACAAGATGAGGACAGTACCTACAGGTCATATGATTACAAGATGAGGACAGTACCTACAGGTCATATGATTACAAGATGAGGACAGTACCTACAGGTCATATGATTACAAGATGAGGACAGTACCTACAGGTCATATGATTACAAGATGAGGACAGTACCGATAGGTCATATGATTACAAGATGAGGACAGTACCTACAGGTCATATGATTACAAGATGAGGACAGTACCGATAGGTCATATGATTACTAGATGAGGACAGTACCGATAGGTCATATGATTACAAGATGAGGACAGGACCTACAGGTCATATGATTACAAGATGAGGACAGTACCTACAGGTCACATGATTACAAGATGAGGACAGTACCTACAGGTCATATGATTACAAGATGAGGACAGTACCTACAGGTCATAGGATTACAAGATGAGGACAGTACCTACAGGTCATAGGATTACAAGATGAGGACAGTACCTACAGGTCACATGATTACAAGATGAGGACAGTACCTACAGGTCATATGATTACAAGATGAGGACAGTAACTACAGGTCATATGATTACAAGATGAGGACAGTACCGATAGGTCATATGATTACAAGATGGGACTGGTTGATAACAAATTTCAATGTTTTTATTTCCTTCGTATTTATTTTTCTTTAATGTAATAAGGAGGAAGGGATGTCATCTTTAGGGGCCTATTAATCCTTTGATTTGTTTAATATTTAGTAAAATTGTGCAACATGATTGTCTCATATAACTTCAACAATAAATGATGTCAACCTTTTTTTCTACAAGGTACACAAGCAGAAAGGAAAGAAAAAAACTTTTGAATGAAGACTTTCATTTGGCATCTGATGTTCTATACGGAGATGTCGACTATTTGTTTAAAAAACGGTAACAATGGAAATTTCTCAAGGCAAACATTCACCTTTAACTGACCTTTCATCGTCAAAGCTATGCATGTAATGATTATTACGTTTAATACATGTTTCTAAACATTAAAAAAGTAGGCCTATTTCTTTGAAGCTATAAAAAAAGCTAATAATAAACAACTCTGCCAAAATGATAGACCAAAATCTAAGCTGGCTGAACCTTGTGTAAGTAAAGTACCCTTTGGACGAGATTGATCCATAAGGCCGGTGAAGCAGCGTTCACCAGTTTCTGTGGTCACGGCTTACTAGGGGATGTGTGGCCAGCACAATGCCCAGCCGCCTTTACTTTACCCCAACTAATGTCAAGTACCCATCAGAGCTGGGTAGACTCAGGGACACCCTCAAGTCCCCCGAAAAAATTATGGCCTCCACCGGGATTCGAACCCAGGACCTTCGGATCGCCAGTAGAATGCTCAGCTACCACGCCCTCTCTGTACCTTGCTCACTAAATATCTGTCTGGGTGAACTGAATAAACTTGAAAATGTAGTAAATTATACCTGCAGAGTCAGCTGAAATTTAACCGCTGTGACAGTAACTTATAGTCCTTCAGTAGTAATTGTTAAATAGCTGCATGAATTTACGTTAAACGTACCGGTATAAGCTTACATGTTGAAAGTGAAAGTAGGGTTTTAATTCATTCAGTTCCCGATTAACCATTGTAACTCAAAATTCAAATCATCATAAAACCACCAAGTTACTCTATGATTTGACCCTTTATTACAAAAACAAAACTCACGCATGATTCAGAAGCAATCAAGCCCACTCCATAAATAGATCTACAATAATGTATTCAATAATATATTTAAAACCAGACATAATGTAAATAATTGTTTTTAAAGTGTCAATTTTACGGGCAGGGCATAATAACTAGTGCATACATATTATAATTGCCATTCTCTGTGTATTTTGTTTTTGATTTATTATATGTTTAAATGATGTGACTGTTCATTCCCAGAAACAATAACACTAACAATGCTGTATATAGGAAAGAAAGGCAACAGATCATGAAACTCAAACAGCGTCAAGAGAGACTTGATCAGCTTTGGGAAATGCTAGTTACAAATAAGTAGGTTTTGATGATTAAAACGATCTAACAAAAATATATTTTAGATGTAATACTTTAAATAAAAATTAAATTTCATATATTGAAAAAACAGAGCTGGTTGGTTGTTAGGTAACTAAGGTTACCCTTTCCTTTTTAATACATAGGATAATCCATTTAGGAAAACATAATGCACGCAAAAGAAATAATAATCTTGCCAATTTACGACATTTTGCATTCCAAAATTACAATTTTACTGTAAGCTGATTGCACTAAACAGAGATAGACACTCTAGGTAGCACAAATTAAGAATCCTATAAGTAGAAAGATGGTTGGCCGAAACATTAAGATGATAATACATGGCACCCGCTAAAAAGATACATATAGAACACACTTGCATTCTCATTAGCAATCTTTAGTAATAGTAACTGTGAAATAATAGCCGAGTACCTGAGTAACCTAGTTGGAAATATATTATTGGATTTTTCTCTCTCACTCTATATATAGATTGAAGTTTTCATTATAGTTATACACCTAAATATCAGTACAGGTTTAACATTTTTATGTATTTTTTTGTAGACCCCAATCTATACAGCCAGTGACAAGTAAACAGTTTTTACTCCAACAATATAGTAATTCATCAAGTCTTCAACGACAGGAAAAGGGTACTTCGTCTGCTACCATTTGTAATGCCATATTGTTGATATTTGTTATAACACTTGGTAAATTGTTGAATCATGGATCATATCTAGTGTAACATTAGGTTAAATTGTTGAATCATATCTAGTATAACATTTGGTTAATTTGTTGAATAATGACTCATATATAGTGTAACATTCTGTTAATTTGTTGAATCATGGGTCATATCTATGTTACATTTGGTTAAATTGTTGAATCATGAATTATATTTGACTATTATAGTGTAAGATTTGGTTAAATTGCTGAATTATGAATTATATTTGACTATTATAGTGTAAGATTTGGTTAAATTGCTGAATTATGAATTATATTTGACTATTATAGTGTAAGATTTGGTTAAATTGCTGAATTGTGAATCATATCATTATTGTGTCACATTTGGTTAAATTGCTGAATTATGAATTATATTTGACTATTATAGTGTAAGATTTGGTTAAATTGCTGAATTGTGAATCATATCATTATTGTGTCACATTTGGTTAAATTGTTGAATTATGAATTATATTTGACTATTATAGTGTAAGATTTGGTTAAATTGCTGAATTGTGAATCATATCATTATTGTGTCACATTTGGTTAAATTGTTGAATTATGAATTATATTTGACTATTATAGTGTAAGATTTGGTTAAATTGCTGAATTATGAATTATATTTGACTATTATAGTGTAAGATTTGGTTAAATTGCTGAATTGTGAATCATATCATTATTGTGTCACATTTGGTTAAATTGTTGAATTATGAATTATATTTGACTATTATAGTGTAAGATTTGGTTAAATTGCTGAATTGTGAATCATATCATTATTGTGTCACATTTGGTTAAATTGTTGAATTATGAATTATATTTGACTATTATAGTGTAAGATTTGGTTAAATTGCTGAATTATGAATTATATTTGACTATTATAGTGTAAGATTTGGTTAAATTGCTGAATTATGAATTATATTTGACTATTATAGTGTAAGATTTGGTTAAATTGCTGAATTATGAATTATATTTGACTATTATAGTGTAAGATTTGGTTAAATTGTTGAATTATGAATTATATTTGACTATTATAGTGTAAGATTTGGTTAAATTGCTGAATTGTGAATCATATCATTATTGTGTCACATTTGGTTAAATTGTTGAATTATGAATTATATTTGACTATTATAGTGTAAGATTTGGTTAAATTGCTGAATTGTGAATCATATCATTATTGTGTCACATTTGGTTAAATTGTTGAATTATGAATTATATTTGACTATTATAGTGTAAGATTTGGTTAAATTGCTGAATTGTGAATCATATCATTATTGTGTCACATTTGGTTAAATTGTTGAATTATGAATTATATTTGACTATTATAGTGTAAGATTTGGTTAAATTGCTGAATTGTGAATCATATCATTATTGTGTCACATTTGGTTAAATTGTTGAATTATGAATTATATTTGACTATTATAGTGTAAGATTTGGTTAAATTGCTGAATTGTGAATCATATCATTATTGTGTCACATTTGGTTAAATTGTTGAATTATGAATTATATTTGACTATTATAGTGTAACATTTGGTTAAATTGTTGAATTGTGAATCATATCATTATTGTGTCACATTTGGTTAAATTGTTGAATCAATATAGATTATATTATATATTATATAATTATGAATCATATTATTATAGTGTAACATTTGGATAAATTGTTGAATTATTAATCATATATAGTGTAATATTCAGTAAAGTGTGACTCATGAATCATAGGCCTATAAAGTGTAAAATTTGGTTAAATAATGAATCATATAGTTTAACATTAATCAGCTTATCATGTATCATAATTGCCAAATAATTAGGAAACATGTTGCACTTGCACCAATGGATGAACTATTTAAGGAGAATGCTGCATTTAAAATACATTACAGAGTTCTAATTTATCTAAGGAAGTTAACCTTATCATATTTAAGTAGAAACAAACAGTACATTTTCAACTTTAACAAGTAATCAGTTGCCATGGGATGGCGGCCATTATGAAAATTAATATACTTGAAATAAATAAATTTTAAAAATACATTTTTGTTAAGTATTTTTTTTTTTTTGAGTCTTGTTGTAACATTATTATTTCTTCTAATAGACAAGTATTTTATAATTCTTTTATTTAAACGTTATGTGAGATATGTTATAACTTTCATGCTTGCAAAGGTGTACAAAATATTTTAAAGTGTCCTAATAGTGTACTATCTATATTGACTATTATCTACTTATTAAGATTAGATTAATTTGAGTTGTCATTTTCTTATAAGATAAATATATAAAGCTGTGTAAAAAATGTTAAGACTAGATCTAGACTATATATTCACAATTTTTTTTATAAGACAAGATTTGTGTACATAAAACCAGAAAAGTTTCTAACTTAATGATCTTTATTATTCATTCTCAAAATAGACTGAACAAACTATAAAAACCAGCAACTTAACATCGTTTAAAACATGGATCAAAATGCAAGACTATAATAAAACCACGGATGAGCATAGGATGCATTAATCTTCTGTATAGAATGAGTGTCTGTAACACACAAGATAAAAGAACAAATCCAGGAAAGAGTTGCAAGGTTCATTACTAGTTACTAGTCTAGTTCTGAACAAGTTTTCTAAATAGAATACAATGAATATATCAGGCAAATTTTTAACAAATTCTTCCATTAACACATTTTGGTGCACACTTTAACTGAACGCACAGTTAATTTAAAGTAGGCACTTAGGCTTCTAAAAAAAATATTATTGAAAATTAATAAACCTAAATGCAGTAGTGATATTCTGCTGTCCAAATATTCTTTGAAAAAGAATCCATTTCTTGTTCAAATGACCTGGTCAATTTGGCTTTCACATTGTTTATAGGAACACTTGCTATTATAGGAACACTTGCTATTATAGAAACACTTGCTATTATAGGAACACTTGCTATTATAGGAACACTTGCTATTATAGGAACACTTGCTATTATAGAAACACTTGCTATTATAGGAACACTTGCTATTATAGGAACACTTGCTATTATAGGAACACTTGCTATTATAGGAACACTTGCTATTATAGGAACACTTGCTATTATAGGAGCACTTGCTATTATAGGAGCACTTGCTATTATAGGAACACTTGCTATTATAGGAACACTTGCTTTATCTCAACTTTAACAAAGAATAGATACAAGATGTAAAATTAAACACTATTTTTTTATTAAGTGGACAAGAGGATTCTGATAAAGACCACCTACTAGAAAGTGATACAGACATTAGTTTAAGTGATGAATATAACTCATTTCTGCGACTTAACTAGAAACGGTCAAAGATATAGCCATTGACAATTTCTTTTAGTGAATATGGATCAAAATTGAAAATAATCACTGGAATTCATTAACAAAACTATTCTAGGTCTAATAAGTGTTTGCATAGAATTAAATGACTTGAATTGTGTGAATGTAATATGATTTTTGAATAGGGCTGATGTAAGGCAGTGTAAATAATTGTATGAAATTTTGACCTGTTTTAACTGACACATAACAAAAATAAAAGGAATTTTAGTTGCTATTAACTTAATCATTATGTAATCTCATATGTGACCCGTTCCCACAAAAGGAGACATAAGTGGTTTTTTCAACATTTTAAGTTATATATATCGTTTGAAAGGGCATTGAATAGGCTTTATTTTAATACCAAATTTATTATTATACGTCAATATTTCATTTTTCTATGACACTTACTATCACTTAGAACTAGTCAGACAAAAAAACAAGAGTTTCGAGATAAAGCGTTTTAAAGTTAATGCATTTGAAAATGTATAAACTCTATAGCAACCAGATTCGTAATATCTACATTTACATACCAATCGAAAGGGCATTCAATTATCTTTTTAGTGGTGTATATACGATATTATTTTATAATAAAACTGAACAAAAAATAATAAAAAATCACATCTCTCAAAGAATTTAGTATTGAAGCTATACCGCTATCCATTGTGTGAAATTGTCATAACCTCAAAAACAAAAAGCCTAAACGGTACCGCTTTGTATCCCAATAGCCAATTTGTATTGGAAAAATTTGGTATCGTAACCAATGATCAATTTATAAACGAATTTTCATTGGATAGAAAGAAAGGAATTGTTTATCCCAAACTTCAGGCTTAAATATTTTCTGATTGGTTTCTATAAATAAATAGTGATCACATAGAAATTCCCGAAAGTCTGCCCTTTTCAAGGATATATAATATTATGGGGTTCTGTCAAGGGCTTGATACAAAACAATAGTTTAAATAAAGCCGAATTTTAGTGAACTTGTACTAAATTTTAAATCACACGTTGATCAAAATAATTCATTAAAATATTTTTAAGTAGACAAAAATATAAAACACATATAAATTATGATTTAGAAATGGATAAACTAGTATTTACAAAGATAAAAAAAAAATTCACCGGAAAGACCCCCACTACACAAAAACACTCGCAGCGCAAAATGCTTATCGCGACTTATGTCACCTTTTGTCAGAACGGGTCACATATAGTTGAACTTGTTATACCACCACAAAATAACTGGAATAGATCCAGATTTATTTCTCAACAGTCATAGTGGTTAAATATGTGGTCGCTACTATATGTAAAAGTATTTTATTATTATTTTATTTTAATAAAGTCTATATTTAGAAATGTTTGGTTACAAATAATAATTATACAATTTTGTTCTTATTCTTTCAATTTTTTAAAGTAAGCAGGTCTGCTACTAGTTGACACACTCAAATACATTTTGTCCTATACAATAAGAAATTTTTTTATGACAACAGTTAGATTGTTGTGTTTAACTTTAAGTTGTTATTGTGTAAATGGTCTATTGTTGATATGTAAAGTCAGTTTATTGACCTAATTTCTGTTTGTTCAGAAAATGCACAATTCAATGTAATAAAAAATCTAATCATAATAGAAAATATAACAAACATTTGTTATCATTGACATAATTTAATACTTACAAGTATTGTATTTAAAAAAAAAAAAAGCTAGAAACTAATTTCAAACTTTTTAAATATGAAGAAAATCAATCAGGTCACAAGTAAACAATCATATTAATCATAATCCTATTCCACCTCCACTAAGTTGAAAAACAACAGAAAATATTATAAATGTCACATTAAAATTAAAAACTTGAATTTTCAAGTCTTACAATTAGTTAATACAAAATTTAAATACATATTGAACTTTCAACATTTTTTTAACAAAACAATGTTTTTCAACAGCTCAATGTTTTTCAACAGCTCAATGTTTTTCAACAAAACAATGTTTTTCAACAAAACAATGCTTTTCAACAAAACAATGCTTTTCAACAAAACAATGTTTTTCAACAAAACAATGCTTTGGAACAAAATCTTCTTTGAACAAATCAATCTTGATCCAACTTTTTTTCTGTCTTTGGTGGTGCTTGTAGTTTGTTTGCCTAAACAAATAGAATAGATAGGTGATACAAGATTTAGAACTTAGAGTAGAACTGTCCTTATTAAAATTGTGAGACAGTAAGCTATTTTTCTTCTAAACTTATATTTATTTCAAAATTATCTATATTATTATCTATATTACCAGTATTTTTATTTAAGAATATTCCATTCTTTAAACCCAAACATTACATTTACCTTTATAAAGCCTCTCATTCTCATCAGATCATCCACTTTAGCATTGTAATAGTCATAAACAAACTGAGCCATTTGAGGCATGTCAGAGATGACAATAGGAGATTCAACTGGTGATTCCTGCAGCTGTTTCAAGAGTTAAAAAACATGAATACAATTTAATCAATGAATAAACATGCTCACCTAAACTATGTTTGAAATTAATTTCAATCCTAAATGAAATAACTGACCTTTCTGTTACATGGGTAGCTTTCATTAGGCAACAGATGAAGAACCTGAACTCTGGAAGTTAACTGTTGATCAAATTTAAACACAAGATTAAAGCATCTTTTTCAAGACATAAAACAATGTTCACATTTATTTAAATAATTATACTTATCATAAAATGGCTCTCGAGTTTTCACATTTATTAAAATAATTAAACTTATCATAAAATGGCTCTCGAGTTTTCACATTTATTAAAATAATTAAACTTATCATAAAAAGGCTGTTAAGTTAGCTTTATCATAATACAACAAGCCATCATGTGCACATGTAAAGTTATTTGATGCAAAGTCCCTCATGCATCTAGTATACAAATTATGACTCTATATAAATACATGACCAATGTGTATGTTGAAATCTAATAGTAAAAACAAAACAAAAAATAACTTGTTGATAGAATGGGTTAATGTTGAAGCTAAAAAAAACCTTTATTTCTTACTATATTGAAGGCTGGTGTCAGATAGAATGGGTTAATGTTGAAGCTAAAAAAAAACTTTATTTCTTGATATATTGAAGGCTGGTGTCAGATAGAATGGGTTAATGTGGAAAGTAAAATAACACTTTATTTCTTACTATATTGAAGGCTGGTGTCAGATAGAATGGGTTAATGTGGAAAGTAAAATAACACTTTATTTGTTACTATATTGAAGGCTGGTGTCAGATAGAATGGGTTAATGTGGAAAGTAAAATAAAACTTTTTTTCTTACTATATTGAAAGCTTGTGTCAGATAGAATGGGTTAATGTGGAAAGTAAAATAAAACTTTATTTCTTACTATATTGAAAGCTGGTGTCAGCTCAAAGCAATTGCTGAATAATGATGACCTTGCAAATATGTAAAGCCCTAGCCTGGCTCTGGACATAGCTACAATCAGACGTCTTACATCTCTGAAAAAAAACAAAACAATTTAGCAAACTAAAACCATAAAAAGGTATTGCTTGCCTTAAAGGTGACTTAATGGTGACTTTCATTGAATTAAAATGTCAAATCTAAAGACTAAAATATGTTGAAGTAGTACGACTGACACAAGAACTCTTCAACTTTATTCCATACTAATCATCAGCTCAAGCCAACATCAATATTTTTATTCAACTATTTCAGAAAATGTGAAATGACAGGCATGTCTGAAACACTATAGCTTTTCTGCAGCTAAATAAAAACTAAACAATTTAATTTAAAAAAAAAAAAAAGAAAGTTTCAAGAAGATACCACCAATAAAATGAAATCAATAACCCTAACCTGAGATGGCCAACAGCTTTTGTTCTCACAAGTGACAGAAGAATAAAATTGTTTTGTTGTCCTTGGTAGCGGTCCACAGTTGTTACCTATAACAGAAATAACAACAATCAAATAAATCTGAACAAAACTTTTAAAACAAAACACAATAAATTTACTATAACATACTACTTGAGCTAGACCTAAAAATTAAATCTAAGACTAAGTCTAAATCAAAACACAATATATTTACTATAACATACTACTTGATCTTGACCTAAAAATTAAATCTAAGACTAAGTCTAAATCAAATTTATAAAAATATATCATCATCTTGGATAGAGCCATACAAGCCCTACACTTCTGCATTCTTGACAAAAAAAGAATAAATAAACTGAAGTAGATGTGACTAAAATGAAACAAAAGTTTGACTTTCTTAAAGAAATGTTGCCATTTTTACATTTATCAACACAAACTAGTCTAATGTGGAATAGCAGCCATTTTTACATTTATCAACACAAACTAGTCTAATGTGGAATAGCAGCCATTTTTACATTTATCAACACAAACTAGTCTAATGTGGAATAGCAGCCGTTTTTACATTTATCAACACAAACTAGTCTAATGTGGAATAGCAGCCATTTTTACATTTATCAACACAAACTAGTCTAATGTGGAATAGCAGGCATTTTTACATTTATCAACACAAACTAGTCTAATGTGGAATAGCAGCCATTTTTACATTTATCAACACAAACTAGTCTAATGTGGAATAGCAGGCATTTTTACATTTATCAACACAAACTAGTCTAATGTGGAATAGCAGCCATTTTTACATTTATCAACACAAACTAGTCTAATGTGGAATAGCAGCCATTTTTACATTTATCAACACAAACTAGTCTAATGTGGAATAGCAGGCATTTTTACATTTATCAACACAAACTAGTCTAATGTGGAATAGCAGGCATTTTTACATTTATCAACACAAACTAGTCTAATGTGGAATAGCAGCCATTTTTACATTTATCAACACAAACTAGTCTAATGTGGAATAGCAGCCATTTTTACATTTATCAACACAAACTAGTCTAATGTGGAATAGCAGCCATTTTTACATTTATCAACACAAACTAGTCTAATGTGGAATAGCAGCCGTTTTTACATTTATCAACACAAACTAGTCTAATGTGGAATAGCAGGCATTTTTACATTTATCAACACAAACTAGTCTAATGTGGAATAGCAGGCATTTTTACATTTATCAACACAAACTAGTCTAATGTGGAATAGCAGGCATTTTTACATTTATCAACACAAACTAGTCTAATGTGGAATAGCAGGCATTTTTACATTTATCAACACAAACTAGTCTAATGTGGAATAGCAGCCATTTTTACATTTATCAACACAAACTAGTCTAATGTGGAATAGCAGGCATTTTTACATTTATCAACACAAACTAGTCTAATGTGGAATAGCAGCCATTTTTACATTTATCAACACAAACTAGTCTAATGTGGAATAGCAGGCATTTTTACATTTATCAACACAAACTAGTCTAATGTGGAATAGCAGCCATTTTTACATTTATCAACACAAACTAGTCTAATGTGGAATAGCAGGCATTTTTACATTTATCAACACAAACTAGTCTAATGTGGAATAGCAGCCATTTTTACATTTATCAACACAAACTAGTCTAATGTGGAATAGCAGCCCTTTTTACATTTATCAACACAAACTAGTCTAATGTGGAATAGCAGCCATTTTTACATTTATCAACACAAACTAGTCTAATGTGGAATAGCAGCCATTTTTACATTTATCAACACAAACTAGTCTAATGTGGAATAGCAGCCATTTTTACATTTATCAACACAAACTAGTCTAATGTGGAATAGCAGGCATTTTTACATTTATCAACACAAACTAGTCTAATGTGGAATAGCAGCCATTTTTACATTTATCAACACAAACTAGTCTAATGTGGAATAGCAGGCATGTCTGTTAGTCTTTACACAAATAAATATAAAAGAATATAGGGAATAATAAAGAAAAAGTCAGAAATGAAATGTTTGTGCAAAAGTTGAGTAGAAAATCTGCCTACCTTGTGTGGCCAACCAATCAAAGGATTATTCCCACATCTTTGTTGAATGACATCTCGGATGAGATGCTTCTGGCCATTGTAAGTTGTCAAAATGGAAATCTCTTCACCAGGGTAGCCTAGCATTCTCATGTACATAAATACTGCAACCACATATTCAGCTTCTGCAAGATTCTAGTTTAACAAAATTACGTCTTCATTAGCTTTGAGCCTACATTATGTTTGTTGATAGTGCTATATAAATACTATTATTATTATATTTATATATCCTGTTTATCAAAAATAAATCTATCATATTAGATAGTAAATGTCTATTTCTTTTAATATATATATGGTAATTTTGGGAGACTATTTGAAAAATATTGTCTTTATAAAATATGTATATATTGTTTAGTGGCAATTAATCTATCATATAAGATAGTAATTGTTAAATGGGCAATAGATCTTATCATATCAGCTGGTTTTTTTTGTTGTTGACAAATGCATTGGAACATTGGCAAAGAGAAACATTACAGCTAAAACAGTAAATTTATGCATGATTTCCACATTCAACAGTTGATAAAATACAAAGTTTAATTTGTTATCTCCAAAGCCATACTTAGCTTTACTCTATTTTCAAATACCTGATAAAAATAAGGATTGGGTTCTGATTCTCCTACACCATTGAAATCTCCAACATCAATCAGTTGATATTCATACAGGAAACCAGCATTACCAAGTCTGAATTCAGGCCGGATCAGTACGTGGGGGAGTGAGCTTAGCTTCTTGTACCGCCAATTGTACAGCTGAGCAAGACTGTAATTCATTTTAAGGAATGTATTAAAAATCAAAGTCAAAACAAACTTTAGTTGGCATTAACATTGATGTTTTTGTGTTAGTTTTACCTAGATCTGGCACGACCCTGAGCATCAAGGTCCACGGTTGGCACACCAAGTCTGACAAGGCGTGTAAACAAAGACTGCTCCATATTAGAAAACTTCTGAAAAGCCATGTTTTTGATTACTGGTGGCAGCTGGTGATGATCTCCTATCATAATCCATCTTTTTAGCCTGTTATTACCATCTTTAGGATTCTGGAATACAAGTTGGCAGTTTTTTATTAGTAAAATAAAGGTCCATAACTATTTCTTACAAAATTATATTTATATTTCTCTAATGTTGAGAATTTGTGGTGTCATTGTCTAATATTCCGAGTCCTTCATTTAAGCAAACTTTAACTATTGCTAATGTTGAGATAAGGATGTGTTTCTTATGTTGCTGCTGATTTATATTATTTATGATAAGTAATGTTATTACTCAGATCTAGCAAGGCTCTCTTTGTAATTATGAAATCACAATGAAAAGTAAAAAGTAAAGTATCCTGTCAGACCAAATAAGGATAAAGCAATGCAGCAATGTAGTCAGGTCACCAGTTTCTGAGGCCATGGCGTACCAGAGGATTGTGTGGCCAGCACAATGATAATAAGAAATTTTCCAGGAAACTTTGTAATGGTCTTGAAAAAAAGAAATTAACTGGTTTAAACGAGGCCTAGTGCAATTTTTAATGCTGTGGTTCCCAACCTTCTTTCCCCTTGAAACAGCTCATTATGTTATGACAACCTCAACCATAAAATTAATTGCTTCACTACCTTATCCTTATAACTGTCATTTGCTACTGATTAGAATAGTAATGTAAATATATCTGCTATGTGAATGTATTTTCATTGACATATTGAACATAATTAAAGCATAAGGATTAAGCCAACAATTGTTTTATTATGTAAGCTTATATTATATATTTTATTTATATATTATTGCTATTTTATATCTATTTATTTATTTCTAATTATACCACCAACGTCGGTAGTTGAAATTCTGTCTTTCTAATTGAATCAGAAATTCTTTGCAAAAGCACGATGAAAGTCATATTTCACAAGTCTACTTCTGTGTTTAGACTTAATAACTAGTAAGCTGGAAAACCCTGATTCACAAATAGTATATGACTGCAAACACTTGATCCAGTATTTGACTGTGCATGGGCTTCTGTTCATTGCAAATGGGATGTCAGCTATATTTGGAAATTACGACGTCCTTTCGTCTGCAAGCATGTGCAAGTGTTTTGTTACAGAAATTATCAGCATAATCATTTTGTCTGGTTCATTGTCATGTTTTTCAAAGAGAGCAAATAATGCAGGCAACATATACATTTTTTTTTCCTCCAATTTTATATGACAAAGCTGAGGTTTTATTTGGAATATTCAGATCTATTTAGACAAATTAGAGCTATTGTCTTTTCTTTACAGTTTTTAAGCCTTAAAATTAGGCTGTTCAAAAATTTTGTTTATTAAATCACGAAATATAAAACTTAAAGGAAGTAAATGTCTACTAATGAAAACACACTAGTAGCTAGAATGGTGTTTCAGAATTTACATTTATAATGTAAAAACATTAATTAATTGATTGTTCGTTTTATGTATTTTTTATCATCATGAGTACTGGTAAACCAATGTACAATATATGTTTTTTAAATACAAATTGTGGAGTAAAAAAAATCTTTAACAAAAATTATTGCCCTAAGACTTCAAAATAGGACTATTATCTCCCTTGATTAGATTAGGACTATTATCTCCCTTGATTAGATTAGGACTATTATCTCCCTTTATTAGATTAGGACTATTATCTCCCTTGATTAGATTTTGAAGTCTTAAATTTAGATTTAACTACAGCTATTAAGGCATGTGTTTAATTATTTATTCTTTTTTAATATGGCTTTTGCTCACAAAAATAATAAAAAATTTTTTTAAAGAAATTAAAAGAATATAATATACCAGCATTATTTGTTAAATCTTAATGTACCTTTGCATTACTTATCACTGTAAATATTTGTTGCAATGAAAAAACAAATGAGAAGCAATATTAATAGTGTATTAATATGTTCATTTTGCTTGTTAATTTTGTCTCAAGCATGAAAGTCAATCTTAATATTCACTTGATAATGCAAAGCCAAAGGTGGAACAGAGACCTTTTTGAACCCAAACTGAGGTTTCCATGGAATATCTTCATTACTATTTTCCATAATAAAAAAAAAATATCTATGGAAAAAAATACTTTTAACAATAGGGGTATAAATGTTTCTAAAAATCATACTTGAAGCAATAGAGGTATAAATGTTTCTAAAAATCATACTTGAAGCAATAGTGGTATAAATGTTTCTAAAAATCATACTTGAAGCAATAGAGGTATAAATGTTTCTAAAAATCATACTTGAAGCAATAGTGGTATAAATGTTTCTAAAAATCATACTTGAAGCAATAGAGGTATAAATGTTTCTAAAAATCATACTTGAAGCAATAGAGGTATAAATGTTTCTAAAAATCATACTTGAAGCAATAGAGGTATAAATGTTTCTAAAAATCATACTTGAAGCAATAGGGGTATAAATGTTTCTAAAAATCATACTTGAAGCAATAGAGGTATAAATGTTTCTAAAAATCATACTTGAAGCAATAGTGGTATAAATGTTTCTAAAAATCATACTTGAAGCAATAGAGGTATAAATGTTTCTAAAAATCATACTTGAAGCAATAGAGGTATAAATGTTTCTAAAAATCATACTTGAAGCAATAGTGGTATAAATGTTTCTAAAAATCATACTTGAAGCAATAGTGGTATAAATGTTTCTAAAAATCATACTTGAAGCAATAGTGGTATAAATGTTTCTAAAAATCATACTTGAAGCAATAGAGGTATAAATGTTTCTAAAAATCATACTTGAAGCAATAGTGGTATAAATGTTTCTAAAAATCATACTTGAAGCAATAGAGGTATAAATGTTTCTAAAAATCATACTTGAAGCAATAGTGGTATAAATGTTTCTATCTCCAAAATCTGTGCTGATTCTTCCATCAATATGTTATCAAACTGTGGGCAAAAAGATATGAATTAACAGAAACAAAACACAAACAAATATGCAATGGAAAGTAAAATATGAGTTACAATTTGAATATTTACGGTAGATAAAAATGTTTTCACAAAAGTGTATTTTGGAAGAAAAGTCAGAATTTGAATAGTTAGATAAAAATGTTTTCACAAAAGTGTATTTTGGAAGAAAAGTCAGAATTTGAATAGTTAGATAAAAATGTTTTCACAAAAGTGTATTTCGGAAGAAAAGTCAGAATTTGAATAGTTAGATAAAATGTTTTCACAAAAGTGTATTTTGGAAGAAAAGTCAGAATTTGAATAGTTAGATAAAAATGTTTTCACAAAAGTGTATTTCGGAAGAAAAGTCAGAATTTGAATAGTTAGATAAAATGTTTTCACAAAAGTGTATTTTGGAAGAAAAGTCAGAATTTGAATAGTTAGATAAAAATGTTTTCACAAAAGTGTATTTCGGAAGTAAAGTCAGAATTTGAATAGTTAGATAAAATGTTTTCACAAAAGTGTATTTTGGAAGAAAAGTCAGAATTTGAATAGTTAGATAAAAATGTTTTCACAAAAGTGTATTTCGGAAGAAAAGTCAGAATTTGAATAGTTAGATAAAATGTTTTCACAAAAGTGTATTTTGTAAGAAAAGTCAGAATTTGAATAGTTAGATAAAAATGTTTTCACAATAGTGTATTTTGGGAGAAAAGTCAGAATTTGAATAGTTAGATAAAAATGTTTTCACAATAGTGTATTTTGGGAGAAAAGTCAGAATTTGAATAGTTAGATAAAAATGTTTTCACAATAGTGTATTTTGGGAGAAAAGTCAGAATTTGAATAGTTAGATAAAAATGTTTTCACAAAAGTGTATTTTGGGAGAAAAGTCAGAATTTGAATAGTTAGATAAAAATGTTTTCACAATAGTGTATTTTGGGAGAAAAGTCAGAATTTGAATAGTTAGATAAAAATGTTTTCACAAAAGTGTATTTTGGGAGAAAAGTCAGAATTTGAATAGTTAGATAAAAATGTTTTCACAAAAGTGTATTTTGGGAGAAAAGTCAGAATTTGAATAGTTAGATAAAAATGTTTTCACAAAAGTGTATTTTGGGAGAAAAGTCAGAATTTGAATAGTTAGATAAAAACGTTTTCACAATAGTGTATTTTGGAAGAAAAGTCATAATTTGAATAGTTAGATAAAAATGTTTTCACAAAAGTGTATTTTGGGAGAAAAGTCAGAATTTGAATAGTTAGATAAAATGTTTTCACAAAAGTGTATTTTGGGAGAAAAGTCAGAATTTGAATAGTTAGATAAAAATGTTTTCACAAAAGTGTATTTTGGGAGAAAAGTCAGAATTTGAATAGTTAGATAAAAATGTTTTCACAAAAGTGTATTTTGGGAGAAAAGTCAGAATTTGAATAGTTAGATAAAATGTTTTCACAAAGTGTATTTTGGAAGAAAAGTTACAATTTGACAGAAAAAAATAACAACAGAATTTGGTAGAAAACAGAAAGGTCACATATTATATATATTATATTATTTATATTATATAGTAAAAAGATGACTAATTTTTACAATTCTAATATGATTTATTTTATTTGTATCTCAAAGAAAAATGTATAAAAAGGGTGAGAATTGTTTTAGTTGTTAATTAACTGAATGAAATAGTAATGTTATGAGCTATTATTGCACTCATTTACTTATAACAGTATCTGTAGTTAATTTATGTAGTTACAATTTATCCTTTCATTTTTCAAGCTTCGCATGTGATTTATAGATATTCTAAAACTATATAGACCCTAGGTAACATACAAAGTTTGATTACCTGAAAGCTAGACCCTAGGTAAAATAAAAAAAATTGATTCCCTGAAAGCTTGACCCTAGGTAACATAAAGTTTGTTGATTAACTGATAGCTAGACCCTAGGTTACATAAAGTTTGTTGATTACCTGATAGCTAGACCCTAGGTAACATAAAAAAGTTTGTTGATTAACTGATAGCTAGACCCTAGGTTACATAAAGTTTGTTGATTACCTGATAGCTAGACCCTAGGTAACATAAAAAATTTTGTTGATTACCTGATAGCTAGACCCTAGGTAACATAAAAAAGTTTGTTGATTAACTGATAGCTAGACCCTAGGTAACATGAAGTTTGTTGATTACCTGAAAGCTAGACCCTAGGTAACATAAAAAAGTTTGTTGATTACCTGAAAGCCAACTGTGACAAGATCCCTTCTTTTTAAAGCTGCATGTGTACAAGTCATAGCAATAATTTTGGCCTCTTTGATCAACAAATAGTTCGCTCTGTCCGAGCCACTTCTCAATAATTCAAATGCTCTGAACTCCTGCACAAAAATGTCATTTGGTAATTATGCTGCTAACAAACTGCACATTTTAAAATTGTAAAACAATAACAAACTAAATGATTGTTTTATCAAGCCAGAAATATAGAAACAAATGAATGTAATTATGACAATGTATGGATCAGGATACATGGACTATTATTGTAATTATGACTATGGATCAGGATACATGGACTATTATTGTAATTATGACAATGTATGGATCAGGATACATGGACTATTATTGTAATTATAACAATGTATGGATCAGGATACATGGACTATTATTGTAATTATGACTATGGATCAGGATACATGGACTATTAATCAAATTTTAATTCATGAATAGTAGTGCATGATCATAGGTAAGAAAACTGTTCCCATTAGCATATTATAGGTAGTTTCTTTTTTACAAGGCAAATAATTTATTTCAACTTGCCCATTTAAATGAACTATTGAATGAATATTTTATCAATGTGTCCATGAATTCATTAGATATAAATGACTTACTTCTAACTGTGTGAATATTTTATTAATGTGTCCATGAATTCATTAGATATAAATGACTTACTTCTAACTGTGTGAATATTTTATCAATGTGTCCATGAATTCATTAGATATAAATGACTTACTTCTAACTGTGAATATTTTATTAATGTGTCCATGAATTCATTAGATATAAATGACTTACTTCTAACTGTGTGAATATTTTACTAATGTGTCCATGAATTCATTAGATATAAATGACTTACTTCTAACTGTGTGAATATTTTATTAATGTGTCCATGAATTCATTAGATATAAATGACTTACTTCTAACTGTGTGAATATTTTATTAATGTGTCCATGAATTCATTAGATATAAATGACTTACTTCTAACTGTGTGAATATTTTATTAATGTGTCCATGAATTCATTAGATATAAATGACTTACTTCTAACTGTGTGAATATTTTATTAATGTGAGCAAAACAGCCTTCTGCCACGGCCATGTCTTCAAGAAATGATTGACCACCAAACAAAGGTTGAGGTGCATTGGCAAAAAACTTGTTAAATGGGAAAAACAACTGGATTTTTTTGGCATCTTCATCCTGAAATAAAAGCAAACAAATAACTAAATATTGTAACATTAAAAAGAGAAAGAATGAAAAAAGAAAATAAATTAAAATGATACTCTACTTTTAACATTTATCTTTTTGTTAGGCCATTGAAAAGAATTGAATTTTAAAGGGAACAATTTATAACTAGAGCAGAACTTTCATTTTCATCAATAATTTCTTCTGGGGAAGGATGATTGTCAAATGAATTTTCCCTGTAGGTAAATGGTTTTGTCAGTTCCCAGCCCCAAATTTCACATATCTTTTCATGAACACAAAAAAATGTGCACTAGAAAATTAATATCACAAAAATATTTGTATTAATATTATCACTGCAGGCCTACATCACTAAAATTTGTACTGTTTACAAAAGGAGTTGGCACAGGTTGGTCTATTGGCCAGTGACGGCCTGGTAATTTTCACTCTACTGCCTCCTCTGAAAAATCTTTTATTTTCTTTAGAAGAAACTATCAATGATGCAGAGAAATATGATGTACTCAATGATGCAGAGAAATATGATGTACTCAATGATGCAGAGAAATATGATGTACTCAATGATGCAGAGAAATATGATGTACTCAATGATGCAGAGAAATATGATGTACTCAATGATGCAGAGAAATATGATGTACTCAATGATGCAGAGAAATATGATGTACTCAATGATGCAGAGAAATATGATGTACTCAATGATGCAGAGAAATATGTACTCAATGATGCAGAGAAATATGATGTACTCAATCATGCAGAGAAATATGATGTACTAAACTTCTATGTTAAAGTGAATAGTGAAACAATACCCAGAACTTTGGGCTTTAAAGCAGGGCATGGTCCCTTGTGATGCACCTAAAAAGTTCCTTTATATGTGCATATATATATATTAAAATCATAACATTTATGCATAAAAAGGCTATTTTGAAGCTTGGCATCAAACTATCTAAACAAACAGCAGAATATAGGTAATAAAATAATTCTAAGCTCATTAAGACAATCATCCTTCAACATTGTATTTATATTTAGTTCCAAGATGGACATGTCAGCATTAAAATGTAACAACTTTTTTTTATCTTTTTTTGTCCCCACATTCTTATATTTTCTTTCAATTTTTGATGTACAAAAAATAATTTTAAAATCTGTGAAAAACACACAAAAAAAGTGGCCGGTGGAAAATTTAAACAAACAGAATAATTTGGCAGAAAACAAGATTTCCACTAAAAAACAAAAAAGTCTCATCCAAGCTATTTAGGAAAAGGTCATGCAGAACTCTTTGAGACTTCATTAAAAGCTAAGAATATTATCAAGGAAACAAACATTTTTTATTTTTTTTTCTTCTTTCTTTAGTTTAATACATGAATAATTCAGCAAACCAAGAAAAGTATTCTAATCATTGAAATAAAACTTATTGTAAGTGAATGAAGTTTCAAACCTGGTTGATATAAGGCTTTATGTTACTTTGGAATTCTTCCCATCGTGATAGAACCTGATAAAAAAACATTTTTATTTTATTAGTTTACATTCAATTGATGATGATGTCTTTCTATCATCTTATCTTATAATAATAATAATAATAATAATACATTACAGACGCTCCTTCTATAAAGATTATTGTGTCCTAAGCTTATCCGTGTCCGAGTCTAGTCTTGCATTTTTATTAGTGTTTTAAATGACGTTAAGTTACTGGTTTGTTCAGGCAACCCATTCCATGCCCGAATGCCACTCGAGAAGAAAGAGTACATATATGCATTTGTTCTTGCATAAATGATAAGGAAAGTGTTTTTGTCTTTATGTTTATCTGAGCATTGCAACAGGTTGTTATTGGGTTGTATTTCTATATCAAAGAACAAAGAAACGGTGATACATTTGTTAACTATACCTGATAGACATAGTAGTTAGATGTAAACTAAACCTGAAAGATGTAAACTATACCTGATAGATGTAAAAGTATCCAGCTGTTTCACATGTGTATGACATATCTCCTGTCTCTCCAAGGCTAATTTGAAGTCTATTGACCTCCTGCAACAGTTCCAGCCTCTGAGCCAACACATAGTTCACACGTCCATATCTAAATAGAAAGGAAGAAAATGTAAGCACTTGTATGTGTTTCTTATACCACTTAGATATTGCAAGAGAGCAAACTGCAGACTGGCTAATGGAAGAAGAATACTATGTTAGATGAAGTAATTCTATTTCTAAGTAGTTTAAATTCTACCTGCTGAAATCTTTCTCTGTTTCTAAAGCCTCTTCACCATGACCAAGACGTAATAAATGTCTTTCATCAACATCCAGTGACATGATTTTTTCAAAAAGTTGGTTTAAAGCCTAACCAGAAGAAAAGTAAAGGTTGTGGCTAAATATTCAATATCATAGTCTACATTCATCAATATCATAGTCTACATTCATCAATATCATAGTCTACATTCATTAATATCATAGTCTACATTCATCAATATCATAGTCTACATTCATCAATATCATAGTCTACATTCATCAATATCATAGTCCACATTCATCAATATCATAGTCTACATTCATCAATATCATAGTCTACATTCATCAATATCATAGTCTACATTCATCAATATCATAGTCTACATTCATCAATATCATGGTCTACATTCATCACAAAATGGGACAAGGTGGTCTAGCAAATGTGTCCTCTGGTTAAAGCTAGTTTTTTTCTAGGTTTTCATAAGTCCACCTGGCTCTCATGGGTACCTGATATGAGTTGGAAAAATAAACGGTGTCTAGGAATTATATTGGCCACATAAGTCATTGTTGATATTGAATTGTGAATATTGTGAACACTTCTTTACTGGTTCTGCACACCAAAATAGACTGAAAGCAAAACTCTCTTTCTTATTTCTTGAAGAGAGAATTTGTATGAGATCACGCCTTGACACCTTGTTAATCATTTACTTTTAATGATGCCTAAAAAAAAATAGGACTTAGTAGCTTGAACTATTTGCTTTACATTAGGCTATTTATGTAGTATATCTTTTTTTTTCTAGACCACTTGTTTGTTTTCACTTATTATACTGTTACACTAAGTCTTTTAATATTATTCAGGTTTTATTACTACAGGGTGAGAAAAAAAGGTATTACAATTAGGCCTACTATAAACTTTTTCACCTGATAAAGTTTTCTGTTTGGAATTCTTTTGTGTTATATAAGAAATATTTTACTTCAATATGTTAAGCTTGCAATTTCAGGATTCAAACAACAAATTCAGCTTACATAAATTCAAAAGTTTTAATTTAACCAGGTGTATCACAAACAAAAAACCTTGTTGGAGAAATGACACAAATTTAAAAAATGGGCATCTGACTGCAATACATTGCAAAACAAAAGAAAAAAATAAATAATTATCAAGAATGTATTTGTATGAAAAAATTACCTGATTTGAATGAGTAACCACAAGCATTCTTTGATTGGGAAAGTTATGGTAGATGTTGGAAATGATCTGTACAGCCACATCAGTTTTACCTGTACCAGGTGGACCAACCACCATAGTTAACCCAGGTTGCATACCAGCTTTGATGGCTTCTAACTGAGTTGGGGTAAACTGGATAGTATTCCTTCAAATATACAATGCAATGAATTAAACATGTGTTTGATGGTTTCTGAGCCTTGGAAAAACTGGATAGTATTCCTTCAAATATACAATGCAATGAATTAAACATATGTATGATGGCTTCTAACTGAGTTGGGGTAAACTGGATTGTATTCCTTCAAATATACAATGCAATGAATTAAACATGTGTTTGATGGTTTCTGAGCCTGGGAAAAACTGGATAGTATTCATTCAAATATCCAATGCAATGAATGAAACATATGTTTGATGGCTTCTAGCTGCGTGGGTGTAAACTGGATAGTATTCCTTCAAATATACAATGCAATGAATTAAACATATGTTGGATGCCTTCTAACTGAATCTGGGTAAACTGGATAGTATTCCTTCAAATATACAATGCAATGAATTAAACATATGTTGGATGCCTTCTAACTGAATCTGGGTAAACTGGATAGTATTCCTTCAAATATACAATGCAATGAATTAAACATATGTTGGATGCCTTCTAACTGAATCTGGGTAAACTGGATAGTATTCCTTCAAATAGACAATGCAATACATTGCAAAGAAATCTAGCAAATATAACAGTTGTTTTACAAACCAATAGGTAAACTGTCCCCCGTTGCATGAAAAAACAATTAGCCCACATCGTTATTTAAGAAAAATAAAAAAATTCTAAACTCATGAGAATCGAACCCAGGTTACCAGAATGTCAGGCAGGGACTCTAACCATTATGTGTGAAGAAAACATAACATACAAGACAATAATGTCACGTGTCTTTACATTAACAAATGGGCAGCGAAATTGACACACACACATTCAATTTTATATATAAAGATAATAGAGCAATAAAAAGATGAAAACAAACTTCTTAGGCTTGTTATATGGATAAGGTCCTCTGCTGGGAATAACGTGTGGTGAAACTTTGATCTGCTTCACACAAAGTTTAGCTGCATCAGTGTTCACATTTCTTTTACCATCCACTTTCTCTTCCTCAATCATCAACCTAGAAAAATGTTTTCATACTGAGTTAAATAATGTACTTCTCACGGATTAATAATACGTATTTATTTTCTCTGCTAAATTAAAAATAAACTTAATCTACCAAATACAACATATATTAAACATATTTTCTACAACAAAATGATCTTGCTGGAAGACAAAATGGACCTGATGACCTCCATAAAATGATTCTAGTTCATACTTATGAGTTAGCATCTCCGACTGTATTGAATGATATTATACACATATGAGCAACTTACTTAAATGGAGGCACTTGGTTCTCTTTTTCACCAAATACTTTCAAGTTATAATCAGGAAAACTCGACTCCAGATGTTCTAAATTTAGAAAAGTATCATTCCAGTCCAAAGCAGTTTTTGTTTTCTGCATTCTAAAATTTGAGATTAGAATTAGAATTAAAAAAAGTTAACCCACATTAAATATAATTACATAGAGAAAATAAAGAGTTTACATTTGTCTGCAAGTCTATTTAAAAAAATAAAATAATCACCATACATTTTTACATTAATAAGCTGGGATACTAAATTTGGATTATTAACTGGAAATATAACATGATTTCAAACTGATATATTTTTAATGTAAAAATGTGTAAAATATGAGGGTATAGATAAAAATTGTATGTAACTAAAATTTGTATAGAGCCACCAATAATATTTATTTGGATCCAACAAACTGTGTATTATTTTACTCTAACTAGGTATGTTCCTTATTTTATTTATAAATCTGAGTATAAAATGATTTTTGGATCTCCCCCATCTGCCATCATTACCAACACCCACAGGTGTTAGTTGCAACTCAATGACAGAGTAATGCTGTGTTTCAAACTTTAAAAAAACTGGGTTGAGTCGATAGATCCCACCCACTAATTATTTGATATATTTTTGGTAAAAAAGCTGTGACCTATACATAAGTATATATGGTAGCTCTCAAATAAAAAAATGTAAGGCTGACTCCATTAACCTCTATAGAGCTTAAGCATGGTTTTAGAAAGTTATCCAATACTGTATATAAATGTTTTTTACATGCTACATAATCTAATGTATAATTTAAGAAAGCTTTAAAACAAACAAAATTCTGACTTTGAATAGTGAGCAGAATCAGGATCACCATATCCAAGGATCAGATCATGCAACCAATCAGGCACAACACATTCTGTGTTCATTAAATCTCTAATGGTTTCAAGAACAGCCTTGAAATTGTTCTCTTTGGGTTTTCTGCGCATCATAACATTGAAAGTTTCATACACATCCTGTTAGAAATAAAGATTATTAATTGGATTCAACACGGATTAATACATTATGACCAAAATGAATCTCTTTTACTCGGTAACTGTGTTGGTAGCAACATCACCTTCGCAATCTCCTGCTGGTATGGCAATGCCACTACATTGAACAAACACTGTATAGGCCGTCTAATAAACAAAGCTTCTCGTACAACACAGACACGACTACCATCTCTTGGAGATCTGTTCAAGTCAAGGTGCCTGTCTATGATTGATAAAATCCTTCAGGACCATGCACACCCGTTTCATGACAGCTACATCATATCTAGTCAAAGTGGTCAGTTTCTTTCAATAAGGGCAAGAACAGAGAGATTTAGGAACTCTTGTGTTCCGCTATCAGTGATCATTTTTCAACAGAGTCCTCAGATAATACAAAAGGTGACTCAAACGGATACTTTTACTTGTATGATAAATCATATGATAGTGAGCATGAATGTCTATTTTTATAAGTTTATTTCTGTGCATACTTATAAATAGTTCTTTTATATTGTTTAAAATATTTTGAAAAAGACAGTATGTAATCAAATCAAATTTCCATTTTTTTTAATCAATAAAGTAGTCTTATCTTATTAATATTACTGAATGTAAAAATAATGAAGTACATGAGTGACCTGTACATAAAGGTATTTACCTCTTCTCCTTTAACTGTATTAGCCATATCAAACTGTACGTACATAAAAGTATTTACCTCTTCTCCTTTAACTGTATTAGCCATATCAAACTGTACGTACATAAAGGTATTTACCTCTTCTCCTTTAACTGTATTAGCCATATCAAACTGTACGTACATAAAGGTATTTACCTCTTCTCCTTTAACTGTATTAGCCATATCAAACTGTACGTACATAAAGGTATTTAACTCTTCTCCTTTAACTGTATTAGCCATATCAAACTGTACGTACATAAAGGTATTTACCTCTTCTCCTTTAACTGTATTAGCCATATCAAACTGTACGTACATAAAGGTATTTACCTCTTCTCCTTTAACTGTATTAGCCATATCAAACTGGTACTGATTAGGGTCAAGCCAGACTCTATATGTACGATTGTCTGAATGAAAATCTGGTTTTGGTTCCGGACCTAAAGTTAACAAACACGTATAATTAATTCACATTTAAATATAGACATATAAAATATATAAACCATTAAATATAGACAAAAAAAAAAAGTTTGTATGAATATATAATCCATTTAACAAATACTAAATAGGTTCTAAACAGGCAGATATATACAAAATGTAATAACTCTTGTAAGGCAAAGAAAGCATTGAAAAAAAAAACTGCTCTGGAAAATACTTGTAAGCAGCACTAATCCTCCCCTGTCACTTGCACTTATCATCTCAATTAAAACAAAATATTTTTGAATAATTCAAAGTAGCCCTTGGTATAGTTTTATTTTTAGTTACACAGTTGTCGAATTGCAAAACAGATTATTTCTTACTTATACTTATTCCCCATCTGTACTTTTGAGATGTGTGTGTGTGGGGATGGGGGGGGGGTAATAATAACAAGCCAGAATAACAATTATTATATGTGTAGAGGACCAATCAGAACAATGTTTAATAAAACTTTATGGAGGTAGCCCCATCAAACTTTATATTATTGTATACATCATATTGCATACATCATATTGCATACATCATATTGCATACATCATATTGCATACATCATATGTAAACATCATATTGTATACATCATATTGTAAACATCATATTGTAAACATCATATTGCATACATCATATTGCATACATCATATTGTAAACATCATATTGTAAACATCATATTGTAAACATCATATTGTATACATCATATTGCATACATCATATTGTAAACATCATATTGTATACATCATATTGTAAACATCATATTGTATACATCATATTGTTTACATCATATTGTATACATCATATTGTATACATCATATTGTATACATCATATTGTATACATCATATTGTAAACATCATATTGTATACATCATATTGTAAACATCATATTGTAAACATCATATGTATACATCATATTGTATACATCATATTGTAAACATCATATTGTATACATCATATTGTAAACATCATATTGTAAACATCATATTGTAAACATCATATTGTAAACATCATATTGTAAACATCATATTGTAAACATCATATTGTAAACATCATATTGTAAACATCATATTGTAAACATCATATTGTAAACATCATATTGTAAACATCATATTGTATACATCATATTGTATACATCACATTGTAAACATAACATCATATTGTAAACATCATATTGTAAACATCATATTGTATACATCATATTGTATACATCATATTGCATACATCATATTGTAAACATCATATTGTATACATCATATTGTATACATCATATTGTAAACATCATATTGTATACATCATATTGTTAACATCATATTGTATACATCATATTGTAAACATCATATTGTATACATCATATTGTATACATCATATTGTATACATCATATAAGAAACGAACATTAATTTATTTACATCAAACATCCCATTATTTGCAAAATAAAAAATGGTAACATGCATAAAAAAATACATATAAGTGATTTATAAAAATGTGTGAGTTCATTTAGAAATAGTTTTTTAACAGGTAATTTGGTACTAGTAGCTCAGTTTTTGAAATAAAATTTCTAAATAAATAAATTCCAAAACTTTTCCATACCCTAATTTTAAAAATGAAATTTTCCATGACTTTTTCATACTGGCAATGGTCCTAAACTTTTTCAAAATTGTTTGTTGTCTACATTTAAAAAAAAAAGTAACACCATAATGAGGGCCTCAAAAGGGTAGAAATATGGCAAAACTCACATATTTTCAAATTACAAATTTATTTCACAGAGTGAGTAAATTTACACATTCAATAAAACGGAAAGACTAACATAGATTTACTATTGATATCAATAGTGGATTTAAAAAATAATGAAGTAAAACCAAACAGGAAATATTTTAGCTATTTACCTTCTTCAATAAGCTTGCCATTCTCATCTAACAAACCTTCAATTTCACAACCTCGTACATACACAAGTCCCACCTAGTACAAATCAAAATGTTAAAATCATAAAGTTGTATTGCTAAGTTTCATTGATTTCTTTTGTAACAGATTATACAGCCATGGTAAAGAATCCACTTAACTCATTAACCATTTCCCCCTGGAGTATCAGTATGTCGCCTTAACTGGCAGACATTTACAGCCACTGTGCATTGCCAATTTGGGTTCGTTTAGTTTCTGATAGCGTAAAAAGTTTTTAAGGCCTGTTTAAGCCTTTCTGACCAAAGAGAGCGATAGTGATGCTGTTTTTACACATTTGTTTAGTATTTTTAGCTCAATCTATCAAATTTTAATGAAGTTTTAAAAACAACGATTTTTTAGTGATAATTCTGCGAAAATGTATGGCATTTTGGACATTATGGCATATTTAGAGAAGCGGTGGAAAGGCTTTATTATTTTGATAATGCCAAAATAGAAGTGATATTGACAGCATTGTAGAAATTTAATAAGCTTTGAATAGAAGGATTTGAGTTTGATATGAGGATTTGTAAATTACATGAAAAACCATTGCAAACAATCAATGTATGTTCAGTGATTAAATTTTTTACTAGGATTTTTTTACTTTATTTATCAGTTTATAGTCATCTTTTCTGGTTTGAAATGAACTTTATATATATTTTAAATATGAAGAATTTTATTACCTCTTTTTTTAAAATGTAAATTAAAATATATTTTTTGTCTGATAATTGTTCAGTAAACGGAGTTATGTAACTTGGCTTAAGGCTTAAAGGGTTAGCTGGGTGTGTGCACATACACACTTTCAACTCAATGATGACAATGATGCTTGTCCATTGGTGCACATACACACTTTCAACTCAATGATGACAATGATGCTTGTCCATTGGTGCACATACACACTTTCAACTCAATGATGACAATGATGCTTGTCCATTGGTGCACATACACACTTTCAACTCAATGATGACAATGATGCTTGTCCATTGGTGCACATACACACTTTCAACTCAATGATGACAATGATGCTTGTCCATTGGTGCACATACACACTTTCAACTCAATGATGACGATAATGCTTGTCCATTGGTGCACCTACACACTTTCAACTCAATGATGACGATGATGATTGTCCATCGGTTTTGATGAGGACCATCCTTTGTCAACTCAATAAAACTTGAGAGTGAAGTGCACTTATTCCACTCACCTTTTTAAAAACTGTAGAGTTACTATAAGTAACAGTTACAGATAAAATTAAATCATGACAAATCTCAGAATTATTCTTACTTGAGGTCTGAATGGTTGAGCATAAATATGTTTATACCCTATTGGCACCTCTGGTCTCAGAGTGACTAAAAAAGCAACATCATGTTTTCTTAAGTCTGAAAATGAAATAACAAATATTTAAAATAAAAGCATGTGTTAGCATACAAAATTTCATAGAAACAAAAAAACATGTATTTTCATTATTGTCACTGGTCAACTATGTTATCATGAATCTCCAGCCCCAAATCCCGTCCTTACCAACTGAAAAGCTATATATTCATGACAAAAAGGGGCACAATTTCCCAGCTGTTATTCATGACAAAAAGGGGCACAATTTCCCAGCTGTTATTCATGACAAAAAGGGGCACAATTTTCCAGCTGTTATTCATGACAAAAAGGGGCACAATTTCCCAGCTGTTATTCATGACAAAAAGGGGCACAATTTCCCAGCTGTTATTCATGACAAAAAGGGGCACAATTTTCCAGCTGTTATTCATGACAAAAAGGGGCACAATTTCCCAGCTGTTATTCATGACAAAAAGGGGCACAATTTTCCAGCTGTTATTCTTGACAAAAATTTACAAAACTAATAAAGCAAAGTAACTGAGGATTGTGAGATGAGATAAATGAATATTTTAAAACATTTATTAAACTATGTCTTACAGATAGCATTAGTTTCAATGATTGTTTACCACCTCGTTCCAATCTTTTGCATTGAGCATCTATCAACCAATGTGGCACAATTTATAATTGGCAATAAACTCTTATTTTTATATGGCTGTTGTTATTTTTTATAAGCTAGCTGTGCATAAAACTTAAATGATTGATAATGATAATCTAATTAAAATTTTTGATATTAAAATAGTTTTTCTGCAAAAGTTAAGGACATGACTACAGCTTTAACAACATAAATTTATTATACTATAAATTAGTAAAATAACTTTTACAAAATAGGGTTTCTTAGTAGGTCCAAAAGTAAAAGGCACAGAGAGGCATTTTTATTTTGAAACGTAGGTCAATAAAATGTACTCATGGATAGATAGTGGCTCATATCAAGCACTTCATATCATGACACCCTGTCAGCATAAACAGTTACACTGGTCAAACTATAAGGCATAAAGCATTTAGCTTTAGAATAATCCAGACACTATTGAACAAATCAAAAAGTGTCAATCTTTAAATACAGAAACAAAAAGAATAAAAACAACTTACTCTGCCACTCATTCTTAACATCTGGTCTGACACTTAAGTTCAAGGTCACATCAGCCCTCACCTGTGCTGGATGATTCTCACCTAATTGTGGTTTAGCTACCTGAAATTCAAACATTTTCCAGCATTAGTCATTATGTTTAGATATTTTGGGCAAAATTCCACATTTTTTCATGGTTCTTTTTCTGTTGGAAATGAAAGATTAACCTCTATTTTAATGGAAATTAAATTCTCAAAAACAATCAGTTTATCTCATTAAGGAAAATTTCTGGTTAAAATTTTGTTTACATATTTCTGTACACACATTATCATTAGGGCACTTTGATAAGTAAATCATTGTCAAAATAATAAAACCTAATTAAGTTGCTGGTCCTGTGGCTAGGACACTGGCCTGTCAACAAAACGACCAGGGTTCTAGCCTCTGCAGGAGTTTAAGGCCTAGGAGGTAATAATCTTCTGTCTAGAAGGAACGTCTGCAAACTTTAAGTCCACTTATGGGTGGTATGTAAATAAATGTATCACCGATGATTCCAGAGTAAAGCATTTTTTGTTCAAACAAATAGATGAAATTTTGGGTTGAAATGGATTTAACTATTAACATTTTTTTCCTATGGGAATCATGTTTTTGTTATTCATCATATTTTATACAAGCAACCTGCATTATTACTTTAAATGTACAAAATTAGAATCATTTCACCCCATTTTTCATCTAGGAATGGGTATAATTATTAAAAAAATTGGTATAAATATAGTGTGTTCAGAGCTTTTGAGTGTTAGGCATAAGTATATGGAAGGAACAATTCTTTATTGTCTAGGCCGTTTCGATACAATCCACCATTCAATCCGAACAGCTGTTAAATTTTAAACTGCTACTCTAATTATGAATGATTGAATTCAAATGCTACCATACAAACCTCAACTATGTGAAAGGAATGTATTGGTTGTGCCATTCGTGCCCAGCCACCAAATAGACAATGACCATCTTCAGCTTTCCTGAAGAAAAAAAAAAATCAGTCATTAAAAAAATATTTAAAAAAACTGACATTTTGATAAATGATAAAATGTTTGTAAATCTAGTTCTCTAAAAAATGATCCAGCTTAAATGATTACAACTGTACCAGGGTTTCAGATGGATTACTGCATCTTCAATGTCTTGTCTGATTTCATCTGTTAAAAAAAAATAGATAATCATTCAGAGTAATGTTATCAGTGACCTAGCTAGGAACAGACAACTTTTCTATTTAAAATTAAAATGACCACAATTTAAAATTGCATAAAACAGCTATAAACTAATAAAAAAAAGAACATTTATTAAAATAATAATAGTTTATAAAGTATAATAGTAGGAATGAAAATTCTATTTTAAAACCTGTTAACTCTAAATAAAATTATTTAGAATAATTAAATTCTCAGACAATTTTTATCCTAGGTTTTGGAAAAATGTGAGATCTTAGGAAGCGGCTTGGAGGTCATGAGCCCCTCTTATTTAGCTACACATAGGACTGTTATCTATTTTTTTTAGTTAAGCATCCATGTAAATATTATATTATTATTATTTTTCCACATCAACCATTAGAATTCATTACCCCATAGATTATAAAACACTGATTTTAAATTTATGAACAGTACTTTATGTGTTAAATGTGAACAAATATTTGAAAAAAACAACATAAAAAAAAAATAATATATGTATCATATTAAATATGATAAAATAGCAAGAGTGAAAAGATGTATATACTTTATTATATAAAAGTCCAGCTATGCCTATCATTCTGTCCATAATGAGTAGTGGGAAAAAACAAACACTTTTATTAAAGGATATTCTCAATAGCGACCTGAATCGATTAAATAGGCCTTAAATTTAAAAAGAGGCACAAACGTATACTAATTCTAGATTTATTCAATTTGAGTTATGCAGTAAGAAGATCCTACTTTAAAAAAACAATAACAACAAAAAAATTCATAAGTCTGTTATTTTTTTGTATAATCATGTGAATTTACTAAAGCCTCACACTCCCCATGATTATCTGTCTCTCTCACATATAAAAACAAAACAATCATACACATATGTTTAAATGAATGAACAGTTTAGACAATAAATACATTCAAACAAAACACACAATTTTAAGAAACAAATTGTCATTACTTTTCGATCAGCTATTTTGATGGGGACATCAACCATTTTAATAATGTCAGTGGTGTATTTAGGCATGTTACACATGTTCCTATGGAAAAGGGGCCCCCCACACATCCCATAAAAAAAAATGTTTGTCTCTTTTTTTAGGGGGCAATTAGAATAGTGCTTCAACATTAGTAAGATAGAGACTGAACTGGACTAGCAAATACCGCAACAAATACTGCGAATGAGAATTCGCATTTGATTGTTAACTGACACACTGTAGGTTCACGTATGAGTGTTCAAACACCTAAAATTAAATGAAGTGAAATGCCAAATAGGCAGTCAGATTCAGACAGAGTGGGTTACTGGTTATCATTCAGCATCAGCATCATTGTACACAGTCTATTACAGCAATGTCGGAAGGCATGGGCGAGGCCACGAGGGGCCCCCACAATCCTAACTACGGTCCTGCTCTATGTATATAGTTATACAATATATAGTATATAGCTATAGTTCACTCCATATCACTATTTCTTTTCTCTGTCACTTTCATGCCAATAACAACTTGGTTATTTGAATAACACATAAATATTGGCAAAGACTATAACTCTTTCCCTCACTCTTTAATTTTTCTCTGTTAATTTGATGGCTGTAAACTATAAACAGCCAGTGGCCATATAATCCTATACTTACATGTGGATTCAAGTCTGAAGAGATTAAAGTTGCGCAACAAATAATCATGTAAAGTCAAAAATTGTAAGTTTAATTTTGGCAAGGCCAAGCAACCTGATGAGAGAATAGGAAAGAAGACAATCAACAAATGAGGCAGCTGATGAACTTTTCAAATAGTATCATTTATTGACTTATGTTTTTAACAACATACATATCAATGTGTGTTCACATGTTTCTAGTCTATAAAATATTGCACCAATGAGTACATTAAATGTACTTGGAAGAAGGAAAGATCTGATTATTTTCCTAGTTGTAAGCTAGGGGCACATAAGAAGTTGCATTTATGTTTTCAAAATAATAATAATTTACTTATTGTATTCACCACCTCTCTGGTCTTCAGGGGTTTCATAATTTAAGACTGTATTTAGAGAGTTTTAGTCCTTAGAATTGACAATAAATATCCCCAAATGTCAAGGTTGTATAAGAACTTAAGTCGCTAGCCTCTTAAACTTTTTTTGACCTCAACTAGTCATAAGACACAAAAAATGTGAAGAAAAAGGAATATTGACATTTGGGATTGCAGACAATTCAATGGCTAATATATGAACATAAAATGCATTGGCTGTTTTGTAGAAGCAAATACTTAGGCCTACTTTCCCTATTATCATAGTTTTGTAGAAGCAAATATTTAGGCCTACTTTCCCTATTATCATAGTTTTTGTAGAAACAAATATTTAGGCCTACTTTCCCTATTATCATAGTTTTTGTAGAAGCAAATATTTAGGCCTACTTTCCCTATTATCATAGTTTTTGTAGAAGCAAATATTTAGGCCTACTTTCCCTATTATCATAGTTTTTGTAGAAGCAAATATTTAGGCCTACTTTCCCTATTATCATAGTTTTTGTAGAAGCAAATATTTAGGCCTACTTTCCCTATTATCATAGTTTTTGTAGAAGCAAATATTTAGGCCTACTTTCCCTATTATCATAGTTTTTGTAGAAACAAATATTTAGGCCTACTTTCCCTATTATCATAGTTTTTGTAGAAGCAAATATTTAGGCCTACTTTCCCTATTATCATAGTTTTTGTAGAAGCAAATATTTAGGCCTACTTTCCCTATTATCATAGTTTTTGTAGAAACAAATATTTAGGCCTACTTTCCCTATTATCATAGTTTTTGTAGAAGCAAATATTTAGGCCTACTTTCCCTATTATCATAGTTTTTGTAGAAGCAAAAATTTAGGCCTACTTTCCCTATTATCATAGTTTTTGTAGAAACAAATATTTAGGCCTACTTTCTCTTTTATCATAGTTTTTGTAGAAGCAAACATTTAGGCCTACTTTCCCTATTATCATAGTTTTTGTAGAAGCAAATATTTAGGCCTACTTTCCCTATTATCATAGTTTTTGTAGAAACAAATATTTAGGCCTACTTTCCCTATTATCATAGTTTTTGTAGAAGCAAATATTTAGGCCTACTTTCCCTATTATCATAGTTTTTGTAGAAGCAAATATTTAGGCCTACTTTCCCTATTATCATAGTTTTTGTAGAAGCAAATATTTAGGCCTACTTTCCCTATTATCATAGTTTTAGTAGAAGCAAATATTTAGGCCTACTTTCTCTTTTATCATAGTTTTTGTAGAAGCAAATATTTAGGCCTACTTTCCCTATTATCATAGTTTTTGTAGAAGCAAATATTTAGGCCTACTTTCCCTATTATCATAGTTTTTGTAGAAACAAATATTTAGGCCTACTTTCCCTTTTATCATAGTTTTTGCTTGCACAATTTTTTTTTTAAATTACCAAACTTTACAAAAAATTTATAAACCAACCTATACTGGTTAGTGTGAAATATCTTTATGTCTGGTAGTGTATACAGGTAGTCCAAATAAAAAAAAAATACATCATATTTGTAGATAGCTTACCCATAGAATAAATGTAAAAATTAAAGACTCCATAACTGAATTTAAAAAAAATGTTCTCACTAATTTGTTTTAGAAAAATTAACATTTTAGTTTTCAATTTTCTCAAACTTAAAAAATCAAGTCAATTTTCTCAAACTTTCCCAACCCATATAAGTTTTTAACAGAGATCTATTTACATGAGCGGAATGTTTTGCTACAACATCACAATAGTAGAAGAAACATAAGGTCTTACCTTCACCAGAGAAAAATTCTGATGGGACAATATTTTCATCCCAAATGATTTTCTCAGTTGGGTAAAGAGGAATCTCATTGATGGCTTCTTGCTGGGATCTTTTACGCTCATGTTTCCAAATCTACAATTAAAAAAGTCATAATTCAACAAATTAATCTTTCAGGTTTCTAAAATATAGTGAAAGTTAAGTATAATACAATTATTTCAATGGGACATTCATTATATATTCTATTTACCAACAGCTCCATCAGAAATATTTTTGAATATGGTGTTCTTTCTTCTTCAAGTGGTGGCAAATAATTCAGATGGGCCAGTATCCCGTGCAAATCCTCAGCACTAAAAAAACACACAAAAATAAAGTAAATAGCAATTAAAAAATGTTCACTTATAATTTAAAAACACTCCTTCCGTAGAGAAAATAATTGCATTCTTTCAAAGTTCAAAGCTTAACTTTTGATCAGTTTTAAATGAGTTTGAGGTTGTTTTTTTTCATGTTTTGACCAGAAAACCAATTGGATAACACATAGGAATGTTCAAAATATGACAGCTTGTATATGTATTTCAATGTTTCTTAACCTGCAGCATCTCAATTATATTTGGTTTCAGGCAAAAGGTATATATTTTCACCAATATCATGTATTATCTTTAGTTATATTATGAGATTTGCCTCTTTAAGCATTATGTTTTATCTTTGTCCATTTTTCTATTTGTCTACTCCAGTATAATGTTTTATCGTTGTCCTTATATTGTATTTGCCTATTCTTGTATGACCTGGTACAGGTGGTCCACAATTGACTAGTATACTGTGGGTCCAGGGTTTGAATCCGGCGAAGTCTAAAATTTGTTTCTGGGTCTGGACGGTGTCCCAGAGTCCAGCCAGCTCTGATTGGTACCTGACATTAGTTGGGGGATAAGTAAAGGCAGCTATGCATTATTCCGGCCTCACAATTCCCTAGTGTGTCATGGCCACAGTAACTTGTGACTGCTGTATCACAATCCCTATTGATCAAATTGGTCTAATGGGAATACTTTACTTTAGTTTTACATGTTTTTCTTCACATTTTTATGTCACACAGTTAGTAAACTGTTCCAAGCTAAGCCCACGATGTATGCTTAGAACAAAGAAAAAAACTTTGTGCCTAACCAAACCCATGGTGTGTTAATAATCAATATAACTTGATTTCAGTAAATGTCTAGTAAAAAAAGAACTATTATCTTATATCGCACCAACCTACTTTCCCGCTATGTACATCTTTACTACCGTCCATTATTTTACTAATTACTCCCCATGGCCTAGACTTTATTTTAGAATGGCTGAGACATCAATATGGTTCCAAAATTATTTTTTTACTTTTATTTTTGGTAAAAAGTGATAATAACATGTTGAGAGTAAATTGCTTGAAACATAATAACTAACCTTTATTAGCATAATCAAATTTATTCATAATATTAATTCATATGAAAACTTTTCACCAAAACATAGATCCATTGTAGCGGAAGGTAAATAACTATCTGCCATTAGAACTGCACTTTTAATATCACAAAAAAAACTCAGTAATCGGTCAATTTTCTTTATTTAAAAAGCAAAATAAAATTTAACTATTCAGCTATCAAATAAATATTCTGCCCGAGACTATGGTGAAAGGTCAAATCTGTTCCTTTGTGCTTTAAATAGACAGCCTTCATTGAGAAATATATCGGAGCCTGGAATGCAGGGAATTTTGTATTTTGGTGATAATATACGTGCCCAGGACGGAGAGAAAGAATTAGGCTGATGACTATATACGCGCAGGGGCTGTAAGGGTTAAGATAGTTTTTACACATAGACAACAACACATGTTAGTAAGGTCATTAGGTTTTGCTATAACAAAAAAGATTCTTACTGTCATCAGTCATTTGGTTGTATAGTAAGTGAAACACTAGCTAATATGATTGTAATCATCTCATTAAAACTCTTTTATTACATAGTCACCTGATCACAAACAAATCTAATAAATATATTTATCTGATAAAATTTTTTTTTGAAAAAAATGTGACAACTCACTGTAATGGTTCAAATTGTTTAAGAAGTGATTCTTTGCTATCAATACTGGCTACATTCTTAATGGCAAAACTCTGCAGATCAGGATAATGCTTGAACACAACTGTCTGAAAATTATAAAAATACAAATATTATCAATAGAGTGATAACTTGTGTATTGTGAATTAAAAAAAAACTATGATGTTAATTATGCCATCCACCATAGTCATCAATCATATACAGTGGTACCTCAGGTTACAAACTTAATTTGTTCCTGAACTCGGTTCGTAACCTGAAACATTGAAATTAATGAAAACAAGACAATCCATTTCAAGATGGAAGAATTGTTCTTTTTTTATTAACCTCTGGTCGTTTACTTGACAAAACGCAATGAATACCTTTACTTCACTAATAAAATACAGGAAAATAAAACAACCAAATAAAATAAAAGTTGCTTTTCATTGATCTAGATAAAGATAAATCTAGATAAAGAGAAAATGTTCAACTTTCTCTAAAATTTGAAGACTTTGCTCTCTACGCCATTAGCCACATTGACTGATTTGTGCAACTGTTTGTTGTTTATGAGGGTGGAGATTTTGCCATGCTGTACTCACATAAACAAAACACCATTTTCATGTTTAATTATTATTTCTTTACTTCCAATGTTATAAATCAGTGCACCCTAACAGCCCCACAACCGTTCTGAGAACTCATAATTGATTAACATAGAAAACGATGAAAGAGATAAACTCAACACTGTGCTACTGCTAAGGAATATGCTACTGCCATGTAGTAAAGTTGTGCACACGTGCAACACTACTAGGCTACTACTAAGGAATATGTTACTGCCATGTAGTAAAGTTGTGCACACGTGCAACACTACTAGGCTAGTGCTAAGGAATATGTTACTGCCATGTAGTAAAGTTGTGCACACGTGCAACACTACTAGGCTAGTGCTAAGGAATATGTTACTGCCATGTAGTAAAGTTGTGCACACGTGCAACACTACTAGGCTAGTGCTAAGTAAAGTAATGTTTTCGTTTGTACAGTAAGCCATCGGTTGTCTCCAAAGTTAAACCTTCCTATTCATACATAAACCGAGGTACAGTTAGTAGCCCGAGACAAAATATTTTTTAATTGTTGTTCGCAACCTGAATCGTTCATAAACCATTAGTAGATGAGATTGTTTAAAAAAAAAAAGAAACATTTGTTAATGTCCATGTCAAAAGCTAAGATATAGACGAATCAAAAGAAAAAAAGTTTGATTTATTAAGAATAAAATTACAGTCTAAACCAAAGTTTATTATTTCCATCAGTTGTTAATGGGGTTTCGCTTTGATTTTAGTCTATGTTTCATCACCTGTTTTGTATCTTAGAACTTTGAATTCTCAATGACTGAGTGTCATTCTTTCCCTGTTTATTCATTGGTTCTACTGTTAAAGTTTGGTTGACTTGGAGTTTATAATTAGCTGTAAACTAATTTGGATGTCCATATTTACGTCAGTTATTTCTATAAACATGATGAAGGATTTACTTTTACTTCAATTGAATAGTTTAATATTTACAATGATTCTTTTAATTTTACTAAATATGACTATATAAGTGCTAAATCAAATTTATACACAGTTTCCTAGTTACTTCTTAAATTTCATTGTTTTAAAACAACTCAGGGTTGATCTTTCAATGCCCTTCAAACTAATGTAGAAACTAAATTGCTACAAGTTATTGGTCTTTTTTTTAGCATAATAAAAATATATTATTCATTTTTCTGTTCTACAATTGTAAAAAAATGAGTAAAAGTTGAGTAAATATTTTGAAATTGTTCTATCACACCCAATGAATGAAACAATTTGGGTTTCTACTCTATCTTTCTATCATTCTAGCAGTAAAAAAAAGTAACTCAACATTATTCATAATTATTCAGATACTAAAAAAATGTGTTTTTGGCCAAAAGGCTTTTACAAGTTTAAAGTTGTATTGTTTTTTTAAAAGTGAATGAAGTTTGGTATTCAACTTTGAAAGACTAGATTGTATGGTTAAGAATATTGTAATACAATGGAATGCTATAAAAAAACATGTGTTTACCTGTAAAGCATTGACTCTATTATAGTGCAGGTCTATTCTGTCATGCATTGTAAAAGCCTCACCAGTGATCTCATCAATCTCAAACTCAGCATATGATTCCAGCATCTCTAATAACTAGGGAATTCAAAATGATCAAAATTTTAGGAAGAATAACAACACCAAAATCTTAAATAATATGAATTTGATTTTTACTTGCTTTAATATGTGGAAATTAAAAGTGTTGTTAATTTCTATTGCAAACAAAGCTATGTAGAATTGATTGATGCTGTAATTCTTCTTATTTAAGAAATTCTTTTAAATAGTATTGATTACTGTCAGAAAACTAGTTTTCACATAAAATGTATTCAACAAAAATTCACTAAAAAAAGAAATAGTGTTTATAATTTGGTCAACATCTTATGTTTTCTAAAAACAATTTAGGTCTAATTAAAATTTAAGTATCTAGCACCAAGTTGATTACAAGATTGATAAAAAGTCAAAATATAACTTTAAAAAAATATTTAAAGAACAGAAACACCATTTTAACATGTCTTGAATAATTTGTTCTTTCATTTCATTATAACCTCTATAAATTTCAAATGGGTAATACAGTAAAAAAAAATTATAATAACTTAGTAGTTAATAAAAAATATGTTGTCTAAACTAAGAAATTGTAGCATCATATTTTGTTGTTGCTAAAAAAAATTACTATCTATGCTCGGGTATAGGTCACACTTTTTTTTTCAGAGGTGCAAAGTATCTACTCAACACTTAGTTTTTTAAAAGTTTAAAAAAAATCTTAAATCTGTTATTAATTTGCAATTACAAGTATCAGTGGTTGTAATGTTGTAGAATGACTAGGATATTTGTAGACCTATATTTTGTCTTAACCATTTTCCAACTACAGTCGCCGTAAGTGGCCTCTACTGGCAGACAACTACAGTCGCCTCGGCGTCGCCAATTTTGGGTTGTTTTGTTGCCGACAGTACTGCTAGTTTTTAATTGCTTAATATACTCTTTTTAAACTCTGATCTAGAAGAGCGATAGTGACGCTATTTTTACATATTTGTTTGATATTTTTAGCTCGATCGATCGGATTTTGGTGAATTTTTGAAAATAAAGCATTTTTAACGCTAGTTCTATGAAAATTGAAGGTATTTTGGCAATATTTAGAGAGGCATAAGGCTAAGCTCGTGAGGAAAAGGCTGTATTTTTTTGATAATGCTAATATAATGGTAATATTGAAAGCATTGTAGAAGTTGAATAGGCTTTGAATAGGAGGATTTGAGTCAGATACGATAAATTCAAAATTTCTTGACAAACTATCGGAACCTATTGATGTATACTCAGTAATTTTTATTTTTTTCCTTTTTACTTATTAGTTAATTGTCATCTCTACTGGTTTGAATTAAAATATATATTTTTATATTTTAACTGTGAAGAATTTAATTCAGTTGCTTGGATAGTTCTTTTACAGTGAATTTGTTAATATTTTTTATCTGATTTTTGTTCAATAAACAGAGTTATGCAACTTGGCTTAGGGATAGGGGAGTTATAGGCTGGAAAATGCTTAGGGCTGAAATTGTTAAAAACTTTAGTGGGTCCACTGACTTATTTTTTGGTCACTTTCATTTAGTGTTTAGACCTGTACATGTACATTCAATATATAAATTAAATGGACAAAAAATAGTAGGTTAGCAGACCCCATACCTTTTTCTTTTGGAATCATATTGTATTGTATTAAAAGGCAGTGTAACTCCCGAAATTATGGGTGTGACCTATCTGCAATTCAAGCAATAAATACAACTTGGATAATCCCAAGCTTAGGGTAGGACCTATACACTGGTGCCATATACCCTTGAGAATACATGGTAACTATTTTATTGTGTCCAAAACAAAATACCTGTCCAAACAGCTTGCCCTCCGGTCTGAGAATCAACTGTGACAACTTGCATCGAACTACTACATGTCTGTCATCTATCAAAGCATTGACAAAGCGACGGGTCGGAAGCTGAGCTTCTATATCAATCAGTAGTTCTAGAAATCGTTCACAATAACTCACTTTGTTTAAATCCAGAGAGCCTAGTGGAACAAAAAAATATCATTAATACACAAACAAATATTCTCAATAATATTTTAATATCTCCACATGACATATTTTGCCTGTTATATGGGGCGAATTCATTGAAACGATTCTAGAATACAAACTTTGACATGGGTCTAACTGAAGCCCAGAACATACATTTTGTTGTAATATTACTTAATATATTTAAACATGTTCTAAATTTTTTATTTTTTTTTCCAAATGATAATTTTTAAAATATATTGTTGACTAGTATTTACAGTAATCAATTTAATTATAATTATTTTAGGATTGTGGAAAGACAAGGGTCTAATGAATTTCATTATTTTATGTTAATTTGGAGTTTAAATAAGGCAACAAAGAACCAACAAAATAAATTGAATACAAGTGACAAAACATGTCTTTTTTCCTCCTAATGTTTCACAGGACTGACTCCCAATAGATCGACATGGCCAGCGGTCATCAAAGCTGAATGTTCTCATCAAAGCTTAATGCTCGCTACTAGTCCACATGAAACATTTTAGATTTTTTTCTCAAACTTTCTACATTAGATGTTCTAAATTGTGTTATCTAGAGCTTTCCACAAACAATCCATTGGCAGGGTACACAATATATAGTGAAGCTGGTGCTCTTAGCCACATTCAGAAGGTGGTGTTTTTTTTACTGTAATTATTGTTTTGTGTGCTTACCAACTGTTATATTTTTTTTTTGTTTACTAGACCTAAGTCTTTTTTATTTATAGTTAATTGGGTTGTGTGATTCTGAAAGTTAATGTTTTTCTTTTGTTTTTAGTGTAGTTTTGATTGGCTAAATAAATGGTATTGAAATCAAACCGGCATGAAATGGTGGTTTTATATTACTTTATAGCATCTTTGAAGTTCTTGGATTTAATTAAATTTTATAAGTTGAATGAATTTTCTGTCCGAGGCTTCTTAACAAACCAAAATACTATGTCAAATTAAATTATAATCAAAGTTGTAATAAAACAAAATCAACATGTCAAGACATATGTTGATCCTTAAAGTGATAATGGTCATGACAGGGGGTGTGTACATTGTCAAAATTACTGATACCTGATGGATCTAAATACTAAAAGGACTGGCATGCTAAGAGAAAATACTGTTGATAAACTGTTTGTTAATTTTATAATGAATAAAAGATGTTGATTCTATAGTTTAAAAGCATGCATTATTATAGTTTTAAATTGTATACTTGTGCAACAGTATCTCTAATAGAAAGATACAATTATTTTACCTTTAATTGCAATAGAATCTAAGATGAGAAAAAAGTTCTCAATAAGTTGAGCTAGAAAGTGTCTTTCAAACTGGACGGTTACAATCTCCTCTGGCTCTAATTTCACATCTCTCTTTTTAATAGCATTGTAGAATTTCTTGTACTTAGGATTAGTTTTGAACAATGACTCTCTTCTTCCCTACAAAAGTAAAAATTCATTTTAAATTTGACAATGACTCTCTCTTTCCTACAAAAGTACAAATTCATTGTAAAAATTTTGTTTTGATACCAGAATTACATTAAACAAAGACTTTTTCTTTCCTACAAAAGTACAAATTCATTCTAAATGTATACATTTTGTTTTGATATCAGAATTACATTTAATAAACTCTTTTCTTTCCTAAAAAAGTACAAATTCATTGTAAATGTATACATTTTGTTTTAATATCAGAATTACATTTAATAAACTCTCTTTTCTTTCCTACAACGTACAAATTCATTTTAACGCAGATACATATTGTAGTTGAGTGGCAGGACATTTGGCTGGCGTACTGTAGGTCCAGGGTTTAAATCTGGTGATGGCTAAAACTTCTTTGTGGGTATGGAGGGCGTCCCAGAGAAAAGCAAGCTCTGATTGCTACCCGACATTAGTTAGCAATAAGTAAAGGCGGCTGTGCATTATTCTGGCCTCACAATCCCCTAGTGTGTTGTGGCCACAGTAGCTTGTGAATGCTGCATCACAAGCCCTATTGATAGCCCTGTGCTGGATGGGTTAATATCCTACAGGAATTTTTGTTTTTTTTCAACTACTTACTGGAAGAAGATTTGTCCATATGGGGAGTGAAACCAACTTCTGAACTCTTTCTCTGATTAAATCCACTTCCTATGAAGAGGAAAAAGAAAATGAAAAAAACATAAAAGTTGAATTAACATTTATTTTTTATGTAAGAAATATATATACACATTTTTTAGGTCTCTTACCAAACTATTGAAGCAATGGATGAGGAAAATCAGCAAAACAGTTCTTTCTTTATAAGTTAACTCAGATGTGTTCAGGCTTAGGTCAAGGACATGATGAAAGAAATTTGTGAATTCTCCAGGAGCCTCTTTAAAGGCCTGAAACAAAAAATAAAAAAATTTGTGACAAAAGTTTCATTGTTAATCATGTATGCCACCAGGTCCCAATATTCCCACTTTATTTCTCTCCTTATTGTGACAAAAGTTTCATTGTCAATCATGTATGCCACCAGGTCCCAATATTCACACTTTATTTCTCTCCTTATTGTGACAAAAGTTTCATTGTTAATCATGTATGCCACCAGGTCCCAATATTCCCACTTTATTTCTCTCCTTTACCTTTTCACAAGGCTTTTAAATAAGTTTACTCCATTGCAAAAGACAGCAGAAACCTACAAGTCCATAGTATCAGGGTTAATGGCTTGAAATATGTTAAAATTATTAGATGTATTATTTTACACTGAATTTGCTTGATACATCGATTAATTATTATGCCAACAATTGCACATGTAAATCAGGTTCATTCTAGTAGGCTATGCTGCTCCCTCTCACAATTTGTTTGTCTGTAGACCCATACTGCCTCCTCTCCCAAAATTTCTCTTTCCTACACTTATATATTTATGTGTACTTCTCAGATCTTTAGTACTTTCATTCTCAATAGGAAAACTATATCTTTATGATAGGAGTTTACTCAAAACTATATCTTTATGGTAGGAGTTTACTCAAAACTATATCTTTATGGTAGGAGTTTACTCAAAACTATATCTTTATGGTAGGAGTTTACTCAAAACTATATCTTTATGGTAGGAGTTTACTCAAAACTATATCTTTATGGTAGGAGTTTACTCAAAACTATATCTTTATGATAGGAGTTTACTCAAAACTATATCTTTATGATATGAGTTTACTCAAAACTATATCTTTATGGTAGGAGTTTACTCAAAACTATATCTTTATGGTAGGAGTTTACTCAAAACTATATCTTTATGGTAGGAGTTTACTCAAAACTATATCTTTATGATAGGAGTTTACTCAAAACTATATCTTTATGGTAGGAGTTTACTCAAAACTATATCTTTATGGTAGGAGTTTACTCAAAACTATATCTTTATGGTAGGAGTTTACTCAAAACTATATCTTTATGGTAGGAGTTTACTCAAAACTATATCTTTATGGTAGGAGTTTACTCAAAACTATATCTTTATGGTAGGAGTTTACTCAAAACTATATCTTTATGGTAGGAGTTTACTCAAAACTATATCTTTATGGTAGGAGTTTACTCAAAACTATATCTTTATGGTAGGAGTTTACTCAAAACTATATCTTTATGGTAGGAGTTTACTGAAAAACTATATCTTTATGGTAGGAGTTTACTCAAAACTATATCTTTATGGTAGGAGTTTACTCAAAACTAGTTTATAAATTATATCTTTATGGTAGGAGTTTACTCAAAACTAGTTTATAAATGCGGCTAATGACTAATGTATTAGCTAAATAAAAACATGTATTGTTCATTCATTCATAATTTTTTTTATTTAAAGTAATCCTACATTTGTACATAACGGCACAGGAAACATAAAAAGGGCTTTGGAAAATAAAAAATTGCAAACAGAACAAATTATACAATCACATTTTCTGTCATAAATACTGTCTTAATACAAACTGTCAATACTGTAACAAACTAAATGGGACCAACTAGAAAATTCCTACAGAATTGTAGAATCTGTGGTTAAAGGGTTTACTGTTCTATAGAAGACAAAGATTGTAGAATCTGTGGTTAAAGGGTTTACTGTTCTATAGAAGACAAAGATTGTAGAATCTGTGGTTAAATAAAGGGTTTACTGTTCTATAGAAGACAAAGATTGTAGAATCTGTGGTTAAATAAAGGGTTTACTGTTCTATAGAAGACAAAGATTGTAGAATCTGTGGTTAAACAAAGGGTTTACTGTTCTATAGAAGACAAAGATTGTAGAATATGTGGTTAAAGGGTTTACTGTTCTATAGAAGACAAAGATTGTAGAATCTGTGGTTAAAGGGTTTACTGTTCTATAGAAGACAAAGAATTGTAGAATCTGTGGTTAAAGGGTTTACTGTTCTATAGAAGACAAAGATTGTAGAATCTGTGGTTAAATAAAGGGTTTACTGTTCTATAGAAGACAAAGATACATTTGACTACCCTATATACCCATAAACAAACAACAGTGGCACCACAATGTTAATATTAAAAGACTGGTTTAGAAAGACTAAATGAATAAATAAATATTGAAATAAAACAGAAAGCATTCATTACCTCCCAAGCTGGAACTCTCTCTCTAAACTTTTCATTGATGACAGCAGCAATAGACATAACATGGCTATTTCTCGCCTAACAGAAAAAAACATGTACAAAACACATGTAGTGTCCAATATAATAGTCAGCATAGAATTGTTTTGTTTTTTTTATAAATAAAGTAAATTTTAAAAAGTTACAATGCATTGAGATATATTGAAATAAGTAAATTACATTGAAACAGTTTTAAGAGCTGTATTAGTGTTGTCGGGATAGTATATTTCAAATTGATATTAGTTTGCCCAGTCAATCTTTGGTTTAGTGGAACACATCAGGGACAGATACCACCATCTAAGAGCTGTAAACTCAAATTTGCCAACTTTATATGTTTAACAATGTTTAGATTATAATAGGACATACATTTTTCTCTTTGTTTTATACATTGTTGGAATACTACTTACTGCTATTGAAAATGTAAGTTAATAGATATCAGAATATGTTAAGCATCAGACACATTATAGTTAGAGTATTTGTATAAAATAAAAATATTATTATTTATTTTTTATATTATTTATATTAATATGTATTATTTTTACCTTTTCCTTCCTGTAATTTGGCCATAGATAGTTCTCTAAATAACGACTGAATTCCAGCATCATAATTCTTTTTGTTGCAAAGCTTTAAGAGAAAACAAGTAAATGTAAAGTTTGTATAACTATACTTAACTTACTTAAATGGAGTGTAAGTGAATCAGCCAATAGTTGTATCTTTTGTTGCCCTTCCATTTGTATTTTAATAATGATGCCCATCAAATTAAAATTTATTTTACTTTATTTATTAAAATTGACATCACCAAACATACATAAATGTGGGAATATCTCCACCCTTCAAAAAATTAATTAAAAAAACTAGATAAGTAAGCGGACTTTCAAAACATTGTTCTGTTCTATTTTAGGGTTTCTTGCTCATTTAAAAATAAAAGAAATTCTACTTTTTTTTTCAAACTTTTTTTTAGACTTAATTGTTTACAATTTCAGAATAGGAAAAAGATCACAGCTAATAATTGACAGAAAATTAAAAACCAACATTGAAAAATGATTAAAGAGCAACATGAAACAACTATTGGCAATCAAATTACTAAATGTAAAGGCTAAGTACAGTATTGGTACCAGTAGATGCTGGCTGAGTTGTAGCACACTCGACTGGTATACTTTTTTTCTGAACAGGTTCTTAACATTATTTTATAACAAAATTTTATCCTAAAAAATTAGTAACAGTTCTCAATAACAGTAGAAGGCTTACCCAGGGAAAGTAATTTAGAATCTCATAAATCAATAGTACAATAAATAAAGAGACACTGTAAAAGAATGCAAAAATTTAAATATAAATATTTGTAAATATCTGTGTGCTGAGTAAATTTCAGAAGAAAAATCTTAATTTCAGAAGGCAGGTGGAAACTTGGAAGGATAGAACCAGAAATTAAAAAAAAGTTAGCTAGTTTTTTCCCCAATCTTAATTGTAATCACTTACTTAGATCCAATACATTCTTTATGATATATATCATCTACAATCTGTAAAAAAAAAAAATTAGTATATAATATGAAATAATATTGTCTTAATCATTAATTACTATTGTTTATTACTTTTATGTAACATAAATAGATATAGCTTAATTCTTAGTCACTATTGCTTATATTATATAACATAAAATGATATGATGTCTCAATGATCTGTGAGAAAACTACTTTTTTTTAAATCAAAATAACTATAGTATTCATTTTTGAATAATACTATTACTGTGTTGTTTTGTCGACAGGGAAATATTATAAAGCAATCATCTATTTTTAAAACCAAATTCAATATTTTAAGCTCTCTTTTAAATCCAGTGTTCTACTCAGTGCCCAATCCTATTATACATTATTATATTATACTATTATACATTATTTGATAGAATCAATTTAACAGTCTATTTCTTTTTTTTTTCAAACCAATCAAAAACGTTTAAAGTAATATATTATTGAAAACTGTAATTAAATAAATTGTTAACCTGACCAAGGAAATCCATATTTAGTTTATTTCTTGGTTACAAAGTAAAATTAATCTAAAGCACGATAAGGCAATAATTAATTGGCTTCAAGTAGTCTGAGCCTTTCTCTTCTGCCAGCTAACATATGATTGCTTACATTCAGAAAACATTGAAAAATGCATCGCTTGGTAGTAAAATTATTTTAAATGTTTAAGAGTCTCATAAATTCAAAAACCGTTATCACAAAGAAAATTTTCAACAGCATTTTAAGACTTATATATATGGTAAAACAAGATTTGTCAAAATACCTGAACCCTTGTTCTTAAAACTCTAGCTTTTACATATAGTAACTTTAAAGTCTCATGGAAAACTAATGAATTTAAGTATATTGTTAAGTTTAAATTTTAGTACCAAATGAATGTGTGTTCAATGAACTGTCTAACCATATAAATAACTCACAATGTCATCAAAAATACTTAAGTACCTGGGTTTGAAATACTGCACCAATTTTTTTGGCCTCTTGATTCCAGTTTTTTGAAGCAAGCTGCCAGGAAAAAAAAGTTGTATAAATAGTAAATTATCATGGATAACATAATGTTAGATTTCTTTTGAGAGAGCTGTATGACAAGCTTCCTCTGTTTATTTTGTGAGTTTAATTCATAGTTATTTGTCATATCTTTTTTTTTACACAATGAAAAAAAGAAACCAGGCAAAGAAAAAGTGGATAAACCTTTGAACAATTGAATAAAGCACTTGTCAACAAACCTCTGTAATTCTATCTTCCTGAATTTGTTCAACAGTGATGGCACTTGACTTTTTGTTCGTCTTAATAGGAGTTTCAACCTTTTCTTCCATTTTTTGGGATGGTTCCATCTCTTATATCTTTTTTAATTGTGCAGATTGTGAAAAAACCTGTTAAAAACAAAGTAAAATGCTTTATTTCATATGAATTTAACAGACAAACTTTTTATAATATGAAGTTTTTTTTTAAACCTGGAATAGTATATAATTATAGTTATTTTATGAACACTTCAATGATAGATTATATTACTTCCATGTCCATATGTATAAAAAAAACATGATTAAGATTGACAACAGCTTTTTTTTCTTATGAAAACCTTACCTTTACTATCTTAGTATTCTTAGAAAACACGCACATGCCATCTAAGGTGTTGATGTCTTCATTTAATCTAGGAAACAAAATTAAAGTACACAATTTTAAACAAATTAAGCCACACACTTTACTATAAATACGCTACATGCAACATTGACATTTTCTACAATGCATATTAAAAAAAGACAATCTGATCATTTACACAAGTTCAGTGTAAAATCACACCACTGTATTTGATTGACACAAGTTCAGTGTAAAATCACACCACTGTATTTGATTGACACAAGTTCAGTGTAAAATCTCACTGTATTTGATTGACACAAGTTCAGTGTAAAATCACACCACTGTATTTGATTGACACAAGTTCAGTGTAAAATCTCACTGTATTTGATTGACACAAGTTCAGTGTAAAATCCCACCACTGTATTTGATTGACACAAGTTCAGTGTAAAATCCCACCACTGTATTTGATTGACACAAGTTCAGTGTAAAATCTCACTGTATTTGATTGACACAAGTTCAGTGTAAAATCCCACCACTGTATTTGATTGACACAAGTTCAGTGTAAAATCCCACCACTGTATTTGATCATTAAAAGAAACCCATAGTCTGTATGTTTCAATTGTGTCCCATTGCATGGTTGCCAGTTGGCCAGACACTGGCTAAATGAAAATAATTGATAAATAAAACCTACAAAACTAACCCTATACTAGAAACTGACAAAAATAAACCTCTAAAATACAACCTAGAAAACCAGCTAACAAAAAAGAAAAAAAAAATGATTTAGGAAGTGTGCGCATCATGGCGAATTTAAACCTAAATGGACAAGGCATGGTTAACATGGTCTAAGGAGCGTGCAGCACTGTATGCATGCGATTAAGCAATGACTAAGGAAAGGGGAAGCACTTGTATCCTTTAAGTACAAAAACATTTAGAAAGAGAAAATGTAAATAATAATGAGCCCATGAAATTAAACAAGAAAATAAAACTTTCATTACATTATCAAGAACCCTAAAATGGTCACTTTGAAACTAGATTGTTTCATCATCAGCATAAGTGGACCATTAAAATTTGGATGATTGTGGATAGTGTAGAATTAAAGTATGATTATAAAAAAATTCCATTTGCGAGGAGTGATTACTTTAAACTTAGTGCCTACGGAAGAAACGTAGGATATTTTTCAATATTGATTAAAAGAAAAAAATGTCACAAAAAAAAAAAGGAAAAATTCAAGTTTCCCTAAAAAAAATTGGTTGTTGTTTTTATAGTGATGTGATGTCACTCCCACTGAAGTCCTTACCATCTAACAGCATTAATAAGAATTAGCTCCAAGCAAACTAATTATGTCTCTACGGCTAGTGTGGTGTTGTTTTTTTACTGGCAATGTGCCTACTTATTTTGTAGAGTCACAGAATATTCCTTGCAAAAACATCCGTGATTTTTTTTAAAAACACAAACTGTAAGTATTTTCCTCTATATCACACTTGGTTTCAGTTTCATGCCGCTGACTGGACGCTCTTTGAAAATTTAGTAAAGTTTTGTTCAACTCAATAAAAGTCAATTGTCTACAATTAAAATTATTTTAATTTTTCTTTTAAATGTCTAATATAATGAATTTTCTAAATATAAAAGCTTTGAAGAGAAAAAAGTTGTAAAAGTTCATCCATTCAGTATTAAAAAAATTTTTTTTTTGTGTTTATATCATTTTGCCTATTTTTAAGACTCAATCCTTATGTATGGGACGGTCTGTAATTTTAGCCTTTTTGCTGGATGAAACACAAAATGCGGGACGGTAGGCATGTATGGTACTACTTCATTCTGTTAAAAAAATGTGGATTATTTTATAGTCTAACACACCTCGTAAGTAAATTTTAAAAAATAATTTAAAAAACGTCTCTGCTAGAATGTAATTATTTTTTTTGCAAATAATAAATTATCCAAATATTTTAACTTACATTACATTTTTATTTACTCAATTATCAACTATTAAACTGTTGATCTGTGTTAAGTAGAAAATTGAAGTTAATAAGATAAGATAAGATTGCTTTATTGATCCAAATAATGGAAATTTGACTTGATTACATAAATTCTGTCTTTCAGCATACCTAAAACAATATTAAAGAGCCATTTGTACTCAAACACAATAGACATTCACGCACAAACTATCATACCATTTATCAATATTTTACATTTACAAGAAAAAAGTAGGCCTATTATTTAGGAGTCAGCTATTGAGCCATTGTATTTCCTGGCTGAAAGATGATTCTTTTGAAAGAGTCTCACTGACAGTGGAACAAAAGAGTTCCTAAATCTCTCTGTTCTTGCCCTTATTGAAAGAAGCCGACCACTTCGACTAGATATTATTTAACTATCATGAAACGGGTGTGCATGATCTTGGACGTTTTTATCAATCATAGACAGGCACCTTGAACTGAAAATATCCGCAAGAGATGGTAATTCTGTCTGTGTAGTACGAGAGGCTTTGTTTATTAGGCGGTCTATCCGATATTTGTTCAATGTGGTGGTATTACCATACCAGCAGGTGATTGCAAAGGTTATGATGCTACCAATAGTCGCCGAGTAAAACAGATTCATAATGGTTTTCTCTATGTGAAATATTTTTAGTTTATTAAGACAGAAAAGTCGTTGGTGCATTTTCTTACGGATAATTTAATCACCCCAAATACTGTTGAAAAATGGAGTGTGGCTTAATAAAATGGATTTGTGTCATGCACCTAAGTCACAATCTTTTTTTCTTTCATTGCTGTTGTCATTTTTGTGTTGTCTAATTTTATAAAAATTATGTCATGATATTTAGATACAAAAATCTTATATAAAGTTTATATTGCCTTTTATGTTATTAAATCTTAAAGAGTATTCAATTCTGAATAAAATACTCTATAATACATGTATATACAACAGTATATTACACGTTCTATGGTATACTTAAATAGAGTACCTAATAAACTAGATAATATTACATAAAAATTTGCTTTCTTTTAAACTCTTTTGTTTGGCAATTTCAGTTTATCTTTGGGCCAAAGGTGTAGTGAAACTTAGGCATAGGCTGAAAGTCAATGTATACATTTTGATATGGTTTTGTTTTTCGGCTGAAAAATTTGGTCTCGGCCGACCTAAACCCTATAGTGGGTCTAAAGAAAGAAAAAAATTGTCAAAAAAACTAAGTACATTTTTTTTAAGTAAAATGTTTTTTGGTCACAAAAATTGTGAAATTCAATGTGTTTAATTTAATTTACAGGGTATATTTTAATAGCATAGTATATATATAATAAATTTACAATATACTCAGGGTTCTCACATTTAAAAAAAAAAATAATTCAAGACTGTTTCCAGACTATTTCAAGGCTATAAGAACTAAATTCCAGGCTGCTGGAACACGTTTTTTGGAAAATGGTCACCGTCTCCTCCCCCTAAGTGACCTAAATATTGTGTGAATGAGGTATTAATCTAAGGCTCAGTCAGTGGGCGTTTATGGCGTATAAAAATGGGATTGGCGTTTTTTGTCTGATTTTCATTTTTATAATAAATTTAGATATAAATATAGATTTAGATAAATTTCCAGGCTGACAGGCTATTTGTCCAGGCTAAAATGCCAATATTCAAGGTTGTCCAGGCCTTGATTTGTTTTTTTGAAATTCCAGACTTTTCAAGACTTTCCAGACTGTGTGAGATCCCTGTATAATATCATATATATATATATATATAAATCTCAAAAGGCATATGTATGTGGCTATGTATGTATGTACATACCGCATAATCTTTTTAAATACTGGACATAAAAAAGTAAAATTTGCTACAAATATTCTTTGCGTTAGGGGCCGTCCATAAATTACGTCACACAATTTTCGCTGATTTTTTACCCCCCCCCTCGCCCCTTGTCACACATCGTCACAAAAAGTCAGACCCCCCCCCTCAAATATGACATCACAAAATCTGCACCCCCCCCCCCCTGCTAAAAGATATTTTTTCTAAAATGCAGATTTACAGTTCCAAATTATATTATTTTTTTTCATCGTTTTGTAATAATTAATTAATTAATTTTGTATTACACAAAAGAAAAATCGAAAGTGTAATTATAACAATATCATGTGCACAAAAATAAATGCTTTAGTAGAATCAGAACAATTTTTTTAAAAAGTTTATAAAAAAACAACAACACAAAATGTATGTTTATCATTCATTCTCCCATAGTGATGAAAAATGCTCCTTTATGGAATAAATGGGGACTGTATTGGTCTCTTCATCAGGTGGAATGGCTATTCCATTCCAATCAAGCTCTTCTTCATCTATCCATTCAGCACTCTCTCCATTTTCTTCATTACCCCTCAATAAAACTAACAGTAAATTACACTTCTGACTATTGTTATAAGGAAAATACGAATAAACGTAATACATCGTTTCTAGTTTACCATATTTTGAATTGACAATGTTAACATATTCTAATATATCTTACTTTTGTTAGGCCTTATATAAGCAAATCATACATATTTTTTATGAAACATTCGTAAACATATGCATTGAATTTTAAAAAAAAGGATACTTATACAGTGTATATTATTTACAGTGTAGAGTATACTGCTACATTGTATACTATTAACAGCGTTGTGTATTATACTGCTACAGTGAACACCATATACAGTGTAGTGTAATCTGCTACAGTGTACACTATATACAGCTATTCATTGTTTAAACACAAAAAAGTTTTAGAGGTGTTTTTTTTTCCAAACAATGTCAGATAAAAGAAAGTTAAAAATAGACCTTAAGTTTGTTGAAACTTCATCTAATTCTGTTATTATTTAAACGGCAAACTATTATCTGACTATTAATTAATACGTAAATATTTTTTTGTTTTTCTTTTTTTTAAATTTAATCTAAAATATATTGAAGTTTAATCTAAATTATTATTTTCGACGTGTTTTTTTTTCCAAACAATATTTGATAAAAAAAAGTAAAATATATAGTTTGGTGAAACCTAAATCTAATTCTGTTATTACTTAAACGTAACAATATTATCTCACTAGTAATAAATACGTAATGGAAAACATTTCCAATATGGTTATAAAGATTCCATTTATCTTTTCCTCATATAATTTTTAAGCTGCTATTTTTTTTATTTAATCTAAAATACATTGAAGATTTTATCATCTAAATAGGCCTAGTAAGCCTCGAGGGCCGCATACTAATATTTGTCAACCCACTGGCTGTAGTTTGCACACCCCTGCATTACATAAATTACACTTAGTCTTGCTTTAAATTATATCTATCATCGGTGCGCAAAACAGCCAGCATAAACAAGAAATTAAACTTCTTGTTAATGTTGAACGGGTATTTCCGCAACGTCATAAATGCGACGCAACAAAACACCACTCTTGAAAACCGCACCACACGTGGGTCGAACAATGGCATGTTTTCACGGCCAAAATCAATTATCTACGATAAATCTAAAGGGTATTTTTGTATAACGTTCATTTCTGATTTTTATTTGTGGGGCCGAAAAGCTGTAGATTTTTTTTTAGGTGAAACAAGTCGTGCATTAAAACATGAAGATAATCGTTAGAGCGCTTTTGAAGAAAATTTTCACATATACACACACATATATATATATATATATATATATATATACATACAATTTTAACTCGTATTATAGTATATAGGATATATACATTGTATACTATATAGTGTAGTGTATACTTATTACAATTACAGGACTACAGTGTATACTATATACAGTTATACATTTTTTTATCCAAAAATGGCCTATAGTGTGGTGAAACATTATCTAATTCTGTTATTATTGAAACGAAAAAAAACCCTATTATTTCACTAGATAGACCAGTAATTAATACGTAGATATTTTTTTTTATTTAATCTAAAATATATTGAAGACATTATCATCTAAATAATCCTCGAGGGCCGCATACTACTTTTGTCAGCCCGCTTGTCACCCACTGGCTGTAGTTTGCAAACCCTTGCATAGTTGCATTACATAAATTACACTTGGTCTAGCTTTAAATTATATCTGTCATCGGTGCGCAGCAGTAATCATAATTGAGACGCAACAAAACACCGTTCTTGAAAGCCGCGCTACACGTGGATCAAACAATGGCATGTTTATATGGCCAAAATCAATTATCTGCGATAAATCTAATGGGTAATTTTGTTCAACGTTCTTGTCCAATTTATACTTGTGGGGCCGAAAAGATTTAATTTATTTTTTAGGTAAAACAAGTCGTGCATTAAAACATGCAGAAAATCGTTAGAGCGCTTTTAAAGAACAAAATCCAGATATATATATACATACAATTTTTGCTCGTATTATAGTATTAATCGATTTTTTATAGATTTGTTTTCTTGGAGATCCTAGCAAACTAAGTAAGTGTAATTGCCTTTAGAACTGACATTTTGTACCTAGGTTCCGAAAATTGAACCTTTTGAAGGCGATAGAAATGCCCTAGGTATAAACCACAGTTTAGGGTCAATAATTTTGGACGAGAAATTTATCTTGAAAACGACTGATACCCGTTTTCATTTTAAAGAAATTCTATAATTATTAGATCCCTACACTTTATCTCTGCCAACATCGGTACTAGGCCTTGGCGTGGTTTGGCAGCTTGAGTACCCTGACAACCCCCAGAGCTATACCAGCGAGAGTTTTAACTCCTGGCAGGTTCAACCAAGCTGGGAAGATCTGCGCGGGTAGGGGTCAGACTAAAGCTAGTACCCTGGTCCTCCAGGTTGGGGGTTGGGCACAGGGTTAACCACTCTGTCCTGGAAAAACAAGCTGGTTATGGAAACAGCAACAAAGTCAATACCTATAAACAGGTGCGATAAACCTCTAGAGTTGCCCCATATGAATGACAGTGGTGAAAGCCATTCTTTGGAAGCCACTGACAGGAAGATAGAGGTCTTGAGTACCAAAACCAAGACAAAACAACCCCACCCTGGAAAATAGCACGATCGCTATACAAATCCAAAGCAAGGATTGAGATAAAATATTCACCAAACTCGACAAAAGACCTAATCTTAGCAGTGATTATCGCTCTAAAATTTCAGAAAAGCCAAGTTCTCATATAAAAAAAAAACGAAGTGATTATACCCACAGCTGTGTTAATAACGCACGGCATTATACACACAGCTGCACGCGCATAATCGCATCTGGTCAAGTGACATTGGAAAAGCGCGCGTGGCGTAGTAAACTAATTGAAAAGTTATGTAGGTACTCAAAACTGGCTTTCGTTCTTTACGCATTTGAAAGTTTTTGACCCCTCTCGAACTAAATTTTCTAGACCTATTGACAAGTCTTAATGAGGTGTGACCTTTTCAAATGAACTTCCGGGGACATTTCCCGTCATTCTTCTTCTGTGTTCCATTTCGCACAATGCGTAGATAATAGATTCATAAATGAGCCCAAGTCAAAAGGTCGTACCTCAAAACTGATATTTTTAAAATCTCTATTAAAGGTTCAAAATGCAATGAAATAGTTAAAACTTGTACTTAGTTCACACCAAACATGGACAACGAGATAACATGAGATAGCATTTTGACCTACTTTGATTAAAATATGCCTCAAAACGCATTTTTGAGGAGAATGTTGAATACAAGAAGCCCTTAAATAACTATTTGCCACAAAGTTTGCTCAAATTGATGCTTGGGTAAATTTTTTTACACGTGTTTAAATGCGATTTAAGACATAAAATTAAGTTAATAATTAGCATTTTTTTCCTTGAATGTTAAGAACATATACTGATCTATCTAATTATTATCTTCATTTGTTTGCTTTTAGTTATTTTTGCCTCGAAAGTAATTTATGTCGTGAGTTTGATAAAATTGCGGTAAAAAAGTCGTCTGAAAAAGTGAAACTTTTTTTTTTATGAAAATGATAAAAATGGACGTGAGCTTTAACATAACTTTTTAATTAATGTTCGTAGAAGGCATAGATCTAAACATATATATTTAGTTTAAAACAATAATAATAATTACACAGAGGTGTTAAAACCAACTGTCCTTTTTTAAGGACGCCAGAAACAAATGATACTGTGTGTCACGAACTTGGACTTAATCGTAACTCTTAGCACACGTAAAGTATAGAACTAGAACCATAGATTAGCTAAAGTTTAGGTTAGGGAGTAGAAGAGTAGTCTGAAGCTATTATCTTCTCCCTCTTTTACGCAATTGAAACACCCCACCCCACTTTTCTTCACCTGTTCTTTTAGCCTTTACTACACTCCCCTAACTTCCCAATTCAGAGCTTACTAATTAAATACGACCAAATTGGTACTACACCCTGAATGAATGAGTATACGTGTGTGAATTCTTAATGTGTATATATATTTCTATTATGTTTTCAACTATTGTATTTAATATATTTGTACAGAATATCGCGCCAGTAAATATTCATTCATGTTGTTATTTCAACATGTTGTATGTAGCATTACGCAGTACACACCCTTACCCACCCCCACTAACTCCTCCACTTATCTCCCCTTCTCCTACCACTCACGAGCGGCGACTCCGAAAACCCCCGCCCAGCCACTTGAGACAACCACGTAAAATTCTATCAAAGGGAGATAATTTCCCTCCATTCAGCATGACGTCTGTATCAATCGTCTTTTATCTAGACCCCCCCCCCCTCGCAGCCACTATCCCCACCCACTTCGACCTCCCCCCTCCCGTCTCCCTTGTTCACCCCCGCTGAGTTGCGGGCGGTAGTAATTATTTCATCTACACCCCTACCCGCAGTTTGGCGGTGTAATTGTTAACCCACCCCACTCCCTTTTGGCTCCAATAAACCTTTTTTTATGCAAATATATGTTCGAAAGGACCAATGGGAGTCATATGTACCTATAGGTAAATGTAAATTAATGTAATCACCCAACCAAATTGAGGAGCTGTTACGTGACTAATGTTCACGAAAAGCCAGCTCAACTAAACTTGAGCAGTTCTGCCCCAGCTCTCGGGCAAAAAGCATCGTCGTGGCTTAACTCCCAAACTGTATACTTGGACTTGTAGATATTTAGCCAGCAATTGTATTTTCATCAGTATAGTTGTGTAGCCTAACGCTGGATTCCATAACATTACCATATACTAGTGTTAGACATTCCTGTGCAAATTCATATATATTTCAAGTATTATATCGCCCCACATGTTAGATATATATATAGCGGTCTAGCCAGTAATCGTATTTTTCATCAGTATAGTTGTGTAGCCTAACTTTGGATTCAATAACATTATCATATACTAAGTGTCAGCATTACTGTACAAATTCATATGTGTATCTCATCATTGGATATTTGGAACGTAAATAAACACCTGAACTGTAACCAGCGATTTGCTTGCATACCTTAGAACTGTCTGTTTGTGTACGTGTAAACATCTAAACGAGCCAGGAGAAACGTAATCATTGTTCCAGGACGATTCAGCATTGGTACCTCATACCCCCACGACAACCAGCCACCATTAACCCCACTCAACCACTACCCCGCACCCCCTCTCAGTGTCCACATTGTGACAAGTTGGTGTCCCGCCCGGGATACATCGTGACACCGTGACTTAAAATTAAGTTTTTTAGTGTTTTCTTTGCTAAAACATAGAAAAACGTTATTTTATTTTTTGGGATTTGTTTTTTAATATATCGAGTCTTTTACATTTGAAGCAAGTTGAGTAGGAATGATATGCTGTTTGTCTATAAGCAAGTTGAGTAGGAAATATACATTAATATACATTATTAGACTAATTCTAGTATATATTTCAATTTTATTCTCATCATCTGTCACAAACTATATTCAATTCGACATGCTATTTCTTAAATAGAAGATGAAGATTATATAATGCACTCAATATATTTATTCAGCCGCCATGTATGTAATAAATAGGATGTAACTAAGACATTTTAGTGATTTTCTATATTCTAGGTCATCTAATTACGCCTATCTAAAAACAAATACAAATAATGTTGAATCTGAGATGAGACTTTTCAGCTTTGCAGATTGTTTTAAGCAAATTTATGTTGACCAAATCCTAGAATACATCATACAGTCGACAAATACATCATGGTTTTACTTTTCTAAAGCTGGCTACTCTTTTTCTATTACAATAGGATCGACACAAATCTTTCTTGCTTGTTTTGTTCATTTGTTGGCTCTGATACATTGCCTAAAAGACAAATATGCTTATATGACTATCCGCTACCCATAAGACCAATATAAAGAGAACAATTTGTTGCCCACATAATCTGTCCAATGCTCTGAACACAAATACTCTGCCAAGAAGACACATCAGCTGTCCAAAATACAAATACGATGCCCTAAAGACGAATGCACGGTCCGTTAAACCTATCCGCTACACATAAGACCAATCCAGTGCCCATAAGACCTATCTGATGCCCATAAGATCAATAAGTTGCCCACAAGACATATGTTGCCAGCAAGACACATATGCTGCCCAGAAGACGAATCTGCTCCCCAAACAATGAATCTGCTGCCCAGAAGACCTGTCTGCTACACAAAAGACTAATCTGGTGCACAAAAGACTAATTTGTTGCCCAGAGAACTAATACGTTGCCTTGAAGACCTATCCGATGCCCAGAATACAACTACGCTGCCCAGAATACCAATCCGTTGCCCATAAGACCTATCCGATGCCCAGAATATCAATACGGAATAATATATTTACAATGCTGTATGAAATCAATACAAGGAGACAATATATTTTTTTGGACATATATAATTATACTGTCTATTGTGCATAACATAGTACATAGTTTAACAATAATTACTAAAAATCAATATATATAATTACAATAATTTTTCTATATATATTAATATGTATATATTTGTTTTATATTGACTCCTAGGCCGTTAAAGTATCAGGACAAAAGTTAAATACATAAAGTGGAAAAGCCCTCCAAAAGAAATTTTTATTAATACCATTTATGTAATAATGGATGTGTTGATTTTATTGACCTACATTAATATATCCAGCTATGCAAATACATAAAACTCTACGCAACAAATGTCCATTTCCTTTCATTTACTATGCTGAGGTACCATCAGGTTTTCCCAATTCACCTAGTATTCTTCTGTTGTTTATTAATGCGTCCAACCCTCATAATAATTTTTTTAAAGGTTCGCACCCACAATTTAGATTGGAGAGTTTGTTTTAGGTTGTACTTTGAAAAATATTCGCGTATAACGTTATGTCTATCAAACCATCAGGAAATCAATTTCTGACAGACGATTTGGCACTTATGGGCTTATGAAAGAAAAAATGTAATCATCATTGATAAAATAGGCCCTAAATGCTAACATATTTGATTTTATATGAAAAAAATAATCCTATTTCAGAGAAATTTACTTTTGGCAGTAAAAACTATAACTAATTTTAAGCTAGGTAAACGCTGAGTGACGATTTTGAGTAAATTGTAGTCCTATAGTTTTATATTTTTTAAAATGTTTACTCTATTATCACCAGCATTTCAGGGTTGACCAATCAAAAGTACCGAAATTTCTACAGTCATGATCGTCGTTATTTTTTAGTCGCCTAGGCCTATAATTTAATTTATCAGTAATTACACTTTTACAAACAAGCTTATATAAATAGTAGGCCTATTAGTATGGATATTAAACATACTTTATATACACAATAAATAAAATTATAAAGATATTAAAACAAAATAAACATTAAAACAAGTTATAGTCATTCAATTCTACGTCAAAATTTTTATGGGCATAAAAACTATTTAAATTTAATATCAAACATTGATATATGTAATATCACATAGGCATCATAGGACATAGTATTTAGTATAGCACAGTGATAGGGGCATAGTAAGTTACAGTTCAGTAAGTATCGGTCTATTCTATAGACTATTGTCACTATTGACTCACTATTGAGATTAGTGTTAGTACTTATTGTAGTTGTAGTATTTCTATTCTATTGTCTATTGTGACTATACTAGACTATACTATTGTCTATTTATCTCCAACTGGATTGTGAAAATACTATGACTATACTATACTTCTATACTATACTAATACTAGAATTATTTATATATTTAAATTAATTATATATATAGACTAGCCTATTATAAATTTTATTATATATTTATAATTATAGTATTATAGGCCCTACAGCTTTAGAAGACAGCCTCGCTTCTACCGGCCATCAAGCCACGCACTTGTGCCCCCACTGTGGCAAGAATAGGCCTTATTAGCCACCTTCAAATTCATAAGAAATCATGACTCTCATAGAGGATGGTCTTCATCAAAAACAATGGATACACACATCATCATTATAGGATTATAGCCAATTATAGGCCTATTTTATTACTATAATATTGAATATTGGAAAGTAGGCCTATGCCTATACAGACTATACTGTCTATACTCCTATACTAAGATACTAGAGGCCTACTCTATAGCCTACTATTACTATTATATTAACTGACAGTATAGTCTGTATAGGCATAGGCCACTATAAGTGACTATAGTATAGTCTATAGAATAGATAGGCCTATACTATAATACTATATTACTATATGGTCTATATAGGCCTATTATATAATAAATAATATATAGTATAGAATAGAAGTATATATATATGGGAAGCGTTATTCGAAGAACTGTTCATATAACGCCGAGCGTTATCGGAAGAACCAAATCTTCGAAAAACGCCGAGTGTTAACGGCAGACCCAAATTTTCGAACAATTGTGAGAGTTAGGCTATATGCCTACTTATGACTTATATTAACTTAGGCCTATACTTATTATCTTATAGTTATAGTTGCCTATAGGCCTACTAATCTATAGATAGGCCTAAACTTACCTAAAGTCTATTATTTAGGATCATATTCCTAGCTAGAAGGAGGTATTTATTGATACAAATAAAGCCCTAACCTAACAGGGCCTAACTAACCCTATTTGAATTTGACTTGTCTTGAAGTAGGCCTTTCGACCCTCCTACTAATACTAACATCTAGGCTAAATAGGCCTAACCTTTTTGTTTGAATTAATTATCTTATCTTATACATTACAGACGCTCCTTCTATAAAGAAGATTATTGCGTCCTACGCTCATCCGTGGCCAGCGGTATTAGATAAGATTACTTTACTTTAAATTTATTCTTTATTGATCCAAATAAATGGAAATTTAGGCTACTTGATTTCATAATTTCTGTCTTTCAGCACACTTAAAACAATATTAAATAACCCTTTGTACTCAAGCACAATTGTCTTTTGAAATAGACATTTATCATCTAGGTCGAGTCACCTATTCAAGCCTATTGTATTTTCTGGCTGAAAATGACTAAAGGTTACTTACAACCAAAATATTCATGTATTTACCGTATATACGTATCCCGTTGTACTCAAATTGAATAATAATAATAATAAATAAATAAAAAATATAAAAAAACGTGGAGATGGCTGGGGTCGAACCTGCGACACCCCGGTTGCCAGCCGACAGCGCTAACCATTAGGCCACGAAATCTTGTTCAACTTTAACAATAAACAGTATATATAGGCCAATAGGGAAAGACAACCGATTATGAAGACCTGTGCGAATCTTCGAATAACGCCGAGCGTTATCTGCAGCTAGAAATCTTCATATAACGCTTAGCGTTATATGAAGAACTGTGCGAATAATCACTCCGTATATATATAGTATATAGATAATATTAGGCTATAGTCTATAGTTAAAGTATAGGGCTATAGCCACTATAGGCTATAGTGCTATAGACTATAGGTATAGGCTATAGGTAGGCTATAGCAGTATGAGTATAGGCTATGCTATAGTCTATAGGCCTAGTTTTTTAGGTTTAGGCTTAGTTTAGGTTTAGGCCTAAATTCTAAATATATAGTATATAGCCAATATTGGATAATATTATACTAATTATAGGAATATACTTACTTATATTATAAAATTATATAGTCTAGTTATGTTATATTTATAGTATAGCCTACCCTACTAAATAGTAGGCCTAAAATGCCTAAATCACTAAAAAAAATCGTGCCCTCAGTCTCAGTCAGACTAGTCTAGTCTAGACTCTATAGTTATTATTTTAATTTAAAAAAGTGTATTGCTTAAAAAAATACAATACCAGTGTCCAGGAGTGCAGTTGGGTATTATATATTTGTATTAAAAAACAAATATCAAAAATACCTATTAGTAATACGTTAAGTAAACGATTGAATGTATACGAGTTAGTCTTTTTGAAAATAAAAACATATGCTATTAGGACCGGAAGCAGGACTATAAACTATGTTGCCAAACTAGCTATTTTCAATTAAGTCTAGATTCTAGACCTCGTCATAGATCCATGGTAAATATATTTACAAACTGTCAAAAAAATGGTGCCCCAACGACCCTCACTCGGGTTATGGGATAGAAGAAGAAGATATTTACAAAACAATTCATTTAGTGACGTAGCAAGACCAAGGCCAAAAGCAAAGTAGATTTATAGAGAAAATCGTTAAAGCATTTTATAAAAAAAAAATGTATTACTAAACTTTCACATTATGGTTAATTATTGTCTAAAATCGTCATAAAATATCTATAGCCTAAATATATCAAAATATAGATCAAGCAGATCAAGCACCTGCTATATATAAAGTAAAGGCCTATTTTGATCATTTATGGCCTAATGAAATCCCCAGTTAAGCTGAGATCGAAATATGCCTTCTATTCATGTGGCGCATCTAGGGCAGGTGTAGCATGGTGGCGTCCACCAATCTCCATGCCTGACCACAGCCGGTTGTCTCCAACTAGGTGAACACGTGGTCGTTTAAATTCGTCTGGGAACTTTTGCGCCCTGACCGGTATCCTGCATCGAGGAGGTTCTACGCCCAGTGATGCCCCTCACATGGTTTGGTCTGCCAGCTGAGGCAGTGTGCCGGGGTATGGCACTTCGACTTTAAAGGATGGATGAGGACCAGTGATTCTGTCCACCCGAAGGTGCAGCATGCCAGACATCGAAAGGTACTACCTCTGCCCAGAGCCCCCCATTCCCCATATAAAACAAAAAAGCTTATTATACAAACCCAGCATTATGGTAGACCTATCCATTTGATGATTTGACTATAAGTAGGCCTATACAATTAATTGACTATAAGTAGGCCTATACAATTAATTGACCATAAGTAGGTCTATACAATTAATTGACTATAAGTAGGCCTATACAATTAATTGACTATAAGTTATTATAAGTAGGCCTATAGGGGGCCTACAATTAATTGACTATAAGTAGGCCTATACAATTAATTGACTATAAGTAGGCCTATACAACTAATTGACTATAAGTAGGCCTATACAATTAATTGATTTTAAGTAGGCCTATACAATTAATTGACTATATAAGTAAGCCTATACAATTAATTGACTATAAGTGGGCTATACAATTAATTGACTATAAGTAGACCTATATCATACAATTAATTGACTATAAGTTATTATAAGTAGCGGCCTATAGGGGGCCTACAATTAATTGACTATAAGTAGGCCTATACAATTAATTGCCTATAAGTAGGTCTATACAATTAATTGACTATAAGTTTAGGCCTATACAATTAATTGACTATAAGTAGGCCTATACAATTAATTGCCTATAAGTAAGCCTATACAATTAATTGACTATAAGTAGGCATATACAATTAATTGACTATAAGTAGGTCTATACAATTAATTGACTATAAGTAGGCCTATACAATTAATTGACTATAAGTAGGCTTATACAATTAATTGACTATAAGTAGGCCTATACAATTAATTGACTATAAGTAGGCCTATTCAATTAATTGACTATAAGTAGGCCTATACAATTAATTGACTATAAGTAGGCCTATAGGCCTACAATTAATTGACTATAAGTTATTATAAGTAGGCCTATAGGGGGCCTACAATTAATTGACTATAAGTAGGCCTATACAATTAATTGACTATACGTAGGCCTCTACAATTAATTGACTATATTATAAGTAGGCCTATACAATTAATTTACGTTAAAAAGTTGTAAAAGAAATTTCCTGCATTAAATGTTTGTCCATTTAAAGAGTTTAGGCCTAGATCTATCTTTAAAACATTAATAATTACAACAATGACAAAATAGAATGCTAGTAATATAAATATGTCTTTTTTATATTTATTAAAATTAATAAAACAAATACTTAGTTTTAGTAATAGGCTTATTTATATTTAGTTATAATTAAAGAAATATAATTAGTCTGTATTAAATAATGAGCCCCTTACAAATAATTGTCTTGAATGCTCTTCCCTAAATTTCGTGTGCTATAAAATCTGTCTAACCATTACACACTAGATTACCAATACCTATAACTATTACACACTATATTACCAATATAACAATGACACAAAATATTACCAATAGAACAATTCCATACTATATTACTAATAGAACTTAACATCATTTAAAACATTAATAAAAATGCAAGACTAGAGTCGGACCACGTATGAGCGTAGGACGCAATTATCTTCTTTATAGAAGGAGCGTCTGTAAAGTATAAGTTATGTTATTGATTATATGTTGTGTTTTTTTTTATTGATAATATAGTGAGGAATTGATCTATTGGTAGGCCTAGTATAGTGTGTAATGAAGAATTAGGTTATATTATTTATACAGCGCCTTTAGAAGGTTATTTAGCGCCCCAGGGCAAAAGTTTCATTGCCGCCCCCTTGAATACTGTAACTGCTTGTTTAGTGCTATATTTAGACTACATTTGCCACCCCCCTGGAAGTGTCGCCCCCGGGCATATTCCCCCTCCCCTATGTGAGGGCGCCACTGAGCTCTAATATATGGAGTGCTCAAAGGAAAAAAATTGTAGGAGAAAATGGGGAATTTTAAATAGGCCTATAGATAAGTGCACTGTGATATGGGCACAGTTTCATTTTACTGCTTTACTTTGTGTGTTATCATTTTGATAAATAAAATATTTAGTGGTCGATAACTGTGTATTTGTATTGTGTGTAAGCTTACTGCATAATCAGTGTCTTATGCTAATTTAGTTGTTTTATTTCATTTTTTTGAAATTTTAGCTCGAATGTTTTAAAACTTGTAAAATTATTATATTTGAGCTGAATAAGTAGGCCTTAGCCTATCCAGTTTGATATAATTTAATATAATATCAATTCTTTTAGTCTATATATGTTATTCCCTTTTAACATAGGCCTAATTGCTTTAACTCAGAACTAAAATTCACTATTTTACCCATGACAACTATACATATTCACTGTTTTTTTTTTTGTAAAAAAAAATAGGTGCCGGTACTCATTGATGGATTGCATAACTTTTAAAGCAGTTTAGCATTTTATATTTTAGTTCTTATTGCGCGCAATTTTAAAATAATTCAATTTTAACAAATTTATAATATAATAAATTAATAAAAAATTAAAATACAAGAAAAGTAATAATTTTCTCCCCACATTGAAAAAGGTGCCGGAACGCCGTACCGGTGCGTACCGTCACACAAAAAAAAGCACTGCATATTCAATAATCAACTATTGAAAACGTGAACATAATTTAGAAAGTTTTATTACATGAAAAAAAGTTGTATTTATGATTTACATAAATTCCACGGAATCAAATAAGTAATAAATTCTCAAGTTTGTTCCAATAAATATCTCAGAAATTATTATCATTAAAAGCTATGACAGTTATTACTAAAACTAATACGAAAAGAAAATATTAATAAATAATGTGGCTATAACCATTGTGAAAAAAAAATGAAAATACAAGCTGTTGCACAAAATGTAAAGAAATCTATTTTACACAATCTTTCATGTTCACCTAAATACCAGTAATTAACTGCAATTAAAAGTAAAAAAAATACTAATATATCAACACAGTGGACAATTGAAGTCCTCATCAGCAGACTCTTGTGGTCGTTGGGGGGAGCGAATGGACACCTCAGCAGTCATCTGTCTCCATTTTTTGCCTAACTTGAGTCGCTGTCACTAGTTCAGCCATTTGTTACTTTGTCCTATCCTGTATATTGTCGAACCAGTATTTCTGCTGACGGTCTATTGACTTCCACCATCTACAGCGCCTTGGAGGATAGATTTAGGCAGGTTATTATGCCGCACCACATGACTGAACCACGTCAACTTGCACCGCCTAATTGTTGCCATTATGGTTTTTTGAGGACCCGCAAACAATTGTCGACATACTCATTAAGTCCTGTGTTCTAGTTCTAGGTAGGAGATTCGAAGGATTTTTCGCATGCATTTATTTTAGAATGACTGCAATTTGCTTTCAGTGGCTGCTTAGCAGCGTCCAGGTCTCTCATCAGTACAGAACATGTTTTTCTCAAGGGTTCTGTAAAGCCTGAGCTTTGTTGAGAGACGAATGCTTTTGCTGGACCAAATTCTATTAAGCAATTATCACTATTGCTGACCCAAACCTGGCACGAATTTTTGCCTCACAGCTTCCGTCTACGGGTAGGATGGCTCCTAGATATTTGAAATTCTTTACCTCTTCTAGTTGTTGTTGGTTCATAATGGTGTTTGCACTTCTTGCATCTGTGGTGTTAATCATTTTTTTCCTTTTTTTTTCTGAGCTGATTTCTAGTCTGTATGCTCGCTCTATCTGCAAACCTGTATGTGAGCTCTTATTCTTTGTTGCTCCCGGCCATTAGGTTGATATCATCAGCAAATCTTAGATTGCATAGAGGTATTCCACCAATTGAGATGGATGTGTGGTAGTCATTGAGTGCTTCTTGCATGATTTTTTCCAGAAGATATTGAATAAGACTGGCGATAGAATGCAACATTGACGGACGCCAATTGACATCTTGAAGAAGTCCCCTATACACCAATTGAGTTGAACTGCACTGCTCGTCTCATTGTAGAGTGCTTCGATCGCCTGTACTAATACTTCTTCAATGCTGTAGCTTCTCATAACTTGCCATAGTCCTTCGTGCCATACACGAACAAAGGCTTTCTGGAAGTTAAGATTAAGTTATGATGGAGTTCACGTTACTGTTGTAGATCTTTGAGCAAGTGACAGTTGCAAAGCTGCTCAATTGTGCTTCTGCCTGGTCTGAAACCCGCCTATTCTTCTGCCAGTAATTCCTCCAGCCACATGTTCAAGTCTTTTGATGATAACTTGTAGCATTCCCTTGCAGTAGGCCTATAATGTAAGTAAACAGATTTATATATCAGCATAGTGGACAATTGCAGTTTAATATAAATCATATCGATTTATTAACATAGAAGAACATTTCAGTATTAATCTAAGAAAAGTATCACACAAATGAATAACAAGAAAGAAATATTGCTCATGTAGTTTAGCCAGCCAGCCAAAGCTGTTGTTCAGGGTGTGGCACGAGGAGCCATACATGAGCCAGGCAGTGAGATTTGGAACTCAATGGAATCTGAATATCGTAAAAGATATGGCTTTCAGAATCCAGTAAAATCCATTCCTTTTTCAACTACCTAACACCCCGGGTTAGTAGAAACTGAACAACAGTAGAACCTATTTTAATTTTTAAACTAAAGAAAAGAATTAGCCGTCGATTTAAATTTAGTTGTATTTATATTTGCATGACTCGTTAGTTCTAACAAAAACTTTAATGTGTTGATAAAAAAGAAATAACTAAAAAATTTTTTTGACATATTGAATGGCACAAACTTGTTTAAATACAAATAGTATGATTTATTCAGGACAGTAAAAATATATATATTTATATTTTCGAGTACAAGTGTAATCAACAAGGTCAGATATTTAGTTCAGGTAATTTAAATTTATTGCTAAGTTAATAAAAGCTATTTTTTTTTCAATGACTAATGACAACTTAGGTTCTACTGCATGTTAGTAAAAAAAAAAGTTAGTAACAAAGTCTTTAATGTACGTACGGGCCTCAAAAACTGACTAAGTGTGTAAACCGAGGATACGTTCCTACTTAAAGCACACCGGCGGGCTAACGTATTGAGGATCGCCACTGTTGCAATGTCGAGAGGCTCCAGCTTCGTATCCTCCCCTTTAAATCGTTACGTCCTGGACTAAAGAGCCGTTATGCTTGTCCAGTGCTTTTAGTCACATTTTAAATCTGTTGACACATGTTATAATCTATATAATCGTTCTACCTCCAACTTATTATTTATTATTCTATTCATTTATCTAAGTTATGAATTTATTCACCAAAATCAGCATGCTGTTAGTAAATGTAGTATATATAATTAATTCAAATGACAACAATTACAGAACAAAGCAAAACAACTTACCGCCTGTAGAGCATACAATATAAACACAGATAAAGACAGAGTATGCACAAATACCAATAAATGACAGATGCCATTGAACCAAATAGAAACACAACCAGATATTTCAGACAAATACAGTTGCCATACAAAAAAAAACAACAACAGACAAATAGCAGAGTTAAATTACAGTAATAACCATACAGAGAGGCAGACATTATAAATGCCCTTACAGTAATGGAATATATGAGCAATAGGCCTACTTATACAACAGGGGAACGTAATAGAATTAATTACACATAAAGCGGCGACATATAATATTAATTCCCTTGTACAGCGGTGGATTAGAACAGTAAAACCCATACAATGTAGAGAATAATATTAATACACATATAACAGTGAAACTTAATAGTGTTAGCCATACAGCCGCAAAACATAATACCATAATGTGGCAAAACTTAACAGTAATAATCCTAAAGCGTCGGAACACAAGAGTAATATTAATAAACTAAATATACAACTAAATAAAAAAAAAAAGCTTATGAAAACAACAAAATACTACCAAATACAACCCCAGGTTTTCTTACCCAGAACTTTATAGGTCTAGTATTATTTACACATAGGGCCCACATGGGCGCAAATATTAGTAATACAGAGAGAGCGGCGGACTCCAATAGTAATACCCATTTAGCGGTATAAAATAGGCCTAATAGTAATATCTATTAGATGGCGGAACAAGATAGTAACACCCATATAGTGGTATAACATAATAGTAATATCTATTAGATGGCGGAACAAGATAGTAACACCCATATAGCGGCATAACATAATAGTAATATCTATTAGATGGCGGAACAAGATAGTAACACCCATATAGCGGTATAACATAATAGTAATATTTATTAGATGGCGGAACAAGATAGTAACACCCATATAGCGGTATAACATAATAGTAATATCTATTAGATGGCGGAACAAGATAGTAACACCCATATAGCGGTATAACATAATAGTAATATTTATTAGATGGCGGAACAAGATAGTAACACCCATATAGCGGTATAACATAATAGTAATATCTATTAGATGGCGGAACAAGATAGTAACACCCATATAGCGGTAACACATAATAGTAATATTTATTAGATGGCGGAGCAAGATAGTAACACCCATATAGCGGTATAACATAATAGTAATATCTATTAGATGGCGGAACAAGATAGTAACACCCATATAGCGGTATAACATAATAGTAATATCTATTAGATGGCGGAACAAGATAGTAACACCCATATAGCGGTATAACATAATAGTAATATTTATTAGATGGCGGAACAAGATAGTAATACCCATATAGCGGTATAACATAATAGTAATATCTATTAGATGGCGGAACAAGATAGTAACACCCATATAGCGGTATAACATAATAGTAATATCTATTAGATGGCGGAACAAGATAGTAACACCCATATAGTGGTATAACATAATAGTAATATCTATTAGATGGCGGGACAAGATAGTAATACCCATATAGCGGTATAACATAATAGTATTATCTATTAGATGGCGGAACAAGATAGTAACACACATATAGCGGTATAACATAATAGTATTATCTATTAGATGGCGGAACAAGATAGTAACACCCATATAGCGGTATAACATAATAGTAATATCTATTAGATGGCGGAACAAGATAGTAATACCCATATAGCGGTATAACATAATAGTAATATCTATTAGATGGCGGAACAAGATAGTAATACCCATATAGCGGTATAACATAATAGTATTATCTATTAGATGGCGGAACCAGATAGTAATACACATATAGCGGTATAACATAATAGTATTATCTATTAGATGGCGGAACGAGATAGTAATACCCATATAGCGGTATAACATAATAGTATTATCTATTAGATGGCGGAACCAGATAGTACTACCCATATAGCGGCATAACATAATAGTATTATATATAGCATACGGTAGAGTAACATATTATTGATACTTATAATATAGCATACGGTAGAGTAACATATTATTAATACTTATATAGCATACGGTAGAGTAACATATTATTGATACTTATATACTTATATAGCATACGGTAGAGTAACATATTATTGATACTTATAAGATAGCATACGGTAGAGTAACATATTATTAATACTTATATAGCATACGGTAGAGTAACATATTATTGATACTTATATAGCATATGGAAGAGTAACATATTATTAATACTTATATAGCATACGGTAGAGTAACATATTATTAATACTTATATAGCATAAGCTCTACAGGTTATTGCTAAATACTTAACCAATTGATTAAACTTAATAAAAAGACTATAAAATACAGCACCGTTTCGTTTGAGATATAAATATCTTGCCTGTCTTGTTCCTTTAGGTTCTGTTCTTGTGGTTCTCTGCTTCTTTCGTTGGCTGTTTTCCCCCGGAATTTCTTGACTTGACAAATACACCTAGATTCTGGAATAGAAAACTGTCTAAGAGTGTTAATAGATACGTTACAAAATGCATAAATTATCCCAATAGTCATACAAAATGTGCAGTCGCGCTACAGGTTATTACTAAATATCAAACCAATTAATTAAACTTAATGAAAAGGCTATAAAATACAGCACTGTTTTCGTTTGATATATATATATATCTCGCCTGTCTCGTTCCTTTAGGTTCTGATCTAATGGTTCTCTGCTTCTTTCGTGGGCTGTTGTTCCCCGGGGATTTCTGGACTTGACAAATACACCTAGAATCTGGAATAAAAAACTTGCTAAGAATGTTAATACATACGTTCCAAAATGCATAAATTATCCCAATAGGTATACAAAATGTGCAGTCGCGCTACAGGTTATTACTAAATATCAAACCAATTAAACTTAATGAAAAAGCTATAAAATACACTACCGTTTTCTTTCGTTTGAGATATAGGCCTATATCTCGCCTGTCTTGTTCCTTTAGGTTCTGTTCTTGTGGTTCTCTGCTACTTTCGTTGGCTGTTTTTCCCCGGGGATTTCTAGACTTGACAAATACACCTAGATTCTGAAATAGAAAACTGTCTAACAGTGTTAATATATACGTTCAAAAATACATGATACAATTATCCCAATAGGAATACAAAATGTGCAGTCGCTCTACAGGTTATTACTAATTATAAAACCAATTAATTAAACTTAATGAAAAGGCTTCAAAATACAGTACCGTTTCCGTTTTAGATATATATCTCGCCTGTCTTGTTCCTTTAGGTTCTGTTCTTGTGGGTCTCTGCTTCTTTCGTTGGCTTTTGCTCCCGGGGGATTTCTTGACTTGACAAATACACCTAGATTCTGAAATAGAAAACTGTCAAAGAATGTTAATAGATACGTTCAAAAATGCATAAATTATACCAATAGGCATACAAAATTCGCAGTCGCCCTACAGGTTATTACTAAATATAAAACCAATTAAAGTTAATGAAAAGGCTATAAAATACAGCACCGTTTTCGTTTGATAAATATATATCTCGCCTGTCTTGTTCCTTTAGGTTCTGTTCTTGTGGTTCTCTGCTTCTTTCGTTGGCGGTTTTTCCCCGGGGATTTCTTGACTTGACAAATACACCTAGATTCTGAAATAGAAAACTGTCTAAAAGTATTAATAGATACGTTCAAAAATGCATAAATTATCCCAATAGGCATACAAAATGTGCAGTCGCGCTACACGTTATTACTAAATATCAAACCAATTAAACTTAATGAAAAGGCTTCAAAATACAGTACCGTTTCCGTTTTAGATATATATATCTCGCCTGTCTTGTTCCTTTAGGTTCTGTTCTTGTGGGTCTCTGCTTCTTTCGTTGGCTTTTGCTCCCCGGGGATTTTTGGACTTGACAAATACACCTAGATTCTGGAATAGAAAACTGTCTACGAGAGTTAATATATACGTTCAAAAATAAATGATACAATTATCCCAATAGGCATACAAAATGTGCAGTCGCTCTACAGGTTATTACTAATTATAAAACCAATTAATTAAACTTAATGAAAAGGCTTCAAAATACAGTACCGTTTAAGATGAATATATATCGCCTGTCTTGCTCCTTTAGGTTCTGTTCTTGTGGGTCTCTGCTTCTTTCGTTGGCGGTTTTTCCTTGGGGATTTCTTGACTTGACAAATACACCTAGATTCTGAAATAGAAAACTGTCTAAGAGTATTAATAGATACGTTCAAAAATGCATAAATTATACCAAAAGGCATACAAAATGTGCAGTCGCTTTACAGGTTATTACTAAATATCAAACCAATTAATTAAAGTTAATGAAAAGGCTATAAAATACAGCACCGTTTTCGTTTGATATATATATATATCTCGCCTGTCTTGTTCCTTTAGGTTCTGTTCTTTTGGTTCTCTGCTTCTTTCGTGGGCTGTTGTTCCCTGGGGATTTCTTGACTTGACATATACATCTATATTCTGGAATAGAAAACTATCTAAGAATGTTAATACATACGTTCCAAAATTTATAAATTATTCCAATAGGCATACAAAATGTGCAGTCACCCTACAGGTTATTACTAAATATCTAACCAATTAAACTTAATGAAAAGTCTATAAAAATACAGCACCGTTTTCGTTTGAGATATAGGCCTATATCTCGCCTGTCTTGTTCCTTTAGGTTCTATTCTTGTGGTTCTCTGCTTCTTTCGGTGGCGGTTTTTCCCCGGGGATTTCTTGACTTGACAAATACACCTAGATTCTGAAATAGAAAACTGTCAAAGAATGTTAATAGATACGTTCAAAAATGCATAAATTATACCAATAGGCATACAAAATGTGCAGTCGCCCTACAGGTTATTACTAAATATAAAACTAATTAAACTTAATGAAAAGGCTATAAAATACAGCACCGTTTTCGTTTGAGATGTATAAATAGATCGCCTGTCTTGTTCCTTTAGGTTCTGTTCTTGTGGTTCTCTGCTTCTTACGTTGGCTGTCGTTCCCCGGGGATTTCTTGACTTGACAAATACACATAGAAGCTGGAATAAAAAAACTATCTAACAGTGTTAATAGATGCGTTTAAAAATGCATAAATTATCCCAATAGGCATACAAAATGTGCAGTCGCGCTACAGGTTAATACTAAATATCAAACCAATTAAACTTAATGAAAAGGCTATAAAATACAGCACCGTTTTCGTTTGATATATATATATCTCGCCTGTCTTGTTCCTTTAGGTTCTGTTCTTGTGGTTCTCTGCTTCTTTCGTGGGCTGTTGTTCCCCGGGGATTTCTTGACTTGACATATACATCTATATTCTGGAATAGAAAACTATCTAAGAATGTTAATACATACGTTCCAAAATGCATAAATTATCCCAATAGGCATACAAAATGTGCAGTCACCCTAAAGGTTATTACTAAATATCTAACCAATTAAACTTAATGAAAAGGCTATAAAAATACAGCACCGTTTTCGTTTGAGATCTAGGCCTATATCTCGCCTGTCTTGTTCCTTTAGGTTCTGTTCTTGTGGTTCTCTGCTACATTCGTTGGCTGTTTTTCCCCGGGGATTTCTTGACTTGACAAATACACCTAGATTCTGAAATAGAAAACTGTCTAACAGTGTTAATAGATACGTTCAAAAATGCATAAGTTATCCCAATAGGCATACAAAATGTGCAGTCGCGCTACAGGTTAATACTAAATATCAAACCAATTAAACTTAATGAAAAGGCTATAAAATACAGCACCGTTTTCGTTTGATATATATATATATCTCGCCTGTCTTGTTCCTTTAGGTTCTGTTCTTGTGGTTCTCTGCTTCTTTCGTGGGCTGTTGTTCCCCGGGGATTTCTTGACTTGACATATACATCTATATTCTGGAATAGAAAACTATCAAAGAATGTTAATACATACGTTCCAAAATGCATAAATTATCCCAATAGGCATACAAAATGTGCAGTCACCCTACAGGTTATTACTAAATATCTAACCAATTAAACTTAATGAAAAGGCTATAAAAATACAGCACCGTTTTCGTTTGAGATCTAGGCCTATATCTCGCCTGTCTTGTTCCTTTAGGTTCTGTTCTTGTGGTTCTCTGCTACATTCGTTGGCTGTTTTTCCCCGGGGATTTCTTGACTTGACAAATACACCTAGATTCTGAAATAGAAATCTGTCTAACAGTGTTAATAGATACGTTCAAAAATGCATAAGTTATCCCAATTGGCATACAAAATGTGCAGTCGCGCTACAGGTTAATACTAAATATCAAACCAATTAAACTTAATGAAAAGGCTATAAAATACAGCACCGTTTTCGTTTGATATATATATATATCTCGCCTGTCTTGTTCCTTTAGGTTCTGTTCTTGTGGTTCTCTGCTTCTTTCGTGGGCTGTTGTTCCCCGGGGATTTCTTGACTTGACATATACATCTATATTCTGGAATAGAAAACTATCAAAGAATGTTAATACATACGTTTCAAAATGCATAAATTATCCCAATAGGCATACAAAATGTGCAGTCACCCTACAGGTTATTACTAAATATCTAACCAATTAAACTTAATGAAAAGGCTATAAAAATACAGCACCGTTTTCGTTTGAGATATAGGCCTATATCTCGCCTGTCTTGTTCCTTTAGGTTCTGTTCTTGTGGTTCTCTGCTACTTTCGTTGGCTGTTTTTCCCCGGGGATTTCTTGACTTGACAAATACACCTAGATTCTGAAATAGCAAACTGTCTAACAGTGTTAATAGATACGTTCAAAAATGCATAAGTTATCCCAATAGGCATACAAAATGTGCAGTCGCGCTACAGGTTAATACTAAATATCAAACCAATTAAACTTAATGAAAAGGCTATAAAATACAGCACCGTTTTCGTTTGATATATATATATATCTCGCTTGTCTTGTTCCTTTAGGTTCTGTTCTTGTGGTTCTCTGCTTCTTTCGTGGGCTGTTGTTCCCCGGGGATTTCTTGACTTGACATATACATCTATATTCTGGAATAAAAAACTATCAAAGAATGTTAATACATACGTTCCAAAATGCATAAATTATCCCAATAGGCATACAAAATGTGCAGTCACCCTACAGGTTATTACTAAATATCTAACCAATTAAACTTAATGAAAAGTCTATAAAAATACAGCACCGTTTTCGTTTGAGATATAGGCCTATATCTCGCCTGTATTGTTCCTTTAGGTTCTGTTCTTGTGGTTCTCTGCTACTTTCGTTGGCTGTTTTTCCCCGGGGATTTCTTGACTTGACAAATACACCTAGATTCTGAAATAGAAAACTGTCTACGAGAGTTAATATATACGTTCAAAAATAAATGATACAATTATCCCAATAGGAATACAAAATGTGCAGTCGCTATACAGGTTATTACTAATTATAAAACCAATTAATTAAACTTAATGAAAAGGCTTCAAAATACAGTACCGTTTCCGTTTTAGATATATATATCTCGCCTGTCTTGTTCCTTTAGGTTCTGTTCTTGTTAGTCTCTGCTTCTTTCGTTGGCTTTTGCTCCCCGGGGATTTCTTGACTTGACAAATACACCTAGATTCTGAAATAGAAAACTGTCAAAGAATGTTAATAGATACGTTCAAAAATACATAAATTATCCCAATAGGTATACAAAATGTGCAGTCGCTCTACAGGTTATTACTTATTATAAAACCAATTAATTAAACTTAATGAAAAGGCTTCAAAATACAGTACTGTTTCCGTTTGAGATATATATATCTCGCCTGTCTTGTTCCTTTAGGTTCTGTTCTTGTGGGTCTCTGCTTCTTTCGTTGGCTGTTGCTCCCCTGGGATTTCTTCACCTGACAAATACACCTAGATTCTGAAATAGAAAACTGTCTAAAAATGTTAATAGATACGTTCAAAAATGCAAAAATTATATCAATAGGCATACAAAATGTGCAGTCGCCCTACAGGTTATTACTAAATATAAAACCAATTAAACTTAATGAAAAGGCTATAAAATACAGCACCGTTTTCGTTTGAGATGTATAAATAGATCGCCTGTCTTGTTCCTTTAGGTTCTGTTCTTGTGGTTCTCTGCTTCTTACGTTGGCTGTTGTGCCCCGGGGATTTCTTGACTTGACAAATACACATAGAAGCTGGAATAAAAAAACTATCCAACAGTGTTAATAGATGCGTTTAAAAATGCATAAATTATCCCAATAGGCATACAAAATGTGCAGTCGCGCTACAGGTTAATACTAAATATCAAACCAATTAAACTTAATGAAAAGGCTATAAAATACAGCACCGTTTTCGTTTGAGATATAGACCTATATCTCGCCTGTCTTGTTTCTTAAGCTTCTGTTCTCGTGGTTCTCTACTTCTTTCGTTGGCTGTCGCTCCCCGGGGATTTCTTGACTTGAAAAATACACATAGATTTTGAAATAGAATACTGTCTAAGAGTGTCAATAGATACGTTCAAAATTGCATAAATTTTCCCAATAGGTATACAAAATGTGCAGTCGCTCTACAGGTTAATACTTATTATAAAACCAATTAATTAAACTTAATGAAAAGGCTTCAAAATACAGTACCGTTTCCGTTTAAGATATATATATTTCGCCTGTCTTGTTCCTTTAGGTTCTGTTCTTGTGGGTCTCTGCTTCTTTCGTTGGCTGTTGCTCCCCGGGGATTCTTCACCTGACAAATACACCTAGATTCTGAAATAGAAAACTGTCTAAAAATGTTAATAGATACGTTCAAAAATGCAAAAATTATACCAATAGGCATACAAAATGTGCAGTCGCCCTACAGGTTATTACTAAATATAAAACCAATTAAATTTAATGAAAAGGCTATAAAATACAGCACCGTTTTCGTTTGAAATGTATAAATAGATCGCCTGTCTTGTTCCTTTAGGTTCTGTTCTTGTGGTTCTCTGCTTCTTACGTTGGCTGTTGTTCCCCGGGGATTTCTTGACTTGAAAAATACACCTAGATTCTGAAATAGAAAACTGTTTAAGAATGTTAATAGATACGTTCAAAAATGCATAAATTATACCAATAGGCATACAAAATGTGCAGTTGCCCTACAGGTTATTACTAATTATAAAACGAATTAAAGTTAATGAAAAGGCTATAAAATACAGCATTGTTTTCGTTTGAAATATATATATCGCGCCTGTCTTGTTCCTTTAGGTTCTATTCTTGTGGTTCTCTGCTTCTTTCGGTGGCGGTTTTTCCCCGGGGATTTCTTGACTTGACAAATACACCTAGATTCTGAAATAGAAAACTGTCTAAGAGTATTAATAGATACGTTCAAAAATGTATAAATTATACCAATAGGCATACAAAATGTGCAGTCGCTTTACAGGTTATTACTAAATATCAAACCAATTAAACTTAATGAAAAGGCTATAAAATACAGCACCGTTTTTTTTTTGAGATGTATAAATAGATCGCCTGTCTTGTTCCTTTAGGTTCTATTCTTGTGGTTCTCTGCTTCTTTCGGTGGCGGTTTTTTTCCGGGGATTTCTTGACTTGACAAATACACCTAGATTCTGAAATAGAAAACTGTCTAAGAGTATTAATAGATACGTTCAAAAATGCATAAATTATACCAATAGGCATACAAAATGTGAAGTCGCTTTACAGGTTATTACTAAATATCAAACCAATTAATAAAAGTTAATGAAAAGGCTATAAAATACAGCACCGTTTTCGTTTGATATATATATATCTCGCCTGTCTTGTTCCTTTAGGTTCTGTTCTTGTGGTTCTCTGCTTCTTTCGTGGGCTGTTGTTCCCCGGAGATTTCTTGACTTGACATATACACCTAGATTCTGGAATAGAAAACTATCTAAGAATGTTAATACATTCGTTCTAAAATGCATAAATTATCCCAATAGGCATACAAAATGTGCAGTCACCCTACAGGTTATTACTAAATATCAAACCAATTAAACTTAATGAAAAGGCTATAAAATACAGCACCTTTTTCGTTTGAGATATAGGCCTATTTCTCGCCTGTCTTGTTCCTTAAGGTTCTGATATGTGGTTCTCGGCTTCTTTCGTTGGCTGTGGCTCCCCGGAGATTTTTTGACTTGACAAATACACCTAGATTCTGGAATAGAAAACTGTCTACGAGAGTTAATATATACGTTCAAAAATAAATGATACAATTATCCCAATAGGAATACAAAATGTGCAGTCGCTCTTCAGGTTATTACTAATTATAAAACCAATTAATTAAACTTAATGAAAAGGCTTCAAAATACAGTACCGTTTCCGTTTTAGATATATATATCTCGCCTGTCTTGTTCCTTTAGGTTCTGTTCTTGTGGGTCTCTGCTTCTTTCGTTGGCTTTTGCTCCCCGGGGATTTCTTGACTTGACAAATACACCTAGATTCTGAAATAGAAAACTGTCAAAGAATGTTAATAGATACGTTCAAAAATGCATAAATTATACCAATAGGCATACAAAATGTGCAGTCGCCCTACAGGTTATTACTAAATATAAAACTAATTAAAATTAATGAAAAGGCTATAAAATACAGCACCGTTTTCGTTTAAAATGTATAAATAGATCGCCTGTCTTGTTCCTTTAGGTTCTGTTCTTGTGGTTCTCTGCTTCTTACGTTGGCTGCCGTTCCCCGGGGATTTCTTGACTTGACAAATACACATAGAAGCTGGAATAAAAAAACTATCTAACAGTGTTAATAGATGCGTTTAAAAATGCATAAATTATCCCAATAGGCATACGAAATGTGCAGTCGCGCTACAGGTTAATACTAAATATCAAACCAATTAAACTTAATGAAAAGGCTATAAAATGCAGCACCGTTTTTGTTTGATATATATATATCTCGCCTGTCTTGTTCCTTTAGGTTCTGTTCTTGTGGTTCTCTGCTTCTTTCGTGGGCTGTTTTTCCCCGGGGATTTCTTGACTTGACAAATACACCTAGATTCTGAAATAGAAAACTGTCTACGAGAGTTAATATATACGTTCAAAAATAAATGATACAATTATCCCAATAGGAATACAAAATGTGCAGTCGCTCTACAGGTTATTACTAATTATAAAACCAATTAATTAAACTTAATGAAAAGGCTTCAAAATACAGTACCGTTTCCGTTTGAGATATATATATCTCGCCTGTCTTGTTCCTTTAGGTTCTGTTCTTGTGGGTCTCTGCTTCTTTCGTTGGCTTTTGCTCCCCTGGGATTTCTTCACCTGACAAATACACCTAGATTCTGAAATAGAAAACTGTCTAAAAATGTTAATAGATACGTTCAAAAATGCAAAAATTATACCAATAGGCATACAAAATGTGCAGTCGCCCTACAGGTTATTACTAAATATAAAACCAATTAAATTTAATGAAAAGGCTATAAAATACAGCACCGTTTTCGTTTGAGATGTATAAATAGATCGCCTGTCTTGTTCCTTTAGGTTCTGTTCTTGTGGTTCTCTGCTACTTACGTTGGCTGTTGTTCCCCGGGGATTTCTTGACTTGACAAATACACATAGAAGCTGGAATAAAAAAACTATCCAACAGTGTTAATAGATGCGTTTAAAAATGCATAAATTATCCCAATAGGCATACAAAATGTGCAGTCGCGCTACAGGTTAATACTAAATATCAAACCAATTAAACTTAATGAAAAGGCTATAAAATACAGCACCGTTTTCGTTTGAGATATAGACCTATATCTCGCCTGTCTTGTTTCTTAAGCTTCTGTTCTCGTGGTTCTCTACTTCTTTCGTTGGCTGTCGCTCCCCGGGGATTTCTTGACTTGAAAAATACACATAGATTTTGAAATAGAATACTGTCTAAGAGTGTCAATAGATACGTTCAAAATTGCATAAATTTTCCCAATAGGTATACAAAATGTGCAGTCGCTCTACAGGTTAATACTTATTATAAAACCAATTAATTAAACTTAATGAAAAGGCTTCAAAATACAGTACCGTTTCCGTTTAAGATATATATATTTCGCCTGTCTTGTTCCTTTAGGTTCTGTTCTTGTGGGTCTCTGCTTCTTTCGTTGGCTGTTGCTCCCCGGGGATTCTTCACCTGACAAATACACCTAGATTCTGAAATAGAAAACTGTCTAAAAATGTTAATAGATACGTTCAAAAATGCAAAAATTATACCAATAGGCATACAAAATGTGCAGTCGCCCTACAGGTTATTACTAAATATAAAACCAATTAAATTTAATGAAAAGGCTATAAAATACAGCACCGTTTTCGTTTGAAATGTATAAATAGATGGCCTGTCTTGTTCCTTTAGGTTCTGTTCTTGTGGTTCTCTGCTTCTTACGTTGGCTGTTGTTCCCCGGGGATTTCTTGACTTGAAAAATACACCTAGATTCTGAAATAGAAAACTGTTTAAGAATGTTAATAGATACGTTCAAAAATGCATAAATTATACCAATAGGCATACAAAATGTGCAGTTGCCCTACAGGTTATTACTAATTATAAAACGAATTAAAGTTAATGAAAAGGCTATAAAATACAGCATTGTTTTCGTTTGAAATATATATATCGCGCCTGTCTTGTTCCTTTAGGTTCTATTCTTGTGGTTCTCTGCTTCTTTCGGTGGCGGTTTTTCCCCGGGGATTTCTTGACTTGACAAATACACCTAGATTCTGAAATAGAAAACTGTCTAAGAGTATTAATAGATACGTTCAAAAATGTATAAATTATACCAATAGGCATACAAAATGTGCAGTCGCTTTACAGGTTATTACTAAATATCAAACCAATTAAACTTAATGAAAAGGCTATAAAATACAGCACCGTTTTTTTTTTGAGATGTATAAATAGATCGCCTGTCTTGTTCCTTTAGGTTCTATTCTTGTGGTTCTCTGCTTCTTTCGGTGGCGGTTTTTTTCCGGGGATTTCTTGACTTGACAAATACACCTAGATTCTGAAATAGAAAACTGTCTAAGAGTATTAATAGATACGTTCAAAAATGCATAAATTATCCCAATAGGCATACAAAATGTGCAGTCACCCTACAGGTTATTACTAAATATCTAACCAATTAAACTTAATGAAAAGGCTATAAAAATACAGCACCGTTTTCGTTTGAGATATAGGCCTATATCTCGCCTGTCTTGTTCCTTTAGGTTCTGTTCTTGTGGTTCTCTGCTACTTTCGTTGGCTGTTTTTCCCCGGGGATTTCTTGACTTGACAAATACACCTAGATTCTGAAATAGAAAACTGTCTAACAGTGTTAATAGATACGTTCAAAAATGCATAAGTTATCCCAATAGGCATACAAAATGTGCAGTCGCGCTACACGTTATTACTAAATATCAAACCAATTAAACTTAATGAAAAGGCTATAAAATAAAGCACCTTTTTCGTTTGAGATATAGGCCTATATCTCGCCTGTCTTGTTCCTTAAGGTTCTGTTCTTGTGGTTCTTTGCTTCTTTCGTTGGCTGTGGCTCCCCGGAGATTTTTTGACTTGACAAATACACCTAGATTCTGGAATAGAAAACTGTCTACGAGAGTTAATATATACGTTCAAAAATAAATGATACAATTATCCCAATAGGAATACAAAATGTGCAGTCGCTCTACAGGTTATTACTAATTATAAAACCAATTAATTAAACTTAATGAAAAGGCTTCAAAATAAAGTACCGTTTCCGTTTTAGATATATTCATCTCGCCTGTCTTGTTCCTTTAGGTTCTGTTCTTGTGGGTCTCTGCTTCTTTCGTTGGCTTTTGCTCCCCGGGGATTTCTTGACTTGACAAATACACCTAGATTCTGAAATAGAAAACTGTCAAAGAATGTTAATAGATACGTTCAAAAATGCATAAATTATACCAATAGGCATACAAAATGTGCAGTCGCCCTACAGGTTATTACTAAATATAAAACTAATTAAAATTAATGAAAAGGCTATAAAATACAGCACCGTTTTCGTTTAAAATGTATAAATAGATCGCCTGTCTTGTTCCTTTAGGTTCTGTTCTTGTGGTTCTCTGCTTCTTACGTTGGCTGCCGTTCCCCGGGGATTTCTTGACTTGACAAATACACATAGAAGCTGGAATAAAAAAACTATCTAACAGTGTTAATAGATGCGTTTAAAAATGCATAAATTATCCCAATAGGCATACGAAATGTGCAGTCGCGCTACAGGTTAATACTAAATATCAAACCAATTAAACTTAATGAAAAGGCTATAAAATGCAGCACCGTTTTTGTTTGATATATATATATCTCGCCTGTCTTGTTCCTTTAGGTTCTGTTCTTGTGGTTCTCTGCTTCTTTCGTGGGCTGTTTTTCCCCGGGGATTTCTTGACTTGACAAATACACCTAGATTCTGAAATAGAAAACTGTCTACGAGAGTTAATATATACGTTCAAAAATAAATGATACAATTATCCCAATAGGAATACAAAATGTGCAGTCGCTCTACAGGTTATTACTAATTATAAAACCAATTAATTAAACTTAATGAAAAGGCTTCAAAATACAGTACCGTTTCCGTTTGAGATATATATATCTCGCCTGTCTTGTTCCTTTAGGTTCTGTTCTTGTGGGTCTCTGCTTCTTTCGTTGGCTTTTGCTCCCCTGGGATTTCTTCACCTGACAAATACACCTAGATTCTGAAATAGAAAACTGTCTAAAAATGTTAATAGATACGTTCAAAAATGCAAAAATTATACCAATAGGCATACAAAATGTGCAGTCGCCCTACAGGTTATTACTAAATATAAAACCAATTAAATTTAATGAAAAGGCTATAAAATACAGCACCGTTTTCGTTTGAGATGTATAAATAGATCGCCTGTCTTGTTCCTTTAGGTTCTGTTCTTGTGGTTCTCTGCTACTTACGTTGGCTGTTGTTCCCCGGGGATTTCTTGACTTGACAAATACACATAGAAGCTGGAATAAAAAAACTATCCAACAGTGTTAATAGATGCGTTTAAAAATGCATAAATTATCCCAATAGGCATACAAAATGTGCAGTCGCGCTACAGGTTAATACTAAATATCAAACCAATTAAACTTAATGAAAAGGCTATAAAATACAGCACCGTTTTCGTTTGAGATATAGGCCTATATCTCGCCTGTCTTGTTTCTTAAGCTTCTGTTCTCGTGGTTCTCTACTTCTTTCGTTGGCTGTCGCTCCCCGGGGATTTCTTGACTTGACAAATACACCTAGATTCTGAAATAGAAAACTGCTTAAGAATGTTAATAGATACGTTCAAAAATGCATAAATTATACCAATAGGCATACAAAATGTGCAGTCGCCCTACAGGTTATTACTAATTATAAAACCAATTAAACTTAATGAAAAGGCTATAAAATACAGCACCGTTTTCGTTTGAAATATATATATCGTGCCTGTCTTGTTCCTTTAGGTTCTATTCTTGTGGTTCTCTGCTTCTTTCGGTGGCGGTTTTTTTCCGGGGATTTCTTGACTTGACAAATACACCTAGATTCTGAAATAGAAAACTGTCTAAGAGTATTAATAGATACGTTCAAAAATGCATAAATTATACCAATAGGCATACAAAATGTGCTGTCGCTTTACAGGTTATTACTAAATATCAAACCAATTAATAAAAGTTAATGAAAAGGCTATAAAATACAGCACCGTTTTCGTTTGATATATATATATCTCGCCTGTCTTGTTCCTTTAGGTTCTGTTCTTGTGGTTCTCTGCTTCTTTCGTGGGCTGTTGTTCCCCGGGGATTTCTTGACTTGACATATACATCTATATTCTGGAATAGATAACTATCTAAGAATGTTAATACATACGTTCCAAAATGCATAAATTATCCCAATAGGCATACAAAATGTGCAGTCACCCTACAGGTTATTACTAAATATCTAACCAATTAAACTTAATGAAAAGGCTATAAAAATACAGCACCGCTTTCGTTTGAGATATAGGCCTATATCTCGCCTGTCTTGTTCCTTTAGGTTCTGTTCTTGTGGTTCTCTGCTACTTTCGTTGGCTGTTTTTCCCCGGGGATTTCTTGACTTGACAAATACACCTAGATTCTGAAATAGAAAACTGTCTAACAGTGTTAATAGATACGTTCAAAAATGCATAAGTTATCCCAATAGGCACACAAAATGTGCAGTCGCGCTACACGTTATTACTAAATATCAAACCAATTAAACTTAATGAAAAGGCTATAAAATACAGCACCTTTTTCGTTTGAAATATAGGCCTATATCTCGCCTGTCTTGTTCCTTAAGGTTCTGATATGTGGTTCTCGGCTTCTTTCGTTGGCTGTGGCTCCCCGGAGATTTTTTGACTTGACAAATACACCTAGATTCTGGAATAGAAAACTGTCTACGAGAGTTAATATATACGTTCAAAAATAAATGATACAATTATCCCAATAGGAATACAAAATGTGCAGTCGCTCTACAGGTTATTACTAATTATAAAACCAATTAATTAAACTTAATGAAAAGGCTTCAAAATACAGTACCGTTTCCGTTTGAGATATATATATCTCGCCTGTCTTGTTCCTTTAGGTTCTGTTCTTGTGGGTCTCTGCTTCTTTCGTTGGCTGTTGCTCCCCTGGGATTTCTTCACCTGACAAATACACCTAGATTCTGAAATAGAAAACTGTCTAAAAATGTTAATAGATACGTTCAAAAATGCAAAAATTATACCAATAGGCATACAAAATGTGCAGTCGCCCTACAGGTTATTACTAAATATAAAACCAATTAAATTTAATGAAAAGGCTATAAAATACAGCACCGTTTTCGTTTGAGATGTATAAATAGATCGCCTGTCTTGTTCCTTTAGGTTCTGTTCTTGTGGTTCTCTGCTTCTTACGTTGGCTGTAGTTCCCCGGAGATTTCTTGACTTGACAAATACACATAGAAGCTGGAATAAAAAAACTATCCAACAGTGTTAATAGATGCGTTTAAAAATGCATAAACTATCCCAATAGGCATACAAAATGTGCAGTCGCGCTACAGGTTAATACTAAATATCAAACCAATTAAACTTAATGAAAAGGCTATAAAATACAGCACTGTTTTCGTTTGAGATATAGGCCTATATCTCGCCTGTCTTGTTTCTTAAGCTTCTGTTCTCGTGGTTCTCTACTTCTTTCGTTGGCTGTCGCTCCCCGGGGATTTCTTGACTTGACAAATACACCTAGATTCTGAAATAGAAAACTGTTTAAGAATGTTAATAGATACGTTCAAAAATGCATAAATTATACCAATAGGCATACAAAATGTGCAGTCGCCCTACAGGTTATTACTAAATATAAAACTAATTAAAATTAATGAAAAGGCTATAAAATACAGCACCGTTTTCGTTTAAAATGTATAAATAGATCGCCTGTCTTGTTCCTTTAGGTTCTGTTCTTGTGGTTCTCTGCTTCTTACGTTGGCTGCCGTTCCCCGGGGATTTCTTGACTTGACAAATACACATAGAAGCTGGAATAAAAAAACTATCTAACAGTGTTAATAGATGCGTTTAAAAATGCATAAATTATCCCAATAGGCATACGAAATGTGCAGTCGCGCTACAGGTTAATACTAAATATCAAACCAATTAAACTTAATGAAAAGGCTATAAAATGCAGCACCGTTTTTGTTTGATATATATATATCTCGCCTGTCTTGTTCCTTTAGGTTCTGTTCTTGTGGTTCTCTGCTTCTTTCGTGGGCTGTTTTTCCCCGGGGATTTCTTGACTTGACAAATACACCTAGATTCTGAAATAGAAAACTGTCTACGAGAGTTAATATATACGTTCAAAAATAAATGATACAATTATCCCAATAGGAATACAAAATGTGCAGTCGCTCTACAGGTTATTACTAATTATAAAACCAATTAATTAAACTTAATGAAAAGGCTTCAAAATACAGTACCGTTTCCGTTTGAGATATATATATCTCGCCTGTCTTGTTCCTTTAGGTTCTGTTCTTGTGGGTCTCTGCTTCTTTCGTTGGCTTTTGCTCCCCTGGGATTTCTTCACCTGACAAATACACCTAGATTCTGAAATAGAAAACTGTCTAAAAATGTTAATAGATACGTTCAAAAATGCAAAAATTATACCAATAGGCATACAAAATGTGCAGTCGCCCTACAGGTTATTACTAAATATAAAACCAATTAAATTTAATGAAAAGGCTATAAAATACAGCACCGTTTTCGTTTGAGATGTATAAATAGATCGCCTGTCTTGTTCCTTTAGGTTCTGTTCTTGTGGTTCTCTGCTACTTACGTTGGCTGTTGTTCCCCGGGGATTTCTTGACTTGACAAATACACATAGAAGCTGGAATAAAAAAACTATCCAACAGTGTTAATAGATGCGTTTAAAAATGCATAAATTATCCCAATAGGCATACAAAATGTGCAGTCGCGCTACAGGTTAATACTAAATATCAAACCAATTAAACTTAATGAAAAGGCTATAAAATACAGCACCGTTTTCGTTTGAGATATAGGCCTATATCTCGCCTGTCTTGTTTCTTAAGCTTCTGTTCTCGTGGTTCTCTACTTCTTTCGTTGGCTGTCGCTCCCCGGGGATTTCTTGACTTGACAAATACACCTAGATTCTGAAATAGAAAACTGCTTAAGAATGTTAATAGATACGTTCAAAAATGCATAAATTATACCAATAGGCATACAAAATGTGCAGTCGCCCTACAGGTTATTACTAATTATAAAACCAATTAAACTTAATGAAAAGGCTATAAAATACAGCACCGTTTTCGTTTGAAATATATATATCGTGCCTGTCTTGTTCCTTTAGGTTCTATTCTTGTGGTTCTCTGCTTCTTTCGGTGGCGGTTTTTTTCCGGGGATTTCTTGACTTGACAAATACACCTAGATTCTGAAATAGAAAACTGTCTAAGAGTATTAATAGATACGTTCAAAAATGCATAAATTATACCAATAGGCATACAAAATGTGCTGTCGCTTTACAGGTTATTACTAAATATCAAACCAATTAATAAAAGTTAATGAAAAGGCTATAAAATACAGCACCGTTTTCGTTTGATATATATATATCTCGCCTGTCTTGTTCCTTTAGGTTCTGTTCTTGTGGTTCTCTGCTTCTTTCGTGGGCTGTTGTTCCCCGGGGATTTCTTGACTTGACATATACATCTATATTCTGGAATAGATAACTATCTAAGAATGTTAATACATACGTTCCAAAATGCATAAATTATCCCAATAGGCATACAAAATGTGCAGTCACCCTACAGGTTATTACTAAATATCTAACCAATTAAACTTAATGAAAAGGCTATAAAAATACAGCACCGCTTTCGTTTGAGATATAGGCCTATATCTCGCCTGTCTTGTTCCTTTAGGTTCTGTTCTTGTGGTTCTCTGCTACTTTCGTTGGCTGTTTTTCCCCGGGGATTTCTTGACTTGACAAATACACCTAGATTCTGAAATAGAAAACTGTCTAACAGTGTTAATAGATACGTTCAAAAATGCATAAGTTATCCCAATAGGCACACAAAATGTGCAGTCGCGCTACACGTTATTACTAAATATCAAACCAATTAAACTTAATGAAAAGGCTATAAAATACAGCACCTTTTTCGTTTGAAATATAGGCCTATATCTCGCCTGTCTTGTTCCTTAAGGTTCTGATATGTGGTTCTCGGCTTCTTTCGTTGGCTGTGGCTCCCCGGAGATTTTTTGACTTGACAAATACACCTAGATTCTGGAATAGAAAACTGTCTACGAGAGTTAATATATACGTTCAAAAATAAATGATACAATTATCCCAATAGGAATACAAAATGTGCAGTCGCTCTACAGGTTATTACTAATTATAAAACCAATTAATTAAACTTAATGAAAAGGCTTCAAAATACAGTACCGTTTCCGTTTGAGATATATATATCTCGCCTGTCTTGTTCCTTTAGGTTCTGTTCTTGTGGGTCTCTGCTTCTTTCGTTGGCTGTTGCTCCCCTGGGATTTCTTCACCTGACAAATACACCTAGATTCTGAAATAGAAAACTGTCTAAAAATGTTAATAGATACGTTCAAAAATGCAAAAATTATACCAATAGGCATACAAAATGTGCAGTCGCCCTACAGGTTATTACTAAATATAAAACCAATTAAATTTAATGAAAAGGCTATAAAATACAGCACCGTTTTCGTTTGAGATGTATAAATAGATCGCCTGTCTTGTTCCTTTAGGTTCTGTTCTTGTGGTTCTCTGCTTCTTACGTTGGCTGTAGTTCCCCGGAGATTTCTTGACTTGACAAATACACATAGAAGCTGGAATAAAAAAACTATCCAACAGTGTTAATAGATGCGTTTAAAAATGCATAAACTATCCCAATAGGCATACAAAATGTGCAGTCGCGCTACAGGTTAATACTAAATATCAAACCAATTAAACTTAATGAAAAGGCTATAAAATACAGCACTGTTTTCGTTTGAGATATAGGCCTATATCTCGCCTGTCTTGTTTCTTAAGCTTCTGTTCTCGTGGTTCTCTACTTCTTTCGTTGGCTGTCGCTCCCCGGGGATTTCTTGACTTGACAAATACACCTAGATTCTGAAATAGAAAACTGTTTAAGAATGTTAATAGATACGTTCAAAAATGCATAAATTATACCAATAGGCATACAAAATGTGCAGTTTCCCTACAGGTTATTACTAATTATAAACCAATTAAACTTAATGAAAAGGCTATAAAATACAGCACCGTTTTCGTTTGAAATATATATATCGTGCCTGTCTTGTTCCTTTAGGTTCTATTCTTGTGGTTCTCTGCTTCTTTCGGTGGCGGTTTTTCCCCGGGGATTTCTTGACTTGACAAATACACCTAGATTCTGAAATAGAAAACTGTTTAAGAGTATTAATAGATACGTTCAAAAATGCATAAATTATACCAATAGGCATACAAAATGTGCAGTCGCTTTACAGGTTATTACTAAATATCAAACCAATTAATAAAAGTTAATGAAAAGGCTATAAAATACAGCACCGTTTTCGTTTGATATATATATATCTCGCCTGTCTTGTTCCTTTAGGTTCTGTTCTTGTGATTCTCTGCTTCTTTCGTGGGCTGTTGTTCCCCGGGGATTTCTTGACTTGACATATACATCTATATTCTGGAATAGATAACTATCTAAGAATGTTAATACATACGTTCCAAAATGCATAAATTATCCCAATAGGCATACAAAATGTGCAGTCACCCTACAGGTTATTACTAAATATCAAACCAATTAAACTTAATGAAAAGGCTATAAAATACAGCACCGTTTTCGTTTGAGATATAGTTCTATATCTCGCCTGTCTAGTTTCTTAAGCTTCTGTTCTCGTGGTTCTCTACTTCTTTCGTTGGCTGTCGCTCCCCGGGGATTTCTTGACTTGAAAAATACACATAGATTTTGAAATAGAATACTGTCTAAGAGTGTCAATAGATACGTTCAAAATTGCATAAATTTTCCCAATAGGTATACAAAATGTGCAGTCGCTCTACAGGTTAATACTTATTATAAAACCAATTAATTAAACTTAATGAAAAGGCTTCAAAATACAGTACCGTTTCCGTTTAAGATATATATATTTCGCCTGTCTTGTTCCTTTAGGTTCTGTTCTTGTGGGTCTCTGTTTCTTTCGTTGGCTGTTGCTCCCCGGGGATTCTTCACCTGACAAATACACCTAGATTCTGAAATAGAAAACTGTCTAAAAATGTTAATAGATACGTTCAAAAATGCAAAAATTATACCAATAGGCATACAAAATGTGCAGTCGCCCTACAGGTTATTACTAAATATAAAACCAATTAAATTTAATGAAAAGGCTATAAAATACAGCACCGTTTTCGCTTGAAATGTATAAATAGATCGCCTGTCTTGTTCCTTTAGGTTCTGTTCTTGTGGTTCTCTGCTTCTTACGTTGGCTGTTGTTCTCCGGGGATTTCTGGACTTGAAAAATACACCTAGATTCTGAAATAGAAAACTGTTTAAGAATGTTAATAGATACGTTCAAAAATGCATAAATTATAACAATAGGCATACAAAATGTGCAGTTGCCCTACAGATTATTACTAATTATAAAACCAATTAAAGTTAATGAAAAGGCTATAAAATACAGCACCGTTTTCGTTTGAAATATATATATCGCGCCTGTCTTGTTCCTTTAGGTTCTATTCTTGTGGTTTTCTGCTTCTTTCGGTGGCGGTTTTTCCCCGGGGATTTCTTGACTTGACAAATACACCTAGATTCTGAAATAGAAAACTGTCTAAGAGTATTAATAGATACGTTCAAAAATGCATAAATTATACCAATAGGCATACAAAATGTGCAGTCGCTTTACAGGTTATTACTAAATATCAAACCAATTAAACTTAATGAAAAGGCTTCAAAATACAGTACCGTTTCCGTTTTAGATATATATATCTCGGCTGTCTTGTTCCTTTAGATTCTGTTCTTGTGGGTCTCTGCTTCTTTCGTTGGCTTTTGCTCCCCGGGGATTTCTTGACTTGACAAATACACCTAGATTCTGAAATAGAAAACTGTCAAAGAATGTTAATAGATACGTTCAAAAATGCATAAATTATACCAATAGGCATACAAAATGTGCAGTCGCGCTACAGGTTATTACTAAATATAAAACCAATTAAACTTAATGAAAAGGCTATAAAATACAGCACCGTTTTCGTTTGAGATATATAAATAGATCGCCTGTCTTGTTCCTTTAGGTTCTATTCTTGTGGTTCTCTGCTTCTTTCGGTGGCGGTTTTTTTCCGGGGATTTCTTGACTTGACAAATACACCTAGATTCTGAAATAGAAAACTGTCTAAGAGTATTAATAGATACGTTCAAAAATGCATAAATTATACCAATAGGCATACAAAATGTGCAGTCGCTTTACAGGTTATTACTAAATATCAAACCAATTAATAAAAGTTAATGAAAAGGCTATAAAATACAGCACCGTTTTTGTTTGATATATATATATCTCGCCTGTCTTGTTCCTTTAGGTTCTGTTCTTGTGGTTCTCTGCTTCTTTCGTGGGCTGTTGTTCCCCGGAGATTTCTTGACTTGACATATAAAACTAGATTCTGGAATAGAAAACTATCTAAGAATGTTAATACATACGTTCTAAAATGCATAAATTATCCCAATAGGCATACAAAATGTGCAGTCACCCTACAGGTTATTACTAAATATCAAACCAATTAAACTTAATGAAAAGGCTATAAAATACAGCACCTTTTTCGTTTGAGATATAGGCCTATATCTCGCCTGTCTTGTTCCTTAAGGTTCTGGTATGTGGTTCTCGGCTTCTTTCGTTGGCTGTGGCTCCCCGGAGATTTTTTGACTTGACAAATACACCTAGATTCTGGAATAGAAAACTGTCTACGAGAGTTAATATATACGTTCAAAAATAAATGATACAATTATCCCAATAGGAATACAAAATGTGCAGTCGCTCTACAGGTTATTACTAATTATAAAACCAATTAATTAAACTTAATGAAAAGGCTTCAAAATACAGTACCGTTTCCGTTTTAGATATATATATCTCGCCTGTCTTGTTCCTTTAGGTTCTGTTCTTGTGGGTCTCTGCTTCTTTCGTTGGCTTTTGCTCCCCGGGGATTTCTTGACTTGACAAATACACCTAGATTCTGAAATAGAAAACTGTCAAAGAATGTTAATAGATACGTTCAAAAATGCATAAATTATACCAATAGGCATACAAAATGTGCAGTCGCCCTACAGGTTATTACTAAATATAAAACTAATTAAAATTAATGAAAAGGCTATAAAATACAGCACCGTTTTCGTTTAAAATGTATAAATAGATCGCCTGTCTTGTTCCTTTAGGTTCTGTTCTTGTGGTTCTCTGCTTCTTACGTTGGCTGCCGTTCCCCGGGGATTTCTTGACTTGACAAATACACATAGAAGCTAGAATAAAAAAACTATCTAACAGTGTTAATAGATGCGTTTAAAAATGCATAAATTATCCCAATAGGCATACGAAATGTGCAGTCGCGCCACAGGTTAATACTAAATATCAAACCAATTAAACTTAATGAAAAGGCTATAAAATGCAGCACCGTTTTTGTTTGATATATATATATCTCGCCTGTCTTGTTCCTTTAGGTTCTGTTCTTGTGGTTCTCTGCTTCTTTCGTGGGCTGTTGTTCCCCGGGGATTTCTTGACTTGACATATACATCTATATTCTGGAATAGAAAACTATCTAAGAATGTTAATACATACGTTCCAAAATGCATAAATTATCCCAATAGGCATACAAAATGTGCAGTCACCCTACAGGTTATTACTAAATATCTAACCAATTAAACTTAATGAAAAGGCTATACAAATACAGCACCGTTTTCGTTTGAGATATAGGCCTATATCTCGCCTGTCTTGTTCCTTTAGGTTCTGTTCTTGTGGTTCTCTGCTACTTTCGTTGGCTGTTTTTCCCCGGGGATTTCTTGACTTGACAAATACACCTAGATTCTGAAATAGAAAACTGTCTAACAGTGTTAATAGATACGTTCAAAAATGCATAAGTTATCCCAATAGGCATACAAAATGTGCAGTCGCGCTACAGGTTAATACTAAATATCAAACCAATTAAACTTAATGAAAAGGCTATAAAATACAGCACCGTTTTCGTTTGATATATATATATATCTCGCCTGTCTTGTTCCTTTAGGTTCTGTTCTTGTGGTTCTCTGCTTCTTTCGTGGGCTGTTGTTCCCCGCGGATTTCTTGACTTGACATATACATCTATATTCTGGAATAGAAAACTATCAAAGAATGTTAATACATACGTTCCAAAATGCATAAATTATCCCAATAGGCATACAAAATGTGCAGTCACCCTACAGGTTATTACTAAATATCTAACCAATTAAACTTAATGAAAAGGCTATAAAAATACAGCACCGTTTTCGTTTGAGATATAGGCCTATATCTCGCCTGTCTTATTCCTTTAGGTTCTGTTCTTGTGGTTCTCTGCTACTTTCGTTGGCTGTTTTTCCCCGGGGATTTCTTGACTTGACAAATACACCTAGATTCTGAAATAGAAAACTGTCTACAAGAGTTAATATATACGTTCAAAAAAAAAATGATACAATTATCCCAATAGGAATACAAAATGTGCAGTCGCTCTACAGGTTATTACTAATTATAAAACCAATTAATTAAACTTAATGAAAAGGCTTCAAAATACAGTACCGTTTCCGTTTTAGATATATATATCTCGCCTGTCTTGTTCCTTTAGGTTCTGTTCTTATTAGTCTCTGCTTCTTTCGTTGGCTTTTGCTCCCCGGGGATTTCTTGACTTGACAAATACACCTAGATTCTGAAATAGAAAACTGTCAAAGAATGTTAATACATACGTTCCAAAATGCATAAATTATCCCAATAGGCATACAAAATGTGCAGTCACCCTACAGGTTATTACTAAACATCTAACCAATTAAACTTAATGAAAAGGCTATAAAAATACAGCACCGTTTTCGTTTGAGATATAGGCCTATATCTCGCCTGTCTTGTTCCTTTAGGTTCTGTTCGTGTGGTTCTCTGCTACTTTCGTTGGCCTTTTTTCCCCGGGGATTTCTTGACTTGACAAATACACCTAGATTCTGAAATAGAAAACTGTCTAACAGTGTTAATAGATACGTTCAAAAATGCATAAGTTATCCCAATAGGCATACAAAATGTGCAGTCGCGCTACACGTTATTACTAAATATCTAACCAATTAAACTTAATGAAAAGGCTATAAAAATACAGCACCGTTTTCGTTTGAGATATAGGCCTATATCTCGCCTGTCTTATTCCTTTAGGTTCTGTTCTTGTGGTTCTCTGCTACTTTCGTTGGCTGTTTTTCCCCGGGGATTTCTTGACTTGACAAATACACCTAGATTCTGAAATAGAAAACTGTCTACGAGAGTTAATATATACGTTCAAAAAAAAAATGATACAATTATCCCAATAGGAATACAAAATGTGCAGTCGCTCTACAGGTTATTACTAATTATAAAACCAATTAATTAAACTTAATGAAAAGGCTTCAAAATACAGTACCGTTTCCGTTTTAGATATATATATCTCGCCTGTCTTGTTCCTTTAGGTTCTGTTCTTGTTAGTCTCTGCTTCTTTCGTTGGCTTTTGCTCCCCGGGGATTTCTTGACTTGACAAATACACCTAGATTCTGAAATAGAAAACTGTCAAAGAATGTTAATACATACGTTCCAAAATGCATAAATTATCCCAATAGGCATACAAAATGTGCAGTCACCCTACAGGTTATTACTAAATATCTAACCAATTAAACTTAATGAAAAGGCTATAAAAATACAGCACCGTTTTCGTTTGAGATATAGGCCTATATCTCGCCTGTCTTGTTCCTTTAGGTTCTGTTCGTGTGGTTCTCTGCTACTTTCGTTGGCCTTTTTTCCCCGGGGATTTCTTGACTTGACAAATACACCTAGATTCTGAAATAGAAAACTGTCTAACAGTGTTAATAGATACGTTCAAAAATGCATAAGTTATCCCAATAGGCATACAAAATGTGCAGTCGCGCTACACGTTATTACTAAATATCAAACCAATTAAACTTAATGAAAAGGCTATAAAATACAGCACCTTTTTCGTTTGAGATATAGGCCTATATCTCGCCTGTCTTGTTCCTTAAGGTTCTGATATGTGGTTCTCGGCTTCTTTCGTTGGCTGTTTTTCCCCGGGGATTTCTTGACTTGACAAATACACCTAGATTCTGGAATAGAAAACTGTCTACGAGAGTTAATATATACGTTCAAAAATAAATGATACAATTATCCCAATAGGAATACAAAATGTGCAGTCGCTCTACAGGTTATTACTAATTATAAAACCAATTAATTAAACTTAATGAAAAGGCTTCAAAATACAGTACCGTTTCCGTTTTAGATATATATATCTCGCCTGTCTTGTTCCTTTAGGTTCTGTTCTTGTGGGTCTCTGCTTCTTTCGTTGGCTTTTGCTCCCCGGGGATTTCTTGACTTGACAAATACACCTAGATTCTGAAATAGAAAACTGTCAAAGAATGTTAATAGATACGTTCAAAAATGCATAAATTTTACCAATAGGCATACAAAATGTGCAGTCGCCCTACAGGTTATTACTAAATATAAAACCAATTAAACTTAATGAAAAGGCTATAAAATACAGCACCGTTTTCGTTTGAGATGTATAAATAGATTTCCTGTCTTGTTCCTTTAGGTTCTGTTCTTGTGGTTCTCTGCTTCTTACGTTGGCTGTCGTTCCCCGGGGATTTCTTGACTTGACAAATACACATAGAAGCTGGAATAAAAAAACTATCTAACAGTGTTAATAGATGCGTTTAAAAATGCATAAATTATCCAAATAGGCATACAAAATGTGCAGTCGCGCTACAGGTTAATACTAAATATCAAACCAATTAAACTTAATGAAAAGGCTATAAAATACAGCACCGTTTTCGTTTGATATATATATATATCTCGCCTGTCTTGTTTCTTCAGGTTCTGTTCTTGTGGTTCTCTGCTTCTTTCGTGGGCTGTTGTTCCCCGGGGATTTCTTGACTTGACATATACATCTATATTCTGGAATAGAAAACTATCTAAGAATGTTAATACATACGTTCCAAAATGCATAAATTATCCCAATAGGCATACAAAATGTGCAGTCACCCTACAGGTTATTACTAAATATCTAACCAATTAAACTTAATGAAAAGGCTATAAAAATACAGCACCGTTTTCGTTTGAGATATAGGCCTATATCTCGCCTGTCCTGTTCCTTTAGGTTCTGTTCTTGTGGTTCTCTGCTACTTTCGTTGGCTGTTTTTCCCCGGGGATTTCTTGACTTGACAAATACACCTAGATTCTGAAATAGAAAACTGTCTAACAGTGTTAATAGATACGTTCAAAAATGCATAAGTTATCCCAATAGGCATACAAAATGTGCAGTCGCGCTACAGGTTAATACTAAATATCAAACCAATTAAACTTAATGAAAAGGCTATAAAATACAGCACCGTTTTCGTTTGATATATATATATATCTCGCCTGTCTTGTTCCTTTAGGTTCTGTTCTTGTGGTTCTCTGCTTCTTTCGTGGGCTGTTGTTCCCCGGGGATTTCTTGACTTGACATATACATCTATATTCTGGAATAGAAAACTATCAAAGAATGTTAATACATACGTTCCAAAATGCATAAATTATCCCAATAGGCATACAAAATGTGCAGTCACCCTACAGGTTATTACTAAATATCTAACCAATTAAACTTAATGAAAAGGCTATAAAAATACAGCACCGTTTTCGTTTGAGATATAGGCCTATATCTCGCCTGTCTTGTTCCTTTAGGTTCTGTTCTTGTGGTTCTCTGCTACTTTCGTTGGCTGTTTTTCCCCGGGGATTTCTTGACTTGACAAATACACCTAGATTCTGAAATAGAAAACTGTCTACGAGAGTTAATATATACGTTCAAAAATAAATGATACAATTATCCCAATAGGAATACAAAATGTGCAGTCGCTCTACAGGTTATTACTAATTATAAAACCAATTAATTAAACTTAATGAAAAGGCTTCAAAATAAAGTACCGTTTCCGTTTTAGATATATATATCTCGCCTGTCTTGTTCCTTTAGGTTCTGTTCTTGTTAGTCTCTGCTTCTTTCGTTGGCTTTTGCTCCCCGGGGATTTCTTGACTTGACAAATACACCTAGATTCTGAAATAGAAAACTGTCAAAGAATGTTAATAGATACGTTCAAAAATACATAAATTATACCAATAGGCATACAAAATGTGCAGTCGCCCTACAGGTTATTACTAAATATAAAACCAATTAAACTTAATGAAAAGGCTATAAAATACAGCACCGTTTTCGTTTGAGATGTATAAATAGATCGCCTGTCTTGTTCCTTTAGGTTCTGTTCTTGTGGTTCTCTGCTTCTTACGTTGGCTGTTGTTCCCCGGGGATTTCTTGACTTGACAAATACACATAGAAGCTGGAATAAAAAAACTATCTAACAGTGTTAATAGATGCGTTTAAAAATGCATAAATTATCCCAATAGGCATACAAAATGTGCAGTCGCGCTACAGGTTAATACTAAATATCAAACCAATTAAACTTAATGAAAAGGCTATAAAATACAGCACCGTTTTTGTTTGAGATATAGGCCTATATCTCGCCTGTCTTGTTTCTTAAGCTTCTGTTCTCGTGGTTCTCTACTTCTTTCGTTGGCTGTCGCTCCCCGGGGATTTCTTGACTTGAAAAATACACATAGATTTTGAAATAGAATACTGTCTAAGAGTGTCAATAGATACGTTCAAAATTGCATAAATTATCCCAATAGGTATACAAAATGTGCAGTCGCTCTACAGGTTATTACTAATTATAAAACCAATTAATTAAACTTAATGAAAAGGCTTCAAAATACAGTACCGTTTCCGTTTGAGATATATATATCTCGCCTGTCTTGTTCCTTTAGGTTCTGTTCTTGTGGGTCTCTGCTTCTTTCGTTGGCTGTTGCTCCCCTGGGATTTCTTCACCTGACAAATACACCTAGATTCTGAAATAGAAAACTGTCTAAAAATGTTAATAGATACGTTCAAAAATGCAAAAATTATACCAATAGGCATGCAAAATGTGCAGTCGCCCTACAGGTTATTACTAAATATAAAACCAATTAAATTTAATGAAAAGGCTATAAAATACAGCACCGTTTTCGTTTGAGATGTATAAATAGATCGCCTGTCTTGTTCCTTTAGGTTCTGTTCTTGTGGTTCTCTGCTACTTACGTTGGCTGTTGTTCCCCGGGGATTTCTTGACTTGACAAATACACATAGAAGCTGGAATAAAAAAACTATCCAACAGTGTTAATAGATGCGTTTAAAAATGCATAAATTATCCCAATAGGCATACAAAATGTGCAGTCGCGCTACAGGTTAATACTAAATATCAAACCAATTAAACTTAATGAAAAGGCTATAAAATACAGCAACGTTTTTGTTTGAGATATAGGCCTATATCTCGCCTGTCTTGTTTCTTAAGCTTCTGTTCTCGTGGTTCTCTACTTCTTTCGTTGGCTGTCGCTCCCCGGGGATTTCTTGACTTGACAAATACACCTAGATTCTGAAATAGAAAACTGCTTAAGAATGTTAATAGATACGTTCAAAAATGCATAAATTATACCAATAGGCATACAAAATGTGCAGTCGCCCTACAGGTTATTACTAATTATAAAACCAATTAAACTTAATGAAAAGGCTATAAAATACAGCACCGTTTTCGTTTGAAATATATATATCGTGCCTGTCTTGTTCCTTTAGGTTCTATTCTTGTGGTTCTCTGCTTCTTTCGGTGGCGTTTTTTTTCCGGGGATTTCTTGACTTGACAAATACACCTAGATTCTGAAATAGAAAACTGTCTAAGAGTATTAATAGATACGTTCAAAAATGCATAAATTATACCAATAGGCATACAAAATGTGCTGTCGCTTTACAGGTTATTACTAAATATCAAACCAATTAATAAAAGTTAATGAAAAGGCTATAAAATACAGCACCGTTTTCGTTTGATATATATATATCTCGCCTGTCTTGTTCCTTTAGGTTCTGTTCTTGTGGTTCTCTGCTTCTTTCGTGGGCTGTTGTTCCCCGGGGATTTCTTGACTTGACATATACATCTATATTCTGGAATAGATAACTATCTAAGAATGTTAATACATACGTTCCAAAATGCATAAATTATCCCAATAGGCATACAAAATGTGCAGTCACCCTACAGGTTATTACTAAATATCTAACCAATTAAACTTAATGAAAAGGCTATAAAAATACAGCACCGTTTTCGTTTGAGATATAGGCCTATATCTCGCCTGTCTTGTTCCTTTAGGTTCTGTTCTTGTGGTTCTCTGCTACTTTCGTTGGCTGTTTTTCCCCGGGGATTTCTTGACTTGACAAATACACCTAGATTCTGAAATAGAAAACTGTCTAACAGTGTTAATAGATACGTTCAAAAATGCATAAGTTATCCCAATAGGCATACAAAATGTGCAGTCGCGCTACACGTTATTACTAAATATCAAACCAATTAAACTTAATGAAAAGGCTATAAAATACAGCACCTTTTTCGTTTGAGATATAGGCCTATATCTCGCCTGTCTTGTTCCTTAAGGTTCTGATATGTGGTTCTCGGCTTCTTTCGTTGGCTGTGGCTCCCCGGAGATTTTTTGACTTGACAAATACACCTAGATTCTGGAATAGAAAACTGTCTACGAGAGTTAATATATACGTTCAAAAAAAAATGATACAATTATCCCAATAGGAATACAAAATGTGCAGTCGCTCTACAGGTTATTACTAATTATAAAATTAATTAATTAAACTTAATGAAAAGGCTTCAAAATACAGTACCGTTTCCGTTTGAGATATATATATCTCGCCTGTCTTGTTCATTTAGGTTCTGTTCTTGTGGGTCTCTGCTTCTTTCGTTGGCTGTTGCTCCCCTGGGATTTCTTCACCTGACAAATACACCTAGATTCTGAAATAGAAAACTGTCTAAAAATGTTAATAGATACGTTCAAAAATGCAAAAATTATACCAATAGGCATACAAAATGTGCAGTCGCCCTACAGGTTATTACTAAATATAAAAGCAATTAAATTTAATGAAAAGGCTATAAAATACAGCACCGTTTTCGTTTGAGATGTATAAATAGATCGCCTGTCTTGTTCCTTTAGGTTCTGTTCTTGTGGTTCTCTGCTTCTTACGTTGGCTGTAGTTCCCCGGGGATTTCTTGACTTGACAAATACACATAGAAGCTGGAATAAAAAAACTATCCAACAGTGTTAATAGATGCGTTTAAAAATGCATAAATTATCCCAATAGGCATACAAAATGTGCAGTCGCGCTACAGGTTAATACTAAATATCAAACCAATTAAACTTAATGAAAAGGCTATAAAATACAGCACTGTTTTCGTTTGAGATATAGGCCTATATCTCGCCTGTCTTGTTTCTTAAGCTTCTGTTCTCGTGGTTCTCTACTTCTTTCGTTGGCTGTCGCTCCCCGGGGATTTCTTGACTTGACAAATACACCTAGATTCTGAAATAGAAAACTGTTTAAGAATGTTAATAGATACGTTCAAAAATGCATAAATTATACCAATAGGCATACAAAATGTGCAGTTTCCCTACAGGTTATTACTAATTATAAAACCAATTAAACTTAATGAAAAGGCTATAAAATACAGCACCGTTTTCGTTTGAAATATATATATCGTGCCTGTCTTGTTCCTTTAGGTTCTATTCTTGTGGTTCTCTGCTTCTTTCGGTGGCGGTTTTTCCCCGGGGATTTCTTGACTTGACAAATACACCTAGATTCTGAAATAGAAAACTGTTTAAGAGTATTAATAGATACGTTCAAAAATGCATAAATTATACCAATAGGCATACAAAATGTGCAGTCGCTTTACAGGTTATTACTAAATATCAAACCAATTAATAAAAGTTAATGAAAAGGCTATAAAATACAGCACCGTTTTCGTTTGATATATATATATCTCGCCTGTCTTGTTCCTTTAGGTTCTGTTCTTGTGGTTCTCTGCTTCTTTCGTGGGCTGTTGTTCCCCGGGGATTTCTTGACTTGACATATACATCTATATTCTGGAATAGAAAACTATCTAAGAATGTTAATACATACGTTCCAAAATGCATAAATTATCCCAATAGGCATACAAAATGTGCAGTCACCCTACAGATTATTACTAAATATCTAACCAATTAAACTTAATGAAAAGGCTATAAAAATACAGCACCGTTTTCGTTTGAGATATAGGCCTATATCTCGCCTGTCTTGTTCCTTTAGGTTCTGTTCTTGTGGTTCTCTGCTACTTTCGTTGGCTGTCGCTCCCTGGGGATTTCTTGACTTGACATATACATCTATATTCTGGAATAGAAAACTATCTAAGAATGTTAATACATACGTTCCAAAATGCATAAATTATCCCAATAGGCATACAAAATGTGCAGTCGCGCTACACGTTATTACTAAATATCAAACCAATTAAACTTAATGAAAAGGCTATAAAATACAGCACCTTTTTCGTTTGAGATATAGGCCTATATCTCGCCTGTCTTGTTCCTTAAGGTTCTGATATGTGGTTCTCGGCTTCTTTCGTTGGCTGTGGCTCCCCGGAGATTTTTTGACTTGACAAATACACCTAGATTCTGGAATAGAAAACTGTCTACGAGAGTTAATATATACGTTCAAAAATAAATGATACAATTATCCCAATAGGAATACAAAATGTGCAGTCGCTCTACAGGTTATTACTAATTATAAAACCAATTAATTAAACTTAATGAAAAGGCTTCAAAATACAGTACCGTTTCCGTTTTAGATATATATATCTCGCCTGTCTTGTTCCTTTAGATTCTGTTCTTGTGGGTCTCTGCTTCTTTCGTTGGCTTTTGCTCCCCGGGGATTTCTTGACTTGACAAATACACCTAGATTCTGAAATAGAAAACTGTCAAAGAATGTTAATAGATACGTTCAAAAATGCATAAATTATACCAATAGGCATACAAAATGTGCAGTCGCCCTACAGGTTATTACTAAATATAAAACCAATTAAACTTAATGAAAAGGCTATAAAATACAGCACCGTTTTCGTTTGAGATGTATAAATAGATCGCCTGTCTTGTTCCTTTAGGTTCTGTTCTTGTGGTTCTCTGCTTCTTACGTTGGCTGTAGTTCCCCGGGGATTTCTTGACTTGACAAATACACATAGAAGCTGGAATAAAAAAACTATCCAACAGTGTTAATAGATGCGTTTAAAAATGCATAAATTATCCCAATAGGCATACAAAATGTGCAGTCGCGCTACAGGTTAATACTAAATATCAAACCAATTAAACTTAATGAAAAGGCTATAAAATACAGCACTGTTTTCGTTTGAGATATAGGCCTATATCTCGCCTGTCTTGTTTCTTAAGCTTCTGTTCTCGTGGTTCTCTACTTCTTTCGTTGGCTGTCGCTCCCCGGGGATTTCTTGACTTGACAAATACACCTAGATTCTGAAATAGAAAACTGTTTAAGAATGTTAATAGATACGTTCAAAAATGCATAAATTATACCAATAGGCATACAAAATGTGCAGTTTCCCTACAGGTTATTACTAATTATAAAACCAATTAAACTTAATGAAAAGGCTATAAAATACAGCACCGTTTTCGTTTGAAATATATATATCGTGCCTGTCTTGTTCCTTTAGGTTCTATTCTTGTGGTTCTCTGCTTCTTTCGGTGGCGGTTTTCCCCCGGGGATTTCTTGACTTGACAAATACACCTAGATTCTGAAATAGAAAACTGTTTAAGAGTATTAATAGATACGTTCAAAAATGCATAAATTATACCAATAGGCATACAAAATGTGCAGTCGCTTTACAGGTTATTACTAAATATCAAACCAATTAATAAAAGTTAATGAAAAGGCTATAAAATACAGCACCGTTTTCGTTTGATATATATATATCTCGCCTGTCTTGTTCCTTTAGGTTCTGTTCTTGTGGTTCTCTGCTTCTTTCGTGGGCTGTTGTTCCCCGGGGATTTCTTGACTTGACATATACATCTATATTCTGGAATAGAAAACTATCTAAGAATGTTAATACATACGTTCCAAAATGCATAAATTATCCCAATAGGCATACAAAATGTGCAGTCACCCTACAGATTATTACTAAATATCTAACCAATTAAACTTAATGAAAAGGCTATAAAAATACAGCACCGTTTTCGTTTGAGATATAGGCCTATATCTCGCCTGTCTTGTTCCTTTAGGTTCTGTTCTTGTGGTTCTCTGCTACTTTCGTTGGCTGTCGCTCCCTGGGGATTTCTTGACTTGACATATACATCTATATTCTGGAATAGAAAACTATCTAAGAATGTTAATACATACGTTCCAAAATGCATAAATTATCCCAATAGGCATACAAAATGTGCAGTCGCGCTACACGTTATTACTAAATATCAAACCAATTAAACTTAATGAAAAGGCTATAAAATACAGCACCTTTTTCGTTTGAGATATAGGCCTATATCTCGCCTGTCTTGTTCCTTAAGGTTCTGATATGTGGTCCTCGGCTTCTTTCGTTGGCTGTGGCTCCCCGGAGATTTTTTGACTTGACAAATACACCTAGATTCTGGAATAGAAAACTGTCTACGAGAGTTAATATATACGTTCAAAAATAAATGATACAATTATCCCAATAGGAATACAAAATGTGCAGTCGCTCTACAGGTTATTACTAATTATAAAACCAATTAATTAAACTTAATGAAAAGGCTTCAAAATACAGTACCGTTTCCGTTTTAGATATATATATCTCGCCTGTCTTGTTCCTTTAGATTCTGTTCTTGTGGGTCTCTGCTTCTTTCGTTGGCTTTTGCTCCCCGGGGATTTCTTGACTTGACAAATACACCTAGATTCTGAAATAGAAAACTGTCAAAGAATGTTAATAGATACGTTCAAAAATGCATAAATTATACCAATAGGCATACAAAATGTGCAGTCGCCCTACAGGTTATTACTAAATATAAAACCAATTAAACTTAATGAAAAGGCTATAAAATACAGCACCGTTTTCGTTTGAGATGTATAAATAGATCGCCTGTCTTGTTCCTTTAGGTTCTGTTCTTGTGGTTCTCTGCTTCTTACGTTGGCTGTTGTTCCCCGGGGATTTCTTGACTTGACAAATACACATAGTAGCTGGAATAAAAAAACTATCTAACAGTGTTAATAGATGCGTTTAAAAATGCATAAATTATCCCAATAGGCATACAAAATGTGCAGTCGCGCTACAGGTTAATACTAAATATCAAACCAATTAAACTTAATGAAAAGGCTATAAAATACAGCACCGTTTTCGTTTGATATATATATATCTCGCCTGTCTTGTTCCTTTAGGTTCTGTTCTTGTGGTTCTCTGCTACTTTCGTTGGCTGTTTTTCCCCGGGGATTTCTTGACTTGACAAATACACCTAGATTCTGAAATAGAAAACTGTCTAACAGTGTTAATAGATACGTTCAAAAATGCATAAGTTATCCCAATAGGCATACAAAATGTGCAGTCGCGCTACACGTTATTACTAAATATCAAACCAATTAAACTTAATGAAAAGGCTTTAAAATACAGCACCGTTTTCGTTTGATATATATATATCTCGCCTGTCTTGTTCCTTTAGGTTCTGTTCTCTGCTTCTTTCGTGGGCTGTTGTTCCCCGGAGATTTCTTGACTTGACATATACATCTATATTCTGGAATAGAAAACTATCTAAGAATGTTAATACATACGTTCCAAAATGCATAAATTATCCCAATAGGCATACAAAATGTGCAGTCACCCTACAGGTTATTACTAAATATCTAACCAATTAAACTTAATGAAAAGGCTATAAAAATACAGCACCGTTTTCGTTTGAGATATAGGCCTATATCTCGCCTGTCTTGTTCCTTTAGGTTCTGTTCTTGTGGTTCTCTGCTACTTTCGTTGGCTGTTTTTCCCCGGGGATTTCTTGACTTGACAAATACACCTAGATTCTGAAATAGAAAACTGTCTAACAGTGTTAATAGATACGTTCAAAAATGCATAAGTTATCCCAATAGGCATACAAAATGTGCAGTCGCGCTACACGTTATTACTAAATATCAAACCAATTAAACTTAATAAAAAGGCTTTAAAATACAGCACCGTTTTCGTTTGATATATATATATCTCGCCTGTCTTGTTCCTTTAGGTTCTGTTCTTGTGGTTCTCTGCTTCTTTCGTGGGCTGTTGTTCCCCGGGGATTTCTTGACTTGACATATACATCTATATTCTGGAATAGAAAACTATCTAAGAATGTTAATACATACGTTCCAAAATGCATAAATTATCCCAATAGGCATACAAAATGTGCAGTCACACTACAGGTTATTACTAAATATCTAACCAATTAAACTTAATGAAAAGGCTATAAAAATACAGCACCGTTTTCGTTTGAGATATAGGCCTATATCTCGCCTGTCTTGTTCCTTTAGGTTCTGTTCTTGTGGTTCTCTGCTACTTTCGTTGGCTGTTTTTCCCCGGGGATTTCTTGACTTGACAAATACACCTAGATTCTGAAATAGAAAACTGTCTACGAGAGTTAATATATACGTTCAAAAATAAATGATACAATTATCCCAATAGGCATACAAAATGTGCAGTCGCTCTACAGGTTATTACTAATTATAAAACCAATTAATTAAACTTAATGAAAAGGCTTCAAAATACAGTACCGTTTCCGTTTTAGATATATATATCTCGCCTGTCTTGTTCCTTTAGGTTCTGTTCTTGTGGGTCTCTGCTTCTTTCGTTGGCTTTTGCTCCCCGGGGATTTCTTGACTTGACAAATACACCTAGATTCTGAAATAGAAAACTGTCAAAGAATGTTAATAGTTATGTTCAAAAATACATAAATTATACCAATAGGCATACAAAATGTGCAGTCGCCCTACAGGTTATTACTAAATATAAAACCAATTAAACTTAATGAAAAGGCTATAAAATACTGCACCGATTTCGTTTGAGATGTATAAAAAGATCGCCTGTCTTGTTCCTTTAGGTTCTGTTCTTGTGGTTCTCTGCTTCTTACGTTGGCTGTTGTTCCCCGGGGATTTCTTGACTTGACAAATACACATAGAAGCTGGAATAAAAAAACTATCTAACAGTGTTAATAGATGCGTTTAAAAATGCATAAATTATCCCAATAGGCATACAAAATGTGCAGTCGCGCTACAGGTTAATACTAAATATCAAACCAATTAAACTTAATGAAAAGGCTATAAAATACAGCACCGTTTTCGTTTGAGATATAGGCCTATATCTCGCCTGTCTTGTTTCTTAAGCATCTGTTCTCGTGGTTCTCTACTTCTTTCGTTGGCTGTCGCTCCCCGGGGATTTCTTGACTTGAAAAATACACATAGATTTTGAAATAGAATACTGTCTAAGAGTGTCAATAGATACGTTCAAAATTGCATAAATTATCCCAATAGGTATACAAAATGTGCAGTCGCTCTACAGGTTATTACTTATTATAAAACCAATTAATTAAACTTAATGAAAAGGCTTCAAAATACAGTACCGTTTCCGTTTGAGATATATATTTCTCGCCTGTCTTGTTCCTTTAGGTTCTGTTCTTGTGGGTCTCTGCTTCTTTCGTTTACTGTTGCTCCGCGGGGATTTCTTGACTTGACAAATACACCTAGATTCTGAAATAGAAAACTGTTTAAGAATGTTAATAGATACGTTCAAAAATGCATAAATTATACCAATAGGCATACAAAATGTGCAGTTTCCCTACAGGTTATTACTAATTATAAAACCAATTAAACTTAATGAAAAGGCTATAAAATACAGCACCGTTTTCGTTTGAAATATATATATCGTGCCTGTCTTGTTCCTTTAGGTTCTATTCTTGTGGTTCTCTGCTTCTTTCGGTGGCGGTTTTTCCCCGGGGATTTCTTGACTTGACAAATACACCTAGATTCTGAAATAAAAAACTGTCTAAAAATGTTAATAGATACGTTCAAAAATGCAAAAATTATACCAATAGGCATACAAAATGTGCAGTCGCCCTACAGGTTATTACTAAATATAAAACCAATTAAATTTAATGAAAAGGCTATAAAATACAGCACCGTTTTCGTTTGAGATGTATAAATAGATCGCCTGTCTTGTTCCTTTAGGTTCTGTTCTTGTGGTTCTCTGCTTCTTACGTTGGCTGTTGTTCCCCGGGGATTTCTTGACTTGACAAATACACATAGAAGCTGGAATAAAAAAAACTATCCAACAGTGTTAATAGATGCGTTTAAAAATGCATAAATTATCCCAATAGGCATACAAAATGTGCAGTCGCGCTACAGGATAATACTAAATATCAAACCAATTAAACTTAATGAAAAGGCTATAAAATACAGCACCGTTTTCGTTTGAGATATAGGCCTATATCTCGCCTGTTTTGTTTCTTAAGCTTCTGTTCTTGTGGTTCTCTACTTCTTTCGTTGGCTGTCGCTCCCCGGGGATTTCTTGACTTGAAAAATACACCTAGATTCTGAAATAGAAAACTGTTTAAGAATGTTAATAGATACGTTCAAAAATGCATAAATTATACCAATAGGCATACAAAATGTGCAGTCGCCCTACAGGTTATTACTAATTATAAAACCAATTAAACTTAATGAAAAGGCTATAAAATACAGCACCGTTTTCGTTTGAAATATATATATCGCGCCTGTCTTGTTCCTTTAGGTTCTATTCTTGTGTTTCTCTGCTTCTTTCGTGGGCTGTTGTTCCCCGGGAATTTCTTGACTTGACATATACATCTATATTCTGGATTAGAAAACTATCTAAGAATGTTAATACATACGTTCCAAAATGCATAAATTATCCCAATAGGCATACAAAATGTGCAGTCACCCTACAGGTTATTACTAAATATCTAACCAATTAAACTTAATGAAAAGGCTATAAAAATACAGCACCGTTTTCGTTTGAGATATAGGCCTATATCTCGCCTGTCTTGTTCCTTTAGGTTCTGTTCTTGTGGTTCTCTGCTACTTTCGTTGGCTGTTTTTCCCCGGGGATTTCTTGACTTGACAAATACACCTAGATTCTGAAATAGAAAACTGTCTAACAGTGTTAATAGATACGTTCAAAAATGCATAAGTTATCCCAATAGGCATACAAAATGTGCAGTCGCGCTACACGTTATTACTAAATATCAAACCAATTAAACTTAATGAAAAGGCTATAAAATAAAGCACCTTTTTCGTTTGAGATATAGGCCTATATCTCGCCTGTCTTGTTCCTTAAGGTTCTGTTCTTGTGGTTCTTTGCTTCTTTCGTTGGCTGTGGCTCCCCGGAGATTTTTTGACTTGACAAATACACCTAGATTCTGGAATAGAAAACTGTCTACGAGAGTTAATATATACGTTCAAAAATAAATGATACAATTATCCCAATAGGAATACAAAATGTGCAGTCGCTCTACAGGTTATTACTAATTATAAAACCAATTAATTAAACTTAATGAAAAGGCTTCAAAATAAAGTACCGTTTCCGTTTTAGATATATTTATCTCGCCTGTCTTGTTCCTTTAGGTTCTGTTCTTGTGGGTCTCTGCTTCTTTCGTTGGCTTTTGCTCCCCGGGGATTTCTTGACTTGACAAATACACCTAGATTCTGAAATAGAAAACTGTCAAAGAATGTTAATAGATACGTTCAAAAATGCATAAATTATACCAATAGGCATACAAAATGTGCAGTCGCCCTACAGGTTATTACTAAATATAAAACCAATTAAACTTAATGAAAAGGCTATAAAATACAGCACCGTTTTCGTTTGAGATATATAAAAAGATCGCCTGTCTTGTTCCTTTAGGTTCTGTTCTTGTGGTTCTCTGCTTCTTACGTTGGCTGTTGTTCCCCGGGGATTTCTCGACTTTACAAATACACATAGAAGCTGGAATAAAAAAACTGTCTAACAGTGTTAATAGATGCGTTTAAAAATGCATAAATTATCCCAATAGGCATACAAAATGTGCAGTCGCGCTACAGGTTAATACTAAATATCAAACCAATTAAACTTAATGAAAAGGCTATAAAATACAGCACCGTTTTCGTTTGAGATATAGGCCTATATCTCGCCTGTCTTGTTTCTTAAGCTTCTGTTCTCGTGGTTCTCTACTTCTTTCGTTGGCTGTCGCTCCCCGGGGATTTCTTGACTTGAAAAATACATCTAGATTCTGAAATAGAATACTGTCTAAGAGTGTCAATAGATACGTTCAAAAATGCATAAATTATACCAATAGGCATACAAAATGTGCAGTCGCCCTACAGGTTATTACTAAATATCTAACCAATTAAACTTAATGAAAAGGCTATAAAAATACAGCATCGTTTTCGTTTGAGATATAGGCCTATATCTCGCCTGTCTTGTTCCTTTAGGTTCTGTTCTTGTGGTTCTCTGCTACTTTCGTTGGCTGTTTTTCCCCGGGGATTTCTTGACTTGACAAATACACCTAGATTCTGAAATAGAAAACTGTCTAACAGTATTAATAGATACGTTCAAAAATGCAAAATATATCCCAATAGGCATACAAAATGTGCAGTCGCGCTACAGGTTAATACTAAATATCAAACCAATTAAACTTAATGAAAAGGCTATAAAATACAGCACCGTTTTCGTTTGAGATATAGGCCTATATCTCGCTTGTCTTGTTTCTTAAGCTTCTGTTCTCGTGGGTCTCTACTTCTTTCGTTGGCTGTCGCTCCCCGGGGATTTCTTGACTTGAAAAATACACATAGATTTTGAAAAAGAATACTGTCTAAGAGTGTCAATAGATACGTTCAAAATTGCATAAATTATCCCAATAGGTATACAAAATGTGCAGTCGCTCTACAGGTTATTACTAATTATAAAACCAATTAATTAAACTTAATGAAAAGGCTTCAAAATACAGTACCGTTTCCGTTTTAGATATATATATCTCGCCTGTCTTGTTCCTTTAGGTTCTGTTCTTGTGGGTCTCTGCTTCTTTCGTTGGCTTTTGCTCCCCGGAGATTTCTTGACTTGACAAATACACCTAGATTCTGAAATAGAAAACTGTCAAAGAATGTTAATAGATACGTTCAAAAATGCAAAAATTATACTAATAGGCATACAAAATGTGCAGTCGCCCTACAGGTTATTACTAAATATAAAACCAATTAAATTTAATGAAAAGGCTATAAGATACAGCACCGTTTTCGTTTGAGATGTATAAATAGATCGCCTGTCTTGTTCCTTTAGGTTCTGTTCTTGTGGTTCTCTGCTTCTTACGTTGGCTGTTGTTCCCCGGGGATTTCTTGACTTGACAAATACACATAGAAGCTGGAATAAAAAAAACTATTCAACAGTGTTAATAGATGCGTTTAAAAATGCATAAATTATCCCAATAGGCATACAAAATGTGCAGTCGCGCTACAGGATAATACTAAATATCAAACCAATTAAACTTAATGAAAAGGCTATAAAATACAGCACCGTTTTCGTTTGAGATATAGGCCTATATCTCGCCTGTTTTGTTTCTTAAGCTTCTGTTCTTGTGGTTCTCTACTTCTTTCGTTGGCTGTCGCTCCCCGGGGATTTCTTGACTTGAAAAATACACCTAGATTCTGAAATAGAAAACTGTTTAAGAATGTTAATAGATACGTTCAAAAATGCATAAATTATACCAATAGGCATACAAAATGTGCAGTCGCCCTACAGGTTATTACTAATTATAAAACCAATTAAACTTAATGAAAAGGCTATAAAATACAGCACCGTTTTCGTTTGAAATATATATATCGCGCCTGTCTTGTTCCTTTAGGTTCTGTTCTTGTGGTTCTCTGCTTCTTTCGTGGGCTGTTGTTCCCCGGGGATTTCTTGACTTGACATATACATCTATATTCTGGAATAGAAAACTATCTAAGAATGTTAATACATACGTTCCAAAATGCATAAATTATCCCAATAGGCATACAAAATGTGCAGTCACCCTACAGGTTATTACTAAATATCTAACCAATTAAACTTAATGAAAAGGCTATAAAAATACAGCACCGTTTTCGTTTGAGATATAGGCCTATATCTCGCCTGTCTTGTTCCTTAAGGTTCTGATATGTGGTTCTCGGCTTCTTTCGTTGGCTGTGGCTCCCCGAAGATTTTTTGACTTGACAAATACACCTAGTTTCTGGAATAGAAAACTGTCTTCGAGAGTTAATATATACGTTCAAAAAAAAAAGATACAATTATCCCAATAGGAATACAAAATCTGCAGTCGCTCTACAGGTTATTACTAATTATAAAACCAATTAATTAAACTTAATGAAAAGGCTTCAAAATACAGTACCGTTTCCGTTTTAGATATATATATCTCGCCTGTCTTGTTCCTTTAGGTTCTGTTCTTGTGGTTCTCTGCTTCTTTCGTTGGCTTTTGCTCCCCGGGGATTTCTTGACTTGACAAATACACCTAGATTCTGAAATAGAAAACTGTCAAAGAATGTTAATAGATACGTTCAAAAATGCATAAATTATACCAATAGGCATACAAAATGTGCAGTCGCCCTACAGGTTATTACTAAATATAAAACCAATTAAACTTAATGAAAAGGCTATAAAATACAGCACCGCTTTCGTTTAAGATGTATAAATAGATCGCCTGTCTTGTTCCTTAAGGTTCTGTTCTTGTGGTTCTCTGCTTCTTACGTTGGCTGTTGTTCCCCGGGAATTTCTTGACTTGACAAATACACATAGAAGCTGGAATAAAAAAACTATCTAACAGTGTTAATAGATGCGTTTAAAAATGCATAAATTATCCCAATAGGCATACAAAATGTGCAGTCGCCCTACAAGTTAATACTAAATATCAAACCAATTAAACTTAATGAAAAGGCTATAAAATACAGCACCGTTTTCGTTTGATATATATATTTCTCGCCTGTCTTGTTCGTTTAGGTTCTGTTCTTGTGGTTCTCTGCTTCTTTCGTGGGCTGTTGTTCCCCGGGAATTTCTTGACTTGACATATACATCTATATTCTGGAATAGAAAACTATCTAAGAATGTTAATACATACGTTCCAAAATGCATAAATTATCCCAATAGGCATACAAAATGTGCAGTCACCCTACAGGTTATTACTAAATATCTAACCAATTAAACTTAATGAAAAGGCTATAAAAATACAGCACCGTTTTCGTTTGAGATATAGGCCTATATCTCGCCTGTCTTGTTCCTTTAGGTTCTGTTCTTGTGGTTCTGTGCTACTTTCGTTGGCTGTTATTCCCCGGGGATTTCTTGACTTGACAAATACACCTAGATTCTGAAATAGAAAACTGTCTAACAGTGTTAATAGATACGTTCAAAAATGCATAAGTTATCCCAATAGGCATACAAAATGTGCAGTCGCGCTACACGTTATTACTAAATATCAAACCAATTAAACTTAATGAAAAGGCTATAAAATAAAGCACCTTTTTCGTTTGAGATATAGGCCTATATCTCGCCTGTCTTGTTCCTTAAGGTTCTGTTCTTGTGGTTCTTTGCTTCTTTCGTTGGCTGTTTTTCCCCGGGGATTTGTTGACTTGACAAATACACCTGGATTCTGAAATAGAAAACTGTCTAACAGTGTTAATAGATACGTTCAAAAATGCATAAGTTATCCCAATAGGCATACAAAATGTGCAGTCGCGCTACACGTTATTACTAAATATAAAACCAATTAAACCTAATGAAAAGGCTATAAAACACAGCACCTTTTTCGTTTGAGATGTATAAATAGATCGCCTGTCTTGTTCCTTTAGGTTCTGTTCTTGTGGTTCTCTGCTTCTTACGTTGGCTGTTGTTCCCCGGGGATTTCTTGACTTGACAAATACACATAGAAGCTGGAATAAAAAAAACTATCCAACAGTGTTAATAGATGCGTTTAAAAATGCATAAATTATCCCAATAGGCATACAAAATGTGCAGTCGCGCTACACGTTACTACTAAATATCAAACCAATTAAACTTAATGAAAAGGCTTTAAAATACAGCACCTTTTTCGTTTGAGATGTATAAATAGATAGCCTGTCTTGTTCCTTAAGGTTCTGTTCTTGTGGTTCTCTGCTTCTTTCGTTGGCTGTGGCTCCCCGGAGATTTCTTGACTTGACAAATACACCTAGATTCTGGAGTAGAAAACTGTCTACGAGAGTTAATATATACGTTCAAAAATAAATGATACAATTATCCCAATAGGAATACAAAATGTGCAGTCGCTCTACAGGTTATTACTAAATATCAAACCAATTAAACTTAATGAAAAGGCTATAAAATACAGCACCGTTTTCGTTTGAGATATAGGCCTATATCTCGCCTGTTTTGTTTCTTAAGCTTCTGTTCTTGTGGTTCTCTACTTCTTTCGTTGGCTGTCGCTCCCCGGGGATTTCTTGACTTGAAAAATACACCTAGATTCTGAAATAGAAAACTGTTTAAGAATGTTAATAGATACGTTCAAAAATGCATAAATTATACCAATAGGCATACAAAATGTGCAGTCGCCCTACAGGTTATTACTAATTATAAAACCAATTAAACTTAATGAAAAGGCTATAAAATACAGCACCGTTTTCGTTTGAAATATATATATCGCGCCTGTCTTGTTCCTTTAGGTTCTGTTCTTGTGGTTCTCTGCTTCTTTCGTGGGCTGTTGTTCCCCGGGGATTTCTTGACTTGACATATACATCTATATTCTGGAATAGAAAACTATCTAAGAATGTTAATACATACGTTCCAAAATGCATAAATTATCCCAATAGGCATACAAAATGTGCAGTCACCCTACAGGTTATTACTAAATATCTAACCAATTAAACTTAATGAAAAGGCTATAAAAATACAGCACCGTTTTCGTTTGAGATATAGGCCTATATCTCGCCTGTCTTGTTCCTTAAGGTTCTGATATGTGGTTCTCGGCTTCTTTCGTTGGCTGTGGCTCCCCGAAGATTTTTTGACTTGACAAATACACCTAGTTTCTGGAATAGAAAACTGTCTTCGAGAGTTAATATATACGTTCAAAAAAAAAAGATACAATTATCCCAATAGGAATACAAAATCTGCAGTCGCTCTACAGGTTATTACTAATTATAAAACCAATTAATTAAACTTAATGAAAAGGCTTCAAAATACAGTACCGTTTCCGTTTTAGATATATATATCTCGCCTGTCTTGTTCCTTTAGGTTCTGTTCTTGTGGTTCTCTGCTTCTTTCGTTGTCTTTTGCTCCCCGGGGATTTCTTGACTTGACAAATACACCTAGATTCTGAAATAGAAAACTGTCAAAGAATGTTAATAGATACGTTCAAAAATGCATAAATTATACCAATAGGCATACAAAATGTGCAGTCGCCCTACAGGTTATTACTAAATATAAAACCAATTAAACTTAATGAAAAGGCTATAAAATACAGCACCGCTTTCGTTTAAGATGTATAAATAGATCGCCTGTCTTGTTCCTTAAGGTTCTGTTCTTGTGGTTCTCTGCTTCTTACGTTGGCTGTTGTTCCCCGGGAATTTCTTGACTTGACAAATACACATAGAAGCTGGAATAAAAAAACTATCTAACAGTGTTAATAGATGCGTTTAAAAATGCATAAATTATCCCAATAGGCATACAAAATGTGCAGTCGCCCTACAAGTTAATACTAAATATCAAACCAATTAAACTTAATGAAAAGGCTATAAAATACAGCACCGTTTTCGTTTGATATATATATTTCTCGCCTGTCTTGTTCGTTTAGGTTTTGTTCTTGTGGTTCTCTGCTTCTTTCGTGGGCTGTTGTTCCCCGGGAATTTCTTGACTTGACATATACATCTATATTCTGGAATAGAAAACTATCTAAGAATGTTAATACATACGTTCCAAAATGCATAAATTATCCCAATAGGCATACAAAATGTGCAGTCACCCTACAGGTTATTACTAAATATCTAACCAATTAAACTTAATGAAAAGGCTAAAAAAATACAGCACCGTTTTCGTTTGAGATATAGGCCTATATCTCGCCTGTCTTGTTCCTTTAGGTTCTGTTCTTGTGGTTCTCTGCTACTTTCGTTGGCTGTTATTCCCCGGGGATTTCTTGACTTGACAAATACACCTAGATTCTGAAATAGAAAACTGTCTAACAGTGTTAATAGATACGTTCAAAAATGCATAAGTTATCCCAATAGGCATACAAAATGTGCAGTCGCGCTACACGTTATTACTAAATATCAAACCAATTAAACTTAATGAAAAGGCTATAAAATAAAGCACCTTTTTCGTTTGAGATATAGGCCTATATCTCGCCTGTCTTGTTCCTTAAGGTTCTGTTCTTGTGGTTCTTTGCTTCTTTCGTTGGCTGTTTTTCCCCGGGGATTTGTTGACTTGACAAATACACCTGGATTCTGAAATAGAAAACTGTCTAACAGTGTTAATAGATACGTTCAAAAATGCATAAGTTATCCCAATAGGCATACAAAATGTGCAGTCGCGCTACACGTTATTACTAAATATAAAACCAATTAAACCTAATGAAAAGGCTATAAAATACAGCACCTTTTTCGTTTGAGATGTATAAATAGATCGCCTGTCTTGTTCCTTTAGGTTCTGTTCTTGTGGTTCTCTGCTTCTTACGTTGGCTGTTGTTCCCCGGGGATTTCTTGACTTGACAAATACACATAGAAGCTGGAATAAAAAAAACTATCCAACAGTGTTAATAGATGCGTTTAAAAATGCATAAATTATCCCAATAGGCATACAAAATGTGCAGTCGCGCTACACGTTACTACTAAATATCAAACCAATTAAACTTAATGAAAAGGCTTTAAAATACAGCACCTTTTTCGTTTGAGATGTATAAATAGATAGCCTGTCTTGTTCCTTAAGGTTCTGTTCTTGTGGTTCTCTGCTTCTTTCGTTGGCTGTGGCTCCCCGGAGATTTCTTGACTTGACAAATACACCTAGATTCTGGAGTAGAAAACTGTCTACGAGAGTTAATATATACGTTCAAAAATAAATGATACAATTATCCCAATAGGAATACAAAATGTGCAGTCGCTCTACAGGTTATTACTAATTATAAAACCAATTAAACTTAATAAAAAGGCTATAAAATACAGCACCGTTTTCGTTTGAGATATAGGCCTATATCTCGCCTGTCTTGTTTCTTAAGCTTCTGTTCTCGTGGTTCTCTACTTCTTTCGTTGGCTGTCGCTCCCCGGGGATTTCTTGACTTGAAAAATACACATAGATTTTGAAATAGAATACTGTCTAAGAGTGTCAATAGATACGTTCAAATTTGCATAAATTATCCCAATAGGTATACAAAATGTGCAGTCGCCCTACAGGTTATTACTAAATATAAAACCAATTAAACTTAATGAAAAGGCTATAAAATACAGCACCGTTTTCGTTTGAGATATATATATATAAATATATATATCTCGCCTGTCTTGTTCCTTTAGGTTCTGTTCTTGTGGTTCTCTGTTTCTTTCGTGGCCTGTTGTTTCCCGGGGATTTCTTGACTTGACAAATACACCTAGATTCTGAAATAGAAAACTGTCTAAGAATGTTAATAGATACGTTCAAAAATGCATAAATTATCCCAATAGGCATACAAAATGTGCAGTCGCCCTACAGGTTATTACTAAATATAAAACCGATTAAACTTAATGAAAAGGCTATAAAATACAGCACCGTTTTCGTTTGAGATATATATATATATATATATATATATATATATATATATATATATATATAAATATATATATCTCGCCTGTCTTGTTCCTTTAGGTTCTGTTCTTGTGGTTCTCTGTTTCTTTCGTGGCCTGTTGTTTCCCGGGGATTTCTTGACTTGACAAATACACCTAGATTCTGAAATAGAAAACTGTCTAAGAATGTTAATAGATACGTTCAAAAATGCATAAATTATACCAATAGGCATACAAAATGTGCAGTCGCCCTACAGGTTATTACTAAATATAAAACCAATTAAACTTAATGAAAAGGCTATAAAATACAGCACCGTTTTCGTTTGAGATATATATATCTCGTCTGTCTTGTTCCTTTAGGTTCTATTCTTGTGGTTCTCTGCTTCTTTCGGTGGCGGTTTTTCCCCGGGGATTTCTTGACTTGACAAATACACCTAGATTCTGAAATAGAAAACTGTCTAAGAGTATTAATAGATACGTTCAAAAATGCATAAATTATACCAATAGGCATACAAAATGTGCAGTCGCTTTACAGGTTATTACTAAATATCAAACCAATTAAACTTAATGAAAACGCTATAAAATACAGCACCTTTTTCGTTTGAGATGTATAAATAGATCGCCTGTCTTGTTCCTTTAGGTTCTGTTCTTGTGGTTCTCTGCTTCTTATGTTGGCTGTTGTTCCCCGGGGATTTCTTGACTTGACAAATACACATAGAAGCTGGAATAAAAAAAACTATCCAACAGTGTTAATAGATGCGTTCAAAAATGCATAAATTTTCCCAATAGGCATACAAAATGTGCAGTCGCCCTACAGGTTATTACTAAATATAAAACCAATTAAACTTAATGAAAAGGCTATAAAATACAGCACCGTTTTCGTTTGAGATATCTATATCTCGCCTGTCTTGTTCCTTTAGGTTCTGTTCTTGTGAATCTCTGCTTCTTTCTTTGGCTGTAGTTCCCCGGGGATTTCTTGACTTGACAAATACACCTAGATTCTGAAATAGAAAACTGTCTAAGAGTATTAATAGATACGTTCAAAAATGCATAAATTATACCAATAGGCATACAAAATGTGCAGTTGCTTTACAGGTTATTACTAAATATCAAACAAATGAATTAAAGTTAATGAAAAGGCTATAAAATACAGCACCGTTTTCGTTTGATATATATATATCTCGCCTGTCTTGTTCCTTTAGGTTCTGTTCTTGTGGTTCTCTGCTTCTTTCGTGGGATGTTGTTCCCCGGGGATTTGTTGACTTGACATATACATCTATATTCTGGAATAGAAAACTATCTAAGAATGTTAATACATACGTTCCAAAATGCATAAATTATTCCAATAGGCATACAAAATGTGCAGTCACCCTACAGGTTATTACTAAATATCAAACCAAATAAACTTAATGAAAAGGCTATAAAAATACAGCACCGTTTTCGTTTGAGATATAGGCCTATATCTCGCCTGTCTTGTTCCTTTAGGTTCTGTTCTTGTGGTTCTCTGTTACTTTCGTTGGCTGTTTTTCCCCGGGGATTTGTTGACTTGACAAATACACCTGGATTCTGAAATAGAAAACTGTCTAACAGTGTTAATAGATACGTTCAAAAATGCATAAGTTATCCCAATAGGCATACAAAATGTGCAGTCGCGCTACACGTTATTACTAAATATAAAACCAATTAAACCTAATGAAAAGGCTATAAAATACAGCACCTTTTTCGTTTGAGATGTATAAATAGATCGCCTGTCTTGTTCCTTTAGGTTCTGTTCTTGTGGTTCTCTGCTTCTTACGTTGGCTGTTGTTCCCCGGGGATTTCTTGACTTGACAAATACACATAGAAGCTGGAATAAAAAAAACTATCCAACAGTGTTAATAGATGCGTTTAAAAATGCATAAATTATCCCAATAGGCATACAAAATGTGCAGTCGCGCTACACGTTACTACTAAATATCAAACCAATTAAACTTAATGAAAAGGCTTTAAAATACAGCACCTTTTTCGTTTGAGATGTATAAATAGATAGCCTGTCTTGTTCCTTAAGGTTCTGTTCTTGTGGTTCTCTGCTTCTTTCGTTGGCTGTGGCTCCCCGGAGATTTCTTGACTTGACAAATACACCTAGATTCTGGAGTAGAAAACTGTCTACGAGAGTTAATATATACGTTCAAAAATAAATGATACAATTATCCCAATAGGAATACAAAATGTGCAGTCGCTCTACAGGTTATTACTAATTATAAAACCAATTAAACTTAATAAAAAGGCTATAAAATACAGCACCGTTTTCGTTTGAGATATAGGCCTATATCTCGCCTGTCTTGTTTCTTAAGCTTCTGTTCTCGTGGTTCTCTACTTCTTTCGTTGGCTGTCGCTCCCCGGGGATTTCTTGACTTGAAAAATACACATAGATTTTGAAATAGAATACTGTCTAAGAGTGTCAATAGATACGTTCAAATTTGCATAAATTATCCCAATAGGTATACAAAATGTGCAGTCGCCCTACAGGTTATTACTAAATATAAAACCAATTAAACTTAATGAAAAGGCTATAAAATACAGCACCGTTTTCGTTTGAGATATATATATATAAATATATATATCTCGCCTGTCTTGTTCCTTTAGGTTCTGTTCTTGTGGTTCTCTGTTTCTTTCGTGGCCTGTTGTTTCCCGGGGATTTCTTGACTTGACAAATACACCTAGATTCTGAAATAGAAAACTGTCTAAGAATGTTAATAGATACGTTCAAAAATGCATAAATTATACCAATAGGCATACAAAATGTGCAGTCGCTCTACAGGTTATTACTAAATATAAAACCAATTAAACTTAATGAAAAGGCTATAAAATACAGCACCGTTTTCGTTTGAGATATATATATCTCGTCTGTCTTGTTCCTTTAGGTTCTATTCTCGTAGTTCTCTGCTTCTTTCGGTGGCGGTTTTTCCCCGGGGATTTCTTGACTTGACAAATACACCTAGATTCTGAAATAGAAAACTGTCTAAGAGTATTAATAGATACGTTCAAAAATGCATAAATTATACCTATAGGCATACAAAATGTGCAGTCGCTTTACAGGTTATTACTAAATATCAAACCAATTAATTAAAATTAATGAAAAGGCTATAAAATACAGCACCGTTTTCGTTTGATATATATATATCTCGCCTGTCTTGTTCCTTTAGGTTCTGTTCTTGTGGTTCTCTGCTTCTTTCGTGGGCTGTTGTTCCCCGGGGATTTCTTGACTTGACATATACATCTATATTCTGGAATAGAAAACTATCTAAGAATGTTAATACATACGTTCCAAAATGCATAAAATATTCCAATAGGCATACAAAATGTGCAGTCACCCTACAGGTTATTACTAAATATCTAACCAATTAAACTTAATGAAAAGGCTATAAAATACAGCACCTTTTTCGTTTGAGATATAGGCCTATATCTCGCCTGTCTTGTTCCTTTAGGTTCTGTTCTTGTGGTTCTCTGCTACTTTCGTGTGCTGTTTTTCCCCGGGGATTTCTTGACTTGACAAATACACCTAGATTCTGAAATAGAAAACTGTCTAACAGTGTTAATAGATACTTTTAAAAATGCATAAGTTATCCCAATAGGCATACAAAATGTGCAGTCGCGCTACACGTTATTACTAAATATCAAACCAATAAAACTTAATGAAAAGGCTATAAAATACAGCACCTTTTTCGTTTGAGATGTATAAATAGATCGCCTGTCTTGTTCCTTTAGGTTCTGTTCTTGTGGTTCTCTGCTTCTTACGTTGGCTGTTGTTCCCCGGGGATTTCTTGACTTGACAAATACACATAGAAGCTGGAATAAAAAAAACTATCCAACAGTGTTAATAGATGCGTTTAAAAATGCATAAATTATCCCAATAGGCATACAAAATGTGCAGTCGCCCTACAGGTTATTACTAAATATAAAACCAATTAAACTTAATGAAAAGGCTATAAAATACAGCACCGTTTTCGTTTGAGATATCTATATCTCACCTGTCTTGTTCCTTTAGGTTCTGTTCTTGTGGTTCTCTGTTTCTTTCGTGGCCTGTTGTTTCCCGGGGATTTCTTGACTTGACAAATACACCTAGATTCTGAAATAGAAAACTGTCTAAGAATGTTAATAGGTACGTTTAAAAATGTATAAATTATACCAATAGGCATACAAAATGTGCAGTCGCCCTACAGGTTATTACTAAATATAAAACCAATTAAACTTAATGAAAAGGCTATAAAATACAACACCGTTTTCGTTTGAGATATCTATATCTCGCCTGTCTTGTTCCTTTAGGTTCTGTTCTTGTGAATCTCTGCTTCTTTCTTTGGCTGTAGTTCCCCGGGGATTTCTTGACTTGACAAATACACCTAGATTCTGAAATAGAAAACTGTCTAAGAGTATTAATAGATACGTTCAAAAATGCATAAATTATACCAATAGGCATACAAAATGTGCAGTTGCTTTACAGGTTATTACTAAATATCAAACAAATGAATTAAAGTTAATGAAAAGGCTATAAAATACAGCACCGTTTTCGTTTGATATATATATATCTCGCCTGTCTTGTTCCTTTAGGTTCTGTTCTTGTGGTTCTCTGCTTCTTTCGTGGGCTGTTGTTCCCCGGGGATTTGTTGACTTGACATATACATCTATATTCTGGAATAGAAAACTATCTAAGACTGTTAATACATACGTTCCAAAATGCATAAATTATTCCAATAGGCATACAAAATGTGCAGTCACCCTACAGGTTATTACTAAATATCAAACCAATTAAACTTAATGAAAAGGCTATAAAAATACAGCACCGTTTTCGTTTGAGATATAGGCCTATATCTCGCCTGTCTTGTTCCTTTAGGTTCTGTTCTTGTGGTTCTCTGTTACTTTCGTTGGCTGTTTTTCCCCGGGGATTTCTTGACTTGACAAATACACCTGGATTCTGAAATAGAAAACTGTCTAACAGTGTTAATAGATACGTTCAAAAATGCATAAGTTATCCCAATAGGCATACAAAATGTGCAGTCGCGCTACACGTTATTACTAAATATAAAACCAATTAAACCTAATGAAAAGGCTATAAAATACAGCACCTTTTTCGTTTGAGATGTATAAATAGATCGCCTGTCTTGTTCCTTTAGGTTCTGTTCTTGTGGTTCTCTGCTTCTTACGTTGGCTGTTGTTCCCCGGGGATTTCTTGACTTGACAAATACACATAGAAGCTGGAATAAAAAAAACTATCCAACAGTGTTAATATATGCGTTTAAAAATGCATAAATTATCCCAATAGGCATACAAAATGTGCAGTCGCGCTACACGTTACTACTAAATATCAAACCAATTAAACTTAATGAAAAGGCTTTAAAATACAGCACCTTTTTCGTTTGAGATGTATAAATAGATAGCCTGTCTTGTTCCTTAAGGTTCTGTTCTTGTGGTTCTCTGCTTCTTTCGTTGGCTGTGGCTCCCCGGAGATTTCTTGACTTGACAAATACACCTAGATTCTGGAGTAGAAAACTGTCTACGAGAGTTAATATATACGTTCAAAAATAAATGATACAATTATCCCAATAGGAATACAAAATGTGCAGTCGCTCTACAGGTTATTACTAATTATAAAACCAATTAAACTTAATAAAAAGGCTATAAAATACAGCACCGTTTTCGTTTGAGATATAGGCCTATATCTCGCCTGTCTTGTTTCTTAAGCTTCTGTTCTCGTGGTTCTCTACTTCTTTCGTTGGCTGTCGCTCCCCAGGGATTTCTTGACTTGAAAAATACACATAGATTTTGAAATAGAATACTGTCTAAGAGTGTCAATAGATACGTTCAAATTTGCATAAATTATCCCAATAGGTATACAAAATGTGCAGTCGCCCTACAGGTTATTACTAAATATAAAACCAATTAAACTTAATGAAAAGGCTATAAAATACAGCACCGTTTTCGTTTGAGATATATATATATAAATATATATATCTCGCCTGTCTTGTTCCTTTAGGTTCTGTTCTTGTGGTTCTCTGTTTCTTTCGTGGCCTGTTGTTTCCCGGGGATTTCTTGACTTGACAAATACACCTAGATTCTGAAATAGAAAACTGTCTAAGAATGTTAATAGATACGTTCAAAAATGCATAAATTATACCAATAGGCATACAAAATGTGCAGTCGCTCTACAGGTTATTACTAAATATAAAACCAATTAAACTTAATGAAAAGGCTATAAAATACAGCACCGTTTTCGTTTGAGATATATATATCTCGTCTGTCTTGTTCCTTTAGGTTCTATTCTCGTAGTTCTCTGCTTCTTTCGGTGGCGGTTTTTCCCCGGGGATTTCTTGACTTGACAAATACACCTAGATTCTGAAATAGAAAACTGTCTAAGAGTATTAATAGATACGTTCAAAAATGCATAAATTATACCTATAGGCATACAAAATGTGCAGTCGCTTTACAGGTTATTACTAAATATCAAACCAATTAATTAAAATTAATGAAAAGGCTATAAAATACAGCACCGTTTTCGTTTGATATATATATATCTCGCCTGTCTTGTTCCTTTAGGTTCTGTTCTTGTGGTTCTCTGCTTCTTTCGTGGGCTGTTGTTCCCCGGGGATTTCTTGACTTGACATATACATCTATATTCTGGAATAGAAAACTATCTAAGAATGTTAATACATACGTTCCAAAATGCATAAAATATTCCAATAGGCATACAAAATGTGCAGTCACCCTACAGGTTATTACTAAATATCTAACCAATTAAACTTAATGAAAAGGCTATAAAATACAGCACCTTTTTCGTTTGAGATATAGGCCTATATCTCGCCTGTCTTGTTCCTTTAGGTTCTGTTCTTGTGGTTCTCTGCTACTTTCGTGTGCTGTTTTTCCCCGGGGATTTCTTGACTTGACAAATACACCTAGATTCTGAAATAGAAAACTGTCTAACAGTGTTAATAGATACTTTTAAAAATGCATAAGTTATCCCAATAGGCATACAAAATGTGCAGTCGCGCTACACGTTATTACTAAATATCAAACCAATTAAACTTAATGAAAAGGCTATAAAATACAGCACCTTTTTCGTTTGAGATGTATAAATAGATCGCCTGTCTTGTTCCTTTAGGTTCTGTTCTTGTGGTTCTCTGCTTCTTACGTTGGCTGTTGTTCCCCGGGGATTTCTTGACTTGACAAATACACATAGAAGCTGGAATAAAAAAAACTATCCAACAGTGTTAATAGATGCGTTTAAAAATGCATAAATTATCCCAATAGGCATACAAAATGTGCAGTCGCCCTACAGGTTATTACTAAATATAAAACCAATTAAACTTAATGAAAAGGCTATAAAATACAGCACCGTTTTCGTTTGAGATATCTATATCTCACCTGTCTTGTTCCTTTAGGTTCTGTTCTTGTGGTTCTCTGTTTCTTTCGTGGCCTGTTGTTTCCCGGGGATTTCTTGACTTGACAAATACACCTAGATTCTGAAATAGAAAACTGTCTAAGAATGTTAATAGGTACGTTCAAAAATGTATAAATTATACCAATAGGCATACAAAATGTGCAGTCGCCCTACAGGTTATTACTAAATATAAAACCAATTAAACTTAATGAAAAGGCTATAAAATACAACACCGTTTTCGTTTGAGATATCTATATCTCGCCTGTCTTGTTCCTTTAGGTTCTGTTCTTGTGAATCTCTGCTTCTTTCTTTGGCTGTAGTTCCCCGGGGATTTCTTGACTTGACAAATACACCTAGATTCTGAAATAGAAAACTGTCTAAGAGTATTAATAGATACGTTCAAAAATGCATAAATTATACCAATAGGCATACAAAATGTGCAGTTGCTTTACAGGTTATTACTAAATATCAAACAAATGAATTAAAGTTAATGAAAAGGCTATAAAATACAGCACCGTTTTCGTTTGATATATATATATCTCGCCTGTCTTGTTCCTTTAGGTTCTGTTCTTGTGGTTCTCTGCTTCTTTCGTGGGCTGTTGTTCCCCGGGGATTTGTTGACTTGACATATACATCTATATTCTGGAATAGAAAACTATCTAAGAATGTTAATACATACGTTCCAAAATGCATAAATTATTCCAATAGGCATACAAAATGTGCAGTCACCCTACAGGTTATTACTAAATATCAAACCAATTAAACTTAATGAAAAGGCTATAAAAATACAGCACCGTTTTCGTTTGAGATATAGGCCTATATCTCGCCTGTCTTGTTCCTTTAGGTTCTGTTCTTGTGGTTCTCTGTTACTTTCGTTGGCTGTTTTTCCCCGGGGATTTCTTGACTTGACAAATACACCTGGATTCTGAAATAGAAAACTGTCTAACAGTGTTAATAGATACGTTCAAAAATGCATAAGTTATCCCAATAGGCATACAAAATGTGCAGTCGCGCTACACGTTATTACTAAATATAAAACCAATTAAACCTAATGAAAAGGCTATAAAATACAGCACCTTTTTCGTTTGAGATGTATAAATAGATCGCCTGTCTTGTTCCTTTAGGTTCTGTTCTTGTGGTTCTCTGCTTCTTACGTTGGCTGTTGTTCCCCGGGGATTTCTTGACTTGACAAATACACATAGAAGCTGGAATAAAAAAAACTATCCAACAGTGTTAATATATGCGTTTAAAAATGCATAAATTATCCCAATAGGCATACAAAATGTGCAGTCGCGCTACACGTTACTACTAAATATCAAACCAATTAAACTTAATGAAAAGGCTTTAAAATACAGCACCTTTTTCGTTTGAGATGTATAAATAGATAGCCTGTCTTGTTCCTTAAGGTTCTGTTCTTGTGGTTCTCTGCTTCTTTCGTTGGCTGTGGCTCCCCGGAGATTTCTTGACTTGACAAATACACCTAGATTCTGGAGTAGAAAACTGTCTACGAGAGTTAATATATACGTTCAAAAATAAATGATACAATTATCCCAATAGGAATACAAAATGTGCAGTCGCTCTACAGGTTATTACTAATTATAAAACCAATTAAACTTAATAAAAAGGCTATAAAATACAGCACCGTTTTCGTTTGAGATATAGGCCTATATCTCGCCTGTCTTGTTTCTTAAGCTTCTGTTCTCGTGGTTCTCTACTTCTTTCGTTGGCTGTCGCTCCCCAGGGATTTCTTGACTTGAAAAATACACATAGATTTTGAAATAGAATACTGTCTAAGAGTGTCAATAGATACGTTCAAATTTGCATAAATTATCCCAATAGGTATACAAAATGTGCAGTCGCCCTACAGGTTATTACTAAATATAAAACCAATTAAACTTAATGAAAAGGCTATAAAATACAGCACCGTTTTCGTTTGAGATATATATATATAAATATATATATCTCGCCTGTCTTGTTCCTTTAGGTTCTGTTCTTGTGGTTCTCTGTTTCTTTCGTGGCCTGTTGTTTCCCGGGGATTTCTTGACTTGACAAATACACCTAGATTCTGAAATAGAAAACTGTCTAAGAATGTTAATAGATACGTTCAAAAATGCATAAATTATACCAATAGGCATACAAAATGTGCAGTCGCTCTACAGGTTATTACTAAATATAAAACCAATTAAACTTAATGAAAAGGCTATAAAATACAGCACCGTTTTCGTTTGAGATATATATATCTCGTCTGTCTTGTTCCTTTAGGTTCTATTCTCGTAGTTCTCTGCTTCTTTCGGTGGCGGTTTTTCCCCGGGGATTTCTTGACTTGACAAATACACCTAGATTCTGAAATAGAAAACTGTCTAAGAGTATTAATAGATACGTTCAAAAATGCATAAATTATACCAATAGGCATACAAAATGTGCAGTCGCTTTACAGGTTATTACTAAATATCAAACCAATTAATTAAAATTAATGAAAAGCCTTTAAAATACAGCACCGTTTTCGTTTGATATATATATATCTCGCCTGTCTTGTTCCTTTAGGTTCTGTTCTTGTGGTTCTCTGCTTCTTTCGTGGGCTGTTGTTCCCCGGGGATTTCTTGACTTGACATATACATCTATATTCTGGAATAGAAAACTATCTAAGAATGTTAATACATACGTTCCAAAATGCATAAAATATTCCAATAGGCATACAAAATGTGCAGTCACCCTACAGGTTATTACTAAATATCTAACCAATTAAACTTAATGAAAAGGCTATAAAATACAGCACCTTTTTCGTTTGAGATATAGGCCTATATCTCGCCTGTCTTGTTCCTTTAGGTTCTGTTCTTGTGGTTCTCTGCTACTTTCGTGTGCTGTTTTTCCCCGGGGATTTCTTGACTTGACAAATACACCTAGATTCTGAAATAGAAAACTGTCTAACAGTGTTAATAGATACTTTCAAAAATGCATAAGTTATCCCAATAGGCATACAAAATGTGCAGTCGCGCTACACGTTATTACTAAATATCAAACCAATTAAACTTAATGAAAAGGCTATAAAATACAGCACCTTTTTCGTTTGAGATGTATAAATAGATCGCCTGTCTTGTTCCTTTAGGTTCTGTTCTTGTGGTTCTCTGCTTCTTACGTTGGCTGTTGTTCCCCGGGGATTTCTTGACTTGACAAATACACATAGAAGCTGGATTAAAAAAAACTATCCAACAGTGTTAATAGATGCGTTTAAAAATGCATAAATTATCCCAATAGGCATACAAAATGTGCAGTCGCCCTACAGGTTATTACTAAATATAAAACCAATTAAACTTAATGAAAAGGCTATAAAATACAGCACCGTTTTCGTTTGAGATATCTATATCTCGCCTGTCTTGTTCCTTTAGGTTCTGTTCTTGTGAATCTCTGCTTCTTTCTTTGGCTGTAGTTCCCCGGGGATTTCTTGACTTGACAAATACACCTAGATTCTGAAATAGAAAACTGTCTAAGAATGTTAATAGGTACGTTCAAAAATGTATAAATTATACCAATAGGCATACAAAATGTGCAGTCGCCCTACAGGTTATTACTAAATATAAAACCAATTAAACTTAATGAAAAGGCTATAAAATACAGCACCGTTTTCGTTTGAGATATATATATATAAATATATATATCTCGCCTCTCTTGTTCCTTTAGGTTCTGTTCTTGTGGTTCTCTGTTTCTTTCGTGGCCTGTTGTTTCCCGGGGATTTCTTGACTTGACAAATACACCTAGATTCTGAAATAGAAAACTGTCTAAGAATGTTAATAGATACGTTCAAAAATGCATAAATTATACCAATAGGCATACAAAATGTGCAGTCGCCCTACAGGTTATTACTAAATATAAAACCAATTAAACTTAATGAAAAGGCTATAAAATACAGCACCGTTTTCGTTTGAGATATATATATCTCGTCTGTCTTGTTCCTTTAGGTTCTATTCTTGTGGTTCTCTGCTTCTTTCGGTGGCGGTTTTTCCCCGGGGATTTCTTGACTTGACAAATACACCTAGATTCTGAAATAGAAAACTGTCTAACAGTGTTAATAGATACGTTCAAAAATGCATAAGTTATCCCAATAGGCATACAAAATGTGCAGTCGCGCTACACGTTATTACTAAATATAAAACCAATTAAACCTAATGAAAAGGCTATAAAATACAGCACCTTTTTCGTTTGAGATGTATAAATAGATCGCCTGTCTTGTTCCTTTAGGTTCTGTTCTTGTGGTTCTCTGCTTCTTTCGTGGGCTGTTGTTCCCCGGGGCTTTGTTGACTTGACATATACATCTATATTCTGGAATAGAAAACTATCTAAGAATGTTAATACATACGTTCCAAAATGCATAAATTATTCCAATAGGCATACAAAATGTGCAGTCACCCTACAGGTTATTACTAAATATCAAACCAATTAAACTTAATGAAAAGGCTATAAAAATACAGCACCGTTTTCGTTTGAGATATAGGCCTATATCTCGCCTGTCTTGTTCCTTTAGGTTCTGTTCTTGTGGTTCTCTGTTACTTTCGTTGGCTGTTTTTCCCCGGGGATTTCTTGACTTGACAAATACACCTGGATTCTGAAATAGAAAACTGTCTAACAGTGTTAATAGATACGTTCAAAAATGCATAAGTTATCCCAATAGGCATACAAAATGTGCAGTCGCGCTACACGTTATTACTAAATATAAAACCAATTAAACCTAATGAAAAGGCTATAAAATACAGCACCTTTTTCGTTTGAGATGTATAAATAGATCGCCTGTCTTGTTCCTTTAGGTTCTGTTCTTGTGGTTCTCTGCTTCTTACGTTGGCTGTTGTTCCCCGGGGATTTCTTGACTTGACAAATACACATAGAAGCTGGAATAAAAAAAACTATCCAACAGTGTTAATAGATGCGTTTAAAAATGCATAAATTATCCCAATAGGCATACAAAATGTGCAGTCGCGCTACACGTTACTACTAAATATCAAACCAATTAAACTTAATGAAAAGGCTTTAAAATACAGCACCTTTTTCGTTTGAGATGTATAAATAGATAGCCTGTCTTGTTCCTTAAGGTTCTGTTCTTGTGGTTCTCTGCTTCTTTCGTTGGCTGTGGCTCCCCGGAGATTTCTTGACTTGACAAATACACCTAGATTCTGGAGTAGAAAACTGTCTACGAGAGTTAATATATACGTTCAAAAATAAATGATACAATTATCCCAATAGGAATACAAAATGTGCAGTCGCTCTACAGGTTATTACTAATTATAAAACCAATTAAACTTAATAAAAAGGCTATAAAATACAGCACCGTTTTCGTTTGAGATATAGGCCTATATCTCGCCTGTCTTGTTTCTTAAGCTTCTGTTCTCGTGGTTCTCTACTTCTTTCGTTGGCTGTCGCTCCCCGGGGATTTCTTGACTTGAAAAATACACATAGATTTTGAAATAGAATACTGTCTAAGAGTGTCAATAGATACGTTCAAATTTGCATAAATTATCCCAATAGGTATACAAAATGTGCAGTCGCCCTACAGGTTATTACTAAATATAAAACCAATTAAACTTAATGAAAAGGCTATAAAATACAGCACCGTTTTCGTTTGAGATATATATATATAAATATATATATCTCGCCTGTCTTGTTCCTTTAGGTTCTGTTCTTGTGGTTCTCTGTTTCTTTCGTGGCCTGTTGTTTCCCGGGGATTTCTTGACTTAACAAATACACCTAGATTCTGAAATAGAAAACTGTCTAAGAATGTTAATAGATACGTTCAAAAATGCATAAATTATACCAATAGGCATACAAAATGTGCAGTCGCTCTACAGGTTATTACTAAATATAAAACCAATTAAACTTAATGAAAAGGCTATAAAATACAGCACCGTTTTCGTTTGAGATATATATATCTCGTCTGTCTTGTTCCTTTAGGTTCTATTCTCGTAGTTCTCTGCTTCTTTCAGTGGCGGTTTTTCCCCGGGGATTTCTTGACTTGACAAATACACCTAGATTCTGAAATAGAAAACTGTCTAAGAGTATTAATAGATACGTTCAAAAATGCATAAATTATACCAATAGGCATACAAAATGTGCAGTCGCTTTACAGGTTATTACTAAATATCAAACCAATTAATTAAAATTAATGAAAAGGCTATAAAATACAGCACCGTTTTCGTTTGATATATATATATCTCGCCTGTCTTGTTCCTTTAGGTTCTGTTCTTGTGGTTCTCTGCTTCTTTCGTGGGCTGTTGTTCCCCGGGGATTTCTTGACTTGACATATACATCTATATTCTGGAATAGAAAACTATCTAAGAATGTTAATACATACGTTCCAAAATGCATAAAATATTCCAATAGGCATACAAAATGTGCAGTCACCCTACAGGTTATTACTAAATATCTAACCAATTAAACTTAATGAAAAGGCTATAAAATACAGCACCTTTTTCGTTTGAGATATAGGCCTATATCTCGCCTGTCTTGTTCCTTTAGGTTCTGTTCTTGTGGTTCTCTGCTACTTTCGTGTGCTGTTTTTCCCCGGGGATTTCTTGACTTGACAAATACACCTAGATTCTGAAATAGAAAACTGTCTAACAGTGTTAATAGATACTTTCAAAAATGCATAAGTTATCCCAATAGGCATACAAAATGTGCAGTCGCGCTACACGTTATTACTAAATATCAAACCAATTAAACTTAATGAAAAGGCTATAAAATACAGCACCTTTTTCGTTTGAGATGTATAAATAGATCGCCTGTCTTGTTCCTTTAGGTTCTGTTCTTGTGGTTCTCTGCTTCTTACGTTGGCTGTTGTTCCCCGGGGATTTCTTGACTTGACAAATACACATAGAAGCTGGAATAAAAAAAACTATCCAACAGTGTTAATAGATGCGTTTAAAAATGCATAAATTATCCCAATAGGCATACAAAATGTGCAGTCGCCCTACAGGTTATTACTAAATATAAAACCAATTAAACTTAATGAAAAGGCTATAAAATACAGCACCGTTTTCGTTTGAGATATCTATATCTCGCCTGTCTTGTTCCTTTAGGTTCTGTTCTTGTGAATCTCTGCTTCTTTCTTTGGCTGTAGTTCCCCGGGGATTTCTTGACTTGACAAATACACCTAGATTCTGAAATAGAAAACTGTCTTAGAATGTTAATAGGTACGTTCAAAAATGTATAAATTATACCAATAGGCATACAAAATGTGCAGTCGCCCTACAGGTTATTACTAAATATAAAACCAATTAAACTTAATGAAAAGGCTATAAAATACAGCACCGTTTTCGTTTGAGATATATATATATAAATATATATATCTCGCCTCTCTTGTTCCTTTAGGTTCTGTTCTTGTGGTTCTCTGTTTCTTTCGTGGCCTGTTGTTTCCCGGGGATTTCTTGACTTGACAAATACACCTAGATTCTGAAATAGAAAACTGTCTAAGAATGTTAATAGATACGTTCAAAAATGCATAAATTATACCAATAGGCATACAAAATGTGCAGTCGCCCTACAGGTTATTACTAAATATAAAACCAATTAAACTTAATGAAAAGGCTATAAAATACAGCACCGTTTTCGTTTGAGATATATATATCTCGTCTGTCTTGTTCCTTTAGGTTCTATTCTTGTGGTTCTCTGCTTCTTTCGGTGGCGGTTTTTCCCCGGGGATTTCTTGACTTGACAAATACACCTAGATTCTGAAATAGAAAACTGTCTAAGAGTATTAATAGATACGTTCAAAAATGCATAAATTATACCAATAGGCATACAAAATGTGCAGTCGCTTTACAGGTTATTACTAAATATCAAACCAATTAATTAAAATTAATGAAAAGGCTATAAAATACAGCACCGTTTTCGTTTGATATATATATATCTCGCCTGTCTTGTTCCTTTAGGTTCTGTTCTTGTGGTTCTCTGCTTCTTTCGTGGGCTGTTGTTCCCCGGGGATTTCTTGACTTGACATATACATCTATATTCTGGAATAGAAAACTATCTAAAAATGTTAATACATACGTTCCAAAATGCATAAGTTATCCCAATAGGCATACAAAATGTGCAGTCGCGCTACACGTTATTACTAAATATCAAACCAATTAAACTTAATGAAAAGGCTATAAAATACAGCACCTTTTTCGTTTGAGATGTATAAATAGATCGCCTGTCTTGTTCCTTTAGGTTCTGTTCTTGTGGTTCTCTGCTTCTTACGTTGGCTGTTGTTCCCCGGGGATTTCGTGACTTGACAAATACACATAGAAGCTGGAATAAAAAAAACTATCCAACAGTGTTAATAGATGCGTTTAAAAATGCATAAATTATCCCAATAGGCATACAAAATGTGCAGTCGCGCTACACGTTATTACTAAATATCAAACCAATTAAACTTAATGAAAAGGCTATAAAATACAGCACCTTTTTCGTTTGAGATGTATAAATAGATCGCCCGTCTTGTTCCTTAAGGTTCTGTTCTTGTGGTTCTCTGCTTCTTTCGTTGGCTGTGGCTCCCCGGAGATTTTTTGACTTGACAAATACACCTAGATTCTGGAATAGAAAACTGTCTACGAGAGTTAATATATACGTTCAAAAATAAATGATACAATTATCCCAATAGGAATACAAAATGTGCAGTCGCTCTACAGTTTATTACTAAATATAAAACCAATTAAACTTAATGAAAAGGCTATAAAATACAGCACAGATTTCGTTTGAGATATCTATATCTCGCCTGTCTTGTTCCTTTAGGTTCTGTTCTTGTGAATCTCTGCTTCTTTCTTTGGCTGTAGTTCCCCGGGGATTTCTTGACTTGACAAATACACCTAGATTCTGAAATAGAAAACTGTCTAAGAATGTTAATAGATACGTTCAAAAAAGTATAAATTATACCAATAGGCATACAAAATGTGCAGTCGCCCTACAGGTTATTACTAAATATAAAACCAATTAAACTTAATGAAAAGGCTAAAAAATACAGCACCGTTTTCGTTTGAGATGTATAAATAGATCGCCTGTCTTGTTCCTTTAGGTTCTGTTCTTGTGGTTCTCTGCTTCTTACGTTGGCTGTTGTTCCCCGGGGATTTCTTGACTTGACAAATACACATAGAAGCTGGAATAAAAAAAACTATCCAACAGTGTTAATAGATGCGTTTAAAAATGCATAAACTATCCCAATAGGCATACAAAATGTGCAGTCGCGCTACACGTTATTACTAAATATCAAACCAATTAAACTTAATGAAAAGGCTTTAAAATACAGCACCTTTTTCGTTTGAGATGTATAAATAGATCGCCTGTCTTGTTCATTAAGGTTCTGTTCTTGTGGTTCTCTGCTTTTTTTGTTGGCTTTTTTCCCAGGGGATTTCTTGACTTGACAAATACACATAGATTTTGAAATAGAATACTGTGTAAGAGTGTCAATAGATACGTTCAAAAATGCATAAATTATCCCAACAGGCATACAAAATGTGCAGTCGCGCTACAGGTTATTACTAAATATCAAACCAATTAAACTTAATAAAAAGGCTATAAAATACAGCACCGGTTTCGTTTGAGATATCTATATCTCGCCTGTCTTGTTCCTTTAGGTTCTGTTCTTGTGAATCTCTGCTTCTTTCTTTGGCTGTAGTTCCCCGGGGATTTCTTGACTTGACAAATACACCTAGATTCTGAAATAGAAAACTGTCTAAGAATGTTAATAGATACGTTCAAAAAAGTATAAATTATACCTATAGGCATACAAAATGTGCAGTCGCCCTACAGGTTATTACTAAATATAAAACCAATTAAACTTAATGAAAAGGCTATAAAATACAGCACCGTTTTCGTTTGAGATATATATATATATATATATATATATATATATATATATATATATATAAATATATATATCTCGCCTGTATTGTTCCTTTAGGTTCTGTTCTTGTGGTTCTCTGTTTCTTTCGTGGCCTGTTGTTTCCCGGGAGTTTCTTGACTTGACAAATACACATAGATTCTGAAATAGAAAACTGTCTAAGAATGTTAATAGATACGTTCAAAAATGCATAAATTATACCAATAGGCATACAAAATGTGCAGTCGCCCTACAGGTTATTACTAAATATAAAACCAATTAATGAAAAGGCTATAAAATACAGCACCGTTTTCGTTTGAGATATATATATCTCGTCTGTCTTGTTCCTTTAGGTTCTATTCTTGTGGTTCTCTGCTTCTTTCGGTTGCGGTTTTTCCCCGGGGATTTCTTGACTTGACAAATACACCTAGATTCTGAAATAGAAAACTGTCTAAGAGTATTAATAGATACGTTCAAAAATGCATAAATTATACCAATAGGCATACAAAATGTGCAGTCGCTTTACAGGTTATTACTAAATATCAAACCAATTAATTAAAATTAATGAAAAGGCTATAAAATACAGCACCGTTTTCGTTTGATATATATATATCTCGCCTGTCTTGTTCCTTTAGGTTCTGTTCTTGTGGTTCTCTGCTTCTTTCGTGGGCTGTTGTTCCCCGGGGATTTCTTGACTTGACATATACATCTATATTCTGGAATAGAAAACTATCTAAGAATGTTAATACATACGTTCCAAAATGCATAAATTATACCAATAGGCATACAAAATGTGCAGTCGCCCTACAGGTTATTACTAAATATAAAACCAATTAATGAAAAGGCTATAAAATACAGCACCGTTGTCGTTTGAGATATATATATCTCGTCTGTCTTGTTCCTTTAGGTTCTATTCTTGTGGTTCTCTGCTTCTTTCGGTTGCGGTTTTTCCCCGGGGATTTCTTGACTTGACAAATACACCTAGATTCTGAAATAGAAAACTGTCTAAGAGTATTAATAGATACGTTCAAAAATGCATAAATTATACCAATAGGCATACAAAATGTGCAGTCGCTTTACAGGTTATTACTAAATATCAAACCAATTAATTAAAATTAATGAAAAGGCTATAAAATACAGCACCGTTTTCGTTTGATATATATATATCTCGCCTGTCTTGTTCCTTTAGGTTCTGTTCTTGTGGTTCTCTGCTTCTTTCGTGGGCTGTTGTTCCCCGGGGATTTCTTGACTTGACATATACATCTATATTCTGGAATAGAAAACTATCTAAGAATGTTAATACATACGTTCCAAAATGCATAAAATATTCCAATAGGCATACAAAATGTGCAGTCACCCTACAGGTTATTACTAAATATCTAACCAATTAAACTTAATGAAAAGGCTATAAAAATACAGCACCGTTTTCGTTTGAGATATAGGCCTATATCTCGCCTGTCTTGTTCCTTTAGGTTCTGTTCTTGTGGTTCTCTGCTACTTTCGTTGGCTGTTTTTCCCCGGGGATTTCTTGACTTGACAAATACACCTAGATTCTGAAATAGAAAACTGTCTAACAGTGTTAATAGATACTTTCAAAAATGCATAAGTTATCCCAATAGGCATACAAAATGTGCAGTCGCGCTACACGTTATTACTAAATATCAAACCAATTAAACTTAATGAAAAGGCTATAAAATACAGCACCTTTTTCGTTTGAGATGTATAAATAGATCGCCTGTCTTGTTCCTTTAGGTTCTGTTCTTGTGGTTCTCTGCTTCTTACGTTGGCTGTTGTTCCCCGGGGATTTCTTGACTTGACAAATACACCTAGATTCTGAAATAGAAAACTGTCTAAGAATGTTAATAGATACGTTCAAAAATGCATAAATTATACCAATAGGCATACAAAATGTGCAGTCGCCCTACAGGTTATTACTAAATATAAAACCAATTAAACTTAATGAAAAGGCTATAAAATACAGCACCGTTTTAGTTTGAGATATATATATCTCGTCTGTCTTGTTCCTTTAGGTTCTATTCTTGTGGTTCTCTGCTTCTTTCGGTGGCGGTTTTTCCCCGGGGATTTCTTGACTTGACAAATACACCTAGATTCTGAAATAGAAAACTGTCTAAGAGTATTAATAGATACGTTCAAAAATGCATAAATTATACCAATAGGCATACAAAATGTGCAGTCGCTTTACAGGTTATTACTAAATATCAAACCAATTAATTAAAATTAATGAAAAGGCTATAAAATACAGCACCGTTTTCGTTTGATATATATATATCTCGCCTGTCTTGTTCCTTTAGGTTCTGTTCTTGTGGTTCTCTGCTTCTTTCGTGGGCTGTTGTTCCCCGGGGATTTCTTGACTTGACATATACATCTATATTCTGGAATAGAAAACTATCTAAAAATGTTAATACATACGTTCCAAAATGCATAAAATATTCCAATAGGCATACAAAATGTGCAGTCACCCTACAGGTTATTACTAAATATCTAACCAATTAAACTTAATGAAAAGGCTATAAAAATACAGCACCGTTTTCGTTTGAGATATAGGCCTATATCTCGCCTGTCTTGTTCCTTTAGGTTCTGTTCTTGTGGTTCTCTGCTTCTTACGTTGGCTGTTGTTCCCCGGGGATTTCTTGACTTGACAAATACACATAGAAGCTGGAATAAAAAAAACTATCCAACAGTGTTAATAGATGCGTTTAAAAATGCATAAATTATCCCAATAGGCATACAAAATGTGCAGTCGCGCTACACGTTACTACTAAATATCAAACCAATTAAACTTAATGAAAAGGCTTTAAAATACAGCACCTTTTTCGTTTGAGATGTATAAATAGATAGCCTGTCTTGTTCCTTAAGGTTCTGTTCTTGTGGTTCTCTGCTTCTTTCGTTGGCTGTGGCTCCCCGGAGATTTCTTGACTTGACAAATACACCTAGATTCTGGAGTAGAAAACTGTCTACGAGAGTTAATATATACGTTCAAAAATAAATGATACAATTATCCCAATAGGAATACAAAATGTGCAGTCGCTCTACAGGTTATTACTAATTATAAAACCAATTAAACTTAATAAAAAGGCTATAAAATACAGCACCGTTTTCGTTTGAGATATAGGCCTATATCTCGCCTGTCTTGTTTCTTAAGCTTCTGTTCTCGTGGTTCTCTACTTCTTTCGTTGGCTGTCGCTCCCCGGGGATTTCTTGACTTGAAAAATACACATAGATTTTGAAATAGAATACTGTCTAAGAGTGTCAATAGATACGTTCAAATTTGCATAAATTATCCCAATAGGTATACAAAATGTGCAGTCGCCCTACAGGTTATTACTAAATATAAAACCAATTAAACTTAATGAAAAGGCTATAAAATACAGCACCGTTTTCGTTTGAGATATATATATATAAATATATATATCTCGCCTGTCTTGTTCCTTTAGGTTCTGTTCTTGTGGTTCTCTGTTTCTTTCGTGGCCTGTTGTTTCCCGGGGATTTCTTGACTTGACAAATACACCTAGATTCTGAAATAGAAAACTGTCTAAGAATGTTAATAGATACGTTCAAAAATGCATAAATTATACCAATAGGCATACAAAATGTGCAGTCGCTCTACAGGTTATTACTAAATATAAAACCAATTAAACTTAATGAAAAGGCTATAAAATACAGCACCGTTTTCGTTTGAGATATATATATCTCGTCTGTCTTGTTCCTTTAGGTTCTATTCTCGTAGTTCTCTGCTTCTTTCGGTGGCGGTTTTTCCCCGGGGATTTCTTGACTTGACAAATACACCTAGATTCTGAAATAGAAAACTGTCTAAGAGTATTAATAGTTACGTTCAAAAATGCATAAATTATACCAATAGGCATACAAAATGTGCAGTCGCTTTACAGGTTATTACTAAATATCAAACCAATTAATTAAAATTAATGAAAAGGCTATAAAATACAGCACCGTTTTCGTTTGATATATATATATCTCGCCTGTCTTGTTCCTTTAGGTTCTGTTCTTGTGGTTCTCTGCTTCTTTCGTGGGCTGTTGTTCCCCGGGGATTTCTTGACTTGACATATACATCTATATTCTGGAATAGAAAACTATCTAAGAATGTTAATACATACGTTCCAAAATGCATAAAATATTCCAATAGGCATACAAAATGTGCAGTCACCCTACAGGTTATTACTAAATATCTAACCAATTAAACTTAATGAAAAGGCTATAAAATACAGCACCTTTTTCGTTTGAGATATAGGCCTATATCTCGCCTGTCTTGTTCCTTTAGGTTCTGTTCTTGTGGTTCTCTGCTACTTTCGTGTGCTGTTTTTCCCCGGGGATTTCTTGACTTGACAAATACACCTAGATTCTGAAATAGAAAACTGTCTAACAGTGTTAATAGATACTTTCAAAAATGCATAAGTTATCCCAATAGGCATACAAAATGTGCAGTCGCGCTACACGTTATTACTAAATATCAAACCAATTAAACTTAATGAAAAGGCTATAAAATACAGCACCTTTTTCGTTTGAGATGTATAAATAGATCGCCTGTCTTGTTCCTTTAGGTTCTGTTCTTGTGGTTCTCTGCTTCTTACGTTGGCTGTTGTTCCCCGGGGATTTCTTAACTTGACAAATACACATAGAAGCTGGAATAAAAAAAACTATCCAACAGTGTTAATAGATGCGTTTAAAAATGCATAAATTATCCCAATAGGCATACAAAATGTGCAGTCGCCCTACAGGTTATTACTAAATATAAAACCAATTAAACTTAATGAAAAGGCTATAAAATACAGCACCGTTTTCGTTTGAGATATCTATATCTCGCCTGTCTTGTTCCTTTAGGTTCTGTTCTTGTGAATCTCTGCTTCTTTCTTTGGCTGTAGTTCCCCGGGGATTTCTTGACTTGACAAATACACCTAGATTCTGAAATAGAAAACTGTCTAAGAATGTTAATAGGTACGTTCAAAAATGTATAAATTATACCAATAGGCATACAAAATGTGCAGTCGCCCTACAGGTTATTACTAAATATAAAACCAATTAAACTTAATGAAAAGGCTATAAAATACAGCACCGTTTTCGTTTGAGATATATATATATAAATATATATATCTCGCCTCTCTTGTTCCTTTAGGTTCTGTTCTTGTGGTTCTCTGTTTCTTTCGTGGCCTGTTGTTTCCCGGGGATTTCTTGACTTGACAAATACACCTAGATTCTGAAATAGAAAACTGTCTAAGAATGTTAATAGATACGTTCAAAAATGCATAAATTATACCAATAGGCATACAAAATGTGCAGTCGCCCTACAGGTTATTACTAAATATAAAACCAATTAAACTTAATGAAAAGGCTATAAAATACAGCACCGTTTTCGTTTGAGATATATATATCTCGTCTGTCTTGTTCCTTTAGGTTCTATTCTTGTGGTTCTCTGCTTCTTTCGGTGGCGGTTTTTCCCCGGGGATTTCTTGACTTGACAAATACACCTAGATTCTGAAATAGAAAACTGTCTAAGAGTATTAATAGATACGTTCAAAAATGCATAAATTATACCAATAGGCATACAAAATGTGCAGTCGCTTTACAGGTTATTACTAAATATCAAACCAATTAATTAAAATTAATGAAAAGGCTATAAAATACAGCACCGTTTTCGTTTGATATATATATATCTCGCCTGTCTTGTTCCTTTAGGTTCTGTTCTTGTGGTTCTCTGCTTCTTTCGTGGGCTGTTGTTCCCCGGGGATTTCTTGACTTGACATATACATCTATATTCTGGAATAGAAAACTATCTAAAAATGTTAATACATACGTTCCAAAATGCATAAAATATTCCAATAGGCATACAAAATGTGCAGTCACCCTACAGGTTATTACTAAATATCTAACCAATTAAACTTAATGAAAAGGCTATAAAAATACAGCACCGTTTTCGTTTGAGATATAGGCCTATATCTCGCCTGTCTTGTTCCTTTAGGTTCTGTTCTTGTGGTTCTCTGCTACTTTCGTTGGCTGTTTTTCCCCGGGGATTTCTTGACTTGACAAATACACCTAGATTCTGAAATAGAAAACTGTCTAACAGTGTTAATAGATACTTTCAAAAATGCATAAGTTATCCCAATAGGCATACAAAATGTGCAGTCGCGCTACACGTTATTACTAAATATCAAACCAATTAAACTTAATGAAAAGGCTATAAAATACAGCACCTTTTTCGTTTGAGATGTATAAATAGATCGCCTGTCTTGTTCCTTTAGGTTCTGTTCTTGTGGTTCTCTGCTTCTTACGTTGGCTGTTGTTCCCCGGGGATTTCTTGACTTGACAAATACACATAGAAGCTGGAATAAAAAAAAACTATCCAACAGTGTTAATAGATGCGTTTAAAAATGCATAAATTATCCCAATAGGCATACAAAATGTGCAGTCGCGCTACACGTTATTACTAAATATCAAACCAATTAAACTTAATGAAAAGGCTATAAAATACAGCACCTTTTTCGTTTGAGATGTATAAATAGATCGCCCGTCTTGTTCCTTAAGGTTCTGTTCTTGTGGTTCTCTGCTTCTTTCGTTGGCTGTGGCTCCCCGGAGATTTTTTGACTTGACAAATACACCTAGATTCTGGAATAGAAAACTGTCTACGAGAGTTAATATATACGTTCAAAAATAAATGATACAATTATCCCAATAGGAATACAAAATGTGCAGTCGCTCTACAGGTTATTACTAATTATAAAACAAATCAATAAAACTTAATGAAAAGGCTTCAAAATACAGTACCGTTTCCGTTTTAGATATATATTTCTCGCCTGTCTTGTTCCTTTAGGTTCTGTTCTTGTGGGTCTCTGCTTCTTTCGTTGGCTTTTGCTCCCCGGGGATTTCTTGACTTGACAAATACACCTAGATTCTGAAATAGAAAACTGTCAAAGAATGTTAATAGATACGTTCAAAAATGCATAAATTATACCAATAGGCATACAAAATGTGCAGTCGCCCTACAGGTTATTACTAAATATAAAACCAATTAAACTTAATGAAAAGGCTATAAAATACAGCACCGTTTTCGTTTGAGATGTATAAATAGATCGCCTGTCTTGTTCCTTTAGGTTCTGTTCTTGTGGTTCTCTGCTTCTTACGTTGGCTGTTGTTCCCCGGGGATTTCTTGACTTAACAAATACACATAGAAGCTGGAATAAAAAAAACTATCCAACAGTGTTAATAGATGCGTTTAAAAATGCATAAACTATCCCAATAGGCATACAAAATGTGCAGTCGCGCTACACGTTATTACTAAATATCAAACCAATTAAACTTAATGAAAAGGCTTTAAAATACAGCACCTTTTTCGTTTGAGATGTATAAATAGATCGCCTGTCTTGTTCATTAAGGTTCTGTTCTTGTGGTTCTCTGCTTTTTTTGTTGGCTTTTTTCCCAGGGGATTTCTTGACTTGACAAATACACATAGATTTTGAAATAGAATACTGTGTAAGAGTGTCAATAGATACGTTCAAAAATGCATAAATTATCCCAACAGGCATACAAAATGTGCAGTCGCGCTACAGGTTATTACTAAAAATCAAACCAATTAAACTTAATAAAAAGGCTATAAAATACAGCACCGGTTTCGTTTGAGATATAGGCCTATATCTCGCCTGTCTTGTTCCTTAAAGTTCTGTTCTTGTGGTTCTCTGCTTCTTTCGTGGGCTGTTGTTCCCCGGGGATTTCGTGACTTGACAAATACACCTATATTCTGGAATAGAAAACTTTCTAAGAATGTTAATACATACGTTCCAAAATGCATAAATTATTCCGATAGGCATACAAAATGTGCAGTCGCCCTACAGGTTATTACTAAATATAAAACCAATTAAACTTAATGAAAAGGCTATAAAATACAGCACCGTTTTCGTTTGAGATATCTATATCTCGCCTGTCTTGTTCCTTTAGGTTCTGTTCTTGTGAATCTCTGCTTCTTTCTTTGGCTGTAGTTCCCCGGGGATTTCTTGACTTGACAAATACACCTAGATTCTGAAATAGAAAACTGTCTAAGAATGTTAATAGGTACGTTCAAAAATGTATAAATTATACCAATAGGCATACAAAATGTGCAGTCGCCCTACAGGTTATTACTAAATATAAAACCAATTAAACTTAATGAAAAGGCTATAAAATACAGCACCGTTTTCGTTTGAGATATATATATATAAATATATATATCTCGCCTCTCTTGTTCCTTTAGGTTCTGTTCTTGTGGTTCTCTGTTTCTTTCGTGGCCTGTTGTTTCCCGGGGATTTCTTGACTTGACAAATACACCTAGATTCTGAAATAGAAAACTGTCTAAGAATGTTAATAGATACGTTCAAAAATGCATAAATTATACCAATAGGCATACAAAATGTGCAGTCGCCCTACAGGTTATTACTAAATATAAAACCAATTAAACTTAATGAAAAGGCTATAAAATACAGCACCGTTTTCGTTTGAGATATATATATCTCGTCTGTCTTGTTCCTTTAGGTTCTATTCTTGTGGTTCTCTGCTTCTTTCGGTGGCGGTTTTTCCCCGGGGATTTCTTGACTTGACAAATACACCTAGATTCTGAAATAGAAAACTGTCTAAGAGTATTAATAGATACGTTCAAAAATGCATAAATTATACCAATAGGCATACAAAATGTGCAGTCGCTTTACAGGTTATTACTAAATATCAAACCAATTAATTAAAATTAATGAAAAGGCTATAAAATACAGCACCGTTTTCGTTTGATATATATATATCTCGCCTGTCTTGTTCCTTTAGGTTCTGTTCTTGTGGTTCTCTGCTTCTTTCGTGGGCTGTTGTTCCCCGGGGATTTCTTGACTTGACATATACATCTATATTCTGGAATAGAAAACTATCTAAAAATGTTAATACATACGTTCCAAAATGCATAAAATATTCCAATAGGCATACAAAATGTGCAGTCACCCTACAGGTTATTACTAAATATCTAACCAATTAAACTTAATGAAAAGGCTATAAAAATACAGCACCGTTTTCGTTTGAGATATAGGCCTATATCTCGCCTGTCTTGTTCCTTTAGGTTCTGTTCTTGTGGTTCTCTGCTACTTTCGTTGGCTGTTTTTCCCCGGGGATTTCTTGACTTGACAAATACACCTAGATTCTGAAATAGAAAACTGTCTAACAGTGTTAATAGATACTTTCAAAAATGCATAAGTTATCCCAATAGGCATACAAAATGTGCAGTCGCGCTACACGTTATTACTAAATATCAAACCAATTAAACTTAATGAAAAGGCTATAAAATACAGCACCTTTTTCGTTTGAGATGTATAAATAGATCGCCTGTCTTGTTCCTTTAGGTTCTGTTCTTGTGGTTCTCTGCTTCTTACGTTGGCTGTTGTTCCCCGGGGATTTCTTGACTTGACAAATACACATAGAAGCTGGAATAAAAAAAAACTATCCAACAGTGTTAATAGATGCGTTTAAAAATGCATAAATTATCCCAATAGGCATACAAAATGTGCAGTCGCGCTACACGTTATTACTAAATATCAAACCAATTAAACTTAATGAAAAGGCTATAAAATACAGCACCTTTTTCGTTTGAGATGTATAAATAGATCGCCCGTCTTGTTCCTTAAGGTTCTGTTCTTGTGGTTCTCTGCTTCTTTCGTTGGCTGTGGCTCCCCGGAGATTTTTTGACTTGACAAATACACCTAGATTCTGGAATAGAAAACTGTCTACGAGAGTTAATATATACGTTCAAAAATAAATGATACAATTATCCCAATAGGAATACAAAATGTGCAGTCGCTCTACAGGTTATTACTAATTATAAAACAAATCAATAAAACTTAATGAAAAGGCTTCAAAATACAGTACCGTTTCCGTTTTAGATATATATTTCTCGCCTGTCTTGTTCCTTTAGGTTCTGTTCTTGTGGGTCTCTGCTTCTTTCGTTGGCTTTTGCTCCCCGGGGATTTCTTGACTTGACAAATACACCTAGATTCTGAAATAGAAAACTGTCAAAGAATGTTAATAGATACGTTCAAAAATGCATAAATTATACCAATAGGCATACAAAATGTGCAGTCGCCCTACAGGTTATTACTAAATATAAAACCAATTAAACTTAATGAAAAGGCTATAAAATACAGCACCGTTTTCGTTTGAGATGTATAAATAGATCGCCTGTCTTGTTCCTTTAGGTTCTGTTCTTGTGGTTCTCTGCTTCTTACGTTGGCTGTTGTTCCCCGGGGATTTCTTGACTTAACAAATACACATAGAAGCTGGAATAAAAAAAACTATCCAACAGTGTTAATAGATGCGTTTAAAAATGCATAAACTATCCCAATAGGCATACAAAATGTGCAGTCGCGCTACACGTTATTACTAAATATCAAACCAATTAAACTTAATGAAAAGGCTTTAAAATACAGCACCTTTTTCGTTTGAGATGTATAAATAGATCGCCTGTCTTGTTCATTAAGGTTCTGTTCTTGTGGTTCTCTGCTTTTTTTGTTGGCTTTTTTCCCAGGGGATTTCTTGACTTGACAAATACACATAGATTTTGAAATAGAATACTGTGTAAGAGTGTCAATAGATACGTTCAAAAATGCATAAATTATCCCAACAGGCATACAAAATGTGCAGTCGCGCTACAGGTTATTACTAAAAATCAAACCAATTAAACTTAATAAAAAGGCTATAAAATACAGCACCGGTTTCGTTTGAGATATAGGCCTATATCTCGCCTGTCTTGTTCCTTAAAGTTCTGTTCTTGTGGTTCTCTGCTTCTTTCGTGGGCTGTTGTTCCCCGGGGATTTCGTGACTTGACAAATACACCTATATTCTGGAATAGAAAACTTTCTAAGAATGTTAATACATACGTTCCAAAATGCATAAATTATTCCGATAGGCATACAAAATGTGCAGTCGCCCTACAGGTTATTACTAAATATAAAACCAATTAAACTTAATGAAAAGGCTATAAAATACAGCACCGTTTTCGTTTGAGATATCTATATCTCGCATGTCTTGTTCCTTTAGGTTCTGTTCTTGTGAATCTCTGCTTCTTTCTTTGGCTGTAGTTCCCCGGGGATTTCTTGACTTGACAAATACACCTAGATTCTGAAATAGAAAACTGTCTAAGAATGTTAATAGATACGTTCAAAAAAGTATAAATTATACCAATAGGCATACAAAATGTGCAGTCGCCCTACAGGTTATTACTAAATATAAAACCAATTAAACTTAATGAAAAGGCTATAAAATACAGCACCGTTTTCGTTTGAGATATATATATATATATATATATATATATATATATATATATATAAATATATATATCTCGCCTGTATTGTTCCTTTAGGTTCTGTTCTTGTGGTTCTCTGTTTCTTTCGTGGCCTGTTGTTTCCCGGGAGTTTCTTGACTTGACAAATACACATAGATTCTGAAATAGAAAACTGTCTAAGAATGTTAATAGATACGTTCAAAAATGCATAAATTATACCAATAGGCATACAAAATGTGCAGTCGCCCTACAGGTTATTACTAAATATAAAACCAATTAATGAAAAGGCTATAAAATACAGCACCGTTTTCGTTTGAGATAAATATATCTCGTCTGTCTTGTTCCTTTAGGTTCTATTCTTGTGGTTCTCTGCTTCTTTCGGTTGCGGTTTTTCCCCGGGGATTTCTTGACTTGACAAATACACCTAGATTCTGAAATAGAAAACTGTCTAAGAGTATTAATAGATACGTTCAAAAATGCATAAATTATACCAATAGGCATACAAAATGTGCAGTCGCTTTACAGGTTATTACTGAATATCAAACCAATTAATTAAAATTAATGAAAAGGCTATAAAATACAGCACCGTTTTCGTTTGATATATATATATCTCGCCTGTCTTGTTCCTTTAGGTTCTGTTCTTGTGGTTCTCTGCTTCTTTCGTGGGCTGTTGTTCCCCGGGGATTTCTTGACTTGACATATACATCTATATTCTGGAATAGAAAACTATCTAAGAATGTTAATACATACGTTCCAAAATGCATAAAATATTCCAATAGGCATACAAAATGTGCAGTCACCCTACAGGTTATTACTAAATATCTAACCAATTAAACTTAATGAAAAGGCTATAAAAATACAGCACCGTTTTCGTTTGAGATATAGGCCTATATCTCGCCTGTCTTGTTCCTTTAGGTTCTGTTCTTGTGGTTCTCTGCTACTTTCGTTGGCTGTTTTTCCCCGGGGATTTCTTGACTTGACAAATACACCTAGATTCTGAAATAGAAAACTGTCTAACAGTGTTAATAGATACTTTCAAAAATGCATAAGTTATCCCAATAGGCATACAAAATGTGCAGTCGCGCTACACGTTATTACTAAATATCAAACCAATTAAACTTAATGAAAAGGCTATAAAATACAGCACCTTTTTCGTTTGAGATGTATAAATAGATCGCCTGTCTTGTTCCTTTAGGTTCTGTTCTTGTGGTTCTCTGCTTCTTACGTTGGCTGTTGTTCCCCGGGGATTTCTTAACTTGACAAATACACATAGAAGCTGGAATAAAAAAAACTATCCAACAGTGTTAATAGATGCGTTTAAAAATGCATAAATTATCCCAATAGGCATACAAAATGTGCAGTCGCCCTACAGGTTATTACTAAATATAAAACCAATTAAACTTAATGAAAAGGCTATAAAATACAGCACCGTTTTCGTTTGAGATATCTATATCTCGCCTGTCTTGTTCCTTTAGGTTCTGTTCTTGTGAATCTCTGCTTCTTTCTTTGGCTGTAGTTCCCCGGGGATTTCTTGACTTGACAAATACACCTAGATTCTGAAATAGAAAACTGTCTAAGAATGTTAATAGGTACGTTCAAAAATGTATAAATTATACCAATAGGCATACAAAATGTGCAGTCGCCCTACAGGTTATTACTAAATATAAAACCAATTAAACTTAATGAAAAGGCTATAAAATACAGCACCGTTTTCGTTTGAGATATATATATATAAATATATATATCTCGCCTCTCTTGTTCCTTTAGGTTCTGTTCTTGTGGTTCTCTGTTTCTTTCGTGGCCTGTTGTTTCCCGGGGATTTCTTGACTTGACAAATACACCTAGATTCTGAAATAGAAAACTGTCTAAGAATGTTAATAGATACGTTCAAAAATGCATAAATTATACCAATAGGCATACAAAATGTGCAGTCGCCCTACAGGTTATTACTAAATATAAAACCAATTAAACTTAATGAAAAGGCTATAAAATACAGCACCGTTTTCGTTTGAGATATATATATCTCGTCTGTCTTGTTCCTTTAGGTTCTATTCTTGTGGTTCTCTGCTTCTTTCGGTGGCGGTTTTTCCCCGGGGATTTCTTGACTTGACAAATACACCTAGATTCTGAAATAGAAAACTGTCTAAGAGTATTAATAGATACGTTCAAAAATGCATAAATTATACCAATAGGCATACAAAATGTGCAGTCGCTTTACAGGTTATTACTAAATATCAAACCAATTAATTAAAATTAATGAAAAGGCTATAAAATACAGCACCGTTTTCGTTTGATATATATATATCTCGCCTGTCTTGTTCCTTTAGGTTCTGTTCTTGTGGTTCTCTGCTTCTTTCGTGGGCTGTTGTTCCCCGGGGATTTCTTGACTTGACATATACATCTATATTCTGGAATAGAAAACTATCTAAAAATGTTAATACATACGTTCCAAAATGCATAAAATATTCCAATAGGCATACAAAATGTGCAGTCACCCTACAGGTTATTACTAAATATCTAACCAATTAAACTTAATGAAAAGGCTATAAAAATACAGCACCGTTTTCGTTTGAGATATAGGCCTATATCTCGCCTGTCTTGTTCCTTTAGGTTCTGTTCTTGTGGTTCTCTGCTACTTTCGTTGGCTGTTTTTCCCCGGGGATTTCTTGACTTGACAAATACACCTAGATTCTGAAATAGAAAACTGTCTAACAGTGTTAATAGATACTTTCAAAAATGCATAAGTTATCCCAATAGGCATACAAAATGTGCAGTCGCGCTACACGTTATTACTAAATATCAAACCAATTAAACTTAATGAAAAGGCTATAAAATACAGCACCTTTTTCGTTTGAGATGTATAAATAGATCGCCTGTCTTGTTCCTTTAGGTTCTGTTCTTGTGGTTCTCTGCTTTTTACGTTGGCTGTTGTTCCCCGGGGATTTCTTGACTTGACAAATACACATAGAAGCTGGAATAAAAAAAAACTATCCAACAGTGTTAATAGATGCGTTTAAAAATGCATAAATTATCCCAATAGGCATACAAAATGTGCAGTCGCGCTACACGTTATTACTAAATATCAAACCAATTAAACTTAATGAAAAGGCTATAAAATACAGCACCTTTTTCGTTTGAGATGTATAAATAGATCGCCCGTCTTGTTCCTTAAGGTTCTGTTCTTGTGGTTCTCTGCTTCTTTCGTTGGCTGTGGCTCCCCGGAGATTTTTTGACTTGACAAATACACCTAGATTCTGGAAAAGAAAACTGTCTACGAGAGTTAATATATACGTTCAAAAATAAATGATACAATTATCCCAATAGGAATACAAAATGTGCAGTCGCTCTACAGGTTATTACTAATTATAAAACAAATCAATAAAACTTAATGAAAAGGCTTCAAAATACAGTACTGTTTCCGTTTTAGATATATATTTCTCGCCTGTCTTGTTCCTTTAGGTTCTGTTCTTGTGGTTCTCTGCTTCTTTCGTTGGCTGTAGTTCCCCGGGGATTTCTTGACTTGACAAATACACCTAGATTCTGAAATAGAAAACTGTCTAAGAATGTTAATAGATACGTTCAAAAAAGTATAAATTATACCAATAGGCATACAAAATGTGCAGTCGCCCTACAGGTTATTACTAAATATAAAACCAATTAAACTTAATGAAAAGGCTATAAAATACAGCACAGATTTCGTTTGAGATATCTATATCTCGCCTGTCTTGTTCCTTTAGGTTCTGTTCTTGTGAATCTCTGCTTCTTTCTTTGGCTGTAGTTCCCCGGGGATTTCTTGACTTGACAAATACACCTAGATTCTGAAATAGAAAACTGTCTAAGAATGTTAATAGATACGTTCAAAAAAGTATAAATTATACCAATAGGCATACAAAATGTGCAGTCGCCCTACAGGTTATTACTAAATATAAAACCAATTAAACTTAATGAAAAGGCTATAAAATACAGCACCGTTTTCGTTTGAGATGTATAAATAGATCGCCTGTCTTGTTCCTTTAGGTTCTGTTCTTGTGGTTCTCTGCTTCTTACGTTGGCTGTTGTTCCCCGGGGATTTCTTGACTTGACAAATACACATAGAAGCTGGAATAAAAAAAACTATCCAACAGTGTTAATAGATGCGTTTAAAAATGCATAAACTATCCCAATAGGCATACAAAATGTGCAGTCGCGCTACACGTTATTACTAAATATCAAACCAATTAAACTTAATGAAAAGGCTTTAAAATACAGCACCTTTTTCGTTTGAGATGTATAAATAGATCGCCTGTCTTGTTCATTAAGGTTCTGTTCTTGTGGTTCTCTGCTTTTTTTGTTGGCTTTTTTCCCAGGGGATTTCTTGACTTGACAAATACACATAGATTTTGAAATAGAATACTGTGTAAGAGTGTCAATAGATACGTTCAAAAATGCATAAATTATCCCAACAGGCATACAAAATGTGCAGTCGCGCTACAGGTTATTACTAAATATCAAACCAATTAAACTTAATAAAAAGGCTATAAAATACAGCACCGGTTTCGTTTGAGATATAGGCCTATATCTCGCCTGTCTTGTTCCTTAAAGTTCTGTTCTTGTGGTTCTCTGCTTCTTTCGTTGGATGTAGTTCCCCGGGGATTTCGTGACTTGACAAATACACCTATATTCTGGAATAGAAAACTTTCTAAGAATGTTAATACATACGTTCCAAAATGCATAAATTATTCCGATAGGCATACAAAATGTGCAGTCGCCCTACAGGTTATTACTAAATATAAAACCAATTAAACTTAATGAAAAGGCTATAAAATACAGCACCGTTTTCGTTTGAGATATCTATATCTCGCCTGTCTTGTTGCTTTAGGTTCTGTTCTTGTGAATCTCTGCTTCTTTCTTTGGCTGTAGTTCCCCGGGGATTTCTTGACTTGACAAATACACCTAGATTCTGAAATAGAAAACTGTCTAAGAATGTTAATAGATACGTTCAAAAAAGTATAAATTATACCAATAGGCATACAAAATGTGCAGTCGCCCTACAGGTTATTACTAAATATAAAACCAATTAAACTTAATGAAAAGGCTATAAAATACAGCACCGTTTTCGTTTGAGATATATATATATATATATATATATATATATATATATATATATATATATATATATATAAATATATATATCTCGCCTGTATTGTTCCTTTAGGTTCTGTTCTTGTGGTTCTCTGTTTCTTTCGTGGCCTGTTGTTTCCCGGGAGTTTCTTGACTTGACAAATACACCTAGATTCTGAAATAGAAAACTGTCTAAGAATGTTAATAGATACGTTCAAAAATGCATAAATTATACCAATAGGCATACAAAATGTGCAGTCGCCCTACAGGTTATTACTAAATATAAAACCAATTAATGAAAAGGCTATAAAATACAGCACCGTTTTCGTTTGAGATATATATATCTCGTCTGTCTTGTTCCTTTAGGTTCTATTCTTGTGGTTCTCTGCTTCTTTCGGTTGCGGTTTTTCCCCGGGGATTTCTTGACTTGACAAATACACCTAGATTCTGAAATAGAAAACTGTCTAAGAGTATTAATAGATACGTTCAAAAATGCATAAATTATACCAATAGGCATACAAAATGTGCAGTCGCTTTACAGGTTATTACTAAATATCAAACCAATTAATTAAAATTAATGAAAAGGCTATAAAATACAGCACCGTTTTCGTTTGATATATATATATCTCGCCTGTCTTGTTCCTTTAGGTTCTGTTCTTGTGGTTCTCTGCTTCTTTCGTGGGCTGTTGTTCCCCGGGGATTTCTTGACTTGACATATACATCTATATTCTGGAATAGAAAACTATCTAAGAATGTTAATACATACGTTCCAAAATGCATAAAATATTCCAATAGGCATACAAAATGTGCAGTCACCCTACAGGTTATTACTAAATATCTAACCAATTAAACTTAATGAAAAGGCTATAAAAATACAGCACCGTTTTCGTTTGAGATATAGGCCTATATCTCGCCTGTCTTGTTCCTTTAGGTTCTGTTCTTGTGGTTCTCTGCTACTTTCGTTGGCTGTTTTTCCCCGGGGATTTCTTGACTTGACAAATACACCTAGATTCTGAAATAGAAAACTGTCTAACAGTGTTAATAGATACTTTCAAAAATGCATAAGTTATGCGAATAGGCATACAAAATGTGCAGTCGCGCTACACGTTATTACTAAATATCAAACCAATTAAACTTAATATAAAGGCTATAAAATACAGCACCTTTTTCGTTTGAGATGTATAAATAGATCGCCTGTCTTGTTCCTTAAGGTTCTGTTCTTGTGGTTCTCTGCTTCTTTCGTTGGCTGTGGCTCCCCAGAGATTTTTTGACTTGACAAATACACCTAGATTCTGGAATAGTAAACTGTCTACGAGAGTTAATATATACGTTCAAAAATAAATGATACAATTATCCCAATAGGAATACAAAATGTGCAGTCGCTCTACAGGTTATTACTAATTATAAAACAAATCAATAAAACTTAATGAAAAGGCTTCAAAATACAGTACCGTTTCCGTTTTAGATATATATTTCTCGCCTGTCTTGTTCCTTTAGGTTCTGTTCTTGTGGGTCTCTGCTTCTTTCGTTGGCTTTTGCTCCCCGGGGATTTCTTGACTTGACAAATACACCTAGATTCTGAAATAGAAAACTGTCAAAGAATGTTAATAGATACGTTCAAAAATGCATAAATTATACCAATAGGCATACAAAATGTGCAGTCGCCCTACAGGTTATTACTAAATATAAAACCAATTAAACTTAATGAAAAGGCTATAAAATACAGCACCGTTTTCGTTTGAGATGTATAAATAGATCGCCTGTCTTGTTCCTTTAGGTTCTGTTCTTGTGGTTCTCTGCTTCTTACGTTGGCTGTTGTTCCCCGGGGATTTCTTGACTTGACAAATACACATAGAAGCTGGAATAAAAAAAACTATCCAACAGTGTTAATAGATGCGTTTAAAAATGCATAAACTATCCCAATAGGCATACAAAATGTGCAGTCGCGCTACACGTTATTACTAAATATCAAACCAATTAAACTTAATGAAAAGGCTTTAAAATACAGCACCTTTTTCGTTTGAGATGTATAAATAGATCGCCTGTCTTGTTCATTAAGGTTCTGTTCTTGTGGTTCTCTGCTTTTTTTGTTGGCTTTTTTCCCAGGGGATTTCTTGACTTGACAAATACACATAGATTTTGAAATAGAATACTGTGTAAGAGTGTCAATAGATACGTTCAAAAATGCATAAATTATCCCAACAGGCATACAAAATGTGCAGTCGCGCTACAGGTTATTACTAAATATCAAACCAATTAAACTTAATAAAAAGGCTATAAAATACAGCACCGGTTTCGTTTGAGATATAGGCCTATATCTCGCCTGTCTTGTTCCTTAAAGTTCTGTTCTTGTGGTTCTCTGCTTCTTTCGTTGGCTGTAGTTCCCCGGGGATTTCGTGACTTGACAAATACACCTATATTCTGGAATAGAAAACTTTCTAAGAATGTTAATACATACGTTCCAAAATGCATAAATTATTCCGATAGGCATACAAAATGTGCAGTCGCCCTACAGGTTATTACTAAATATAAAACCAATTAAACTTAATGAAAAGGCTATAAAATACAGCACCGTTTTCGTTTGAGATATCTATATCTCGCCTGTCTTGTTCCTTTAGGTTCTGTTCTTGTGAATCTCTGCTTCTTTCTTTGGCTGTAGTTCCCCGGGGATTTCTTGACTTGACAAATACACCTAGATTCTGAAATAGAAAACTGTCTAAGAATGTTAATAGATACGTTCAAAAAAGTATAAATTATACCAATAGGCATACAAAATGTGCAGTCGCCCTACAGGTTATTACTAAATATAAAACCAATTAAACTTAATGAAAAGGCTATAAAATACAGCACCGTTTTCGTTTGAGATATATATATATATATATATATATATATATATATATATATATATATATAAATATATATATCTCGCCTGTATTGTTCCTTTAGGTTCTGTTCTTGTGGTTCTCTGTTTCTTTCGTGGCCTGTTGTTTCCCGGGAGTTTCTTGACTTGAAAAATACACCTAGATTCTGAAATAGAAAACTGTCTAAGAATGTTAATAGATACGTTCAAAAATGCATAAATTATACCAATAGGCATACAAAATGTGCAGTCTCCCTACAGGTTATTACTAAATATAAAACCAATTAATGAAAAGGCTATAAAATACAGCACCGTTTTCGTTTGAGATATATATATCTCGTCTGTCTTGTTCCTTTAGGTTCTATTCTTGTGGTTCTCTGCTTCTTTCGGTTGCGGTTTTTCCCCGGGGATTTCTTGACTTGACAAATACACCTAGATTCTGAAATAGAAAACTGTCTAAGAGTATTAATAGATACGTTCAAAAATGCATAAATTATACCAATAGGCATACAAAATGTGCAGTCGCTTTACAGGTTATTACTAAATATCAAACCAATTAATTAAAATTAATGAAAAGGCTATAAAATACAGCACCGTTTTCGTTTGATATATATATATCTCGCCTGTCTTGTTCCTTTAGGTTCTGTTCTTGTGGTTCTCTGCTTCTTTCGTGGGCTGTTGTTCCCCGGGGATTTCTTGACTTGACATATACATCTATATTCTGGAATAGAAAACTATCTAAGAATGTTAATACATACGTTCCAAAATGCATAAAATATTCCAATAGGCATACAAAATGTGCAGTCACCCTACAGGTTATTACTAAATATCTAACCAATTAAACTTAATGAAAAAGCTATAAAAATACAGCACCGTTTTCGTTTGAGATATAGGCCTATATCTCGCCTGTCTTGTTCCTTTAGGTTCTGTTCTTGTGGTTCTCTGCTACTTTCGTTGGCTGTTTTTCCCCGGGGATTTCTTGACTTGACAAATACACCTAGATTCTGAAATAGAAAACTGTCTAACAGTGTTAATAGATACTTTCAAAAATGCATAAGTTATCCCAACAGGCATACAAAATGTGCAGTCGCGCTACACGTTATTACTAAATATCAAACCAATTAAACTTAATGAAAAGGCTATAAAATACAGCACCTTTTTCGTTTGAGATGTATAAATAGATCGCCTGTCTTGTTCCTTTAGGTTCTGTTCTTGTGGTTCTCTGCTTCTTACGTTGGCTGTTGTTCCCCGGGGATTTCTTGACTTGACAAATACACATAGAAGCTGGAATAAAAAAAACTATCCAACAGTGTTAATAGATGCGTTTAAAAATGCATAAATTATCCCAATAGGCATACAAAATATGCAGTCGCGCTACACGTTATTACTAAATATCAAACCAATTAAACTTAATATAAAGGCTATAAAATACAGCACCTTTTTCGTTTGAGATGTATAAATAGATCGCCTGTCTTGTTCCTTAAGGTTCTGTTCTTGTGGTTCTCTGCTTCTTTCGTTGGCTGTGGCTCCCCGGAGATTTTTTGACTTGACAAATACACCTAGATTCTGGAATAGTAAACTGTCTACGAGAGTTAATATATACGTTCAAAAATAAATGATACAATTATCCCAATAGGAATACAAAATGTGCAGTCGCTCTACAGGTTATTACTAATTATAAAACAAATCAATCAAACTTAATGAAAAGGCTTCAAAATACAGTACCGTTTCCGTTTTAGATATATATTTCTCGCCTGTCTTGTTCCTTTAGGTTCTGTTCTTGTGGGTCTCTGCTTCTTTCGTTGGCTTTTGCTCCCCGGGGATTTCTTGACTTGACAAATACACCTAGATTCTGAAATAGAAAACTGTCAAAGAATGTTAATAGATACGTTCAAAAATGCATAAATTATACCAATAGGCATACAAAATGTGCAGTCGCCCTACAGGTTATTACTAAATATAAAACCAATTAAACTTAATGAAAAGGCTATAAAATACAGCACCGTTTTCGTTTGAGATGTATAAATAGATCGCCTGTCTTGTTCCTTTAGGTTCTGTTCTTGTGGTTCTCTGCTTCTTTCGTTGGCTGTTGTTCCCCGGGGATTTCTTGACTTGACAAATACACATAGAAGCTGGAATAAAAAAAACTATCCAACAGTGTTAATAGATGCGTTTAAAAATGCATAAACTATCCCAATAGGCATACAAAATGTGCAGTCGCGCTACACGTTATTACTAAATATCAAACCAATTAAACTTAATGAAAAGGCTTTAAAATACAGCACCTTTTTCGTTTGAGATGTATAAATAGATCGCCTGTCTTGTTCATTAAGGTTCTGTTCTTGTGGTTCTCTGCTTTTTTTGTTGGCTTTTTTCCCAGGGGATTTCTTGACTTGACAAATACACATAGATTTTGAAATAGAATACTGTGTAAGAGTGTCAATAGATACGTTCAAAAATGCATAAATTATCCCAACAGGCATACAAAATGTGCAGTCGCGCTACAGGTTATTACTAAATATCAAACCAATTAAACTTAATAAAAAGACTATAAAATACAGCACCGGTTTCGTTTGAGATATAGGCCTATATCTCGCCTGTCTTGTTCCTTAAAGTTCTGTTCTTGTGGTTCTCTGCTTCTTTCGTGGGCTGTAGTTCCCCGGGGATTTCGTGACTTGACAAATACACCTATATTCTGGAATAGAAAACTTTCTAAGAATGTTAATACATACGTTCCAAAATGCATAAATTATTCCGATAGGCATACAAAATGTGCAGTCGCCCTACAGGTTATTACTAAATATCTAACCAATTAAACTTAATGAAAAGGCTATAAAATACAGCACCGTTTTCGTTTGAGATATCTATATCTCGCCTGTCAAGTTCCTTTAGGTTCTGTTCTTGTGAATCTCTGCTTCTTTCTTTGGCTGTAGTTCCCCGGGGATTTCTTGACTTGACAAATACACCTAGATTCTGAAATAGAAAACTGTCTAAGAATGTTAATAGATACGTTCAAAAAAGTATAAATTATACCAATAGGCATACAAAATGTGCAGTCGCCCTACAGGTTATTACTAAATATAAAACCAATTAAACTTAATGAAAAGGCTATAAAATAAAGCACCGTTTTCATTTGAGATATATATATCTCGTATGTCTTGTTCCTTTAGGTTCTATTCTTGTGGTTCTCTGCTTCTTACGGTGGCGGTTTTTCCCCGGGGATTTCTTGACTTGACAAATACACCTAGATTCTGAAATAGAAAACTGTCTAAGAGTATTAATACATACGTTCAAAAATGCATAAATTATACCAATAGGCATACAAAATGTGCAGTCGCTTTACAGGTTATTACTAAATATCAAACCAATGAATTAAAGTTAATGAAAAGGCTATAAAATACAGCACCGTTTTCGTTTGATATATATATATCTCGCCTGTCTTGTTCCTTTAGGTTCTGTTCTTGTGGTTCTCTGCTTCTTTCGTGGGCTGTTGTTCCCCGGGGATTTCTTGACTTGACATATACATCTATATTCTGGAATAGAAAACTATCTAAGAATGTTAATACATACGTTCCAAAATGCATAAATTATTCCAATAGGCATACAAAATGTGCAGTCACCCTACAGGTTATTACTAAATATCAAACCAATTAAACTTAATGAAAAGGCTATAAAAATACAGCACCGTTTTCGTTTGAGATATAGGCCTATATCTCGCCTGTCTTGTTCCTTTAGGTTCTGTTCTTGTGGTTCTCTGCTACTTTCGTTGGCTGTTTTTCCCCGGGGATTTCTTGACTTGACAAATACACCTGGATTCTGAAATAGAAAACTGTCTAACAGTGTTAATAGATACGTTCAAAAATGCATAAGTTATCCCAATAGGCATACAAAATGTGCAGTCGCGCTACACGTTATTACTAAATATCAAACCAATTAAACTTAATGAAAAGGCTATAAAATACAGCACCTTTTTCGTTTGAGATGTATAAATAGATCGCCTGTCTTGTTCCTTTAGGTTCTGTTCTTGTGGTTCTCTGCTTCTTACGTTGGCTGTTGTTCCCCGGGGATTTCTTGACTTGACAAATACACATAGAAGCTGGAATAAAAAAAAACTATCCAACAGTGTTAATAGATGCGTTTAAAAATGCATAAATTATCCCAATAGGCATACAAAATGTGCAGTCGCGCTACACGTTACTCCTAAATATCAAACCAATTAAACTTAATGAAAAGGCTTTAAAATACAGCACCTTTTTCGTTTGAGATATATAAATAGATCGCCTGTCTTGTTCCTTAAGGTTCTGTTCTTGTGGTTCTCTGCTTCTTTCGTTGGCTGTGGCTCCCCGGAGATTTTTTGACTTGACAAATACACCTAGATTCTGGAATAGAAAACTGTCTACGAGAGTTAATATATACGTTCAAAAATAAATGATACAATTATCCCAATAGGAATACAAAATGTGCAGTCGCTCTACAGGTTATTACTAATTATAAAACCAATTAAACTTAATAAAAAGGCTATAAAATACAGCACCGTTTTCGTTTGAGATATAGGCCTATATCTCGCCTGTCTTGTTTCTTAAGCTTCTGTTCTCGTGGTTCTCTACTTCTTTCGTTGCTTGTCGCTCCCCGGGGATTTCTTGACTTGACAAATACACCTAGATTCTGGAATAGAAAACTGTCTAAGAGTGTCAATAGATACGTTCCAAATTGAATAAATTATCCCAATAGGTATACAAAATGTGCAGTCGCTCTACAGGTTATTACTAAATATCAAACCAATTAAACTTAATGAAAAGGCTATAAAATACAGCACCGTTTTCGTTTGAGATATATATATCTCGCCTGTCTTGTTCCTTAAGGTTCTGTTCTTGTGGTTCTCTGCTTCTTTCGTTGGCTGTTGCTCCCCGGGGATTTCTTGACTTGACAAATACACCTATATTCTGGAATAGAAAACTGTCTACGAGAGTAAATAGATACGTTCAAAAATAAATGATACAATTATCCCGATAGGCATACAAAATGTGCAGTCGCTCTACAGGTTATTACTAATTATAAAACCAATTAATTAAACTTAATGAAAAGGCTTCAAAATACAGCACCGTTTTCGTTTGATATATATATATATATCGCCAGTCTTGTTCCTTAAGGTTCTATTCTTGTGGGTCTTTGCTTCTTTCGTTGGCTGTTGCTTCCCGGGGATTTCTTGACTTGACAAATACACCTAGATTCTGAAATAGAAAACTGTCTAAGAATGTTAATAGATACGTTCAAAAATGCATAAATTATACCAATAGGCATACAAAATGTGCAGTCGCCCTACGGGTTATTTCTAAAAATAAAACCAATTAAACTTAATGATAAGGCTATGAAATACAGCACCGTTTTCGTTTGAGATATAGGCATATATCTCGCCTGTCTTGTTCCTTTAGATTCTGTTCTTGTGGGTCTCTGCTTCTTTCGTTTGCTGTTGTTCCCCGGGTTACAAAGTAAATCACACAAAACAAAATGACCAATTCAAAATAATAACAAAAAAAAAACAATAACAAATCAATAACAAAACAATAACAAACCTTTAATTCATTGTGAAGGAAAGGAAATGAGGTTGAAGGGGAAATATACGACTTAAATATAGAAGAATAGGACTGAAGGGTTTCCTTCCACCAATTGTAACCTGTATCGTGAGACCATTACTAAATAAGATTAGTATCGTGAACACCTCTGCCAGTTTTGAGAGTGTTCCTTGTTTCACGGAGACCTGGCTTAATGACATTATACTCTCCAATTTAGTCAATCAAGATTATTTTGATATTTTTAAGGGAGAAAGAACATATAACAGTGGCGGGGGAGGGGGGGTTAGTTAACAAAGAGGATTGCAATAGAAACAATGTTACATTCAGAAACTGAGTTCGTAACCCAGGCATCGATCTTATTTATGTGTGTTAATTAAGGCCTTACTATATGCTAAGATAGTTCACGCAGGTGTGTATGATCATTGTTTACATACCACCCACGGCCTAAACATACACGGCGGACGTTATTTCAGACATGATCCACTAGATTGAAATAAAAACCCAAATTCTGTATCGTACTGGGAACCTATCAATAGATAATTTATTGCCTAGCTACACTGAATATGTTACTTGCTCTACAAGACAGAACCGAATAAATGTTATGTCAATATTAAAGAGGTTTATACATCAAAAAGTTAATTTCCTCTTGGTGAGTCTGATCACACGCTCATCCACCTTATACCTCGCTATAAACTTGTCTTAAAGATAAGTAAACCAGAAACAAAAATTATCAAACAATGGTCGGGCGAAGCGCTAGGAACACTGAGAGGCTGCCTAGAATATACCAATGGGGATATTTTCATTAACAACTGTCCCAATCTCAACGATCTAACATTCAACGTAAATGTTTATATACTGTTTTGTGAAGAGAGAAAAAGACCTTTTTAATTGATGGCGATAACAAACCGTGGATGAGCAGAAACATTAAAGAAACTATAATGAAAAAGAAAAAAATGTACAGAGCCAGGCATTCAGAATTTCAAAAGGCTAAAACGTCACTCAAAAATGTAATATCTGAAGGCAAATACAAGAAAAAAATCGAAAATCTGTTTAAGGAAAACAACTCTAAGGTTTGCTGGGCTGGATTTTAAAAAGTCGCATGATGTCCAATCAAGCGTCAACCCTTTTGTGTCGAGGATGAAAAAAAATGCATCAATGATTTAAACAAATTTTTCTGTCGCTTTGTCTGCCACGATTTCAAATATATACAGAAACACATGACAACATCTTTCAACACCAGTGCAAACAAAAGACCGTTGTTTACTACCTATAACTGAAAATGAAGTGGCGTCAAGTTTTAAACAAGTAAAAAAGGCTAAATGTGCCAGGACCAGCTTTCACTCATATTTCACTTCATGTTCAACATGTCTTGGAATTATCATATTATACCAACCATTCGGAAGACCTCAGTAATTATACCTGTTCCAAAAAAATCTAAAATCAATGGTAACTATGATTTACGTCCCGCTGCACTATCATCCATGTTTATGAAATGTTTAGAGAAAATTATTCTAAGACGTTAGTTGACAGAGGTGAGCATAAACCTTGTTCACGGGATTTTCTTGAATTGACGAATATATCTAGATTCTAGAATAATTATGTAGCCGTCACATATGTGACTCCGTCTAAACATTCAGTACATCAAATGTGATCAATATGTGTAGTCATCGATCAATACGTGTAGTCATCACATGTGTGTCTCAACCTAAACATTCAGTACATCAAATGTGATCAATATGTTTAGTCATCACACATGTGTCTCAACCTAAGCATTCAGTACATCAAATGTGATCAATATGTGTAGTCATCACATGTGTGTCTCAACCTAAACATTCAGTACATCAAATGTGATCAATATGTTTAGTCATCACACATGTGTCTCAACCTAAGCATTCAGTACATCAAATGTGATCAATATGTGTAGTCATCACATGTATGTCTCAAACTAAACATTCAGTACATCAAATGTGATCAATATGTGTAGTCATCACATGCGTGTCTCAACCTAAACATTCAGTACATCAAATGTGATCAATATGTGTAGTCATCACGTATGTATCTCCATCTAAACATTCAGTACATCAAATGTGATCAATATGTTTAGTCATCACGTATGTATCTCCATCTAAACATTCAGTACATCAAATGTGATCAATATGTTTAGTCATCACGTATGTATCTCCATCTAAACATTCAGTACATCAAATGTGATCAATTTGTTTAGTCATCACGTATGTATCTCCATCGAAACATTCAGTACATCAAATTTGATCAATATGTTTAGTTATCACGTATGTATCTCCATCTAAACATTCAGTACATCAAATGTGATCAATATGTTTAGTCATCACGTATGTATCTCCATCTAAACATTCAGTACATCAAATGTGATCAATATGTTTAGTCATCACATATGTGTCTTAACCTAAACATTCAGTACATCAAATGTGATCAAAATGTGTAGTCATCACATGTGTGTCTCAACCTTAACATTCAGTTTATCAAATGTGATCAATTTGTTTAGTCATCACGTATGTATCTCCATCTAAGCATTTAGTACATCAAATGTGATGAATATGTTTAGTCATCACGTATGTATCTCCATCTAAACATTCAGTACATCAAATGTGATCAATATGTTTAGTCATCACGTATGTATCTCCATGTAAACGTTCAGTACATCAAATGTGATCAATATGTTTAGTCATCACGTATGTATCTCCATCTAAACATTCAGTACATCAAATGTGATCAATATGTTTAGTCATCACGTATGTATCTACATGTAAACGTTCAGTACATCAAATGTGATCAATATGTTTAGTCATCACGTATGTATCTCCATCTAAACATTCAGTACATCAAATGTGATCAATTTGTTTAGTCATCACGTATGTATCTCCATCTAAACATTCAGTACATCAAATGTGATCAATATGTTTAGTCATCACGTATGTATCTACATCTAAACATTCAGTACATCAAATGTGATCAATATGTTTAGTCATCACGTATGTATTTCCATCTAAACATTCAGTACATCAAATGTGATCAATATGTTTAGCCATCACGTATGTATCTCCATCTAAACATTGAGTACATCAAATGTGATGAATATGTTTAGTCATCACGTGTGTATCTCCATCTAAACATTCAGTACATCAAATGTTATCAATATGTTTAGTCATCACGTATGTATCTCCATCTAACCATTCAGTACATCAAATGTTGATCACATTTTTTAGTCGGTAATACTTTGGTGTAGCTGGTACCAGAAATATAGTTTTCTAAAAATTCCAACTAAAACGGTAGACCATAAAAAAAAAATGTTTCAAGCAAAAAGGTATTTTTTTCTCGTGTTTACATTTTTGTCGTGACGTCACAGACCCCTCCAACTCGATACATTAAACAATTGTAGCTCCACCGACCTAAATTTTCAAAAGGAATTTCTTCAAACCGATACCGAAAAAGGAAAAGGGAGGAAAGAACACGAAATGTATACAAATATTTGTTCTTACCGTATTATATATGAAATAGCACAAACGTACAAGTACATTTCGACCGTCGCTGACCAGTACTCCGTCATCTCACTTCCGGTCATCGTCATGTGTGGAAAGAGGCCGGAAGGGGTCGGAATCGAAACTTGTTTTGTACACACTCATTCGTAGCCGAGACTACTGTAAACCAATAAAAAAAACACGCAAATATTAAAAAAAATTCAAAATTAATTCAACAATCACAATAACGCAACCGTTGAACGAAACCAACGGTACCGTAAACAGGATAAAAAAATATTTAATGTAATATACATGAGACTTGTACAAAAAATAGAACCAGTTACACTAAAGTATAGACTAACAAACAAATCTTTATGTCTAATGTAAAATCATTTCTCCTTCATGGATTGGAGGTATAAAAACCAGAAAATAAAACTTCATAAACGGGTCTCTAAAAGAGATATTGAATATATGATGGACTCATACGATTGAAAATCTACCCAGCTCTGATGGGTACCTGACTTTAGCTGGAGTATGCGACACCGCCAGTTAAAGGAAACGAAAACATAGCTAGAAAAGCTAGTCATGTAAACAAACATCTATTTTTAGGCTCACTTTATTTTTGGATTTCATTATTTCAATTTACGATGAGATAATTATAATTGCTAACACAAGTAGAACTTACTTAGAGCTTGAATTTAATTTTTATATTGCAGCAATAATACATCTAAATTCTTACCTTTTATTTAAAAATTGAGAAGAATTTCAAGTCAAAGCCTTGGACATTGTGTATGCATAATAGCGGAAGGAATGTTGTGGGCGGGAATTTGAATGAACATGAAATCATCAACATAAATAAAAAAATTTGACCAGTTGAATGGACAAATAGGTCACGTGATTTGAAAAATGGAAAAAGTGGCCACGGGGAGGGGGGGAAGCATTAAAGTATGTATCATGTTTCACGCACAGCAAAAGAAAAAAAGTATTACCCCCCCCCCCTCCCCATGACTAAATTGTTCGAGCGATTAATCAAAACAAAAAAATGATACATTAAAATAAAGGTTTACACGTTTCTTTCTGGACTCCATTAAAATAAAGGTTTACACGTTTCTTTCTGGACTCCATTAAAATAAAGGTTTACACGTTTCTTTCTGGACTCCATTAAAATAAAGGTTTACACGTTTCTTTCTGGACTCCATTAAAATAAAGGTTTACACGTTTCTTTCTGGACTCCATTAAAATAAAGGTTTACACGTTTCTTTCTGGACTCCATTAAAATAAAGGTTTACACGTTTCTTTCTGGACTCGTGATATTATTGAAATACATTTGATTGTATAAATCTACAACCGTCTATAGAAATAAATATTTTCATGACACATAGAGAAACGGAAAGAATCCATAGATTCAGGGGAAATAAGACTTTTATCGCCCATGTACTGATACTGATTTCCCATCACTACTAAACTTAACAACAACACCGCTTGCCGAGATAGAAGACTGAAATACTGAGAAGATGGCTCACTACTCTGAAATACAGAGAAGATGGCTCAATACTTTACAACAACACCGCTTGCCGAAATGGAAGACTGAAATACTGAGAAGATGGCTCACTTCTCTGAAATACAGAGAAGATGGCTCACTACTTTACAACAACACCGCATGCCGAGAAGGAAGACTTAAATACAGAGAAGATGGTTCATTATTTTACAACAACACCGCATTCCGAGAAGGAAGACTGAAATACAGAAAAGATGGCTCACTACTTTACAACAACACCGCATGCCGAGAAGGAAGACTGAAATACAGAGAAGATAGCTCACTAATCTGAAATACAGAAAAGATGGCCCACTACTCTAAAATACAGAGAAGATGGCTCACTACTTTACAACAACACCGCATGCCGAGAATGAAGACTGGAATACAGAACATATGGCTTACTACTCTGAAATACAAAGAAGATTGCTCGGTACTTTACAACAACACCGCATGCCGAGAAAGAAGACTGAAATACAGAGAAGATGGCTCACTACTCTGAAATACAGAGAAAATGGCTCACTACTTTACTGCACAGCATTCCTAAAAGGATGACTTAAATACAGAGAAGATGGCTTACTACTTTACTTTACAACAACACCGCTTGCCGACATGGAAGACTGAAATACTGAGAAGATTGCTAACTACTCCGAAATACAGAGAAGATGGCTTACTACTTTACAACAACACCGCATGCCGAGAAGGAAGACTGGAATACAGAAAAGATGGCTCACTACTCCGAAATACAGAGAAGATGGCTTACTACTTTACAACACCACCACATGCCGAGAAGGAAGACTGAAATACATAGAAGATGGCTCACTACTTTACATCAACACCGCATGTCGAGAAGGAAGACTGAAATACAGAGAAGATGGCTCACTACTCTGAAATACAGAGAAGATGGCTCACTACTTTACAACAACACCGCATGCCGAGAAGGAAGACTGAAATACTGAGAAGATTGCTCACTACTCTGATATACAGAGAAGATGGCTCACTGCTTTACTTTACAACAACACCGCTTGCCGAGATAGAAGACTGAAATACTGAGAAGATGGCTCACTACTCTGAAATACAGAGAAGATGGCTCAATACTTTACAACAACACCGCTTGCGAAATGGAAGACTGAAATACTGAGAAGATGGCTCACTTCTCTGAAATACAGAGAAGATGGCTCACTACTTTACAACAACACCGCATGCCGAGAAGGAAGACTGAAATACAGAGAAGATGGCTCACTAATCTGAAATACAGAAAAGATGGCCCACTACTCTGAAATACAGAGAAGATGGCTCACTACTTTACAACAACACCGCATGCCGAGAAAGAAGACTGAAATACAGAGAAGATGGCTCACTACTCTTAAATACAGAGAAAATGGCTCACTACTTTACTGCACAGCATGCCTAAAAGGAAGACTGAAATACAGAGAAGATGGCTCACTACTTTACTTTACAACAACACCGCTTGCCGACATGGAAGACTGAAATACTGAGAAGATGGCTCACTACTTTGAAATACAGAGAAGATGGCTCACTACTTTACAACAACACCGCATGGCGAGAAGGAAGACTGAAATACAGAGAAGATAGCTCACTACTTTACAACAACACCGCATGCCGAGAAGGAAGACTTAAATACAGAGAAGATGGCTCACTAATCTGAAATACAGAAAAGATGGCCCACTTCTCTAAAATACAGAGAAGATGGCTCACTACTTTACAACAACCCCGCATGCCAAGAAGGAAGACTGGAATACAGAAAAGATGGCTCACTTCTCTGAAATACAGAGAAGATTGCTCACTACTTTACAACAACACCGCATGCCGAGAAAGAAGACTGAAAAACAGAGAAGATGGCTCACTATTCTGAAATACATAAAAGATGGCTCACTACTTTACAACAACACCGCATGCCGAGAAGGAAGACTGGAATACAGAAAAGATGTCTCACTACTCCGAAATACAGAGAAGATGGCTTACTACTTTACATCAACACCGCATGCCGAGAAGGAAGACTGAAATACAGAGAAAATGGCTCACTATTCTAAAATACAGAAAAGATGGCTCACTACTTTACATCAAAACCGCATGCCGAGAAGGAAGACTGAAATACAGAGAAGATGGCTCACTACTCTGAAATACAAAGAAGATGGATCACTACTTTATAACAACACCGCATGCCGAGAAGGAAGACTGAAATACAGAGAAGATGGCTCACTAATCTGAAATACAGAAAAGATGGCCCACTACTCTGAAATACAGAGAAGATGGCTCACTACTTTACAACAACACCGCATGCCGAGAAGGAAGACTGAAATACTGAGAAGATGGCTCACTACTCTGGAATACAGAGAAGATGGCTCATTACTTTACAACAACACCGCATGCCGAGAAGGAAGACTGAAATACAGAAAAGATGGCTCACTACTTTACAACAACACCGCATGCCGAGAAGGAAGACTGAAATACTGAGAAGATGGCTCACTACTCTGAAATACAGAGAAGATGGCTCACTACTTTACAACAACACCGCATGCCGAGAAGGAAGACTGAAATACAGAGAAGATGGTTCATTATTTTACAACAACACCGCATTCCGAGAAGGAAGACTGAAATACAGAAAAGATGGCTCACTACTTTACAACAACACCGCATGCCGAGAAGGAAGACTGAAATACAGAGAAGATAGCTTACTAATCTGAAATACAGAAAAGATGGCCCACTACTCTAAAATACATAGAAGATGGCTCACTACTTTACAACAACACCGCATGCCAAGAATGAAGACTGGAATACAGAACAGATGGCTTACTACTCTGAAATACAAAGAAGATTGCTCACTACTATACAACAACACCGCATGCCGAGAAAGAAGACTGAAATACAGAGAAGATGGCTCACTACTCTGAAATACAGAGAAAATGGCTCACTACTTTACTGCACAGCATGCCTAAAAGGATGACTTAAATACAGAGAAGATGGCTTACTACTTTACTTTACAACAACACCGCTTGCCGACATGAAAGACTGAAATACTGAGAAGATTGCTAACTACTCCGAAATACAGAGAAGATGGCTTACTACTTTACAACAACACCGCATGCCAAGAAGGAAGACTGAAATACAGAGAAGATGGCTCACTACTTTACAACAACACCACATGCCGAGAAGGAAGACTGGAATACAGAAAAGATGGCTCACTACTCCGAAATACAGAGAAGATGGCTTACTACTTTACAACAACACCACATGCCGAGAAGGAAGACTAAAATACAAAAAAGATGGCTCACTACTTTACATCAACACCGCATGCCGAGAAGGAAGACTGAAATACAGAGAAGATGGCTCACTATTCTAAAATACAGAAAAGATGGCTCACTACTTTACATCAACACCGCATGCCGAGAAGGAAGACTGAAATACAGAGAAGATGGCTCACTACTCTGAAATACAGAGAAGATGGCTCACTACTTTACAACAACACCGCATGCCGAGAAGGAAGACTAAAATACAGAGAAGATGGCTCACTACTTTACATCAACACCGCATGTCGAGAAGGAAGACTGAAATACAGAGAAGATGGCTCACTACTCTGAAATACAGAGAAGATGGCTCACTACTTTACAACAACACCGCATGCCGAGAAGGAAGACTGAAATACTGAGAAGATTGCTCACTACTCTGAAATACAGAGAAGAGGGCTCACTGCTTTACTTTACAACAACACCGCTTGCCGAGATAGAAGACTGAAATAATGAGAAGATGGCTCACTACTCTGAAATACAGAGAAGATGGCTCAATACTTTACAACAACACCGCTTGCGGGAAATGGAAGACTGAAATACTGAGAAGATGGCTTACTTCTCTGAAATACAGAGAAGATGGCTCACTACTTTACAACAACACCGCATGCCGAGAAGGAAGACTGAAATACAGAGAAGATGGCTCACTAATCTAAAATACAGAAAAGATGTCCCACTACTCTGAAATACAGAGAAGATGGCTCACTACTTTACAACAACACCGCATGCCGAGAATGAAGACTGAATTACTATGAAGACGGCTCACTACTCTGAAATACAGAGAAGATGGCTCATTACTTTACAACAACACCGCTTGCCGAGATGGAAGACTGAAATACTGAGAAGATGGCTTACTACTCTGAAATACAGAGAAGATGGCTCAATACTTTACAACAACACCGCATGCCGAGAAGGAAGACTGAAATACAGAGAAGATGGCTCACTACTTTACAACAACACCGCATGCCGAGAAGGAAGACTGAAATACTGAGAAGATGGCTCACTACTCTGAAATACAGAGAAGATGGCTCACTTCTTTACAACAAAACCGCATGCCGAGAAGGAAGACTGAAATACAGAGAAGATGGTTCATTACTTTACAAACACACCGCATTCCGAGAAGGAAGACTGAAATACAGAAAAGATGGCTTACTACTTTACAACAACACCGCATGCCGAGAAGGAAGAATGAAATACAGAGAAGATGGCTCACTAATCTAAAATACAGAAAAGATGGCCCACTACTCTGAAATACAGAGAAGATGGCTCACTACTTTACAACAACACCGCACGCCGATAAGGAAGACTGGAATACAGAAAAGATGGCTCACTACTCTGAAATACAAAGAAGATTGCTCACTACTTTACAACAACACCGCATGCCGAGAAAGAAGACTGAAATACAGAGAAGATGGCTCACTACTCTGAACTACAGAGAAAATGGCTCACTACTTTACTGCACAGCATGCCTAAAAGGAAGACTTAAATACAGAGAAGATGGCTTACTATTTTACTTTACAACAACACCGCTTGCCGACATGGAAGACTGAAATACTGAGAAGATGGCTCACTACTTTACAACAACACCGCACGCCGATAAGGAAGACTGGAATACAGAAAAGATGGCCCACTACCCTGAAATACAGAAAAGATGGCTCACTACTTTTCAACAACACCGCATGCCGAGAAGGAAGACTGAAATACTGAGAAGATTGCTCACTACTCTGAAATACAGAGAAGATGGCTCACTACCTTACAACAACACCGCATGCCGAGAAGGAAGACTGAAATACAGAGAAGATGGCTCACTACTTTACAACAACACCGCATTCCGAGAAGGAAGACTAAAATACAGAGAAGATTGCTCACTACTGTACAACGACACCGCATGCCGAGAAGGAAGACTGAAATACAGAGAAGATGGCTCACTACTCTGAAATACAGTGAAAATGGCTCACTACTTTACTGCACAGCATGCCTAAAAGGAAGACTGAAATACAGAGAAGATGGCTCACTACTTTACAACAACACCGCATGCCGAGAAGGAAGACTGAAATACAGAGAAGATGGCTCACTAATCTGAAATACAGAAAAGATGGCCCACTACTCTAAAATACAGAGAAGATGGCTCACTACTTTACAACAACACCGCATGCCAAGAAGGAAGACTGGAATACAGAAAAGATGGCTCACTTCTCTGAAATACAAAGAAGATTGCTCACTACTTTACAACAACACCGCATGCCGAGAAAGAAGACTGAATAACAGAGAAGATGGCTCACTATTCTGAAATACATAAAAGATGGCTCACTACTTTACAACAACACCGAATGCCGAGAAGGAAGACTGGAATACAGAAAAGATGTCTCACTACTCCGAAATACAGAGAAGATGGCTTACTACTTTACATCAACACCGCATGCCGAGAAGGAAGACTAAAATACAGAGAAGATGGCTCACTATTCTAAAATACAGAAAAGATGGCTCACTACTTTACATCAACACCGCATGCCGAGAAGGAAGACTGAAATACAGAGACGATGGCTTACTACTCTGAAATACAGAGAAGATGGCTCAATACTTTACAACAACACCGCATGCCGAGAAGGAAGACTGAAATACAGAGAAGATGGCTCACTACTCTGAAATACAGAGAAGATGGCTCACTGCTTAACTTTACAACAACACCGCTTGCCGAGATGGAAGACTGAAATACTATGAAGACGGCTCACTACTCTGAAATACAGAGAAGATGGCTCACTACTTTACAACAACACCGCTTGCCGAGATGGAAGACTGAAATACTGAGAAGATGGCTCACTACTCTGAAATACAGAGAAGATGGCTCAATACTTTACAACAACACCGCATGCCGAGAAGGAAGACTGAAATACAGAGAAGATGGCTCACTATTCTAAAATACAGAAAAGATGGCTCACTACTTTACATCAACACCGCATGCCGAGAAGGAAGACTGAAATACAGAGACGATGGCTCACTACTCTGAAATACAGAGAAGATGGCTCAATACTTTACAACAACCCCGCATGCCGAGATGGAAGACTGAAATACTATGAAGACGGCTCACTACTCTGAAATACAGAGAAGATGGCTCACTACTTTACAACAACACCGCTTGCCGAGATGGAAGACTGAAATACTGAGAAGATGGCTCACTACTCTGAAATACAGAGAAGATGGCTCAATACTTTACAACAACACCGCATGCCGAGAAGGAAGACTGAAATACAGAGAAGATGGCTCACTACTTTACAACAACACCGCATGCCGAGAAGGAAGACTGAAATACTGAGAAGATGGCTCACTACTCTGAAATACAGAGATAATGGCTCACTTCTTTACAACAACACCGCATGCCGAGAAGGAAGACTGAAATACAGAGAAGATGGTTCATTACTTTACAACAACACCGCATTCCGAGAAGGAAGACTGAAATACAGAAAAGATGGCTCACTACTTTACAACAACACCGCATGCCGAGAAGGAAGACTGAAATACAGAGAAGATGGCTCACTAATCTGAAATACAGAAAAGATGGCCCACTACTCTGAAATACAGAGAAGATGGCTCACTACTTTACAACAACACCGCATGCCGAGAAAGAAGACTGAAATATAGTGAAGATGGCTCACTACTCTTAAATACAGAGAAAATGGCTCACTACTTTACTGCACAGCATGCCTAAAAGGAAGACTTAAATACAGAGAAGATGGCTTACTATTTTACTTTACAAAAACACCGCTTGCCGACATGGAAGACTGAAATACTGAGAAGATGGCTCACTACTCTAAAATACAGAAAAGATGGCTCACTACTTTACAACAACACTGCATGCCGAGAAGGAAGACTGAAATACAGAGAAGATGGCTCAATACTTTACAACAACACCGCATGCCGAGAAGGAAGACTGGAATACAGAAAGTATGGCTCACTACTTTGAAATACAGAGAAGATTGCTCACTACTTTACAACAACACCGCATGCCGAGAAAGAAGACTGACAAACAGAGAAGATGGCTCACTATTCTGAAATACATAAAAGATGGCTCACTACTTTACAACAACACCGCATGCCGAGAAAGAAGACTGAAATACAGAGAAGATGGCTCACTAATCTGAAATACAGAAAAGATGGCCCACTACTCTAAAATACAGAGAAGATGGCTCACTACTTTACAACAACACCGCATGCAGAGAAGGAAGACTGGAATACAGAAAGTATGGCTCACTACTCTGAAATACAGAGAAGATTGCTCACTACTTTACAACAACACCGCATGCCGAGAAAGAAGACTGAAAAACAGAGAAGATGGCTCACTATTCTGAAATACATCAAAGATGGCTCACTACTTTACAACAACACCGCATGCCGAGAAGGAAGACTGGAATACAGAAAAGATGGCTCACTACTCCGAAATACAGAGAAGATGGCTCACTACTTTACAACAACACCACATGCCGAGAAGGAAGACTGAAATACATAGAAGATGGCTCACTACTTTACATCAACACCGCATGCCGAGAAGGAAGACTGAAATACAGAGAAGATGGCTCACTATTCTAAAATAGAGAAAAGATGGCTCACTACTTTACATCAACACCGCATGCCGAGAAGGAAGACTGAAATACAGAGAAGATGGCTCACTAATCTAAAATACAGAAAAGATGGCCCACTACTCTGAAATACAGAAAAGATGGCTCACTACTTTACAACAACACCGCATGCCGAGAAGGAAGACTGAAATACTGAGAAGATTGCTCACTACTGTACAACGACACCGCATGCCGAGAAGGAAGACTGAAATACAGAGAAGATTGCTCACTAATCTGAAATACAGAAAAGATGGCCCACTACTCTAAAATACAGAGAAGATGGCTTACTACTTTACAACAACACCGCATGCCAAGAAGGAAGACTGGAATACAGAAAAGATGGCTCACTTCTCTGAAATACAAAGAAGATTGCTTACTACTTTACAACAACACCGCATGCCGAGAAAGAAGACTGAAAAACAGAGAAGATTGCTCACTATTCTGAAATACATAAAAGATGGCTCACTACTTTACAACAACACCGAATGCCGAGAAGGAAGACTGGAATACAGAAAAGATGTCTCACTACTCCGAAATACAGAGAAGATGGCTTACTACTTTACATCAACACCGCATGCCGAGAAGGAAGACTGAAATACAGAGAATATGGCTCACTATTCTAAAATACAGAAAAGATGGCTCACTACTTTACATCAACACCGCATGCCGAGAAAGAAGACTGAAATACAGAGACGATGGCTCACTACTCTGAAATACAGAGAAGATGGCTCAATACTTTACAACAACACCGCATGCCGAGAAGGAAGACTGAAATACAGAGAAGATGGCTCACTACTCTGAAATACAGAGAAGATGGCTCACTGCTTTACTTTACAACAACACCGCTTGCCAAGATGGAAGACTGAAATACTATGAAGACGGCTCACTACTCTGAAATACAGAGAAGATGGCTCACTACTTTACAACAACACCGCTTGCCGAGATGGAAGACTGAAATACTGAGAAGATGGCTCACTACTCTGAAATACAGAGAAGATGGCTCACTACTTAAACAACAACACCGCATGCCGAGAAGGAAGACTGAAATACAGAGAAGATGGCTCACTACTTTACAACAACACCGCATGCCGAGAAGGAAGACTGAAATACTGAGAAGATGGCTCACTACTCTGAAATACAGAGAAGATGGCTCACTTCTTTACAACAACACCGCATGCCGAGAAGGAAGACTGAAATACAGAGAAGATGGTTCATTACTTTACAAACACACCGCATTCCGAGAAGGAAGACTGAAATACAGAAAAGATGGCTCACTACTTTACAACAACACCGCATGCCGAGAAGGAAGACTGAAATACAGAGAAGATGGCTCACTTATCTGAAATACAGAAAAGATGGCCTACTACTCTGAAATACAGAGAAGATGGCTCACTACTTTACAACAACACCGCATGCCGAGAAGGAAGACTGGAATACAGAAAAGATGGCTCACTACTCTGAAATACAAAGAAGATTGCTCACTACTTTACAACAACACCGCATGCCGAGAAAGAAGACTGAAATACAGAGAAGATGGCTCACTACTCTGAAATACAGAGAAAATGGCTCACTACTTTACTGCACAGCAAGCCTAAAAGGAAGACTTAAATACAGAGAAGATGGCTTACTATTTTACTTTACAACAACACTGCATGCCCACATGGAAGACTGAAATACTGAGAAGATGGCTCACTACTTTACAACAACACCGCTTGCCCACATGGAAGACTGAAATACTGAGAAGATGGCTCACTACTCTAAAATACAGAGAAGATGGCTCACTACTTTACAACAACACTGCATGCCGAGAAGGAAGACTGAAATACAGAGAAGATGGCTCACTACTTTACAACAACACCGCATGCCGAGAAGGAAGACTGGAATACAGAAAGTATGGCTCACTACTCTGAAATACAGAGAAGATTGCTCACTACTTTACAACAACACCGCATGCCGAGAAAGAAGACTGAAAAACAGAGAAGATGGCTCACTATTCTGAAATACAGAAAAGATGGCCCACTACTCTAAAATACAGAGAAGATGGATCACTACTTTACAACAACACCGCATGCAGAGAAGGAAGACTGAAATACAGAGAATATGGCTCACTAATCTGAAATACAGAAAAGATGGCCCACTACTCTAAAATACAGAGAAGATGGCTCACTACTTTACAACAACACCGCATGCAGAGAAGGAAGACTGAAATACAGAAAGTATGGCTCACTACTCTGAAATACAGAGAAGATTGCTCACTACTTTACAACAACACCGCATGCCGAGAAAGAAGACTGAAAAACAGAGAAGATGGCTCACTATTCTGAAATACATCAAAGATGGCTCACTACTTTACAACAACACCGCATGCCGAGAAGGAAGACTGGAATACAGAAAAGATGGCTCACTACTCCAAAATACAGAGAAGATGTCTTACTACTTTACAACAACACCGCATGCCGAGAAGGAAGACTGAAATACAGAGAAGATGGCTCACTTATTTACAACAACACCACATGCCGAGAAGGAAGACTGAATTACATAGAAGATGGCTCACTACTTTATATTAACACCGCATGCCGAGAAGGAAGACTGGAATACAGAAAAGATGGCTCACTACTCCGAAATACAGAGAAGATGGCTTACTACTTTACAACAACACCACATGCCGAGAAGGAAGACTGAAATACATAGAAGATGGCTCACTACTTTACATCAACACCGCATGCCGAGAAGGAAGACTGAAATACAGAGAAGATGGCTCACTACTCTGAAATACAGAGAAGATGGCTCACTACTTTACAACAACACCGCATGCCGAGAAGGAAGACTAAAATACAGAGAAAATGGCTCACTACTTTACAACAACACCGCATGCCGAGAAGGAAGACTGAAATACAGAGAAGATGGCTCACTAATCTGAAATACAGAAAAGATGGCCCACTACTCTGAAATACAGAAAAGATGGCTCACTACTTTACAACAACACCGCATGCCAAGAAGGAAGACTGAAATACTGAGAAGATGGCTCACTACTCTTAAATACAGAGAAAATGGCTCACTACTTTACTGCACAGCATGCCTAAAAGGAAGACTTAAATACAGAGAAGATGGCTTACTATTTTACTTTACAAAAACACCGCTTGCCGACATGGAAGACTGAAATACTGAGAAGATGGCTCACTACTCTAAAATACAGAAAAGATGGCTCACTACTTTACAACAACACTGCATGCCGAGAAGGAAGACTGAAATACAGAGAAGATGGCTCACTACTTTACAACAACACCGCATGCCGAGAAGGAAGACTGGAATACAGAAAGTATGGCTCACTACTTTGAAATACAGAGAAGATTGCTCACTACTTTACAACAACACCGCATGCCGAGAAAGAAGACTGACAAACAGAGAAGATGGCTCACTATTCTGAAATACATAAAAGATGGCTCACTACTTTACAACAACACCGCATGCCGAGAAAGAAGACTGAAATACAGAGAAGATGGCTCACTAATCTGAAATACAGAAAAGATGGCCCACTACTCTAAAATACAGAGAAGATGGCTCACTACTTTACAACAACACCGCATGCAGAGAAGGAAGACTGGAATACAGAAAGTATGGCTCACTACTCTGAAATACAGAGAAGATTGCTCACTACTTTACAACAACACCGCATGCCGAGAAAGAAGACTGAAAAACAGAGAAGATGGCTCACTATTCTGAAATACATCAAAGATGGCTCACTACTTTACAACAACACCGCATGCCGAGAAGGAAGACTGGAATACAGAAAAGATGGCTCACTACTCCGAAATACAGAGAAGATGTCTTACTACTTTACAACAACACCGCATGCCGAGAAGGAAGACTGAAATACAGAGAAGATGGCTCACTACTTTACAACAACACCACATGCCGAGAAGGAAGACTGAAATACATAGAAGATGGCTCACTACTTTACATCAACACCGCATGCCGAGAAGGAAGACTGAAATACAGAGAAGATGGCTCACTATTCTAAAATAGAGAAAAGATGGCTCACTACTTTACATCAACACCGCATGCCGAGAAGGAAGACTGAAATACAGAGAAGATGGCTCACTAATCTAAAATACAGAAAAGATGGCCCACTACTCTGAAATACAGAAAAGATGGCTCACTACTTTACAACAACACCGCATGCCGAGAAGGAAGACTGAAATACTGAGAAGATTGCTCACTACTGTACAACGACACCGCATGCCGAGAAGGAAGACTGAAATACAGAGAAGATTGCTCACTAATCTGAAATACAGAAAAGATGGCCCACTACTCTAAAATACAGAGAAGATGGCTTACTACTTTACAACAACACCGCATGCCAAGAAGGAAGACTGGAATACAGAAAAGATGGCTCACTTCTCTGAAATACAAAGAAGATTGCTCACTACTTTACAACAACACCGCATGCCGAGAAAGAAGACTGAAAAACAGAGAAGATTGCTCACTATTCTGAAATACATAAAAGATGGCTCACTACTTTACAACAACACCGAATGCCGAGAAGGAAGACTGGAATACAGAAAAGATGTCTCACTACTCCGAAATACAGAGAAGATGGCTTACTACTTTACATCAACACCGCATGCCGAGAAGGAAGACTGAAATACAGAGAATATGGCTCACTATTCTAAAATACAGAAAAGATGGCTCACTACTTTACATCAACACCGCATGCCGAGAAAGAAGACTGAAATACAGAGACGATGGCTCACTACTCTGAAATACAGAGAAGATGGCTCAATACTTTACAACAACACCGCATGCCGAGAAAGAAGACTGAAATACAGAGAAGATGGCTCAATACTCTGAAATACAGAGAAGATGGCTCACTGCTTTACTTTACAACAACACCGCTTGCCAAGATGGAAGACTGAAATACTATGAAGACGGCTCACTACTCTGAAATACAGAGAAGATGGCTCACTACTTTACAACAACACCGCTTGCCGAGATGGAAGACTGAAATACTGAGAAGATGGCTCACTACTCTGAAATACAGAGAAGATGTCTCACTACTTAAACAACAACACCGCATGCCGAGAAAGAAGACTGAAATACAGAGAAGATGGCTCACTACTTTACAACAACACCGCATGCCGAGAAGGAAGACTGAAATACTGAGAAGATGGCTCACTACTCTGAAATACAGAGAAGATGGCTCACTTCTTTACAACAACACCGCATGCCGAGAAGGAAGACTGAAATACAGAGAAGATGGTTCATTACTTTACAAACACACCGCATTCCGAGAAGGAAGACTGAAATACAGAAAAGATGGCTCACTACTTTACAACAACACCGCATGCCGAGAAGGAAGACTGAAATACAGAGAAGATGGCTCACTTATCTGAAATACAGAAAAGATGGCCCACTACTCTGAAATACAGAGAAGATGGTTCACTACTTTACAACAACACCGCATGCCGAGAAGGAAGACTGGAATACAGAAAAGATGGCTCACTACTCTGAAATACAAAGAAGATTGCTCACTACTTTACAACAACACCGCATGCCGAGAAAGAAGACTGAAATACAGAGAAGATGGCTCACTACTCTGAAATACAGAGAAAATGGCTCACTACTTTACTGCACAGCATGCCTAAAAGGAAGACTTAAATACAGAGAAGATGGCTTACTATTTTACTTTACAACAACACTGCATGCCCACATGGAAGACTGAAATACTGAGAAGATGGCTCACTACTTTACAACAACACCGCTTGCCCACATGGAAGACTGAAATACTGAGAAGATGGCTCACTACTCTAAAATACAGAGAAGATGGCTCACTACTTCACAACAACACTGCATGCCGAGAAGGAAGACTGAAATACAGAGAAGATGGCTCACTACTTTACAACAACACCGCATGCCGAGAAGGAAGACTGGAATACAGAAAGTATGGCTCACTACTCTGAAATACAGAGAAGATTGCTCACTACTTTACAACAACACCGCATGCCGAGAAAGAAGACTGAAAAACAGAGAAGATGGCTCACTATTCTGAAATACAGAAAAGATGGCCCACTACTCTAAAATACAGAGAAGATGGCTCACTACTTTACAACAACACCGCATGCAGAGAAGGAAGACTGAAATACAGAGAATATGGCTCACTAATCTGAAATACAGAAAAGATGGCCCACTACTCTAAAATACAGAGAAGATGGCTCACTACTTTACAACAACACCGCATGCAGAGAAGGAAGATGGAAATACAGAAAGTATGGCTCACTACTCTGAAATACAGAGAAGATTGCTCACTACTTTACAACAACACCGCATGCCGAGAAAGAAGACTGAAAAACAGAGAAGATGGCTCACTATTCTGAAATACATCAAAGATGGCTCACTACTTTACAACAACACCGCATGCCGAGAAGGAAGACTGGAATACAGAAAAGATGGCTCACTACTCCAAAATACAGAGAAGATGTCTAACTACTTTACAACAACACCGCATGCCGAGAAGGAAGACTGAAATACAGAGAAGATGGCTCACTTATTTACAACAACACCACATGCCGAGAAGGAAGACTGAATTACATAGAAGATGGCTCACTACTTTATATTAACACCGCATGCCGAGAAGGAAGACTGGAATACAGAAAAGATGGCTCACTACTCCGAAATACAGAGAAGATGGCTTACTACTTTACAACAACACCACATGCCGAGAAGGAAGACTGAAATACATAGAAGATGGCTCACTACTTTACATCAACACCGCATGCCGAGAAGGAAGACTGAAATACAGAGAAGATGGCTCACTATTCTAAAATTCAGAAAAGATGGCTCACTACTTTACATCAACACCGCATGCCGAGAAGGAAGACTGAAATACAGAGAAGATGGCTCACTACTCTGAAATACAGAGAAGATGGCTCACTACTTTACAACAACACCGCATGCCGAGAAGGAAGACTAAAATACAGAGAAAATGGCTCACTACTTTACAACAACACCGCATGCCGAGAAGGAAGACTGAAATACAGAGAAGATGGCTCACTAATCTGAAATACAGAAAAGATGGCCCACTACTCTGAAATACAGAAAAGATGGCTCACTACTTTACAACAACACCGCATGCCAAGAAGGAAGACTGAAATACTGAGAAGATTGCTCACTACTCTGAAATACAGAGAAGATGGCTCACTACCTTGCAACAACACCGCATGCCGAGAAGGAAGACTGAAATACAGAGAAGATGGCTCACTACTTTACAACAACACCGCATTCCGAGAAGGAAGACTAAAATACAGAGAAGATTGCTCACTACTGTACAACGACACCGCATGCCAAGAAGGAAGACTGAAATACAGAGAAGATGGCTCACTAATCTGAAATACAGAAAAGATGAACCACTACTCTGAAATACAGAGAAGATGGCTCACTACTTTACAACAACATCGCATGCCGAGAAGGAAGACTGGAATACAGAAAAGATGGCTCACTATTCTGAAATACAAAGAAGATTGCTCACTACTTTACAACAACACCGCATGCCGAGAAAGAAGACTGAAATACAGAGAAGATGGCTCACTACTCTAAAATACAGTGAAAATGGCTCACTACTTTACTGCACAGCATGCCTAAAAGGAAGACTGAAACACAGAGAAGATGGCTCACTACTTTCCAACAACACCGCATGCCGAGAAGGAAGACTGAAATACAGAGAAGATGGCTCACTAATCTGAAATACAGAAAAGATGGCCCACTACTCTAAAATACAGAGAAGATGGCTCACTACTTTACAACAACACCGCATGCCAAGAAGGAAGACTGGAATACAGAAAAGATGGCTCACTTCTCTGAAATACAAAGAAGATTGCTCACTACTTTACAACAACACCGCATGCCGAGAAAGAAGACTGAAAAACAGAGAAGATGGCTCACTATTCTAAAATACAGAAAAGATGGCTCACTACTTTACATCAACACCGCATGCCGAGAAGGAAGACTGGAATACAGAAAAGATGTCTCACTACTCCGAAATACAGAGAAGATGGCTTACTACTTTACATCAACACCGCATGCCGAGAAGGAAGACTGAAATACAGAGAAGATTGCTCACTATTCTAAAATACAGAAAAGATGGCTCACTACTTTACATCAACACCGCATGCCGAGAAGGAAGACTGAAATACTGAGAAGATTGCTCACTACTGTACAACGACACCGCATGCCGAGAAGGAAGACTGAAATACAGAGAAGATTGCTCACTAATCTGAAATACAGAAAAGATGGCCCACTACTCTAAAATACAGAGAAGATGGCTTACTACTTTACAACAACACCGCATGCCAAGAAGGAAGACTGGAATACAGAAAAGATGGCTCACTTCTCTGAAATACAAAGAAGATTGCTCACTACTTTACAACAACACCGCATGCCGAGAAAGAAGACTGAAAAACAGAGAAGATTGCTCACTATTCTGAAATACATAAAAGATGGCTCACTACTTTACAACAACACCGAATGCCGAGAAGGAAGACTGGAATACAGAAAAGATGTCTCACTACTCCGAAATACAGAGAAGATGGCTTACTACTTTACATCAACACCGCATGCCGAGAAGGAAGACTGAAATACAGAGAATATGGCTCACTATTCTAAAATACAGAAAAGATGGCTCACTACTTTACATCAACACCGCATGCCGAGAAAGAAGACTGAAATACAGAGACGATGGCTCACTACTCTGAAATACAGAGAAGATGGCTCAATACTTTACAACAACACCGCATGCCGAGAAAGAAGACTGAAATACAGAGAAGATGGCTCAATACTCTGAAATACAGAGAAGATGGCTCACTGCTTTACTTTACAACAACACCGCTTGCCAAGATGGAAGACTGAAATACTATGAAGACGGCTCACTACTCTGAAATACAGAGAAGATGGCTCACTACTTTACAACAACACCGCTTGCCGAGATGGAAGACTGAAATACTGAGAAGATGGCTCACTACTCTGAAATACAGAGAAGATGTCTCACTACTTAAACAACAACACCGCATGCCGAGAAAGAAGACTGAAATACAGAGAAGATGGCTCACTACTTTACAACAACACCGCATGCCGAGAAGGAAGACTGAAATACTGAGAAGATGGCTCACTACTCTGAAATACAGAGAAGATGGCTCACTTCTTTACAACAACACCGCATGCCGAGAAGGAAGACTGAAATACAGAGAAGATGGTTCATTACTTTACAAACACACCGCATTCCGAGAAGGAAGACTGAAATACAGAAAAGATGGCTCACTACTTTACAACAACACCGCATGCCGAGAAGGAAGACTGAAATACAGAGAAGATGGCTCACTTATCTGAAATACAGAAAAGATGGCCCACTACTCTGAAATACAGAGAAGATGGTTCACTACTTTACAACAACACCGCATGCCGAGAAGGAAGACTGGAATACAGAAAAGATGGCTCACTACTCTGAAATACAAAGAAGATTGCTCACTACTTTACAACAACACCGCATGCCGAGAAAGAAGACTGAAATACAGAGAAGATGGCTCACTACTCTGAAATACAGAGAAAATGGCTCACTACTTTACTGCACAGCATGCCTAAAAGGAAGACTTAAATACAGAGAAGATGGCTTACTATTTTACTTTACAACAACACTGCATGCCCACATGGAAGACTGAAATACTGAGAAGATGGCTCACTACTTTACAACAACACCGCTTGCCCACATGGAAGACTGAAATACTGAGAAGATGGCTCACTACTCTAAAATACAGAGAAGATGGCTCACTACTTCACAACAACACTGCATGCCGAGAAGGAAGACTGAAATACAGAGAAGATGGCTCACTACTTTACAACAACACCGCATGCCGAGAAGGAAGACTGGAATACAGAAAGTATGGCTCACTACTCTGAAATACAGAGAAGATTGCTCACTACTTTACAACAACACGGCATGCCGAGAAAGAAGACTGAAAAACAGAGAAGATGGCTCACTATTCTGAAATACAGAAAAGATGGCCCACTACTCTAAAATACAGAGAAGATGGCTCACTACTTTACAACAACACCGCATGCAGAGAAGGAAGACTGAAATACAGAGAATATGGCTCACTAATCTGAAATACAGAAAAGATGGCCCACTACTCTAAAATACAGAGAAGATGGCTCACTACTTTACAACAACACCGCATGCAGAGAAGGAAGATGGAAATACAGAAAGTATGGCTCACTACTCTGAAATACAGAGAAGATTGCTCACTACTTTACAACAACACCGCATGCCGAGAAAGAAGACTGAAAAACAGAGAAGATGGCTCACTATTCTGAAATACATCAAAGATGGCTCACTACTTTACAACAACACCGCATGCCGAGAAGGAAGACTGGAATACAGAAAAGATGGCTCACTACTCCAAAATACAGAGAAGATGTCTAACTACTTTACAACAACACCGCATGCCGAGAAGGAAGACTGAAATACAGAGAAGATGGCTCACTTATTTACAACAACACCACATGCCGAGAAGGAAGACTGAATTACATAGAAGATGGCTCACTACTTTATATTAACACCGCATGCCGAGAAGGAAGACTGGAATACAGAAAAGATGGCTCACTACTCCGAAATACAGAGAAGATGGCTTACTACTTTACAACAACACCACATGCCGAGAAGGAAGACTGAAATACATAGAAGATGGCTCACTACTTTACATCAACACCGCATGCCGAGAAGGAAGACTGAAATACAGAGAAGATGGCTCACTATTCTAAAATTCAGAAAAGATGGCTCACTACTTTACATCAACACCGCATGCCGAGAAGGAAGACTGAAATACAGAGAAGATGGCTCACTACTCTGAAATACAGAGAAGATGGCTCACTACTTTACAACAACACCGCATGCCGAGAAGGAAGACTAAAATACAGAGAAAATGGCTCACTACTTTACAACAACACCGCATGCCGAGAAGGAAGACTGAAATACAGAGAAGATGGCTCACTAATCTGAAATACAGAAAAGATGGCCCACTACTCTGAAATACAGAAAAGATGGCTCACTACTTTACAACAACACCGCATGCCAAGAAGGAAGACTGAAATACTGAGAAGATTGCTCACTACTCTGAAATACAGAGAAGATGGCTCACTACCTTGCAACAACACCGCATGCCGAGAAGGAAGACTGAAATACAGAGAAGATGGCTCACTACTTTACAACAACACCGCATTCCGAGAAGGAAGACTAAAATACAGAGAAGATTGCTCACTACTGTACAACGACACCGCATGCCAAGAAGGAAGACTGAAATACAGAGAAGATGGCTCACTAATCTGAAATACAGAAAAGATGAACCACTACTCTGAAATACAGAGAAGATGGCTCACTACTTTACAACAACATCGCATGCCGAGAAGGAAGACTGGAATACAGAAAAGATGGCTCACTATTCTGAAATACAAAGAAGATTGCTCACTACTTTACAACAACACCGCATGCCGAGAAAGAAGACTGAAATACAGAGAAGATGGCTCACTACTCTAAAATACAGTGAAAATGGCTCACTACTTTACTGCACAGCATGCCTAAAAGGAAGACTGAAACACAGAGAAGATGGCTCACTACTTTCCAACAACACCGCATGCCGAGAAGGAAGACTGAAATACAGAGAAGATGGCTCACTAATCTGAAATACAGAAAAGATGGCCCACTACTCTAAAATACAGAGAAGATGGCTCACTACTTTACAACAACACCGCATGCCAAGAAGGAAGACTGGAATACAGAAAAGATGGCTCACTTCTCTGAAATACAAAGAAGATTGCTCACTACTTTACAACAACACCGCATGCCGAGAAAGAAGACTGAAAAACAGAGAAGATGGCTCACTATTCTAAAATACAGAAAAGATGGCTCACTACTTTACATCAACACCGCATGCCGAGAAGGAAGACTGGAATACAGAAAAGATGTCTCACTACTCCGAAATACAGAGAAGATGGCTTACTACTTTACATCAACACCGCATGCCGAGAAGGAAGACTGAAATACAGAGAAGATTGCTCACTATTCTAAAATACAGAAAAGATGGCTCACTACTTTACATCAACACCGCATGCCGAGAAGGAAGACTGAAATACAGAGACGATGGCTCTCTACTCTGAAATACAGAGAAGATGGCTCAATACTTTACAACAACACCGCATGCCGAGAAGGAAGACTGAAATACAGAGAAGATGGCTCACTAATCTGAAATACAGAAAAGATGGCCCACTACTCTGAAATACAGAGAAGATGGCTCACTGCTTTACTTTACAACAACACCGCTTGCCGAGTTGGAAGACTGAAATACTATGAAGACGGCTCACTACTCTGAAATACAGAGAAGATGGCTCACTACTTTACAACAACACCGCTTGCCGAGATGGAAGACTGAAATACTGAGAAGATGGCTCACTACTCTGAAATACAGAGAAGATGGCTCAATACTTTACAACAACACCGCATGCCGAGAAGGAAGACTGAAATACAGAGAAGATGGCTCACTACTTTACAACAACACCGCATGCCGAGAAGGAAGACTGAAATACTGAGAAGATGGCTCACTACTCTGAAATACAGAGAAGATGGCTCACTTCTTTACAACAACACCGCATGCCGAGAAGGAAGACTGAAATACAGAGAAGATGGTTCATTACTTTACAAACACACCGCATTCCTAGAAGGAAGACTGAAATACAGAAAAGATGGCTCACTACTTTACAACAACACCGCATGCCGAGAAGGAAGACTGAAATACAGAGAAGATGGCTCACTAATCTGAAATACAGAAAAGATGGCCCACTACTCTGAAATACAGAGAAGATGGCTCACTACTTTACAACAACACCGCATGCCGAGAAGGAAGACTGGAATACAGAAAGTATGGCTCACTACTTTGAAATACAAAGAAGATTGCTCACTACTTTACAACAACACCGCATGCCGAGAAAGAAGACTGAAATACAGAGAAGATGGCTCACTACTCTGAAATACAGAGAAAATGGCTCACTACTTTACTGCACAGCATGCCTAAAAGAAAGACTTAAATACAGAGAAGATGGCTCACTAATCTGAAATACAGAAAAGATGGCCCACTACTCTAAAATACAGAGAAGATGGCTCACTACTTTACATTAACACCGCATGCCAAGAAGAAAGACTGGAATACAGAAAAGATGGCTCACTTCTCTGAAATACAAAGAAGATTGCTCACTACTTTACAACAACACCGCATGCCGAGAAAGAAGACTGAAAAACAGAGAAGATGGCTCACTATTCTGAAATACATAAAAGATGGCTCACTACTTTACAACAACACCGAATGCCGAGAAGGAAGACTGGAATACAGAAAAGATGTCTCACTACTCCGAAATACAGAGAAGATGGCTTACTACTTTACATCAACACCGCATGCCGAGAAGGAAGACTGAAATACAGAGAAGATGGCTCACTATTTTAAAATACAGAAAAGATGGCTCACTACTTTACATCAACACCGCATGCCGAGAAGGAAGACTGAAATACAGAGACGATGGCTCACTACTCTGAAATACAGAGAAGATGGCTCAATACTTTACAACAACACCGCATGCCGAGAAGGAAGACTGAAATACAGAGAAGATGGCTCACTAATCTGAAATACAGAAAATATGGCCCACTACTCTGAAATACAGAGAAGATGGCTCACCACTTTACAACAACACCGCATGCCGAGAAGGAAGACTGAAATACTGAGAAGATGGCTCACTACTCTAAAATACAGAGAAGATGGCTCACTGCTTTACTTTACAACAACACCGCTTGCCGAGATGGAAGACTGAAATACTATGAAGACGGCTCACTACTCTGAAATACAGAGAAGATGGCTCACTACTTTACAACAACACCGCTTGCCGAGATGGAAGACTGAAATACTGAGAAGATGGCTCACTACTCTGAAATACAGAGAAGATGGCTCAATACTTTACAACAACACCGCATGCCGAGAAGGAAGACTGAAATACAGAGAAGATGGCTCACTACTTTACAACAACACCGCATGCCGAGAAGGAAGACTGAAATACTGAGAAGATGGCTCACTACTCTGAAATACAGAGAAGATGGCTCACTTCTTTACAACAACACCGCATGCCGAGAAGGAAGACTGAAATACAGAGAAGATGGTTCATTACTTTACAAACACACCTCATTCCGAGAAGGAAGACTGAAATACAGAAAAGTTGGCTCACTACTTTACAACAACACCGCATGCCGAGAAGGAAGACTGAAATACAGAGAAGATGGCTCACTAATCTGAAATACAGAAAAGATGGCCCACTACTCTGAAATACAGAGAAGATGGCTCACTACTTTACAACAACACCGCATGCCGAGAAGGAAGACTGGAATACAGAAAAGATGGCTCACTACTCTGAAATACAAAGAAGATTGCTCACTACTTTACAACAACACCGCATGCCGAGAAAGAAGACTGAAATACAGAGAAGATGGCTCACTACTCTGAAATACAGAGAAAATGGCTCACTACTTTACTGCTCAGCATGCCTAAAAGGAAGACTTAAATACAGAGAAGATGGCTTACTATTTTACTTTACAACAACACCGCTTGCCGACATGGAAGACTGAAATACTAAGAAGATGGCTCACTACTCTAAAATACAGAGAAGATGGCTCACTACTTTACAACAACACTGCATGCCGAGAAGGAAGACTGAAATACAGAGAAGATGGTTCATTACTTTACAAACACACCGCATTCCTAGAAGGAAGACTGAAATACAGAAAAGATGGCTCACCACTTTACAACAACACCGCATGCCGAGAAGGAAGACTGAAATACAGAGAAGATGGCTCACTAATCTGAAATACAGAAAAGATGGCCCACTACTCTGAAATACAGAGAAGATGGCTCACTACTTTACAACAACACCGCATGCCGAGAAGGAAGACTGGAATACAGAAAGTATGGCTCACTACTTTGAAATACAAAGAAGATTGCTCACTACTTTACAACAACACCGCATGCCGAGAAAGAAGACTGAAATACAGAGAAGATGGCTCACTACTCTGAAATACAGAGAAAATGGCTCACTACTTTACTGCACAGCATGCCTAAAAGAAAGACTTAAATACAGAGAAGATGGCTCACTAATCTGAAATACAGAAAAGATGGCCCACTACTCTAAAATACAGAGAAGATGGCTCACTACTTTACATTAACACCGCATGCCAAGAAGAAAGACTGGAATACAGAAAAGATGGCTCACTTCTCTGAAATACAAAGAAGATTGCTCACTACTTTACAACAACACCGCATGCCGAGAAAGAAGACTGAAAAACAGAGAAGATGGCTCACTATTCTGAAATACATAAAAGATGGCTCACTACTTTACAACAACACCGAATGCCGAGAAGGAAGACTGGAATACAGAAAAGATGTCTCACTACTCCGAAATACAGAGAAGATGGCTTACTACTTTACATCAACACCGCATGCCGAGAAGGAAGACTGAAATACAGAGAAGATGGCTCACTATTTTAAAATACAGAAAAGATGGCTCACTACTTTACATCAACACCGCATGCCGAGAAGGAAGACTGAAATACAGAGACGATGGCTCACTACTCTGAAATACAGAGAAGATGGCTCAATACTTTACAACAACACCGCATGCCGAGAAGGAAGACTGAAATACAGAGAAGATGGCTCACTAATCTGAAATACAGAAAATATGGCCCACTACTCTGAAATACAGAGAAGATGGCTCACCACTTTACAACAACACCGCATGCCGAGAAGGAAGACTGAAATACTGAGAAGATGGCTCACTACTCTGAAATACAGAGAAGATGGCTCACTGCTTTACTTTACAACAACACCGCTTGCCGAGATGGAAGACTGAAATACTATGAAGACGGCTCACTACTCTGAAATACAGAGAAGATGGCTCACTACTTTACAACAACACCGCTTGCCGAGATGGAAGACTGAAATACTGAGAAGATGGCTCACTACTCTGAAATACAGAGAAGATGGCTCAATACTTTACAACAACACCGCATGCCGAGAAGGAAGACTGAAATACAGAGAAGATGGCTCACTACTTTACAACAACACCGCATGCCGAGAAGGAAGACTGAAATACTGAGAAGATGGCTCACTACTCTGAAATACAGAGAAGATGGCTCACTTCTTTACAACAACACCGCATGCCGAGAAGGAAGACTGAAATACAGAGAAGATGGTTCATTACTTTACAAACACACCTCATTCCGAGAAGGAAGACTGAAATACAGAAAAGATGGCTCACTACTTTACAACAACACCGCATGCCGAGAAGGAAGACTGAAATACAGAGAAGATGGCTCACTAATCTGAAATACAGAAAAGATGGCCCACTACTCTGAAATACAGAGAAGATGGCTCACTACTTTACAACAACACCGCATGCCGAGAAGGAAGACTGGAATACAGAAAAGATGGCTCACTACTCTGAAATACAAAGAAGATTGCTCACTACTTTACAACAACACCGCATGCCGAGAAAGAAGACTGAAATACAGAGAAGATGGCTCACTACTCTGAAATACAGAGAAAATGGCTCACTACTTTACTGCTCAGCATGCCTAAAAGGAAGACTTAAATACAGAGAAGATGGCTTACTATTTTACTTTACAACAACACCGCTTGCCGACATGGAAGACTGAAATACTAAGAAGATGGCTCACTACTCTAAAATACAGAGAAGATGGCTCACTACTTTACAACAACACTGCATGCCGAGAAGGAAGACTGAAATACAGAGAAGATGGTTCATTACTTTACAAACACACCGCATTCCTAGAAGGAAGACTGAAATACAGAAAAGATGGCTCACCACTTTACAACAACACCGCATGCCGAGAAGGAAGACTGAAATACAGAGAAGATGGCTCACTAATCTGAAATACAGAAAAGATGGCCCACTACTCTGAAATACAGAGAAGATGGCTCACTACTTTACAACAACACCGCATGCCGAGAAGGAAGACTGGAATACAGAAAGTATGGCTCACTACTTTGAAATACAAAGAAGATTGCTCACTACTTTACAACAACACCGCATGCCGAGAAAGAAGACTGAAATACAGAGAAGATGGCTCACTACTCTGAAATACAGAGAAAATGGCTCACTACTTTACTGCACAGCATGCCTAAAAGAAAGACTTAAATACAGAGAAGATGGCTCACTAATCTGAAATACAGAAAAGATGGCCCACTACTCTAAAATACAGAGAAGATGGCTCACTACTTTACATTAACACCGCATGCCAAGAAGAAAGACTGGAATACAGAAAAGATGGCTCACTTCTCTGAAATACAAAGAAGATTGCTCACTACTTTACAACAACACCGCATGCCGAGAAAGAAGACTGAAAAACAGAGAAGATGGCTCACTATTCTGAAATACATAAAAGATGGCTCACTACTTTACAACAACACCGAATGCCGAGAAGGAAGACTGGAATACAGAAAAGATGTCTCACTACTCCGAAATACAGAGAAGATGGCTTACTACTTTACATCAACACCGCATGCCGAGAAGGAAGACTGAAATACAGAGAAGATGGCTCACTATTTTAAAATACAGAAAAGATGGCTCACTACTTTACATCAACACCGCATGCCGAGAAGGAAGACTGAAATACAGAGACGATGGCTCACTACTCTGAAATACAGAGAAGATGGCTCAATACTTTACAACAACACCGCATGCCGAGAAGGAAGACTGAAATACAGAGAAGATGGCTCACTAATCTGAAATACAGAAAATATGGCCCACTACTCTGAAATACAGAGAAGATGGCTCACCACTTTACAACAACACCGCATGCCGAGAAGGAAGACTGAAATACTGAGAAGATGGCTCACTACTCTGAAATACAGAGAAGATGGCTCACTGCTTTACTTTACAACAACACCGCTTGCCGAGATGGAAGACTGAAATACTATGAAGACGGCTCACTACTCTGAAATACAGAGAAGATGGCTCACTACTTTACAACAACACCGCTTGCCGAGATGGAAGACTGAAATACTGAGAAGATGGCTCACTACTCTGAAATACAGAGAAGATGGCTCAATACTTTACAACAACACCGCATGCCGAGAAGGAAGACTGAAATACAGAGAAGATGGCTCACTACTTTACAACAACACCGCATGCCGAGAAGGAAGACTGAAATACTGAGAAGATGGCTCACTACTCTGAAATACAGAGAAGATGGCTCACTTCTTTACAACAACACCGCATGCCGAGAAGGAAGACTGAAATACAGAGAAGATGGTTCATTACTTTACAAACACACCTCATTCCGAGAAGGAAGACTGAAATACAGAAAAGATGGCTCACTACTTTACAACAACACCGCATGCCGAGAAGGAAGACTGAAATACAGAGAAGATGGCTCACTAATCTGAAATACAGAAAAGATGGCCCACTACTCTGAAATACAGAGAAGATGGCTCACTACTTTACAACAACACCGCATGCCGAGAAGGAAGACTGGAATACAGAAAAGATGGCTCACTACTCTGAAATACAAAGAAGATTGCTCACTACTTTACAACAACACCGCATGCCGAGAAAGAAGACTGAAATACAGAGAAGATGGCTCACTACTCTGAAATACAGAGAAAATGGCTCACTACTTTACTGCTCAGCATGCCTAAAAGGAAGACTTAAATACAGAGAAGATGGCTTACTATTTTACTTTACAACAACACCGCTTGCCGACATGGAAGACTGAAATACTAAGAAGATGGCTCACTACTCTAAAATATCGAGAAGATAGCTCACTACTTTACAACAACACTGCATGCCGAGAAGGAAGACTGAAATACAGAGAAGATGGCTCACTACTTTACAACAACACCGCATGCTGAGATAGAAGACTGGAATACAGAAAGTATGGCTCACTACTCTGAAATACAGAGAAGATTGCTCACTATTTTACAACAACACCGCATGCCGAGAAAGAAGACTGAAAAACAGAGAAGATGGCTCACTATTCTGAAATACATAAAAGATGGCTCACTACTTTACAACAACACCGCATGCCGAAAAAGAAAACTGAAATACAGAGAAGATGGCTCACTAATCTGAAATACAGAAAAGATGGCCCACTACTCTAAAATACAGAGAAGATGGCTCACTACTTTACAACAACACCGCATGCAAAGAAGGAAGACTGGAATACAGAAAGTATGGCTCACTACTCTGAAATACAGAGAAGATTGCTCACTACTTTACAACAACACCGCATGCCGAGAAAGAAGACTGAAAAACAGAGAAGATGGCTCACTATTCTGAAATACATCAAAGATGGCTCACTACTTTACAACAACATCGCATGCCGAGAAGGAAGACTGGAATACAGAAAAGATGGCTCACTACTCCGAAATACAGAGAAGATGTCTTACTACTTTACAACAACACCGCATGCCGAGAAAGAAGACTGAAATACAGAGAAGATGGCTCACTACTTTACAACAACACCACATGCCGAGAAGGAAGACTGAAATACATAGAAGATGGCTCACTACTTTATATTAACACGCATTGCCGAGAAGGAAGACTGGAATACAGAAAAGATGGCTCACTACTCCGAAATACAGAGAAGATGGCTTACTACTTTACAACAACACCACATGCCGAGAAGAAAGACTGAAATACATAGAAGATGGCTCACTACTTTACATCAACACCGCATGCCGAGAAGGAAGACTGAAATACAAAGAAGATGGTTCATTACTTTACAAACACACCGCATTCCGAGAAGGAAGACTGAAATACAGAAAAGATGGCTCACTACTTTACAACAACACCGCATGCCGAGAAGGAAGACTGAAATACAGAGAAGATGGCTCACTACTCTGAAATACAGAAAAGATGGCCCACTACTCTGAAATACAGAGAAGATGGCTCACTACTTTACAACAACACCGCATGCCGAGAAGGAAGACTGGAATACAGAAAAGATGGCTCACTACTCTGAAATACAAAGAAGATTGCTCACTACTTTACAACAACACCGCATGCCGAGAAAGAAGACTGAAATACAGAGAAGATGGCTCACTACTCTGAAATACAGAGAAAATGGCTCACTACTTTACTGCTCAGCATGCCTAAAAGGAAGACTTAAATACAGAGAAGATGGCTTACTATTTTACTTTACAACAACACCGCTTGCCGACATGGAAGACTGAAATACTAAGAAGATGGCTCACTACTCTAAAATACAGAGAAGATGGCTCACTACTTTACAACAACACTGCATGCCGAGAAGGAAGACTGAAATACAGAGAAGATGGCTCACTACTTTACAACAACACCGCATGCCGAGAAGGAAGACTGGAATACAGAAAGTATGGCTCACTACTCTGAAATACAGAGAAGATTGCTCACTACTTTACAACAACACCGCATGCCGAGAAAGAAGACTGAAAAACAGAGAAGATGGCTCACTATTCTGAAATACATAAAAGATGGCTCACTACTTTACAACAACACCGCATGCCGAGAAAGAAGACTGAAAAACAGAGAAGATGGCTCACTATTCTGAAATACATAAAAGATGGCTCACTACTTTACAACAACACCGAATGCCGAGAAGGAAGACTGGAATACAGAAAAGATGTCTCACTACTCCGAAATACAGAGAAGATGGCTTACTACATTACATCAACACCGCATGCCGAGAAGGAAGACTGAAATACAGAGAAGATGGCTCACTATTCTAAAATACAGAAAAGATGGCTCACTACTTTACATCAAACCGCATGCCGAGAAGGAAGACTGAAATACAGAGACGATGGCTCACTACTCTGAAATACAGAGAAGATGGCTCAATACTTTACAACAACACCGCATGCCGAGAAGGAAGACTGAAATACAGAGAAGATGGCTCACTAATCTGAAATACAGAAAATATGGCCCACTACTTTGAAATACAGAGAAGATGGCTCACCACTTTACAACAACACCGCATGCCGAGTAGGAAGACTGAAATACTGAGAAGATGGCTCACTACTCTGAAATACAGAGAAGATGGCTCACTGCTTTACTTTACAACAACACCGCTTGCCGAGATGGAAGACTGAAATACTATGAAGACGGCTCACTACTCTGAAATACAGAGAAGATCGCTCACTACTTTACAACAACACCGCTTGCCGAGATGGAAGACTGAAATACTGAGAAGATGGCTCACTACTCTGAAATACAGAGAAGATGGCTCAATACTTTACAACAACACCGCATGCCGAGAAGGAAGACTGAAATACAGAGAAGATGGCTCACTACTTTACAACAACACCACATGCCGAGAATGAGACTGAAATACTGAGAAGATGGCTCACTACTCTGAAATACAGAGAAGATGGCTCACTTCTTTACAACAACACCGCATGCCGAGAAGGAAGACTGAAATACAGAGAAGATGGTTCATTACTTTACAAACACACCGCATTCCGAGAAGGAAGACTGAAATACAGAAAAGATGGCTCACTACTTTACAACAACACCGCATGCCGAGAAGGAAGACTGAAATACAGAGAAGATGGCTCACTAATCTGAAATACAGAAAAGATGGCCCACTACTCTGAAATACAGAGAAGATGGCTCACTACTTTACAACAACACCGCATGCCGAGAAGGAAGACTGGAATACAGAAAAGATGGCTCACTACTCTGAAATACAAAGAAGATTGCTCACTACTTTACAACAACACCGCATGCCGAGAAAGAAGACTGAAATACAGAGAAGATGGCTCACTACTCTGAAATACAGAGAAAATGGCTCACTACTTTACTGCTCAGCATGCCTAAAAGGAAGACTTAAATACAGAGAAGATGGCTTACTATTTTACTTTACAACAACACCGCTTGCCGACATGGAAGACTGAAATACTAAGAAGATGGCTCACTACTCTAAAATACAGAGAAGATGGCTCACTACTTTACAACAACACTGCATGCCGAGAAGGAAGACTGAAATACAGAGAAGATGGCTCACTACTTTACAACAACACCGCATGCCGAGAAGGAAGACTGGAATACAGAAAGTATGGCTTACTACTCTGAAATACAGAGAAGATTGCTCACTACTTTACAACAACACCGCATGCCGAGAAAGAAGACTGAAAAACAGAGAAGATGGCTCATTATTCTGAAATACATAAAAGATGGCTCACTACTTTACAACAACACCGCATGCCGAGAAAGATGACTGAAATACAGAGAAGATGGCTCACTAATCTGAAATACAGAAAAGATGGCCCACTACTCTAAAATACAGAGAAGATGGCTCACTACTTTACAACAACACCGCATGCAGAGAAGGAAGACTGGAATACAGAAAGTATGGCTCACTACTCTGAAATACAGAGAAGATTGCTCACTACTTTACAACAACACCGCATGCCGAGAAAGAAGACTGAAAAACAGAGAAGATGGCTCACTATTCTGAAATACATCAAAGATGGCTCACTACTTTACAACAACATCGCATGCCGAGAAGGAAGACTGGAATACAGAAAAGATGGCTCACTACCTCAAAATACAGAGAAGATGTCTTACTACTTTAAAACAACACCGCATGCCGAGAAGGAAGACTGAAATACAGAGAAGATGGCTCACTACATTACAACAACACCACATGCCGAGAAGGAAGACTGAAATACATAGAAGATGGCTCACTACTTTATATTAACACCGCATGCCGAGAAGGAAGACTGGAATACAGAAAAGATGGCTCACTACTCCGAAATACAGAGAAGATGGCTTACTACTTTACAACAACACCACATGCCGAGAAGAAAGACTGAAATACATAGAAGATGGCTCACTACTTTACATCAACACCGCATGCCGAGAAGGAAGACTGAAATACAGAGAAGATGGCTCACTATTCTAAAATACAGAAAAGATGGCTCACTACTTTACATCAACACCGCATGCCGAGAAGGAAGACTGAAATACAGAGAAGATGGCTCACTACTCTGAAATACAGAGAAGATGGCTCACTACTTTACAACAACACCGCATGCCGAGAAGGAAGACTAAAATACAGAGAAGATGGCTCACTACTTTACAACAACACCGCATGCCGAGAAGGAAGACTGAAATACAGAGAAGATGGCTCACTAATCTGAAATACAGAAAAGATGGCCCACTACTCTGAAATACAGAAAAGATGGCTCACTACTTTACAACAACACCGCATGCCGAGAAGGAAGACTGAAATACTGAGAAGATTGCTCACTACTCTGAAATACAGAGAAGATGGCTCCCTACTTTACAACAACACCGCATGCCGAGAAGGAAGACTGAAATACAGAGAAGATGGCTCACTACTTTACAACAACACCGCATTCCGAGAAGGAAGACTAAAATACAGAGAAGATTGCTCACTACTGTACAACGACACCGCATGCCGAGAAGGAAGACTGAAATACAGAGAAGATGGCTCACTACTCTGAAATACAGAGAAGATGGCTCAATACTTTACAACAACACCGCTTGCCGAAATGGAAGACTGAAATACTGAGAAGATGGCTCACTACTCTGAAATACAGAGAAGATGGCTCACTACTTTACATTAACACCGCATGCCGAGAAGGAAGACTGAAATACAGAGAAGATGGCTCACTACTTTATAACAACACCGCATTCCAAGAAGGAAGACTGAAATACAGAGAAGATTGCTCACTACTTTACAACAACACCGCTTGCCGAAATGGAAGACTGAAATACTGAGAAGATGGCTCACTACTCTGAAATACAGAGAAGATGGCTCACTACTTTACATTAACACCGCTTGCCGAGAAGGAAGACTGAAATACAGAGAAGATGGCTCACTACTTTATAACAACACCGCATTTCAAGAAGGAAGACTGAAATACAGAGAAGATTGCTCACTACTTTACAACAACACCGCATGCCGAGAAGGAAGACTGAAATACAGAGAAGATGGCTCTATAATCTGAAATACAGAAAAGATGGCCCACTACTCTGAAAAACAGAGAAGATGGCTCACTACTTTACAACAACACCGCATGCCGAAAAGGAAGACTGGAATACAGAAAAGATGGATCACTACTCTGAAATACAAAGAAGATTACTCACTACTTTACAACAACACCGCATGCTGAGAAAGAAGACTGAAATACAGAGAAGATGGCTCACTACTCTGAAATACAGAGAAAATGGCTCACTACTTTACTGCACAGCATGCCTAAAAGGAAGACTGAAATACAGAGAAGATGGCTTACTACTTTAATTTACAACAACACCTCTTGCCGACATGGAAGACTGAAATACTGAGAAGATGGCTCACTACTCTGAAATACAGAGAAGATGGCTCACTACTTTACAACAACACCGCATGCCGAGAAGGAAGACTGAAATACAGAGAAGATGGCTCACTACTTTACAACAACACCGCATGCCGAGAAGGAAGACGGAAATACAGAGAAGATGGCTCACAAATCTGAAATACAGAAAGACTACTCTAAAATACAGAGAAGATGGCTTACTACTTTACAACAACACCGCATGCTGAGAAGGAAGACTGGAATACAGAAAAGATGGCTCACTTCTCTGAAATACAGAGAAGATTGCTCACTATTTTACAACAACACCGCATTCCGAGAAAGAAGACTGAAATACAGAGAAGATGTCTCACTATTCTAAAATACAGAAAAGATGGCTCACTACTTTACTTCAACACCGCATGCCGAGAAGGAAGACTTAATTACAGAGAAGATGGCTCACTACTCTGAAATACAGAGAAGATGGCTCACTATTTTACAACAACACTGCATGCCGAGAAGGAAGACTGAAGTACAGAGAAGATGGCTCACTACTTTACAACAACACCGAATGCCGAAAAGGAAGACTGGAATACAGAAAGTATGGCTCACTAATCTGAAATACAGAGAAGATTGCTCACTACTTTACAACAACACCGCATGCCGAGAAAGAAGACTGAAAAACAGAGAAGATGGCTCACTATTCTAAAATACATAAAAGATGGCTCACTACTTTACAACAACACAGCATGCCTAGAAGGAAGACTGGAATACAGAAAAGATGGCTCACTACTCCGAAATACAGAGAAGATGGCTTACTACTTTACAACAACACCGCATGCCGAGAAGGAAGACTGAAATACAGAGAAGATGGCTCACTACTTTACAACAACACCACATGCTGAGAAGGAAGACTGAAATACATAGAAGATGGCTCACTACTTTACAACAACACCGCATGCCGAGAAAGAAGACTGAAATACAGAGAAGATGGCTCACTACTCTGAAATACACAGAAAATGGCTCACTACTTTACTGCACAGCATGCCTAAAAGGAAGACTGAAATACAGAGAAGATGGCTTACTACTTTAATTTACAACAACACCGCTTGCCGACATGGAAGACTGAAATACTCTGAAGATGGCTCACTACTTTACAACAACACCGCTTGCCGAAATGGAAGACTGAAATACTGAGAAGATGGCTCACTACTCTGAAATACAGAGAAGATGGCTCACTACTTTATAACAACACCGCATTCCAAGAAGGAAGACTGAAATACAGAAAAGATTGCTCACTACTTTACAACAACACCGCATGCCGAGAAGGAAGACTGAAATACAGAGAAGATGGCTCTATAATCTGAAATACAGAAAAGATGGCCCACTACTCTGAAAAACAGAGAAGATGGCTCACTACTTTACAACAACTCCGCATGCCGAAAAGGAAGACTGGAATACAGAAAAGATGGATCACTACTCTGAAATACAAAGAAGATTAGTCACTACTTTACAACAACACCGCATGCCGAGAAGGAAGACTGAAATACAGAGAAGATGGCTCACTACTTTATAACAACACCGCATTCCAAGAAGGAAGACTGAAATACAGAGAAGATTGCTCACTACTTTACAACAACACCGCATGCCGAGAAGGAAGACTGAAATACAGAGAAGATGGCTCTATAATCTGAAATACAGAAAAGATGGCCCACTACTCTGAAAAACAGAGAAGATGGCTCACTACTTTACAACAACACCGCATGCCGAAAAGGAAGACTGGAATACAGAAAAGATGGATCACTACTCTGAAATACAAAGAAGATTACTCACTACTTTACAACAACACCGCATGCCGAGAAAGAAGACTGAAATACAGAGAAGATGGCTCACTACTCTGAAATACAAAGAAAATGGCTCACTACTTTACTGCACAGCATGCCTAAAAGGAAGACTGAAATACAGAGAAGATGGCTTACTACTTTAATTTACAACAAGACCGCTTGCCGACATGGAAGACTGAAATACTGAGAAGATGGCTCACTACTCTGAAATACAGAGAAGATGGCTCACTACTTTACAACAACACCGCATGCCGAGAAGGAAGACTGAAATACAGAGAAGATGGCTCACTACTTTACAACAACACCGCATGCCGAGAAGGAAGACGGAAATACAGAGAAGATGGCTCACAAATCTGAAATACAGAAAGACTACTCTAAAATACAGAGAAGATGGCTAACTACTTTACAACAACACCGCATGCTAAGAAGGAAGACTGGAATACAGAAAAGATGGCTCACTTCTCTGAAATACAGAGAAGATTGCTCACTATTTTACAACAACACCGCATTCCGAGAAAGAAGACTGAAATACAGAGAAGATGTCTCACTATTCTAAAATACAGAAAAGATGGCTCACTACTTTACTTCAACACCGCATGCCGAGAAGGAAGACTGAAATACAGAGAAGATGGCTCACTACTCTGAAATACAGAGAAGATGGCTCACTACTTTACAACAACACTGCATGCCGAGAAGGAAGACTGAAGTACAGAGAAGATGGCTCACTACTTTACAACAACACCGCATGCCGAGAAAGAAGACTGAAAAACAGAGAAGATGGCTCACTATTCTAAAATACATAAAAGATGGCTCACTACTTTACAACAACACCGCGTGCCGAGAAAAAAGACTGGAATACAGAAAAGATGGCTCACTTCTCCGAAATACAGAGAAGATGGCTTACTACTTTACAACACCGCATGCCGAGAAGGAAGACTGAAATACAGAGAAGATGGCTCACTACTTTACAACAACACCACATGCCGAGAAGGTAGACTGAAATACATAGAAGATGGCTCACTACTTTATATTAACACCGCATGCCGAGAAGGAAGACTGGAATACAGAAAAGATGGCTCACTACTCCGAAATACAGAGAAGATGGCTTACTACTTTACAACAACACCACATGCCGAGAAGGAAGACTGAAATACATAGAAGATGGCTCACTACTTTACATCAACACCGCATGCCGAGAAGGAAGACTGAAATACAGAGAAGATGGCTCACTATTCTAAAATACAGAAAAGATGGCTCACTACTTTACATCAACACCGCATGCCGAGAAGGAAGACTGAAATACAGAGAAGATGGCTCACTACTCTTTAATACAGAGAAGATGGCTCACTACTTTACAACAACACCGCATGCCGAGAAAGAAGACTAAAATACAGAGAAGATGGCTCACTACTTTACAACAACACCGCATGCCGAGAAGGAAGACTGAAATACTGAGAAGATTGTTCACTACTCTGAAATACAGAGAAGATGGCTCACTGCTTTACTTTACAACAACACCGCTTGCCGAGATGGAAGACTGAAATACTGAGAAGATGGCTCACTACTTTGAAATACAGAGAAGATGGCTTACTACTTTACATCAACACCGCATGCCGAGAAGGAAGACTGAAATACAGAGAAGATGGCTCACTATTCTAAAATACAGAAAAGATGGCTCACTACTTTACATCAACACCGCATGCCGAGAAGGAAGACTGAAATACAGAGACGATGGCTCACTACTCTGAAATACAGAGAAGATGGCTCAATACTTTACAACAACACCGCATGCCGAGAAGGAAGACTGAAATACAGAGAAGATGGCTCACTAATCTGAAATACAGAAAAGATGGCCCACTACTCTGAAATACAGAGAAGATGGCTCACCACTTTACAACAACACCGCATGCCGAGAAGGAAGACTGAAATACTGAGAAGATGGCTCACTACTCTGAAATACAGAGAAGATGGCTCACTGCTTTACTTTACAACAACACCGCTTGCCGAGATGGAAGACTGAAATACTATGAAGACGGCTCACTACTCTGAAATACAGAGAAGATGGCTCACTACTTTACAACAACACTGCTTGCCGAGATGGAAGACTGAAATACTGAGAAGATGGCTCACTACTCTGAAATACAGAGAAGATGGCTCAATACTTTACAACAACACCGCATGCCGAGAAGGAAGACTGAAATACAGAGAAGATGGCTCACTACTTTACAACAATACCGCATGCCGTGAAGGAAGACTGAAATACTGAGAAGATGGCTCACTACTCTGAAATACAGAGAAGATGGCTCACTTCTTTACAACAACACCGCATGCCGAGAAGAAAGACTGAAATACAGAGAAGATGGTTCATTACTTTACAAACACACCGCATTCCGAGAAGGAAGACTGAAATACATAAAAGATGGCTCACTACTTTACAACAACACCGCATGCCGAGAAGGAAGACTGAAATACAGAGAAGATGGCTCACTAATCTGAAATACAGAAAAGATGGCCCACTACTCTGAAATACAGAGAAGATGGCTGACTACTTTACAACAACACCGCATGCCGAGAAGGAAGACTGGAATACAGAAAAGATGGCTCACTACTCTGAAATACAAAAGAGATTGCTCACTACTTTACAACAACACCGCATGCCGAGAAAGAAGACTGAAATACAGAGAAGATGGCTCACTACTCTGAAATACAGAGAAAATGGCTCACTACTTTACTGCACAGCATGCCTAAAAGGAAGACTTAAATACAGAGAAGATGGCTTACTATTTTACTTTACAACAACACCGCTTGCCGACATGGAAGACTGAAATACTGAGAAGATGGCTCACTACTCTAAAATACAGAGAAGATGGCTCACTACTTTACAACAACACCGCATGCCGAGAAAGAAGACTGAAATACAGAGAAGATGGCTCACTAATCTGAAATACAGAAAAGATGGCCCACTACTCTGAAATACAGAGAAGATGGCTCACTACTTTACAACAACACCCCATGCCGAGAAGGAAGACTGGAATACAGAAAAGATGGCTCACTACTCTGAAATACAAAGAAGATTGCTCACTACTTTACAACAACACCGCATGCCGAGAAAGAAGACTGAAATACAGAGAAGATGGCTCACTACTCTGAAATACAGAGAAAATGGCTCACTACTTTACTGCACAGCATGCCTAAAAGGAAGACTTAAATACAGAGAAGATGGCTCACTACTTTACAACAACACTGCATGCCGAGAAGGAAGACTGAAATACAGAGAAGATGGCTCACTACTTTACAACAACACCGCATGCCGAGAAGGAAGACTGGAATACAGAAAGTATGGCTCACTACTCTGAAATACAGAGAAGATTGCTCACTACTTTACAACAACACCGCATGCCGAGAAAGAAGACTGAAAAACAGAGAAGATGGCTCACTATTCTGAAATACATAAAAGATGGCTCACTACTTTACAACAACACCGCATGCCGAGAAAGAAGACTGAAATACAGAGAAGATGGCTCACTAATCTGAAATACAGAAAAGATGGCCCACTACTCTAAAATACAGAGAAGATGGCTCACTACTTTACAACAACACCGCATGCAGAGAAGGAAGACTGGAATACAGAAAGTATGGCTCACTACTCTGAAATACAGAGAAGATTGCTCACTACTTTACAACAACACCGCATGCCGAGAAAGAAGACTGAAAAACAGAGAAGATGGCTCACTATTCTGAAATACATCAAAGATGGCTCACTACTTTACAACAACATCGCATGCCGAGAAGGAAGACTGGAATACAGAAAAGATGGCTCACTACCTCAAAATACAGAGAAGATGTCTTACTACATTAAAACAACACCGCATGCCGAGAAGGAAGACTGAAATACAGAGAAGAAGGCTCACTACATTACAACAACACCACATGCCGAGAAGGAAGACTGAAATACATAAAAGATGGCTCACTACTTTATATTAACACCGCATGCCGAGAAGGAAGACTGGAATACAGAAAAGATGGCTCACTACTCCGAAATACAGAGAAGATGGCTTACTACTTTACAACAACACCACATGCCGAGAAGAAAGACTGAAATACATAGAAGATGGCTCACTACTTTACATCAACACCGCATGCCGAGAAGGAAGACTGAAATACAGAGAAGATGGCTCACTATTCTAAAATACAGAAAAGATGGCTCACTACTTTGCATCAACACCGCATGCCGAGAAGGAAGACTGAAATACAGAGAAGATGGCTCACTACTCTGAAATACAGAGAAGATGGCTCACGAATTTACAACAACACCGCATGCCGAGAAGGAAGACTAAAATACAGAGAAGATGGCTCACTACTTTACAACAACACCGCATGCCGAGAAGGAAGACTGAAATACAGAGAAGATGGCTCACTAATCTGAAATACAGAAAAGATGGCCCACTACTCTGAAATACAGAAAAGATGGCTCACTACTTTACAACAACACCGCATGCCGAGAAGGAAGACTGAATTACTGAGAAGATTGCTCACTACTCTGAAATACAGAGAAGATGGCTCACTACTTTACAACAACACCGCATGCCGAGAAGGAAGACTGAAATACAGAGAAGATGTCTCACTACTTTACAACAACACCGCATTCCGAGAAGGAAGACTAAAATACAGAGAAGATTGCTCACTACTGTACAACGACACCGCATGCCGAGAAGGAAGACTGAAATACAGAGAAGATGGCTCACTACTTTACAACAACACCGCATGCCGAGAAGGAAGACTGAATTACAGAGAAGATTGCTCACTACTGTACAACGACACCGCATGCCGAGAAGGAAGACTGAAATACAGAAAAGATGGCTCACTACTTTACAACAACACCGCATGCCGAGAAGGAAGACTGAATTACTGAGAAGATTGCTCACTACTCTGAAATACAGAGAAGATGGCTCACTACTTTACAACAACACCGCATGCCGAGAAGGAAGACTGAAATACAGAGAAGATGGCTCACTACTTTACAACAACACCGCATTCCGAGAAGGAAGACTAAAATACAGAGAAGATTGCTCACTACTGTACAACGACACCGCATGCCGAGAAGGAAGACTGAAATACAGAGAAGATGGCTCACTACTCTGAAATACAGAGAAGATGGCCCACTAATCTGAAATACAGAGAAGATGGCTCACTACTTTACAACAACACCGCATGCCGAGAAGGAAGACTGGAATACAGAAAAGATGGCTCACTACTCTGAAATACAAAGAAGATTACTCACTACTTTACAACAACACCGCATGCCGAGAAAGAAGACTGAAATACAGAGAAGATGGCCCACTACTCTGAAATACAGAGAAGATGGCTCACTACTTTACAACAACACCGCATGCCGAGAAGAAAGACTGGAATACAGAAAAGATGGCTCACTACTCTGAAATACAAAGAAGATTACTCACTACTTTACAACAACACCGCATGCCGAGAAAGAAGACTGAAATACAGAGAAGATGGCTCACTACTCTGAAATACAGAGAAAATGGCTCACTACTTTACTGCACAGCATGCCTAAAAGGAAGACTGAAATACAGAGAAGATGGCTCACTACTTTACAACAACACCGCATGCCGAGAAGGAAAACTGAAATACAGAGAAGATGGCTCACTAATCTGAAATACAGAAAAGATGGCCCACTACTCTAAAGTACAGAAAAGATGGCTCACTACTTTACAACAACACCGCATGCCGAGAAGGAAGACTGGAATACAGAAAAGATGGCTCACTTCTCTGAAATACAGAGAAGATTGCTCACTACTTTACAACAACACCGCATGCCGAGAAGGAAGACTGAAATACAGAGAAGATGGCTCACTACTTTACAACAACACCACATGCCGAGAAGGAAGACTGAAATACATAGAAGATTGCTCACTACTTTATATTAACACCGCATGCCGAGAAGGAAGACTGGAATACAGAAAAGATGGCTCACTACTCCGAAATACAGAGAAGATGGCTTACTACTTTACAACAACACCACATGCCGAGAAGGAAGACTGAAATACATAAAAGATGGCTCACTACTTTACATCAACACCGCATGCCGAGAAGGAAGACTGAAATACAGAGAAGATGGCTCACTACTCTAAAATACAGAGAAGATGGCTCACTACTTTACAACAACACCGCATGCCGAGAAGGAAGACTAAAATACAGAGAAGATGGCTCACTACTTTACAACAACACCGCATGCCCAGAAGGAAGACTGAAATACAGAGAAGATGGCTCACTAATCTGAAATACAGAAAAGATGGCCCACTACTCTAAAATACAGAAAAGATGGCTCACTACTTTACAACAACACCGCATGCCGAGAAGGAAGACTGAAATACTGAGAAGATTGTTCACTACTCTGAAATACAGAGAAGATGGCTCACTGCTTTACTTTACAACAACACCGCTTGCCGAGATGGAAGACTGAAATACTTAGAAGATGGCTCACTACTCTAAAATACAGATAAGATAGCTCACTACTTTACAACAACACCGCATGCCGAGAAGGAAGACTGTAATACAGAGAAGATGGCTCACTACTTTACAACAACACCGCATTCCGAGAAGGAAGACTGAAATACAGAGAAGATTGCTCACTACTTTACAACAACACCGCATGCCGAGAAGGAAGACTGAAATACAGAGAAGATGGCTCACTAATCTGAAATACAGAAAAGATGGCCCACTACTCTGAAATACAGAGAAGATGGCTCACTACTTTACAACAACACCGCATGCCGAGAAGGAAGACTGGAATACAGAAAAGATGGCTCACTACTCTGAAATACAAAGAAGATTACTCACTACTTTACAACAACACCGCATGCCGAGAAAGAAGACTGAAATACAGAGAAGATGGCCCACTACTCTGAAATACAGAGAAGATGGCTCACTACTTTACAACAACACCGCATGCCGAGAAGAAAGACTGGAATACAGAAAAGATGGCTCACTACTCTGAAATACAAAGAAGATTACTCACTACTTTACAACAACACCGCATGCCGAGAAAGAAGACTGAAATACAGAGAAGATGGCTCACTTCTCTGATATACAGAGAAAATGGCTCACTACTTTACTGCACAGCATGCCTAAAAGGAAGACTGAAATACAGAGAAGATGGCTCACTACTTTACAACAACACCGCATGCCGAGAAGGAAAACTAAAATACAGAGAAGATGGCTCACTAATCTGAAATACAGAAAAGATGGCCCACTACTCTAAAGTACAGAGAAGATGGCTCACTACTTTACAACAACACCGCATGCCGAGAAGGAAGACTGGAATACAGAAAAGATGGCTCACTTCTCTGAAATACAGAGAAGATTGCTCACTACTTTACAACAACACCGCATGCCGAGAAAGAAGACTGAAATACAGAGAAGATGGCTCACTATTCTAAAATACAGAAAAGATGGCTCACTTTTTTACTGCACAGCATGCCTAAAAGGAAGACTGAAATACAGAGAAGATGGCTCACTACTTTACTTTACAACAACACAACAACACCGCTTGCCGACATGGAAGACTGAAATACTGAGAAGATGGCTCACTACTCTAAAATACAGAGAAGATGGCTAACTACTTTACAACAACACCGCATGCCGAGAAGGAAGACTGAAATACAGAGAAGATGGCTCACTACTTTACAACAACACCGCATGCCGAGAAGGAAGACTGAAATACAGAGAAGATGGCTTACTAATCTGAAATACAGAAAAGATGGCCCACTACTCTAAAATACAGAGAAGATGGCTCACTACTTTAAAACAACACCGCATGCCGAGAAGGAAGACTGAAATACAGAAAAAATTTCTCACTTCTCTGAAATACAGAGAAGATTGCTCACTACTTTACAACAACACCGCATGCCGAGAAAGAAGACTGAAACACAGAGAAGATGGCTCACTATTCTAAAATACAGAAAAGATGGCTCACTACTTTACATCAACACCGCATGCCGAGAAGGAAGACTGAAATACAGAGAAGATAGCTCACTACTCTGAAATACAGAGAAGATGGCTCAATACTTTACAACAACACCGCATGTCGAGAAGGAAGACTAAAATACAGAGAAGATGGATCACTACTTTATAACAACACCGCATGCCGAGAAGGAAGACTGAAATACACAGAAGATGGCTCACTAATCTGAAATACAGAAAAGATGGCCCACTACTCTAAAATACAGAGAAGATGGCTCACTACTTTAAAACAACACCGCATGCCGAGAAGGAAGACTGGAATACAGAAAAGATTTCTCACTTCTCTGAAATACAGAGAAGATTGCTCACTACTTTACAACAACACCGCATGCCGAGAAAGAAGACTGAAATACAGAGAAGATGGCTCACTATTCTAAAATACAGAAAAGATGGCTCACTACTTTACATCAACACCGCATGCCGAGAAGGAAGACTGAAATACAGAGAAGATGGCTCACTACTCTGAAATACAGAGAAGATGGCTCACTACTTTACAACAACACCGCATGTCGAGAAGGAAGACTAAAATACAGAGAAGATGGATCACTACTTTATAACAACACCGCTTGCCGAGAAGGAAGACTGAAATACACAGAAGATGGCTCACTAATCTGAAATACAGAAAAGATAGCCCACTACTCTGAAATACAATGAAGATGGCTCACTGCTTTACTTTACAACAACACCGCTTGCCGAGATGGAAGACTGAAATACTGAGAAGATGGCTCACTACTTTACAACAACACCGCATTCCGAGAAGGAAGACTGAAATACAGAGAAGATTGCTCACTACTTTACAACAACACCGCATGCCGAGAAGGAAGACTGAAATACAGAGAAGATGGCTCACTAATCTGAAATACAGAAAAGATGGCCCACTACTCTGAAATACAGAGAAGATGCCTCACTACTTTACAACAACACCGCATGCCGAGAAGGAAGACTGGAATACAGAAAAGATGGCTCACTGCTCTGAAATACAAAGAAGATTACTCACTACTTTACAACAACACCGCATGCCGAGAAAGAAGACTGAAATACAGAGAAGATGGCCCACTACTCTGAAATACAGAGAAGATGGCTCACTACTTTACAACAACACCGCATGCCGAGAAGAAAGACTGGAATACAGAAAAGATGGCTCACTACTCTGAAATACAAAGAAGATTACTCACTACTTTACAACAACACCGCATGCCGAGAAAGAAGACTGAAATACAGAAAAGATGGCTCACTACTCTGAAATACAGAGAAAATGGCTCACTACTTTACTGCACAGCATTTCTAAAAGGAAGACTGAAATACAGAGAAGATGGCTCACTACTTTACAACAACACCGCATGCCGAGAAGGAAAACTGAAATACAGAGAAGATGGCTCACTAATCTGAAATACAGAAAAGATGGCACACTACTCTAAAGTACAGAGAAGATGGCTCACTACTTTACAACAACACCGCATGCCGAGAAGAAAGACTGGAATACAGAAAAGATGGCTCACTTCTCTGAAATACAGAGAAGATTGCTCACTACTTTACAACAACACCGCATGCCGAGAAAGAAGACTGAAATACAGAGAAGATGGCTCACTATTCTAAAATACAGAAAAGATGGCTCACTACTTTACTGCACAGCATGCCTAAAAGGAAGACTGAAATACAGAGAAGATGGCTCACTACTTTACTTTACAACAACACAACAACACCGCTTGCCGACATGGAAGACTGAAATACTGAAAAGATTGCTCACTACTCTAAAATACAGAGAAGATGGCTAACTACTTTACAACAACACCGCATGCCGAGAAGGAAGACTGAAATACAGAGAAGATGGCTCACTACTTTACAACAACACCGCATGCCGAGAAGGAAGACTGAAATACAGAGAAGATGGCTTACTAATCTGAAATACAGAAAAGATGGCCCACTACTCTAAAATACAGAGAAGATGGCTCACTACTTTAAAACAACACCGCATGCCGAGAAGGAAGACTGGAATACAGAAAAGATTTCTCACTTGTCTGAAATACAGAGAAGATTGCTCACTACTTTACAACAACACCGCATGCCGAGAAAGAAGACTGAAATACAGAGAAGATGGCTCACTATTCTAAAATACAGAAAAAATGGCTCACTACTTTACATCAACACCGCATGCCGAGAAGGAAGACTGAAATACAGAGAAGATGGCTCACTACTCTGAAATACAGAGAAGATGGCTCACTACTTTACAACAACACCGCATGTCGAGAAGGAAGACTAAAATACAGAGAAGATGGATCACTACTTTATAACAACACCGCATGCCGAGAAGGAAGACTGAAATACACAGAAGATGGCTCACTAATCTGAAATACAGAAAAGATGGCTCACTACTCTGAAATACAATGAAGATGGCTCACTGCTTTACTTTACAACAACACCGCTTGCCGAGATGGAAGACTGAAATACTGAGAAGACGGCTCACTACTCTGAAATACAGAGAAGATGGCTCACTACTTTACAACAACACCGCTTGCCGAGATGGAAGACTGAAATACTGAAAAGATGGCTCACTACTCTGAAATACAGAGAAGATGGCTCATTACTTTACAACAACACCGCATGCCGAGAAGGAAGACTGAAATACAGAGAAGATGGCTCACTACATTACAACAACACGCATGCCGAGAAGGAAGACTGAAATACTGAGAAGATGGCTCACTACTCTGAAATACAGAGAAGATGGCTCGCTACTTTACAACAACACCGCATTCCGAGAAGGAAGACTGAAATACAGAAAAGATGGCTCACTACTTTACAACAACACCGCATGCCGAGAAGGACGACTGAAATACAGAGAAGATGGCTCACTATTCTAAAATACAGAAAAGATGGCCCACTACTCTTAAATACAGAGAAGATGGCTCACTACTTTACAACAACACCGCATGCCGAGAAGGAAGACTGGAATACAGAAAAGATGGCTCACTACTCTGAAATTGAAAGAAGATTGCTCACTACTTTACAACAACACCGCATGCCGAGAAAGAAGACTGAAATATAGAGAAGATGGCTCACTATTCTGAAATACAGAGAAAATGGCTCACTACTTTACTGCACAGCATGCCTAAAAGGAAGACTTAAATACAGAGAAGATGGCTTACTACTTTACTTTACAACAACACCGCTTGCCGACATGGAAGACTGAAATACTGAGAAGACGGCTCACTACTCTGAAATACAGAGAAGGTGGCTCACTACATTACAACAACATCGCATGCCGAGAAGGAAGACTGAAATACAGAGAAGATGGCTCACTACTTTACAACAACACCGCATGTCGAGAAGAAAGACTGAAATACAGATAAGATGGCTCACTAATCTGAAATACAGAAAAGATGGCCTACTACTCTGAAATACAGAGAAGATGGCTCACTAATCTCAAATACAGAAAAGATGGCTCACTACTTTACAACAACACCGCATGCCGAGAAGAAAGACTGGAATACAGAAAGTATGGCTCACTACTCTGAAATACAGAGAAGATTGCTCACTACTTTACAACAACACCGCATGCCAAGAAGGAAGACTGGAATACAGAAAGTATGGCTCACTACTCTGAAATACAGAGAAGATTGCTCACTACTTTACAACAACACCGCATGCCGAGAAAGAAAACTGAAATACAGAGAAGATGGCTCACTATTCTGAAATACATAAAAGATGGCTCACTACTTTACAACAACACCGCATCCCGAGAAGGAAGACTGGAATACAGAGAAGATATCTCACTACTTTACAACAACACCACATGCCGAGAAGGAAGACTGGAATACATAGAAGATGGCTCACTACTTTATATCAACACCGCATGCCGAGAAGGAAGACTGAAATACATAGAAGATGGCTCACTACTTTATATCAACACCGCATGCCGAGAAGGAAGACTGAAATACATAGAAGATGGCTCACTACTTTATATCAACACCGCATGCCGAGAAGGAAGACTGGAATACAGAAAAGATGGCTCACTACTCCGAAATACAGAGAAGATGGCTTACTACTTTACAACAACACCACATGCCGAGAAGGAAGACTGAAATACATAAAAGATGGCTCACTACTTTACATCAACACCGCATGCCGAGAAGGAAGACTGAAATACAGAGAAGATGGCTCACTATTCTAAAATACAGAAAAGATGGCTCACTACTTTACATCAACACCGCATGCCGAGAAGGAAGACTGAAATACAGAGAAGATGGCTCACTACTCTAAAATACAGAGAAGATGGCTAACTACTTTACAACAACACCGCATGCCGAGAAGGAAGACTAAAATACAGAGAAGATGGCTCACTACTTTACAACAACACCGCATGCCGAGAAGAAAGACTGAAATACAGAGAAGATGGCTCACTAATCTGAAATACAGAAAAGATGGCCCACTACTCTGAAATACAGAAAAGATGGCTCACTACTTTACAACAACACCGCATGCCGAGAAGGAAGACTGAAATACTGAGAAGATTGTTCACTACTCTGAAATACAGAGAAGATGGCTCACTGCTTTACTTTACAACAACACCGCTTGCCGAGATGGAAGACTGAAATACTTAGAAGATGGCTCACTACTCTAAAATACAGAGAAGATAGCTCACTACTTTACAACAACACCGCATGCCGAGAAGGAAGACTGAAATACAGAGAAGATTGCTCACTACTTTACAACAACACCGCATGCCGAGAAGGAAGACTGAAATACAGAGAAGATGGCTCACTAATCTGAAATACAGAAAAGATGGCCCACTACTCTGAAATACAGAGAAGATGGCTCACTACTTTACAACAACACCGCATGCCGAGGATGAAGAGTGGAATACAGAAAAGATGGCTCACTACTCTGAAATACAAAGAAGATTACTCACTACTTTACAACAACACCGCATGCCGAGAAAGAAGACTGAAATACAGAGAAGATGGCCCACTACTCTGAAATACAGAGAAGATGGCTCACTACTTTACAACAACACCGCATGCCGAGAAGAAAGACTGGAATACAGAAAAGATGGCTCACTACTCTGAAATACAAAGAAGATTACTCACTACTTTACAACAACACCGCATGCCGAGAAAGAAGACTGAAATACAGAGAAGATGGCTCACTACTCTGAAATACAGAGAAAATGGCTCACTACTTTACTGCACAGCATGCCTAAAAGGAAGACTGAAATACAGAGAAGATGGCTCACTACTTTACAACAACACCGCATGCCGAGAAGGAAAACTAAAATACAGAGAAGATGGCTCACTAATCTGAAATACAGAAAAGATGGCCCACTACTCTAAAGTACAGAGAAGATGGCTCACTACTTTACAACAACACCGCATGCCGAGAAGGAAGACTGGAATACAGAAAAGATGGCTCACTTCTCTGAAATACAGAGAAGATTGCTCACTACTTTACAACAACACCGCATGCCGAGAAAGAAGACTGAAATACAGAGAAGATGGCTCACTATTCTAAAATACAGAAAAGATGGCTCACTTTTTTACTGCACAGCATGCCTAAAAGGAAGACTGAAATACAGAGAAGATGGCTCACTACTTTACTTTACAACAACACAACAACACCGCTTGCCGACATGGAAGACTGAAATACTGAGAAGATGGCTCACTACTCTAAAATACAGAGAAGATGGCTAACTACTTTACAACAACACCGCATGCCGAGAAGGAAGACTGAAATACAGAGAAGATGGCTCACTACTTTACAACAACACCGCATGCCGAGAAGGAAGACTGAAATACAGAGAAGATGGCTTACTAATCTGAAATACAGAAAAGATGGCCCACTACTCTAAAATACAGAGAAGATGGCTCACTACTTTAAAACAACACCGCATGCCGAGAAGGAAGACTGAAATACAGAAAAAATTTCTCACTTCTCTGAAATACAGAGAAGATTGCTCACTACTTTACAACAACACCGCATGCCGAGAAAGAAGACTGAAACACAGAGAAGATGGCTCACTATTCTAAAATACAGAAAAGATGGCTCACTACTTTACATCAACACCGCATGCCGAGAAGGAAGACTGAAATACAGAGAAGATAGCTCACTACTCTGAAATACAGAGAAGATGGCTCAATACTTTACAACAACACCGCATGTCGAGAAGGAAGACTAAAATACAGAGAAGATGGATCACTACTTTATAACAACACCGCATGCCGAGAAGGAAGACTGAAATACACAGAAGATGGCTCACTAATCTGAAATACAGAAAAGATGGCCCACTACTCTAAAATACAGAGAAGATGGCTCACTACTTTAAAACAACACCGCATGCCGAGAAGGAAGACTGGAATACAGAAAAGATTTCTCACTTCTCTGAAATACAGAGAAGATTGCTCACTACTTTACAACAACACCGCATGCCGAGAAAGAAGACTGAAATACAGAGAAGATGGCTCACTATTCTAAAATACAGAAAAGATGGCTCACTACTTTACATCAACACCGCATGCCGAGAAGGAAGACTGAAATACAGAGAAGATGGCTCACTACTCTGAAATACAGAGAAGATGGCTCACTACTTTACAACAACACCGCATGTCGAGAAGGAAGACTAAAATACAGAGAAGATGGATCACTACTTTATAACAACACCGCTTGCCGAGAAGGAAGACTGAAATACACAGAAGATGGCTCACTAATCTGAAATACAGAAAAGATAGCCCACTACTCTGAAATACAATGAAGATGGCTCACTGCTTTACTTTACAACAACACCGCTTGCCGAGATGGAAGACTGAAATACTGAGAAGATGGCTCACTACTTTACAACAACACCGCATTCCGAGAAGGAAGACTGAAATACAGAGAAGATTGCTCACTACTTTACAACAACACCGCATGCCGAGAAGGAAGACTGAAATACAGAGAAGATGGCTCACTAATCTGAAATACAGAAAAGATGGCCCACTACTCTGAAATACAGAGAAGATGCCTCACTACTTTACAACAACACCGCATGCCGAGAAGGAAGACTGGAATACAGAAAAGATGGCTCACTGCTCTGAAATACAAAGAAGATTACTCACTACTTTACAACAACACCGCATGCCGAGAAAGAAGACTGAAATACAGAGAAGATGGCCCACTACTCTGAAATACAGAGAAGATGGCTCACTACTTTACAACAACACCGCATGCCGAGAAGAAAGACTGGAATACAGAAAAGATGGCTCACTACTCTGAAATACAAAGAAGATTACTCACTACTTTACAACAACACCGCATGCCGAGAAAGAAGACTGAAATACAGAAAAGATGGCTCACTACTCTGAAATACAGAGAAAATGGCTCACTACTTTACTGCACAGCATTTCTAAAAGGAAGACTGAAATACAGAGAAGATGGCTCACTACTTTACAACAACACCGCATGCCGAGAAGGAAAACTGAAATACAGAGAAGATGGCTCACTAATCTGAAATACAGAAAAGATGGCACACTACTCTAAAGTACAGAGAAGATGGCTCACTACTTTACAACAACACCGCATGCCGAGAAGAAAGACTGGAATACAGAAAAGATGGCTCACTTCTCTGAAATACAGAGAAGATTGCTCACTACTTTACAACAACACCGCATGCCGAGAAAGAAGACTGAAATACAGAGAAGATGGCTCACTATTCTAAAATACAGAAAAGATGGCTCACTACTTTACTGCACAGCATGCCTAAAAGGAAGACTGAAATACAGAGAAGATGGCTCACTACTTTACTTTACAACAACACAACAACACCGCTTGCCGACATGGAAGACTGAAATACTGAAAAGATTGCTCACTACTCTAAAATACAGAGAAGATGGCTAACTACTTTACAACAACACCGCATGCCGAGAAGGAAGACTGAAATACAGAGAAGATGGCTCACTACTTTACAACAACACCGCATGCCGAGAAGGAAGACTGAAATACAGAGAAGATGGCTTACTAATCTGAAATACAGAAAAGATGGCCCACTACTCTAAAATACAGAGAAGATGGCTCACTACTTTAAAACAACACCGCATGCCGAGAAGGAAGACTGGAATACAGAAAAGATTTCTCACTTCTCTGAAATACAGAGAAGATTGCTCACTACTTTACAACAACACCGCATGCCGAGAAAGAAGACTGAAATACAGAGAAGATGGCTCACTATTCTAAAATACAGAAAAAATGGCTCACTACTTTACATCAACACCGCATGCCGAGAAGGAAGACTGAAATACAGAGAAGATGGCTCACTACTCTGAAATACAGAGAAGATGGCTCACTACTTTACAACAACACCGCATGTCGAGAAGGAAGACTAAAATACAGAGAAGATGGATCACTACTTTATAACAACACCGCATGCCGAGAAGGAAGACTGAAATACACAGAAGATGGCTCACTAATCTGAAATACAGAAAAGATGGCTCACTACTCTGAAATACAATGAAGATGGCTCACTGCTTTACTTTACAACAACACCGCTTGCCGAGATGGAAGACTGAAATACTGAGAAGACGGCTCACTACTCTGAAATACAGAGAAGATGGCTCACTACTTTACAACAACACCGCTTGCCGAGATGGAAGACTGAAATACTGAAAAGATGGCTCACTACTCTGAAATACAGAGAAGATGGCTCATTACTTTACAACAACACCGCATGCCGAGAAGGAAGACTGAAATACAGAGAAGATGGCTCACTACATTACAACAACACGCATGCCGAGAAGGAAGACTGAAATACTGAGAAGATGGCTCACTACTCTGAAATACAGAGAAGATGGCTCGCTACTTTACAACAACACCGCATTCCGAGAAGGAAGACTGAAATACAGAAAAGATGGCTCACTACTTTACAACAACACCGCATGCCGAGAAGGACGACTGAAATACAGAGAAGATGGCTCACTATTCTAAAATACAGAAAAGATGGCCCACTACTCTTAAATACAGAGAAGATGGCTCACTACTTTACAACAACACCGCATGCCGAGAAGGAAGACTGGAATACAGAAAAGATGGCTCACTACTCTGAAATTGAAAGAAGATTGCTCACTACTTTACAACAACACCGCATGCCGAGAAAGAAGACTGAAATATAGAGAAGATGGCTCACTATTCTGAAATACAGAGAAAATGGCTCACTACTTTACTGCACAGCATGCCTAAAAGGAAGACTTAAATACAGAGAAGATGGCTTACTACTTTACTTTACAACAACACCGCTTGCCGACATGGAAGACTGAAATACTGAGAAGACGGCTCACTACTCTGAAATACAGAGAAGGTGGCTCACTACATTACAACAACATCGCATGCCGAGAAGGAAGACTGAAATACAGAGAAGATGGCTCACTACTTTACAACAACACCGCATGTCGAGAAGAAAGACTGAAATACAGATAAGATGGCTCACTAATCTGAAATACAGAAAAGATGGCCTACTACTCTGAAATACAGAGAAGATGGCTCACTAATCTCAAATACAGAAAAGATGGCTCACTACTTTACAACAACACCGCATGCCGAGAAGAAAGACTGGAATACAGAAAGTATGGCTCACTACTCTGAAATACAGAGAAGATTGCTCACTACTTTACAACAACACCGCATGCCAAGAAGGAAGACTGGAATACAGAAAGTATGGCTCACTACTCTGAAATACAGAGAAGATTGCTCACTACTTTACAACAACACCGCATGCCGAGAAAGAAAACTGAAATACAGAGAAGATGGCTCACTATTCTGAAATACATAAAAGATGGCTCACTACTTTACAACAACACCGCATCCCGAGAAGGAAGACTGGAATACAGAGAAGATATCTCACTACTTTACAACAACACCACATGCCGAGAAGGAAGACTGGAATACATAGAAGATGGCTCACTACTTTATATCAACACCGCATGCCGAGAAGGAAGACTGAAATACATAGAAGATGGCTCACTACTTTATATCAACACCGCATGCCGAGAAGGAAGACTGAAATACATAGAAGATGGCTCACTACTTTATATCAACACCGCATGCCGAGAAGGAAGACTGGAATACAGAAAAGATGGCTCACTACTCCGAAATACAGAGAAGATGGCTTACTACTTTACAACAACACCACATGCCGAGAAGGAAGACTGAAATACATAAAAGATGGCTCACTACTTTACATCAACACCGCATGCCGAGAAGGAAGACTGAAATACAGAGAAGATGGCTCACTATTCTAAAATACAGAAAAGATGGCTCACTACTTTACATCAACACCGCATGCCGAGAAGGAAGACTGAAATACAGAGAAGATGGCTCACTACTCTAAAATACAGAGAAGATGGCTAACTACTTTACAACAACACCGCATGCCGAGAAGGAAGACTAAAATACAGAGAAGATGGCTCACTACTTTACAACAACACCGCATGCCGAGAAGGAAGACTGAAATACAGAGAAGATGGCTCACTAATCTGAAATACAGAAAAGATGGCCCACTACTCTGAAATACAGAAAAGATGGCTCACTACTTTACAACAACACCGCATGCCGAGAAGGAAGACTGAAATACTGAGAAGATTGTTCACTACTCTGAAATACAGAGAAGATGGCTCACTGCTTTACTTTACAACAACACCGCTTGCCGAGATGGAAGACTGAAATACTTAGAAGATGGCTCACTACTCTAAAATACAGAGAAGATAGCTCACTACTTTACAACAACACCGCATGCCGAGAAGGAAGACTGAAATACAGAGAAGATTGCTCACTACTTTACAACAACACCGCATGCCGAGAAGGAAGACTGAAATACAGAGAAGATGGCTCACTAATCTGAAATACAGAAAAGATGGCCCACTACTCTGAAATACAGAGAAGATGGCTCACTACTTTACAACAACACCGCATGCCGAGGATGAAGAGTGGAATACAGAAAAGATGGCTCACTACTCTGAAATACAAAGAAGATTACTCACTACTTTACAACAACACCGCATGCCGAGAAAGAAGACTGAAATACAGAGAAGATGGCCCACTACTCTGAAATACAGAGAAGATGGCTCACTACTTTACAACAACACCGCATGCCGAGAAGAAAGACTGGAATACAGAAAAGATGGCTCACTACTCTGAAATACAAAGAAGATTACTCACTACTTTACAACAACACCGCATGCCGAGAAAGAAGACTGAAATACAGAGAAGATGGCTCACTACTCTGAAATACAGAGAAAATGGCTCACTACTTTACTGCACAGCATGCCTAAAAGGAAGACTGAAATACAGAGAAGATGGCTCACTACTTTACAACAACACCGCATGCCGAGAAGGAAAACTAAAATACAGAGAAGATGGCTCACTAATCTGAAATACAGAAAAGATGGCCCACTACTCTAAAGTACAGAGAAGATGGCTCACTACTTTACAACAACACCGCATGCCGAGAAGGAAGACTGGAATACAGAAAAGATGGCTCACTTCTCTGAAATACAGAGAAGATTGCTCACTACTTTACAACAACACCGCATGCCGAGAAAGAAGACTGAAATACAGAGAAGATGGCTCACTATTCTAAAATACAGAAAAGATGGCTCACTACTTTACTGCACAGCATGCCTAAAAGGAAGACTGAAATACAGAGAAGATGGCTCACTACTTTACTTTACAACAACACAACAACACCGCTTGCCGACATGGAAGACTGAAATACTGAGAAGATGGCTCACTACTCTAAAATACAGAGAAGATGGCTAACTACTTTACAACAACACCGCATGCCGAGAAGGAAGACTGAAATACAGAGAAGATGGCTCACTACTTTACAACAACACCGCATGCCGAGAAGGAAGACTGAAATACAGAGAAGATGGCTTACTAATCTGAAATACAGAAAAGATGGCCCACTACTCTAAAATACAGAGAAGATGGCTCACTACTTTAAAACAACACCGCATGCCGAGAAGGAAGACTGGAATACAGAAAAAATTTCTCACTTCTCTGAAATACAGAGAAGATTGCTTACTACTTTACAACAACACCGCATGCCGAGAAAGAAGTCTGAAACACAGAGAAGATGGCTCACTATTCTAAAATACAGAAAAGATGGCTCACTACTTTACATCAACACCGCATGCCGAGAAGGAAGACTGAAATACAGAGAAGATAGCTCACTACTCTGAAATACAGAGAAGATGGCTCACTACTTTACAACAACACCGCATGTCGAGAAGGAAGACTAAAATACAGAGAAGATGGATCACTACTTTATAACAACACCGCATGCCGAGAAGGAAGACTGAAATACACAGAAGATGGCTCACTAATCTGAAATACAGAAAAGATGGCCCACTACTCTAAAATACAGAGAAGATGGCTCACTACTTTAAAACAACACCGCATGCCGAGAAGGAAGACTGAAATACAGAAAAGATTTCTCACTTCTCTGAAATACAGAGAAGATTGCTCACTACTTTACAACAACACCGCATGCCGAGAAAGAAGACTGAAATACAGAGAAGATGGCTCACTATTCTAAAATACAGAAAAGATGGCTCACTACTTTACATCAACACCGCATGCCGAGAAGGAAGACTGAAATACAGAGAAGATGGCTCACTACTCTGAAATACAGAGAAGATGGCTCACTACTTTACAACAACACCGCATGTCGAGAAGGAAGACTAAAATACAGAGAAGATGGATCACTACTTTATAACAACACCGCATGCCGAGAAGGAAGACTGAAATACACAGAAGATGGCTCACTAATCTGAAATACAGAAAAGATGGCCCACTACTCTGAAATACAATGAAGATGGCTCACTGCTTTACTTTACAACAACACCGCTTGCCGAGATGGAAGACTGAAATACTGAGAAGATGGCTCACTACTTTACAACAACACCGCATTCCGAGAAGGAAGACTGAAATACAGAGAAGATTGCTCACTACTTTACAACAACACCGCATGCCGAGAAGGAAGACTGAAATACAGAGAAGATGGCTCACTAATCTGAAATACAGAAAAGATGGCCCACTACTCTGAAATACAGAGAAGATGGCTCACTACTTTACAACAACACCGCATGCCGAGAAGGAAGACTGGAATACAGAAAAGATGGCTCACTACTCTGAAATACAAAGAAGATTACTCACTACTTTACAACAACACCGCATGCCGAGAAAGAAGACTGAAATACAGAGAAGATGGCCCACTACTCTGAAATACAGAGAAGATGGCTCACTACTTTACAACAACACCGCATGCCGAGAAGAAAGACTGGAATACAGAAAAGATGGCTCACTACTCTGAAATACAAAGAAGATTACTCACTACTTTACAACAACACCGCATGCCGAGAAAGAAGACTGAAATACAGAAAAGATGGCTCACTACTCTGAAATACAGAGAAAATGGCTCACTACTTTACTGCACAGCATGCCTAAAAGGAAGACTGAAATACAGAGAAGATGGCTCACTACTTTACAACAACACCGCATGCCGAGAAGGAAAACTGAAATACAGAGAAGATGGCTCACTAATCTGAAATACAGAAAAGATTGCCCACTACTCTAAAGTACAGAGAAGATGGCTCACTACTTTACAACAACACCGCATGCCGAGAAGGAAGACTGGAATACAGAAAAGATGGCTCACTTCTCTGAAATACAGAGAAGATTGCTCACTACTTTACAACAACACCGCATGCCGAGAAAGAAGACTGAAATACAGAGAAGATGGCTCACTATTCTAAAATACAGAAAAGATGGCTCACTACTTTACTGCACAGCATGCCTAAAAGGAAGACTGAAATACAGAGAAGATGGCTCACTACTTTACTTTACAACAACACAACAACACCGCTTGCCGACATGGAAGACTGAAATACTGAGATGATGGCTCACTACTCTAAAATACAGAGAAGATGGCTAACTACTTTACAACAACACCGCATGCCGAGAAGGAAGACTGAAATACAGAGAAGATGGCTCACTACTTTACAACAACACCGCATGCCGAGAAGGAAGACTGAAATACAGAGAAGATGGCTTACTAATCTGAAATACAGAAAAGATGGCCCACTACTCTAAAATACAGAGAAGATGGCTCACTACTTTAAAACAACACCGCATGCCGAAAAGGAAGACTGGAATACAGAAAAGATTTCTCACTTCTCTGAAATACAGAGAAGATTGCTCACTACTTTACAACAACACCGCATGCCGAGAAAGAAGACTGAAATACAGAGAAGATGGCTCACTATTCTAAAATACAGAAAAGATGGCTCACTACTTTACATCAACACCGCATGCCGAGAAGGAAGACTGAAATACAGAGAAGATGGCTCACTACTCTGAAATACAGAGAAGATGGCTCACTACTTTACAACAACACCGCATGTCGAGAAGGAAGACTAAAATACAGAGAAGATGGATCACTACTTCATAACAACACCGCATGCCGAGAAGGAAGACTGAAATACACAGAAGATGGCTCACTAATCTGAAATACAGAAAAGATGGCTCACTACTCTGAAATACAATGAAGATGGCTCACTGCTTTACTTTACAACAACACCGCTTGCCGAGATGGAAGACTGAAATACTGAGAAGACGGCTCACTACTCTGAAATACAGAGAAGATGGCTCACTACTTTACAACAACACCGCTTGCCGAGATGGAAGACTGAAATACTGAGAAGATGGCTCACTACTCTGAAATACAGAGAAGATGGCTCATTACTTTACAACAACACCGCATGCCGAGAAGGAAGACTGAAATACAGAGAAGATGGCTCACTACATTACAACAACACGCATGCCGAGAAGGAAGACTGAAATACTGAGAAGATGGCTCACTACTCTGAAATACAGAGAAGATGGCTCGCTACTTTACAACAACACCGCATGCCGAGAAGGAAGACTGAAATACAGAGAAGATGGTTAACTACTTTACAACAACACCGCATTCCGAGAAGGAAGACTGAAATACAGAAAAGATGGCTCACTACTTTACAACAACACCGCATGCCGAGAATGACGACTGAAATACAGAGAAGATGGCTCACTATTCTAAAATACAGAAAAGATGGCCCACTACTCTTAAATACAGAGAAGATGGCTCACTACTTTACAACAACACCGCATGCCAAGAAGGAAGACTGGAATACAGAAAAGATGGCTCACTACTCTGAAATTGAAAGAAGATTGCTCACTACTTTACAACAACACCGCATGCCGAGAAAGAGGACTGAAATATAGAGAAGATGGCTCACTATTCTGAAATACAGAGAAAATGGCTCACTACTTTACTGCACAGCATGCCTAAAAGGAAGACTTAAATACAGAGAAGATGGCTTACTACTTTACTTTACAACAACACCGCTTGCCGACATGGAAGACTGAAATACTGAGAAGACGGCTCACTACTCTGAAATACAGAGAAGGTGGCTCACTACTTTACAACAACATCGCATGCCGAGAAGGAAGACTGAAATACAGAGAAGATGGCTCACTACTTTACAACAACACCGCATGTCGAGAAGAAAGACTGAAATACAGATAAGATGGCTCACTAATCTGAAATACAGAAAAGATGGCCTACTACTCTGAAATACAGAGAAGATGGCTCACTAATCTCAAATAAAGAAAAGATGGCTCACTACTTTACAACAACACCGCATGCCGAGAAGAAAGACTGGAATACAGAAAAGATGGCTCACTACTCTGAAATACAGAGAAGATTGCTCACTACTTTACAACAACACCGCATGCCGAGAAAGAAAACTGAAATACAGAGAAGATGGCTCACTATTCTGAAATACATAAAAGATGGCTCACTACTTTACAACAACACCGCATGCCGAGAAGGAAGACTGGAATACAGAGAAGATATCTCACTACTTTACAACAACACCACATGCCGAGAAGGAAGACTGGAATACATAGAAGATGGCTCACTACTTTATATCAACACCGCATGCCGAGAAGGAAGACTGAAATACATAGAAGATGGCTCACTACTTTATATCAACACCGCATGCCGAGAAGGAAGACTGAAATACATAGAAGATGGCTCACTACTTTATATCAACACCGCATGCCGAGAAGGAAGACTGAAATACAGAAAAGATGGCTCACTATTTTACATCACTACCGCATGCCAAGAAGGAAGACTGAAATACAGAAAAGATGGCTCACTACTTTACATCACTACCGCATGCCGAGAAGGAAGACTGAAATACAGAAAAGATGGCTCACTACTCTGAAATACAGAGAAGATGGCTTACTACTTTACAATAACACCACATGCCGAGAAGGAAGACAAAAATACATAGAAGATGGCTCACTACTTTACAACAACACCGCATGCCAAGAAGGAAGACTGGAATACAGAAAAGATGGCTCACTAATCTGAAATACAGAAAAGATGGCCCACTACTCTGAAATACAGAGAAGATGGCTCACTACTTTACAACAACACCGCATGCCGAGAAGGAAGACTGGAATACAGAAAAGATGGCTCACTACTCTGAAATACAAAGAAGATTACTCACTACTTTACAACAACACCGCATGCCGAGAAAGAAGACTGAAATACATAGAAGATGGCTCACTACTCTGAAATACAGAGAAAATGGCTCACTACTTTACTGCACAGCATGCCTAAAAGGAAGACTGAAATACAGAGAAGATGGCTCACTACTTTACTTTACAACAACACCGCTTGCCGACATGGAAGACTGAAATACTGAGAAGATGGCTCACTACTCTAAAATACAGAGAAGATGGCTAACTACTTTACAACAACACCGCATGCCGAGAAGGAAGACTGAAATACAGAGAAGATGGCTCACTACTTTACAACAACACCGCATGCCGAGAAGGAAGACTGAAATACAGAAAAGATGGCTCACTACTTTACAACAACACCGCATGCCGAGAAGGACGACTGAAATACAGAGAAGATGGCTCACTAATCTGAAATACAGAAAAGATGGCCCACTACTCTTAAATACAGAGAAGATGGCTCACTACTTTACAACAACACCGCATGCCGAGAAGGAAGACTGGAATACAGAAAAGATGGCTCACTACTCTGAAATTGAAAGAAGATTGCTCACTACTTTACAACAACACCGCATGCCGAGAAAGAAGACTGAAATATAGAGAAGATGGCTCACTATTCTGAAATACAGAGAAAATGGCTCACTACTTTACTGCACAGCATGCCTAAAAGGAAGACTTAAATACAGAGAAGATGGCTTACTACTTTACTTTACAACAACACCGCTTGCCGACATGGAAGACTGAAATACTGAGAAGACGGCTCACTACTCTGAAATACAGAGAAGGTGGCTCACTACTTTACAACAACATCGCATGCCGAGAAGGAAGACTGAAATACAGAGAAGATGGCTCACTACTTTACAACAACACCGCATGTCGAGAAGGAAGACTGAAATACAGATAAGATGGCTCACTAATCTGAAATACAGAAAAGATGGCCTACTACTCTGAAATACAGAGAAGATGGCTCACTAATCTCAAATACAGAAAAGATGGCCTACTACTCTGAAATACAGAGAAGATGGCTCACTACTTTACAACAACACCGCATGCCGAGAAGAAAGACTGGAATACAGAAAAGACGGCTCACTACTCTGAAATACAGAGAAGATAGCTCACTACTTTACAACAACACCGCATGCCGAGAAAGGAAACTGAAATACAGAGAAGATGGCTCACTATTCTGAAATACATAAAAGATGGCTCACTACTTTAAAACAACACCGCATGCCGAGAAGGAAGACTGGAATACATAGAAGATGGCTCACTACTTTATATCAACACCGCATGCCGAGAAGGAAGACTGAAATACATAGAAGATGGCTCACTACTTTGTATCAACACCGCATGCCGAGAAGGAAGACTGAAATACAGAAAAGATGGCTCACTATTTTACATCACTACCGCATGCCAAGAAGAAAGACTGAAATACAGAAAAGATGGCTCACTACTTTACATCACTACCGCATGCCGAGAAGGAAGACTGAAATACAGAAAAGATGGCTCACTACTCTGAAATACAGAGAAGATGGCTTACTACTTTACAATAACACCACATGCCGAGAAGGAAGACTGAAATACATAGAAGATGGCTCACTACTTTACAACAACACCGCATGCCGAGAAGGAAGACTGGAATACAGAAAAGATGGCTCACTAATCTGAAATACAGAAAAGATGGCCCACTACTCTGAAATACAGAGAAGATGGCTCACTACTTTACAACAACACCGCATGCCGAGAAGGAAGACTGGAATACAGAAAAGATGGCTCACTACTCTGAAATACAAAGAAGATTACTCACTACTTTACAACAACACCGCATGCCGAGAAAGAAGACTGAAATACATAGAAGATGGCTCACTACTCTGAAATACAGAGAAAATGGCTCACTACTTTACTGCACAGCATGCCTAAAAGGAAGACTGAAATACAGAGAAGATGGCTCACTACTTTACTTTACAACAACACCGCTTGCCGACATGGAAGACTGAAATACTGAGAAGATGGCTCACTACTCTAAAATACAGAGAAGATGGCTAACTACTTTACAACAACACCGCATGTCGAGAAGGAAGACTGAAATACAGAGAAGATGGCTCACTACTTTACAACAACACCGCATGCCGAGAAGGAAGACTGAAATACAGAGAAGATGGCTTACTAATCTGAAATACAGAAAAGATGGCCCAATACTCTAAAATACAGAGAAGATGGCTCACTACTTTAAAACAACACCGCATGCCGAGAAGGAAGACTGGAATACAGAAAAGTTTGCTCACTTCTCTGAAATACAGAGAAGATTGCTCACTACTTTACAACAACACCGCATGCCGAGAAAGAAGACTGAAATACAGAGAAGATGGCTCACTATTCTAAAATACAGAAAAGATGGCTCACTACTTTACATCAACACCGCATGCCGAGAAGGAAGACTGAAATACAGAGAAGATGGCTCACTACTCTGAAATACAGAAAAGATGGCTCACTACTTTACAACAACACCGCATGTCGAGAAGGAAGACTAAAATACAGAGAAGATGGATAACTACTTTATAACAACACCGCATGCCGAGAAGGAAGACTGAAATACACAGAAGATGGCTCACTAATCTGAAATACAGAAAAGATGGCCCACTACTCTGAAATACAGAGAAGATGGCTCACTGCTTTACTTTACAACAACACCGCTTGCCGAGATGGAAGACTGAAATACTGAGAAGACGGCTCACTACTCTGAAATACAGAGAAGATGGCTCACTACTTTACAACAACACCGCTTGCCGAGATGGAAGACTGAAATACTGAGAAGATGGCTCACTACTCTGAAATACAGAGAAGATGGCTCATTACTTTACAACAACACCGCATGCCGAGAAGGAAGACTGAAATACAGAGAAGATGGCTCACTACTTTACAACAACACCGCATGCCGAGAAGGAAGACTGAAATACTGAGAAGATGGCTCACTACTCTGAAATACAGAGAAGATGGCTCGCTACTTTACAACAACACCGCATGCCGAGAAGGAAGACTGAAATACAGAGAAGATGGTTAACTACTTTACAACAACACCGCATTCCGAGAAGGAAGACTGAAATACAGAAAAGATGGCTCACTATTTTACAACAACACCGCATGCCGAGAAGGACGACTGAAATACAGAGAAGATGGCTCACTAATCTGAAATACAGAAAAGATGGCCCACTACTCTTAAATACAGAGACGATGGCTCACTACTTTACAACAACACCGCATGCCGAGAAGGAAGACTGGAATACAGAAAAGATGGCTCACTACTCTGAAATTGAAAGAAGATTGCTCACTACTTTACAACAACACCGCATGCCGAGAAAGAAGACTGAAATATAGAGAAGATGGCTCACTATTCTGAAATACAGAGAAAATGGCTCACTACTTTACTGCACAGCATGCCTAAAAGGAAGACTTAAATACAGAGAAGATGGCTTACTACTTTACTTTACAACAACACCGCTTGCCGACATGGAAGACTGAAATACTGAGAAGACGGCTCACTACTCTGAAATACAGAGAAGGTGGCTCACTACTTTACAACAACATCGCATGCCGAGAAGGAAGACTGAAATACAGAGAAGATGGCTCACTACTTTACAACAACACCGCATGTCGAGAAGGAAGACTGAAATAACGATAAGATGGCTCACTAATCTGAAATACAGAAAAGATGGCCTACTACTCTGAAATACAGAGAAGATGGCTCACTAATCTCAAATACAGAAAAGATGGCCTACTACTCTGAAATACAGAAAAGATGGCTCACTACTTTACAACAACACCGCATGCCAAGAAGAAAGACTGGAATACAGAAAAGATGGCTCACTACTCTGAAATACAGAGAAGATTGCTCACTACTTTACAACAACACCGCATGCCGAGAAAGAAAACTGAAATACAGAAAAGATGGCTCACTATTTTGAAATACAGAGAAGATTACTCACTACTTTACAACAACACCGCATGCCGAGAAAGAAGACTGAAATACAGAAAAGATGGCTCACTACTCTGAAATACAGAGAAAATGGCTCACTACTTTACTGCACAGCATGCCTAAAAGGAAGACTGAAATACAGAGAAGATGGCTCACTACTTTACAACAACACCGCATGCCGAGAAGGAAAACTGAAATACAGAGAAGATGGCTCACTAATCTGAAATACAGAAAAGATGGCCCACTACTCTAAAGTACAGAGAAGATGGCTCACTACTTTACAACAACACCGCATGCCGAGAAGGAAGACTGAAATACAGAGAAGATGGCTCACTATTCTAAAATACAGAAAAGATGGCTCACTACTTTACTGCACAGCATGCCTAAAAGGAAGACTGAAATACAGAGAAGATGGCTCACTACTTTACTTTACAACAACACAACAACACCGCTTGCCGACATGGAAGACTGAAATACTGAGAAGATGGCTCACTACTCTAAAATACAGAGAAGATGGCTAACTACTTTACAACAACACCGCATGCCGAGAAGGAAGACTGAAATACAGAGAAGATGGCTCACTACTTTACAACAACACCGCATGCCGAGAAGTAAGACTGGAATACAGAAAAGATTTCTCACTTCTCTGAAATACAGAGAAGATTGCTCACTACTTTACAACAACACCGCATGCCGAGAAAGAAGACTGAAATACAGAGAAGATGGCTCACTATTCTAAAATACAGAAAAGATGGCTCACTACTTTACATCAACACCGCATGCCGAGAAGGAAGACTGAAATACAGAGAAGATGGCTCACTACTCTGAAATACAGAGAAGATGGCTTACTACTTTACAACAACACCGCATGTCGAGAAGGAAGACTAAAATACAGAGAAGATGGATCACTACTTTATAACAACACCGCATGCCGAGAAGGAAGACTGAAATACACAGAAGATGGCTCACTAATCTGAAATACAGAAAAGATGGCTCACTACTCTGAAATACAATGAAGATGGCTCACTGCTTTACTTTACAACAACACCGCTTGCCGAGATGGAAGACTGAAATACTGAGAAGACGGCTCACTACTCTGAAATACAGAGAAGATGGCTCACTACTTTACAACAACACCGCTTGCCGAGATGGAAGACTGAAATACTGAGAAGATGGCTCACTACTCTGAAATACAGAGAAGATGGCTCATTACTTTACAACAACACCGCATGCCGAGAAGGAAGACTGAAATACAGAGAAGATGGCTCACTACATTACAACAACACGCATGCCGAGAAGGAAGACTGAAATACTGAGAAGATGGCTCACTACTCTGAAATACAGAGAAGATGGCTCGCTACTTTACAACAACACCGCATGCCGAGAAGGAAGACTGAAATACAGAGAAGATGGTTAACTACTTTACAACAACACCGCATTCCGAGAAGGAAGACTGAAATACAGAGAAGATGGCTCACTACTCTGAAATACTAAGAAGATGGCTCACTACTCTGAAATACAGAGAAGATGGCTCGCTACTTTACAACAACACCGCATGCCGAGAAGGAAGACTGAAATACAGAGAAGATGGTTAACTACTTTACAACAACACCGCATTCCGAGAAGGAAGACTGAAATACAGAAAAGATGGCTCACTACTTTACAACAAAACCGCATGCCTAGAAGGACGACTGAAATACAGAGAAGATGGCTCACTATTCTAAAATACAGAAAAGATGGCCCACTACTCTTAAATACAGAGAAGATGGCTCACTACTTTACAACAACACCGCATGCCGAGAAGGAAGACTGGAATACAGAAAAGATGGCTCATTACTCTGAAATTGAAAGAAGATTGCTCACTACTTTACAACAACACCGCATGCCGAGAAAGAAGACTGAAATATAGAGAAGATGGCTCACTATTCTGAAATACAGAGAAAATGGCTCACTACTTTACTGCACAGCATGCCTAAAAGGAAGACTTAAATACAGAGAAGATGGCTTACTACTTTACTTTACAACAACACCGCTTGCCGACATGGAAGACTGAAATACTGAGAAGACGGCTTACTACTCTGAAATACAGAGAAGGTGGCTCACTACTTTACAACAACATCGCATGCCGAGAAGGAAGACTGAAATACAGAGAAGATGGCTCACTACTTTACAACAACACCGCATGTCGAGAAGAAAGACTGAAATACAGATAAGATGGCTCACTAATCTGAAATACAGAAAAGATGGCCTACTACTCTGAAATACAGAGAAGATGGCTCACTAATCTCAAATACAGAAAAGATGGCTCACTACTTTACAACAACACCGCATGCCAAGAAGAAAGACTGGAATACAAAAAAGATGGCTCACTACTCTGAAATACAGAGAAGATTGCTCACTACTTTACAACAACACCGCATGCCGAGAAAGAAAACTGAAATACAGAGAAGATGGCTCACTATTCTGAAATATATAAAAGATGGCTCACTACTTTACAACAACACCGCATGCCGAGAAGGAAGACTGGAATACAGAGAAGATATCTCACTACTTTACAACAACACCACATGCCGAGAAGGAAGACTGGAATACATAGAAGATGGCTCACTACATTATATCAACACCGCATGCCGAGAAGGAAGACTGAAATACATAGAAGATGGCTCACTACTTTATATCAACACCGCATGCCGAGAAGGAAGACTGAAATACATAGAAGATGGCTCACTACTTTATATCAACACCGCATGCCGAGAAGGAAGACTGAAATACAGAAAAGATGGCTCACTATTTTACATCACTACCGCATGCCAAGAAGGAAGACTGAAATACAGAAAAGATGGCTCACTACTTTACATCACTACCGCATGCCGAGAAGGAAGACTGAAATACAGAAAAGATGGCTCACTAATCTGAAATACAGAGAAGATGGCTTACTACTTTACAATAACACCACATGCCGAGAAGGAAGACTGAAATACATAGAAGATGGCTCACTACTTTACAACAACACCGCATGCCGAGAAGGAAGACTGGAATACAGAAAAGATGGCTCACTAATCTGAAATACAGAAAAGATGGCCCACTACTCTGAAATACAGAGAAGATGGCTCACTACTTTACAACAACACCGCATGCCGAGAAGGAAGACTGGAATACAGAAAAGATGGCTCACTACTCTGAAATTGAAAGAAGATTGCTCACTACTTTACAACAACACCGCATGCCGAGAAAGAAGACTGAAATATAGAGAAGATGGCTCACTATTCTGAAATACAGAGAAAATGGCTCACTACTTTACTGCACAGCATGCCTAAAAGGAAGACTTAAATACAGAGAAGATGGCTTACTACTTTACTTTACAACAACACCGCTTGCCGACATGGAAGACTGAAATACTGAGAAGACGGCTCACTACTCTGAAATACAGAGAAGGTGGCACACTACTTTACAACAACATCGCATGCCGAGAAGGAAGACTGAAATACAGAGAAGATGGCTCACTACTTTACAACAACACCGCATGTCGAGAAGGAAGACTGAAATACAGATAAGATGGCTCACTAATCTGAAATACAGAAAAGATGGCCTACTACTCTGAAATACAGAGAAGATGGCTCACTAATCTCAAATACAGAAAAGATGGCCTACTACTCTGAAATACAGAGAAGATGGCTCACTACTTTACAACAACACCGCATGCCGAGAAGAAAGACTGGAATACAGAAAAAATGGCTCACTACTCTGAAATACAGAGAAGATTGCTCACTACTTTACAACAACACCGCATGCCGAGAAAGGAAACTGAAATACAGAGAAGATGGCTCACTATTCTGAAATACATAAAAGATGGCTCACTACTTTACAACAACACCGCATGCCGAGAAGGAAGACTGGAATACAGAGAAGATATCTCACTACTTTACAACAACACCACATGCCGAGAAGGAAGACTGGAATACATAGAAGATGGCTCACTACTTTATATCAACACCGCATGCCGAGAAGGAAGACTGAAATACATATAAGATGGCTCACTACTTTATATCAACACCGCATGCCGAGAAGTAAGACTGAAATACATAGAAGATGGCTTACTACTTTATATCAACACCGCATGCCGAGAAGGAAGACTGAAATACAGAAAAGATGGCTCACTATTTTACATCACTACCGCATGCCAAGAAGGAAGACTGAAATACAGAAAAGATGGCTCACTACTTTACATCACTACCGCATGCCGAGAAGGAAGACTGAAATACAGAAAAGATGGCTCACTACTCTGAAATACAGAGAAGATGGCTTACTACTTTACAATAACACCACATGCCGAGAAGGAAGACTGAAATACATAGAAGATGGCTCACTACTTTACAACAACACCGCATGCCGAGAAGGAAGACTGGAATACAGAAAAGATGGCTCACTACTCTGAAATACAAAGAAGATTACTCACTACTTTACAACAACACCGCATGCCGAGAAAGAAGACTGAAATACATAGAAGATGGCTCACTACTCTGAAATACAGAGAAAATGGCTCACTACTTTACTGCACAGCATGCCTAAAAGGAAGACTGAAATACAGAAAAGATGGCTCACTACTTTACTTTACAACAACACCGCTTGCCGACATGGAAGACTGAAATACTGAGAAGATGGCTCACTACTCTAAAATACAGAGAAGATGGCTAACTACTTTACAACAACACCGCATGCCGAGAAGGAAGACTGAAATACAGAGAAGATGGCTCACTACTTTACAACAACACCGCATGCCGAGAAGGAAGACTGAAATACAGAGAAGATGGCTTACTAATCTGAAATACAGAAAAGATGGCCCACTACTCTAAAATACAGAGAAGATGGCTCACTACTTTAAAACAACACCGCATGCCGAGAAGGAAGACTGGAATACAGAAAAGATGGCTCACTTCGCTGAAATACAGAGAAGATTGCTCACTACTTTACAACAACACCGCATGCCGAGAAAGAAGACTGAAATACAGAGAAGATGGCTCACTATTCTAAAATACAGAAAAGATGGCTCACTACTTTACATCAACACCGCATGCCGAGAAGGAAGACTGAAATACAGAGAAGATGGCTCACTACTCTGAAATACAGAGAAGATGGCTCACTACTTTACAACAACACCGCATGTCGAGAAGGAAGACTAAAATACAGAGAAGATGGATCACTACTTTATAACAACACCGCATGCCGAGAAGGAAGACTGAAATACACAGAAGATGGCTCACTAATCTGAAATACAGAAAAGATGGCCCACTACTCTGAAATACAGAGAAGATGGCTCACTGCTTTACTTTACAACAACACCGCTTGCCGAGATGGAAGACTGAAATACTGAGAAGACGGCTCACTACTCTGAAATACAGAGAAGATGGCTCACTACTTTACAACAACACCGCTTGCCGAGATGGAAGACTGAAATACTGAGAAGATGGCTCACTACTCTGAAATACAGAGAAGATGGCTCATTACTTTACAACAACACCGCATGCCGAGAAGGAAGACTGAAATACAGAGAAGATGGCTCACTACTTTACAACAACACCGCATGCCGAGAAGGAAGACTGAAATACTGAGAAGATGGCTCACTACTCTGAAATACAGAGAAGATGGCTCGCTACTTTACAACAACACCGCATGCCGAGAAGGAAGACTGAAATACAGAGAAGATGGTTAACTACTTTACAACAACACCGCATTCCGAGAAGGAAGACTGAAATACAGAAAAGATGGCTCACTATTTTACAACAACACCGCATGCCGAGAAGGACGACTGAAATACAGAGAAGATGGCTCACTAATCTGAAATACAGAAAAGATGGCCCACTACTCTTAAATACAGAGACGATGGCTCACTACTTTACAACAACACCGCATGCCGAGAGAGAAGACTGGAATACAGAAAAGATGGCTCACTACTCTGAAATTGAAAGAAGATTGCTCACTACTTTACAACAACACCGCATGCCGAGAAAGAAGACTGAAATATAGAGAAGATGGCTCACTATTCTGAAATACAGAGAAAATGGCTCACTACTTTACTGCACAGCATGCCTAAAAGGAAGACTTAAATACAGAGAAGATGGCTTACTACTTTACTTTACAACAACACCGCTTGCCGACATGGAAGACTGAAATACTGAGAAGACGGCTCACTACTCTGAAATACAGAGAAGGTGGCTCACTACTTTACAACAACATCGCATGCCGAGAAGGAAGACTGAAATACAGAGAAGATGGCTCACTACTTTACAACAACACCGCATGTCGAGAAGGAAGACTGAAATAAAGATAAGATGGCTCACTAATCTGAAATACAGAAAAGATGGCCTACTACTCTGAAATACAGAGAAGATGGCTCACTAATCTCAAATACAGAAAAGATGGCCTACTACTCTGAAATACAGAGAAGATGGCTCACTACTTTACAACAACACCGCATGCCAAGAAGAAAGACTGGAATACAGAAAAGATGGCTCACTACTTTACAACAACACCGCATGCCGAGAAAGAAAACTGAAATACAGAGAAGATGGCTCACTATTCTGAAATACATAAAAGATGGCTCACTACTTTACAACAACACCGCATGCCGAGAAGGAAGACTGGAATACAGAGAAGATATCTCACTACTTTACAACAACACCACATGCCGAGAAGGAAGACTGAAATACATAGAAGATGGCTCACTACTTTATATTAACACCGCATGCCGAGAAGGAAGACTGGAATACATAGAAGATAGCTCACTACTTTATATCAACACCGCATGCCGAGAAGGAAGACTGAAATACATAGAAGATGGCTCACTACTTTATATCAACACCGCATACCGAGAAGGAAGACTGAAATACAGAAAAGATGGCTCACTATTTTACATCACTACCGCATGCCGAGAAGGAAGACTGAAATACAGAAAAGATGGCTCACTACTTTACATCACTACCGCATGCCGAGAAGGAAGACTGAAATACAGAAAAGATGGCTCACTACTCTGAAATACAGAGAAGATGGCTCACTACTTTACAATAACTACACATGCCGAGAAGGAAGACTGAAATACATAGAAGATGGCTCACTACTTTACAACAACACCGCATGCCGAGAAGGAAGACTGAAATACAGAGAAGATGGCTCACTAATCTGAAATACAGAAAAGATGGCCCACTACTCTGAAATACAGAGAAGATGGCTCACTGCTTTACTTTACAACAACACCGCTTGCCGAGATGGAAGACTGAAATACTGAGAAGACGGCTCACTACTCTGAAATACAGAGAAGATGGCTCACTACTTTACAACAACACCGCTTGCCGAGATGGAAGACTGAAATACTGAGAAGATGGCTCACTATTCTGAAATACAGAGAAGATGGCTCATTACTTTACAACAACACCGCATGCCGAGAAGGAAGACTGAAATACAGAGAAGATGGCTCACTACTTTACAACAACACCGCATGCCGAGAAGGAAGACTGAAATACTAAGAAGATGGCTCACTACTCTGAAATACAGAGAAGATGGCTCGCTACTTTACAACAACACCGCATGCCGAGAAGGAAGACTGAAATACAGAGAAGATGGTTAACTACTTTACAACAACACCGCATTCCGAGAAGGAAGACTGAAATACAGAAAAGATGGCTCACTACTTTACAACAACACCGCATGCCGAGAAGGACGACTGAAATACAGAGAAGATGGCTCACTAATCTGAAATACAGAAAAGATGGCCCACTACTTTACTGCACAGCATGCCTAAAAGGAAGACTTAAATACAGAGAAGATGGCTTACTACTTTACTTTACAACAACACCGCTTGCCGACATGGAAGACTGAAATACAGAGAAGATGGCTCGCTACTTTACAACAACACCGCATGCCGAGAAGGAAGACTGAAATACAGAGAAGATGGTTAACTACTTTACAACAACACCGCATTCCGAGAAGGAAGACTGAAATACAGAAAAGATGGCTCACTATTTTACAACAACACCGCATGCCGAGAAGGAAGACTGAAATACAGAGAAGATGGCTCACTAATCTGAAATACAGAAAAGATGGCCCACTACTCTTAAATACAGAGACGATGGCTCACTACTTTACAACAACACCGCATGCCGAGAAGGAAGACTGGAATACATAAAAGATGGCTCACTACTCTGAAATTGAAAGAAGATTGCTCACTACTTTACAACAACACCGCATGCCGAGAAAGAAGACTGAAATATAGAGAAGATGGCTCACTATTCTGAAATACAGAGAAAATGGCTCACTACTTTACTGCACAGCATGCCTAAAAGGAAGACTTAAATACAGAGAAGATGGCTTACTACTTAACTTTACAACAACACCGCTTGCCGACATGGAAGACTGAAATACTGAGAAGACGGCTCACTACTCTGAAATACAGAGAAGGTGGCTCACTACTTTACAACAACATCGCATGCCGAGAAGGAAGACTGAAATACAGAGAAGATGGCTCACTACTTTACAACAACACAGCATGTCGAGAAGGAAGACTGAAATAAAGATAAGATGGCTCACTAATCTGAAATACAAAAAAGATGGCCTACTACTCTGAAATACAGAGAAGATGGCTCACTAATCTCAAATACAGAAAAGATGGCCTACTACTCTGAAATACAGAGAAGATGGCTCACTACTTTACAACAACACCGCATGCCAAGAAGAAAGACTGGAATACAGAAAAGATGGCTCACTACTCTGAAATACAGAGAAGATTGCTCACTACTTTACAACAACACCGCATGCCGAGAAAGAAAACTGAAATACAGAGAAGATAACTCACTATTCTGAAATACATAAAAGATGGCTCACTACTTTACAACAACACCGCATGCCGAGAAGGAAGACTGGAATACAGAGAAGATATCTCACTACTTTACAACAACACCACATGCCGAGAAGGAAGACTGAAATACATAGAAGATGGCTCACTACTTTATATTAACACCGCATGCCGAGAAGGAAGACTGGAATACATAGAAAATAGCTCACTACTTTATATCAACACCGCATGCCGAGAAGGAAGACTGAAATACATAGAAGATGGCTCACTACTTTATATCAACACCGCATGCCGAGAAGGAAGACTGAAATACATAGAAGATGGCTCACTACTTTATATCAACACCGCATACCGAGAAGGAAGACTGAAATACAGAAAAGATGGCTCACTATTTTACATCACTACCGCATGCCGAGAAGGAAGACTGAAATACAGAAAACATGGCTCACTACTTTACATCACTACCGCATGCCGAGAAGGAAGACTGAAATACAGAAAAGATGGCTCACTACTCTGAAATACAGAGAAGATGGCTCACTACTTTACAATAACACCACATGCCGAGAAGGAAGACTGAAATACATAGAAGATGGCTCACTACTTTACAACAACACCGCATGCCGAGAAGGAAGACTGAAATACAGAGAAGATGGCTCACTAATCTGAAATACAGAAAAGATGGCCCACTACTCTGAAATACAGAGAAGATGGCTCACTGCTTTACTTTACAACAACACCGCTTGCCGAGATGGAAGACTGAAATACTGAGAAGACGGCTCACTACTCTGAAATACAGAGAAGATGGCTCACTACTTTACAACAACACCGCTTGCCGAGATGGAAGACTGAAATACTGAGAAGATGGCTCACTATTCTGAAATACAGAGAAGATGGCTCATTACTTTACAACAACACCGCATGCCGAGAAGGAAGACTGAAATACAGAGAAGATGGTTAACTACTTTACAACAACACCGCATTCCGAGAAGGAAGACTGAAATACAGAGAAGATGGCTCACTACTTTACAACAACACCGCATGCCGAGAAGGAAAAATGAAATACAGAGAAGATGGCTCACTAATCTGAAATACAGAAAAGATGGCCCACTACTCTTAAATACAGAGAAGATGGCTCACTACTTTACAACAACACCGCATGCCGAGAAGGAAGACTGGAATACAGAAAAGATGGCTCACTACTCTGAAATTGAAAGAAGATTGCTCACTACTTTACAACAACACCGCATGCCGAGAAAGAAGACTGAAATATAGAGAAGATGGCTCACTACTCTGAAATACAGAGAAAATGGCTCACTACTTTACTGCACAGCATGCCTAAAAGGAAGACTTAAATACAGAGAAGATGGCTTACTACTTTACTTTACAACAACACCGCTTGCCGACATGGAAGACTGAAATACTGAGAAGACGGCTCACTACTCTGAAATACAGAGAAGGTGGCTCACTACTTTACAACAACATCGCATGCCGAGAAGGAAGACTGAAATACAGAGAAGATGGCTCACTACTTTACAACAACTACGCATGTCGAGAAGGAAGACTGAAATACAGATAAGATGGCTCACTAATCTGAAATACAGAAAAGATGGCCTACTACTCTGAAATACAGAGAAGATGGCTCACTAATCTGAAATACAGAAAAGATGGCCTACTACTCTGAAATACAGAGAAGATGGCTCACTACTTTACAACAACACCGCATGCCGAGAAGAAAGACTGGAATACAGAAAAGATGGCTCACTACTCTGAAATACAGAGAAGATTGCTCACTACTTTACAACAACACCGCATGCCGAGAAAGAAAACTGAAATACAGAGAAGATGGCTCACTATTCTGAAATACATAAAAGATGGCTCACTACTTTACAACAACACCACATGCCGAGAAGGAAGACTGGAATACAGAGAAGATATTTCACTACTTTACAACAACACCACATGCCGAGAAGGAAGACTGAAATACATAGAAGATGGCTCACTACTTTATATTAACACCGCATGCAGAGAAGGAAGACTGGAATACATAGAAGATGGCTCACTACTTTATATCAACACCGCATGCCGAGAAGGAAGACTGAAATACATAGAAGATGGCTCACTACTTTATATCAACACCGCATGCCGAGAAGGAAGACTGAAATACATAGAAGATGGCTCACTACTTTATATCAACACCGCATGCCGAGAAGGAAGACTGAAATACAGAAAAGATGGCTCACTATTTTACATCACTACCGCATGCCGAGAAGGAAGACTGAAATACAGAAAAGATGGCTCACTACTTTACATCACTACCGCATGCCGAGAAGGAAGACTGAAATACAGAAAAGATGGCTCACTACTCTGAAATACAGAGAAGATGGCTCACTACTTTACAATAACACCACATGCCGAGAAGGAAGACTGAAATACATAGAAGATGGCTCACTACTTTACAACAACACCGCATGCCGAGAAGGAAGACTGGAATACAGAAAAGATGGCTCACTACTCTGAAATACAGAGAAGATGGCTCACTACTTTACAACAACACCGCATGCCGAGAAGGAAAACTGAAATACATAGAACATGGCTCACTACTTTACATCAACACCGCATGCCGAGAATGAAGACTGAAATACAGAGAAGATGGCTCACTACTCTGAAATACAGAGAAGATGGCTCACTACTTTACAACAACACCGCATGTCGAGAAGAAAGACTGAAATACAGATAAGATGGCTCACTAATCTGAAATACAGAAAAGATGGCCTACTACTCTGAAATACAGAGAAGATGGCTCACTAATCTCAAATACAGAAAAGATGGCTCACTACTTTACAACAACACCGCATGCCGAGAAGAAAGACTGGAATACAGAAAGTATGGCTCACTACTCTGAAATACAGAGAAGATTGCTCACTACTTTACAACAACACCGCATGCCAAGAAGAAAGACTGGAATACAGAAAGTATGGCTCACTACTCTGAAATACAGAGAAAATTGCTCACTACTTTACAACAACACCGCATGCCGAGAAAGAAAACTGAAATACAGAGAAGATGGCTCACTATTCTGAAATACATAAAAGATGGCTCACTACTTTACAACAACACCGCATGCCGAGAAGGAAGACTGGAATACAGAGAAGATATCTCACTACTTTACAACAACACCACATGCCGAGAAGGAAGACTGGAATACATAGAAGATGGCTCACTACTTTATATCAACACCGCATGCCGAGAAGGAAGACTGAAATACATAGAAGATGGCTCACTACTTTATATCAACACCGCATGCCGAGAAGGAAGACTGAAATACATAGAAGATGGCTCACTACTTTATATCAACACCGCATGCCAAGAAGGAAGACTGGAATACAGAAAAGATGGCTCACTACTCCGAAATACAGAGAAGATGGCTTACTACTTTACAACAACACCACATGCCGAGAAGGAAGACTGAAATACATAAAAGATGGCTCACTACTTTACATCAACACCGCATGCCGAGAAGGAAGACTGAAATACAGAGAAGATGGCTCACTATTCTAAAATACAGAAAAGATGGCTCACTACTTTACATCAACACCGCATGCCGAGAAGGAAGACTGAAATACAGAGAAGATGGCTCACTACTCTAAAATACAGAGAAGATGGCTAACTACTTTACAACAACACCGCATGCCGAGAAGGAAGACTAAAATACAGAGAAGATGGCTCACTACTTTACAACAACACCGCATGCCGAGAAGGAAGACTGAAATACAGAGAAGATGGCTCACTAATCTGAAATACAGAAAAGATGGCCCACTACTCTGAAATACAGAAAAGATGGCTCACTACTTTACAACAACACCGCATGCCGAGAAGGAAGACTGAAATACTGAGAAGATTGTTCACTACTCTGAAATACAGAGAAGATGGCTCACTGCTTTACTTTACAACAACACCGCTTGCCGAGATGGAAGACTGAAATACTTAGAAGATGGCTCACTACTCTAAAATACAGAGAAGATAGCTCACTACTTTACAACAACACCGCATGCCGAGAAGGAAGACTGTAATACAGAGAAGATGGCTCACTACTTTACAACAACACCGCATTCCGAGAAGGAAGACTGAAATACAGAGAAGATTGCTCACTACTTTACAACAACACCGCATGCCGAGAAGGAAGACTGAAATACAGAGAAGATGGCTCACTAATCTGAAATACAGAAAAGATGGCCCACTACTCTGAAATACAGAGAAGATGGCTCACTACTTTACAACAACACCGCATGCCGAGAAGGAAGACTGGAATACAGAAAAGATGGCTCACTACTCTGAAATACAAAGAAGATTACTCACTACTTTACAACAACACCGCATGCCGAGAAAGAAAACTGAAATACAGAGAAGATGGCCCACTACTCTGAAATACAGAGAAGATGGCTCACTACTTTACAACAACACCGCATGCCGAGAAGAAAGACTGGAATACAGAAAAGATGGCTCACTACTCTGAAATACAAAGAAGATTACTCACTACTTTACAACAACACCGCATGCCGAGAAAGAAGACTGAAATACAGAGAAGATGGCTCACTACTCTGAAATACAGAGAAAATGGCTCACTACTTTACTGCACAGCATGCCTAAAAGGAAGACTGAAATACAGAGAAGATGGCTCACTACTTTACAACAACACCGCATGCCGAGAAGGAAAACTAAAATACAGAGAAGATGGCTCACTAATCTGAAATACAGAAAAGATGGCCCACTACTCTAAAGTACAGAGAAGATGGCTCACTACTTTACAACAACACCGCATGCCGAGAAGGAAGACTGGAATACAGAAAAGATGGCTCACTTCTCTGAAATACAGAGAAGATTGCTCACTACTTTACAACAACACCGCATGCCGAGAAAGAAGACTGAAATACAGAGAAGATGGCTCACTATTCTAAAATACAGAAAAGATGGCTCACTACTTTACTGCACAGCATGCCTAAAAGGAAGACTGAAATACAGAGAAGATGGCTCACTACTTTACTTTACAACAACACAACAACACCGCTTGCCGACATGGAAGACTGAAATACTGAGAAGATGGCTCACTACTCTAAAATACCGAGAAGATGGCTAACTACTTTACAACAACACCGCATGCCGAGAAGGAAGACTGAAATACAGAGAAGATGGCTCACTACTTTACAACAACACCGCATGCCGAGAAGGAAGACTGAAATACAGAGAAGATGGCTTACTAATCTGAAATACAGAAAAGATGGCCCACTACTCTAAAATACAGAGAAGATGGCTCACTACTTTAAAACAACACCGCATGCCGAGAAGGAAGACTGGAATACAGAAAAAATTTCTCACTTCTCTGAAATACAGAGAAGATTGCTTACTACTTTACAACAACACCGCATGCCGAGAAAGAAGACTGAAACACAGAGAAGATGGCTCACTATTCTAAAATACAGAAAAGATGGCTCACTACTTTACATCAACACCGCATGCCGAGAAGGAAGACTGAAATACAGAGAAGATAGCTCACTACTCTGAAATACAGAGAAGATGGCTCACTACTTTACAACAACACCGCATGTCGAGAAGGAAGACTAAAATACAGAGAAGATGGATCACTACTTTATAACAACACCGCATGCCGAGAAGGAAGACTGAAATACACAGAAGATGGCTCACTAATCTGAAATACAGAAAAGATGGCCCACTACTCTAAAATACAGAGAAGATGGCTCACTACTTTAAAACAACACCGCATGCCGAGAAGGAAGACTGAAATACAGAAAAGATTTCTCACTTCTCTGAAATACAGAGAAGATTGCTCACTACTTTACAACAACACCGCATGCCGAGAAAGAAGACTGAAATACAGAGAAGATGGCTCACTATTCTAAAATACAGAAAAGATGGCTCACTACTTTACATCAACACCGCATGCCGAGAAGGAATACTGAAATACAGAGAAGATGGCTCACTACTCTGAAATACAGAGAAGATGGCTCACTACTTTACAACAACACCGCATGTCGAGAAGGAAGACTAAAATACAGAGAAGATGGATCACTACTTTATAACAACACCGCATGCCGAGAAGGAAGACTGAAATACACAGAAGATGGCTCACTAATCTGAAATACAGAAAAGATGGCCCACTACTCTGAAATACAATGAAGATGGCTCACTGCTTTACTTTACAACAACACCGCTTGCCGAGATGGAAGACTGAAATACTGAGAAGATGGCTCACTACTTTACAACAACACCGCATTCCGAGAAGGAAGACTGAAATACAGAGAAGATTGCTCACTACTTTACAACAACACCGCATGCCGAGAAGGAAGACTGAAATACAGAGAAGATGGCTCACTAATCTGAAATACAGAAAAGATGGCCCACTACTCTGAAATACAGAGAAGATGGCTCACTACTTTACAACAACACCGCATGCTGAGAAGGAAGACTGGAATACAGAAAAGATGGCTCACTACTCTGAAATACAAAGAAGATTACTCACTACTTTACAACAACACCGCATGCCGAGAAAGAAGACTGAAATACAGAGAAGATGGCCCACTACTCTGAAATACAGAGAAGATGGCTCACTACTTTACAACAACACCGCATGCCGAGAAGAAAGACTGGAATACAGAAAAGATGGCTCACTACTCTGAAATACAAAGAAGATTACTCACTACTTTACAACAACACCGCATGCCGAGAAAGAAGACTGAAATACAGAAAAGATGGCTCACTACTCTGAAATACAGAGAAAATGGCTCACTACTTTACTGCACAGCATGCCTAAAAGGAAGACTGAAATACAGAGAAGATGGCTCACTACTTTACAACAACACCGCATGCCGAGAAGAAAGACTGGAATACAGAAAAGATGGCTCACTACTCTGAAATACAGAGAAGATTGCTCACTACTTTACAACAACACCGCATGCCGAGAAAGAAAACTGAAATACAGAGAAGATGGCTCACTATTCTGAAATACATAAAAGATGGCTCACTACTTTACAACAACACCGCATGCCGAGAAGGAAGACTGGAATACAGAGAAGATATCTCACTACTTTACAACAACACCACATGCCGAGAAGGAAGACTGGAATACATAGAAGATGGCTCACTACTTTATATCAACATCGCATGCCGAGAAGGAAGACTGAAATACATAGAAGATGGCTCACTACTTTATATCAACAACGCATGCCGAGAAGGAAGACTGAAATACAGAAAAGATGGCTCACTATTTTACATCACTACCGCATGCCAAGAAGAAAGACTGAAATACAGAAAAGATGGCTCACTACTTTACATCACTACCGCATGCCGAGAAGGAAGACTGAAATACAGAAAAGATGGCTCACTACTCTGAAATACAGAGAAGATGGCTTACTACTTTACAATAACACCACATGCCGAGAAGGAAGACTGAAATACATAGAAGATGGCTCACTACTTTACAACAACACCGCATGCCGAGAAGGAAGACTGGAATACAGAAAAGATGGCTCACTAATCTGAAATACAGAAAAGATGGCCCACTACTCTGAAATACAGAGAAGATGGCTCACTACTTTACAACAACACCGCATGCCGAGAAGGAAGACTGGAATACAGAAAAGATGGCTCACTACTCTGAAATACAAAGAAGATTACTCACTACTTTACAACAACACCGCATGCCGAGAAAGAAGACTGAAATACATAGAAGATGGCTCACTACTCTGAAATACAGAGAAAATGGCTCACTACTTTACTGCACAGCATGCCTAAAAGGAAGACTGAAATACAGAGAAGATGGCTCACTACTTTACTTTACAACAACACCGCTTGCCGACATGGAAGACTGAAATACTGAGAAGATGGCTCACTACTCTAAAATACAGAGAAGATGGCTAACTACTTTACAACAACACCGCATGTCGAGAAGGAAGACTGAAATACAGAGAAGATGGCTCACTACTTTACAACAACACCGCATGCCGAGAAGGAAGACTGAAATACAGAGAAGATGGCTTACTAATCTGAAATACAGAAAAGATGGCCCAATACTCTAAAATACAGAGAAGATGGCTCACTACTTTAAAACAACACCGCATGCCGAGAAGGAAGACTGGAATACAGAAAAGATGGCTCACTTCTCTGAAATACAGAGAAGATTGCTCACTACTTTACAACAACACCGCATGCCGAGAAAGAAGACTGAAATACAGAGAAGATGGCTCACTATTCTAAAATACAGAAAAGATGGCTCACTACTTTACATCAACACCGCATGTCGAGAAGGAAGACTAAAATACAGAGAAGATGGATAACTACTTTATAACAACACCGCATGCCGAGAAGGAAGACTGAAATACACAGAAGATGGCTCACTAATCTGAAATACAGAAAAGATAGCCCACTACTCTGAAATACAGAGAAGATGGCTCACTGCTTTACTTTACAACAACACCGCTTGCCGAGATGGAAGACTGAAATACTGAGAAGACGGCTCACTACTCTGAAATACAGAGAAGATGGCTCACTACTTTACAACAACACCGCTTGCCGAGATGGAAGACTGAAATACTGAGAAGATGGCTCACTACTCTGAAATACAGAGAAGATGGCTCATTACTTTACAACAACACCGCATGCCGAGAAGGAAGACTGAAATACAGAGAAGATGGCTCACTACTTTACAACAACACCGCATGCCGAGAAGGAAGACTGAAATACTGAGAAGATGGCTCACTACTCTGAAATACAGAGAAGATGGCTCGCTACTTTACAACAACACCGCATGCCGAGAAGGAAGACTGAAATACAGAGAAGATGGTTAACTACTTTACAACAACACCGCATTCCGAGAAGGAAGACTGAAATACAGAAAAGATGGCTCACTATTTTACAACAACACCGCATGCCGAGAAGGACGACTGAAATACAGAGAAGATGGCTCACTAATCTGAAATACAGAAAAGATGGCCCACTACTCTTAAATACAGAGACGATGGCTCACTACTTTACAACAACACCGCATGCCGAGAAGGAAGACTGGAATACAGAAAAGATGGCTCACTACTCTGAAATTGAAAGAAGATTGCTCACTACTTTACAACAACACCGCATGCCGAGAAAGAAGACTGAAATATAGAGAAGATGGCTCACTATTCTGAAATACAGAGAAAATGGCTCACTACTTTACTGCACAGCATGCCTAAAAGGAAGACTTAAATACAGAGAAGATGGCTTACTACTTTACTTTACAACAACACCGCTTGCCGACATGGAAGACTGAAATACTGAGAAGACGGCTCACTACTCTGAAATACAGAGAAGGTGGCTCACTACTTTACAACAACATCGCATGCCGAGAAGGAAGACTGAAATACAGAGAAGATGGCTCACTACTTTACAACAACACCGCATGTCGAAAAGGAAGACTGAAATAACGATAAGATGGCTCACTAATCTGAAATACAGAAAAGATGGCCTACTACTCTGAAATACAGAGAAGATGGCTCACTAATCTCAAATACAGAAAAGATGGCCTACTACTCTGAAATACAGAGAAGATGGCTCACTACTTTACAACAACACCGCATGCCAAGAAGAAAGACTGGAATACAGAAAAGATGGCTCACTACTCTGAAATACAGAGAAGATTGCTCACTACTTTACAACAACACCGCATGCCGAGAAAGAAAACTGAAATACAGAAAAGATGGCTCACTATTTTGAAATACAGAGAAGATTACTCACTACTTTACAACAACACCGCATGCCGAGAAAGAAGACTGAAATACAGAAAAGATGGCTCACTACTCTGAAATACAGAGAAAATGGCTCACTACTTTACTGCACAGCATGCCTAAAAGGAAGACTGAAATACAGAGAAGATGGCTCACTACTTAACAACAACACCGCATGCCGAGAAGGAAAACTGAAATACAGAGAAGATGGCTCACTAATCTGAAATACAGAAAAGATGGCCCACTACTCTAAAGTACAGAGAAGATGGCTCACTACTTTACAACAACACCGCATGCCGAGAAGGAAGACTGAAATACAGAGAAGATGGCTCACTATTCTAAAATACAGAAAAGATGGCTCACTACTTTACTGCACAGCATGCCTAAAAGGAAGACTGAAATACAGAGAAGATGGCTCACTACTTTACTTTACAACAACACAACAACACCGCTTGCCGACATGGAAGACTGAAATACTGAGAAGATGGCTCACTACTCTAAAATACAGAGAAGATGGCTAACTACTTTACAACAACACCGCATGCCGAGAAGGAAGACTGAAATACAGAGAAGATGGCTCACTACTTTACAACAACACCGCATGCCGAGAAGGAAGACTGAAATACAGAGAAGATGGCTTACTAATCTGAAATACAGAAAAGATGGCCCACTACTCTAAAATACAGAGAAGATGGCTCACTACTTTAAAACAACACCGCATGCCGAGAAGGAAGACTGGAATACAGAAAAGATTTCTCACTTCTCTGAAATACAGAGAAGATTGCTCACTACTTTACAACAACACCGCATGCCGAGAAAGAAGACTGAAATACAGAGAAGATGGCTCACTATTCTAAAATACAGAAAAGATGGCTCACTACTTTACATCAACAGCGCATGCCGAGAAGGAAGACTGAAATACAGAGAAGATGGCTCACTACTCTGAAATACAGAGAAGATGGCTCACTACTTTACAACAACACCGCATGTCGAGAAGGAAGACTAAAATACAGAGAAGATGGATCACTACTTCATAACAACACCGCATGCCGAGAAGGAAGACTGAAATACACAGAAGATGGCTCACTAATCTGAAATACAGAAAAGATGGCTCACTACTCTGAAATACAATGAAGATGGCTCACTGCTTTACTTTACAACAACACCGCTTGCCGAGATGGAAGACTGAAATACTGAGAAGACGGCTCACTACTCTGAAATACAGAGAAGATGGCTCACTACTTTACAACAACACCGCTTGCCGAGATGGAAGACTGAAATACTGAGAAGATGGCTCACTACTCTGAAATACAGAGAAGATGGCTCATTACTTTACAACAACACCGCATGCCGAGAAGGAAGACTGAAATACAGAGAAGATGGCTCACTACATTACAACAACACGCATGCCAAGAAGGAAGACTGAAATACTGAGAAGATGGCTCACTACTCTGAAATACAGAGAAGATGGCTCGCTACTTTACAACAACACCGCATGCCGAGAAGGAAGACTGAAATACAGAGAAGATGGTTAACTACTTTACAACAACACCGCATTCCGAGAAGGAAGACTGAAATACAGAGAAGATGGCTCACTACTCTGAAATACTAAGAAGATGGCTCACTACTCTGAAATACAGAGAAGATGGCTCGCTACTTTACAACAACACCGCATGCCGAGAAGGAAGACTGAAATACAGAGAAGTTTGTTAACTACTTTACAACAACACCGCATTCCGAGAAGGAAGACTGAAATACAGAAAAGATGGCTCACTACTTTACAACAAAACCGCATGCCTAGAAGGACGACTGAAATACAGAGAAGATGGCTCACTATTCTAAAATACAGAAAAGATGGCCCACTACTCTTAAATACAGAGAAGATGGCTCACTACTTTACAACAACACCGCATGCCGAGAAGGAAGACTGGAATACAGAAAAGATGGCTCATTACTCTGAAATTGAAAGAAGATTGCTCACTACTTTACAACAACACCGCATGCCGAGAAAGAAGACTGAAATATAGAGAAGATGGCTCACTATTCTGAAATACAGAGAAATTGGCTCACTACTTTACTGCACAGCATGCCTAAAAGGAAGACTTAAATACAGAGAAGATGGCTTACTACTTTACTTTACAACAACACCGCTTGCCGACATGGAAGACTGAAATACTGAGAAGACGGCTTACTACTCTGAAATACAGAGAAGGTGGCTCACTACTTTACAACAACATCGCATGCCGAGAAGGAAGACTGAAATACAGAGAAGATGGCTCACTACTTTACAACAACACCGCATGTCGAGAAGAAAGACTGAAATACAGATAAGATGGCTCACTAATCTGAAATACAGAAAAGATGGCCTACTACTCTGAAATACAGTAAAGATGGCTCACTAATCTCAAATACAGAAAAGATGGCTCACTACTTTACAACAACACCGCATGCCAAGAAGAAAGACTGGAATACAGAAAAGATGGCTCACTACTCTGAAATACAGAGAAGATTGCTCACTACTTTACAACAACACCGCATGCCGAGAAAGAAAACTGAAATACAGAGAAGATGGCTCACTATTCTGAAATATATAAAAGATGGCTCACTACTTTACAACAACACCGCATGCCGAGAAGGAAGACTGGAATACAGAGAAGATATCTCACTACTTTACAACAACACCACATGCCGAGAAGGAAGACTGGAATACATAGAAGATGGCTCACTACTTTATATCAACACCGCATGCCGAGAAGGAAGACTGAAATACATAGAAGATGGCTCACTACTTTATATCAACACCGCATGCCGAGAAGGAAGACTGAAATACATAGAAGATGGCTCACTACTTTATATCAACACCGCATGCCGAGAAGGAAGACTGAAATACAGAGAAGATGGCTCACTACTTTACAACAACACCGCATGCCGAGAAGGAAGACTGAAATACAGAGAAGATGGCTTACTAATCTGAAATACAGAAAAGATGGCCCAATACTCTAAAATACAGAGAAGATGGCTCACTACTTTAAAACAACACCGCATGCCGAGAAGGAAGACTGGAATACAGAAAAGATGGCTCACTTCTCTGAAATACAGAGAAGATTGCTCACTACTTTACAACAACACCGCATGCCGAGAAAGAAGACTGAAATACAGAGAAGATGGCTCACTATTCTAAAATACAGAAAAGATGGCTCACTACTTTACATCAACACCGCATGTCGAGAAGGAAGACTAAAATACAGAGAAGATGGATAACTACTTTATAACAACACCGCATGCCGAGAAGGAAGACTGAAATACACAGAAGATGGCTCACTAATCTGAAATACAGAAAAGATAGCCCACTACTCTGAAATACAGAGAAGATGGCTCACTGCTTTACTTTACAACAACACCGCTTGCCGAGATGGAAGACTGAAATACTGAGAAGACGGCTCACTACTCTGAAATACAGAGAAGATGGCTCACTACTTTACAACAACACCGCTTGCCGAGATGGAAGACTGAAATACTGAGAAGATGGCTCACTACTCTGAAATACAGAGAAGATGGCTCATTACTTTACAACAACACCGCATGCCGAGAAGGAAGACTGAAATACAGAGAAGATGGCTCACTACTTTACAACAACACCGCATGCCGAGAAGGAAGACTGAAATACTGAGAAGATGGCTCACTACTCTGAAATACAGAGAAGATGGCTCGCTACTTTACAACAACACCGCATGCCGAGAAGGAAGACTGAAATACAGAGAAGATGGTTAACTACTTTACAACAACACCGCATTCCGAGAAGGAAGACTGAAATACAGAAAAGATGGCTCACTATTTTACAACAACACCGCATGCCGAGAAGGACGACTGAAATACAGAGAAGATGGCTCACTAATCTGAAATACAGAAAAGATGGCCCACTACTCTTAAATACAGAGACGATGGCTCACTACTTTACAACAACACCGCATGCCGAGAAGGAAGACTGGAATACAGAAAAGATGGCTCACTACTCTGAAATTGAAAGAAGATTGCTCACTACTTTACAACAACACCGCATGCCGAGAAAGAAGACTGAAATATAGAGAAGATGGCTCACTATTCTGAAATACAGAGAAAATGGCTCACTACTTTACTGCACAGCATGCCTAAAAGGAAGACTTAAATACAGAGAAGATGGCTTACTACTTTACTTTACAACAACACCGCTTGCCGACATGGAAGACTGAAATACTGAGAAGACGGCTCACTACTCTGAAATACAGAGAAGGTGGCTCACTACTTTACAACAATATCGCATGCCGAGAAGGAAGACTGAAATACAGAGAAGATGGCTCACTACTTTACAACAACACCGCATGTCGAGAAGGAAGACTGAAATAACGATAAGATGGCTCACTAATCTGAAATACAGAAAAGATGGCCTACTACTCTGAAATACAGAGAAGATGGCTCACTAATCTCAAATACAGAAAAGATGGCCTACTACTCTGAAATACAGAGAAGATGGCTCACTACTTTACAACAACACCGCATGCCAAGAAGAAAGACTGGAATACAGAAAAGATGGCTCACTACTCTGAAATACAGAGAAGATTGCTCACTACTTTACAACAACACCGCATGCCGAGAAAGAAAACTGAAATACAGAAAAGATGGCTCACTATTTTGAAATACAGAGAAGATTACTCACTACTTTACAACAACACCGCATGCCGAGAAAGAAGACTGAAATACAGAAAAGATGGCTCACTACTCTGAAATACAGAGAAAATGGCTCACTACTTTACTGCACAGCATGCCTAAAAGGAAGACTGAAATACAGAGAAGATGGCTCACTACTTTACAACAACACCGCATGCCGAGAAGGAAAACTGAAATACAGAGAAGATGGCTCACTAATCTGAAATACAGAAAAGATGGCCCACTACTCTAAAGTACAGAGAAGATGGCTCACTACTTTACAACAACACCGCATGCCGAGAAGGAAGACTGAAATACAGAGAAGATGGCTCACTATTCTAAAATACAGAAAAGATGGCTCACTACTTTACTGCACAGCATGCCTAAAAGGAAGACTGAAATACAGAGAAGATGGCTCACTACTTTACTTTACAACAACACAACAACACCGCTTGCCGACATGGAAGACTGAAATACTGAGAAGATGGCTCACTACTCTAAAATACAGAGAAGATGGCTAACTACTTTACAACAACACCGCATGCCGAGAAGGAAGACTGAAATACAGAGAAGATGGCTCACTACTTTACAACAACACCGCATGCCGAGAAGGAAGACTGAAATACAGAGAAGATGGCTTACTAATCTGAAATACAGAAAAGATGGCCCACTACTCTAAAATACAGAGAAGATGGCTCACTACTTTAAAACAACACCGCATGCCGAGAAGGAAGACTGGAATACAGAAAAGATTTCTCACTTCTCTGAAATACAGAGAAGATTGCTCACTACTTTACAACAACACCGCATGCCGAGAAAGAAGACTGAAATACAGAGAAGATGGCTCACTATTCTAAAATACAGAAAAGATGGCTCACTACTTTACATCAACACCGCATGCCGAGAAGGAAGACTGAAATACAGAGAAGATGGCTCACTACTCTGAAATACAGAGAAGATGGCTCACTACTTTACAACAACACCGCATGTCGAGAAGGAAGACTAAAATACAGAGAAGATGGATCACTACTTCATAACAACACCGCATGCCGAGAAGGAAGACTGAAATACACAGAAGATGGCTCACTAATCTGAAATACAGAAAAGATGGCTCACTACTCTGAAATACAATGAAGATGGCTCACTGCTTTACTTTACAACAACACCGCTTGCCGAGATGGAAGACTGAAATACTGAGAAGACGGCTCACTACTCTGAAATACAGAGAAGATGGCTCACTACTTTACAACAACACCGCTTGCCAAGATGGAAGACTGAAATACTGAGAAGATGGCTCACTACTCTGAAATACAGAGAAGATGGCTCATTACTTTACAACAACACCGCATGCCGAGAAGGAAGACTGAAATACAGAGAAGATGGCTCACTACATTACAACAACACGCATGCCAAGAAGGAAGACTGAAATACTGAGAAGATGGCTCACTACTCTGAAATACAGAGAAGATGGCTCGCTACTTTACAACAACACCGCATGCCGAGAAGGAAGACTGAAATACAGAGAAGATGGTTAACTACTTTACAACAACACCGCATTCCGAGAAGGAAGACTGAAATACAGAGAAGATGGCTCACTACTCTGAAATACTAAGAAGATGGCTCACTACTCTGAAATACAGAGAAGATGGCTCGCTACTTTACAACAACACCGCATGCCGAGAAGGAAGACTGAAATACAGAGAAGTTTGTTAACTACTTTACAACAACACCGCATTCCGAGAAGGAAGACTGAAATACAGAAAAGATGGCTCACTACTTTACAACAAAACCGCATGCCTAGAAGGACGACTGAAATACAGAGAAGATGGCTCACTATTCTAAAATACAGAAAAGATGGCCCACTACTCTTAAATACAGAGAAGATGGCTCACTACTTTACAACAACACCGCATGCCGAGAAGGAAGACTGGAATACAGAAAAGATGGCTCATTACTCTGAAATTGAAAGAAGATTGCTCACTACTTTACAACAACACCGCATGCCGAGAAAGAAGACTGAAATATAGAGAAGATGGCTCACTATTCTGAAATACAGAGAAATTGGCTCACTACTTTACTGCACAGCATGCCTAAAAGGAAGACTTAAATACAGAGAAGATGGCTTACTACTTTACTTTACAACAACACCGCTTGCCGACATGGAAGACTGAAATACTGAGAAGACGGCTTACTACTCTGAAATACAGAGAAGGTGGCTCACTACTTTACAACAACATCGCATGCCGAGAAGGAAGACTGAAATACAGAGAAGATGGCTCACTACTTTACAACAACACCGCATGTCGAGAAGAAAGACTGAAATACAGATAAGATGGCTCACTAATCTGAAATACAGAAAAGATGGCCTACTACTCTGAAATACAGAGAAGATGGCTCACTAATCTCAAATACAGAAAAGATGGCTCACTACTTTACAACAACACCGCATGCCAAGAAGAAAGACTGGAATACAGAAAAGATGGCTTACTACTCTGAAATACAGAGAAGATTGCTCACTACTTTACAACAACACCGCATGCCGAGAAAGAAAACTGAAATACAGAGAAGATGGCTCACTATTCTGAAATATATAAAAGATGGCTCACTACTTTACAACAACACCGCATGCCGAGAAGGAAGACTGGAATACAGAGAAGATATCTCACTACTTTACAACAACACCACATGCCGAGAAGGAAGACTGGAATACATAGAAGATGGCTCACTACTTTATATCAACACCGCATGCCGAGAAGGAAGACTGAAATACATAGAAGATGGCTCACTACTTTATATCAACACCGCATGCCGAGAAGGAAGACTGAAATACATAGAAGATGGCTCACTACTTTATATCAACACCGCATGCCGAGAAGGAAGACTGAAATACAGAGAAGATGGCTCACTACTTTACAACAACACCGCATGCCGAGAAGGAAGACTGAAATACAGAGAAGATGGCTTACTAATCTGAAATACAGAAAAGATGGCCCAATACTCTAAAATACAGAGAAGATGGCTCACTACTTTAAAACAACACCGCATGCCGAGAAGGAAGACTGGAATACAGAAAAGATGGCTCACTTCTCTGAAATACAGAGAAGATTGCTCACTACTTTACAACAACACCGCATGCCGAGAAAGAAGACTGAAATACAGAGAAGATGGCTCACTATTCTAAAATACAGAAAAGATGGCTCACTACTTTACATCAACACCGCATGTCGAGAAGGAAGACTAAAATACAGAGAAGATGGATAACTACTTTATAACAACACCGCATTCCGAGAAGGAAGACTGAAATACACAGAAGATGGCTCACTAATCTGAAATACAGAAAAGATAGCCCACTACTCTGAAATACAGAGAAGATGGCTCACTGCTTTACTTTACAACAACACCGCTTGCCGAGATGGAAGACTGAAATACTGAGAAGACGGCTCACTACTCTGAAATACAGAGAAGATGGCTCACTACTTTACAACAACACCGCTTGCCGAGATGGAAGACTGAAATACTGAGAAGATGGCTCACTACTCTGAAATACAGAGAAGATGGCTCATTACTTTACAACAACACCGCATGCCGAGAAGGAAGACTGAAATACAGAGAAGATGGCTCACTACTTTACAACAACACCGCATGCCGAGAAGGAAGACTGAAATACTGAGAAGATGGCTCACTACTCTGAAATACAGAGAAGATGGCTCGCTACTTTACAACAACACCGCATGCCGAGAAGGAAGACTGAAATACAGAGAAGATGGTTAACTACTTTACAACAACACCGCATTCCGAGAAGGAAGACTGAAATACAGAAAAGATGGCTCACTATTTTACAACAACACCGCATGCCGAGAAGGACGACTGAAATACAGAGAAGATGGCTCACTAATCTGAAATACAGAAAAGATGGCCCACTACTCTTAAATACAGAGACGATGGCTCACTACTTTACAACAACACCGCATGCCGAGAAGGAAGACTGGAATACAGAAAAGATGGCTCACTACTCTGAAATTGAAAGAAGATTGCTCACTACTTTACAACAACACCGCATGCCGAGAAAGAACACTGAAATATAGAGAAGATGGCTCACTATTCTGAAATACAGAGAAAATGGCTCACTACTTTACTGCACAGCATGCCTAAAAGGAAGACTTAAATACAGAGAAGATGGCTTACTACTTTACTTTACAACAACACCGCTTGCCGACATGGAAGACTGAAATACTGAGAAGACGGCTCACTACTCTGAAATACAGAGAAGGTGGCTCACTACTTTACAACAACATCGCATGCCGAGAAGGAAGACTGAAATACAGAGAAGATGGCTCACTACTTTACAACAACACCGCATGTCGAGAAGGAAGACTGAAATAACGATAAGATGGCTCACTAATCTGAAATACAGAAAAGATGGCCTACTACTCTGAAATACAGAGAAGATGGCTCACTAATCTCAAATACAGAAAAGATGGCCTACTACTCTGAAATACAGAGAAGATGGCTCACTACTTTACAACAACACCGCATGCCAAGAAGAAAGACTGGAATACAGAAAAGATGGCTCACTACTCTGAAATACAGAGAAGATTGCTCACTACTTTACAACAACACCGCATGCCGAGAAAGAAAACTGAAATACAGAAAAGATGGCTCACTATTTTGAAATACAGAGAAGATTACTCACTACTTTACAACAACACCGCATGCCGAGAAAGAAGACTGAAATACAGAAAAGATGGCTCACTACTCTGAAATACAGAGAAAATGGCTCACTACTTTACTGCACAGCATGCCTAAAAGGAAGACTGAAATACAGAGAAGATGGCTCACTACTTTACAACAACACCGCATGCCGAGAAGGAAAACTGAAATACAGAGAAGATGGCTCACTAATCTGAAATACAGAAAAGATGGCCCACTACTCTAAAGTACAGAGAAGATGGCTCACTACTTTACAACAACACCGCATGCCGAGAAGGAAGACTAAAATACAGAGAAGATGGCTCACTATTCTAAAATACAGAAAAGATGGCTCACTACTTTACTGCACAGCATGCCTAAAAGGAAGACTGAAATACAGAGAAGATGGCTCACTACTTTACTTACAACAACACAACAACACCGCTTGCCGACATGGAAGACTGAAATACTGAGAAGATGGCTCACTACTCTAAAATACAGAGAAGATGGCTAACTACTTTACAACAACACCGCATGCCGAGAAGGAAGACTGAAATACAGAGAAGATGGCTCACTACTTTACAACAACACCGCATGCCGAGAAAGAAAACTGAAATACAGAGAAGATGGCTCACTATTCTGAAATATATAAAAGATGGCTCACTACTTTACAACAACACCGCATGCCGAGAAGGAAGACTGGAATACAGAGAAGATATCTCACTACTTTACAACAACACCACATGCCGAGAAGGAAGACTGGAATACATAGAAGATGGCTCACTACTTTATATCAACACCGCATGCCGAGAAGGAAGACTGAAATACATAGAAGATGGCTCACTACTTTATATCAACACCGCATGCCGAGAAGGAAGACTGAAATACATAGAAGATGGCTCACTACTTTATATCAACACCGCATGCCGAGAAGGAAGACTGAAATACAGAGAAGATGGCTCACTACTTTACAACAACACCGCATGCCGAGAAGGAAGACTGAAATACAGAGAAGATGGCTTACTAATCTGAAATACAGAAAAGATGGCCCAATACTCTAAAATACAGAGAAGATGGCTCACTACTTTAAAACAACACCGCATGCCGAGAAGGAAGACTGGAATACAGAAAAGATGGCTCACTTCTCTGAAATACAGAGAAGATTGCTCACTACTTTACAACAACACCGCATGCCGAGAAAGAAGACTGAAATACAGAGAAGATGGCTCACTATTCTAAAATACAGAAAAGATGGCTCACTACTTTACATCAACACCGCATGTCGAGAAGGAAGACTAAAATACAGAGAAGATGGATAACTACTTTATAACAACACCGCATGCCGAGAAGGAAGACTGAAATACACAGAAGATGGCTCACTAATCTGAAATACAGAAAAGATAGCCCACTACTCTGAAATACAGAGAAGATGGCTCACTGCTTTACTTTACAACAACACCGCTTGCCGAGATGGAAGACTGAAATACTGAGAAGACGGCTCACTACTCTGAAATACAGAGAAGATGGCTCACTACTTTACAACAACACCGCTTGCCGAGATGGAAGACTGAAATACTGAGAAGATGGCTCACTACTCTGAAATACAGAGAAGATGGCTCATTACTTTACAACAACACCGCATGCCGAGAAGGAAGACTGAAATACAGAGAAGATGGCTCACTACTTTACAACAACACCGCATGCCGAGAAGGAAGACTGAAATACTGAGAAGATGGCTCACTACTCTGAAATACAGAGAAGATGGCTCGCTACTTTACAACAACACCGCATGCCGAGAAGGAAGACTGAAATACAGAGAAGATGGTTAACTACTTTACAACAACACCGCATTCCGAGAAGGAAGACTGAAATACAGAAAAGATGGCTCACTATTTTACAACAACACCGCATGCCGAGAAGGACGACTGAAATACAGAGAAGATGGCTCACTAATCTGAAATACAGAAAAGATGGCCCACTACTCTTAAATACAGAGACGATGGCTCACTACTTTACAACAACACCGCATGCCGAGAAGGAAGACTGGAATACAGAAAAGATGGCTCACTACTCTGAAATTGAAAGAAGATTGCTCACTACTTTACAACAACACCGCATGCCGAGAAAGAACACTGAAATATAGAGAAGATGGCTCACTATTCTAAAATACAGAGAAATTGGCTCACTACTTTACTGCACAGCATGCCTAAAAGGAAGACTTAAATACAGAGAAGATGGCTTACTACTTTACTTTACAACAACACCGCTTGCCGACATGGAAGACTGAAATACTGAGAAGACGGCTCACTACTCTGAAATACAGAGAAGGTGGCTCACTACTTTACAACAACATCGCATGCCGAGAAGGAAGACTGAAATACAGAGAAGATGGCTCACTACTTTACAACAACACCGCATGTCGAGAAGGAAGACTGAAATAACGATAAGATGGCTCACTAATCTGAAATACAGAAAAGATGGCCTACTACTCTGAAATACAGAGAAGATGGCTCACTAATCTCAAATACAGAAAAGATGGCCTACTACTCTGAAATACAGAGAAGATGGCTCACTACTTTACAACAACACCGCATGCCAAGAAGAAAGACTGGAATACAGAAAAGATGGCTCACTACTCTGAAATACAGAGAAGATTGCTCACTACTTTACAACAACACCGCATGCCGAGAAAGAAAACTGAAATACAGAAAAGATGGCTCACTATTTTGAAATACAGAGAAGATTACTCACTACTTTACAACAACACCGCATGCCGAGAAAGAAGACTGAAATACAGAAAAGATGGCTCACTACTCTGAAATACAGAGAAAATGGCTCACTACTTTACTGCACAGCATGCCTAAAAGGAAGACTGAAATACAGAGAAGATGGCTCACTACTTTACAACAACACCGCATGCCGAGAAGGAAAACTGAAATACAGAGAAGATGGCTCAATAATCTGAAATACAGAAAAGATGGCCCACTACTCTAAAGTACAGAGAAGATGGCTCACTACTTTACAACAACACCGCATGCCGAGAAGGAAGACTAAAATACAGAGAAGATGGCTCACTATTCTAAAATACAGAAAAGATGGCTCACTACTTTACTGCACAGCATGCCTAAAAGGAAGACTGAAATACAGAGAAGATGGCTCACTACTTTACTTACAACAACACAACAACACCGCTTGCCGACATGGAAGACTGAAATACTGAGAAGATGGCTCACTACTCTAAAATACAGAGAAGATGGCTAACTACTTTACAACAACACCGCATGCCGAGAAGGAAGACTGAAATACAGAGAAGATGGCTCACTACTTTACAACAACACCGCATGCCGAGAAGGAAGACTGAAATACAGAGAAGATGGCTTACTAATCTGAAATACAGAAAAGATGGCCCACTACTCTAAAATACAGAGAAGATGGCTCACTACTTTAAAACAACACCGCATGCCGAGAAGGAAGACTGGAATACAGAAAAGATTTCTCACTTCTCTGAAATACAGAGAAGATTGCTCACTACTTTACAACAACACCGCATGCCGAGAAAGAAGACTGAAATACAGAGAAGATGGCTCACTATTCTAAAATACAGAAAAGATGGCTCACTACTTTACATCAACACCGCATGCCGAGAAGGAAGACTGAAATACAGAGAAGATGGCTCACTACTTTACAACAACACCGCATGTCGAGAAGGAAGACTAAAATACAGAGAAGATGGATCACTACTTCATAACAACACCGCATGCCGAGAAAGAAGACTGAAATACACAGAAGATGGCTCACTAATCTGAAATACAGAAAAGATGGCTCACTACTCTGAAATACAATGAAGATGGCTCACTGCTTTACTTTACAACAACACCGCTTGCCGAGATGGAAGACTGAAATACTGAGAAGACGGCTCACTACTCTGAAATACAGAGAAGATGGCTCACTACTTTACAACAACACCGCTTGCCGAGATGGAAGACTGAAATACTGAGAAGATGGCTCACTACTCTGAAATACAGAGAAGATGGCTCATTACTTTACAACAACACCGCATGCCGAGAAGGAAGACTGAAATACAGAGAAGATGGCTCACTACATTACAACAACACGCATGCCGAGAAGGAAGACTGAAATACTGAGAAGATGGCTCACTACTCTGAAATACAGAGAAGATGGCTCGCTACTTTACAACAACACCGCATGCCGAGAAGGAAGACTGAAATACAGAGAAGATGGTTAACTACTTTACAACAACACCGCATTCCGAGAAGGAAGACTGAAATACAGAGAAGATGGCTCACTACTCTGAAATACTAAGAAGATGGCTCACTACTCTGAAATACAGAGAAGATGGCTCGCTACTTTACAACAACACCGCATGCCGAGAAGGAAGACTGAAATACAGAGAAGTTTGTTAACTACTTTACAACAACACCGCATTCCGAGAAGGAAGACTGAAATACAGAAAAGATGGCTCACTACTTTACAACAAAACCGCATGCCTAGAAGGACGACTGAAATACAGAGAAGATGGCTCACTATTCTAAAATACAGAAAAGATGGCCCACTACTCTTAAATACAGAGAAGATGGCTCACTACTTTACAACAACACCGCATGCCGAGAAGGAAGACTGGAATACAGAAAAGATGGCTCATTACTCTGAAATTGAAAGAAGATTGCTCACTACTTTACAACAACACCGCATGCCGAGAAAGAAGACTGAAATATAGAGAAGATGGCTCACTATTCTGAAATACAGAGAAATTGGCTCACTACTTTACTGCACAGCATGCCTAAAAGGAAGACTTAAATACAGAGAAGATGGCTTACTACTTTACTTTACAACAACACCGCTTGCCGACATGGAAGACTGAAATACTGAGAAGACGGCTTACTACTCTGAAATACAGAGAAGGTGGCTCACTACTTTACAACAACATCGCATGCCGAGAAGGAAGACTGAAATACAGAGAAGATGGCTCACTACTTTACAACAACACCGCATGTCGAGAAGAAAGACTGAAATACAGATAAGATGGCTCACTAATCTGAAATACAGAAAAGATGGCCTACTACTCTGAAATACAGAGAAGATGGCTCACTAATCTCAAATACAGAAAAGATGGCTCACTACTTTACAACAACACCGCATGCCAAGAAGAAAGACTGGAATACAGAAAAGATGGCTCACTACTCTGAAATACAGAGAAGATTGCTCACTACTTTACAACAACACCGCATGCCGAGAAAGAAAACTGAAATACAGAGAAGATGGCTCACTATTCTGAAATATATAAAAGATGGCTCACTACTTTACAACAACACCGCATGCCGAGAAGGAAGACTGGAATACAGAGAAGATATCTCACTACTTTACAACAACACCACATGCCGAGAAGGAAGACTGGAATACATAGAAGATGGCTCACTACTTTATATCAACACCGCATGCCGAGAAGGAAGACTGAAATACATAGAAGATGGCTCACTACTTTATATCAACACCGCATGCCGAGAAGGAAGACTGAAATACATAGAAGATGGCTCACTACTTTATATCAACACCGCATGCCGAGAAGGAAGACTGAAATACAGAAAAGATGGCTCACTATTTTACATCACTACCGAATGCCAAGAAGGAAGACTGAAATACAGAAAAGATGGCTCACTACTTTACATCACTACCGCATGCCGAGAAGGAAGACTGAAATACAGAAAAGATGGCTCACTACTCTGAAATACAGAGAAGATGGCTTACTACTTTACAATAACACCACATGCCGAGAAGGAAGACTGAAATACATAGAAGATGGCTCACTACTTTACAACAACACCGCATGCCGAGAAGGAAGACTGGAATACAGAAAAGATGGCTCACTAATCTGAAATACAGAAAAGATGGCCCACTACTCTGAAATACAGAGAAGATGGCTCACTACTTTACAACAACACCGCATGCCGAGAAGGAAGACTGGAATACAGAAAAGATGGCTCACTACTCTGAAATTGAAAGAAGATTGCTCACTACTTTACAACAACACCGCATGCCGAGAAAGAAGACTGAAATATAGAGAAGATGGCTCACTATTCTGAAATACAGAGAAAATGGCTCACTACTTTACTGCACAGCATGCCTAAAAGGAAGACTTAAATACAGAGAAGATGGCTTACTACTTTACTTTACAACAACACCGCTTGCCGACATGGAAGACTGAAATACTGAGAAGACGGCTCACTACTCTGAAATACAGAGAAGGTGGCACACTACTTTACAACAACATCGCATGCCGAGAAGGAAGACTGAAATACAGAGAAGATGGCTCACTACTTTACAACAACACCGCATGTCGAGAAGGAAGACTGAAATACAGATAAGATGGCTCACTAATCTGAAATACAGAAAAGATGGCCTACTACTCTGAAATACAGAGAAGATGGCTCACTAATCTCAAATACAGAAAAGATGGCCTACTACTCTGAAATACAGAGAAGATGGCTCACTACTTTACAACAACACCGCATGCCGAGAAGAAAGACTGGAATACAGAAAAAATGGCTCACTACTCTGAAATACAGAGAAGATTGCTCACTACTTTACAACAACACCGCATGCCGAGAAAGGAAACTGAAATACAGAGAAGATGGCTCACTATTCTGAAATACATAAAAGATGGCTCACTACTTTACAACAACACCGCATGCCGAGAAGGAAGACTGGAATACAGAGAAGATATCTCACTACTTTACAACAACACCACATGCCGAGAAGGAAGACTGGAATACATAGAAGATGGCTCACTACTTTATATCAACACCGCATGCCGAAAAGGAAGACTGAAATACATAGAAGATGGCTCACTACTTTATATCAACACCGCATGCCGAGAAGGAAGACTGAAATACATAGAAGATGGCTTACTACTTTATATCAACACCGCATGCCGAGAAGGAAGACTGAAATACAGAAAAGATGGCTCACTATTTTACATCACTACCGCATGCCAAGAAGGAAGACTGAAATACAGAAAAGATGGCTCACTACTTTACATCACTACCGCATGCCGAGAAGGAAGACTGAAATACAGAAAAGATGGCTCACTACTCTGAAATACAGAGAAGATGGCTTACTACTTTACAATAACACCACATGCCGAGAAGGAAGACTGAAATACATAGAAGATGGCTCACTACTTTACAAATACACCGCATGCCGAGAAGGAAGACTGGAATACAGAAAAGATGGCTCACTAATCTGAAATACAGAAAAGATGGCCCACTACTCTGAAATACAGAGAAGATGGCTCACTACTTTACAACAACACCGCATGCCGAGAAGGAAGACTGGAATACAGAAAAGATGGCTCACTACTCTGAAATACAAAGAAGATTACTCACTACTTTACAACAACACCGCATGCCGAGAAAGAAGACTGAAATACATAGAAGATGGCTCACTACTCTGAAATACAGAGAAAATGGCTCACTACTTTACTGCACAGCATGCCTAAAAGGAAGACTGAAATACAGAAAAGATGGCTCACTACTTTACTTTACAACAACACCGCTTGCCGACATGGAAGACTGAAATACTGAGAAGATGGCTCACTACTCTAAAATACAGAGAAGATGGCTAACTACTTTACAACAACACCGCATGCCGAGAAGGAAGACTGAAATACAGAGAAGATGGCTCACTACTTTACAACAACACCGCATGCCGAGAAGGAAGACTGAAATACAGAGAAGATGGCTTACGAATCTGAAATACAGAAAAGATGGCCCACTACTCTAAAATACAGAGAAGATGGCTCACTACTTTAAAACAACACCGCATGCCGAGAAGGAAGACTGGAATACAGAAAAGATGGCTCACTTCGCTGAAATACAGAGAAGATTGCTCACTACTTTACAACAACACCGCATGCCGAGAAAGAAGACTGAAATACAGAGAAGATGGCTCACTATTCTAAAATACAGAAAAGATGGCTCACTACTTTACATCAACACCGCATGCCGAGAAGGAAGACTGAAATACAGAGAAGATGGCTCACTACTCTGAAATACAGAGAAGATGGCTCACTACTTTACAACAACACCGCATGTCGAGAAGGAAGACTAAAATACAGAGAAGATGGATCACTACTTTATAACAACACCGCATGCCGAGAAGGAAGACTGAAATACACAGAAGATGGCTCACTAATCTGAAATACAGAAAAGATGGCCCACTACTCTGAAATACAGAGAAGATGGCTCACTGCTTTACTTTACAACAACACCGCTTGCCGAGATGGAAGACTGAAATACTGAGAAGACGGCTCACTACTCTGAAATACAGAGAAGATGGCTCACTACTTTACAACAACACCGCTTGCCGAGATGGAAGACTGAAATACTGAGAAGATGGCTCACTACTCTGAAATACAGAGAAGATGGCTCATTACTTTACAACAACACCGCATGCCGAGAAGGAAGACTGAAATACAGAGAAGATGGCTCACTACTTTACAACAACACCGCATGCCGAGAAGGAAGACTGAAATACTGAGAAGATGGCTCACTACTCTGAAATACAGAGAAGATGGCTCGCTACTTTACAACAACACCGCATGCCGAGAAGGAAGACTGAAATACAGAGAAGATGGTTAACTACTTTACAACAACACCGCATTCCGAGAAGGAAGACTGAAATACAGAAAAGATGGCTCACTATTTTACAACAACACCGCATGCCGAGAAGGACGACTGAAATACAGAGAAGATGGCTCACTAATCTGAAATACAGAAAAGATGGCCCACTACTCTTAAATACAGAGACGATGGCTCACTACTTTACAACAACACCGCATGCCGAGAAGGAAGACTGGAATACAGAAAAGATGGCTCACTACTCTGAAATTGAAAGAAGATTGCTCACTACTTTACAACAACACCGCATGCCGAGAAAGAAGACTGAAATATAGAGAAGATGGCTCACTATTCTGAAATACAGAGAAAATGGCTCACTACTTTACTGCACAGCATGCCTAAAAGGAAGACTTAAATACAGAGAAGATGGCTTACTACTTTACTTTACAACAACACCGCTTGCCGACATGGAAGACTGAAATACTGAGAAGACGGCTCACTACTCTGAAATACAGAGAAGGTGGCTCACTACTTTACAACAACATCGCATGCCGAGAAGGAAGACTGAAATACAGAGAAGATGGCTCACTACTTTACAACAACACCGCATGTCGAGAAGGAAGACTGAAATACAGATAAGATGGCTCACTAATCTGAAATACAGAAAAGATGGCCTACTACTCTGAAATACAGAGAAGATGGCTCACTAATCTGAAATACAGAAAAGATGGCCTACTACTCTGAAATACAGAGAAGATGGCTCACTACTTTACAACAACACCGCATGCCAAGAAGAAAGACTGGAATACAGAAAAGATGGCTCACTACTCTGAAATACAGAGAAGATTGCTCACTACTTTACAACAACACCGCATGCCGAGAAAGAAAACTGAAATACAGAGAAGATGGCTCACTATTCTGAAATACATAAAAGATGGCTCACTACTTTACAACAACACCACATGCCGAGAAGGAAGACTGGAATACAGAGAAGATATTTCACTACTTTACAACAACACCACATGCCGAGAAGGAAGACTGAAATACATAGAAGATGGCTCACTACTTTATATTAACACCGCATGCAGAGAAGGAAGACTGGAATACATAGAAGATGGCTCACTACTTTATATCAACACCGCATGCCGAGAAGGAAGACTGAAATACATAGAAGATGGCTCACTACTTTATATCAACACCGCATGCCGAGAAGGAAGACTGAAATACATAGAAGATGGCTCACTACTTTATATCAACACCGCATGCCGAGAAGGAAGACTGAAATACAGAAAAGATGGCTCACTATTTTACATCACTACCGCATGCCGAGAAGGAAGACTGAAATACAGAAAAGATGGCTCACTACTTTACATCACTACCGCATGCCGAGAAGGAAGACTGAAATACAGAAAAGATGGCTCACTACTCTGAAATACAGAGAAGATGGCTCACTACTTTACAATAACACCACATGCCGAGAAGGAAGACTGAAATACATAGAAGATGGCTCACTACTTTACAACAACACCGCATGCCGAGAAGGAAGACTGGAATACAGAAAAGATGGCTCACTACTCTGAAATACAGAGAAGATGGCTCACTACTTTACAACAACACCGCATGCCGAGAAGGAAAACTGAAATACATAGAACATGGCTCACTACTTTACATCAACACCGCATGCCGAGAATGAAGACTGAAATACAGAGAAGATGGCTCACTACTCTGAAATACAGAGAAGATGGCTCACTACTTTACAACAACACCACATTTCGAGAAGGAAGACTGAAATACATAGAAGATGGCTCACTACTTTACATCAACACCGCATGCCGAGAAGGAAGACTGAAATACAGAGAAGATGGCTCACTATTCTAAAATACAGAAAAGATGGCTCACTACTTTACAACAACACCGCACGCCGAGAAGGAAGACTGGAATACAGAGAAGATGGCTCACTACTCTGAAATACAGAAAAGATGGCTCACTACTCTGAAATACAGAGAAGATAGCTCACTACTTTGAAATACAATGAAGATGGCTCACTTCTCTGAAATACAGAGAAGATTGCTCACTACTCTGAAATACAGGGAAGATGGCTCAGTACTCTGAAATACAGAGAAGATGGCTCACTACTTTAGAACAATAAAGTCTCTTGATATAGCCCTATCAGCACTCAGGGGCGTAGACAGGTTTTAACTCTAGGGGGGGCGAAATTTTAGTAAATAGGCCCCACTTTGAGCCATTTTTCCAGATTAATAGAAGAACTAAGAATTTGTTCGTATCAAGTATTACAAGACTACGTTGTGCCTCAGGATACATACACTGTATAATAGTGCAGTTTTTATTTAACCATCTACTATTCTTTTTCTAGCGACTAGTTGTGATGGAAATTTCTGTTAAATTGTTTGCATCTACTGCTCATTTTCGGGATGAACATCTAGTATCCAAAAGTATTTATAGAATCAACGCGAATGCTTCTATAGGCCTGCATTTTTCTTCTTTTAACTTTGAAAGACGAGATAAATCGCCAGTATCGACATTTTTAAAGAGATAGAAAAAAAAAAGAGTTTCAACATTTTAATTTACCGTGTCTATGTGTCAATTACAAAACACTGTCTCTATCATACGTTTTAAGAAAGCTCTATTCTTTTCTAATTATTTCCTCTCAGCTGATGAACCACCAGGCCTTATAAATGACCTTTGGGTGGAATACGACTCAACTTTAGACACAAATATAAGTCATCAACCAGATTCAAGCAGGAAAAAAAATAGAGAAAACAGAGATAGTGAAAAAAAAAGTTATAAACTTATAAAATAACAACAAACTTGAATTTCAGATTCTGAACTTTCCTTTTTCGAGTAATCTCCGTAAAAACTAGAATATGCATCTTCTGTTTGGGACCCGACAACGAAGGAAGACAATTAAAAAAATTAGATCTACAAGACTCATTACTAGTAAATATTTAGGCCTATAACTGACACGATAAAACTGACAATAGTAAAATTAATAATTAAATCACTAAACATAGAAACACTACAGGAGCATCTCTAACAGATAATATAATGTGCCAAAGTAGGATTTCTAATTCATTCAGCGTGCCAACAGCCTAAATGTCAACCCACTCTTTTCTTGTAGAAGAGACTTTAATTGTATTTTCGAAGTCTTGCGCGTGTCATTGAAAAGGACTCGGCGTGCTAGGTCTGGCACGCGTGCCGTAGGTTCCCGACCTTTGTCCTAAACTTCCCTACTGACTTCCGCTGTATACAATTTTCGATTTTAATCTTAATTTTCCATTGAGAATTACTAAACCTGAAGTGCAGAGGAAATTTCGAAAAGAAGATATTGGAGTCATCATAGACTATAATAAGATGGACCGCTTGTTCTATTTTTAGAGCTTATAGGCCTGTGTACTTTTTTGTTTTCCGTGCGCAACCAATAAGGCTCTCTTAAATTACTTCTACGCTCCTCGTTTTTTCTTAAATGTTTCCGCTGTATAGAACTTTCGATTTTAATTTTAATTTTTCATTGAGAAAATCGAAGCGATTCAATAAAACGGAAGTGCAAAGGAAACAACGAATCGGAAATTTCGAAAAGCAGTGTTTCGAGTCATCATATAGCAGAAATACTAAAGCAAGCGGTCCATGTATATTATAGTCATAGACTATAATATACATGGACCGCTTGCTTTAGTTTTTTATGCTATTATCATAGACTATAATATACATGGACCGCTTGCTTTAGTTTTTTATGCTATTATCTTCTTTTTTTGCAATTCCCGATTCTAAATAAAATAATTTTCATAAATGTTCCGTTTTATTAAATCGCATGTTTTTCGACTTTAAATGAATACTTGTGGGCCTATTAATCCTATTATCATTGACTATAATAAGATGGACCGCCTGCTCTATTTTTAGAGCTTATGTTCTTTTTCCGTGTGCACACAACACTGATCTATAAATGTGTCCGCTCAGTACAACTTTCTATTTTAATTTTTCATTGAGAAAATCGTATCGATTAAGTAAAACGGTACTTGCATATCAATAACTTTATTTCCTGTATAGCAATTACTTTATTTATAATCGGGAATTCCGAAAATCAGAGTTTCAAGTCATCATATAGCAGAAATACTAAAGCAAGCAGTCCATGTATATAATAGTCTATGCTATTATCTTCATTTTTTTTTTTCAATTCCCGATTCTAAAGAAAGTAATTGTTATACAAGTTCCGTTTTATTAAATCGCATTTTTTTTCGACTTTAAATGAATACTTTTGGGCCTATTAATCCTATTATCATTGACTATAATAAGATGGACCGCCTGCTCTATTTTTAGAGGTTATATTCTTTTTCCGTGCGCACACAACACTGATCTATAAATGTTTCCGCTCTGTACAACTTTCGATTTTTATTTTTCATTGATAAAATCATAGCGATTAAATAAAACGGAACTTGTAAATCAATAACTCTATTTCCTGTATAGCAATTACTTTATTTAGAATAGGAAATTCCCAAAATCAGTGTTTCAAGTCATAATCTAGCAGAAATACTAAAGCAAGCGGTCCGTGTATATTATAGTCTTTGATTATAGTCTATTTAGTCATCAAATAGCAGATTTATTAAAGCAAGCGGTCCATGTGTACAATAGTCTATGGAGTCATCAAATAGCAGATTTATTAAAGCAAGCGGTCCATGTGTATTAATAGTCTATACAAATCATCAAATAGCAGATTTATTCAAGCAAGCGGTCCATGTGTATAATAGTCTATAGAACCATCAAATAGCAGATTTATTAAAGCAAGCGGTCCATGTGTATAATAGTCTATGGAATCATCAAATAGAAGATTTATTCAAGCAAGCGGTCCATGTGTATAATAGTCTATGGAATCATCAAATAGCATATTTATTCAAGCAAGCGGTCCATGTGTATAATAATAATAGTCTATGGAATTATCAAATAGCAGATTTCTTCAAGCAAGCGGTCCATGTGTATAATAGTCTATGGAATCATCAAATAGCAGATTTCTTCAAGCAAGCGGTCCATCTTATTATTGTCTTTAGTTGAACTAATAGCGAATTAGGTTTCTTTCTTTCTACTGAGAAACATTTTCTTAGATATATTATAATTGTAACAGGGCAGATAATGGAATATAAGATAGTTACTATTTATGTTTGATATTGGCTATAGTCTTATTCTTCTAAAATAAATATAATAATTGTGGAGTCAGTTTAATGCATAGGATCTAGTTGTGTAGTTGAAAAAAAAAAAATCATAAAATAGAGTTGGTGGAATTGTGGAACATTACGTTCCATTAGATTCCACTTAAAGATGCCACTATTTGTAGACATACACTAGATAACTTGTAAGTGACACTTTAATATTTCAAAGCGTTAAAAAAAATGAGATACAATTCTCATTTATATCGTCTTTTTGTTATTAAAATGTTATCCTGGCTGTTGATGATTTAGTAGGCCTACTCCGAACTATCAAGCAAAGTTGCTGCTATCGTTTTAACTAATAAGATAACAAGGATTAAGATTCAAGCAAAACGTTTACATCTCATAAACAATAGTTACCGTTTTTTTTAATATTTCTTTTTTTCACCATTTAAAAGGTAAAGCGTACTAAAATATATTCCTTAATTTTTAAATTTACAAATCACGAATCATGCATAGTCTAGAATAAATGTATGACATTAAATGGCATATTATAACATACAAAAAAGCGTGAAAATAAATAAAACTCTGAAAATAGTATTTAAAAAAATATGATTAATAAACAGTTATGAAAATGTAACATGATTTTAAAAGTAGATTCTACTGAATTTGCTAGAGATCTAAATAAAACATGTGTAAATACTAAACGTTTCACGACTAAATAATAACAAACAAAAATTTTAGTAATATACATTTAGGATAACACACCATGATATTAATAATAATTATTATTTAGGCTATATTATAGCGCTTGTATCCATGCTATTACATTTAGCACACTTAGTGCTCACTTGGTATACATTGCAGTGGCCGCGTAAAGAAACGGACATTAGTTAAAGAACAGGGCGTTTGCAATCACGTGACAAAAAGCACGGGATGTGTGTTTACTTTGTATAATGGTGTACAAGTAACAATGGCCGCTGTATTAATAAAGTTTCATATAGGCTCGAGCTTTTTTAAAATGATGTGTTGTGTTTTAAGTCTTATTAAGATTTAAGATGTATTATGTATGTTAAATAAAATATGCTATTTTATTATTATCATAGACATAGATCATAGACGATGTGAGCCTTTTAGTGACTTGACTAGATAGCCTATTCACCAACACTATTACTTGACATCGTAGCTGCCCTACTTAGACATTAGCCTAGCCTACGAAACATTAAAAGTGTAGGCCTATAAAGTGAAATTGAAAGTGTAAATAGGTCTAGTCGGCCCTAGCCTAATCACATTAATCAATTAATCTACAGTACTACTATTTACCTCCTTTTTTTTTTAGTAGGATAGCCAATATTGAATATTCATATGTGAATTTGGCATGATAAGAAACTTTACCATGTGCCATATTTGTTCCTCAATTTACAAATGACGTCCACTAAAAAACTTAAGCTCCGCCCATAGCGAACGCTCTACAAGATCTCCTAAACACTTTTTAAAAGACTTTTTTGTCTATGAATCTCTCAGTGTCTGAGGCAAGCTGTTCTATATAGAAGGCGCCACAGATTCAAACGAAAGTGTGTAGAGATATAAAGTTATAAGAATGTAATTAAAATATAATGTTATTGTCTGTGTAATAACTATTTGTTTTTCAAAATACTTTTATAGACCTCTGAAGTGAATGGGTGGGGTTTGACAGTGGTTTCACGTTCTTTAGTATTTCTTTAAAACAAAATTCATCGTGAGTAAACATGATATAAAAAAAGTTTATCGTATGTAATTGGAAGGAACTATTAAAATGATAGAGAAATTTAAAACTGACGTACAGTGAGAACTTTACAACTTAATATAATTATTATATTTAGCATGAAGTCAAATTATGTTTGAACAAGCATAAAATTGCATGTAGTTGCCATGTAAATGTTTTAAATTGTAAAATATTATACATACTTAGTAAACCAAGTTGAAAATTTGTTTTTTAAATTGTATAATTGTTTCTTTTGTAATTTAATTCAAACATGCTCAATTGTATACATTAGATAGCAAGGACTACATGGACTTGGTAAATGGCATATATACTATTTTATTATAAATATAAATCTGAAACACCTCTTTAGCTACTATATTGTTTTCATCAGTACGCATTTACCCTTTTAAAAGTATTATTAATTTATTAATGTTCATAATTTATGAACAGTCTTATAATTAAGGCTTGAAGATTGCATAGAAACGAACTGAGAGCATGGAAGGCATAGTTCCCATCTCTTTCGACTTATAAAATCTTTGCGAATGCAGTTGTGGTAGTAATGATATTGATATTGGACATACCGTTAATCAAAAGTAGTATTTAAAATAGAAGTAATTAAAAGTTTAATACATGTTGAAAAACACAAGAGGTAATTTAAAAACAATAAGAGAAATATATAGGAATTCAAAACAATAAAATAAGTTTTATACATGAATTGAGTGTTTGTGTTTAGTTTCATGTCTAGTTTGTGTCTGAAACGTTCTTCTGTTAAATGTGGTGTGAAATGTTTTAAGTGGTTCCGTGTATTGAGATAGTTGGACCATTTTGTTTGATTATTTTTGTATTATGCTATTGTAATTAAGTATGTCATATGTTTTAGTTTGGGTGTCTGGGGATTTTATGAGTGTGATAGTTAGATCAATGTCTATGTCAATTTTTGTTTTGTCTAGTATCTTCTTGAGTGTTTATTTTTTGTTGGTGTGTCTAGTAGGCTGTCTAGTAGGCTATCTTCTTTAGTGTTTGTTTTTTGGTGTGCCTAGTATCATCTTTAGTGTTTGTTTTTTTGGTGTGTCTAGTATCTTCTTTAGTGTTTGTTTTTTGGTGTCTAGTAGGCTATCTTCTTTAGTGTTTGTTTTTTGGTGTGCCTAGTATCTTCTTTAGTGTTTGTTTTTTGGTGTGCCTAGTATCTTCTTTAGTGTTTGTTTTGTTGGTTTGTCTAGTATCTTCTTGAGTGTTTGTTTTTTGGTGTGTCTAGTAGGCTATCTTCCTTAGTGTTTTTTTTTTTTTGGTGTGTCTAGTATCTTGTTTAGTGTTTTTTTTTTGGTGTGTCTAGTATCTTCTTTAGTGTTTGTTTTTTTTGTGGTGTGTCTAGTATCTTCTTGAGTGTTTGTTTTTTGGTGTGTCTAGTAGGCTATCTTCCTTAGTTTTTTTTTTTGGTGTGTCTAGTATCTTCTTTAGTGGTTTATTTTGGTGTGTCTAGTATCTTCTTTAGTGTTTGTTTATTTTGGTGTGTCTAGTATCTTCTTTAGTGTTTGTTTTTTTGGCGTGTCTAGTAGGCTATCTTCTTTAGTTTTTTTTTTTGGTGTGTCTAGTATCTTCTTTAGTGTTTGTTTTTTTTGGTGTGTTTAGTAGGCTATCTTCTTTAGTGTTTGTTTTATTGGTGTGTCTAGTATCTTCTTTAGTGTTTGTTTTTTTTGGTGTCTAGTAGGCTATCTTCTTTAGTGTTTGTTTTGTTGGTGTGTCTAGTATCTTCTTTAGTGTTTGTTTTTTTAGTGTGTCTAGTAGGCTATCTTCTTTAGTGTTTGTTTTTTTGGTGTGTCTAGTAGACTATCTTCTTTAGTGTTTGTTTTATTGGTGTGTCTAGTATCTTCTTTAGTGTTTGTTTTTTTGGTGTGTCTAGTAGACTATCTTCTTTAGTGTTTGTTTTTTTGGTGTGTCTAGTAGGCTATCTTCTTTAGTGTTTGTTTTGTTGGTGTGTCTAGTATCTTCTTTAGTGTTTGTTTTTTTGGTGTGTCTAGTATCTTCTTTAGTGTTTGTTTTTGGTGTGTCTAGTAGGCTATCTTCTTTAGTGTTTGTTTTTTTGGTGTGTCTAGTAGGCTATCTTCTTAAGTGTTTTTTTTTTGGTTTGTCTAGTATCTTCTTTAGTGTTTGTTTTTTTAGTGTGTCTAGTATCTTCTTTAGTTTTTGTTTTTTTGGTGTCTAGTAGGCTATCTTCTTTAGTGTTTGTTTTGTTGGTGTGTCTAGTATCTTCTTTAGTGTTTGTTTTGTTGGTGTGTCTAGTATCTTCTTTAGTGTTTTTTTTTTGGTTTGTCTAGTATCTTCTTTAGTGTTTGTTTTTTTGGTGTGTCTAGTAGACTATCTTCTTTAGTGTTTGTTTTATTGGTGTGTCTAGTATCTTCTTTAGTGTTTGTTTTTTTTGGTGTGTCTAGTATCTTCTTTAGTGTTTTTTTTTTTTGGTGTGTCTAGTAGACTATCCTTTTTAGTGTTTGTTTTATTGGTGTGTCTAGTATCTTCTTTAGTGTTTGTTTTTTTGGTGTGTCTAGTAGACTATCTTCTTTAGTGTTTGTTTTATTGGTGTGTCTAGTAGACTATCTTCTTTAGTGTTTGTTTTATTGGTGTGTCTAGTAGGCTATCTTCTTTAGTGTTTGTTTTATTGGTGTGTCTAGTATCTTCTTTAGTGTTTGTTTTTTTGGTGTGTCTAGTAGACTATCTTCTTTAGTGTTTGTTTTATTGGTGTGTCTAGTATCTTCTTTAGTGTTTGTTTTTTTGGTGTGTCTAGTAGACTATCTTCTTTAGTGTTTGTTTTATTGGTGTGTCTAGTAGGCTATCTTCTTTAGTGTTTGTTTTATTGGTTTGTCTAGTATCTTCTTTAGTTTTGTTGTTTTTTTTGGTTTGTCTAGTATCTTCTTTAGTGTTTGTTTTTTTTGGTGTGTCTAGTAGGCTATCTTCTTTAGTGTTTGTTTTATTGGTGTCATTGTGTGAAATCTTAATAAGATGTGTTCCTCATTTTATTGTGTGTTTCTGTTGTATAGTTTGCATTGTCGTTTGCGTGTACTTTGTGTTTGTCTTTGTATTTTGTTGTCACTTTAAATACATAATGTCTATTGCCTATTTCTTTGGCTTGGAATGTAATGTTTCTGATATATTTTGTTACGTCCACAATCCCCTTGTGGCCAGAGCTGTGTAGATCTTGCTGATAATTCTCATTAGTCTTAGGGGAGACTTTAATTATTAGTATTTATGTTTCAGTATTACACGAACTCTTCTTATAGTCCTGGGCACAAACTCAGTATTTGTATTCCAACATTTCCTTTCTTGGGCATTAGAGTAGTAGATAAATCTTATAGTAATGTGTACAACACAATAGAATAGTAACTTGACAAGGAAGCTTCAGTGTAACTGTTGTTGATAGTTTATTTCAGGTGATATGTTCAATATATACAATATATCTATTATGTACAGTTAGCATAAAATAGTGCAAACACAAACGTTCTCAAAGGAACATATTTTGAAACTCTCCCTCTTTCAGACCAAACAAATCATTAAATACTATCCGAGTGGTGCAAGGGACAGACCCACTACCAGTAGGGGTGAAAATCATGGTATCATTACTAAACTCATAACAAAAACGATAGGAACTTCCCCTATTAAATAATGAGTCGTTCCCAGACCCTGAGAATTTGAGATCAACACAGAATCCCAACATTACCTAGAATCTTTCGTTTTCCTACTAAACGTCCTAATATTGTGTGTAGTGAGAAAAGAGAGAGAGAGAAGAATAAACATTGCGTGTTCCAATTCTTGGAAAAACAATATACATGACACGCCCCCACCCAATGAAAGAAATAATGTACCATAATTACCCAAGTAATACTCAACATGGTACATTTTTCGTACTTAACACTATCGTTTTAACAACCATCAATCAATGGAAGATTATAAGACAATTTAAGCAAACATGGCTCACTGGCACAACTAAATTATAAAAAGTGTCACTACCCAATGGTAATTGTGATTATAACGTGATGGACAAATATTTCCCCGTTAATATTAATATTAACTAATGTCTCAACAAGTACAAATAATTCCAAAATATTCTAATCATTCTTATTTTAACTATGTACAGATGTGTGGATTTCCACCAAAAATTTGCAAAAAGTTTTAATCTATTTAAACAAATATAACATTGCTCAAACTCTGTCAATTTTCAACAGTTTACTTCTAATATACAAACCAAAAGATAAGTAATACGTAACTCGAATCAAACTATAGGTTACTTCCCCTTTAAATTACAGTGTCAACTTGACATTAACAGGGTTCATACCTAAGATGATACTTCCCCTTTTCTCAAATATGAGGAGAAAATACGCTCTAGTTACGATTACTACAGTAATCTAAATATTAAAATGTAATCCACTATTATGCGTTTTTGGCAAATTTGAAAGTTTAATATAAAAGATTGTTCAGGGTTGAATGAGTGCCCACCTTTAGGTACCTTTGTTTCCCTCCATTCCCGGATATATGGAATATATAACAACCTATATACAACATAGTGAATATCCACTAGTTTTTCCTATTCTATTACCATGATATAACAATTTGGCAATAGATTTCCAATATTATCTATTAATTTATACCAATTGATATTACATCTCTTTCTAAGATAAAAATTGTACATATTATTATTTAGTTCCATTCATTAACTAAAATAATACAAGATAATAAATCAATTAGCTTAAAGTTTCCCACTTAATTGCATGCAATGACAATTAACTTTCATCCATCCATATCAAGTAAATACATGCATATATATTTATTGCATAGTGTCAAGGAGTTGTTTTATTCGAGGCTTGGTCTCACGGCATCACAATATCATAACAGAAACATAGTTCGACTTAGGAATGTTTGGCAAGGACGATCTATAGGTTTAGAGACAAGTTTAGTGTGTAGGTGTAGGCTAGTACGGACTGTAAACACCGAGACTGGAGCTAGTGATACTTGATACTGGTGCGACAGTGAGGGGGACTCTGCATGGACAAAGAGAGACAAAATCCAGCACGCTAATAAATTTAGTTAGACACTGACAGGTGTGGGACTTGGTGGGTTCGATGCAAAACTATTTAAAGTAGGGACACTAGAAAATGTGTACAGGACTTGGACTTGTGGTCTGATGTTTGGATCACACCCAAGCCAAGTCAACTGTCCACAGACAGATGTGTGTTTTCTGACACGGGTGAGTTGAGTTTTGCATCGATACCTTCCAATAGACAATATATAATATATAGATATAGTTTAGGACAACATTAAGGGTTTTTTAATTGAATATTATGTAGGTGACGGCCCGTACCCAGGCCCGTGCTGAGGCTGGGGAACCATAGTTCGATAGCGGTGGTGACCGTAGCAACATGGCCGAGAGCGGTGGCCAGCTGGTGGCAAAGTGGCTGACTACTGGTGGCAAAAGGCCGGTGGCTGGCGGTGGTTGACGTGGCAGTGGCTTAGAAGGGACGTGTAGACGGCCGCGGTGTAGACTGGTTGCTGATGGCAGTTTGGTGCATCAGTACGTCAGTAGTGCGTCCGGTGGTGCGTCAGAGGAGAGACAGTGTGATGCCGTTGAGGACCAAGCCAGTGGAGACGTGTGGCGTAGGCTATGATAATGTAACGGTTGTGTTTTGATAACATTCTTTTATATATTACGTTTCAGATGCTTGTAATAACCATTTAGTATAGATAGAATGTTTTCTTTTATGTTTACTTTATATCAGTTGGATATTATTTACTGTTATCCATAAAATCACTATTAATAAAATTAGAATAGCTAATAGTTCTCTTAATCAAACATCATGTGTTTGTTGTTTCATTTACGTATGTGTAAATGTTTTAATTACATTGTTTTTCTATGTAATTATTAAGATCTGGGACCTTCCTAATTAAGCGAGCCCATGACTATAGAAGTAAAGTAGTCATTTAAATGTTATGGTAATTAATTATAAAGATAGGTTTTTGACAATGGGGGCCTGTCCAAAAGAAATGGGTTTGCATAGTATATTTTTACATGTAGGCCTATCTTACATAAGAAGGTTGTGTTATTCTAGGAGATCGTCTCACTTTTTATTTGCAAGTATTTTTTTTTTCTCTCTTTTACACAATTAATATTGTGACATTTTAAGACATGTTTAAAAGAAATAGTGTATTGCGAAGCATATTTGAACTATTATTTGCAATAATTAGTTGTTGTTGTTGTTTGCATTTTGTTGAAATTTTATTTTGTAACTTTTTTTTTCTCCCTTAAAGATTTTTTCCCAGCTGTGTTTTTTTTTCTCGTCCAACGTGAATTCCTGTCTTCTGCAAGCGGGCTGTGCTCTTCCAAGTTACCTGGTGTCACATGGTTATTGATGGGTGCTGGACGTTGGAGGTTGAATGAAAGTTGATACCATCCCTACACACGGGGGAGGCTAAGTCTGTTTTCCTTTTCTCTGTGTGTGTGTGTTTTGGTGCGGGGTGCTACCAATACAATAAGGGGGTGGAGAGTGTCCCTTAACGGTACTTAGGGTCACTTTAGTACACAGCGTTTGTTTGGGTGGAATAGTTTTTTCTTTCTCTGGGCCGTCACCGGTGTGTCAGTTTGTCTGTGTTGGGGTTGTTGGTTCTGCCTCTGAACACTGCATTGTGGTATCAGTGAGTGTTGGGTATAAAGAGGTGTTGAGTATCTTGTGAGAGTTGGGTTTCCACCACTAGATTATACAGCATCGTACATTTTGTTGTAGCGAGTGTTGGTATAGCTAGAGGGTGAAGATATCTCTATTTTGACTTGCTTTTAACCAGGGGTGTTAAGTTTGCAAGGTTGATTAGCGATATAACTATAACTGCGAGTATTGAGACAATTTGAATCAAATTTGTTGTTTGGTGGTGTCTTTTCCCGTCGGTTGAACAAAAGAACACATAATACACGGAAGCCCCATTTGAATTGGGAAATAGATGTTTTATTTGTTAACAAAGATCGGAGTTTAGATGTACAAAACCGTTTTTTGTTAGTAGGCCTACTATTTCGGTTGAATATAATAATGATAGAGAAGACAATGTACCATTTTGTCTAGAAAAGCCCGTCCGTTCAGTATAGTATGTTCAATATATATATACTAGGCCTATCGGTTCAATTGTGTTTGTAGTGTCGCGTTCTTTGTTTGTTTGTTGCAATGCGTAAGAATTAGGTCTATGAGTAAAAACTATGTTCCAAGTCAGTTAAAGTCTACAATAAGAACGTGCATTACATTTGGATTTAGTGGTAGGAATAGAGCTTTAGATAGTATCTGGCGCGTTTAGTAAGTTTATAGTCGATAGTGCAGTGTGGGCTGACAAACATGTTGAATTTAAATATTTTTGTTTTCTTTACCAATCAGTTTGTCCTACAGGAAGTTGGTATAGACGAAGTAGTGAGTACAGACATAGGCTATATGGTTATGCGATTTTGTGGGTCCAGTGGTTGAGTGTTTTGGGGCTGAGTGTATCCACGGACGCATGTGACAGAGTGTTTGTACCTGTTTACGGCGCCTGCCTTGGTACCTAGCTGGGATGAACTTCAATACTTGGAGCATAGACCGCTTCTCTATATACTATTGTCTTTGATATGAACATTAATTAGTTCGGTTTGAAATATTGATCTTTTGATTTTAGCTGAATTTTGTAACTTTTGATTTTAGCTGAATTTTGTATTCTTTACTTTTGAATTTGTATTAAGTGCTGCTTATGATTGAGTTTAGACATTCAACACTTTCTGTTTTAGACTTAGAAACTCAATATCGTACATAGGATGATGATGTACAATGTAGATTTATAATTCAATTGTTTGTTTTTGTTTTAGTTGCATGTGTGACTATTTTTGGATACCAAAAATAGTCAAAGCGAAGGGGGATGATGTCAAGGAGTTGTTTTATTCGAGGCTTGGTCTCACGGCATCACAATATCATAACAGAAACATAGTTCGACTTAGGAATGTTTGGCAAGGACGATCTATAGGTTTAGAGACAAGTTTAGTGTGTAGGTGTAGGCTAGTACGGACTGTAAACACCGAGACTGGAGCTAGTGATACTTGATACTGGTGCGACAGTGAGGGGGACTCTGCATGGACAAAGAGAGACAAAATCCAGCACGCTAATAAATTTAGTTAGACACTGACAGGTGTGGGACTTGGTGGGTTCGATGCAAAACTATTTAAAGTAGGGACACTAGAAAATGTGTACAGGACTTGGACTTGTGGTCTGATGTTTGGATCACACCCAAGCCAAGTCAACTGTCCACAGACAGATGTGTGTTTTCTGACACGGGTGAGTTGAGTTTTGCATCGATACCTTCCAATAGACAATATATAATATATAGATATAGTTTAGGACAACATTAAGGGTTTTTTAATTGAATATTATGTAGGTGACGGCCTGTACCCAGGCCCGTGCTGAGGCTGGGGAACCATAGTTCGATAGCGGTGGTGACCGTAGCAACATGGCCGAGAGCGGTGGCCAGCTGGTGGCAAAGTGGCTGACTACTGGTGGCAAAAGGCCGGTGGCTGGCGGTGGTTGACGTGGCAGTGGCTTAGAAGGGACGTGTAGACGGCCGCGGTGTAGACTGGTTGCTGATGGCAGTTTGGTGCATCAGTACGTCAGTAGTGCGTCCGGTGGTGCGTCAGAGGAGAGACAGTGTGATGCCGTTGAGGACCAAGCCAGTGGAGACGTGTGGCGTAGGCTATGATAATGTAACGGTTGTGTTTTGATAACATTCTTTTATATATTACGTTTCAGATGCTTGTAATAACCATTTAGTATAGATAGAATGTTTTCTTTTATGTTTACTTTATATCAGTTGGATATTATTTACTGTTATCCATAAAATCACTATTAATAAAATTAGAATAGCTAATAGTTCTCTTAATCAAACATCATGTGTTTGTTGTTTCATTTACGTATGTGTAAATGTTTTAATTACATTGTTTTTCTATGTAATTATTAAGATCTGGGACCTTCCTAATTAAGCGAGCCCAGGACTATAGAAGTAAAGTAGTCATTTAAATGTTATTATAATTAGAGGAGGTTCTTGACACATAGTGCATCAAAATTTAAATGGAATTTCTTTTCCATAATAAAATGAATTGAATCAAATGAATTTAAAATATATCAGAACATCAATATTATACATGATTATAAAAATTATTAATACTTTCAAAAGACTTGACTTCTGTATGATACAAGTATTCTATAGGTATTCCATAATCAAAATTCAAACGAATGATAGGTTATCATGACACATTCTTAATGAATAAGTGAGATGATCTGAAAAAGAAGTATAGGGTTATTCAGTCAATCATGTAGCACCCGAGATAGAGTATCAGCTGGGACGTTGTCTCTATCTTGTCGATGATACGGGAATGGGATACCAGTCGGTCTTTGTCAAATTACTTAATTTCCCAAGGTCTCTATAAAACTGCAGTGTGTGGTCGGCTTTTGGTACCATCACACAGGGTGTAGACCATTTATTAATTTGCTATCACATTTTTCTCCTAGGTCATCTTCTAACATATACTTTACATCTAATTTAATATGCTCAGGTCTGATGGGGTCAAATGGATGCTGTTTAATAGACCTGGCACCCTCGGTTAACACTACATCGTGCTCTATGACATGTGTCCTACTAAGAACATTTGTAAACATTGACTTATTTTCGTGTACCAGCTCAATAATCTTCTCCTTATCTTCTACCGGAAGATGTCCTAGCCTTGTATCTAAACTCTTAAGGGCATCTGTATTATTAAGCTTACTTTCTGCAAACTCATATTCTATCCTAGATAAATCCGTCGGGTCTCTAGCTAATGAAATCATGGGGACCTCCCGTGGTTTACTCTTTTCCCTTGAAACATAGGGCTTAAGCAAATTAATATGGCATACCCTCTGCTTTTGTCTCCGGTCAGGAGTCTTTATCAAATAATCGACCTCGCCAAGCTTTGACTCTATCTCATAGGGTCCACTAAACTTTGCACTTAAAGGCTGATTTTGCAAAGGTAGAAACACAAGAACTTTGTCACCTGGTGCAAAAGTTCTAGCTGTAGCTTTACGGTCATAGTTCTGTCTCATACGCTCCTGCATCTGTGGAAAATGAATCTTCACATGGTTAAAAGCATGATAAAGCCTATTTTTAAATTTATCTACATATGACAAAAGTCCAATCGGTTCACTGTCCGTTAGCCAAGTTTCATGTAGAAGTTTCAACGGACCTCTGACTGAGTGTCCATACACAAGTTCGAATGGGCCAAACCCCAGGGATTCCTGAGTGGCCTCCCTTGCAGCGAACAGTACATAAGGCACACCCTTATCCCAGTCTTTCTCGTTTTCATAACAGTACTTTTTAAGCATCGATTTTAATGTCTGATGAAACCTTTCCAGAGCTCCCTGGCTCTCAGGATGATAGGCACTTGATAGCCTATGGCTTATCCCTAATTGTTTTATGACTTGTTCGAAAATGTTCGAAGTAAAGTTAGTCCCCTGGTCGGACTGTACTGTCTTCGGTAGGCCATAACGTGTGAAGAAATTTGTCAGGGCGTCTACCACCTTCACTGTTGTTATGTTCCGCAACGGAATGGCTTCTGGGAAGCGAGTGGATGAACACGTGACTGTGAGCAGGTATTGAAAACCGGCTTTTGTTTTCGGCAACGGGCCCACGCAATCAATGAGTATATGACTGAATGGTTCGTCGAACGCTGGTATCGGCTGGAGTGGAGCGACAGGAATTCGTTGGTTAGGACGTCCTACCATTTGGCATACGTGGCAAGTCTTGCAGTATTGTTCGACATCTCTTCTCAGTCCTGGCCAGTAGAAGTAAGGGAGGATACGGTGGTGCGTTTTTCGGACTCCCATGTGACCAGCGAAAGGAAGATCATGCGCCATACGCAGTATATCTTGACGGTAGCACTTAGGTATTGCAATCTGGTGAATACTGTCCCACTCGTTTGTACCTGAGTTGAGCGGTTTCGACTTTCTCATCAACACTTCATCTTTCATGTAGAAACATTCCGCCATTGCATCTGCAGTCTTTTCATCAGCAGCTTTCATTCTGAGTTGCATTATTACTTCGTCATTCAATTGTTCTTTCACCAATTTCTGCTTTGGTGACAAAATGTTATCGTTCTCTGTTGCATCACCAGTTGTTAGTTCAGCAAAGAACGTAGCACTTAAATCGATGTCAGGTGTTTCTGTTATCACTGTTTCATTCGCATGTGTGTCTTCAGAACAGACAAACACATCTTTCGTTGCACTACACGGCGTAGCAGGAGTCTTTACCGACTTCTTTTTCTGCATTGCTCTTGTCAGTGCACATGTTGGGCGTTCATTGGCAGGACGTAGGTTTTTGTCCTCCGCCATCTTTGTCTCCAACACTTTAACCATGGGCTCGACAGTGACTCTGCCGCCCATAATGTCATTTCCTAATATCATGGAAACGCCTTTGACGGGTAGTGCGCGCCACACTCCCACTACGATGTTACCTGTAAAAAAATCCGACTCGAGTTTTATTCTGTGCAGTGGAGCTTCCACAGCCTCCATACTAGCACCTCTCAGCACAACAGACTCACCGGTACTGGTGGCATCTGTTAACGGCACACTGCCCTCCAGGATCACGCTGACAGCAGAACCCGTGTCACGTAATATCTGTATTTTCTTCTTGCTGAGTACATCGACTTCTGTCGACACTGTCCCCTCGTAGACAAAGGGTTGAAAATCGGATAGGTCGTCCTCTTCCGGGACTTCAGGAACCATCTGTTCCTACGGCCTTCTGAAAGCATAATAGATTGAGGACAGCTATTCTCTTTTACCTTAGATAGACTGGTCTCAAAAACCATCGACTCCACAACTATGGGCGATGCCGGCCGCATTTCTTTTGAGTTTCTTGACCCTGTGTTGCACATTTCTTCTGTCTGCTTGCTGTCTTTCTGCACTCTGGCACAGTGTAGAATAGCACCTTGCTTCTTGGTAAGGATCCAACAATCTTTCTTCATGTGGCCCTCTTTCTTGCAATTGAAACATACCACCTTTGCTTTATTTACATCTGTCTGCTTCCTGAAATGAACTAAGTTACTATTATTATTTACACCACTGTTCTTATTATTGTTTTCACTTGTCGCTTTTGGTTTACTAGCCTCCTTGGGCTCTGGTTTGTGCACTTTGGGTTTGTCAGCATAATATGGCTTTATGCTGGCGTGAATTATGGCATAGTTATCTGCCAATCTAGCAGCTTCGTGCACATCTTCAACCCCTCGGTCTGAGATGTGGGTTTTAATATCCACTCGAATACAATCATTGAATTCCTCAAACAATATTAGGTTCTTGAGTTTATTAAACTCACTTACATTCTGTGACCTTAGCCACTGTTCTAACGTTTTCTCCTTTTGTCTCAAAAAGTCTACATGAGTTTGATCATATGCCTTCTTTCTGTCTCTAAATAGCTTTCTATATTTTTCTGGTGTCAGGGAATAACTTTTTAGCACCCTATCTTTGATTACTTCATAGTCATTTTTTTCCTCGGGTGTTAAACTCAACACAACGTCCAATGCTTTTCCTTTGTTGAGAGTTGACCTTAACAATAAAGCCATCTTATCATCAGGGAACTGATAATCTACAGCTATCCTCTCAAAAAGCAAAAAGAAATCTTGAACATCTTCTTCTCTGAATATAGGCAAGTGTTGCTTCATTGTGCTAATATCCATACCATTGCTGTCCCTACGATGGTCAGGTCTGTTCATGCGTGCCATCTCTATCCTTTCTCTGCTTTCAATTTCTATCCTAATTCTTTCCAATTCCATTCTCTTCATAGCTAATTGGAATTTTAGGTTTTCACTCAACCCTTCATCTTCATCATTGTTTGATGATCTAGATGACATATTTCTTACCTCGTCTCCGTGGGCAATTACCTCGCCCCCACTGGGAGCTACATAACCTTCATTGATATCGTTCTGTCCCACTTCAACTACATTACCAGTGTTCATGGCATTCTGCCCGTTCAAACATGTCATAATTTCTTTGATCAAACGATTACGATTAGGTCTTGCCTGTCCTGCCTCAATCCCAAAGGACTCAGCTAATTCTTTTAGTTCAGCAAATGACATGGCATTAAATTCCTCACTTGATATATTCGAAGCCATAGTATAGCGTTCGAAATATTTGTGATAGAAGAGTAGTATATATTGTATAATAAAATATAAAGTTCCAACTTACGATTTGTCCAGAAATTTGCACAATATAATATTACACACTTCGTGGAATCTTCACACTTCCCAAGGAATAAATACGCAAACCAGTTCTCTCCTCTTTTTAAAAAGAATAGTTTCACAGTCCTAGAAAACGAAACACAAATATGCCGCTCTCAGTACTACTAATGTCACAAAATATTTCTAGGTCAGGAAAAATATAACTCAAATTTTCCAGATGAGATCAACAAATTTTTTCCAATCCTAGATCAGGAAAAGTAGAACTCAAATATATCGAACGAGACCACTAAATTTTGTTAATCCTAGGTCAGGAAAAGTAGAACTCAAATATACTGGGCGAGACCACCAAATTTTGTTACGTCCACAATCCCCTTGTGGCCAGAGCTGTGTAGATCTTGCTGATAATTCTCGTTAGTCCTAGGGGAGACTTTAATTATTAGTATTTATGTTTCAGTATTACACGAACTCTTCTTATAGTCCTGGGCACAAATTCAGTATTTGTATTCCAACATTTCCTTTCTTGGGCATTAGAGTAGTAGATAAATCTTATAGTAATGTATACAACACAATAGAATAGTAACTTGACAAGGAAGCTTCAGTGTAACTGTTGTTGATAGTTTATTTCAGGTGATATGTTCAATATATACAATATATCTATTATGTACAGTTAGAATAAAATAGTGCAAACACAAACGTTCTCAAAGGAACATATTTTGAAACTCTCCCTCTTTCAGACCAAACAAATCATTAAATACTATCCGAGTGGTGCAAGGGACAGACCCACTACCAGTAGGGGTGAAAATCATGGTATCATTACTAAACTCATAACAAAAACGATAGGAACTTCCCCTATTAAATAATGAGTCGTTCCCAGACCCTGAGAATTTGAGATCAACACAGAATCCCAACATTACCTAGAATCTTTCGTTTCCCTACTAAACGTCCTAATATTGTGTGTAGTGAGAAAAGAGAGAGAGAGAAGAATAAACATTGCGTGTTCCAATTCTTGGAAAAACAATATACATGACAGTAGGTTTATAATGTACAAGTTAAATTCTCCGGCGTTGTCCGGGGGAAAATAAAAAGGCATGTATAAGCTACAGATAAAAAATTTATAAACTACAATGAACAGTAAGCTATAAATCTAATAATTGAAAAAAGTAAACTTTTGTAATGAAGATATTCGGGAAAGTAATTTAAAATAAATGTTGTATTCGGGTTAAAAATTGGCAAGTCTTTTTATTTAACAAAAAGATAAATACCCCGATGTTGCGCGTGGATCTACAATATGTTTTTAAAAAAAAGTAATATTAATAGAAATACACAATTTTAGAAAAAAAAAGTATAGACAAATGAGAAAATCGAACAGGGGTCGACCGCATTAAAGTCCGATACGTTATCCATTCAGCTATCGAAGACACATGTGCTACGTCAAATTAAATTGCAAAGGCAAAATATGAGGCAATAAGGTCATGTGTCTTTAAATAAACAAATTCGTTTGGTTAAAGACATACACAGAACTTTTTATATATAGTGGTTACTGAAATATATGGTGCCCGTATCCCACCCTTAATTTTGGTGACTAGTGTTTGTGTGTGTGAGAGCTGTGTAGATGTTTTTTTTTGTTGTTGTTTTACTGTGTATTAAGTGTTAGTTGTTTAAAGTCACCGGTGGAGTTTAGACAAAGATTGGTAGACGTGTGGAGTTTAGACAAAGATTGGTAGAATTTAGATTTTAGACACAGATTGGTAGACTTGTGGAATTTAGACACAGACTGGTAGACTGGTGAAGTTTAGACACAGACTGGTAGACTGTTGGAGTTTAGACAAAGATTGCTAGACTTGTGGAGTTTAGACACAGATTGATAGACTTGTAGAGCTTAGACAAAGATTGGCAGACTAGTGGAGTTTAGACAAAGATTGGTATACTTGTGGAGTTTAGACAAAGATTGCTAGACTTGTGGAGTTTAGACACAGATTGATAGACTTGTGGAGCTTAGACAAAGATTGGTCGATTTGTGGAGCATAGACACAGATTGATAGACTTGTGGAGTTAAGACACAATCTGGTCGAAAAGAGACACAGACTGCTGGAAAAGAGACACAGACATCAAAAAGAGAAATTGACTGGTGGAGTTTAAACACAGACTGCCTGAAAAAAAAAAGAAACAGACGGATAGAAAAGCGACATATACTGGTAGAAAAGAGACACAGACTGGTGGAGAATGGAATAAGAAAATTGTTTTATCTCCTTGATTTTCTGAGCCCTTTAATAAATGATGGTGTTGTATATATTTAACATGCTTTAGAAACTTACTGTCTTATTTATGGGTTGGGTCGGTTATACTACATTTATTTGTGTTTTGTCTTTTTTAATCATCAATTTAGCTCTGTCACCTGGCCTAGGGTAATATTCGTATTCTTAGTTGTATGTTAAACGCGCTCTGAGCTTACATTATGTTTGTTGGCAGCGCTATACAAATATTATTATTATTATTATATTAAAGTTAGTTACTACAAAATACTTTGCTATTTTCCCTTCTTTTCTTAAGTGATTCTGTGTTTAATAAATTAACTATTGGTCAGTTGGGAACATTTACTTGTAGCCTATTGAACCTTTTACCATCCATAGAAAGTTGTCAATGTACTCGTTCAATATACAAATATTATTTTTATTCTAATAAACACTTTCAGATCAAGTTGATCTATAGAGTAAATTAAGCAGCATGCGCAAGTTTACGTGGCCACAATATACGAGGGGGTTGTGTGGTGTGCACATTGTACAGCCGACTTTATTTTTGTCAACTATTGTCAGGTACTTTCAAGGGCGCCCTTAAAACCCGGGATCAAATCAGTCTTCACCGAGTATCGAACCAAGGACCCTTTGTACTTCAGTAAAGCGCTCTGCCGCCAGGTCAACGTGTCCTCATTTTTTTTTTAAATTATCGTTACTTTGTCTCCTTGTCCTTGACAGACAGTCATTCACATTTTTTAAAACAATACTCTGCTAACCATAGTAACCATATCCTATATTATGTTTCAATATAAGGCCATGGGTATCATGTTTCATTAGGTCCCAAATCTTCTTTCTTCTGTCTAGGGCATGGGTTCTCAGCGGGAGCTTTATCGCCCCGCGGGGGGCGGTCAGAAGCTTTAGGGGGGCGCTGACATTCCCGGGGGCGAATGGGGGGGGGGCGGTGAAGGGCAAGTGGGTGGTACAAACGTACTTGATATAATTTGAACCTTTCAGCTATTTGAATCGATTAGTTTCTGAATAAAATATGATGTAATCACAAGTGCTGCTAAATATCTGATATTCCCATACAGTATGGTCTAGGGCAGGGGTCGACAAATTTTAGCTAATAGTGTGCCATACTAAGATTTCTAAATCATTCAGCGTGCCAACCAGAAAGTTAACCTGCTCTACTATACTTTTTATAAGACAATTTTGTTAGCGCCGTGGCAAGACCAATGAGTTTCATAGAGCAAATCGTTAAATCGTTTTATATTTAATTAAAAAATTAACGTGTTTGTGATATTTTCATGCATTTAGGTCTATAGTAAAAATAATAGAAAATGTATTATACAAATTTCACCTAAAAGGTTAGTGTCTATGGATTTTAATATAGTTGACAATTAATAATTTTATCACCTGTTATTATTAGCTCATTATATTTTGATCTCCGAATAACTGAGATTTACTGTAATATTTTTAGATCTCGTCAATTACATAAGACCGTTACAATTAAGCGGAATCAATACGTAGTAATCATACAAACTGGGTAGCTAATGTAGTGTTTAAAAATGTAAATAATATAAGTTATTAAATCATATAATATTTAAATAATATTTAATACTTTGTATAGTATGATCATTTCAAAGTTATATATTTGTAAACCATTATTTTTTTTATAGAGAAAAAATTGGAAACATATTAAAACATTTTAACGCAAAGAAAACGGATTGATTCTCTCCCTTTGATTTGAGTACTTCAAAGTACTTCTAAAAAAGCCCATCTATATATCTTAATATAAGGGATATAGTTCAAATGTTTTCAAATTGATTTCACGGCAAGATATATCCAGTTTCAATGCAAATCCATTCCAGTGGTCTAGCCCTGTCCCTGTAAAATGCAAGTTCAACTCTCGAAATGTGTTGCCATGTCATTCAGAAACATCGGCTTTAACAGTCAGTTCTCCTAATTCAATATTGAAAAATGTTGTTATTGTTTTATCAAAAAAATACCTTTATTGCTTCCAGAGAAGAAACGAATCTATCCAAGACTTAACCTCGTCTTAGCCAACGAACACTGCGTGCAACAACAGATCTCTATATTCCTTATAACTTTCTTGTAGGAAAGATTTGAATTGCATGTAAGTCAAGAAAGGGTGAGATACTATACAATCGACTTCCTTTACAAAAGATTAAATTACAGATCAAATAATGACATATTTGCTCACAAACATTCCTGAACTTTAACAGTCGACATACCGTACATTGCGATTTTCATGAAGTTTATCACGCAGCAGCCATTAATTATGCTGACCTACCGGTACGTTGATGACTTGCATTAAAAATATCTTTCTTGGGGAGATATCTCGCGTGCCATTGAAAATCGCCCTGCGTGCCAAGTCTGGCACGCGTGCCTTAGGTTGCCGATCCCTGTTCTAGGGCATAGGTTCTCAACCTTTTACCGCTAATCGCCCCCAATTTTATTTAGCGTCCACTCCCCCACCCCTCTGGAAATGAAAGGGTTAATATAGTTTCCGCAATTATTTTTTTTAGGCCGACTAGATTTGTGCGCTTATTTATTATCTTAAAAAAATGAAAAGGAAACTACTTGTAAGAATTAATAGATCAAATAATTACCTAAACAAGAGGCTTTAAAAATCAATATTAATGTGAATCGTTTGCCTGGTGTGTTGTAGTAGTTTGTCTATATTTGTTTCAATTTTGGTTGTAAAATACTTAGTTCCCCACGCTATACTATTTGCAGCTTGTCTTGTTTTTATTTTTTTGACAACCAAATGGTAGCCTACTAGCATACAATCCACTTTCCACAAAAGAGGGAGATAAGAATGCAATACAAAATTGTTGCCGAAACTCAAAGACCTAGATAAACTGATTGATTTTCTCCCAAAGAATCGCATTTGCTTTTCAAAAACTCGAGCACCGAATCCAAGTCTCATACATTATATTTAAACGGTCATCTTTTGCTAAGCAACGCACCCCTGTGTGCAGGAGCCATCACTTCTAGTCCTCGTCAATGAACAATGAACTATATTTATTTTGCCACATAGTACAAACAATAAGTACAATACAGGCGTAGTCAAAGATATGACTAGAAAATTTTAAAATTGGCAAGAAATAATAAATTATATCGAGACAATAATAGTAATACAGATATTATTAATAATAATTATTATTTAATTTAAGGTATCAATGCAAAGCTGTCTAAAAAATCATTAAATGCATTACTTAATTGTGAACTTTTGTAATATTGTAGTGAGCGATGCAGACAATCACCAAGACTTTTAGTAACTATATGTTGTCACACAATAGACAGCCAATACATCTGGAACCAGGGCCGTATTTAGGTTTGTTGGGGCCCTGTTCCTAAATTTATGTGGGGGCCCCTCGTGACCTCGCCCCAGCTGTCTTCCGACATTTGTAAATTAACTGTTCATATCCAATGCCATGTTTTGTTTATCCTTCATTAAATCAGCAAGTTGCTTGGTTAATTTATAATTCACTAAATTGAACCAGTTCGTTACCGAGACAATCGTCCAGATCTTTGTCATAAATTTGGACACATTTCACAGCTGCATGTTGAATTTCATCAGCTGACATATTGTTAAGTTGACCAAGAAATTCAAATCGTTCACAAACACAAATGTAGGTATGCATCAATACGCCGATAAAGTGATTGCTTCAACTGGTGTAAAACTGGAATAAAACTGTCCAGACGTAACTTCTATCTTGGTGATAACTCTGCTTCTTGTCTTGTAGTGCCACACGAACACTGCGACGACGTTGTCTTGTATTCATTTTAACAGCACTTTTCCTTGAGCCACATACTCATCAAAGCTGTTTCGCTTGGATTTAACATAGGTTTTGAGGGGCTCATATGTGGGTCTTGAAGAGATTTGCGTGTGGCATTGAAACGTACTAAAACATCATGCCAAAATACAGCATATCATCTGTTCACCTCCAATGAAAACATTGGGTTAAAAAGGCCATCTGTGGCATCAGCCTGTTATCTTTCGTCATCATTATCGGCAATCAACTCCAAAGCTTCTTGTATAACGGGATTGCTTGCTGCAAATGCTCCCCTCGCATGATACCGGCAAGACTAGCATGTGTTTTGACAGTTCCTTTGTTACACACACTGGTAAATTAAAAAATTGCGTTTCCTGTGTTAAAATGTCGTAACGGTGGGTAGATGCTGTACAAGAATGTATGGCCTAACTATGTTGCAGTAGGTAAAAAGTGATACATCTGACGAACATCATTCAGCTGCTGTTCTACCAACAAAGTTCAGGGATACTGCGGTGCAGGGCACCCAGACTGCTAATGGGTTGCTTTTTCAAAGCCAAGGCACGAGGTCCATTGTATTTACCACTGATTGAAGAGTTTTATCAAATGACTGTCCACGACAATCATTAATATCAATCATATACTCTTGCAGAAAATCTTGAGGTGAAATATTTTTGCAGCCTTGTTACCTCTGTTGGCCCTAACTGCCAAGAGAAGACAAAACTATTCTAAATGCCAAGAGAAGACAAAACTATTCTAACTGCCAAGAGAAGACAAAACTATTCTAACTGCCAAGAGAAGACAAAACTATTCTAACTGCCAAGAGAAGACAAAACTAGTCTAACTGCCAAGAGAAGACAAAACTATTCTAACTGCCAAGAGAAGACAAAACTATTCTAACTGCCAAGAGAAGACAAAACTATTCTAACTGCCAAGAGAAGACAAAACTATTCTAACTGCCAAGAGAAGACAAAACTATTCTAACTGCCAAGAGAAGACAAAACTATTCTAACTGCCAAGAGAAGACAAAACTAGTCTAACTGCCAAGAGAAGACAAAACTATTCTAACTGCCAAGAGAAGACAAAACTATTCTAACTGCCAAGAGAAGACAAAACTATTCTAACTGCCAAGAGAAGACAAAACTATTCTAACTGCCAAGAGAAGACAAAACTATTCTAACTGCCAAGAGAAGACAAAACTATTCTAACTGCCAAGAGAAGACAAAACTATTCTAACTGCCAAGAGAAGACAAAACTATTCTAACTGCCAAGAGAAGACAAAACTATTCTAAGAGAAAATACAAAAAAAAATTGGGGTGGGGGTGGGGAAGTGTGAGGGGCCCTTTTTTGTGGGGGCCCCTGTTCCATAGGAACATGTGGAACATGCCTAAATACGCCACTGTCTGGAACAGACTATTTATTTTAACTGCAACATCAATCCACGATTCACCATACCATCGCCACTGGAGGAATTTTTTTACTATAAAAATTCTTCTAGTACAAGTAGTCAAATAGATTTTTCTATTTGTCTATTTTTCGAAAAGGGCAAGTCTCTTTTTTTTACTCAAATAAACGTAAGCTAAAAGTAAAGCTTGATTGTTTGGTAGCGTATACTCATCCAGTTATAAAGTAAGCTAAAAGTAAAGATTGATTGTCTGGTAGCGTGGACTCATCCAGTTATAAAGGAAATTGTGATGTCTTAGGGCTTAGGGTAATCTCACAATGCACTCTAAATCAGCTAACAGCAACCAAAGACAAGCGTTCCAAACTTGGCGCGCAGAGCGATTTTCAATGGCACGCGAGAGACCTCCAAGAGGTGTCTTTTTATTAATAAAAACAACAACATTTTTCGGTTCTGAATGAGGAAACCTGACTGTTGAAGCCGATGTTTCTGACACATTTCAGTGAGTTGATCTTGCATTTACAAGGACCACTGGAATGGATTTGCATTGAAACTGGACATATCTTGCCGTGAATTTTAAAAATATTAACTATATGCACATATGTAAAGACTATATTAACTTTTATTAAGATTTCAAATTGATGGACTCATCTTTTTATACCACATAAAGCCTAACTGGTTTGATGTTTCAGCAACCGCTTTAGATCTTTTTTTAAGTGGAGGAATATTGGCGATTTAAAAATGTAGCAAGTTGAATTTTAAACATTTTAAACCTTTTAAAATGGGCATACAAATGTGACCATTTGCGGAAAAAATCTGGACAGAAGCTGCTATTCTCAACTGCTTGGCATTCGCTCCTTTACTTTCAGCCTTTGGTTCAACTTACACTTGTGAACAGATTGTATCGCACATCAAAGCTGTTTTAAGCATACAAAGAGGTCACCTACACTTGACCGCTCAATAATTGATACAGACAAATTACATTGAAACGAGTTTTCATGCTCATTTCTTTTAATTAAACATAAATATAATTAATTATAAAACAAATTTATTTGTATTATTAATTTAGAAATATAAGAGACTCTTTTAATAGCACTATATTATTTAATTTCTGTAATTATTAATGTTTCAAATATAACTCCTTAAATGGACAAACAATTAATTCAGGAAATGTTTACTTACAACTGTTTAACGTAAATTATTTTAATCCTTTAATCCTTCTTCTTCTTCTTCATAATATTGTGGAGATCCTTTAGGGCCATTTAAACTACATATACAATTTTAAAACATCTTGTGATTATTAAATCTTGTTAGGAATACCATAATGTTGAATTTATATAAAGAAATAATAATTAGTCAGTAATATTTTTTATATTACAAAACATACCTTTTTGGCATCACAAATGAATCAAATGCGGAAACACTTTTTTTAATTAAAGGGAGATAATTAAACCGTTTTATTTGAGCAAATATTTTTAATGCTGTTGTTTTTTCTTTTATGAACAAAATGGCTTACAATTTATAAATTTGAAATAATCGAACTGTAAAAAGTATTTAAAAAGTATATAAATATTATATCACTAAAAATGTAAATGTATATTTTCAAACATTACATTAACTACCAAGTTTGTATGATTAGTACATAACTATTCCGCTTAATGATAGCTTCGACAGAATGTGTATAATAAAAATAAGGTTATCTCGTTAAACTAATATCAAAATTTCATTAATATCAGAAAACAACCATCGATCGGCGGCAGGGATAGAACTCGCAACGGTTGACAGTATGGTAAACTAACTACAGGACCAGGCGGCCGTACACCAAACTTGTCTAATACTGACCCCTTCGAAATATCCATTCGCTTTCTATTTCTTATTAGCATAATAATATGTAGGCCTAGTGTTGAGGGATCTCAGATATTTAGAAGCATTTGCGTTTACATCACATTTCATCCAAGGAACGTACACTAACTGACTGAGTATGAATGACTTCTATAACACTATTCAAATCAAACAAAAACAATATAAGCTTATACATTTTTTCGGCATTTTTGTGTTTTCGGCAAATGAAGGACTTTTTATATACCTCGATCAAACTGTTCAACCTGGCGAGCCGCAAAGCTAGAACACATTTTCAAAGTAAGAAAGGTGCATCTGCAAAGGCATGTCATCGCTTTAACAGACGCTTGCCAGAAGTTTGGTCTAAAAATGAGCTTAACTGAGATCATGGGTTTGGGGAAAACTCGAGATTTACAAGGACGACAAAGATAATAGTTTAAGTACCCTGCTTTATGGCGCCAATAGCACCAGCCAAATATATATTCACATACAGCTGTCTCCGCCGCATTGCTGACCATCACTTGGTGAGATTTTCATTCTAATGTAAATCCTGGACCATGCAGATTTCTCAAGAATGTATTTCGAATTGTCCAAGTACACTTCATTTAAACTAAACGATCGCATCCAGAAAATGACAAAAGGTGTCATTAAAAGTAACAAGTACACTTTGGACTTGATCAAAAATCAAATACTTATGGTTAAACATTTAGACAATGAGATCAAAACAATAGGTAATAATTTGTGCGTTTTATTGAATTTTTTAATTTATTTTGTACATTTTTCTCATTATTGAATGTACATCGTTGGAAATAAAAAAAATCATTTAAACAAATACCTTTTGTCTTGACTATTTTGCTTCAAATTCAAATGATTATCCGTTGAGCTTTACTGTCTTTTAAGTTTACAGACGTTCCTTCTAGATAGAAAATTATGACGTCCACTAGGCCCAAAACTCCTGCAGGGCGACAGGGATCCGTCGGTGGCAGGGATAGAACCCGCGACCTGTCAGTTGGTTTTTGGTTGACAGTCCGGTGAACTAACCGCTGGACCAGCCGGCTTCACTTTGTTGCACTGAATTACCTCCCGTAGGATTGTGCATGCTATGTTAACCTCCCTTCTGTTTGCTAGATCGTAACCTGGATAATTACATGTTGGTTTACAGTCTACATAGTCATTTTAACGTGTTACGGGTAACAGTGCCGAGATTTATAATTTACACATGGATTGGCAAGACAAACGATAGAGCTACCATTAGGCAAAACTTATAAAGCCAAAACTAGTTTTGATCTTACTAAATTATTGATTAGCATCGCCCCTATAGACTTGATAGTCTACGTTAAGCACGTGAAATTATAGTGTTAATATTTCACTGATGACTAATACGTTTTACAGCCGTTCCTTCTAGATAGAAGATTGTTACGTCCACTAGGCCCAAAACTCCTGCAGGGCGGCAGGGATTGGTCGACGGCAGGAATATAAACTGCGACGTGTCAGTTTACAGTGAACTAACCACAGTAGCCTACCAGCCGACCTCTCAATTGTTATGTCGACCCTCTTTACTTCCGAGGCAAAATATGCCAATAAATTGTGTATTTAAATTAGAGATGTTAAAACCGGTTTCTTTTCAAAACCTGTTTTCGGTTCTATAAAACCGGTTTAAAACCGGATTTCTTCCCCCCCCCCCCCCCCGCAATGTCACAAGTTACAGGTCGGAAAAGACATGCAAATGTGCGTACGTTTTGTAGGTGTATTTGAAAAATAGTTCAAACTTTTAAAGTATTTTCAGAGCATTCAAGAGGTTGATTTGTGTGAATACGTTATGATTTTGTACACTTTACCATAACATTTTTCAGAACTAAAAAAATATGGGCTAATTGATTAAAACCGATAATAGCTTTCAATAGTGATCATTTGTGCACCGTGGACTTAGACTTGTTAAATAATGTATTGAATAGGTTCACGTAGCACCAATCAAAAGTCAAAAGAATGTGTATTTAATGCTGCCGTTAATAATAAAGCACAGACGCGGCGTCTAGCCGAATTGTTCAAGGTCACATGACAGTACTAGTTTGCGTCTCTCCAATCTCCATTGCGTACATCAAAGAGTCGTCGTCGGCATCCGTCCGACTCGAGAGACGATGGTGTACCTTCATTGGTGAGGTATTCAACTGCACCGCCAAGAATAGCTGTGTAGGCCGACCCGAGAGGGACAATCCTTGCCGCACTTGAGGCACATCAAAGAGTAGCGCACATCTAAAAGATGAGCCGACATTTGGTTTGATGTTGTTTTTATCCCAAGCCATAGTTGGTATTTGGAGAAAAAAAAGAAACACAATATCTAAGACTAAATAGTGTTAGCAAGGCATTTCAATAATTGTTTTGCGTGAATCCAACTTTTGTTTTTAAAAATATTTCCATCAGAACCAATAAAAAAAATAAAAAATTGGTGTGCTACTTGAAGTAATGACAACCTTCCAGTCAACAAACCGAAATCCGGTTTTAAAAATCGAAACCGGTTTTCAGATTCAAAACCGGAATCCGGTATTCCGGTTTTCGTTTAACATCCCTAATTTAAATTGTGCAATTTTGTTCAACAACGAAATGGAATTTTTATGCAAGTGTATATGTTACCGGCAATGTGTGAAATCCGGCATTCTCTAGAACAGGCGTGTCAAACTAAAAAAGCACCATGGGCCGCATAAGATAGTTTGAGTACTCTGGCGGGCCACACCAACAAATCTGAGAAACAGTGTACTCTAATTAAATTATATTTACTTAATTTGCACGCCTACTACAATGGCTTTATTAATCCAACGCCCCACAACGCCAAAAATAATAATTGTAATCCAACATTTATTTAAGAACATTCAATCTTCATTTTTACACTTTAACCAGTTTTTTGTCCTGAAGTTTGATGCCTCCTTTTTACGACATTTATTCATATATCTGCCTGAAATGTATTTATGTTTCCGTCATTCATTAGGGATGACAAGTGTTCATCGGTCAGTCTTGTTCTCTGAGAAGTTTTTGTTAATTTCATGAAATAACTGTTCACACACATAGGTAGAACCAATAATTGCCATAATCCTAGTTGAAAACTTTCTGAAGTCTGTAAACTTTTCAGGAAGGTATGAATAGAAGCCAGATATCAGAACTTCTAGATACTTTGCTTTGACAACATCAAAGTTGAATGGTGCCGAGAATAATGCAAAATGGCATTCAAAAGATGAGAAATCACTAAATCTTTCCTGGAACTCTTTCGACAATAACTATGTGACTCTCATATTTTGCAAAGATAAATACAGATTCAGCATTGTCCTGGTTTTTTAGTTCTTTGCAGTTAGGAAAATGGACCAAATTTTCACGTGACAAGTGTGTTTTCCATAAGCTTAGTTTTGTAATGAAACACTTGATGTCGTCGCACAACTGAGGGATGAATTTGTTTTTGCCTTGTAATTTCAAATTAAGATCACTTAAATGTGCAGTAATGTCCACAGCAAACACTAGATCCTGGATCCAACTTTCATCTTTTATTTCATTTGTGTTTTTACCTTTCATCGCCGAAAATAAAGTAATTTTTGGTCTCATGAAATAAAATATTTTGAGCACTTTGTGACACAACAACCAACGGACTGCTGTGTAGAATGGAACATCGGTGAACTGACTATCCATGTCTTCTAACATCTAACTGAATTGACGATGATTGAGAGCATTGCATTTGATAAAGTTCACTGTTTTTGTGACCACACTAAGCACGTGATTCAATTTTAAAGTCTTTGAAAATAAATTTTGCTGTAATGTCATGCATTGGGATTAGTTCAATCAGCTCTTCATAAATATTAAAGTCACTATCACAAGCCCTAATAAAAACTGCAAGCTGTGCTATTTCAGTGATTCAGTAATGTCAACTCTCTCATCAATAGCAATAGAAAAATGTTTAAATTTGGATAATACAGCCTTCAATTGTTGTTTCAAACCATCTGCCATTTCATCAATCCGCCCAGCAACAGTGTTCCTGGTTAACGAAATATTCTTAAATAACTGTGCCTTCTGTGGGAACACAATGTGAGCCGCTTTTACAAGGCTATGCTTTACGAAATCTCCTTTACTGTAAGATTTCCCACTCATGGCGACCATTCGGCTGAGTTCATAACTTGCAGTAACGGAAGTGACATTGGCTTGATCTATTTTTGTAAAACATGTCTGTTGCTGTATCAAGTTAGCCTTCAGTTCATTTAGTCATGAAACACGCATTACTAGCTTAAAATAGCCGTATCGTTTTTTATACGTGGCACCGTGCCAGATTTCTGTTTTATACACCCAGTTTAAATGAGACAATTGCAGTGTCCTTTGTGCGGGCCGCACACGTGCTCGCAAAGGGCCGCATGCGGCCCGCGGGCCGCACGTTTGACATACCTGCTCTAGAATGCCTAGGAAATGTATAGAATGCCTGATGGTTTTAGGCAAAGTAGGAAATTTTGCATACTTTTCCTAGGTATTTTATACAATTCCTAGGCGTTATATAGAATGACAAGTATCGTTTAGGCAAAGTGTTCAGAATAGCACAACAAAAGCCTATACTATATGGATAATTACGTATTTTAAAGTGGAAGGAATACGAAATCAAGCATATGATGTTCATACCGGAAAAAAACAACGACAAAAGAGCTGAGATTGAAGTATTTGATACAACAGGTAAGACTGTAATGACACTAAGAATTGTACTGTACTTAATTTTCTTCTTTCACCCAAAAAAAAAAAACACATGATATTTTGGCACTTTGGTCTTGCATATTCACATTTTACGGATTTGTGAAGAATTGATAAATAATAAGGATATGATGTTGTTTCCGGTGAAAACAAGCAGAACAAAACTGGAATGAGCTACTTGTTGCAGCAGGGAAGACTAGAATGACATTTAGAATTGCACTTAATTTTCTTTTTCACACAAAGACACCTCATAGTTTGGCATTTCGTCTAGCACATACGCCTGAGGAATACTTGACCGCTTCTTGTGGACTGAGAAGAAGCAGCAGATCGGAGAGCTATTTCATGGTCAGGAACGTCTTCCGTTTTCATTAAATCTCTTGGACATATGGTGAATTCTAATCTGTCAGAGAGTTGCTTCAAGATTCCTTGTGCAGTTTCAAGGCGGTAAAAGCCATCTTCTGTCATGCTCATAATAACTGTCAACAGATTTCGCGAGTCTCCCCGCCCTTTGTCAACATCGAGAATCGGAACTCGCACAGTGGCTCACAAAGGCGCAGGAGGAAATTTTGTATCAGAACCCCTTTTCATTCTTTTGGCCTGCATTTCGAGGTTCGATTTTGATTCAATTTTATTTTTGATAGTTTTATCAATATTGAAGCAAACTGTGCACAAAATGCTAACCCCATAACCTTCTACTTCGTTTTCGTCATCGTCTTTATGGAAATGCCCACAGATGGCATGAACATTTCGGCTACACTTTCGACATGTATGAGCACCGCTGATTTCTTTTAAGCAGACGCAGCAGGTAGTGGAAGAAGAAAGGTCTTCGGTAACCACGGAAATGGAAGGCTCTTCGATAACCATGGCTTCACCACTGCTTTGGCTTCCATCATCGTGAATTGCATTCTCATGCATGTCTTCAGCAGAAAGCGCTGTTTCTTGCATTCCTTCATCTCTGTCCTCCTGCTCTTGTGTTGTTTGTACGCTCTGTATTATTTTTTCGAGGTCTTCCTCTGTTTCAACATCTTGTAAAACATCGTCAGGAAGGGGCTTCCATCGCCATCATCAAACAACAACCCAAGCGCCACCTTATCAAACAACGACCCAAGTGCCACCTTATCAAACAACGACCCAAGTGCCACCTTATCAAACAACGACCCAAGCGCCACCGCCAACATCAGTGGCGGGAAAAATGGGGGGGGGGGTATGCATTACATACTTTGCCGCACGGCAACTCGGCATTCTATAGAATGCCTAGGCAATGTATGAAGTAGCCATCATTTCATACTTTGCCTAAAACCATCAGGCATTCTATACATTTCCAAGGCATTTTATAGAATGCTGGAATTTCACACTTTGCCGGTAACATATACAACTAGTTTTTGCAATAAATTGCTTGGATAACGATATTTAATCTTAGTTTTTTCTATGTCACTAAACTCACAAAGAAGGTTTTTTTAATAGGGCCTCCATTATTTCTGGAGTATAAACTAATAACTATATATAACAGTGTATTGCTACAAATATAAATAGTTAGACAAGGGGTCGGCAACCTATGAAACGCATGCCAGACTTGGCACGCAGAGCGATTTTCAATGGCACCCGGAAGACCACAAAGAAAAGCAATTCTCTTTTACCAAAAATTGAGTACTAGAGTAGAATGAATTTTAAGTTCTTGGTACGCCGAATGAATTAGAAATCCTTATTTGGTACACTATAATAAAAAGGTTGCCGACCCCTGACTTGGCTACGAAAAGTCGAGGGGTCATAATAGCTAATCCATGCATGGTGCTCATAGAGCGGGGGTCGTAATGGGCACTTTTCAAGCTCAGGTTAAAAAATTTTAGTTTTGAAGACCAACTTCGGTGCCTGCCAGCCGACCCCCATAGTCACACAATTGAATCTTCTCAAACCGAATAGTAAACAATATCGGAATTCCATTTAAAACCAAGAGACGACAAATATTCCCCCACACTGTCATACAAAATATACATACATATGAAAACATAGAGAAAATGAATTAAAACAGATTTAACTTGATGAATTTTTTTTACCAACCACTTTTTAACATTGTTTCCTTGAGCTTTTATCGTAATCTTAACGGCCGATATAAAAAAATTTAAGTTGGACAGCTCTGTTATAGGCTACGATGTAAAACATAAAATAATGCTAAAATTTTCTTGACAAATAAATGCCAAGATAAAAAGCCAAGGTCCTCGAAAAAAATGCCAATATCCCAAGTTCGGATCGAAAAAGCCAAGATCTTGGGAAAAAAGCCAAGGAGTGGTATCACTGATAACACCAACAGATGTTAATATTTTGATCTCAGTTTAATGGAGAAGTCTTTTAACGTTACTTTTGTGGTAATGTTAATATCACTACCAAGGTTAAGCGGAATAGATACGTAGTTATCATACAAACTGTGTAGATAATGTAATTTTGGAAAATATATATATAAATTCTTTAGTCATATAATATTTATATAATTTTCAAATACTTTTTACAGTTTGATCATTTCAAAGTTATAAATTGTAATTGTAAGCCATTTATTCAAAATAAAAAAAAGAAACATATTAGAAACATTAGCTAAAAAAAATGAGTTAATTATCTCCCTTCAATTAAAAAACGTTTCCACATTTGATTCAATTGTGATGCCAAATAAGGTATGTATTGTAATTATAACAAACAATTTTGAATAATTATCAGTGCTTTTTATAAATCCAACATACAGTACAGTACACACAGTATTAAAAGATTAAAATAATTAATTTACGTTAAACTGTTGTTAATAAACATTTCCTTCATTAATTTTTGGTCCATTTAAGGAGTTTATATTTTAAACATTAATAATTACAGAAACATCGTGATATTAAATAAGTCTTTTATATTTATTAAATTAATAATACTAATAAATGTGTTATAGAACTACTTATAGTTATGTTTAATTAAAGAAGATTAGCATAAAAACTATTTTAAAAGTAATTAGTCTGTATCAATTAATGACTTCAGACCTTTGTTAACAGATGCCTAAGAAATATACTCAAAATAAAATGGTTCGACAAGGTAGAAAACTCCAAGCTGTGGGAGAGGTGTGGACAAAGAACAGTAGAACAACAAATCATGGAAAGGAAGTGGAGATGGATTGGACACACCCTCAGGAAAGATAACAACAACAGAGCTAGACAGGCCTTAGAGTGGAATCCCCAGGGTAAACGGCATAGAGGAAGACCCAAGCGAACATGGAGACGAAGCATACTGGATGAAACCAAAAGAACTGGAAAGAGCTGGGAAGAATTGAAGCGACTAGCAAGAGACCGTGAAGAGTGGCGTGCTTTGACAGAGGCCCTATGTTCCACAAGGAACCCAGATGATGATGATGATGAATTAATGGGTGATCAAGTGTAAGTGACCTCTTTATATGCTTAAAACAGCTTTCATGTGCTATAAAATCTTTTCACAAGAGTAAGTTGAATCAAAAGCTGAACTTAATAGAGCGTATGCCTAGCGGTTGAGAATTGCAGATGACTTTCCTAAGTATCTTTCTTCCAGATTTTTCCCCGCAAATGGACACTTTTGTATGCACTTTTTTTAAATATTTAAAATTCAACTTGCTGCATTTTAAAATCGCCACTATCACTCCACTTAAAAAAAAGATCTACACCAAACCAGTTAGGCTTGATGTGGTATGAAAAAATGAGTCCATCAATTTGAAAGTCTTGCCTTTGATTAGAAAACTCCGCTTTGAGTGCTTCGATGTACTTCAAAAAAGGCCAACTATCTAATATATGCCTGAATATAGGGATGTACATGTAGTTAAATGTTTTGAAATTGATTTCACGGCAAGAAATGTCCAGTTTCAATGCAAATCCATTCCACTGGTCCTTGTATTTGCGAGTTCAAAATGTTGAAATGTGTCACTGTGACATTCAGAAATATCGGCTTCAACAGACAGTTTTCTCTATTAGACTTACTATGTTATCTTCACTGAGAATAAACGAGTTCTTTAAATGTAAATACAAAAACTACATTTATTCGACAGCTAATTACTTCTTTTGGTTTATAAATATTTCTTTTGTAACTGTACTTCTAGTACTAACAGGGGTGTTGGGTAGTGGGAGAAGGAATTGTTTCACTTGTCTCTGAAAGCCATATCTTTTATGATATTCAGATTCCATTGAGTTCCAAATCTCACTGCCTGGCTCATGTATGGCTCCTCGTGCCACACCCTGGGCAACAGCTTTGGTTAGCTGGCTAAATTACATGAGAAATATTTCTTTCTTGTTAATATATTGGTCTTTCTAGTTCATCAAACTGTAGTTATATTGGTCTTTCTCATTCATTGTCTGATTCTTCATTTATATAGATCTAACTTGCATATAACATCACTTGACATTTATTATTCTTTAAGAGTTTAATCAAGCGTACGTTAAAAGATTAATTAATATTTTCTAAAAAAAGAACTGAAACCGTAAACAATTTTTTTTACTTTAGTTTACTTTCAGTTTCAGCTTTTTTGCAAACCGCATATTTAAACAAATACAATCTAGATCTGTGCATATACAGAGAGAACAATTCCTTGTATTACCGAAAAACTCAATACATATAGAAAACAAGGAAGCGAAGTCATATGTGATGGCTAGATGGCTAGATGACTAGTTTATTAGCACTATATCTTACAGATAATATGAAAGATATACTATGTTAACTTTAAATGAATAATTAGAAAAATATAACAAATTACAATATTCCATGATAATGCTGACATTGCCTTGAAAAATATTTGAGTCATTCAGAAATAATAGTTACATTACAGTTACTCTAAACTTAAAGTAATAGAAAAGAGTTTTGAACGATGCTGAAGAATCATATTATTGGCTATCTTATCATGTGGTGTGTAGCCAAATTTTCATTTAAGAATACGTTGGCCTATAGCGTAGCCCTACTGTTTTTTGAGATAATTTTGTTGACTAATTGTAAAAACAATATTATTATGTAGTCTTCTCAGAACATCAGAGAATTAAAATATAAAACCTATTTGATGTAAATATACATGAGCTTTATGTGCAAAGAAAGTAAATAGAAGTTTAAATATTTTAATTTTAAACGCATTAGAGAAACTTAAGGTTAATGTAAATACATTATAGAATACTTTAAGGTTGATGTGAATACATTATAAAATACTTTAAGACTAATGTGAATACATAATATAATACTTTAAGACTAATGTAAATACATTATAGAATACTTGAAGGCTAATATGAATACATTATAGAATACTTTAATGCTAATGTGATAACATTATACAATACTTTAAGGCTAATGTGAATGCATTATAGAATACTTTAATGTCATTGTAAATACAATTTAGAATACTTGAAGGGTAATGCAAATACATTATTGAAATAGTGCGTAAATATGGGTATTATTGTTCAAATCGTTTAAAAAAGAAAATTACGTTTCCGTGCTGTAAACACGTAGCCTACATGTAGATCTAGGTCTATCATAGTTAAGAGAACAAAACTGTGAAAAGACATGTAATTTTGAAACATGTTTTTTTTTTCAATCAATAAACTAAGTATAGAGCTATTTATTTCAGATTTTGTTCATGTTAGCCTACTAGGTATTTGAAACGATTAATACAACAAAACCGTACACAAAATCTTATGGTCGATTAAGAGAAAAATAGTTATTAACTCCAGCGTCTTTTGCGTTTATTGTTCCTAAACTGTCATCCTTAGAATCCATAGCTTTGTACCTCATGCTAAAAGAAACAAGCGTATAGTTAAATTGATGAGCTATAAAAATATATAGCTTAAAAGTAATGAAGATTGGCTAAAAACAAAAAGTTTTAATGAAATGAATTTAAGTTGGAAACACGTAGCCACGATCTAAACTAACAGCTAGAGTTGAAACCAAACAGCTAGAGTCGAAACAAACAGCTAGAGTCTAACAAACAGCTAGAGTCGAAACAAACAGCTATAATATGTTGGGTCGAACAGCTATGGTCAAACAAACAGCTAGAGCAGTAACGAAAAACTATAATATGTTGGGTCGAACAGCTATGGTCAAACAAACAGCTAGAGTTGAAACAAAAAGCTAAAGTCAAACATCTTTACCGTAAATTATCATCCTCACTATTATGTGAACACACACTGCCGTGACCTTTCTTGTCAACATTATCAGCATCCATAATTCTGTGAATATAATAGCAACTATTATGTAGTCGGTCTGAAAAAATTAGTTATGGGAAGTTCTGTAGACAACGGTCAATGCCACTCAGTAATGTAATGCATACTTCACTGGTTGCAGCACACGGTCAATAAGTTGATGTTTCGTTACGTAATACCTACTTCACTGATTGCAACACACTGTCAATGAGTTAATGTTTCGTTACGTAATACCTACTTCACTGGTTTGCAACACACTGTCAATGAGTTGATATTTCGTTATGTAATACATACTTCACTGGTTGCAGCACACGGTCAATAAGTTGATGTTTCGTTATGTAATACCTAATTCACTGGTTGCAACACACTGCCAAAAAGTTGATATTTCGTTATGTAATACTTACTTCACTGGTTGCAACACACTGTCAATAAGTTGATATTTTGTTATGTAATACTTACTTCACTGGGTGAGGTACACAGTCAATAAGCAATAGCATAAATAAAGAGGTGTGAGGAGAAAAGGGGGGGTGGGGTGGTAGTGGCATAGCAAGGTTTTAAGCCATCGCATAAAAAAGGATCTACTTACCAAGAAAAAACAACAAATTTGCAATTATTGAATTTCATTTTGATTATCCGTAGTTTTGTGTGTGAATATTGAAAGAATTTAATGCTTGAACTTATTTAAAGTTATAACATTACAAAACATTGTTCGGTGATATGTAGCTTGTTAATCGCTATGCAAAACAAGAACTAACCACATCTCGGCGAGCCTTATATATGTTTAGGTGCAGAAAGTGTCAGAAGTTGTAGGGGTGTATATAGACTGAGGTTACACTTAATGAACAGTCCCTGCGACCGAAACCGTGTGTTGCTATTAGTTCTTTAATGTTTTAGAGAGATCTTTGTCTTGTGCAGCAGAAGTGTTGCTGAATGGAAAATATGCACCGGATTCCTCATATTGAGATAACTCTTCGGACGTTTCCCTTCTTCTTTTTTTTTTGTTCTATCCGTAGTTTTTGGACCGGTTCTTTATTTATTTTTTATTATTCTTAAAAAAGACCCCACTTTGAAAAGCTCTCTTTTTTTTTTCTTTAGAAGGCAACTCTTTTTCGGAAAATGATTTCTGCTCCTTCCCCTGTTTCCCCAACCCCGGCTGCGCTACTGGGTAAGGAGGGGTAGGAGCGTCCGCAATAGATGCCAAAGTTTGGATAGGCGTCAAACAGACACTTCCCCACTTTAAACAATAATAGATAGAAAAAAATTGTAAAAGTAACAGACATGAGAACATTTGAGAACTTAGTTATGGACTAGCACATCCATTTGAGAACTTAGTTATGGACTAGCACATCCATTTGAGAACTTAGTTAAGGACTAGCACATCCATTTGAGAACTTAGTTATGGACTAGCACATCCATTTGAGAACTTAGTTATGGACTAGCACATCCATTTGAGAACTTAGTTATGGACTAGCACATCCATTTGAGAACTTAGTTATGGACTAGCACATCCATTTGAGAACTTAGTTATGGACTAGCACATCCATTTGAGAACTTAGTTATGGACTAGCACATCCATTTGAGAACTTAGTTATGGACTAGCACATCCATTTGAGAACTTAGTTATGGACTAGCACATCCATTTGAGAACTTAGTTATGGACTAGCACATCCATTTGAGAACTTAGTTATGGACTAGCACATCCATTTGAGAACTTAGTTATGGACTAGCACATCCATTTGAGAACTTAGTTATGGACTAGCACATCCATTTGAGAACTTAGTTATGGACTAGCACATCCATTTGAGAACTTAGTTATGGACTAGCACATCCATTTGAGAACTTAGTTATGGACTAGCACATCCATTTGAGAACTTAGTTATGGACTAGCACATCCATTTGAGAACTTAGTTATGGACTAGCACATCCATTTGAGAACTTAGTTATGGACTAGCACATCCATTTGAGAACTTAGTTATGGACTAGCACATCCATTTGAGAACTTAGTTATGGACTAGCACATCCATTTGAGAACTTAGTTATGGACTAGCACATCCATTTGAGAACTTAGTTATGGACTAGCACATCCATTTGAGAACTTAGTTATGGACTAGCACATCCATTTGAGAACTTAGTTATGGACTAGCACATCCATTTGAGAACTTAGTTATGGACTAGCACATCCATTTGAGAACTTAGTTATGGACTAGCACATCCATTTGTGAAAAGCAAAGATTTCAACCACACCATCATGTCTTAACATTCTAGTAAGTTAGTTTACTAATAAATGAAAACTAACGCCTTTGGTTAGGCGCCAATTTCGACCCCAGCCCCGGGCGAAACCTGGTTATGCCACTGGCACAAGGCACCTTAAAGACGGGCGGGATGGCACCTTTATTCTGCTAGTGGAAAGACAACTGGCATCTGTATGGACGTTGATATCATACCCTACCTTACCCCACTTTGCAACAAAAAGGTGTGGTCAGTTGATTTCAAGCACCCTTTTCGGTGATTGTAGAATCAGCATGCATTCCTAGCACTGCAGGCTTTTATAACCCGACAAGTGGCAGCAAACGGATAAATTCAGAAAAGAGTAATTTAAAAAAAAAACACCACACTTGGTTTTGTAAAGTTTCTACTTTGTATGAATATTTTTACATGTAGCCAAACCTACCTGCATCATATAGGCTTATTTACAGCGTCATGTCTATACAACATAAGTAAAGGAATATTGTACATTTTAAACATTCTACAAATAAGAAATTATGAACCTACTTGCGTCGGTAAAACCATACTAAGCAACAGATGTATAGCAACATGATTCCAAGAACTATTAATGGGATTAGTATACGAAACACATGCAGGAAGTTATCCCCATCGTATCCTGAAAATATATTTCATAAATTTTAATATAGGGCTATCAGCTATGTCACATTTCGTAATAATAGGGCCATCAGCTATGGCACATTGCATAAATTAAGGGCTATCAGACATTGCACATTTCATAAATTAAGGGCTATCAGCTATGTCACATTTCGTAATAATAGGGCCATCAGCTATGGCACATTTCATAAATTAAGGGCTATCAAACATTGAACATTTAATAAATTAAGGGCTATCAGCTATGGCACATTTCGTAATAATAGGACCATCAGCTATGGCACATTGCATAAATTAAGGGCTATCAGCTATGGCACATTTCATAAATTAAGGGCTATCAGACATGGCACATTTCATAAATTAAGGGCTATCAGCTATGGCACATTTCGTAGTAATAGGGCTATCAGCTATGGCACATTTCATAAATTAAGGGCTATCAGCTATGGCACATTGCATAAATTAAGGGCTATCAGACATGGCACATTTCATAAATTAAGGGCTATCAGATATGGCACATTTCATAAATATAGGGCTATTAGCTATGGCACATTTCCTAAATATAGGGCTATCAGCTATGGCACATTTCATAAATTCAGGGCTATCACCTATGGCACATAGCCTAATAAACTAAATCCAAATTTTTAAAACAAAAAGTTGTTTCAATTACTATGTTTTCGACTAGTGTTAGATAAACTGCAATAAAGAATAAGGAGCCAACGAGTTTCATAGGTATCGATGGCGTAATCAGTCATAAACCTCGTTTCTTTAGAGTAAAAATACGTACCGATATTACTCTCTTAATAGGACTCGGAGGACAAACATGCTTGTGATACGCAGTGTTAACAAGTCACTATATTAATATTATTAGTTCGGTGCAAACAGTAGACCATTCCCATCAATTCTATGCTCCTGCAAAGCATGACAGTTTAAAAACACATGTTCAAACGTCTCTTCTGCTTCCCTTCGATTTCGACACAGCAAGTCGATGTGGGTGGCATTAACCTTCCGAAATCAAAAAGTCCCCTCCCAATCTCTTCCAATAGACCTACCTTCATTAGAACCTCAGGAATTTTTTTTTTCTTTTTGAGAAAGGGAGATGGACAATTATTGAATATCTATAAGAAAGGCGCTATCGAGTAACATATTTTAAAATCATTAATTTTTGCTATAATAACTCCGCACTTTCTTTTATTAATTGAGGACGACAAATAATACAATCTTCGGAATGAAGATATATGCCTACTTTTGCGAAAAACTTCATTCCCTGCTTCTTTTAGTCACCAGTCACCAGGTAATTTAACCCTTACAATCCCGGGCGCGTATATAGCGGAACTGAAGGCAGCATAGTTAGAAGTAGGTCGGTACGGGAAGGGTTAAGCTTTCTTTGTCAGGCGCACGGGCACGACACTATTGAGAAACTGTTGTATTTCTTTGAAAAAGAGTTCAATTTTTTTTAGTGTTATTTTTTAAAAGCGAAATAGAGACGGATTAACATACAGTTATCTTCCATATACAACGACTAATTTATACCAGTTCTATCTCATCTTATGTGGGAGACATACGGATTAACATACAGTTATCTTCCATATACAACGACTAATTTATACCAGTTCTATCTCCTCTTATGTGGGAGACATATGGATTAACATACAGTTATCTTCCATATACAACGACTAATTTATACCAGTTATATCTCCTCTTCTGTGGGAGACATACGGATTAACATACAGTTATCTTCCATATACAACGACTAACTTATACCAGTTCTATCTCCTCTTATGGGGCACAGTGGACGAGCGGCAGGGCGTTCAGCTGACGTTCCCAAATTTCTGGGTTCGAATCCTGATGAAGGATTTTTCCTCCCTGAGCCTACCCAGCTCTGACAGGTGCCTGACGTTAGTTGGAGTAAAAGAAGGCGGCTGGGCATTGTGATGACCACACATTCCCTAGTATGCCGTGGCCACAGAAACATCATCGGCCCTAAGGAACAATTTGAACCCCATTAAGAACTTTAGATATCTGCCCGGGTCTTATCAAGTTTGTCTGTCGTATGCTTTTAAAGAAAGAAAGGTGACTTGTCATTGACATGTCTTCTGAAAAAGAAACTGTTGAGATAGTAGCCTATCACCTGCCAACGTCACAAGGGAGCTGGGAAAATTGCGGTATCCAATGATACTTTTTTTAAAGTCTACATTTGAAAAACATTTTTTTAAATCATTTGCTAATAATATTGCTGAATAAATAGATACTTTACCTAACGTTAAATATGACTCACTAAAAAGGCCTGGATATGTCTACTTACTTTAACCTGCGTGAAATGCAGCTTAAGTTTACTCAAAATAAAATTAAAACTTCATCATCGCAGAGGTGAATAATACCGGTAGACAGATGTAGATTTAGCCTCAATACAAAACTTACTATTTGTCGAGATGCTGGTGTTGACATACTTTGTGACTCTGGTGTTAGTGACGACGGCAGCATTTGTGACAACCACATTTGCAGAACTTCCATCTGTTTTATTTTCTGGTCTTAAATTCTGGGTGGTAACTTTTTCTTCGTTGGCATTGGTATGTATGTTTCCATTGACAAAAGTTGCATTTCTCTCCACCGCTGTCTCATTCGATGGTCTCGACAATTTTGTCTCATTCGACAATTTTGTCTCATTCGACATTTGTGTCTCATTCGCCATTTGTGTCTCATTCAATGGATCATACATATACGATAATTTCAGTGCGTTCAGGTTGAGTGTACGGAGCCCGAGATTTGATTTCATATTAACATCTTCAGGAATTTCATGAATTCCATCAGTTTCATCTGTCATCCACTGTGTTACATTCAACATAGTTACCGGAAATTCTGTTAAGTCGCTTGAGTTTGCTATAGACGGTACCAAAAGGTACATGCAAATACTACTAATTAATAACATGAAGATATTATTAGACGCCAATCTAACAATGGCAACAAATAATATTAGAGATGGTTGAGATTTTGAAAGGAAGCTTTTATTTTTTAGCACTGTGCCTCACCGGTAGCTGCGGAAAAAACCGCATTTGCACATTGAAAATAGAAGTAATTAATCAGTGAGTAGGCTTTGGGGTCGGCTATTTATTATGTCAATAAAAAAGCGGGGTGTGTGACAAAGTTTGTTGATATAGTGAAGAGGGTCAAGAACAATTGACGTCAACGGAGTTACTTTTTATAATAAATATTATAAATCCAAAAATGGAAATTAGTCGAACCATAGACTATAATACACATGGACCACTTGCTTTAGTATTTCTGCTATATGATGACTCCATAGACTATAATACACATGGACCGCTTGCTTTAGTATTTCTGCTATATGACGACTCCATAGACTATAATACACATGGACCGCTTGCTTTAGTATTTCTGCTATATGACGACTCCATAGACTATAATACACATGGACCGCTTGCTTTAGTATTTCTGCTATATGATGACTCCATAGACTATAATACACATGGACCGCTTGCTTTAGTATTTCTGCTATATGATGACTCCATAGACTATAATACACATGGACCGCTTGCTTTAGTATTTCTTCTATATGATGACTCCATAGACTATAATACACATGGACCGCTTGCTTTAGTATTTCTGCTATATGATGACTCCATAGACTATAATACACATGGACCGCTTGCTTTAGTATTTCTGCTATATGATGACTCCATAGACTATAATACACATGGACCGCTTGCTTTAGTATTTCTGCTATATGATGACTCCATAGACTATAATACACATGGACCGCTTGCTTTAGTATTTCTGCTATATGATGACTCCATAGACTATAATACACATGGACCGCTTGCTTTAGTATTTCTGCTATATGATGACTCCATAGACTATAATACACATGGACCGCTTGCTTTAGTATTTCTGCTATATGATGACTCCATAGACTATAATACACATGGACCGCTTGCTTTAGTATTTCTGCTATATGATGACTCCATAGACTATAATACACATGGACCGCTTGCTTTAGTATTTCTGCTATATGATGACTCCATAGACTATAATACACATGGACCGCTTGCTTTAGTATTTCTGCTATATGATGACTCCATAGACTATAATACACATGGACCGCTTGCTTTAGTATTTCTGCTATATGATGACTCCATAGACTATAATACACATGGACCGCTTGCTTTAGTATTTCTGCTATATGATGACTCCATAGACTATAATACACATGGACCGCTTGCTTTAGTATTTCTGCTATATGATGACTCCATAGACTATAATACACATGGACCGCTTGCTTTAGTATTTCTGCTATATGACTCCATAGACTATAATACACATGGACCGCTTGCTTTAGTATTTCTGCTATATGATGACTCCATAGACTATAATACACATGGACCGCTTGCTTTAGTATTTCTGCTATATGATGACTCCATAGACTATAATACACATGGACCGCTTGCTTTAGTATTTCTGCTATATGATGACTCCATAGACTATAATACACATGGACCGCTTGCTTTAGTATTTCTGCTATATGATGACTCCATAGACTATAATACACATGGACCGCTTGCTTTAGTATTTCTGCTATATGAAGACTCCATAGACTATAATACACATGGACCGCTTGCTTTAGTATTTCTGCTATATGACTCCATAGACTATAATACACATGGACCGCTTGCCTTAGTATTTCTGCTATATGATGACTCCATAGACTATAATACACATGGACCGCTTGCTTTAGTATTTCTGCTATATGACTCCATAGACTATAATACACATGGACCGCTTGCTTTAGTATTTCTGCTATATGATGACTCCATAGACTATAATACACATGGACCGCTTGCTTTAGTATTTCTGCTATATGACTCCATAGACTATAATACACATGGACCGCTTGCTTTAGTATTTCTGCTATATGATGACTCCATAGACTATAATACACATGGACCGCTTGCTTTAGTATTTCTGCTATATGATGACTCCATAGACTATAATACACATGGACCGCTTGCTTTAGTATTTCTGCTATATGACTCCATAGACTATAATACACATGGACCGCTTGCTTTAGTATTTCTGCTATATGATGACTCCATAGACTATAATACACATGGACCGCTTGCTTTAGTATTTCTGCTATATGACTCCATAGACTATAATACACATGGACCGCTTGCTTTAGTATTTCTGCTATATGATGACTCCATAGACTATAATACACATGGACCGCTTGCTTTAGTATTTCTGCTATATGATGACTCCATAGACTATAATACACATGGACCGCTTGCTTTAGTATTTCTGCTATATGATGACTCCATAGACTATAATACACATGGACCGCTTGCTTTAGTATTTCTGCTATATGATGACTCCATAGACTATAATACACATGGACCGCTTGCTTTAGTATTTCTGCTATATGATGACTCCATAGACTATAATACACATGGACCGCTTGCTTTAGTATTTCTGCTATATGACGACTCGAAAGACTGCTTTACGGAATTTCCGATTTCGTTGTTTCCTTTGCACTTCCGTTTTATTGAATCGCTTTGATTTTCTCGATGAAAAATTAAAATTAAAATCGAAAGTTCTATACAGCGGAAACATTTAAGAAACAACGAGGAGCGTAGAATTCATTTAAGACAGCCTTATTGGTTGCGCACGGAAAAAAAGTACATATAACCTCTATAAATAGAGCAAGCGGTCCATCTTATTATAGTCTATGGTCATACGTTTGTATGACACACACACTCATTCACCCGTCAACAGACGACCATTAAAAGCATAGATTACACTGGATCGCCATCTTCGTAGTCTCCATGCCTTACACTCTCTATTCTGATCAGAACATAATGAAAACAAAAGTCTACATGCCTTACCATCTCTATTCCGATCAGAACATAATGAAAACAAAAGTCTACGAATGGATAGGGGGGGGGGGGGCAAGAGAGCTCATAGTGTAAGTTGGGGGGGGGGGGAATTGTGCAATTTATGTGGTGTTTGTGGGCCGGGAGGAGGGGGACAGTCTGCCCGACAGGTGGAAAACCTCTTTTTTTTTCTGATATATAAACTAATATATTTTTGCTAACTACTAAGTGGTGAAACGTTAAAATTAATTGATTTAATTGATCTATTTCATAATAGATTCACAATTTTTATTTCAAATTTTCTTGAAAAAAGAAATTTGAATGAGGTAAAATGCATAATTATCCATAGCGTATCCAGGTGGGGTTGCAAATCTTCTTACCTCTTATAAGTTTACAGACGTTCCTTCTAGATAGAAGATTATTACGTCCACTAGGCCCAAAACTCCTGCAGGGCGACAGGGATCCGTCGGTGGCAGGGCTAGAACCCGCGACCTGTCAGTTGGTTTTTGGTTGACAGTCCGGTGAACTAACCGCTGGACCAGCCGGCTGCAAATAGTGCAAGGTAGGAGTTGTATGTTGACAGGGAAGGTTACTAGTATAAAGTGCGGGTGGGGGAATGGGGGACAATAATAGGACGCAAGGAGTGAATAGTGAGCGAACGGTTGATATAGAAAGCTGATTCTCAACTGGTGCAAAATTTCCCCTAAACTATTGAACAACTAACATTGTATTAAAATATCAATAAGAAAACGTTACATTTTAGATTTATAAAATATTTCTATGAACACAATAATAGTCAACCAAAGAAAAAGAAGTAGATCTACTGTTAAAAACGTCGGGTATGAATAAATGTGGGAGTAGGGGTGTAAAAAGGTGTCGTCATGCCCCCACCTCTCAACCGTCCGTGGCGACGCCTATTAAAGTTCTTGTCAATGTTAATTATTCGTATTAATGAATAGTTGATGATAAGCCTCAATGCCACTGCCTTATGTACTGCTCTTAAATCATCTCCATGAAATTTCTGCCATTATTTTCACAAAGCACAATGAGCACATAACGATTGCCAGCCGCTTCGTCTCATTCACCAATGTTACAAGGTTATTAACACTTTTACTGTTGGTTGAAAGTATTTTAAAAACTATTTTGAAATCAAAATATTATTTAGACTAGTTAACTCCAGTAAATCTAATAAAATCTTAGATCCAGCATACAATTATGAATTATTGTAGCCTATAGCAAGCGTCTGCAACCTACGTCACGCGTGCCAAACTTGGCACGCAGAGCGATTTGCAGTGGAACGCGAAAGACTTCCAAAATATACATTCAAGTTACTTTTACAGCAAACTTATTGCCAGAGCAGGTTGACTTTTAAACCTTTGGCACGCTGAATGAATTAGAAATCCTACTTCAGCAAAGTATTATGAAAAGGTTGCCAACCTCTGGCCTATAGTGTCATGACAAAATCAAAATGAAGTTATGAAAGACAAACAACAAATATATAGGTCGTTTCTTATTCTTTCTATACAAAAGAGTGTGTGTGTGTTGGGGGGAGGGGCTAATTCAAAGTAGCAATCATTGTCATAGCAGCTTTCACAAGCGAATAGAGAGAAGAGGGGCTAATTCAAAGTAGCAATCATTGTCATAGCAGCTTTCACAAGCGAATAGAGAGAAGAGGGGCTAATTCAAAGTAGCAATCATTGTCATAGCAGCTTTCACAAGCGAATAGAGAGAAGAGGGGCTAATTCAAAGTAGCGATCATTGTCATAGCAGCTTTCACAAGCGAATAGAGAGAAGAGGGGCTAATTCAAAGTAGCAATCATTGTCATAGCAGCTTTCACAAGCGAATAGAGAGAAGAGGGGCTAATTCAAAGTAGCAATCATTGTCATAGCAGCTTTCACAAGCGAATAGAGAGAAGAGGGGCTAATTCAAAGTAGCAATCATTGTCATAGCAGCTTTCACAAGCGAATAGAGAGAAGAGGGGCTAATTCAAAGTAGCAATCATTGTCATAGCAGCTTTCACAAGCGAATAGAGAGAAGAGGGGCTAATTCAAAGTAGCAATCATTGTCATAGCAGCTTTCACAAGCGAATAGAGAGAAGAGGGGCTAATTCAAAGTAGCAATCATTGTCATAGCAGCTTTCACAAGCGAATAGAGAGAAGAGGGGCTAATTCAAAGTAGCAATCCTTGTCATAGCAGCTTTCACAAGCGAATAGAGAGAAGAGGGGCTAATTCAAAGTAGCAATCATTGTCATAGCAGCTTTCACAAGCAAATAGAGAGAAGAGGGGCTAATTCAAAGTAGCAATCATTGTCATAGCAGCTTTCACGAGCGAATAGAGAGAAGAGGGGCTAATTCAAAGTAGCAATCATTGTCATAGCAGCTTTCACAAGCGAATAGAGAGAAGAGGGGCTAATTCAAAGTAGCAATCATTGTCATAGCAGCTTTCACAAGCGAATAGAGAGAAGAGGGGCTAATTCAAAGTAGCAATCATTGTCATAGCAGCTTTCACAAGCGAATAGAGAGAAGAGGGGCTAATTCAAAGTAGCAATCATTGTCATAGCAGCTTTCACAAGTGAATAGAGAGAAGAGAACTAATTCAAAGTAGCAATCATTGTCATAGCAGCTTTCACAAGCGAATAGAGAGAAGAGGGGCTAATTCAAAGTAGCAATCATTGTCATAGCAGCTTTCACAAGCGAATAGAGAGAAGAGGGGCTAATTCAAAGTAGCAATCATTGTCATAGCAGCTTTCACAAGCGAATAGAGAGAAGAGGGGCTAATTCAAAGTAGCAATCCTTGTCATAGCAGCTTTCACAAGCGAATAGAGAGAAGAGGGGCTAATTCAAAGTAGCAATCCTTGTCATAGCAGCTTTCACAAGCGAATAGAGAGAAGAGGGGCTAATTCAAAGTAGCAATCATTGTCATAGCAGCTTTCACAAGCGAATAGAGAGAAGAGGGGCTAATTCAAAGTAGCAATCATTGTCATAGCAGCTTTCACAAGCGAATAGAGAGAAGAGGGGCTAATTCAAAGTAGCAATCATTGTCATAGCAGCTTTCACAAGCGAATAGAGAGAAGAGGGGCTAATTCAAAGTAGCAATCATTGTCATAGCAGCTTTCACAAGCGAATAGAGAGAAGAGGGGCTAATTCAAAGTAGCAATCATTGTCATAGCAGCTTTCACAAGCGAATAGAGAGAAGAGGGGCTAATTCAAAGTAGCAATCATTGTCATAGCAGCTTTCACAAGCGAATAGAGAGAAGAGGGGCTAATTCAAAGTAGCAATCATTGTCATAGCAGCTTTCACAAGCGAATAGAGAGAAGAGGGGCTAATTCAAAGTAGCAATCATTGTCATAGCAGCTTTCACAAGCGAATAGAGAGAAGAGGGGCTAATTCAAAGTAGCAATCATTGTCATAGCAGCTTTCACAAGCGAATAGAGAGAAGAGGGGCTAATTCAAAGTAGCAATCATTGTCATAGCAGCTTTCACAAGCGAATAGAGAGAAGAGGGGCTAATTCAAAGTAGCAATCATTGTCATAGCAGCTTTCACAAGCGAATAGAGAGAAGAGGGGCTAATTCAAAGTAGCAATCATTGTCATAGCAGCTTTCACAAGCGAATAGAGAGAAGAGGGGCTAATTCAAAGTAGCAATCCTTGTCATAGCAGCTTTCACAAGCGAATAGAGAGAAGAGGGGCTAATTCAAAGTAGCAATCATTGTCATAGCAGCTTTCACAAGCGAATAGAGAGAAGAGGGGCTAATTCAAAGAAGCAATCATTGTCATAGCAGCTTTCACAAGCGAATAGAGAGAAGAGGGGCTAATTCAAAGTAGCAATCATTGTCATAGCAGCTTTCACAAGCGAATAGAGAGAAGAGGGGCTAATTCAAAGTAGCAATCATTGTCATAGCAGCTTTCACAAGCGAATAGAGAGAAGAGGGGCTAATTCAAAGTAGCAATCATTGTCATAGCAGCTTTCACAAGCGAATAGAGAGAAGAGGGGCTAATTCAAAGTAGCAATCATTGTCATAGCAGCTTTCACAAGCGAATAGAGAGAAGAGGGGCTAATTCAAAGTAGCAATCATTGTCATAGCAGCTTTCACAAGCGAATAGAGAGAAGAGGGGCTAATTCAAAGTAGCAATCATTGTCATAGCAGCTTTCACAAGCGAATAGAGAGAAGAGGGGCTAATTCAAAGTAGCAATTATTGTCATAGCAGCTTTCACAAGCGAATAGAGAGAAGAGGGGCTAATTCAAAGTAGCAATCCTTGTCATAGCAGCTTTCACAAGCGAATAGAGAGAAGAGGGGCTAATTCAAAGTAGCAATCATTGTCATAGCAGCTTTCACAAGCGAATAGAGAGAAGAGGGGCTAATTCAAAGTAGCAATCATTGTCATAGCAGCTTTCACAAGCGAATAGAGAGAAGAGGGGCTAATTCAAAGTAGCAATCATTGTCATAGCAGCTTTCACAAGCGAATAGAGAGAAGAGGGGCTAATTCAAAGTAGCAATCATTGTCATAGCAGCTTTCACAAGCGAATAGAGAGAAGAGGGGCTGGGTTAGAGCATAGATTATCAACCTTTTTCCGCTCACCGCCGCCTCCCCCCAACTTTCTTTTAGCGTCCACTCCCCCACCCTTCCGCCCATCTGGACTATAGTTTCCGCAAGACTTTTTTAATGTGATTAATTATCTTTAAAAAAACTGAAAAGGAAACATATTGTAAGATATAAAAGATATTTAAAAAATTGCCTGAACAAAAGGTTTAAATAAATCAATGCGAATTGTTTGCCTGGTGTTTTGCTAGCAATTTGTCAATTTTTGTTTCTATTTTGGTTGCAAAAGCCTTAGGTCTAATAATCAGTAATATTTGTTTTATTACAAAACATAACTTCTTCGGTATCCCTATTGAATCAAATGTGGAAACATTTTTTTGTTTAAGGGAGAGACTTAGCTCTTTTTATTTGAGCTAATATTTCTGGTTTTGTTTCTTTTATAAAAATAAATGGCTTACAATTTATAACTTTGAAATGATCAAACTGTAAAAAGTATTTGAAAATTATAAAAATATTATATGACTAAAGAATTTATATGTATATTTCCGAACATTACAATAACTACCCAGTTTGTATGATTACAACTTATCTATACCGCTTAATTATAGATTTGCCATGCTGTAAATGTTTTAAAAACATAATAGACATCTCGGTTAAACTGACATCAAAATATCATTATTATTAGCAGATGTTAGGGCGGGCAGTGATCGGTCATCACGGTTGACAGTCCGGTGAACAGGACCAGCCGGCCGCACACTATATTTGCCAAATACAGACCCATACTTCATCGAAAAGTCACTGCGATTCCTATTTCTTATTAATATAATAATATGTAGGCATACTGTTGGGGGGTATCAGCTATTTAGCGGCACTTGCGTTTACATCACATTTCATCCTCCAAAAACTAATCGATTCAAATAGCTGAGGTGTTAAAATATATCAGGTACGTTTGTACCGCCCACTTGCCCTTCACCGCCCCCCAATCGACCCCGGAAATGTCAGCGCCCCCTAAAGCTTCTTACCGCCCCCTGGAGGGGGGGGGCGATATCGCCCCTGTTGAGAACCTATGGGTTAGAGTAATGTTACACGTTTTTTCAATTAGCTTTGAAAAGGAGAAGTCCAACTATTCCGTTTGGCATTCGGCCATACCTCAATGTGTATCTGTTGAAACAGGGAGACTAGTGCATCGAGGTGTAGTGCATATAGAGTTCTATAGATGATGCAGCACTTGGCACATCCGGGCTGTCACTATCTCTGGGCAGGTGTGGCATTATTGTTTTCCATTACCGCTACTTACCTCCCCTAGGTTTTCTTGAAAGGGCCCCCATCTTTTATTATCGAAAAGGCACCATTTTTTTGCTTGCAAGGGACCCACTGTTTTCTTGAAAGGGCCCCAATATTTTATTCTTGAAAAGGCACCCTTTTTTCTTGCAAGGGACCCACAGTTTTCTTGAAAGGGCCCCCATCTTTTATTCTTTAAAAAGTACCAATTCTTATCAATTAAAATTTTTAACTTTTTTTTCTTTAAAAAGGATCAACTCTTTTTTCTTGAAACGGCCCTTCTTTTCCTGAAAAAGCTTGAAAATTTTTGTGTGTGAAAAGAAGCCACTTTTTTTTATTATTATAAAGGTCCCACTTTTTATCAATGGAAATGATTTTGAGAGGAACTGCAAAAGTACTGTTTGTAGTTGTAGGCTTGTATTATAGAATGTCATTTGATGAATCTAATTTTCCCAAATATAACAACTAAGTAGGCCTAAATGTAAGTCTGCAGGAAAAGTTCATATCAAATCTTCGCTACTATAAATACATATCGGTACTAAATCACAGATAAGAATATGTAAATTTTTTCTTTGCTGAAATCGATGGACAGTGAGCCATATAATATGTTAACAAAAGTTATTGCATTTTGCGAGTGACAAGAAAGGCACCATTAGAGCCTATGCTCATTAAACATATGATTAGTAGGCTATGTTTATACCCAAGTCGGCCCACATTAATTAAAGCACCATATGAACACATATGTATTATGTTCGTAACTAATATGGCAAACATTAAAGCACATTTTCAGTATGTTCATACCTAGTACGGACCACATTTAAGCACCATAGGAACACATATTTATTATGTCCATACCTAATATAGACCACATTAAAGCACAATAGGAACACATATTATTATGTTCATACCTAGTATGGACCACATTAAAGCACCATAGGAACACATATTATTATGTTCATACCTAGTATGGACCACATTAATGCACCATAGGAACACATATTATTATGTTCATACCTAGTATGGCCCACATTAAAGCACCATAGGAACACATATTATTATGTTCATACCTAGTATGGCAAACACTAAAGCACATTTTCAGTATGTTCATACCTAGTACGGACCACATTTAAGCACCATAGGAACACATATTTATTATGTCCATACCTAATATAGACCACATTAAAGCACCATAAGAACACATATTATTATGTTCATATTAGTATGGACCACGTAAAAAAAACATATATTGAGTATGTTCATATTCTAGCATGGCCCACATTTTGTGAGAGTAAAGCACCATATAAACATATGTTCAGTATGTTCATATTCTAGTATGGCCCACATTTTGTGAGAGTAAAGCACCATATAAACATATGTTCAGTATGTTCATATTCTAGTATGGCCCACATTTTGTGAGAGTAAAGCACTATAGAAACATATGTTCAGTATGTTCATGCCCTAGTATGGCCCACATTTACTGTATGTTATAGAAAGTTGATATGATAAGACTATAAAGTGTCACCCTACAGACATTGTACCAAGCTTGTAACAAACAAAATGGACAGAGCATGCTCAATACAATCTTTATTTTATATCAACTTTAGAACAAACAAATCTTACAATAAAATCAAATCAATACAGACAATGCAGTCAAACAAAATGTTATATTAAAAAAAAACACTAAGATAGGCATTTAAAGTTCCACACTAAAACAGAGGGGAAAAAGAAGTATTTAAAACTATGCATAAGAGACAAACAATGTGAGTAAATCAATGATAATATTTGTATGTACAATGATTGTTAAATGGACAGGAATGTTGTGTCAAAGTTTTAATTAAACAAAATATGGCTGTTTGAAATATATGTACTATGAAATAAATTCTCAGATCAAAAAGGCTAGGTTAAATATTGTAAACACACAACTATATATAGTAAACACACAACTATACATAGTAAACACACACCTATATATAGTAAACACACAACTATATATAGTAAAAACACAACTATATATAGTAAACACACAACTATATATAGTAAACACACAACTATATATAGTAAACACACAACTATATATAGTAAACACACAACTATATATTGTAAACACACACCTATAAATAGTAAACAAACACCTATATATAGTAAACACACACCTATAAATAGTAAACACACACCTATATATAGTAAACACACACCTATATTTAGTAAACACACACCTATATATAGTAAACACACACCTATATATAGTAAACACACAACTATATATAGTAAACACACACCTATAAATAGTAAACACACACCTATATATAGTAAACACACACCTATATATAGTAAACACACACCTATATACAGGTACATTTTATGCACACACAAAAAAAAAAGATCATAGATGACTAGTTAAGTTCATTACTTAAGAAATCATACAGTATACTAGGATTTAGTCATTCTGTGGTCAGTATACAAAAAAAAAGGAAATAGGATTTACAAAGTAAGACATTATAAAGTTCTTGTATACTGGGTGTATATATATATGTATATCTGTATCACAGGACACACTGGGATTGTGTGTTGAAAGTATCTCAGTCAAACCAGTTTCTTTAAAATCACTTCATCCAGATAGAAGACAAAAAAATAATACAATTTCACTTAATGTTGAGTTTCTATATACAAACATAGAAGTAATAAAGCATCAAACAAAATAAAAATATCACAACCATTGTCAACCATTCATTTCAACAGAAAAGGTGAAAATTATGCTAAAAATGTGCCAAAAGCAACACAATTATCAACAAACCTTTCAACAATGTCTTCCACCAAAATACAATATGGCTGCACTTGAAAGATTCTTTTTTTTTAAAGCAGCTCTATGGACAAATCAAAACTATAATCTTGCTAATTTTAATATTTACACATTCTGAATTCATCAAATGAGTCTTACACTTAAAGCAATGCCAAAATATTGAAAACTATAACATTTAGAACATGAGTTTTTCAATTTGTTAAAGTTAGGTAGTGTAAGTGTAGTTACCAGTACTTTCAGCCAAAAATAAAGCTAGATTTAAAAGGAAGTAAAACTACCAGGATATACTATGTACAATTGATCATTGCTTTAAAAAAAAGAAATCTAAAAGGTAAATGTAAATGAAAAGAGATTAGTCAAACTATTGACATGCTAAGGTTTTCAACTGAATAAATGTTGAGAAAAACATTTTAGGCTCTAAAACGTATTTTTTTTTTAAGATTAGAGACTTACAAAAAAATCCATTTTTAAATGTAACTAAGTAAGAGAGAAATAAAGACAAATTGCACAATCAAAATTTGAATGCTTATATTAGTTTTAAAAGAAATACCAAAATATAAATACTTTTGAAGTCCTGCTGGAATCATTTTTTAGATTCTTATATTTTTCATTTTTTATACCTTTCTGGTAGACTTATATACATATCATCTAAGCTCAGCATAGACTTGTATACACATCATCTAAGTTCAGCATAGACGTGTATACACATCATATAAGTTCAACATAGACTTGTATACACACATCATCTAAGTTCAGCATAGACTTATATACACATCATCATAGATCATATTTTTAAGTTCAATACAATTATCCGAATAGAATAAAAAAGAAATAGTATTAATATATGATTTAAAAAAGAAACTAACAAAACATGTTAAAGTTTCAAAATTCATGTTATGAAATATTAAATGTCTTTAACTACTGCAAAACACCAAAAATGTATCCTTAACACAATTTAATCAACCATGCCATTAATGAGTTATAATTTTAAAACAAACCCCCTAACTTTTCTCAAACCTTACCCAAACTGTAAAAAAAACAATATATACCAGTATAATACCATACTATCTTAATGTAAAACTGTTAGTGTATGGAGCTAGTACAATTTGAACAATTTATGTGTGGATGTTTTACAGTACTCAAAGAATAAATAGAAACTGTGGAAAATATGAGTTAAAGACTGAAGTTAAAGACTGAAGTTAAAGACTGAAGTTAAAGACTGAAGTTAAAGACTGAAGTTAAAGACTGAAGTTAAAGACTGAAGTTAAAGACTGAAGTTAAAGACTGAAGTTAAAGACTGAAGTTAAAGACTGAAGTTAAAGACTGAAGTTAAAGACTGAAGTTAAAGACTGAAGTTAAAGACTGAAGTTAAAGACTGAAGTTAAAGACTGAAGTTAAAGACTGAAGTTAAAGACTGAAGTTAAAGACTGAAGTTAAAGACTGAAGTTAAAGACTGAAGTTAAAGACTGAAGTTAAAGACTGAAGTTAAAGACTGAAGTTAAAGACTGAAGTTAAAGACTGAAGTTAAAGACTGAAGTTAAAGACTGAAGTTAAAGACTGAAGTTAAAGACTGAAGTTAAAGACTGAAGTTATTGGTTAGTTATAGTTTTTTCAATTTATATTTATTTTGTTGCTTTTTTCCACAGGTTAAAATTCACAACCATTCTCAAACTTTCACAAAATTGAAAAAAAAAATACTTAATACATTCTAAACTTTGCCAACCTTTATAAACCCAATGACATGAAAATGTTTAAGCCATGATCATTTGGCAATAATTAAATTTAAAAAAACTATGTATTACCAGGTGTCAACTATGCTAATAATTTTATTTTATGGGAGATAGTGAACATATGTACACAAGTATCAAGTACAAGACTAAAAGACAAGCCACAGAATTCTAACTGTACATGTAAAAGACAACTCTTCAACCTGGTCATACACAAGTACAAATTCATCATGAACATTTATTCAAATACACTTACAAAATCAAACACTAAAAAAAATTCCCTAGGTCTTTCTCAGAGAAATAATAAATGTTTACTTTATTGTTTTTTTAGCCACCCACTGTCAATGTTAATCTCAGTAGCTGTTTGTTTGTTTTTAAATATTCTTTTAGAAAGTTATCCATCAGTCAAAATTTATCAATGACAGTTGTAGATGGATGGAAATAAACAAATATTGATGAAAACTTCAGATTGGACTTGGTAGAAACTAAATGTGATCTATATTATATATTCTCTCTGAGTTTATTGTTTCATTATATTTTGTTTGAGGCCATCTGTCACATTTGTCATGAGATATTGAAATGTAAAGCTAGTAATAGTAGTAATTCAAAAAGTCTGAATTGTAATGGACTCATTTATCCAAAATGACAAGAAAATGTTTGGTACAGTTCCATGTAAATGATCTGTATGATTCTGATTAAATTAGCAGACCTGTCAAATTGAGAATTTCTGGAAGGAAAAAAAAGTAATGATGATACTGAAAAAAAAAACTTAAACAAAAAGAGCATTAAAGATGAAGTGGGGAACTGACGCAGTTGGCACACTAAACCACTGGCAGACTATACCACTGGATGTAAGACAGCCTCAATGCAGGTCATCACCAGGGCTCCCCAATGTTAACCACCAAGGTGTAATATTGGCTACAATTATACAAAGGGAAGGATGGAAACCACAATGCAACACTTGCCCAAGATTTGCTACATGAATAAAACTACCAATCTTCAACTCATACTGGCCCAGTCATGACCTGGCTTACCAAGGGCAACACCTATTGTCTTGTATCAAAAATAGGGAAAAGTATACTACTGATCAGGCAGAAAAACAAAACAGGACCCCTACCAGACATAAAATTACCATTACCAATTGAAACATAATTTAAACCTTAACCCTAAAACTCAAAAGGAACAGATGGAGGAACTCGCCAATAAGACAACTCAACATTGAAATGTGCAGATACAGCTTGGACATTCTGGGTATGTGTGTAAAACTTTTGAGAAACACTGACCCCAAGAGGATTAGAATTTCAGCAATCTGAATGACAAACACAAAAACAGGAAGTCAGCTTTTTCATTCAATCAAACATCGAGGGCTGTATTATGAGCTGTTAGCCAGACACTAATCCTGAGGACAACACCATTTAACATTAGCATTATACAAGAAAGACATTCTTGTAGTGCAAAGGTAATGTTGCCTCATGAAAGAAGACGACTACAAGATTGGAAAGGCACATGCGGTTGTGAAAAACATCAAATAAATATGTGAGTTTTGGGGCTCCTGGATTGTTCTAGCTACAGTAAGTTTAGACTGGTTAACTCATCAACCTAGGATACTGTGTCAGTAGCATTCACCACTTTTATGTGTACTTCAGGAAGAGGTTTGAAAGAGTATGGCATGCATTCATTTTTATGGACCACCATAAAGACCTACAACATTAACCCCATCCTAATAACTATGTTATGGAACCATTATTATAATGCTACGTGAGCTGTGAATTGTCAAAACCACAACTGGAGCAAGGCTGCTCTTCCCCAACTTTTAACATCTTTTTTAAAAGATTCCAGCCTGAAAAATTCATAAGGGACAATCAACAATAGTGGCAGAATATTTACTAATTTATGTGAATGCTGTGAACTAAGAATAGCTAGATACCTAGTAGAGCATTTCTTCAGCCAAAAACCACTTTTGTACCCATGGACCTCAAAGCTGGCAAAGTTTGGAAACTACTGATACACTCACATTAATCGTACACTGGTGGGCTTACGCATGGGCCACAGCCACAGTTGGGCCCCAAGATTTCATTGCACAGGTGAGAGCCACCTAAAATTGTTGGGGAGGAAGAAATGTGCGCAGCAGCCGATCATGCCAAGCCCTCAGCATGTCCGTTTATTTTAAAGTGACATTAAAGATCATCAAATGATGACCTTGCGTGGATTAAAAAACAATGATACAAACTAAAATTGTAAGACCAATAAATAAGGGCATCAAGGTTTACAAACAAAATCATGAAGGATAAAACACAAGGGGGGGGGGGGTAAAAAAAAGTTTGACAGAAAAAATGGGACGACAAGTTTTTAGAGTAGACAGTAAAGACACTGAGTGACACTATGAGATCGGCAGAGAGGCATGGAGGTTTTCAGGTCATTTGTAACGCCCCAAAAATTCAAAAGACAGATTAACAGGTGATCATTTTTTTATCATTTAGGATGACTGATATATGAAATTATAGAAAGACATGTTTTGTTAAAAGTTAAAAATTAAATTTTTGTTAAGGGAACAAATAAAAAAAGTTTGCTTGAAGTCTTGTGTTTAACTTCATGATCGTTTTGATTCAATTGAAAATATTGATAAAATAATTCATTATAAAATGAATTAAATACTAGGATCATAATAATTGTTATTAACTTTTTGAGACAGGAGTTTTTTCTTTTTCTCCTGGAATTTCACTTTTTTTTTTTAATTAAGATATTTCACTTATCACAAATTCAGCAAATTTTTCCAAAAGATGTTTACAAAAAAAGAAATATTCACTTAGAATCATGAATATTAGAAAGAGTTTTAAAGCATTGTTTTTTTATACAAATACAACCTTATTACACACACATTTTGAAAAAATTAATAATAAAATATCCATTGGATTATTTACAACTATGTCAAGAAAAACAATGCTTTTAAATTGGCTGCTCCAGCAATCCCATCAGCTCAGAGGGTCATTGTGGTCTTAGGAATAAATGCTTTTATATATTTTATGACAATGTCTACAGTTCAAAATGTTAAATAATGCAAACACTATTTTATTTATTTTACATAATATTAATATGTAAAAAATATAATGTAAGATGTTTTCTTATGTATGAAACAAAGAGGCTATTGTCTTTTGTCTAAAACAATTATTTACTTTGTTAAAGAATTGTCCAAAAGAAAATTGTGCGTTATCTTCAGAAATGTTTTTCTTCATAATTATAATTATTAAGACTATATAGGCAGTTATATTTTGTTCTTTTAATAATGTTACCCAATTTAGTAATGCTAGATGCCTGAAAGTAGATAAATGCATGTTACCATTATCAATCATATCTATTATTATGAACCACTTATCAACATGTAATTTGTTTTCAAATCTGTCCTTTCTTTTAAATTGTAAACACAAATTTTAGCATTGCAAAATTAGTTTTGTTGTGGGTGGCCAAACATTTGCTTTCACAAACTTAATAATTGCTAAGTGAATTCAGTCTTCTATACAAACATTCATAATGGTCTAACAGTTCAAATACACCATTCATTTTTCTGCGTGTACCCATTGTGTTAAAAAAAAATCTTTATTACAACACTAATCTATAAAAAGTATTAATTCTGTTTACAAGTGTGATAAGCATTAGAGAAGAAGATATTACTATATAGGGATGCTCATAAAGATGGTAACTACACTATCAATTAAAGTCAAACTTCCTCAAACATCTTGTACTCAACAATAATCAACTTGTTTGATATGTTGTCAAAAGTGCAGCATCTACAGGTTCCATACAGCTTGGACATGTGAAAGATCTCATCAACCAATCATCAATACAATCCTTATGGTAGGTATGCAAGCATGGAAGGTAACGGAGTTGTTCCCCAAACGAAAATTCATTCATGCAAATAACACACCTGAAACAAAAATGTCCACATTATTTCAAGGCATTTATTGGTATTTACTGTGTTTTTTTTTGTATTTTATGTTATTGTTTTTGGTATTTTAGGGTGATGTTTAGGTATTTTATGTTATTGTTTTTGGTATTTTATTGTGTTGTTTAGATATTTTATGTTATTGTTTTTGGTATTTTATGGTGTTGTTTAGGTATTTTATGTTATTGTTTTTGGTATTTTATGGTGTTGTTTTGGAATTTTAAGGTGCTGTTTTGGTATTTTATGTTATTGTTTTTGGTATTTTATGGTGTTGTTTTGGTATTTTATAGTGTTTTTTTTTTAATTTTATGGTGTTGTTTTGGTAGTTTATGGTGTTGTTTTTTGGTATTTTATGGTGTTGTTTTGAATTTTATGGTGTTGTTTTGGTATTTAATGGTGTTGTTTTCTGTATTTTATGGTGTTGTTTTGGTATTTTATAGTGGTTTTTTTTTTTAATTTATGGTGTTGTTTTGGTAGTTTATGGTGTTGTTTTTTGGTATTTTATGGTGTTGTTTTGAATTTTATGGTGTTGTTTTGGTATTTAAAGGTGTTGTTTTCTGTATTTTATGGTGTTGTTTTGAAATTTTATGGTGTTGTTTTGGTATTTTATGTTATTGTTTTTGGTATTTTATGGTGTTGTTTAGGTATTTTATGTTATTGTTTTTGGTATTTTATGGTGTTGTTTAGGTATTTTATGTTATTGTTTTTGGTATTTTATGGTGTGGTTTAGGTATTTTATGTTATTGTTTTTGGTATTTTATGGTGTTGTTTTGGAATTTTAAGGTGCTGTTTTGGTATTTTATGTTATTGTTTTTGGTATTTTATGGTGTTGTTTTGGTATTTTATAGTGTTGTTTTGGTATTTTATAGTGTTGTTTTTGGTATTTTATGGTGTTGTTTTGGTATTTTATGGTGTTGTTTTGGTATTTTTTGGGGAATATGGTGTTGTTTTGGTATTTTATAGTGTTATTTTGGTATTTAACGTTGTTATTTTGGTATTTTCAGCTAGTATATTACAAAATCCTGTCAATATTTCTTCTATAATAATTATTAATATCTTAGGCTACTTTTCATTCCTTTTTTTTCAGGTCATATTTCTTAAACAAAACAATATGAGACCTCTCAATTCATTAAAAAAAAACTTTAGTAAACTTCCTTGGCAAGTGCTTTTCTTGCTACAAGTAATATTTAATAGTTGATTGGACAGAAAACAGTGACAGAATTTGGCTATTTATATGTAACTCTATTTAGAAAGCATTTCAGATAAACCTATAACAGAATTAAACCCCTAGCCAGCATAAAGGCCTCTGACTCAAGTATCTATGAACATTTGACTCACTCTTTGGCTTTTCTGTTAGTTCCATCGTATTTTCCAGTTGGGAGATGATTGATTAGTCCAAGTCTCTGTGCTATTTTTATCTGCTCATCTTCTGTAAGCTGATTGGCTGACCTGCTAACTCCAGGTGAAGGATGATATATAGGCATGTGATGCTGTGGCTCTGGCTAATTGGAAGACATTTTTTTATAAAACGTTCAATAAATGTTTTACTGACAAAAAGAAGAATTTATTTATAGTAAAATATGATGTGCAAGCACGTTTATGCATATTTTAAGAGATAAACAAGGCTGATGAGACAAGTTGAGGTTTTATAGATAACAGAAATGTAGAAAATGTCGTTCAACACCATTTAATAGCTTTCACACAAGGCACATAAATAAGATCATTATGTATAAAGCAATTACACATTTTATGAGAAAAAAAAAGAAATTATTGTCATCAATAAATTCACATATTAAAATACACTTTTTTTTAAATTATTTCAAAGCTGGAAAGTTTGATGGTTCCTTGCTGATGACATTTTGGCAATAAATTTTAATTTATAATTTATTGCATAAATAAAAAAACTATTTAAAATTAAAACCCCGATCTAAAAGTAAAATATATTTCTTATAATTCTATGGAAATTGTCAAATGTGCTGTCAGTGTCAGCTGCAGAAAAGCTTGAGTATCCTAGTATAGGTCTCGCTAATGTGAGATAGCATTTAAGTTTTATGTTCTTATTACATTTGTACAAATAGCTTTTTTTCTATTTTTTAATTACTTAACTCATTCTGTGCCTGGGGTTTACTGCGTTTGTGCCAGGCCATTTTTAGGCAGTTAGAATTTTTTTAGGGTACCCTTATTACTTCAAAAATTTTTAAAAGGAATTGTTTAGCAAGATACCTGTATTTCATATCAATTAAAGGAAATTAAACCGGGAATAATAATAAGTAGAAGTTAAAACAATATTATAATAATAGTGACATCTTTATTAGTAATTTTTAGAGATCAAATTTTTTTATTTAAAAGAAAGGAGCAAAAAAATTGATCTTAACAGATTTTTATATGGAATGCGTAGCAGATATCCTTTTCGGCTTGAAACCACTAAAAGTATATCTATTTCTGATCAGAATGCATTTTGAAATTTGAAAATATCCCTCATAGTTACTGAGTTATATATGCATTTTTAAAATATTAGTATCAGCCGGCAAACGCCGATCCTTTATATTTCTATATAGTTTACATAGGCCAAGGCCTAACCATGAATGTCGGAATCTTTAATTAGTAAATAAACCGACTGTCCTCAAAACCAGATTTAAATGATTTAAAGTTATTATCTGATGAATAAAAATTAATAATTAGCAATAAAAGTTATTTTTAATAGCAAATTTGACAAGTTCCAAGGCCTAGAAACATTCCAAGTAGGCGTGGCTATACTTTGTTTACAAAAGTTTACACATAAATTGATTAAAAATCTTCATTATTATTTAAAAACCGAAAGTAAACCAAGCAGAAAGGAAGCAGAAACAGTTGTCATTCGTTTGAGAATATAAAAATTTGAATTAATAGGTTAAAGCAATGAAATAAGCTTTGAAAACCAAATCGACCATATATGGTGGATTGGCACGGAATGAGTTAATCAATATGTGCATTTCAAGATAACTTATCACTTTTTATTACTCCTAAGTATTTTTATTTTGGGTAAGGTCTTTTCTATGACTGAAATAGTTTGTAATTATTTTCTTTTTATCTTTAATACTCATCTTTTTGTAGGATTTCGGTATCATTTTCTATCTTTGTTGTTCTATAAATTATGGAAGCATCTGCAAATAAACTTACTTTAGTTTCTGTATTGATGCCATTGGATAAGTCATGAATGTAAATTAGAAATGGTAGAACAGTTCCTTGTGTGGAACTCCTGAGTTCACTGTTATTGGTGCTGATTTAGAGTCATTTCATTCATTATTATATTTCATTATTTATATCAGAAAGTCTTAAATTTACTGATGTTAGGGACCATATTATAATTAGCCTAGGGGGTAATCATGTTCAGGGGTATACTAAGGGGGGACACACCAAGGTCCTGTCCTAGCGCCAGCTTTCCCCGTGGCACACAGATAGGGCGTGCCACTCTAACATAGGGTATGGTCTCTGCAGTACATTACTTTTCCCCACTGCAGGATTCCCCTCGGATCATTATTAGGGTGGCTTGCTCATATACCTGCACTGTCACCCGATAGCACAAATCCCATACTATAGGTATGGGCATCCAGGCACTAGGGTGGGGGTTGTGGTGGGACTGTTGCGCACATTGCTTCCTCCCCACTGAGAATCTGAGCCTCTCAGCGGTGCAATGAGATTTCAGGCACCCAGCAGCGGCTTTACGCAGGGGTGTAAAAGTGATGTAAGGAACCAGAGATGCCTAAAAGGTAAACTCATTTTTATGAATTGTATTGAATGCTTTGAAAAATCGACTAATATAGCATCAATTTGGTTTATTATTAGACCCTATCTAATCCCAAGCTCAAGAATATTCACAATTAAATCAAGACTGAAAAACAAACCCAGGACACCCGCATGCCAGTAAGGGACTTTGCCTCTTGCTGTGGACTTTATAGGACACATATGCAGGAAGTGAATTCAAGTACAATATCAAATAAAGTATACTAAAATGATGCCTAGTGTAAGTGATGCCTAGCTAGCATGTTTATTATAAAGTATAAAGTGTATGCTGAGTGTATGCCAAAAAGACCAAGCAGCCTATAGTTATAGACTATATAAATATAAGTATATTTATATAGGAATATAGGCCTAGACATAGACATAGATATTGTACTTTTGTTGACATTGTTTAATTCTAACAAAGCATCATCCACAAGGCATGAATTTATAATTTCTCTTAAAAAAGTTAATCTGCAGTTTAGGTCTTGAAACTACGAAAACTTTGTCCTATATAATATATTTATATAAATGACAAATAATAATAAACAACAACAATAAAAACCTTCCAGTCCCAGTGACATGAATCATTTAATCGTCCTAATACTAATATTGACATTGATAATTGATTGACAAACCTGCGATCTGTACGGAGGAGGTGGTTCGACGAACGGCGTTGGCTCTAACGCAGAATCATGGTGATCGCTTCCACGGAGAAGAGATATGTCATCATTATTGGAAGTTTTAAAACAATTCCCCATGTCAGATGCTGTTTTCCCTTTGTTCAATTTGTAAACGGATATAATCAATTGTTTGGGTTTATCTTGGGATATGACGTCATTATTACCCCTAACCTACCTCTCCCCGGGCACATAAACCTATAAACCCAAGCTTCTCAACTAAATTAAAACTTCAGATAGATTGATCAAAAAATATCTTTAAAAATGACAATTCTTGGCTATTGCACGTTAAAATGTTCAATGTATTTTTTCCTTTTGATTTAGACTATTTGGCATTTGGATTACTTTAAATTTTAAATTGTAAATTTAAATAGTAGGCTAGACCTATTGATTGAGTTTAATCACTGAACTATATTTATATAAATATATTATATTTAGGCTGCCAAGTCTTAGTATTCTAAGAACCGCACAATCATGCTGCCAACTCTTCTCGATTGGAATTTGGAAGTATTTGAATAAATACCCAGAATACACTCAACATTTGGGTAAATCAAATAGTGCACAATCAAGGATTCTTCATCCAACAATAATATTTAGTTTATATTATTTAATATAAGCTATTTAAATTGTGTTTACTTTGTAAATACAAAACTTACCAGTATGTTTTGTTTGAAGAAAAAACATTCATTTTAGTGCTTATCTTATCTTATACATTACAGACGCTCCTTCTATAAAGAAGATTATTGCGTCCTACGCTCATCCGTGGTCCGAGTCTAGTCTTGCATTTTTATTAATGTTTTAAATGATGTTAAGTTACTGGTTTTCCTGGTTTGTTCAGGCAACCCATTCCATGCCCGAATGCCACTCGGGAAGAAAGAGTACTTATATGCATTTGTTCTCGCATAAGGGACAAGGAAAGTGTTTCTATCTTTATGTTTATCTGAGCTTTGCAACAGGTTGTTATTGTGTTGTATTTCTAAATTAGAGTTTAATGCCTTATGTATTATTACTACTTTACTCTTTGCCCTTCTGTCTTCTAGTGTTTCTAGGTTTAATGATTTGACTAATGGTGTTACTCTTGTTAATTGGGAATATTCGCTAGTTATGAACCTTGCAGCTCTTTTTTGAATTTGTTCTAATTTTTTAATGTTTTCTTTAGTTGATGGGTCCCATACAGATGCTGCATATTCTAGTATAGGCCTAACTAATGTAAGATAGCATTTTAGTTTTATGTTCTTATTACATTTGTAAAAGTTCCTTTTTATGAATCCTAAAGTTTTGTTTGATTTTTTTATTACTTCATCAATATGAGGGTTCCAAGATAACTTATCATTTATTATTACTCCTAGATACTTAGCATTGCTAGTTTGAGTTAGTTCTTTACCATGAATGAAGTAGTTTGCTATTATTTGTTTCTTTTTCTTGGATACCCTTATTAGTTGGCATTTTTCTGGGTGAAAAGACATACTCCAGTTTGATTCCCATTTTTGTAGTTCATCTAGGTCTTTTTGTAGGAGTTCACTATCTTTTCCTGTCTTTATTATTCTATAAATTATGCAATCATCGGCAAATAATCTTACATTTGTTCCTGTGTTGATGCAATTTGGCAGATCATTAATATAAATTAGAAATAGTAGGGGTCCTAGAACAGTTCCTTGTGGAACTCCTGAGTTTACAGTTATTGGTGATGACTTAGAGCCATTTATTATCACTGTTTGTTCTCTGCCTATAAGAAAGTCCTGAATCCACTGATGTAAGGGACCAGATATGCCAAAATATTTAAGTTTTTTTAGTAGACTAGAATGATGAACTTTATCAAATGCTTTTGAAAAATCTAGTAATATAGCATCAATTTGGTTGTTATTATCTAATCCCTTTGACAAGTCATCTATTAGTAAGTATTAGGCCTATTAATTGAGTCTCACATGATCTATTTTTCCTAAAGCCATGTTGGTGTGGGCACAGTGCATTAAGTTTGTCTAGATGATTTACTATACTACTATATATAATATGTTCAAGTAATTTACATGTTATGCTGGTTAGAGAAACAGGTCTATAATTACCGGGGTCAGATTTATCTCCTTTTTTGAAAAGGGGGGTTACATTAGCTAATTTCCAATCTCTGGGCACTTTGCCCTGGTTTAGAGAGGCCTGAAAAAGTATTTTAAAGATTGGAGATTTTTCATTGGTTAGTTCTTTAAGCAGTCTTGCTGGTATTTCATCTGGACCAGAAGCTTTGTTTGCTTTTAAGTTGGTTAGGAGTTGTTTAATGCCTTTTTCATCTACATTTATATGTCCTATCTCTTCTAGTTTGTTTAAATTTATGAAGATTTCTTTGTCACCTGGATTTGAAAAAGATGATGCAAAGTGTGTGTTAAGGATATTAGCTTTGGTTTCATTATCATTATAAGTTTCATTGTTTTGGCCTTTTAGTGGAGCTATGCCTGTAGTGTCCATTTTTCTTGATTTAATGTAGGACCATAAGTTTTTATTATTATCTTTAGAAATTACATTGTTTACATATTCATTTTGCAGCTGTCTGCTTAGTTTCTGAGTTAAATGTTTAATTTTTAGGTATTTTTTATGTAGTCTAATTGAATTAGTTGCCTTAAACTTTTTGAATAGATTTTCTTTTTGTTTACACAGTTTCTTTAGTTTAGTGTTAAACCAACATTTGTTAATTTTATTTGATGTTTGTTTTGTTGGCACAGAATCAGCCTGGTCAAAAGTATATATATATAGCTCAAGTAATATTTTTAGTAGTATTAAGAAATTGTGAGAGCGATTTTCCTTGGATTCAGTATTATTTGTTTATTTATCTTTTATAATGTTTTTGTTTGTTTTACAAACAATATACCAAATACTTTTTGTAGTAAAATAATGCTTTAGAATGGAAATATTTCACGACTTTAAATATGTATAAAATTAATATAACTAAAATGCACAATACATAAAAATCTTAAAAAAAGAAAAACAGATTTTTTACTTTGGTAAAAGAAAGATAACTCATAAAATGAAATAATATCCTGAAAATTACATTGTTTTTTCCCCTTTGATTAGATATTCTCGAAATTAATATAAAATATTGTTATGTTGTAGGCCTACTATTAGATCTTTCGGTAATTTCGGTCCCCCCACCCCGCGCAATGTCACAAGTCACATGCCGGAAAATCCAAAAGTCCAATTATTAGTGTTTGCAGGGCATTATAGGGGTCGATTGTGTGAATACAATATGATTTTTTACACTTTACCATAAAATTCTATAGATCTATAACTAAAAATAATCTGGACTAATTGATTAAAACCGATAATAGCTTTCAATAGTGATGATAATCTCATTTCTGATTGAGGATATGAAGAGGATGGCGATGTTAATCCAGGATGCTTCGTACGCAGATGCGTACGCAATCCAGTGGTAGGCCTACTGCCACCGATCCGACTTATCTGTTGGGAACATTATAATTATAGTTTACACCGAGCCATCCTTAAAGACTTTTTTTCAAAATTTTCCCACACAAAGGATTGATTTATTCTATTAGCCATATCGAAACTGTTTTTCTATAAACACCACCGACTTAGACTTGTAAAATAATGTATTAATGTATTGAAAGGTTTCGCGTAGCACCAATTAAAAGAATGTGTATATAATAGTGCCGTTAATAATAAAGCACAGACGCGGGAAATTGCAGCCTCAATGCAGAAGCACTTCCAAAGATTTGTATGCCTATTCCTAATTTCCGTATACTAAAGGTCAAACGATAATATTAATGCGAAATAGTTATTTTCCCATCCTCCCGGTCAGAGTATAATGTCCTTGAGTCTAATGGCTACCTATCCAACATTCGTTGGGGAAAGGAAGGGCGGCTGGTTATTGTGCTGGCAATCCCCTGCCGCCCTGCCTTGTATGTGTCGTGGCTAAGGCTCTATACTCAGGGGTCGGGAACCTTTTTGCCTGAGAGAGCCATGGACACCACATATTCTTGAAAATAATTCTGTGAGAGCCATATATTATGTTTAAAACTAAAAATTCAAGTAAATGTGTGCATTTTGTGTAATTTTAACACTAAAAGTACAATTGACAACCAACGCACGTTGCTGTGCAGAAGCAGACCAGGATAATTATTCCCAACCTTTTAAAATGGGGCTCATTTAATGCTCAGGCAACACTAAAGTTGACTACCCGAACAACCAGCGACCTAAACAAGCTGCTCGCCACACATCTGAGCACAAAGCGCCTCCTGATGTAGGATGCAATGAAAGCTTATGATGCATCTGTTTTCATGCTCACAAAGAAGAGCGACAAATCCTCTGTTTTCCCCCCACCATGCACGGAGCATCATCAGTGCACACTGAAACAAGTTTATCCATCGGTAGATTTTTTTCTTTAGCGAACTCAGTGTAGGCCTCGAATAAATCCTGCCCTCTTGTTGTGCCTTTCATACACAAAACAGCAAAACTTTCCTCATATAGTGTATCGCCGACATCATGCCGTGCAATCACGCTGAACTGGGATACATTACTGACGTCTGTTGACTCACCCAAAAGCTAGAGAAAAAAACGGTGCCGCATATATGTCCTTCACTTGCATTGCCTCAATTTGATTTGACATCATGATGCTACGATCGTGAACAGATCTTGCCGACAGAGGCATATGTCTTTTATCCGTTTAATTGTTTTGTCCTTATCCGAAAAGTCATCAAAAAGTTCATGGGCAACATCAAGCTTGAATGCTTTGGCATACTCCCCATCTGTGAATGGCTTTCCGTTTCTCACAATAGCCAAAGTGCTAGCAAAGCTAGCCGACTTCCAGTAACTTTGTTGGGTCCAAACATGGATTTACTGGTGACTTTTGATAGCAGTTCTTGACATGCTTTCTTCCTGCTGTCTTCCACAGGATATTTCGATGCAAATGTAGAATAGCGTTTCTCAAAATGTCGCTTTACATTTTACCGTTTCATAGATGCAATTTTATAACTGCATATTAAACATATTAGACACACTGCAGAACCAATATTCTCTCCACAAAGACAAATTCCTCTGTCCATTCCTGTTAAAAGTACGACACTCATCTTCTTTTATTTCTTTTAGCCATCTTGTCAAAAGGGTTTCTAAAATTAGTTGGCTGACAACGCGATTAAAACGAAAGTTTACTTTCTGATCCGACGACAATCTGTTGTGCGGACACTTTTGCACATGCACACATCGGCCGCTATTTTTGAAAGCAATATACAGCAGCCCCACTTGAACAATGTCAGATATAGACATACCGATATGTATTTTTGACACTTTTCCACAGAAATCAATACGAACCGGCTTTATAGTTCGCGCATTTTTCGTCATCACGAATTGCATTTGGACGTAAGGCAAGAGTTATTTCTCTATAATTACAATGAATGCAAGGTTGCTATTTTTCTTTTAGATCAGCGGAGTTTATCTCCATTACCATTTCTGATGCTGAGCTGCAGTAGACTTCAGCTCATTTGTAGAATGAAATATTGATATGCAATTAATATGTTGATTTTTTTTAAATAATCGAACATAAGTCTGCGAGCCAGATGCAGCAATCAAAAGAGCCACATCTGGCTCGCGAGCCATAGGTTCCGGACCCCTGCTCTAAGCATTAAGATAAGGACCGTAATATTATGGTCTAAAATAAACACTATTTTTAGTGGCGCACAATAAAATTGTGCTTCCGGTCGATCTCCAAATAGACACAAACATGTTTATCGATATCAGGACATTATAAGTAATATAAGTTATAAAAGCAAAGTAATCGCCGCAAGGATACAACTATTACGTAGGCCTAGTTTTCGTTCTGTTGATTTACCAGTATGGTAAGATTTTAGTTGTAGTGTAATAATACTCTTTCATTGTCTTTAATTTAACATTTAGTTTTTGAAAAGAATTTATTGAGTAGCTAGATCTAGACAGCTAGAGACACTAGAGTACTAGTTACTAGAGACTAGAGTTAGACTCAGTTAGAGTTAGAGTGCTAGTAGGCCTATTGACTATATTGTATTATATTGAACGATTGTAAAAAATAAAACATTGTTATTGTTTAGGAGAGCTCTAGACTATTGACTATAAAAATAATATATTCTATTTATAATATATAAATTATTATAAATATTATATAGAGGTCTATTAAATAATCGGAGTGATTATTCGCACAGTTCTTCATATAACGCTAAGCGTTATTTGAAGATTTCTAGCTGCAGATAACGCTCGGCGTTATTCGAAGATTCGCACAGGTCTTCATAATCGGTTGTCTTTCCCTATTGGCCTATATATACTATTTATTGTTAAAGTTGAACAAGATTTCCTGGCCTAATGGTTAGTGCTGTCAGCTGGCAACCGGGGTATCGCAAGTTCGACCCCAGCCATCTCCAATTTTTTTTTTTTTTTTAATTATTAATTTATTATTATTCAATTTGAGTTCAACGGGATACGAATATACGGTAAATATATGAATATTTTGGTTGTAAGTAACCTTTAGTCATTGTCAGCCAGAAAATACAATAGGTGATGACCTAGATCTAAGCCTAAATGATACTTTTTCTTACGATAAATGATGGTATGATAGGCCTAGTGATAATAATTATAATAGTTCTAAAGTGTGCGCAAATGTCTATTTCAAAAGACAATTGTGCTTGAGTACAAATGGTTATTTAATATTGTTTTAAGTGTGCTGAAAGACAGAAATTATGAAATCAAGTAGCCTAAATTGGCTAAATTTCCATTTATTTGGATCAATAAAGTAATCTTACCTAATACTAATACCGCGGGCCACGGATGAGCGTAGGACGCAATAATCTTCTTTATAGAAGGAGCGTCTGTAATGTATAAGATAAGATAATTAATTCAAACAAAAAGGTTAGGCCTATTTAGCAATTTAGCCTAGATGTTAGTATTAGTAGGAGGGTCGAAAGGCCTACTTCAAGTCAAATTCAAATAGGGTTAGTTAGGCCCTGTTAGGTTAGGGCTTTATTTTTATCAATAAATAACCTCCTTCTAGCTAGGAATATGATCCTAAATAATAGACTTTAGGTAAGTTTAGGCCTATCTATAGATTAGTAGGCCTATAGGCTACTATAACTATAAGATAATAAGTATAGGCCTAAGTTAATATAAGTCATAAGTAGGCATATAGCCTAACTCTCACAATTGTTCGAAAATTTGGGTCTGCTGTTAACACTGGGCGTTTTTCGAAAATGTGGGTCTTCCGATAACGCTCAGCGTTATTCGAAAATTTGGGTCTTCCGATAACGCTCGGTGTTATTCGAAGATTTGGTTCTTCCGATAACGCTCGGCGTTATATGAACAGTTCTTCGAATAACGCTTCCCTTAATATATAATAGGGAAGCGTTATTCGAAGAACTGTTCATATAACGCCGAGCGTTATCGGAAGAACCAAATCTTCGAATAACGGCGAGCGTTATCGGAAGACCCAAATTTTAGAAAAATGCAGAGTGTTAACGGCAGACCCAAATTTTCGAACAATTGTGAGAGTTAGGCTATAGTGCCGCCGAGCGTTATCAGAAGACCCAAATTTTCGAAAAACGCTGAGTGTTAACGGCAGACCCAAATTTTCGAACAATTTGTGAGAGTTAGGCTATAGTGACGCTATAGGCCTACTTATGACTTATATTAACTTATAGGCCTACTTATTATCTTATGGCTTATAGTTATAGTAGCCTATAGGCCTACTAATCTATAGATAGGCTCTAAAGTCTAAAGTCTATTATTTAGGATCATATTCCTAGGCCTAGCTAGAAGAAGGTATTTATTGATAAAAATAAAGCCCTAACAGGGCCTAACCCTATTTGAATTTGACTTGAAGTAGGCCTATTGACCCTAACAATAGCCTACTAATACTAACATCTAGGCTAAATAGGCCTAACCTTTTTGTTTGAATTAATTATCTTATCTTATACATTACAGACGCTCCTTCTATAAAGAAGATTATTGCGTCCTACGCTCATCGTGGCCCGCGGTATTACTAGTATTAGATAAGATTGATCCAAATAAATGGAAATTTAGGCTACTTGATTTCATAATTTGTGTCTTTCAGCACACTTAAAACAATATTAAATAACCATTTGTACTCAAGCACAATTGTCTTTTGAAATAGATATTTGCGCACACTTTAGAACTATTATTATTATTATTATCACTAGGACTAGGCCTATCATACCATTTATCGTAAGAAAAAGTATCATTTAGCCTACATGATTTAGGCTTAGGTCGAGTCACCTATTGTATTTTCTGGCTGACAATGAATAAAGGTTACTTACAACCAAAATATTCATGTATTTACCGTATATACGTATCCCGTTGTACTCAAATTGAATAATAATAATAAAAATAAAAAAAAAGTGGTGATGGCCAGGGTAGAATATGCGACACCCCGGTTGCCAGCTGACAGCACTAACCATTAGGCCACGAAATCTTGTTCAACTTTAACAATAAACAGTATATATAGGCCAATATGAAAAGACAAACGATTATGCGCATGCGCCAGTAGAATATCAAGACCTGTGTGAATCTTCAAATAACGCCGAGCGTTATCTGCAGCTAGAAATCTTCATATAATGCTTAGCGTTATATGAAGAACTGTGCGAATAATCACTCCGTAAATAATATTATCAATATTGACAATATTATAATTATAATATATATCATCATCATGCTCATGCCGTTCATGCCCATGCTGACTTATAGGAGTTATAGGCCTATTTTTACTTATAAATGCCATGGGCCATGGCCATGCTATTAGACTATTACAGTAGTCAGTAGGCCTATTAGTAACTATTACTATTATTTGTTTAGTTTTATCATGCTGCCAATCATGCACCTAGATATAGGCTGTTTTATAATAATAATATAGGCCTATTCAATATTCCATTATATTGTGTTGTAGATCAGATCTAGGAATCTAGAGAGTCTAGGTCTATATTGAAAAATATTATATATTAAACTTGCATCATAATTTTGCGCCGGGTTCTCCGAAAGGGCTAAACTTAATTTTTAAATACCATTTCATTAAGTTGCTATGTAACTGTATGTAACATGGCGGATGGTTTTATATTATTAATGCGGGATAGTTTAGAGTTTAGAATGATTAGGCCTATGCATCGCAAGTCACCCGGGGGACTGCATCCTTCCTGGAAGAAAAAGGGAGAGCCTATTTTAAAGGCAAAGTTGCTAAGAGAAATGCATCAGTAGCCTACACCATAGAAATCTTTGTTTGTTCGCAACACCTATTCTGGTCATCTTTTTATTTGTTTGCGCTCTTTTGCATACCAGTTCTTCTTAGCGATGGTCTTTATCAGTCAGTACAGCAGACGGACTAGGGCCTATAAGATACAGCTGGCCACCTAAAGCCAGATGTATCGAAGCAACGGCACCCGTCATGTCAAATTATGTCAGAGTGAAAAGTCCAATTGGACCTGTTGAATCAGTTTTTGGCTTACCAAAAGAAATACCATAGAAAAGCATTTGAATATATTTCTAAAGCCTTAAAAAAGATTGATGAAGAAGATGGGGTCAGATAAGATATAATATAACAACCTACGGTAATCTGTGAAAAAGAACACCTCTCAAGGAGCTGATGCCAACATAGAAATCAACAGCAACATTAAAAAAGGCATGTACTCAGCAAAGCAGAACTAAATAGAGGATCAATGCCAAGAAATAGAGAACAGTCTGAATAGGAACAACAGCTAGAAGGCCTACCAAACTGTGAAGCCGCTGACAAGAGTTGAGGGCCATAGGTCTAAGAAGAAATCCTTTTTTAAGCTTTAAGTCAGTCAAATCAGAAATTAGCCTCTTGACTCTTACCTCTATCAGACTGTGTATGTACATTATATATGTCCCCAGAGTTAGGTTAAAAGGTCAATTTATTTTATTGAAACACTTTAAATTGATAATAAACACAATCATTTCCTTTTTAGTGTATTTTGTAATAGGCCCTAGCTTTCAGTCTGCAATATTTTTGTTTCAGCCTAAAACAGTTAGAAAGAAAAAGAAGTTTATTAACAAGAAAGAGGCTACAACATATCGTCTTATTCCTGGTTATGTTGAAGATGATGCTAGTGAAAATTTATCCAAAGAGGAGGTATATCAGACTTTTATTAATTTATTTATAAAAAAGACTCATTTGAACTTTAACCTTTAGCAAGTTAATTTTAATGTGCTTTAAAAATCTTAAGTCCAAAATCCCTGTGTAAGAAAAGGGTTATGGCTGTTTTGAACTTTGTTAGTTACTCACAAATAACATTTCTGATAAAGGCTTGCCAATCATTTTGTATTTTAAAAATGTCATTCCTGACAAGATAGAATTATAGAATTAATTATCAATGCTTATATGTCATGTGAAGTGACTAAACCTTAAAACTTTGTCTGAATTGCATCAGTTTTTCTACCAACACCAGACATTATTTACAGACATTTTTCAACCTCAAGACTTTTAGTTTATAATTTGAAAATTTGATTTTTCTGTATGGTTTGTATTTAAATTTAAAAAAAACAACTTGTATACATTCGAATGAGCTGAAGTGCACTATTATATTTACAAATTGGCTTTCTTGACACAGGAATAGAAAGTGTCCTTCTTATCTTATTTTAAAAGAATCTTTTAAATTGTTATATTAGAAACATTTTAATTAAAATATGAATATATTTAAATACAACCATAAAATAAATAATCATTTAATTTACATAAAACTATTTTGTGATTGATATAAAAATAATTTTTTAGTCTGCAGTAAATCATAATTTTATTTGTCCAATTTTAATGAATTTATTTACCTTAATTTAAATCTTCTCAACCTTGATTGGTAGTGGTTTTCTTATCAGACTGTATCTTGCTCATTACAGATTGACGTCAGAAGGGAAGAACAGAGGAAATATGGGATTTTCTTTGATGATACATATAACTACATGAAGCACCTTCGGTCCCTAACTGAACAAGCAACATTAGTAAATAATGAGCAATTTAGCTTAGTCCCAGATGATCAGGTAATTATAATAAGAATTAATAGTTTATATAATTAATGCTAAGGGGCACGGTGGCCGGGCAGTGTGTTCGACTGGCGTACCAAAGGTCCTGGTGTGAAGGCTAGGATTTTTTCCCTGGACTCGAGGGTGTCCCTTAGCCTACCCAGCTGTGATGACTTTAGTTGGGGTAAAGTAAAGGTGGCTGGGCATTGTGCTGGCCACACACCCCCTGGTATGCTATGGCCACTGAAACTGGTGAACACTTCTTCACCGGCCCTATGATAAAATTGGTCCGACAGGTACATTACTATATAATTGATGCTGATCCAATGCCATCTAGACATGTTCAAGCTGAAAACAGAAATTGAAGTAAAGCCATAAATAAAAAAAAGAAGTGAACACTAGGTTAGATGTTTTTTCATGACTTTGTACTATAAATTAGAACAAGCCATCAATATAGTGCACAATCGATTACAATGTTTTTGTTACAGTTTATACATTTAAAAAAAGAAACACAGCCTCCCTGTTTGTTGTCGGAAAACAAATGTATTAAATAATAAAGTTTGTATTAAAATGTTCTTCTATTCAGTCCACGTGTGTTAGTTCTAATGCTCCATCAGTTTTCAAAGAATTTATTTCCACTGATGTTACTGAAGGTAATGTTGTTCAATGGTTTTTGTTTTTAATTTAGAGATTACAGTGGAACTCAATATTTTTTATTTTTAATATTCACACATTTTTTTTACAATGTGTCCTGTTTTATTTAAAAAAATCAATATTTATCCTGCAAAACAACAGTCTAACCTCTATAAAAGCAATCATTATTAACTATTAATAACAATCATTAATTTTTGTGATGCAGGTGTGATTAAATGTGTGTACATATTTAAGTAGGGCTTACGGTATATTCACAGCATTGCAGTGAGAAAATCTCCATCATAAAGTTAAAGCATTCAAAAATAAGTGGTGGTCTATTATTCTATATGTAATTAAAATCTATTTCCTATATTGTTTGACGTTGACAGTGATACTTAATTTGTTGCTTTACTCTGTTCGTAACCTGAATTAATTGTAACCATTACAAGTTGAAAGAATATTTCTTTTTTTTTTTAAATGTCCGGTCATTTAACTAAAAAAAAAGCGCAAAGACTTCATCTACTTCACTTATAAAAAAATGAGAAAGAAAACACCCAATAAGTTAAATTTAAAATTTATTACCAAGAAAACTATAATTGGTAAATTGTCAACTTCGTTGCGATTCTGAATCATTAGTTTCAGGAGTTCCTTGTCGTTGTTTCTTGGCAACCGATTGGACATCTTTTTGAAGTGGGCCTTCGGGTTATCGTTCAATAGGTTTAATGCCCTGTTAGTAACAAGTTTGTTCACAATGAAGTCTTCGACGTCTGCCCACCAACGTGCTGCAAATTTCTTTAATCTTGGTAATTATAACAGTCAACGGATCCTCATAAGACAAGTGTTTCTCCTTTAATGTCTTCAGCTGTTAATTCTAAAGATAGTACTTTGTGACCTTCATTTATACTTTACTCGATTGTTGCTTGTCTCTGTTAAACCTCTTTCTCTCTTTTGCCTTCATTCGTAACCTGGGTCAATGTTCATTACCAAAAATGTCAAAATTGTTGTGTGTAACATGAATCCTTCGTAATCCGAGGTACCACTGTATTTTTAAGTGAACATTTTAATTGATTAGATAGTTGAAACTCAGTGCTGGGGACATATTAAACCACTTTTAGTGGATTCCTCTAGAATGTGTTTTTTTATTACAACTTATTTGGCTTATACCAAATGTCCCACAAGCCAAGCATAGTTTACAGTTTTGATACCAATTTAGTTTACATTAATAATTCATTTTTTGTAGAAACTTGATAGTATACGTTTAAATATTTTGCTTTTTCAACTATATGATCTGATCATTTTTTTCAGAGGAAGAATTAGATTCTGATATCCTTGAGGCTCTAGACAATGCACCTGTTGTAAAATTTGATGAAGCAGATGTAACAGAAAATGAAGACTTTTTGGAAGATGATTTTTTATTAAAAGCTGGTGGTGTTGCTTATGAAGATGTAGAAAATGAATCTGACAGTGAAAACAGGTAAAACTACAATGTGTATCTTGTAATAAATAGAGCTCATACAGCTTCTCTAAAGTCTTATTTTTAGTTGTTCTGTGTCTAGAATAGGGGCACGGTGGCCGAGCGGCAGCACGTTCGACTGGCACACCGAAGGTCCTGGGTTCAAATCCTGTTGAAGACTAAGATTTTATTCCCGGGTCTGGAGGTGTCCTGGAGTCTACCCAGCTCTGATGGGTACATGACCTTAGTTGGGGTAAAGTAAAGGCGGCTATGCATTGTGCTGGCCCCCACAATCCCATAGTATGCTGTGGCCACAAAACTTGTGAATGCTGCTTCTCCGGCCCGATGATCAATGAGCAGTTTATTTGTTCATTTTCCTTACATATTACCTAGAGCACCAAACAAAAAATAAGGTCAAAGGTCAATGACTGTATAATTAAGAATCTTTAAAAATATTGTGGGGAAACCTGAATACAACAAATGATTCCAAATTAACCACCACACTTTAGACTTTTTAATGTCTCAAACTCCGAGATCAGGCGTCTGCAATCTGTTGATTGTGCCAAAGTCGGATGATTTTTTTTAATTCAGCGAGGCAACGGCCTAAATGTCATGCTGCTCTTTTCTTGTAGTAGAGACTTGACACTTTGGTGAGCTTCTGCATGCCATTGAAAATTACACCGCAAGTCGAGTCTGGCATGCATGCTGTAGTAGAGACTTGACACTTTGGTGAGCTTCTGCATGCCATTGAAAATTACACCGCAAGTCGAGTCTGGCATGCATGCTGTAGTAGAGACTTGACACTTTGGTGAGCTTCTGCATGCCATTGAAAATTACACCGCAAGTCGAGTCTGGCATGCATGCTGTAGTAGAGACTTGACACTTTGGTGAGCTTCTGCATGCCATTGAAAATTACACCGCAAGTCGAGTCTGGCATGCATGCTGTAGTAGAGACTTGACACTTTGGTGAGCTTCTGCATGCCATTGAAAATTACACCGCAAGTCGAGTCTGGCATGCATGCTGTAGTAGAGACTTGACACTTTGGTGAGCTTCTGCATGCCATTGAAAATTACACCGCAAGTCGAGTCTGGCATGCATGCTGTAGTAGAGACTTGACACTTTGGTGAGCTTCTGCATGCCATTGAAAATTACACAGCAAGTCGAGTCTGGCATGCATGCTATAGTAGAGACTTGACACTTTGGTGAGCTTCTGCATGCCATTGAAAATCGCACTGCAAGTCGAGTCTGGCATGCATGCTGTAGTTAGCCATCCCCTGTCCTAGATAGCTAGACTGTGAATTTATGATTTCTGGCTGGAATAATATAAAGAGTCACTTAGTCTGTAGTATTATTTGTTGAGACATTGTTGTTGTAACAGTTTTATGTCCAGCAATTTCTTTACTGCTAATGGGCCTAAATAAATTATTAGATATCTTAAATAGTAAGACAGTAAAGTAAAGCATTTATTAACACATTAATCAACTTTTTTTTTTAAATATTAGCTCTGATGAAAATGAATCTGACAGTTTTGATGATGAAACTGATGACAATATAAGTCTTGAAGAATCAACACTAACACGTGACAGAGGAACTGTACAGGATGAAATTATAGAGGCACAAACTGCTTTGGTAAGACTATTGCTAATTTGTATAATGTTTAAGTTTTCTATAAACACTATGATCAAGTTTCTTATTGTTTAGGGAAATTAGACATGATTTTTGAAGTTTAGGGATTGATTAAAGTTTGGGACAGTTTATCAATTTTGCTAAAGAGAACATAGAAAAACTAGTACAAAATTAAAAAAGAGTTGCTTGGTTGATTATTAATAAATATTAACAACTGACAATAGTGACAGCTCTAAACACTAGAGGATAGAAGGGCAAAGAGTAATACATAAAGTAATAAAATCTAACTTAAAATACTACACAACAGCAATCTTATGTTCTGATAGACATAGGGACACAAACACTTTTCTTATTTCATATGTAAGAACAAACCAGTAACTAAAAACATTTAAAATTGAAATGTAAGACTAGACTCAAACCATTGAAATGGGAAAGGATACATTAATGTTCTGAATAAAAGGTGTGTCTGTATCATATAAGATAAGATGGACAGAGAAAAATAAAACAAGTAATATTTTAAATTCTTATAATAACTTCAATGGTTACAAGTCTGCAGTAACGTTACGGGGAGCTAGTCATAAACATTTTGGTTCTTTGGTACTTTATATATACACTACCAGACATGGAGATATTTCACAGAAAAATATACTGGTGAAAATCCCATTTAATCTGATTTACAACTGTAATCCTGTAATACTTTTTCAGAATTTGTCTAAGTCTCTCTATCACATGATCATGTGTTCATTGATGATTCTGTAGTTTTCATATCACATTATATTCCTGTAGTTTTGCTTTGAATATAATTATTTTTTACTTATAGGAGTTCTATTTACTTTTAAGAATTAGATATTTTCATTTGAGAATCTCTACACTGTTATCTCCCCTATTTATATAAAAACCAATACACATTTTTCATATCCCAATAAATCTTTTGTACTGTTCAAACTAGATCTCTCCTTGAACAGTTCAATGAACAGCCTAGGCCTTCCTATAGAGATTATTGCATACATTAATAACCAAGAAAGAAACCCTTTTAATTTGTTTCTATTTATACAGTTGTTTTTGAATTGTGCATCTTTTTCTCTTTTTGAATCAGATATTAAAAAATTTTGAGGAAGGGCTTGGATTTCAATGTTCAACCCAATTCTCAGATGATGAAACAGATCATGTGACAGCTGAAGATTATGAAAATCTGAAACAGATTTTGAAGCAGGACAAAACCACAGATGAACAGATGTAAGATGTAATTTTTAAAAAATACTATTTATTATTCTAAATAATCTAAATGCAGAAGAATATTTATGACCAAAAACTATTATAATGTGAACAGATCTTGGCAAGAAGTATTTAATGCTAAAGATGAAATACCTAAGATCGACACATCCCGTTACTTGTATGAAGATGTGGATGAATTTGAATGGAAAGAAATGCCATCATCTAAAAAGTTTGACTGTGTTAGTATTCTGAGTAAGTCACATGAACCTTTTTTGTTTTTATTACATGATATAGTTTTTGTTTGTAAGTTTTATAATTACAATACTTAAAAAATGTGTGTGTGTTTTTTGTACATTGTTTGAGAAATGGGCTCATAAACTCACCTGTGGGCACAGATTTTTCTACATAATCAAGCCGCCATCTTAATCTGAGACCTTAGTGACCAATGTACACACCCCACAGTTGGACGTATAGTTGTTTAATAAGGATTTATATAATTGGTTTGTTTTTTAGAAGGTAAAAAAAAACCAGTAACTCATAGAATATGGGACATTGAATTAGTTTGTTTTGTTTTTTTGCTGAGAGCACTTTTTTGTTTTATGTTCTGTAAGAATTAATTTGTATGTGTACAGTCTGTAAGGCCAAAGACTATCTGTTATGTAAGAATTAATTTGTATGTGTCCAGTCTGTAAGGCCAAAGACTATATGTCTTGTAGTTAGTTTAATCTTTGAAATTTCTGGTTGTTCCATATCCCATCCATTTTCTATTTTATAAGCCCATATGATTGTCCTTTTATTTTAGATCTGTTCAAATGATTGCCATTATTGTTGAAAGATGTAAAACATTTTTGCTGTTAATTTTGTTCTCCCTGTTTTGCATGTGTCTTACATCTAGTACGTCATCTCTTTCATTGTATATTTTCCTGGCAGCCATCATTGTAAGGCTTTGACTGCATAGGATTCTGGAAATTATATTTTTTCTCCACATGTAGTAGTGATTTTATTGCTTCTGTTTTAATATATTGTTGCTATTTTAAGCTCTGAGTGCTCAGCTTATTTACATTCACTCAAGATAATTTTTATTTTTGTCTACAAAGCTCCATATTATCATTCAAAGTAATGTTGTTTTTTTGGTTTGTTTGTTTAAGGTTTAAACTCAAATACAAGAAATCTACCAACAGATTTGATCCCACCAAAATTAAAAGTGAGTAAACAATTGTCTTTCATAAACTTGAAGAAATTTATAGTCATCGTTCTAAGGTTAAAATAATAATAAGAAGAAACATTACCCTGTTAGGAAACTGAACAAAAAGTAAATGGGAGAGCTTGCAAACCTCACAGTTTGCTGTTGTATTTTTATAGCTAGGGAAAGCTAAAGAAATGAACAAATTTTAAAAAGGAGTTTTTTCCTTTAGAGTTCAAGTAATCTCCCTTTAATTTATACTTTCCAAATATCTCCTGTATAAACATGAATAAATTAGATATTTCATTTTTAGTGTTTGATTTCTAAATGGGTGAAGAAAGCTGTAAAATTAATTATTTGGGTCAAAAGTTATTCAAAATTACATAGGTAAGGGACGTCAGTTGGAAGAGAAGTGAAAACAGTACAGATTTTAAACACATTAGAATTGCAATGGATAAGTAAATATTTAAAGGATAAATAAATATTCACCAATTGTCATGAAATTCACTCATAATGAGTCATTACACAAGGTGTAATAGTTTTAAATATTTAAAATAATGTTTAATTCAATATAAAAAAGTTATTCATAATGTAAAAAATGACAACAAAAGCCTCATATCCCTTTTTTCACATTATTTTTTGTTAGAAATCAGTTGTGCTGAATTCTGTAATAGTTTGTGGGGGTAGCATCACATATTTCTATATTCTATAATATTTCTTCATTGAAATTATTGTTGTTATTATATGACCAATCAACACTACTTTTCATAATGTGCACAATTTCTGATTTGATATCTTCAGAAAAACTATCCAGTGTCTTTGTTTTTTACATTCATTGTTCAAATTGTTTCGTATTATTGTATTTTTAAATTAATAACATTAGAAAAACTAAAGCCTGCAAAGATCAAGTGGATTATAATTCCTATTGCTTTGATACAATGATGCTGTATTATCACTTCTCTCTCTCTCTCTCTCTTTGCTTTTTTACCCTCTTTGTTGGTTTTATATGTTTTAAACTTAAGCATTGTTCAACAAGTCTTAGAACTGTAAACAATTTTTACATTTATTTGAGATAACTTGCCATATTATTTATAGTTTTGAAATATTTTATTGCATCTAATGGAATGCAAAATAACTTACTTATACAGGCAAACAAGACAAATTCTGTTAGTGAAAGTGAAACTTCCAAAAACCAAGGTCTCTCATTAAAAGAATTGGAAAAAGAATTACGTCAAGCCAGAAGTATAGATAAGGCAAGTACATACAGACCAAGGGAGGAAACAACAGAAGAGAAAAAAGCCAGAAAGAAAGCATTAAAAGAAGAAAGAAAGGTTAGCAGTCTTCTCTATAATTTCTTCATAGCAGTCTTTATAATTTCTTCATACCAGTCTTCTCTATAATTTCTTCATAGCAGTCTTCTCTATAATTTCTTCATACCAGTCTTCTCTATAATTTCTTCATAGCAGTCTTCTCTATAATTTCTTCATAGCAGTCTTCTCTATAATTTCTTCATAGCAGTCTTCTCTATAATTTCTTCATAGCAGTTTTCTCTATAATTTCTTCATAGAAGTCTTCTCTATAATTTCTTCATAGCAGTCTTCTCTATAATTTCTTCATAGCAGTTTTATATATACTGTATATACTCATGTATAAGTCGCACCGGTGGATAAGTCGCACCCCTAGTTTAAGTTTTTTTTTCCCTTTTATTGACATTGACCTGTGCATAAGTTGCACCCCGACTTCCAGGGGTTACACTGCCTTTTAACTTTTCAAATATGCATTCCTTTTAAACATAAAAGTTAATAAATATTCACCCTAATTTGGAAACATTCCTTAAAAATGGTTTCAATCGTGCATAAGGCAAACATAATCAAATAAAGGCTTCCTTTATTTTAAATAACCGATCAATAGGCCTACAGACATTAGTGATATAGGAAAGTAAGGTATCTGTTTCTCCATGTAAGTTCCTGTCCCAACTAAAGTTCCTATCCCTATTGTCATACTAAAGTGGGTCAACAAACACACAAAAATCTTTTGATGTGCGTCATTAGACTGAATGTGAATGTCATTAGACTGAATGTGAATGTCGCCTAGACAGTGCGGCACCAGTATTGATGACCTAATTACCATTAACATTGTTTGTAATGATTTCAAGCGGACTACATGACCAGCAACAAGCAGTGTTTTTTTTTCAACTTTTACATGCAACTAATGAAAAAAAAAAACACACTATCTACATACCAAGCATCATAGTTTTGGAAACATTGCTTAGACATGGCGCGGTTTTATCGGAATGTTAAACACTGCCTTATTAGAACTAAGGCTTTAGCCTATAAGCCTAGTCCTTAGGTCCTAAATAAAACGCATCGTAAGCTATTAGTCTACAAGCTTATAGGCCTACCTACATTATAGGCCTAGACAGGCTTTCACACAGTTACGATTCTTTACATACTGTAATTTGCGTTCAATGAGCCTACCAAAAAAATGTCGCCTTTAAACTTGCGATGTTTCTGCAATACTAAATCGGCCCAAAAGTTTAAAAGAAAAGGGAAAAACCTAGAATATTTGTCCATTTCAATTTCAGTTATATAAAGATAGTAATATTTACACCAACAAATTTTTTTTAAATGTAGGCCTACGCATATCCTAGTAATTCTACCTCACTACAATCAACTATAGGGGTTATGTAGGAAACTTTATTACAGAGTAGTGATGTTTTTCAAACTTTAAAAAAACGGTGTCGGGTGTATAAGTCGATCCCCTACTTTCTGTTGAAATTTTCGGTAAAAAAAAGTGTGACTTATACGCAAGTATATACAGTAATTTCTTCAGAGCAGTTTTCTATATAATTTCTTCATAGCTTTTTTCAGAATTTTCTGTATAAGGCTCATTTTTTTAAAATCTTAAGTAAATAAAATTATATTGTTTAACTGATTTGTACATTCTTATTGTATTTGACTATTAATCTAATATTTTTCCTTTTGTTGTTGAAATCTTTTTGTTTTTTTCCTGATATGAATTCTATTTACTTTCATTCATTAATGACTACATAAAGATAGCATCAAATATGACTTCACAACATAACATTAAATATGAGTACATAAACATAACATTAAATATGACTTCCCAACATAACATTAAATATGACTACACAAACATAACATTAAATATGACTACATGAACATAACATTAAATATGACAACTCTTAACCATTATCTTGTTGAAAGGTACAAATGTTCTAAATTTAAGATAAAAAATATTGTTTGTGTAATTTTTGTAATATCTTTGTATATTGTTCTGCTCCATGTCATTTTGTAATGTCATGTATAATATCTTTGTATGTTGTTCTGTTCAGCCATTTCATAATATCTTTGTATATTGTTCTGCTCCAAGTCATTTTTTAATATCTTTGTATGTTTGTTCTGTTCCAAGTCATTTTGTAATATCTTTATATGTTTGTTCTGCTCCAATTCATTGTGTAATATATTTGTACATTGTTCTTATTTCAGGAAAGGCGACAAGAAAAGAAAGCCAATAAAGAAGTATTTGCTCTAGAAAATGAAAAGTTAAAAAAGGAAACAGCAGCACTACACAAAGCAGTCAAAAGTGTTCAAATTTGTTAATAAAATAAAGAAAAATACATTTATTCATCATTTTTGTTTCTTTCTAATGTATGGCTCTAAAATCAAATACTTGAACATATCAAACTGTAAAGGTTTTAAAACTATATTATTGTGTATTTTATTAAATCTATTGTGCAAAACGGTTTCTTACCATTTATTTGGTAACCTTTTCGATATATGTATTACACCTATCTGTTTTCTTAACTAAACAATTAGCCCAATTAACGGAAGATCATAAGCTCAGGACCTTCTATTGTTAGCTGAAATTATAAGAAGATCTTAGTAAAGTCAACTCGTTTTTTTATCGTGGATATAAATAGTTACTTCATTGAAACGGCTAAAAAAAATCCTCAAATAATTTCCCATTTCTATGTATAGGATATATAAGAAGAACATGATACTGTGCTAAGTAAAGATAAACTCATGGTTCTAATAAAGCATGTTGTTTAATGGGCAATTTTATCCAACCACAGTACAGTCATCAGAGGTTCTGCCAAAAGTTGTCAGTATAGTAAATGCTGTTCTATCTTTGAGTTGAAACTCTCCTCGACATGATGAACTCCTGAAAATAAAAGAAATCAGTTTTTTAAAATATCTGTATACAAATGTTCCTACTCCATGTTTGGATCACAAATAAGGAAAGTTTCTCTAAGGACATGGCAATAGACATAATAAATACATCAGTCCCTAGAAGAAATACTATACTGCAGAAAATAGACATAATAAATACATCAGTCCCTAGAAGAAATACTATACTGCAGAAAATAGACATAATAAATACATCAGTCCCTAGAAGAAATACTAAACTGTAGAAAATAGACATAATAAATACATCAGTCCCTAGAAGAAATACTAAACTGCAGAAAATAGACATAATAAATACATCAGTCCCTAGAAGAAATACTAAACTGCAGAAAATAAGAAAATGGAGATGCTTTGTGAAATGATGACAAAATGAACTTGATTAAAACAAATTGAAGGTATTTTTGTTACAATTAAAGAGAAAATTTGAATCACTGATATGGACCAGTTAACTCAAATGTGCCATATTTCAGTTTAATACAAACTATGGTTTCATGGTTACCTACTCTGTGAATTCTGGAAAGTTGCTTAAATTCACTAGCTTTATTGAATTTATTACATTAAAAAAATAATATTTAAATTAATGGCTACAGGTAAGCAGGTTATTGAGTCTACAAGTGCTGACAGTATTTTACTCTATCATTATAATAAACTTAAAAATTTTTTTTTAAATTTTAAGTACTTTTTTTTAGAATAGTCTAATCATACATATTTTTAGTTTTTGATTGAAAAAAAGAAGTTTTTAGTTCATGTAAAATAAAAACCAACTTGTTTCTTATTGAATAGTCTATTTAACTTTAACTATAAAATACGTTTTCACATCATTCCTACTCTCTCTCCACCCTCCCCACCTCCTCATGAAAGTTATTGATATGATAGATTAAAGAGAAGCTATTGAAAAGTTCTTGATAATAATTTAATATACATTCAAGAGAAACTATTGAAAAGTTCTTGATAATATGATACATTCAAGAGAAACTATTGCAAAGTTATTGATAATATGATACATTCAAGAGAAACTATTGCAAAGTTATTGATAATATGATACATTCAAGAGAAACTATTGCAAAGTTATTGATAATATGATACATTCAAGAAAAACTATTGAAAAGTTCTTGATAATATGATACATTAAAGAGAAACTAATGAAAAGTTCTTGATAATATGATACATTCAAGAGAAACTATTGAAAAGTTATTGATAATATGATACATTCAAGAGAAACTATTGCAAAGTTATTGATAATATGATACATTCAAGAGAAACTATTGCAAAGTTATTGATAATATGATACATTCAAGAAAAACTATTGAAAAGTTCTTGATAATATGATACATTCAAGAGAAACTATTGAAAAGTTCTTGATAATATGATACATTAAAGAGAACCTATTGAAAAATTCTTGATAATATGATACATTAAAATTAAAAGGAATCTATTGAAAAGTTCCTGATAATATGATACATTAAAGGGAAGCAATTGAAAAGTTCTTGCTAATATACATTAAAGGAAAGCAATTGAAAAGTTCTTGATAATATGATACATTAAAGGGAAGCTATTTTGTCAAGGGAGGTTAGAAGAAACGTATTTACTTACCATTGTCCCGACGTAGGTGAAAACACTTCAACTCCCGCGATAGAAAATGTGCTAGAGGCTGAACTAAAAAGTCCTCCTAGAAATCCTAACTCTCTTTCATATTTGATTTGTACAGAGCTAATGACTCCAACGTCTGCTCTATACACAATATTGCTTGATATCTGCCTCAAATGATTCAGATGGTTATTTCTGTACACGATAAGACACAATCATACTAATTGATACACACGTTGGTAATTGTAGGCCTATAATAGCCATGTTATATTAGTTAGCTTAATTACTAGCTTAAATAAGTAGGCGTGTAATATAATTGGCTAATATACATGAGCTAAAATGAGATTTTATTTTATAATCATTAACTTAACGCATAGGTTCTCAACCTTTTTCGGCTTACCGCCCCCTTTTACAATTTTTTTCCGCCCACCGCCCCCCCCCCCAACTTAATTTTAATTAAACATAAATATAATTAATTCTAAAACAAATTTAGAAATTTTATGAAATATAAAAGACATTTTTAATAGCACTATATCATGTAATTTCTGTAATTATTAATGTTTAACATATAAACTCCTTAAATGGACAAAACAATTCATGCAGGAAATGTTTATTTACAACTGTTTAAAGTAAATTATTTTAATCCTATAATAATTAAATCTTGTTATGAATTAGAATACCATAATGTTGAATGTATATAAAGAAATAATAATAATCAGTAATATTTGTTATATTACAAATTACAAAACAGAACTTGATCGGCATCACTATTGAATCAAATCTGGAAACATTTGTTAAAGGGAGATAATTAACCCGTTACATTTGAGCTAATATTTCTGTATTTTTTTTCTTTTATAAAAAATAATTAATGGCTTACATTTATAACTTTAAAATGCTCAAACTGTAAAAAAGTATTTAAAAATTAAATATTATATGACTAAAGAATTTATATGTATATTTCCAAGCATTACAATAACTACCCAGTTTGTATGGTTACTACGTATCTATACCGCTTAATGGCACTCTAGAAATACCACTAATAGATTCAAACGGATTAAAGGACATCTCAGTAAAACTGAGATCAAAATAATTTTAATACTGGGTGACAGTCCCTTGAACCAGCAATGGGACCAGCCGGCCGCACACCATATTTGCCAAATACTGACCCCTACCTTATCGAAAAGTCATTGCGATTCCTATTTCTTTTTAGTTTAATAATATGTATCCCTACTGTTGGTGGGTGTCAGATATTTAGCAGCACTTACGTTTACATCATATTTCATTTAAAAACTAATCGATTCAAATAGCTGAGGTGTTCAAATTATACCAGGAACGTTTATACCACCCACTTGCCCTTCACCGCCCCCCAATCGCCGCCGGGAATGTCAGCGCCCCCCTAAAGCTTCTCACCGCCTCCCGGGATGGGGGGGGGGGGGCGCTAACGCCCCCGTTGAGAACCTATGAGTCTTGAGCCATGAATGTGAAACCAGTAGAAATACACACATAAACTTGACGTGATAAAATGTGAAACCAGTAGAAATACACACATAAACTTGTCGTGATAAAATGTGAAACCTGTAGAAATACACCCATAAACGTGTCGTGATAAAATGTGAAACCAGTAGAAATACACCCATAAACTTGTCGTGATAAAATGTGAAACCAGTAGAAATACACCCATAAACTTGTCGTGATAAAATGTGAAACCAGTAGAAATACACCCATAAACTTGTCGTGATAAAATGTGAAACCAGTAGAAATACACACATAAACTTGTCGTGATAAAATGTGAAACCAGTAGAAATACACCCATAAACTTGTCGTGATAAAATGTGAAACCAGTAGAAATACACCCATAAACTTGTCGTGATAAAATGTGAAACCAGTAGAAATACACCCATAAACTTGTCGTGATAAAATGTGAAACCAGTAGAAATACACCCATAAACTTGTCGTGATAAAATGTGAAACCAGTAGAAATACACCCATAAACTTGTCATGATAAAATGTGAAACCAGTAGAAATACACCCATAAATTTGTCGTGATCAAATGTGAATTGCGTAAAACACATCTTTAATTATGCACAATTTAATGACAGCTCTAAAGAAAGAGAAGCTTACAAAAATTATCACATGTCAAGTGACAGTTTACAAGAAAGATACAGAAGTAGCAAAATATATTTGAAAGTTAACACAACAGATTCAGGAGTAAGCATAAGATATTTGAAATCTAACAGACCAGATACAAGAGAAAGCATAAGATATTTGAAAGTTAACAGATCAGATACAAGAGGTAGCCTAAGATATTTGAAAGTTAACAGACCAGATACAAGAGGTAAGCATAAGATATTTGAAATCTAACAGACCAGATACAAGAGGTAGCAAATTATATTTGAAAGTTAACAGACCAGATACAAGAGGTAGCATAATATATTTGAAAGTTAACAGACCAGATACAAGAGGTAGCATAAGATATTTGAAATCTAACAGACCAGATACAAGAGGTAGCATAAGCTATTTGAAAGTTAACAGACCAGATACAAGAGGTAGCATAATATATTTGAAAGTTAACAGACCAGATACAAGAGGTAGCATGAGCTATTTGAAAGTTAACAGACCAGATACAAGAGGTAGCATAAGCTATTTGAAAGTTAACAGACCAGATACAGGAGTAAGTGTGGCTACGTTTAAAAAAAAGAGCTTGAATGTTACGGATATTGAGACAAAATTACGACCTCTGTATGGGGATAATGGAAAATTACGACATCTGTATGAGAATAATGAAAAATTACGACCTCTGTATGGGGATAATGGTAAATTACGACCTCTGTATGGGGATAATGGAAAATACGACCTCTGCATGGGGATAATGGAAAATTACGACATCTGTATGAGAATAATGGAAAATTACGACCTCTGTATGGGGATAATGGTAAATTACGACCTCTGTATGGGGATAATGGAAAATTACGACCTCTGTATGGGGAAAATGGAAAATTACGACCTCTGTATGGGGATAATGGTAAATTACGACCTCTGTATGGGGATAATGGAAAATTACGACCTCTGTATGGGGAAAATGGTAAATTACGACCTCTGTATGGGGAAAATGGTAAATTACGACCTCTGTATGGGGATAACGAAAAATTACGACCTCTGTATGGGGATAATGGAAAATTACAACCTCTGTTTGGGGATAATGGAAAATTACGAACTCTGTATGGAGATAATGTATGAGAGACAAATATGTCTTGCTTTAAACAGGTTGTCACCATTCAGAATTTATTTTATAATGTAGATTACGATTTCCTTTCACTAATTTAGATCTAAGCACAGTCTGTGTGTGTGCATGTTTGGCATCTTACTTGCTATTGATTGGCATTGCGTCAGTGGCATTCTTATCTCCTATCAAAGTAATATAAATCAAGCCAGTAGTATTGACCGCTGATGAAGCCGGGAAAACTTTCACATGGTAAGGATAACCTGTGCGAAATAAGTATATTATTTATTACTGATGCTTCTATATAGTTATATTTATAATATAATCTTAAAGGCTATAAATACCCAGTGTGTAGGCCAACATCATAAACGTCGAAACAACTCAGTAAATGTAAAACTAGCAATAAAAAAACTATTATTATTTTAAGAATTAAAGTTTAGTTTTTATTTATATACTATTTCATTATAAAGAAGGTGAATTCAAGAAAATCAATTTGTTTATATTATTTGTTAGTTTTCTAAAAACTGATTGACGCTATTTGTTTGATAAAGACTAAAGAAAAAAGCTACTCTATTAGATGTTTAAAGAAGTGATCGTTACTCCAAACTAATCATTTGAACTTACCACAGAAGGGTGGGCTGTGATGTGTGTCTACAAAAAACTTTCCTCTGGCAGGATATTCGTCCGATTTAAATCCAACACTACTGCAGCCAGCATCACAATTAAAGCATTCCCCATTTTCAAATTGTTCCTAACACAGTTGAGAGATTACATAGATACTATAGGCCTAATAATATATTTGATAATGTTTTTAAAACACTATAATATATAATAGGCTATAGTAATAGGCTACGTTTGCTTGGAATCTATTCATACCATGAGAAAAAGAATACTTTGACTATTGGACCATGTCTGAAATCTAAAAAAAGGTTTTCACCTAAACAAATGTAGGTCTAAATAATATGACGAGATTACATTTTGTACCATGTAGACTTGATAATGGTTAGGTTATAGTATAAGAATAATAATAATAATGAATTTTGTATAGCGCTACCAACAAACATAATGCAAGCTCAGAGCGCATTTAACATAACAACTAAGAACACGGATACAATCTATAGTCCAAGAGATAGAAAACTAAATGATGATTCAAAAACTTGACAAACATAGAACAAATCAAACAATAAAAACAACAAATGGCCGACCTAACATACTGGTAAGACAGTAGGACTAAAGCATGTTAACTAAGATAAATATTGAAATAATGAGTTTTTAAGTTCTTTTTGAAGGTATCAACGGAGCTTGTTTGACTCAGTTTAATGGGAAGTAGATTACACACTTTCGGACCGGATGTTGAGAAGGCTCTATGGCCAACGGTCTTCAGAGAGAAGCGGGACAGTTCCAGAAGCGAGGAGTCGGCAGAACGAAGTGTTCTTTGCGGAACATATGGTTTAGTTAGTTCCTTGAGATAGGACGGCATCTCATTATTATAAAGGCACTGGTGGCAAAGTAGCGCAACTTTATATTCGATTCTGGCTTTCACTGGAAGCCAATGGAGCTGACGCAGGAGAACTGTCACATAATCTCGCCTTGACTTACGCATGACTAGGCGAGAGGCACTGTCTTGTATACGCTGTAATTTGGCGACCTTATCGTCAGGTATCCCGATTAGTAGAGCATTACAGTAGTCGAGGCGCGAGAGTATAAAGGCAGCGGCAAGTTTCTTTGATATAATCAATAGTTAAATTCGTTATGTCGTGTCTATGTGAATACTACACATTTAGTTCTGTATATCCTATTGTATGTACGTGAACACGTACACAAGTAGGGTGGCAATTTCCCTCATCTGTCAAAATTAACGAAAAAAATATTTTTCTGACTGTTTGAGTATTCTATATGTTACATTCATTTCAAGCTTATTAAATTGATAAGCCGACGAGCTTTTGTCAATATGTTAATGAATCCAGTAAGATTATTCATTTCCACGTATTTTAACTATAAATGTGAGTTATATGAAAGGGGGATAACTAAGATATTTTTGATAAATGAACCATGCATAATTCTCCAACTAATCAGTTAAGTTTAAAAAAAATCTACGTTATAAATTATTTTCAATAATAAGAACAATTATTTTGATTACAATAAATATATCCCCCCCCCCACTCCCCAGACTAATTGGCTATCGGACTTAAAGAGACAACCAAGTGTTTTTATAAAGACAACCAAGTGTTTTTATAAAGACAACCAAGTGTTTTTATAAAGACAACCAAGTGTTTTTATAAAGACAGCCAAGTGTTTTTATAAAGACAACCAAGTGTTTTTTAAAGAGACAACCAAGTGTTTTTTAAAGAGACAACCAAGTGTTTTTATAAAGACAACCAAGTGTTTTTATAAAGACAACCAAGTGTTTTTATAAAGACAACCAAGTGTTTTTATAAAGACAACCAAGTGTTTTTATAAAGACAACCAAGTGTTTTTATAAAGACAACCATGTGTTTTTATAAAGACAACCAAGTGTTTTTATAAAGACAACCAAGTGTTTTTATAAAGACAACCAAGTGTTTTTTAAAGAGACAACCAAGTGTTTTTTAAAGAGACAACCAAGTGTTTTTATAAAGACAACCAAGTGTTTTTATAAAGACAACCAAGTGTTTTTATAAAGACAACCAAGTGTTTTTATAAAGACAACCATGTGTTTTTATAAAGACAACCAAGTGTTTTTATAAAGACAACCAAGTGTTTTTATAAAGACAACCAAGTGTTTTTATAAAGACAACCAAGTGTTTTTATAAAGACAACCAAGTGTTTTTTATAAAGACAACCAAGTGTTTTTATAAAGACAACCAAGTGTTTTTTAAAGAGACAACCAAGTGTTTTTATAAAGACAACCAAGTGTTTTTTAAAGAGACAACCAAGTGTTTTTATAAAGACAACCAAGTGTTTTTTAAAGAGACAACCAAGTGTTTTTATAAAGACACCAGACTATAATTGCTAAAGAAACAAAACGGACGAGCCTTCTGGGTCGTATGTCAAGGGCTGAACGATGTTCAGGGGTGAACCAAGGGGTTCTGTCCAGGTGTCAGTCACCCTACGGCACGCAGAAGGCGTGGCGTGCCTTGTTACTTAGGGTATGGTTTCCGCATCCACTTTCAACTTTTTTTTCCCACTGCGGAATTATCGTGTTGGCTGGCCCATATACCTAGACTGTCGCCCGGTAGCGCAAAGCCTATAATATAGGCATTGGCATCCAGACACCAGTGTGGGATTGAGTTTGGAACACTGCGCTCATTGCTTCCTCTCCACCGATCCTCGGGGCCTCTCGACGGTACAAAAAGTCTCGTACGCGCAGCAGGAGATGTCCCCCCCCCCTTGCGTTAGCTCACCGTGGGGTCTTGATGCAACCGTACATGTGGTTTCCACACTACACCGCTTTGAGGCCCATGGATGCATAAAAACACCAGAAGCATTTGCAGAGCAAGTGGTTCTCAATAAAGCCAAGCTAGAATTAGACACCTTAAATTCCTGCGCCGATCATGGATAATCTTATAGCGAACAGTTATATATAGCTCACCCATTTTACTACATTTGTAAAGCCGACTAAATATAACTAACAGCCACTGTTGGCATTGCTATAAATTTTTTTTTATTCCTTTGGCCTTTTGTTTTCATTTAAATTCATTTAATCCATACATTTTAAACAAATAGGACCTAATGCCTTTTATTGTGACTAATATTTCACAGCAAACCAAGCAAACCATTACTTCAGTTAACAAAGATGTTACTGTTCAAATCACTGAATCTGATACTCTTATACTTATACCGGGGAAGAATGTTTCAGAAGCAAGCCAGGTAAAAGTGGATCAGATGCCCGAATGCCTTAACTGGGCACATACAAAATGCACATGTGTTAAAATTGTGATAGTTATGAAATAAATTAAAAAAATATAATCCATGGGGCTGTTTACTCCATACATGTTGGCATTTTACCCCCAGTGCGGAGGTAAAAAGCTACAGAATTTTTAAAAATCACGTTTCATGACCTAAATTCTGACTTTTGGTAGCATTTGTCATGCTGACCTTAAAAAACTCAAAATTACTAGTTTTTAATAGAAAAATAATTAGATATTGATGGTTTGAAAAATTGGGTGGGCATTTTACCCCATGTTACCCTAGACAGCCCCCTACATAAAATATATAGTGTGTGTGTATGTGAACACTTACAAAAGTACTTATGTCTATAGAATACTTACAAAGGAATTGCAAGGGTAGGCTGTAAAATTGCAAGTTGTGTCTATTGACTCTAAGAATATATCATGAGCACGACCATGACTGCAAGCTACTAAGTTTTCCAATGAGGAGTTGCCTATTGATAAATACATCATTTAATCATCAGTCGGTAGTATATTGTACACACATACCGCTCTGCAATCCATACATATTGAATAATAAAAATATGCATAATATTTGCTCATGTATGGGTCTAATGTTTTCTATAATATTGTATTAATCAAGCTTTGTCTAGCTTGCACCTACAAATCGTACTCAATACACTTTTTTTTAAATTTATAGAACGTACCTACCCCCGAAATATCAGTTTAAGTAAAACCTGTGACATTTTGTGACACAAACAATTCACAAATGTTACAGTTATAGCTTACTGTGAAATTAACCCTGCATGTGGTTGGTATAGTTTCTACAAGCTTAAAACTAAAGAATATTGTAGCCTACTTGGCGCAGTAAAATAGTAAGCTATAGCTTGTATCTATGCCAGAAAATTTCATGATATAAACCAAGGGTCATGATTGGGACGTATATAAAATTAGTATTGCAAGATTCTGAAATAAATAATTCAGATTTGTTCTATTGATATTGAATGGGCAAAAACATTAACATTAGCAGTTCTGTGGAGCCTCACTAGGTCTCAACAAAAGGCCTGGCTGTATAGTGGCACTCAAGGCTGCCTGTTGCACAACCGTGATAAAGACGGTATAAAGTAAAGTACCCTTCGGACCGAATTGATCCATAGGTGTGGCCACGGCATACTAGGTGATTGTGTGGCCAGCACTATGCACAGCCGCCTTTACTTTACCCCAACTCAGGGACATCCTCCAGACCCGGGAAAAAATCCTAGCCTGCACCAAGATTCGAGCCCGGGACCTTCGGCTCGCCAGTCGAACGCACTGCCGCTCGGCTACCGTGCCCCTTATAGACGGTACACACGTTTACAAACTTTATGTTATTGATCTTATTTCAAACATTCGTATGAAAGCTATATTTATTCTAGAAACAAGCATTTATCAAGTGTATTGTTAAAGTTGCACAGAAAAGTGGTTTACATTATGATTGTAATAAAATTAACTTCACTCCACTGAACAAACCATCTGCACCTGGGGTCGGCAACCTTTTAATACTGGTGTGCCAAAGTAGGATTTCTAATTTATTCAGCGTGCCAACAGTTCTAAAAGTCAACCCACACTTTCTTGTAGAAGAGACTCTAATTGTCTTTTTCGGAGTCTTCGGCGTGGCAAGTCTGGCACGGCACGCGTGCCGTAGATTTCCGACCCCTGATCCGCACCATCATCGACTTACCTCCACTGAACAAGCCATCTACACCATCATGACAACCTGGTTGTTTCTCTCCGCCGTTGACATAGAAATCCACATCGCCACTTTCATCCATTAAACCGAAACCTCCTGACAGTAAATTGAAAGCCGCGCCATCGGTATGGACAACATCTACAAACTGAGCATCCTCTTTGTCTAGCTTGACGGTGGATGTAAACTGCTTGAAACTAGGTTCTGCTGGATCTAGACCTAGAAGGGAATCAATTAAACTGCTTGAAACTAGGTTCAGCTGGATCTAGACCTAGAAGGGAATCAATTAAACTGCTTGAAACTAGGTTCAGCTTGATCTAGACATAGAAGGGAATCAATTAAACTGCTTGAAACTAGGTTCAGCTGGATCTAGACCTAGAAGGAATCAATTAAAATGTTTGAAACTAGGTTCAGCTGGATCTAGACCTAGAAGGAATCAATTAAACTGCTTGAAACTAGGTTCAGCTGGATCTAGACCTAGAAGGGAATCAATTAAACTGCTTGAAACTAGGTTCAGCTTGATCTAGACATAGAGGGAATCAATTAAACTGCTTGAAACTAGGTTCAGCTGGATCTAGGCCTAGAAGGGAATCAATTAAACTGCTTGAAACTAGGTTCAGTTGGATCTAGACCTAGAAGGGAATCAATTAAACTGCTTGAAACTAGGTTCTGCTGGATCTAGGCCAAGAAGGGAATCAATTAAACTGCTTGAAACTAGGTTCAGTTGGATCTAGACCTAGAAGGGAATCAATTAAACTGCTTGAAACTAGGTTCTGCTGGATCCAGATAGAAGGGAATCAATTAAACTGCTTGAAATTATGTTCAGCTGGATCTAGAACTAAAAGGGAATCAATTAAACTGCTTGAAACTAGGTTCTGCTGGATCTAGACCAAGAAGGGAATCAATTAAACTGCTTGAAACTAGGTTCAGCTGGATCTAGACCTAGAAAGGAATCAATTAAACTGCTTGAATTTGAAACTAGGTTCAGCTGGATCTAGACCTAGAAAGGAATCAATTAAACTGCTTGAATTTGAAACTAGGTTCAGCTGGATCTAGACCTAGAAAGGAATCAATTAAACTGCTTGAAACTAGGTTCAGCTGGATCTAGACCTAGAAAGGAATCAATTAAACTGCTTGAATTTGAAACCAGGTTCAGCTGGATCTAGACCTAGAAAGGAATCAATTAAACTGCTTGAATTTGAAACTAGGTTCAGCTGGATCTAGACCTAGAAAGGAATCAATTAAACTGCTTGAATTTGAAACTAGGTTCAGCTGGATCTAGATCTAGAAAGGAATCAATTAAACTGCTTGAATTTGAAACTAGGTTCAGCTGGATCTAGACCTAGAAAGGAATCAATTAAACTGCTTGAAACTAGGTTCAGCTGGATCTAGACCTAGAAAGGAATCAATTAAACTGCTTGAATTTGAAACCAGGTTCAGCTGGATCTTGGCCTAGAAAGGAATCAATTAAACTGCTTGAATTTGAAGCTAGGTTCAGCTGGATCTAGACCTAGAAAGGAATCAATTAAACTGCTTGAATTTGAAACTAGATTCAGCTGGATCTAGATCTAGAAAGGAATCAATTAAACTGCTTGAATTTGAAACTAGGTTCAGCTGGATCTAGACCTAGAAAGGAATCAATTAAACTGCTTGAAACTAGGTTCAGCTGGATCTAGACCTAGAAAGGAATCAATTAAACTGCTTGAAACTAGGTTCAGCTGGATCTAGACCTAGAAAGGAATCAATTAAACTGCTTGAAACTAGGTTCAGTTGGATCTAGACCTAGTAGGGTATCAATTAAATTCTACATATGACAGTATGGTTTTATAAAGGCATGCTGGCATCACTGCACATTTAAAAGCTATACGATCTTTTCAAAAGAAAGCACATTGATTGTTCTGTAAAACCAAATTCATAAAAACATTTTTCTGATACTTTTCTTTACATGATTCATTTATCCCGAAAAATGATCTAAGACTTAAGACATAGTCGTAGCCACGAGGGTGAGGGGTGGGGACAAGTTCCTATTTATTGAGAATAATACGGTCTATACAGTTTTTCTTCTTGCAATTTTTTGCAGAAATACTGTCAAATATAAATCTCATTTTAAAGTTTTAACAGCTATTGATAATTAGATAAACATGTATTTTAATAATAGTTTAGAGTGACATTATTCACCTTTAGTAAACCTACTACCCCCCCCCCCCCCCTCCCAACCAAATGGTGCACTTTCCCTACACACCCTGCACTATTTGCCACCCTTGTTTGATATAATAATAGTAACGCAGCTCATTTATAAAAATCATTAATAATTTTTACTATACGAAGCAAAATAGTTTAGCAATTAATTATGCTGTACATTTCGAAATAGCAAGCATTAAAATAAAACTTTTCTAATAAGCTAATTCATAGGGCATAAAGTACTATCAATACATACTTACATAGATTAATCACAATCATACATTTCAAGGTGTAGTATACTATAGTAAAGGCCATCATTGAGTAAATGCTAAGACACATTATAAGAATATGGAACCAATTAAACGTGGACTAAATAATGTGGCGAAAATAAATTTTCCACATTATGACCTATATATTATAAAGTCATTGTTTTCCCTGGGATGTTAATTCAAATGGAAGTATCTGAACAATCCGATTTTGAAAATAAATCAACATTTAAACACCTTAGTATTATATAAACCAAAATAAGCTTATAGTGTAAAGTACTATAGAGTTCTGCTTTGGTGCATCTAGTTTGACACAGCATTTAGTGCTTTAAAAGGAAATCTGGGTCGTGTTTTAAGTTGTTCTGTGCAGATATAATATAAGTAATAGGCTACTATTTGCTTTTACAAAACCTCTTCCTCTGTTGCCATAGAAAGTATTTTCTTTTGTAAAAAAATCAAATGTTAGACTATTTAATACCACCTTTTTAAAGGTTTAGAAACATACAAAAAGTATTTTAAGATCATTTTTACCACTAATTCGTCCTATTCGGTTAGGGCCTATAAGTTGACCAACAAAGCCACACAAATGTGCCCCAAGCGAATGACCAATAAGATGGACTTGACCCAAATCTAAACTCTGGTTCTGCATCATTTCCAGTACAACTTTGACTTCCGAGGCAACAACTCGAATATTTGCTGTCGCTTGTGGAAAATCTGGTAAAGTGGCACCCTTGCTCCAATCGACGGCAACAACGTTGAAATCTCCCTAGGAAAAGTGAGTTTAGCCATATGTCATCAAAATATCCGTATTTAATTGTATTATCTCATCTTTGTATGCAACAAACGTAAGAAATATATAATTAACTTAAACAACAAAGTAAATATCAGTAACATAGCGTGACTTACGACAGATAGAAGCTTATCTTTCATACGGAATATCCATGGCGTCTTTTCAAAAGAGGATGAGAAACCATGAATGACAAATTTTGTAGGTTTACTGGAGTCAAAGTTAGAGGTGATCAAGCTATTTTCATCAGTAAAGTTGAGGACATCGTGGTTGACAGTATTATTTCGAGTAAACAGCCATATTCTGACATCTAATTCTTCAGGGGATCTTGGTAACACACCATGAGTGTTGTTGAAAGGAGGACTGTTGTTAAAGCAGCCTAATATTTCATAACATACTTCACTTTCATTGTATGCTAGCTGAGCATGTATCCCTACAGCAAAAGCTGGAAAACAAATATAACATTTCTATATACTCGAAACACACAAAGAGTATTTCTATATACTCGTAATACACATTGAACATTTCTATATACTCGAAACACTCAAAGAGTATAAAACATTTCTATACTCGTAATAGGCCTACACTTATAATATTTCTACATAGGCCTACTCGTAAAACACATAGAACATTTCTATATACTCGTAAAACACATATAACATTTATATATCCTCGTAATACACTTATAACAGTTCTGTTTAGGCATACTCGTAAACACATAATATAACATTTCTATATACTCGTAATGCACATAGAAAATTTTTATATAATCGTAATACACATAGAACATTTATATATATACTCGTAAGATACATAGAACATTTCTATATTCTCGTAATATATATATAAAGAACATTTTTATATACTCGTAATATACATAGAACATTTATATATATACTTGTAATAGCCTATACATAGAACATTTATATAATTTCGTAATACACTTAGAACATTTATATATATACTCGTAATATACATAGAATATTTCTATATTCTCGTAATACACATAGAGCATTTTTATATACTCGTAATATACATAGAACATTTCTATATTCTCGTAATATAGGCTATATAGAACCGTTTTATTTTCCATAACATCAACAACAATTCTATTGCGCAAATAAAATGGGCCAAACAAAAAGGAACGTAAAAACTTTATTATACAAACACTTTACCACACGCAAAAATATAATAATATAGGTTAGAGTAATTAGTAATTTTGAAAGACCCTTTAACGTCTAGTTGACGAGTTTCAGCTCGCGGCAAGAATTGGTTCGCTAGCCAGTCAGTCAGAAAATATTGCGAAGTTAGAGGATGCCCATTAATTACGTCAGCAATTTTTAGGTAATATTTACCTCCTCAACCCACTCCCTTGTCTACAAAACTTTCAGACACCCCTCCTCCATATAAAATTATTCAACATTTTTTTACCTCCCCCTACCCCGTAATATGTAGCCTAACACAATTTTTATACGCCGGCTTTTATGTTTTAAAAAAAATTGAGATGTCAATAATTACTTTGAATACACTTTTAAACGTGTTTAACATATTTCAATTTCACTATAGGCCTAACTCTAATAGCCACTAAGGAGGGGGTGTAACTAGGTGGAAAAGGGCAAATGCCGAATTTAATTTTGTATTAATTTTAAAAATAACATCGTAAATTTGGCATTACCATCATGTGAGTTTACATACTTGGGAGAGGGAATAACTATTGGTTTGAAATCTAATTTCTAGAACCGAAATTTGGTTTTGGTTAAAAAAAAAGATCGATTTTAACACCCCTGAACAAAAGAACCCCCCCCCCCCACATACACAATTTGCATCCTCCCTTATGGCCACTTGCTCTTTGTTTCAGGGGCTGTCTAAGTTTAAGCTATGATTAAATAAAGGTTTTTGACAGGCACGTTAGTGTGTGTCATGTCATACACACGTACGACTAATTTCCATTTTTTTTTTAAATTAAATTTATTATAAAGAGTAAAATTGTTGTCGATATTTTTTCTTGAACCCCTCCCTCCCGACCCCGTATCAACAATTGTTATACTTTTTACCCTCTTCCTCTCTATTTTGTTGACATAATTATCTTATATATTACAGACGCTCCTTCTATAAAGAAGAATTAATGGTAGAACCCTTAACTATAAAGATTTTGTAAACCTAAGGGAATAGATCTATAAATGATCGAAAATTTAAAAAAAGAAACCTAATATTTAGTCTATAATTCAGTGGAAAGAAATACACGAGTATGTTAGACAGCCACTTTAAAAAAGAATTGAATAAAATTTACGAAAATAAGATAGAATGTGCTGTCAAATTAAACACGTCTATGCGCCAAGTTTAAGCTCGAAAGCATGACAGAAAGTGGGCCAATAGCCTTACATAAATCAGGTCGGCACAAACTTTAAAGAAGTCAACGGGGAAAATGAAATATACACATTTTAAAGAAGTGGTGTCACTGGCACTGCGATTGTGGCAAGTTAAATGTGGAGTCATTGGCACTGCGATTGTGGCAAGTTTAATGTGGTGTCATTGTCACTTCGATTGTGACAATTTTAATGTGGTGTCATTGTCACTTCGACTGTGGCAAGTTTAAAATCAATATAATGACGAGAAGTGGGTCAATGAAGAAATCATAAAAGAATGCACTTTATATATTCTGTGGATGAATGTCAAATCAAATAGCTCTAAAAGTGCCAATATTTGGGGTACCGGTATATCAAAATGAGTAAAGCGTTTAAGAATTACAATTAAATATTATTTATACTAACCTGACAACACTATAAAAAATAGCATGTTGTTAGACAGTCTAACTGTAGGTTCTAATAGGTAGGTTACAATGATAATAATATAATCTTTTTCTTAAACATATGTTTGGGTTCTCAAGACTTTTATCTTTAACGTACAGAGGTTTTTTTAAGTGAACAAAATATACATAATCTAGCTATACATAATTCATCCTATCAATTTATCTATCTATCCATCTAATCTATATGTATATATATATATATATATATATATCAATTTATCTATCTATGCGACTAATCTAAATGTATATATATATTTATCTATCTATCTATCTATTTATCTATCTATCTATTTAATCTATGTATGTATGTATCTATCTATATATCTTTTATGTATGTATTTATGTATGTGTGTATCTATATATCTATTATGTATGTATTTATGTATGTATGTATGTATCTATCTATCTATTATGTATGTATTTATGTATGTGTGTATGTGTCTATTTTCTATTTGAAGAACAAGCATCTTATATTGATTTTTTTTTTAAAGTGAAAAAATATACATAATCTAGCTATCCATATATCTGCTTATCTATCTATGAACCTATTTATGTATCTATCTATTTAATCTATGTATGTATGTATGTATCTATCTATTTATATATCTATCTATTTATTATGTATGTATTTATGTATGTATGTAGTATTTGAAGAATTAAACAAGCATCTTACATTAATTCAGCATAGCACACATAAAAAATAAGCATTACATAAAAGTAATCAGTCATATAGAAGTACTGTTGAAGCATCAGACCTGATGGAATTTATGTGATACCCCAATAGTTTTTATTCGTTACTTTAATTCACTTGTTTCCTCACAGTTTATTTCTTCATATACCAACGACTTTTTTGTTAGATGAGTTATAAAATACTTTGTATGTTTTTTTAAGGGAAGTTTACTTTGAAATAGCTGATTTTATTTTTATTTATTTTGGTATCACAGAAAGTCCAGACGCTTTCATAGATATAAGGTGTAAAGCTCTATAAGCCTAGATGGCTCTATAAAATAGTATACTATAGACACTGAAAATTGGAAAAAGAGGGATTGGGGGGCGGGGGGACAAAACTGCAAGCTAATTTTTAAAAAGATCAAAACAAGATGTTTATATTTCTAAAAATTATAGTGTTTTTATACCTGTACATCTATTGACAAAGCCAAATGAAGGTAGGCTAAATACAAATGGTTTGAGTAACTATTGATTCAATGGTTTCATTATGTTACTGCACGAATTCGGAGAAATTAATGTATGAAATATTTATTGGGACTTTAACTCAGAAAGACGCAATAAATGAATAATAAATCAATTGGTCCCTAAGCTAGACTTGGACATAGAAATTATTGATGATCACATGTCACGAACTAATTCCACCGTTACCACTGGAGCTTGTCTTACAAGTCAATGAAATGTCCAGTTTTAGTGTGTACCTACAGAAGCAATGAGCAAGCATTTCATCTATCACATGCTACACTAAATGCAGTCAAAGTTAAATACAAAATACAATTTAGCACAGTCAGTCTTGACACTGTGTATGTGCTTCTAACTATGACAGACAATAGTAAAGTATTCACAAGTTTGGCTGTTTCTATTTAGTTCCTAACTTGAACACAGCAATATGTTACGTCTATATGTCGCATTCTTTGTTAGCTGCTGTAACATTGGTCACTGTATTGGATCGCCGGATGTCACCTGGACAACTCCATTCAACTCTGACCGAACATCCATAGAACAGTAAGTAGATACTAATAATGACCGTGATATTGATAAAGTAATAATCTAAAAATAGACAAAGTGATAATTATAGATAGATTAACTGATTATTCTGTATATAGATAGGTTAAAGAAAACATTTGTAGATATACAAAATGATAATATCTAGGAGCCATAATATCAGACGAAGGCTCAAAGCCAGAAATTCTTGCCAGAATGTCCCAGACAACCGCAGCATTGAGCAAACTTAAACACATCTGGCAAAGCAAGAAATTCTCTCTCAGATCAAAGATTCGACTAATGCGCTCTCTGGCGACGTCGGTTTTCTTGTATGGATGCGATGCTTAGACACTCACTGCAGACCTCCAAAGAAGAATCAGAGCATATCACAAACGAAGTGGTACGTAATGAAATAGCTGCTGCCATCGGCCCATACGAGGACCTTCTCACCTCAATTAAGAAGAAAAAACTGAGATGGTATGGACACGTAGCAAGATCTGGAGGTATTTCAAAGACTATAATGCAGGGCACAGTCCAGGGAGGAAGAAAAAGAGGCAGGCAAAAGAAGAGATGGGAAGACAACATCAAGGAGTGGACCGGCCTGTCGTTCATCGACTCCCAAAGGGCATCACAGGACCGGAACAAATGGCAAGAGATTGTTAACAGTCAACAATGGTGCCCCAACGACCCACCCACGGGTTAAGGTATAGGTGAAGGTGAAGGTGAAAGTGATAATTATAGATACCCGTAAATATAAAAAGTGATTTTTCTAGATACACAAAAGGTGTTGTAATTATACACAGGCCTACTGATAAAATGATTATTTTAGATATAGAGGAAATGCTACAGTGATATTTATTAAGATAATTCTAGATGTAGATAAAGTGAAACACCTATCTATAGATACACTGGTTATTTTAGATTAACATTAATATATATTAGGCCCTATTTATACTCTTTGTATATCAAAGTTAATAACAGATACCAGTCAAGAAAAAAGAAAATTATCTGTGTAAACAATGTATGTAAATAAAGTGATAATTCTAGGTATAAATAGTGATAATTAATGTTAGACTCATAGATAGATTGATTGTTCTAGATAGGCCTATGGATAACGTGATAATAAAAATAACTTGAAGTTAAAGTGATGATTCTAAATATCGATAAAGAGATAATATTAGATATAAGTAAAGTGATAATTCTAGATATAGTTAAAGTGTTGTAAAGTGAATTCATTGTAAGGTGAACTGTAATTGTGCTTTAAAACAGCGTTAAATCTAATGAAGAAAACTGTGTATGCATGAATTTTTAATGTGATTTGCTAATAACATTAGGACTATAATTATGCCATACTAATGTTTAAAAAATGTGATTTGCTTATAACGTTATGACTATAATTATGTCATGCTAATGTTTAAAAAATGTGATTTGCTTATATACTTATAACGTAAAGACTATAATTATGTCATACTAATGTTACGAAAATGTGATTTGCTTATAACGTTAAGACTATAATTATGTCATACTAATGTTTAAAAAATGTGATTATAACATTAAGACTATAATTATGTCATACTAATGTTTTTTAAAATGTGATTTGATTATAACGTTAAGACTATAATTATGTTATACTAATGTTCAGGATGTCTACCAGTATCACCAATAACCCGAGAAATAAAGTTTACCTCTGGACCAAATACACAGGGACAGGTAAAATAACAGGAAGAGCTTTACAAAATCATAGCTTGATGGTAAGCTTTATATCCAATGATGTATTGTATCTGTTTTACATTTTAAGTAAATAGATTTTTAGCTTGTGTTTAAGCATTATTGTTGTCTAAAACAGGGCTGATAAATTTAGATAAAGGATTGGCATAGTTGTATGTAGTGTGGTGATCAGATACGTAGGCTGAATTACTTTAAAAACGACAACGGTAAATATGGCAATGTAAATATGGCAACGGTAAATATGGCAACACAGTGTGGTGATCAAGTTTGTAGGCTACATAGTGTGGTGATTTACTATATTGGCTACATGGTATGGTGATCTGAAATGACTATAGATGATATCTTTCGTAATTTTAAAACATATTTTTATGTGGATATATTGAAAAAAAGGTATTCTTATTAAATGTGTTAAGTTTAATTACATAGGGATTGCGTCTCATTTTGTAAAATTTAGAATAAAATACTGTATAAATAAATTTTTGGCAAAATTTTAAGAATAATTTATTTGGATATTTAACTGAAGTCAGATGGAAAGGACACACTATATAGCTAGCATATAGTTGTTTATCTTGCGATATTGACAAAACATCATTAGATGCAAGCTAAAAGCAATCAATAACATTAATATTGAACTGTAGTAGACATGTTTGAAACAATTGAATAAAGAAAACAAGATTTACATTTAATAACACACGAAATGAATTGATGTAACTATTTAATTCGTCTTAACAATAAACAAAATGTATGAACTGAATTACTTACTCTGTCTCAACAACAAAAAGAATCGAGTCAATGTGAATCAATGAAAATATTAAATTCGCTTCAGCATAAAACAAAATAATTACATGTAATTATTTAATTTGACTCATCAATAAACGGAATAAATCGATGAAACTATTGAATTCATATCATTTTCAAAGTTTATTATCAATTTTGTTTCAGAGATATTTCGGTAAACAAGATGTAAGTCAGTGCGCCTTTGAATGTCTAAAGAATGTCAACTGTGAGTCGTTTAATTATGAACATTCTTCTGCTACATGTGAACTAAACAATGCAAGTCACACTAGTTCGGGGAATGAATTAGTTGCCTCTTCAACTAAAGACTATTTTTTAAAGAATTCATTTTCAATCGACAAGGTGAGCTAAATGTTTTATCATATTTTCTATTTGCAAAAAGTGAATATTTAAAAAAATGGGAACAATAAAGTTATTTTTTTCCAAAAGACAAACATTGATATTATAGGCTAAACATATGTAAAGCATATTATTAAATACTACAATAGTTTATAAAACCATTAAAAAGAAGAATAACAGAATGAGAGAGGAAGAAAGAGCGAGAGAGAAATAGATAACAGATATATTATATTGTCCATATGTTATAAAGATGTTTTAAATGGCGTAGAAATTATAACATTGCAATACAATAAACACGAGTAGCTAAGTGATATAATTAATAATGATGTAAAAGGACACACTATATCATCGTTATCAACAATTTGGGAAGGGTGGGAACAATTGTTCATTTTCATTTGGCCATGCATATCCACAGATTATAGAATGAACTCAATTCAAATAATACATTATATATGATTGAATTAAATGCGTACGTGTAGGGATATATGTTTAAAGGGACAATATAAAATTTAGGTTTCTTAAAGATTTAAAATTGGTGACTCTATCTAGGTCTCACAACTGACACATAATTGGTGACTCTATCTAGGCACACAACTGACACATAATTGGTGACTCTATCTAGGTCACACAACTGACACATAATTGGTGATTCTATCTAGGAACACAACTGACACATAAATTGTGACTCTATCTAGGCACACAACTGACACATAAATTGTGACTCTATCTAGGCACACAACTGACACATAAATTGTGACTCTATCTAGGCACACAACTGACACATAAATTGTGACTCTATCTAGGCACACAACTGACACATAAATTGTGACTCTATCTAGGCACACAACTGACACATAAATTGTGACTCTATCTAGGCACACAACTGACACATAAATGGTGACTCTATCTAGGCACACAACTGACACATAAATTGTGACTCTATCTAGGCACACAACTGACACATAAATTGTGACTCTATCTAGGCACACAACTGACACATAAATGGTGACTCTATCTAGGCACACAACTGACACATAAATTGTGACTCTATCTAGGCACACAACTGACACATAAATGGTGACTCTATCTAGGCACACAACTGACACATAATTGGTGACTCTATCTAGGTCACACAACTGACACATAAATGGTGACTCTATCTAGGCACACAACTGACACATAATTGGTGATTCTGTCTATGCACACAACTGACACAAAAATGGTGACTCTATCTAGGCACACAACTGACACATAAATGGTGACTCTATCTAGGCACACAACTGACACATAAATGGTGACTCTATCTAGGCACACAACTGACACATAATTGGTGACTCTATCTAGGCACACAACTGACACATAAATGGTGACTCTATCTAGGCACACAACTGACACATAAATGGTGACTCTATCTAGGCACACAACTGACACATAATTGGTGACTCTATCTAGGTCACACAACTGACACATAAATGGTGACTCTATCTAGGCACACAACTGACACATAATTGGTGATTCTGTCTATGCACACAACTGACACAAAAATGGTGACTCTATCCAGCACAACTGACACATAAATGGTGACTCTATCTAGGCACACAACTGACACATAAATGGTGACTCTATCTAGGTCACACAACTGACACATAAATGGTGATTCTGTCTATGCACACAACTGACACAAAAATGGTGACTCTATCCAGGCACACAACTGACACATAAATGGTGACTCTATCTAGGCACACAACTGACACACAAATGGTGACTCTATCTAGGCACACAACTGACACATAAAGAGAACATCGCAACAAATTTTATCGAGGCACTATATCTTTCAATTTAAACATATAATTAGTCACAAACGACTTGCAACATCAGAATTTATTACATTAGAATCTATGGTTCTAATTAATTAGCTCAGCTGATGATTGATTGAACGCATAATTGGAATTGAATTCCGTGGTTGAATTTTTTTTATCGTTGTTGCAGTTCAAAGTGTTCCGACCAGAAAAAATTGTCCAGCATTTACACGGACGATTCTGTTGCGCGCCTCGATGCCCAATCCGTATTTAAAGCACTGGCTGATATGGGCATCATTTTCCTCAATGCGACTGAGAGAATCTTTGTTTTGTCTCCCCTCTCCAATGAAGAAATACTGGCACGGGCTTTGGTTAAGGAGGCCGCAAGATTATCAGTATCCAATCCAAGAATAGTATAGATTCTTGCAAATACCACAAGATATCTGTCAACATCACCCAACATTTCCAGCTCTACTATTTGGCCCATGTTTTCTTCTTCATTCCAGTCTATACCATTGAAATAGGGATGGCTCTGGAATACGGAGAATCAAAGTTTAGATAACTAAGTCACTTTAATGCTTGCATAGTAAAGAAAAATTATGATATTTTGTGTGCAAATTATTCATTATCCTTAATTGTTAATACCATTACGTCTAATATCATACGCCTGATACTATTTCAATGTATATCTACCCATATTAAGCTTATATTTATATCTATATTGTATTTCTAGTTTTATTGTATTTCTACCTATATTTTATTTCTACCTGTATTAAATTTCTACCAATATCGTATTTTTACCTATATTGTATTTTATCTATATTGTATTTCTACCTATATTGTATTTCTACATACATTGTATTTCTACCTATATTGTATTTTTACCTATACTGTACTTCTACCTATATTGTATTTCTACCTATATTGTACTTCTACCTATATTGTATTTCTACCTATATTGTATTTCTACCTATATTGTATTTCTACCTATATTGTATTTCTACCTATATTCTATTTCTACCTATATTGTATTTCTACTTTTATTGAATTTCTACCTATATGGTATTTCTATAAGCCTATAAGCTTATTGCATTTTGTCTTTATGATTTTCTATTAAATTTCTTGTACCTTTATATCAAGCATTTCGTTTTCCGCACACAATCTTCGTTTAGGGTCTTTAATCAGCAACCTTTGACACAGATCTAATGCATCCTTGTCTGTAAATAACCACTCCGGATATTTTTCTTTTAGTTTCGTAACACTTTGATATCTAATGTTACACAAACATATATTTTGATCAGATGCATAAATATAAATAAATGGATATCACATTATTACACTGATATTGTCTAATTAGATTTATAAATTCTACTGTGATGCCAGAGACTCCAATCTATTGCTAAATATTCTATTGTGTTGCTAGAGATTCCAATCTATTGCTAGATATTCTATTGTGTTGCTAGATATTCCAATCTATTGCTAGATATTCTAATGTGTTTTTCTAGATATTCCAATCTATTGCTAAATATTCTATTGTGTTGCTAGATATTCCAATCTATTGCTAGATATTCTATTGTGTTGCTAGATATTCCAATCAATTGCTAAATATTATACTGTGTTGTTAGATATTCCAATCTATTGCTAGATATTCTATTGTGTTGCTAGATATTCCAATCTATTGCTAAATATTCTATTGTGTTGCTAGATATTCCAATATATTGCTAAATATTCTATTGTGTTGCTAGATATTCCAATCGATTGCTAAATATTCTATTGTGTTGCTAAATATTCCAATCTATTGCTAGATATTCTATTGTGTTGCTAGATATTCCAATCTATTGCTAGATATTCTATTGTGTTGCTAGATATTCCAATCTATTGCTAGATATTCTATTGTGTTGCTAGATATTCCAATCTATTGCTAGATATTCTAGTGTGTTGCTAAATATTCCAATCTATTGCTAGATATTCTATTGTGTTGCTAGAGATTCCAATATATTGCTAGATATTCTATTGTGTTGCTAGATATTCCAATCTATTGCTAGATATTCTAGTGTGTTGCAAGATATTCCAATCTATTGCTAGATATTCTATTGTGTTGCTAGATATTCCAATCTATTGCTAGATATTCTATTGTGTTGCTAGATATTCAAATCTATTGCTAAATATTCTATTGTGTTGCTAGAGATTCCAATCTATTGCTAGATATTCTATTGTGTTGCTAGATATTCCAATCTATTGCTAAATATTCTATTGTGTTGCTAGAGATTCCAATCTATTGCTAAATATTCTATTGTGTTGCTAGATATTCCAATCTATTGCTAAATATTCTATTGTGTTGCTAGATATTCCAATCTATTGCTAGATATTCTATTGTGTTGCGAGATATTCCAATCTATTGCTAGATATTCTATTGTGTTGCTAGATATTCCAATCTATTGCTAGATATTCTATTGTGTTGCTAGATATTCCAATGTATTGCTAGATATTCTATTGTGTTGCTAGATATTCTAATCTATTGCTAGATATTCTATTGTGTTGCTAGATATTCCAATCTTTTGCTAGATATTCTATTGTGTTGCTAGATATTCCAATCTATTGCTAGATATTCTATTGTGTTGCTAGATATTCCAATCTATTGCTAGATATTCTATTGTGATGCTAAAGGTTAAAGCATACAGTATTGCTTGAGACTTGAGAGTTTATTGTATTGCTTGATATTTCATATAGTCTATAGCCAGCGACTCTATGTTAATGCTAAAAAGTCCTTTATATTGTTTGACATTCTTTTGATATGCTAACGATTATCTTAAACGAAACATTCTATTATTCCAACCATTAAATTTCATTTATCTTGTATAAACATCTAGTCTTTTACACACACAAAAGAAAATAGCATTGGTCTACCATAAACATGTACAAGTTTATCTCGTAATTTGAAAATTTCTAGAAGTAGGCCTGTTTTAATTTTTACACTACAAACAGAAGCGTAGCAAATTAAAATGCATTGAGTCTACTATAGCCAGACTATAGGCTTTACTATACATATAGCCTAAACAACATACTAATAATATTTTTTTTTTCCAAAATGAGAAGTGAGTGTTATGTATTTCATATTATTATAATCTTACCCTTGAGTTAATTTGTCAGTTATAAAAGGATTGTAACCAGTAACAAAGCGATATAGTAAAATTCCCACACTCCACCAGTCAATACCAAAACTACAAGGTTTGTCCAAATACATTTCAGGGGCTCTTATCCAGGGTTTACCACAATCTGTCATTATCTCCCCTTGTGGGTCGTCTACTGTTCGGCACAAACCAAAGTCACACAGTTTTATATGAGCTGTGAAGTGTCATGAATTTATTACAATAAAATATCAAGCACGTTTGCAACTACTATAAAGAACATAATTTTAAACAAACATCGAGCGTGCATACAAATATTAAGATTCCAGGTAATCTAGGGATATCGTGTTCAATTATTGCTCTATGGAAAGGTATGATTCCTGGTCTTGGAATATCGTGTTAAAATGCCTTTGAGAAGGTATAGTTCTTGTCACAAAACAATAAAATCTGTATATTCCAGCATGAAATTAAGTATAGCCTACTCATATGGCGACCTGACATCTGCTAGAGACAATAAAGAGAGTTTTGACATTGGGGTGAAATTATTATCCCATTGCATGATTTGGGTAAATATCTTAGAACGTATTAATTTTTCCTTTACAATTGATGAGTTTTAAACTATTTCAGATGGAAGTGCAGATATATAAAAAACACAATTTGAATCTTAAGATACGTGAAGATCAAAATTTAAAATGTTGAAATAATTGAAATAAAAGATGAATTTGGAGATATATGAAACAAGGAAATGAATAATAAGTGATATAAAGAGATGAATAATACGTGAAATTAAGAGATGCATGAGAAGTGAAATAAAGAGATGAATGATAAGTGAAATAAAGAGATGAATGATAAGTGAAATAAAGAGATGAATGATAAGTGAAATAAAGAGATGAATGATTAGTGAAATAATGAGATGAATGATAAGTGAAATAAAGAGATGCATGATAAGTGAAATAATGAGATGAATGATTAGTGAAATAATGAGATGAATGATAAGTGAAATAAAGAGATAAATGATAAGTGAAATAAAGAGATGAATGATGTGCGAAATAAGGAGATGAAGATAAGTGAAAAAAGACATAAATGTGGAGATAAGTGAAAAAAAGACACGAACCTGGAGATAAGTGAAATAAATACATGAATCTAAAGATAAGTGAAATAAAGACATGACTGTGGAGAAAAGTGAAATAAATACATGAATGTGGAGATAAATGAAATGAAGACATGAATGTGGAGATAAGTGAAATAAAGACATGAATCTGGTGATAAGTGAAATAAAGAAATGAATGTGGAGATAAGTGAAAAAGAAACTGATAGAATGGAGAAAACGTACTATTGTCTAAATTATGCTGTAATTTTATCCTGACTAAATGTATTCTAGCTCAACTGACAGAATATAAACATGATCTCACCCTTGCTGGTAAGTAAACAATTGCCCAAGTAAACATCTCGATGAACAATTTTCAATCGATGAAGAAAAAACAATGCACTGGAGATTTCTTTCAAATAAATTCTGGATAGAACAATAGTCTGATGACTCAGTGAAATAAACTAAATGTGCGTTAATATCATTGTTAAAGGACCAGACTAGACTAAATGTGAGTTAATTTCAACCAACACACTTCAATATCAATGCTATAAAATTTATACCTTCCCCTTTTTGAATTAGTGTTGCTGTTTTTTTTTAAAATATAAAACCAGTATATTTTTAAATATGAATTCGTTAAACATACAAAAAAATCGTGTACTCTTGAATTTAAATTATTTTTGTTTAAGTTGCAACTTTGGCAGAGTCTACAAAATGTATACATACCTTCCAATCTTAGATGGCATTATATGTTTAGGTTCTAACAAATCAACCAGTGTCCCTCCTTCACAAAGCTCCATAATAAAATACATATTTGTATCAACCCGGAAATGGGAATGGAATGAAATCAAATACCTTGTGAAGGAAACATTCAACAATTTTTTATTCACTTTCTTGGATAGCGAAACTTATAAAAAAAAATATATTATATATAGGTCTGTATAAGCTATATATACAGAGAGAGAGAGAGAGAGAGAGAGAGAGAGAGAGAGAGAGAAATGCTTTTGTTTTAATATTTAGTCAATGCAATATTTATCACACTTGTTGATTTTGAATTACATGTTCTACAAAACTTATGAAAGTATTATAAGCAAGAAGTTGATTGTTTGTTATTTCTTGCGGTTTAATGATAGAAATCTAAAACATTAAAAAGGGTTTAATGGCAAATTAAAAAAAAACAATTAGTCATAAAAATTGATATCAGTTTCCCAACATGTCTATCTATACTGTATGTCATCTGTTTCCCCTACATGTCTAACTATATGGTATGTCATCTCTTTCCCCTACATGACTATCTATATGGTATGTCATCTGTTTCCCCTACATGTCTATCTATACTGTATGTCATCTGTTTCCCCTACATGTCTATCTATATGGTATGTCATCTATTTTCCCTACATGTCTATCTATATGGTATGTCATCTGTTTCCCATACATGTCTATCTATATGGTATGTCATCTGTTTCCCCTACATGTCTATCTATATGGTATGTCATCTGTTTCCCCTACATGTCTATCTATATGGTATGTCATCTGTTTCCCCTACATGTCTATCTATATGGTATGTCATCTGTTTCCTCTACATGTCTATCTATATGGTATATCATCTGTTTCCCCTACATGTCTATCTATACTGTATGTCATCTGTTTCCCCTACATGTCTATCTATACTGTATGTCATCTGTTTCCCCTACATGTCTATCTATCTGGTATGTCATCTGTTTCCCCTACATGTCTATCTATATGGTATGTCATCTGTTTCCCCTACATGTCTATCAATACTTTATGTCATCTGTTTCCCCTACATGTCTATCTATACTGTATGTCATCTGTTTCCCCTATATGTCGATCTATACTGTATGTCATCTGTTTCCCCTACATGTCTATCTATATGGTATGTCATCTGTTTCCCCTACATGTCTATCTATATGGTATGTCATCTGTTTCCCCTACATGTCTATTAATACTGTATGCCATCTGTTTCCCCTATATGTCTATCTATATGGTATGTCATCTGTTTCCCCTACATGTCTATCAATACTGTATGTCATCTGTTTCCCCTACATGTCTATCTATGTAGTATGTCATCTGTTTCTCCTACATGTCTATCAATACAGTATGTCATCTGTTTCCCTACATGTCTATCTATATGGTATGTCATCTGTTTCCCCTACATGTCTATCAATACAGTATGTCATCTGTTTCCCCTACATGTCTATCTATACTGTATGTCATCTGTTTCCCCTACATGTCTATCTATATGGTATGTCATCTGTTTACCCTACATGTCTATCTATATGGTATGTCATCTGTTTCCCTTACATGTCTATAAATACTGTATGTCATCTGTTTCCCCTACATGTCTATCTATACTGTATGTCATCTGTTTCCCCTACATGTCTATCTATATGGTATGTCATCTGTTTCCCTTACATGTCTATCAATACTGTATGTCATCTGTTTCCCCTACATGTCTATCTATACTGTATGTCATCTGTTTCCCCTACATGTCTATCTATATGGTATGTCATCTGTTTCCCCTACATGTCTATCTATATGGTATGTCATCTGTTTCCCCTACATGTCTATCTAGATGGTATGTCATCTGTTTCCCCTACATGTCTATCTATACTGTATGTCATCTGTTTCCTCTACATGTCTATCTATATGGTATGTCATCTGTTTCCCCTACATGTCTATCTATACTGTATGTCATCTGTTTCCCCTACATGTCTATCTATAATGTATGTCATCTGTTTCCCCTACATGTCTATCTATACTGAATGTCATCTGTTTCCCCTACATGTCTATCTATACTGTATGTAATCTGTTTCCCCTACATGTCTATCTATACTGTATGTCATCTCTTTCCCCTACATGTCTATCTATATGGTATGTCATCTGTTTCTCCTACATGTCTATCTATACTGTATGTCATCTGTTTCCCCTACATGTCTATCTATACTGTATGTCATCTGTTTTCCCTACATGTCTATCTATATGGTATGTCATCTGTTTCCCCTACATGTCTATCTATACTGTATGTCACCTGTTTCCCCTAAATGTCTATCTATACTGTATGTCATCTGTTTCCCCTACACGTCTATCTATATGGTATGTCATCTGTTTCCCCTACATGTCTATCTATACTAAATGTCATCTGTTTCCCCTACATGTCTATCTATACTGTATGTAATCTGTTTCCCCTACATGTCTATCTATACTGTATGTCATCTCTTTCCCCTACATGTCTATCTATATGGTATGTCATCTGTTTCCCCTACATGTCTATCTATACTGTATGTCATCTGTTTCCCCTACACGTCTATCTATACTGTATGTCATCTGTTTCCCCTTCATGTCTATCTATACTGTATGTCATCTGTTTCCCCTACATGTCTATCTATACTGTATGTCATCTGTTTCCCCTACATGTCTATCTATATGGTATATCATCTGTTTCCCCTACATGTATATCTATACTAAATGTCATATGTTTCCCTTTTATATGCGGAGAATAACTTAAACCTTCAATCAAGCTTTATGTCTGCAGTGTATTGAAGCACTAACCTACATAAGCGAGCACATGTGAAGTGGACCATTTTTGTCTTGTCGTTTTCTTGGCCTTTTTTTTTTCATTTTTATTTCCCTCGCGTTATGGTTAATATAATTAACAATGTCTCCGTCGATATTATAGTACATTAAGGTCGGCAACCTTTTTATAAAAGTGTGCCAAAGAAGGATTTCTAATTTTTTTAACGTGCCAACAGTCTAAAATTCATCATGCTCAACCACTTAATTGATTGTAAAAGAAACTTGAATTGGCTTTTTAGGGGTCTTCCGCGTGCTATTGAAAATCACTCTGCGTGCCAAGTCTGGCACGCGTACCATAGGTTGCCGACGTCTGTTATAGTGGACTAAAAGTCATACATAAATACTAGAAGAAAAAATAATTTGAGTTTCATAATTACCTGCACAAACTGCTAAACTTTAAAACGGCCAACTCTCTTATAACCATCACTTTAATTTGTCGGAAATTGGGTATAAACTTGATAGCGAATATTTCTCCAGTAGGTTTGAACACAGCTCTGAATACAACTCCTGTTGCTCCACTGCCAATAATTTCTTTAAAGGCGAAGAAGTCCTGGGCTTCATAGTGGGTACCGACAACGCCCTCTGGCGTCAGGCCATATGTGGATTTTGATAACACCTCTGTGATCTGTTGCACATATTATATTAGGAGTGAATACTAGATTTGCTGGCACTTAGGAAGAAAAGATATGGCTTCAATGGTAATAGAAGAGCTTTGATTATAAGCTACGCTACAGTGTAACTGACATCACTACGCTACATTGTAACTGACATCACTAAGCTACATTGTAACTGACATCACTACGCTACATTGTAACTGACATCACTGCGCTACATTGTAACTGACATCACTACGCTACATTGTAACTGACATCACTACGTTACATTGTAACTAACATCACTGCGCCACATTGTAACTGACATCACTACGCTACATTGTAACTGACATCACTGCGCTACATTGTCACTGACATCACTACGTTACATTGTAACTAACATCACTGCGCCACATTGTAACTGACATCACTACACCACATTGTAACTGACATCACTGCGCTACATTGTAACTGACATCACTACGCTACATTGTAACTGACATCACTACGTTACATTGTAACTAACATCACTGCGCCACATTGTAACTGACATCACTACGCTACATTGTAACTGACATCACTGCGCTACATTGTAACTGACATCACTACGCTACATTGTAACTGACATCACTACGTTACATTGTAACTGACATCACTACGTTACATTGTAACTGACATCACTACGCTACATTGTAACTGACATCACTACGCTACATTGTAACTGACATCACTGCGCTACATTGTAACTGACATCACTACGCTACATTGTAACTGACATCACTACGTTACATTGTAACTGACATCACTGCGCTACATTGTAACTAACATCACTACGCTACATTGTAACTGACATCACTACGTTACATTGTAACTCACATCACTGCGCCACATTGTAACTGACATCACTACGCTACATTGTAACTGACATCACTGCGCTACATTGTCACTGACATCACTACGTTACATTGTAACTAACATCACTGCGCCACATTGTAACTAACATCACTACACCACATTGTAATTGACATCACTACTCCACATTGTAACTGACATCACTGCATTACATTGTAACAAACATCACTACACCACATTGTAACTGACATCACTACGCCACGTTGTAACTGACATCACTACACCACATTGTAACTGACATCACTACGCCACATTGTAACTGACATCACTACACGACATTGTAATTGACATCACTACGCCACATTGTAACTGACATCACAACGCTACATTGTAACAAACATCACTACACCACATTGTAACTGACGTTACTACGCCACATTGTAACTAACATCACTGCGCCACATTGTAACTGACATCACTACGCCACATTGTAACTAACATCACTGCGCCACATTGTAACTGACATCACTGCATTACATTGTAACCGACATCTCTACACCACATTGTAACTGACATCACTACACCACATTGTAACTGACATCACTGCACCACATTGTAACTGACATCACTACGCCACATTGTAACTGACATCACTACACCACATTGTAACTGACATCACTACGCCCCATTGTAACTGACATCACTGCCCCAAATTGTAACTGACATCACTACGCCACATTGTAACAAACATCACTACACCACATTGTAACTGACATCACTACGCCACATTGTAACTGACATCACTGCCCCAAATTGTAACAAACATCACTGCGCCACATTGTAACTGACATCACTGCCCCACATTGTAACTGACATCACTACACCACATTGTAACTGACATCACTACGCCACATTGTAACTGACATTTGTTATGTTTAAAATTGAAACCTTACCTCCATCTGTAGTTTAATGTTTAATGCATTTCTAACCTTTCCATCTTTCGAGTCTAATTCACTGACAAGTCCATACAAACTAGTTCTTCGTCTTTTCATGACATAATGCGATCTATTTTTAAAACAGCCTTTCAAACAAGCCATTTAGAAACCTGTTCACATATGACATATGATTAAACATAAGTTAACATATGATAAAACTGTGTTCAATATTTTACTATAATAATATCATCTATATGTGTATGTGTTTGACTAGTATATTATGATTCCATGCTTGTTTATATGAAAATATATGACGCTTTGATACACATGAAAAAAAAATACTATAATAAGATGGACCGCTTGCTGTAATATTTCTGCTTTTTGATGACTTGAATGACGTCTTTTCGGAATCCTTGATTCTCTTTTGCACTGTACACTTCCGTTTTATTAAATCGCCATGATTTTTTAAATGAAAAATTAAAATCGAAAGTTGTATACAGCGGAAACTTTTAATGCAATCGTAGTAGCGTAGAAGTAATTTAAGACAGCCTTATTGGTTGTGCGAGGGAACAAAAAAAAAGAACATATTATAAGCTCTAAAAATAGAGCTAGCTATCTGATATATGATAAAACTCATAAATTCCTAGAGTCTATAGAAATATAAATACTTTATAATTTATAAGAAATAAAAAAATAAAATATTAAATTGAGTTTGATATTTTTAATGGCTTAGTATTTATTATTAGAATTTATTTACCTTTAAATGAAATTTCCATAAATTATTTAACAAGTATTTTAAGTCAAATTGTAGCCACAGTATTTCTGATAATTCGTGTAATGATAAATGACTAAAATATGTTCCCGTAGAATACTTAGAACGCCATCTATTTTATCTACAAGGCTCGGCTCAAAAATGAAACTGTATTTTGGAGTCACAATAGGGAAAACCCAAACAAAGTTTTTGGTGTGAAACAATTATATTGTTGTTATTATTAAAAATTACATATTTATATCATCATTGGCTCCATGGTCTCGGAAGATGATTAGATTTGCGCTCTTTTGATTTCGCTAGCTTTGCAGCATTGACAGGTCTTAACGTGTATGCATGCATAAAAGGTCGACAAATAAAAAACATTTCCGGTCGAATTCAATCATTTGTTTCGAAATATGTCTGTGTGCTACTTTACTGGTTGTACTCAAATTTGTTGGGGATTAAAATGTATTTCATTTCCAAAAGATGTTTTATGAACCTACGAATTTTGTTTTTCAATAACCAAGAAAACGCAACTCTTGACTAATTTATTTTGTAAACAAATAAATATTTAACTTCACGCGACTAACACTTGAGTATTAGTTATCGCCTACTCACTTTTGATGTTAAAAAGGGATTCCTCATAACTAATATTGTATCCTTTGTATAATTCTAAAATACTAGAACTGGCCGTCGAGGTTGAAATCAATTGTCAAACACCAGTTTTTTTTTGTTTATTAGTTTAAAAATAGAACAGGAAGTTCACGAACATATGGGTTCAAAAGTTCACGCCTCATTAAGACTTGTCAATTGGCTGTGTCTGTGGAGACCTATCCTTGAGAGACAGGCTCTGTCGCATCTCTGGAACCTGAAAGCGGGATCGTTGGAGTTGGTTAGGGGCAGCCTATGTTCTTTACTTTTCTTCGCAGCTCATTTACTCTCCGCGTGTAGGTTATGTCTGCCCTCTGCAGCATTTGTACCGGTGTGTAGGGTACTTCTCAAACTACTTCTGTTCTGAGCCAGGTTCTCCCAGTTTACGACCTCTTCATTTATAGCCTTTAGGTCACGCTTGCAGACGTCCTTGAACCTGAGTTGGGACGGCCAGTAGCTCTCTTGCCTTCAGCGAGCTCAGCATATAGCAGGTCTTTTGGGATTCGCCCATCCTCCATCCTGAAAACATTGCACAGCCTTCGGATATATCTTTGGCTAAGGAGAGCAACCTTGCTAAACAATACCTTTAGATAATCCAATGAGGGATTTTACTTGCACACCCGGTCAGATGGAGGACTTTTCAAGTTGTCCAGGCTTAGGGCAATGCGAAAAATCCGCAGAAGAGCAATCAAAGACTTGCTGTTTGCGGCTGACGCCGCCTTTGTCACCCACACGGAGAAGGAGTTACGATCCCTGATGGACCGCTTCTTCAAGACTTGTTAATGTTAAGATTTTGGTCTACAAATTATTATAAGAAGACCAACGTGATGGCTTAAGGAGCTGACCCACGCAAAATTTACATCAACGATACCAAATTAGATATTTATATAGCGCTATTCATAACAGTTAGTCTTCGAATGTTCATCAACAGTTAGTCATCAATCATATTTTTAAAAATCGAATAATTAATTAATTATTGGGTCATTTATATAGCGCCTCACTCCATGCTAATGCAAGCATGCTCAGCGCGCTCCTAAAAACAAATCGACAATAACACTCTAAAATAGTTTTAAAAAAGTTTTTGCCAATGGAGGTGTACTTGATCAACTTAGTTGAAAAAAAAATGTCTTTAATTAAATTCTTTTTGAATGCCTTTTTGTCACAGAGTTTTTTATTTTGTTTTACAAATGTCAATATTATCTGCTTGTTTAATTGTGTTTGGAAGTTCATTTCACCACAGTTGTGTTTGGAAGTTCATTTCACCACAGTTGTGTTTGGAAGTTCATTTCACCACAGTTGTGTTTGGAAGTTCATTTCACCACAGTTGTGTTGGAAGTTCATTTCACCACAGTTGTGTTTGGAAGTTCATTTCACCACAGTTGTGTTTGGAAGTTCATTTCACCACAGTTGTGTTTGGAAGTTCACTTCACCACAGTTGTGTTTGGAAGTTCACTTCACCACAGTTGTGTTTGGAAGTTCACTTCACCACAGTTGTGTTTGGAAGTTCATTTCACCACAGTTGTGTTTGGAAGTTCATTTCACCACAGTTGTGTTTGGAAGTTCATTTCACCACAGTTGTGTTTGGAAGTTCATTTCACCACAGTTGTGTTTGGAAGTTCATTTCACCACAGTTGTGTTTGGAAGTTCATTTCACCACAGTTGTGTTTGGAAGTTCATTTCACCACAGTTGTGTTTGGAAGTTCATTTCACCACAGTTGTGTTTGGAAGTTCATTTCACCACAGTTGTGTTTGGAAGTTCATTTCACCACAGTTGTGTTTGGAAGTTCATTTCACCACAGTTGTGTTTGGAAGTTCATTTCACCACAGTTGTGTTTGGAAGTTCATTTCACCACAGTTGTGTTTGGAAGTTCACTTCACCACAGTTGTGTTTGGAAGTTCACTTCACCACAGTTGTGTTTGGAAGTTCATTTCACCACAGTTGTGTTTGGAAGTTCATTTCACCACAGTTGTGTTTGGAAGTTCATTTCACCACAGTTGTGTTTGGAAGTTCATTTCACCACAGTTGTGTTTGGAAGTTCATTTCACCACAGTTGTGTTTGGAAGTTCATTTCACCACAGTTGTGTTTGGAAGTTCATTTCACCACAGTTGTGTTTGGAAGTTCATTTCACCACAGTTGTGTTTGGAAGTTCATTTCACCACAGTTGTGTTTGGAAGTTCATTTCACCACAGTTGTGTTTGGAAGTTCATTTCACCACAGTTGTGTTTGGAAGTTCATTTCACCACAGTTGTGTTTGGAAGTTCATTTCACCACAGTTGTGTTTGGAAGTTCATTTCACCACAGTTGTGTTTGGAAGTTCATTTCACCACAGTTGTGTTTGGAAGTTCATTTCACCACAGTTGTGTTTGGAAGTTCATTTCACCACAGTTGTGTTTGGAAGTTCATTTCACCACAGTTGTGTTTGGAAGTTCATTTCACCACAGTTGTGTTTGGAAGTTCATTTCACCACAGTTGTGTTTGGAAGTTCATTTCACCACAGTTGTGTTTGGAAGTTCATTTCACCACAGTTGTGTTTGGAAGTTCATTTCACCACAGTTGTGTTTGGAAGTTCATTTCACCACAGTTGTGTTTGGAAGTTCATTTCACCACAGTTGTGTTTGGAAGTTCATTTCACCACAGTTGTGTTACGACGTTGTACTGGAGCGAGCGGCATGGTTTTTCTTTTTACTTTTTGTACCTTGAGTTGTTGATGAACGCAGTCCCGTTTTCTCTAATGTGTGTAGCTCAACCATGGATTTGTTGTACTGTGGAGATTGTCCATGAAGGCTTTTAAAGAGCACGGTCAGAACTTTGAAATTTATCCTAAGTGTTATAGGTAGTCAATGCAATGCATTTAGTTTAGTTTCCTTCATTGTTCTGAACAATTTTAGCAGCCATGTTTTGGACCATTTGTTGTTCATTTCAAATCACACTCTGGCAGTCCTATGTACAGACCGTTCGTGTAGCCTAACTGTGAGATTACAAGGCCTATCTCTGGTCTACCAGGCATATCTTTGAACTACTATTTTTATTCGGTGTTGCAAGACCTGAGAAAGACATTACAACTTTTTACTTTACTGAAAAATAAATATCTACAATAAAAATGTTTTTACTAAAAATTCAGTGAATGTATTTGAATTGTTTTAATTTTGGAATATTCACGGTAAAGACCTAATCCAAACTTAAAATGCAAAGTACTTAAATTATAAATTATCGTGGAATCCACATATTGATTAAGAAATAAAAAAATCTAACAAAACGTCAGGCTTCATAAAAAGGAACTTTTACAAATGTAGTAAAAACAGAAAACTAAAATGTTACCTCACATTAGATAGATCTATTAGATAGATCTATTAGATAGATCTATCTTAGAATATGCGTCTTCTGTATGGGACCCATCAACTAAAGAGAGCATTAACAAATTAGAACAAATTAAGAAAAGCGCTGCCAAGGTTCATTACTGGCGAATATTCACAACTGACAAGAGTAACACCAATAGTTAAATCACTACACCTAGAAACACTAAGGGGCAGAAGGGCAAAGAGTAAAGTAGTAATAATACATAAGGCATTAAACTCTAATTTAGAATTACAACACAATAACAACCTGTTGCAATGCTCAGATAGCATAAACTTAAGGACAAAAACACTTTCCTGATCCCTTATGCGAGAACAAATACATATATAAGTACATGTACCCTTTTTTCCCGAACGGCACCCGAGCATGCCTGAACAAAGCAGTGAAACCAGTAACATAATTTCAAACACTAATAAAAATACAAGACTAGACTCAGACCACCATGAGCGTAGGACGCAATAATCTTCTTTGTAGAAGGAGCGTCTGTAACGTATAAGATTAGAAAAGATTTAGAAAGAAAACTTATTTAACTAAGATTTAGAAAGAAAACTTATTTAACTTTTTAAAAACCAAAATATATACAGATATGTATATCGGGTGAAAGAACAAGAAGTCCGCGAAGATTCGCGGTAGACGAAATGTCGATAGAACTTCCCAATGTTTGCACTCTTGCAGTCAATGCCAGATAAACATTTTTATGTCCATCTATATTCTATGTTACTCTAGTGAGCCGTTTGTTTATGGTAGATTGAGAGGGAAGTAATTAATGTCGAGGTTGGTTAGCTTGGAACATTCCAGTAGGAAATGGTATGTTGTTTCATATTGGCTGTGGACACTGTCTATAGGTGGCTGGGTCTGTTGTTTCATATTGGCTGTGGACACTGTCTATAGGTGGGTAAGTCTGTTGTTTCATATTGGCTGTGGACACTGTCTATAGGTGGGTAAGTCTGTTGTTTCATATTGGCTGTGGACACTGTCTATAGGTGGGTAAGTCTGTTGTTTCATATTGGCTGTGGACACTGTCTATAGGTGGCTGGGTCTGTTGTTTCATATTGGCTGTGGACACTGTCTATAGGTGGGTAAGTCTGTTGTTTCATATTGGCTGTGGACACTGTCTATAGGTGGGTAAGTCTGTTGTTTCATATTGGCTGTGGACACTGTCTATAGGTGGGTAAGTCTGTTGTTTCATATTGGCTGTGGACACTGTCTATAGGTGGCTGGGTCTGTTGTTTCATATTGGCTGTGGACACTGTCTATAGGTGGGTAAGTCTGTTGTTTCATATTGGCTGTGGACACTGTCTATAGGTGGCTGGGTCTGTTGTTTCATATTGGCTGTGGACACTGTCTATAGGTGGGTAAGTCTGTTGTTTCATATTGGCTGTGGACACTGTCTATAGGTGGGTAAGTCTGTTGTTTCATATTGGCTGTGGACACTGTCTATAGGTGGCTGGGTCTGTTGTTTCATATTGGCTGTGGACACTGTCTATAGGTGGCTGGGTCTGTTGTTTCATATTGGCTGTGGACACTGTCTATAGGTGGGTAAGTCTGTTGTTTCATATTGGCTGTGGACACTGTCTATAGGTGGCTGTGTCTGTTGTTTCATATTGGCTGTGGACACTGTCTATAGGTGGGTAAGTCTGTTGTTTCATATTGGCTGTGGACACTGTCTATAGGTGGCTGGGTCTGTTGTTTCATATTGGCTGTGGACACTGTCTATAGGTGGGTAAGTCTGTTGTTTCATATTGGCTGTGGACACTGTCTATAGGTGGGCAAGTCTGTTGTTTCATATTGGCTGTGGACACTGTCTATAGGTGGGTAAGTCTGTTGTTTCATATTGGCTGTGGACACTGTCTATAGGTGGGTAAGTCTGTTGTTTCATATTGGCTGTGGACACTGTCTATAGGTGGGTAAGTCTGTTGTTTCATATTGGCTGTGGACACTGTCTATAGGTGGGTAAGTCTGTTGTTTCATATTGGCTGTGGACACTGTCTATAGGTGGCTGGGTCTGTTGTTTCATATTGGCTGTGGACACTGTCTATAGGTGGCTGTGTCTGTTGTTTCATATTGGCTGTGGACACTGTCTATAGGTGGGTAAGTCTGTTGTTTCATATTGGCTGTGGACACTGTCTATAGGTGGCTGGGTCTGTTGTTTCATATTGGCTGTGGACACTGTCTATAGGTGGGTAAGTCTGTTGTTTCATATTGGCTGTGGACACTGTCTATAGGTGGGTAAGTCTGTTGTTTCATATTGGCTGTGGACACTGTCTATAGGTGGCTGGGTCTGTTGTTTCATATTGGCTGTGGACACTGTCTATAGGTGGGTAAGTCTGTTGTTTCATGTTGGCTGTGGACACTGTCTATAGGTGGGTAAGTCTGTTGTTTCATATTGGCTGTGGACACTGTCTATAGGTGGGTAAGTCTGTTGTTTCATATTGGCTGTGGACACTGTCTATAGGTGGCTGGGTCTGTTGTTTCATATTGGCTGTGGACACTGTCTATAGGTGGGTAAGTCTGTTGTTTCATATTGGCTGTGGACACTGTCTATAGGTGGGTAAGTCTGTTGTTTCATATTGGCTGTGGACACTGTCTATAGGTGGGTAAGTCTGTTGTTTCATATTGGCTGTGGACACTGTCTATAGGTGGGTAAGTCTGTTGTTTCATATTGGCTGTGGACACTGTCTATAGGTGGCTGGGTCTGTTGTTTCATATTGGCTGTGGACACTGTCTATAGGTGGGTGGGTCTGTTGTTTCATATTGGCTGTGGACACTGTCTATAGGTGGGTAAGTCTGTTGTTTCATATTGGCTGTGGACACTGTCTATAGGTGGCTGTGTCTGTTGTTTCATATTGGCTGTGGACACTGTCTATAGGTGGGTAAGTCTGTTGTTTCATATTGGCTGTGGACACTGTCTATAGGTGGGTAAGTCTGTTGTTTCATATTGGCTGTGGACACTGTCTATAGGTGGCTGTGTCTGTTGTTTCATATTGGCTGTGGACACTGTCTATAGGTGGGTAAGTCTGTTGTTTCATATTGGCTGTGGACACTGTCTATAGGTGGGTAAGTCTGTTGTTTCATATTGGCTGTGGACACTGTCTATAGGTGGGTAAGTCTGTTGTTTCATATTGGCTGTGGACACTGTCTATAGGTGGGTAAGTCTGTTGTTTCATATTGGCTGTGGACACTGTCTATAGGTGGCTGGGTCTGTTGTTTCATATTGGCTGTGGACACTGTCTATAGGTGGGTGGGTCTGTTGTTTCATATTGGCTGTGGACACTGTCTATAGGTGGGTAAGTCTGTTGTTTCATATTGGCTGTGGACACTGTCTATAGGTGGCTGTGTCTGTTGTTTCATATTGGCTGTGGACACTGTCTATAGGTGGGTAAGTCTGTTGTTTCATATTGGCTGTGGACACTGTCTATAGGTGGGTAAGTCTGTTGTTTCATATTGGCTGTGGACACTGTCTATAGGTGGCTGTGTCTGTTGTTTCATATTGGCTGTGGACACTGTCTATAGGTGGGTAAGTCTGTTGTTTCATATTGGCTGTGGACACTGTCTATAGGTGGGTAAGTCTGTTGTTTCATATTGGCTGTGGACACTGTCTATAGGTGGGTAAGTCTGTTGTTTCATATTGGCTGTGGACACTGTCTATAGGTGGCTGGGTCTGTTGTTTCATATTGGCTGTGGACACTGTCTATAGGTGGGTAAGTCTGTTGTTTCATATTGGCTGTGGACACTGTCTATAGGTGGGTAAGTCTGTTGTTTCATATTGGCTGTGGACACTGTCTATAGGTGGGTAAGTCTGTTGTTTCATATTGGCTGTGGACACTGTCTATAGGTGGCTGTGTCTGTTGTTTCATATTGGCTGTGGACACTGTCTATAGGTGGGTAAGTCTGTTGTTTCATATTGGCTGTGGACACTGTCTATAGGTGGCTGGGTCTGTTGTTTCATATTGGCTGTGGACACTGTCTATAGGTGGGTAAGTCTGTTGTTTCATATTGGCTGTGGACACTGTCTATAGGTGGGTAAGTCTGTTGTTTCATATTGGCTGTGGACACTGTCTATAGGTGGCTGTGTCTGTTGTTTCATATTGGCATTGGACACTGTCTATAGGTGGGTAAGTCTGTTGTTTCATATTGGCTGTGGACACTGTCTATAGGTGGGTAAGTCTGTTGTTTCATATTGGCTGTGGACACTGTCTATAGGTGGGTAAGTCTGTTGTTTCATATTGGCTGTGGACACTGTCTATAGGTGGGTGGGTCTGTTGAGCTAGTTATGTTAGAGTGCTGTTAGATTGTTCTGTTCTTAACTGAAATATGGTGCAGTACCTTGACAGATGTTGCTCCTCAAATGTAGTCTAGATGGTAATGTTTTGTAGGAAACCCCAATTGCACTTATACATTTTTCCGCGTATTCCCATCTTCCTCATTTTCACAAACAGCCCTGTTCGCCATACCTACCCACTCGTATGCGTGTTGAAAAGTCAGTCAAGACAGCTGTTGTGTGTTTGTGGTAATTTTTTCATTACAATATTTAAAGCGTCTGCTCCAATACTAACTCCATCTAGTTTCAACAGACAAGTTGATACTTTGACCGGTTTCTGAAACGTAGAAAGGAATTGGAATAACCTGTCCAGTGTGGCAAAAAAAATAATAATACAGTGAACCACAATTTAAGTTTCGCATAGGCCTACACATAAAGTTAGTGCAAAGCACAATTAATAGAGCTTGTAACTCACTCTTTTGCACAACCGATCGGTGGCTAAGCAAAGAAGTTTTAGACAGCCTAAAATCAAATAAAAAAAAAAAACAGCATCACAAAAAACAATACAACTTTAAAAAACTCACTTTGGTTCCGAATTTGAGATTTGTTAGCTTTTATTTATTTTCTATCTGTGTTGTTTTCTTTCACAAAGTATTTCTCTTTTTCTATTTTACGTGCTCCTTAAAATGACGCCTCGTCGGGACGTGCCGCTTGTGGTGGATCGATCCCCTTTGTTACGCCACTGGTCGTGATACCACCATATATTACCTTTCGGAATGCGGACATGTAAATTCATTGGCTTATGAGAAGTATACATGATCCAAATATTTCTTCTACAGGATGCTTTAGGAGTTTGTTATGGAATTACCTGTAGTTCCCATGGACGATGTTTAGAGATGAAGACTAATGATGGAGTTTTCACACCATATTGTGTTTGTAATCCAGGATGGAAAGGAAGAAACTGTAGTGACCAAGGTACATTCAAGTTTAGTTTTCAACTAGTTTTGTCCAAAACTTTAAAGTATTTAAATTCGAAGTAGGACGTTTTGGTGCGACCGTTTTGACGTGGGGGCCCTTTTGTTAAAAAATTAATAATGTTTATAACTGATAAAGTGACATTTTTCAACAAGCTTTATCTCATTCCATAGTTTTATCAAAACAGTTTCTACCAGTTTCTGCTAGGCGTGTACAATGACATTTCTTCATCTAAAACAGAGAATTTCAATGGAACATTCTACATTTTAAAAGTGTACTAAAATTATTTCATTATTTTCAAACGTAAAGGTCACGTGACAGTAGGCCCTAACACTTATATATGTCTCACCTACAAAGGTCACAGTAATCTAAAGAAATATTAAAATACAGTCATAGGTTCTTGGTAATTAACAATATATTTATAAAACTGGTGACAACATTTCTATCATATTGTCCTATATTCCGTTGTTTACTGCTGAGAATACTTGTCTACCTCTCCCATTAAAGATTACGTAGACTTATACATTATCTCTGTCACTAATCATATTAGATCCTTATTCTAAATGGAGCACATGTTCGTTTTCTCTGTTTAATTATCTAAAAAATTACCCCCCTCCCATACTAAAAACATTTAAAAAATACTCACATCCGGTCACTATAATATACACCGAAATATCCCGCTCTAAAATACCCAGCGTCGAAACGATCACACCAAATCGATCGCGCTAAATCGGCGGCGCCTTTAAGTCACGTCTGACCAATTTAATGACGAAGTAAGTTGAACAGTTACCCACTTATCGAGATAAATATTCACAAAGGCACACGATGTCCTTGTTACATATTGACCGAGACAAACATATTAAACAATTGATCAATAATAAAAGGGTCGCATTCTACTAGCTTTACATTCATTGCCAAACACATTCACATAGTTACACTTTTACCAAGACACACATTCAAATAGTTATACATCACTAGAAAAACAATCACCGAGACAATCCTTCACATAGTTACACAATAAATAAAAACACACAATTACCGAGACACTCACATAATTATACAATCAGTGATACACTCAGACACATAGATACAGAATCACTAAAAAACTCATTCACATAGTTACACAATCACTGAAAAACTCATTCACATAGTTACACAATCACTGAAATACACTGTAACATTTGTTACATTTCAAGATAATAATATTTCTTGTTTTTATTTTTCCAATTTGTGTTTAAAATATCAAATTCACAACTCATAGAATTTAAGTGTATATATATAAAACAAAACAAATTACAGTGGAATAGAGGTTTTCTAAGATTGAAGGCAAAACAGAATGTTAACTAGAAATGCAAACTTTTTAACTTTACTTGGACTTTACTCTTTAGACTCATGGCCCCAGTGGTCAGTTTGGGCCGAATGGTCATTATGTTCAGTGACTTGTTCAAGAGGCTGGCAAAAAAGACAACGCTATTGTCAATCTGAATCTCCAGTTCAAACCGTTCAGTCGATCCTGTGTCCCGGTGAACAAGAACAGTACCAGACTTGTACAACACAGACTTGCCCACGTAAATATTATCTCTTCAACTATAATTATTGTGCTACATTTATCTTTATTAACAAGCAGAAAGCTATTTGCTTACAGTAAAATCTTGGTTTTTGTTGACAACAAACCGAAACCACATCCAACGTAACCGGAAACATCAACGTAACCGAACACATCCAACATAACCTGACATATCTAACGTAATCCGACATATCTAAAGTAATCCGACACTTCCAACATAACCTGACATATCTAACGTAATCCGACCCCTCCAACATAACCTGACACATCCAACATAACCCGACACATCCAAAATAACCTGACATATCTTACGTAATCCGACACATCCAACTTAACCCGACACATCCAACATAACCCGACACATCCAACATAACCTGACATATCTAACGTAATCCGACACATCCAACATAACCCGACACATCCAACATAACCAACATATCCAACATATTCCGACACCTCCAACATAACCTAACACATCCAACATAACCCGACATATCCAACATAACCTGGCATATCTAACGTAATCCGACACATCCAACATAACCCGACACATCCAACATAACCAACATATCCAACATAATCCGACACCTCCAACATAACCTGACACATCCAACATAACCCGACACATCCAACATAACCCGACACATCCAGCATAACCTGACATATCTAACGTCATCCGACACATCCAACATAACCTGACACATCCAACATAACCCGACACATCCAACATAACCAACATATCCAACATAATCCGACACCTCCAAAATAACCTGACACATCCAACATAACCCGACACACCGAACATAACCTGACATATCTAAAGTAATCCGACACATCAAACATAACCCGACACATCCAACAAAACCAACATATCCAACATAATCCGACACCTCCAACATAACCTGACACATTCAACATAACCCGACACATCCAACATAACCCGACACATCCAACATAACCTGACATATCTAACGTAATCCGACACATCCAACATAAGCCGACACATCCAAAATAACCAACATATCCAACATAATTCGACACCTCCAACATAACCTGACACATCCAACATAACCCGACACATCCAACATAACCCGACACATCCAACATAACCTGACACATCCAGCATAACCTGACACATCAAACACAACCCTACACATCCAACACAACCTGACACATCCAGCATAACCTGACACATCAAACACAACCCTACACATCCAACACAACCTGACACATCCAACACAACCCAACACATTCAACATAACCCGACACATCCAAAACAACCCTACATATACAACATAACCCGACACATCCAAAATAACCATCATATCCAACATAATTCGACACCTCCAACATAACCTGACACATCCAACATAACCCGACACATCCAACATAACCCGACACATCCAACATAACCTGACACATCCAGCATAACCTGACACATCAAACACAACCCTACACATCCAACACAATCTGACACATCCAACACAACCCAACACATTCAACATAACCCGACACATCCAAAACAACCCTACATATACAACATAACCCGACACATCCAAAATAACCAACATATCCAACATAATTCGACACCTCCAACATAACCTGACACATCCAACATAACCCGACACATCCAACATAACCCGACACATCCAACATAACCTGACACATCCAGCATAACCTGACACATCAAACACAACCCTACACATCCAACACAACCTGACACATCCAACACAACCCAACACATTCAACATAACCCGACACATCCAAAACAACCCTACATATACAACATAAACCGACACATCCAATATAACCCTATACATCTAACGTAGCCCGACACATCCAACGTAACTCGATAAAACCAACGAAAACATATTTTGGGGGAAAAACGGGACTAAAACCCGATTTTCATGACAACAGAAGTCAATGAATCCAAGGTTTGACTGCGTTGTATAGAGTTTGTGTAATTCAAGTTATTACATTATTAATATGTGTATTGATTATAAATTACATTTGACATGCATGACAGTTTTTGTATTTACATTTGATATGCATGTCACATTTAGTATTTACATTTGACATGGAAGTCACATTTAGTATTTAGCATACATTTGCCATGCATGACAGTTTTTGTATTTAAATTTGACATGTATGACAGAAGTTGAATGTAATTCCAGGTTGGACCACGTGGGGCGAATGGGGAGAATGCACAACTTCCACAACTTGTGGATGGGGAGTACAAATTAAACGTAGAACTTGTTCTAATGGTGGCGTCATTGGTGTTGACAGATACTGTCTAGGTCTCAATACAGAGACAACTCCTTGTCAAAGTGTGGATTGTTTTGGTAAACCATATTAAAAATAATATTTTACATTTAAGACAATACAATGTTTATTATTGTAACAAGAATTTTAAACCTTATCCGTTCTCTATCATCAGTTTTAGCCTACATAAGAACCTATAATAACATATATGTATTTTCTGTAATGGAGCCATCAATAAAAAGAAATATTTGAAAGGCTAAAGTTAATCCATAAAAAAAGCTGTTAAGCTCATTACAGCCTATGTTTGTTCACTAAATTTATATTTCAAAATTGTAAAAGATAAATATATGCTATCTTTCCCGAATGATTGAGATTGAGATTGAGATTGTTCACATATGTGACATCAGTAACAGCAACAAAGGAATACAGTTCTTTTCCTTTCATGATTCAATTAATTGATATATTTTTAGCTGAAATTGTTACAGTTTATTGTCTGTATTTCTAGGACCAATTAGATTAGCTAATGGCAGCGGGGCTAATGAAGGTAGAATTGAACTTTACGACAACATTCACAAAAATTGGACATTAATATGCGCCAATCAAATTACAAACTTTCTGGCATCTTTAGTGTGCAGACAAGCTGGTTGGCCAGGAATGTTTGCAGGTAATTTTAGAAGATGCTTTTTTATAAACTATTGTTCTTACAGCAATTAAATTCTAGCTATTTATAAACTATTGTTCTTACAGCAATTAAATTCTAGCTATTTATAAACTATTGTTCTTACAGCAATTAAATTCTAGCTATTTATAAACTATTGTTCTTACAGCCATTAAATTCTAGCTATTTATAAACTATTGTTCTTACAGCCATTAAAGATGGTCGTTACGGCAATGGAAATGGAAACTTTGGCCTAAAATCTCTACGATGTAAAGGCAATGAACGAGCTCTGGGAATGTGCATTCACAATAACTGGACAACAAATGCTAAATGTACCGATGGTTCAATAGTGCCTGCAGCTGTACAGTGCAATGGTAGATATGATCCTAAAATTCAGTTATTTGTTATGTCACAGTTATGGTGGACAGTCTTCAAAGTATTAGAAATTGTCACAATTATGGTAGACAGACTTTAAGGTCATAGAAATTATGCCACAATTATGGTAAGCAGACTTCTAGTATTTCAATAGATAACATTACAATACTTTAGTCTTTCTGGCACTACTATAAAAGCACATTTATTATCTGAAATTGTTATATCCTCTTGTGACAGTGAATGGTGTCTGGTCACTTTGGTCATCTTGGAGTGACTGTAGCGTATCCTGTGAGAATGGAACCAGAACTAGAACACGTCAGTGTGACCATCCAAAGACTATGTATAATGGTACACCTTGCCAAGGTGCCAGTATTCAACACATACCTTGTTTACTTAGCCCCTGTCCAGGTAACATAAATACGTACATTTCTAATTGCATACTTATAGAGTAATTGTATATACTGTACAAGAAGGCCTGTATATAGTTATATATAGTTAAATATATTTTTTTTTTCGCTGCCTTATAAGTCTATATATTAATTTAGTTTGGATAGTCATGGATCTTAATAAAGTAATGAAACACATATATAGAGTACATTTACTTCAACCAAATCATAGCAAGTAATTGTTGTATATAGTCACAGAACAACGAACTTACCTAATTAAACTAATATATAGAGTAACAAAACGACGAACTTACCTAACTAAACTAATATATAGACCAACAGAACAACGAACTAACCTAACTAAACTAATATATAGACCAACAGACCAACGAACTAACCTAATTAAACTAATATATAGACCAACAGAACAACGAACTAACCTAACTAAACTAATATATAGACCAACAGAACAACGAACTAACCTAACTAAACTAATATATAGACCAACAGACCAACGAACTAACCTAATTAAACTAATATATAGACCAACAGACCAACGAACTAACCTAATTAAACTAATATATAGACCAACAGAACAACGAACTAACCTAACTAAACTAATATATAGACCAACAGAACAACGAACTAACCTAACTAAACTAATATATAGACCAACAGAACAACGAACGTAACTAATTAAACTAATATATAGACCAACAGAACAACGAACTAACCTAATTAAACTAATATATAGACCAACAGAACAACGAACTAACCTAACTAAACTAATATATAGACCAACAGAACAACGAACTAACCTAACTAAACTAATATATAGACCAACAGAACAACGAACTAACCTAACTTAACTAATATAAACTAACAGAACAACGAACTAACATAATTAAACTAATATATAGACTAACAAACCAACGAACTAACCTAATTAAACTAATATATAGACTAATAGACCAACGAACTAACCTAATTAAACTAATGTATAGACTAACAGAACAACAAACTAGCCTGATTAAACTAATATAGTCTATAGACAATATAGAATATAGACTAACATGACATTAAATTTTAGAAAAAAGTTTTAATAAATTAATTTATCGGTTACATGAAGTATCCAAGCCAAATTTGACCTACTCATTGTTGACGGAAGATATATGAAGGACTGATTTTATTTACTATTTTAGTGCACAAACTAATTATTGCAGGCCTTCAGATTCAAAATTGAATAAAGACAAAAGAAATGACAATTTATTTTCTAAATTTGATTAGTCCCATTATTATTGAAATAGATCTACGGTCTACCTCTATCCTTTGAATAAGTTTCTATGATTATGACAGTGTTTCGGTCTTTAATTGCTTCTCTTTTTAATGATAGGTTGGTCTCTGTTAGACATTGTCTCTTTTTAAAATAAAGTTTTCTTATATAATTCGTGATAGGTGTTCTCTCTAAAAGATATTGTTTCTCTCTTAAGGATAAAGTTTATACTTAACAAATAACTAGCTTCTTATATATATATATATATATTTATAAATTGTGTGTTGTTTACAATATAATCAAGCACATTTTTTGGTCAAAATGGAAAATATTTCAGTGATTTAGAAAATCATTTTATAATTTCCAAAAACTCTAAGCTAGTTTGTTTGGGTTTTCTATATAGTAAATATTTGTTATTTGTAACACTGAAACTAAAATTCAAAAGTCATGCATTTAATTATTGTATATACATTGTTGTTGGACTAGAGATCATATTCCTTATATACATTCACTTGAAAGCTTTTAATTGCGTTGCAGTTGAGAGCAAGGAACCATGTAAATTAATTATTCACACATTTAAATAGTCACAGTGCTATGTCCCAGTACATTATACAGTCACACTGCTTATGTATAATATATATATATATATATAGGCTACACATATATGTCCAAGTATATTTTATTATTTAAATATTAAAGGACTCTTTTTAGCATTTAATGTAACATTATTGCGTAAAAAAAAATTCAAAATATGACGTATGAAATAATAATATTTAAAGGAATCATAAGATGTTAAATAAGGGACTTTATTTGTTAAATAAGGAACTTTATTTAATTAAAAACGTGGATTTTAAAGCTGAATTATTCTACTAAAATTAAAATAACCTTATGGTAGATGCTGGTTTGCGACCTATGACCTGGTACCGGGTAAGAAAAGCAAAATTACCGGGTGGCAAACATTTTTATAGAAGGTTTTAAATGTAGGTCAGATTCTTGTGAGGTGCTAGACCTGATAAACCTGTAGACTTTTACAGAATAGTATTGGACAGACCTGTAGACTAATTCAGGGGTCGGCAACCTTTTGACAGCGGCGTGCCAAAGAAGAATTTCTAACTCACTCGGCGTGCCAACAGCCAAATGAGAAAATCTGTTTACAAGTGTAAGTTGAGCCAATAGATGAAAGTAAAACTAATGCAACGTTTTTCAAACCAATGAATGGTTTAAGTATAGCTGACGACCTTTCTAAGCAGCTTTCTTCCAGATTTGTTCGCAATTCGGCAAATTTTGATGTACATAAATCGGGATGTTTGAAATTCAATTTGCTGAATTTCAAAAAAGACTTTAGCCAGAAAACTCCGCTTTGGGAGCTTCAATGTACTTCTTAATTAAGCTCATCTATGTGTAATGTATATAGATCTGAATACGTTTTAACATAGGGGAAGTACTCTAATGTTATAGTAATATCACGGATAAATATGTCCAATGTCCAGTTTCAATCCAAATTCTTTCCAGTAAAAATCCGTAACCAAACAGTTCAAGAATTGTTTGATCCTGTCCTTGTAAACACAAGTTCAACATTTAAATGAGTCAAAATGAGTCAATGAGTCTGTCAAAAACATCAGTTTCATCAGGCATTCTTCATCATTCAATTACGAAAAATATTGTTTCATCAAGAAACATCGTATACTGCTTCCAGACATGAAAGGAATCTATTGAACACTTAACCTTGACTAAGCCAGCGAAAACTGCTATGACACAGCAGATCTCCAAATTCACTTTCAATTTCTTGTAGTAAAGATTTGAATTGCCGGTAAATCAATGAAGAGTGGGAAACTATGAAGTTGACTTTTTCCACAATAGTTTCCATTACGGAGCGCAAGTCCAATAAAGAGATCTTTGCACACAAACTTTCATGGTGTATAATGCAATAGAAGCTTAACAGCAGCCTCTCAATGTGGTTTACAAGAAATTGGACAAATCTTTTCTGCTTTGCCAATTATCGCAGCAGCTTTTTTGTCCTTTTTGGACATTTTATGGGCACTTACACTTTTACCTTGATATATACCGCCGCATAATATAACATTGTGAATAATTGTAAACGTTGTCTATATAGGCCTACAGATATGGTGAAATTATATTAATTTGAGGGATATCAAATCGGAAATAATGAAATCGATCAAGGTTGTTGTTTATTTTTTATTATTAGGGGAGGGGGGTTCATTTCTATGGCACACTATTTTTTTTACGTTAAAATGAAGAATATACTTAATAATAACTTTTTATTGGAATCGCGTAAAACAATTCAGTTAATGGTTTGCAGATACTAACCACTTGTATTCGATATTTTTTGGCTTGCGATATAATACAAACAAAGCCAACTGAATGTAGAATAGTCGGCACATTCTTTTAATGTAGCATTCTTTGATCTAAGCACAGGAGACGCAAAAACTAATTTTTATTCTGCTGAAACTGAACGCTTTCGAACAGGCAAACGACATAATGATTTATATTGATTTATTTGAAAACGATCAGCGAGAGTTAATAAAAAAAAGGACATGGCACGCAGAAGCCATTAAAGACACATTTTTTTCGGGGGTCCTCCGCGTGCCAATGAAAAGGGCTCCGCGTGCACTCACTCACACATAAATACTCACACACACATAAATACTCACACACACATAAACACTCACACACACATAAATACTCACACACACATAAATACTCACACACACATAAATACTCACACACACATAAATACTCACTCACACATACCAAATCTGGCACGCGTGCTGCAGGTTGCCGACCCCTGGACTAGTTCATAATAGTATGAGACAGACCTGTAAAATAGTACATAATAGTTTTTGCATAGACCTGTAGACTAGCAAATAATAGTATGGGATAAACCTGTAGACTAGTACATAATAGTATGGGATAAACCTGTAGACTAGTAGCCTACATAATAGTGTGGGATAAACCTGTAGACTGGTACATTATAGTATGAGTGTATGAGATAGACCCATAGACTAGTAAATGCTAGTATTAGATAATTAAGCCTAATTTAAGTCGCAGCTTGGTAGCCTAGTGTTGGAAATGTAAATCTTGAGTTACTAATAGGTTGGAGTTAAGGCAATATATATATATATATATATATATATATATATATATATATATATATATATATATATATATAGGCCTATATATATGTATATATATATATGCCTATATATATATATATATGTTAGTGATTTACGAAAAATATGTGTACAAATAACCGGTCGCGAAAACAAATGTTCTGAAAATGATGTGGTTGATTAATGTCTTGATTAAAAAAAGATTATTGTAAGACTGAGCATTTTTTTTTCACAAATAGAATATGCTAAGAATAAGCAATTTTATTTCACAAATCGGATATGTTAAGACTGGACAATTTCATTTCACAAATAGAATATGCTAAGTCTGGACGCTAATCTATTTAATGAAAATACAGGCTTAGCCTACTAAATGACTGTTGTAAATAAAACAACAAAACTTAGTGCTGTGGAATATATAGATCGCTCTTTAGAGCTTTTTAGAATTGGTTCTTATGGAAAGTGACGCCTGTCCACTTCCGAATGGGGGAGGGGGGGGGGGGCTTTCACCGGTCTATATTTATGATTGATAAGTGGTGTAAAATATATTACTTTAGTAGGCCTTATTCATTAAAATTTAATTGCATATTTTGCATATATAACGGTATTACTTTGAACACAAAAGATAAATGTTTCGAAAACTATCCTTAAATGTACTGATGAATGATGGGTTCAGGTGTTAAGCGATATTTATATATTCTACTTCACTGATAAAGGTTATGAAAAATTAAATAGCTAAATTTCTTATGCTGTCGAGTCAGTGTAGAGTTAATAGATAAAAAATAACAAATCGTATAAAACAACGTATGTAGTCTACTTTTATTTATGTTTCATATTGTTGTAATTTATTCTTTGTTTCACACATATATTTATTATATAACTAAACATTGTGCTTAGATCTATGTTTCAAATAAGTCAAACTGTTCACATTGTCATCCTGACCTTTAACTGTACATTGTCATTGCTGCAAGTGCAATATCAGTATATTATGTTGTGTTGTTAGATTTGATATTGTCTAAGGTATGTCAATCAACATGATAAGATATGGTAATATAATTTAGTCAATGGAGTATGGAGTAACTGGGAGACTTGGTCTAGCTGTACACAAACATGCGGCAATGGAACACAGACTCGAGTCAGACAATGTATCGGACCATTGCATGGTGGGGACGATTGTATTGGCGATTTAAAAGAGATTAAAGTGTGCAAGGACAAGGACTGTCCAAGTGAGTAACTGATATTTTCAATTAGTCCAAGTATTTTATGGCTATTTACTGTGTCAATCGTATGGTGTATGGTGGCATCCGGGCAAAAGGGTCGCCTGTACAAACCAGGAAAACCAGTAACTTAACATCATTTAAAATACTAATCGAAATGCAAGACTAGACTCAGACCACGGATGATCGTAGGACGCGAAAATCTTCTTTAGAAAAGGAGCACCTATAATATATAAGATGCGATATAATTATTTCATACATTGAAGAGAAAAGTAACAGTCTTTTCTTGAATTAGCTTAAGTAATTGTCTAATAATTGTCTTAACTATTTATAAGACCAAGTAATGATGCATTTCTTTTTGATTTGTCAGAAACAATTAAGTTATCTAATCATTATTCCATTACGGATGTAATCTTTTATTGAAGATTATTAGTTGAATTCTCGCAAATTTTGCAAATTGAATTCTGGCAAACTTGGCTAGCTGAATTATTGCATACTTGGCAAGATGAATTATGGCGAATTTAACAACTTAACAAGCTGAAGATGAATTCTTGCGTACTTGGCAAGATGAATTCTGGCATACTTGGAAAGCTAAATTCTTGCATACTTGGCAAGATGAATTCTTGCATACTTGGCAAGATTAATTCTGGCATACTTGGCAAGCTAAATTCTGGCATACTTGGAAAGCTAAATTCTGGCATACTTGGCAAGATGAATTCTTGCATACTTGGCAAGATTAATTCTGGCATACTTGGCAAGCTGAATTTTGGCATACTTAGCAAGCTAAATTCTAGCATACTTGGCAAGATGAATTATTGCATACTTGTCAAGCTAAATTATAGCATACTTGGGAAGCTGAATTCCGGCATACTGGGCAAGATGAATTCTGGCAAACTTGGCAAGCTAAATTCTGGCATACTTGGCAAGCTAATTTCTGGCATACTTGACAAGATAAATAAATGCTGGCATACTTGGCAAGATGAATTCTGGCATACTTGACAAGCTGAATTCTTGCATACTTGGCAAGCTGAATTCTTGCGTACTTGGCAAGCTGCATTATGGCATTTTCGGCAATGTTAATTTTTGAGACGTCATATTATTGGAGTGTGTCTTTTTGTGACGACTTGTTACGATGTGGAAAAGGGATAAAATAGGCCAAAATCGCATGACATCATTTATGGACGGTCCTTTAATACAGCTTAGAAATGTTTAGAAATCGTCCAATAAATGTTTTGAAAGACCTATTCTATTTAGTAGTTCATAAAGCAGTTCGCTTATTTAAAATACTTTACAGTCCTTTACTACACAAAGTCTAATTTTAGTTCTTTATAGATTATTTAATGAACTATTTATCTTGCAGTTGCAAGAATTAGTCTAATAATTATGTGAGTTATTAAGGAAAACTGGTTTTAAGCCTAATTTGAATATTCAAGTTATTGAACGTAAAACTAGATATAGGCCTACATCCATTGTAGAAAGGCCTACATAGCCTATTGTTGTTGACTATTAAGGAAAAGGCTTAAAAAGATCTGTTTTAATGATTACAACACTGGACAGGCGGCTAAATACTACACGTCATTTAAATGTGTATTTTAAGAGTTCTTAGCTTCTCTTGCAAAAATATGTCTGTGTATGAATCAGTTTTAAAACCAGTGTGAAGATAATATAATATATTATAACAACCAGAATATCAACGTAAACACTAGCTAACTATTGTTGTTATAAAGCGAAGCTCTCTAAAAAATTGTCCTTTATGTTTATTACTTCAATGCATTGATTACCATATTGTCCGTTCCATCAACGTTTCTTCCTACCGCATCAGAGAGACTGTGATCGTTACATTGTACACTGGGTATGATGAATATGTCCCTCCCCACACCTTTTCGGTTGGGAACCTATGCTTCAATCTCTTCCCACTGTACTTGTGTATTACTAGTCTATGTCATGAGTAAAAACGTGATTAGAAAAACAACTGATAATAAAAAGTGATTATAACTAACATAAAATTGTATTTACATAATCTGAAAGAATCTTCTAATAGTTTTTTTTTTAAAGTCTATTCTTCTTTTTTTTTGTATTTAACAAAGTTTGTTTTGAAAAGAGTTTTCTTTGGTACAAAATGTTATTCACCCTGGAATTTTCCAGTTGATGGACAGTGGGAAGTGTGGAGCATCTGGTTAGATTGTAGCCAGACGTGTGGGCTCGGTACTCGATCTAGGAGTCGTAGTTGTAATGGTCCTTATTTTGACGGTCAACCCTGTATAGGATCATCATTAGATGTCACACAGTGCCAACTTCTAAATTGTCCGGGTAAATTCTTACAACTTTCATTTAAAACATTTGTACAACTGATGCCACTTGTAAACTGTCATTTTTCTTTGTTTGGTTAAAGTCTAAACAAAATTCTATGATAATTATAAGACTATATCCTGCATTTTCATTTTACAATTGTATACTTTTTTTTGTTTTGTTTTTTTGAAAATAACTGTTAGTAATTGGATGTGTTGTCTATAGTTTCTGAAAAATCAAATGTTAGGCAATAACTTTTTTTTTTTATCCCTATTAGGGATTTTAGGCCTAATAACGTTAATTAAAAGCTGATATAAACTACGACAATTAAGCAAACATAAAGATTCCCTGTTATTGTTATTTATGTGAATTGTCATATGATAAAGTAGTTGGACACGAAATGCCCAGATTCTCAAATCATAGCCTTTAACTATGGCAAAATAGCCATAGACCATTAAGGGTGTTGAAATTGGCGCCTTTCTAGAAGGTTTCATTCATTGAAATGTAGTAAGGTGAAATTTTTGCTTTTTATTCATTGAAATGAATGTAGTGAGGTGAAATCTTTGCTTTTCATTCATTGAAATGTAGTGAGCTGAAATATTTGTTTTTCATTTATTGAACCGTAGTGAGCTGAAATCTTTGCCTTTCATTCATTGAAACGTAGTAAGCTGAAATCTTTGCCTTTCATTCATTGAAATGTAGTAAGCTGAAATCTTTGCCTTTCATTCATTGAAATGTAGTAAGCTGAAATCCTCGCTTTTCATTCATTGAAATCTTAGTCCATAATATTTTTTTGTCTTTTAGTTTGGTTGATATTTATGCCTATATTTTTTGTTTTTATCGTCTTTTCAATCTTTTATATAACTTCGCTTTTGTATATAATCTATGCATATATTATATAAGGTATAGGTATATGACCAGCATATCGACATCATGCAATTAGGGCTCATTATGGAGCGCATTTTAAAATCCTTATTGAGCGCTTTGAGTGACATATTTCTTCCCTTTTCAATTTGTGTCGATATATTAGCTTAAATTTGCTTTGTTTTAATGTCTTTGTATTTTTTTGTTTTTTTCGTTTGCGAGATTGTAAAATATACATTTGATGGCTTACTTAAAATTATAAGTTTTTACTGACGTCCCTTCTACATAGAAGATTATTACATCCACTAGGCCCAAAACCTGCAGGGCGAAGGGGTAGGTCGGCGGCAGGGATTGATCCCGCGACGTGTCGGCTATATATTTATGTTTCATCTTTAATTATTTCAATATCTACATTTAAGAAAGGGTGGCTTCATACTATAAAATGGCTGACATGATATTTTGACAGAAAAGAAATCTATAAGAATAGAACTGTAGAGTGTTAGAAGGATTTTTCCATAGATTGTTTCACAACTTGTTAGCAACCAGATTTTCCCGCCATTTTTGACATAGGCCTATGTATGTTTACGCGGGTTGATTTACACGCATGCTTCGTCCACTTTTACTTTTTCCAGGGAGAGACCAAAAACTTTAAACACATCATTATCATACATTAAAAATATAATCTTTATTAGGCCTACTAGGCTAAGGCTATGGACGCTATGGACTTCCAATTTAACTGAAGTCATCTTGTCTTTATTATAGCTTATTCGGCTTTTTACATGAACAGTTTAAACCTTGTTTTGTTAAGCCTATCACACACTAGTAGCCTATGTTTGGCTTTTTCTCACTAAATGTAGTCTAACAATATTTAATCATATTATATTCATTTAGGGTTGCCAGATTCCTTCCTAGAAAACATGCCTACAGGCCTAAAGGACACCTTCCCTTCCGAGTAGGGTTGCAAGACGTTCGGCAAAAGGAGGACATGGCCTCCTTTTTAGACTATTGTCCTCCGTCCGCAGGCAACGCTAAACAATTTCAAATGTCCGGCTTTTGTAATATTTTATGATTATGTTTTATAGGCATAGTTGTTTTAATATAGTAGTCCTATTAACATGTTAAGAATTTAGAATATAATCAATAAACAAGTGATCATTTGTTCAAGAAAAGAATGGTCCGTTTTTTTTATTAGGACTCTTGCATGAGCTGTAAATTTTTGTTTCAAAGTTACAGTGAATTTATGTTATTAAAAAAAAAAAAACGTTTTCTTGCTCAGTTTATCAATAGGCCTACGCACTTATTGGCAATTATAGCCTACTGATTGTAAGTTTAATACCTCATTATTCAATTTGAAACACAATGTCCTTCTTTTGACACCCTTGTGTCTAGCAACCCTACTTCCTGGTAGCCTACTCTTCCCATGAGGAAATGGCTGGACATGCCCGATATATCCATTTCTTTTCTATCGGACAGACTACTAAAATACTAGAATGACCGTTTCCATCCCGAAAACCTGGCAACCCTATATTAATGTGTCTGCACCATATTATTTATATAATATATTGTATATCAAAGTTGTACTAACTTGTAGTGAAAATTAACTCAGAGGCTTACTTCAACTCATACACACACAGATGCAGAGTAATATTACTTTGATAGCTTACTATATAGGCCAGGCCAACTATTGGGCCGATATTCTGCAAATATTTTAATCTTGGCCAAAAGTTGGATCAATGTTTTCTTATGGACGATTAGATTATATTATATAGGTTATGCACAAACACACATGCACACTTATGTACAGTGTATAATACACATACAAAAGACCTATTGATGCCTTTTTTAAAAATAATGATAGGCATGGTATAGCAATGATTCCATTTTCTCAGATAGGTCAAAGTCAGGGCCGGATTTACCTATAAGCTAAACAAGCTAAAGCTTAGGGCCCCCACTTTCTTAGGGGCCCCCAAACGAAATTGTTCGAGTGAACGATATTTAATTAAATATACTGCAGCATTATTATATACGGTATATAAATAAAAACGACAGTTCTGCAAAAATGTTGTTGACCGAGTTGTAGCAGCCATAATTAAGTTTACTATGGCAGAGCGTGGTTTACCTTTAAGAGGAGATAAGGTAACATTTGGTTCTCCTCAAAATGGAAATTTCCTTGGATTACTGGAACTTATAGCAAAATTTAATCCTTTTCTAGCAAGCCATATAAAAAACATTGGGAATAAAGGATCAAGTGTCACATCTTATCTTTCTAAAACAATATGTGATGAATTTATCCAAATTATGGCACATGAAGTAAGAGAATAAATCTTGGATGATTTAAAAACTGCAGGGTACTTCAATTTATCTGTAGATTCCACCCCAGACCGGTCCCATATTGATCAGCTCACTGTTATTGTGAGGTATGTTTCACCAGATGATGGGCTCCCAATTGGATGTTTTCTAACTTTCCTAGAGATGGGTAGACACACAAGGGAAATTATAGCTTAGATGGTGCACACGTACCTTACAAATGAGTGCAAAATAGATTTTAGTAAGTGTCGAGTCCAGTCATATGATAATGCTGCCAATACGTCTGGCACATACAAGGGTATGCAAGAAACAATATTAAAGATTAACAAGTATGCTATGTATATTTCATGTGCTGGTCATTCCCTGAATCTACACATGGACAGTACTGTTGTCATTCTTCAAACATGTGTCATGAGATTAGATAATAAGCCTTTGTAAATTGTGCCTTTTAAAATAACTCGTTTTACCAGACTTTCCATTTTTAAGTTTATTATGAATAAAAATGATTTTAAGTTAAAGATTTATTCAAATACTATAATAAGATGGGCCGCTTGCTCTATTTTTAGAGCTTATGTGTTCTTTTTTTCCGTACGCAACCAATCAGGCTGCCATGAACGACCTCTACGCTCCTACGATTGCATTAAAGGTTTCCGATGTATACAACTTTCGATTTAAATCTTAATTTCCATTGAGCAAATCATAGCGAATTTCTAAAACGGAAGTCTAGAGGACTTCGTGTGATCGGAAATTCCGAAACTAAGTGTTTCAAGTTATCAAAAAGCAGATCTCGAAATATCAAAGCAAGCGGTCCATCTTTTTTATAGACTTTGATTTATTATGTCACTATCTATAGTTCTATAGCCTACTTCTTAATTGTATTTCAGTTTAACCCTCTAGGTATCCGAAAATAATATTTGACACTGACATATAAGCTTATAAAGGGCCCCATATCTCAAATAGCTTAGGGCCCCATCAAGTCTAAATCCGGCCCTGGTCAAAGTACAGCTTTACTAACATTTAGCCTACATATATATTAATCTATCAATAGTCACTGTATACTCAATTACAAAATGCACCTAATCTATTGTAAAGTTAAAGTTCTATCGTTTCTATGCCTGATAAACATATCTATGGCACATTTTTAATTACTTTAGTTGACGGAGAGTGGCTACAGTGGGATACTTGGACACAATGTACAGTTTCATGTGGCGGTGGTCATCAAATTAGACAGCGTCAATGTAAACAACCAATATTTGGCGGTGGTGTTTGCCTAGGAAAAGGAAATGAAACTCAGTCATGCAACCAGCGAAATTGCCCAAGTGTGTGACAATAACATATGATAAAGCCAGACTTCAATTATCTAAAATATTTCTACTTTAAAAAAAAATATTTTTTTTAATGTTCAATCACAGCTTTCATGTCAACATATATTTCATTATACTGCATACATTTTGTTGTCATCATATTTCAGTAAAGGGGTAGGCATAAATGATGACTAACGCAATACTAAAAAAATAAAGATAGTGAGTTCTTTTGTACACATTTCTAATGAGACTAAATGAACTTTATATTTCCTTTAAAGTTGATGGAATCTGGAACTCTTGGTCAAGCTGGTCACTCTGTTCTGTTACTTGTGGTGAAGGCATCCAGCAAAGAAATAGAACATGTGAAGGTCCATTGTATGGAGGATTGAATTGTTCTGGTGTTGCAAACGATACACAAAGCTGTAATTTAAAGAATTGCCCAGGTTTATTTTCATTTCTTTTGATTGACTACTATATTGTCTGTAACTGTTGTCAGTGCATAAAACCGTTCTCAACGAAATATGCGATATATACGCATTATTATTATTATTATAAATCACTTCATTATGGAAATATGTGAAAGTAATCAACCATGACATTCACATGTCCAATAACTACACATTTAATATTTCATATTATCCAATGTGTATTTTTGTAAGTGTGTATATTGGGCTTAGTGAGTTAGGCCATTCAAGTCAAAAAAGCACTTTCTCAAATTTTGTAACAGTTTTAATAAATGATCTCAATTAGTTATAACAGAATAGAAAGTTTATACTTTTTATGAAAGTTTTTAATCTCTGGAAACAAAATATATCCAATGAAATGATTGGGCCTGCTATTTGATTTTTGAAACACATGTAAATAATGTGCAAGTTTTTGGTAAAGAATAAAAGGAATCTAAATTTTAAACACAAAATTTGATTGGCCCTTTTAAAAAACATTTACCTAGCCTCATGTGTTTAGAAATATTTTAGCATTGTGAAAGAGAACATGACATTAGTATTGTATAGGCTTGCATACTAAAAATAAAATCCTGACAGAATTAGAAGATTATTAGCCTACTGATACAGATTTTTATTTTTTACTATTTTTTTATTTTTACAAAAATCAAACACTATTGAATAATTGTTTATTAGAAAGTATATTTTTTAGCTGCAATATAAAAATTAAAGCTATTCTGTTTGATAAAATTACAAGCTTAGCTTACTGTATATAACCCTATCATTGTAGCCAGTACATATAACAGATTTTCAGAAATGTATGTTTTTAAATTAATAACCCATATTTTCTACCTAACTTTTACATTTTCTATCCAAAGTATCATATATATATATACATATGTATGGGCCCTGCATTTATATTTCAAAATATATATATTGAGCTTTCCCTAAATATCTTTAATTTGTTTTCGTACATATTAAGTTATTGCTTTTCTATATGGTTATTATTTTTGTAATAGGCCTATGTAAATCATTACTTATTTATTGCTCTGATGCACACTTTACAACATCATTATTTGGACACTAGTTAATCACTTACTAAAAGTATGAGCCTATATTGGACAGTGAATGGTCAGTGGTTGGAGTGGCAGAGTTGGTCAGTATGTCCTGTGTCATGTGGAAGTGGTAAGAGATATCGTCAACGGGATTGCTACTTTGGGCTATTTGGAGGCAGCAACTGTACTGGATCAGATCGTGAAGAAAGCCTTTGTAATGAAAGTCCTTGTCCAGGTAAATAACTAAACAAACTTCTCAGATAATCTTCAATTTACAAATGTCGTAGTCACATTGTCACATCAATAATTTTGACAGCAGAACCAAATGCAAAGATTTCTTAAATTATTTATTTGTAATGAATGAAAAATTTCAGTGGATCTTTGTGTCTTTCTTGGATACCTTAAAATGACTCAATGGGTCTTTCTTGGATATCTTAAATTGACTCATTGGGTATCTCGAGTGGGATACCTTAAAAAGACTCATTGGGTCTTTCTAGTTGGATACCTTAAAATGACTCTCTGAGTCTCTTGAATACCTTAAAATGACTCTATGGGTCTCTCTTGGATACCTTAAAATGACTCTTTAGGTCTCTCTTGGATACCTTAAAATGACTCTCTGGGTCTCTCTTGAATACCTTAAAATGACTCTCTTGGTCTCACTTGGATACCTTAAAATGACTCTCTGGGTCTCTCTAGGATACCTTAAAATGACTCTTTAGGTCACTCTTGGATACCTTATAATGACTCTCTGGGTCTCTATTGGATACCTTAAAATGACTCTTTAGGTCTCTCTTGGATACCTTAAAATGACTCTCTGAGTCTTGGATACATTAAAATGACTGGGTCTCTCTTGGATACCTTAAAATGACTCTCTGGGTCTCTATTGGATACCTTAAAATGACTCTCTTGGTCTCTCTTGAATACCTTAAAATGACTCTCTGGGTCTCTCTTGGATACCTTAAAATGACTCTTTAGGTCACTCTTGGATACCTTAAAATGACTCTCTGGGTCTCTTTTGGATACCTTAAAATGACTCTTTAGGTCTCTCTTGGATACCTTAAAATGACTCTCTGAGTCTCTCTTGGATACCTTAAAATGACTCTTTAGGTCTCTCTTGGATACCTTAAAATGACTCACTGGGTTTCTCTTGGATACCTTAAAATGACTCTTTAGGTCTCTCTTGGATACCTTAAAATGACACTCTGGGTCTCTCTTGAATACCTTAAAATGACTCTCTCGGTCTCTCTTGAATACCTTAAAATGACTCTCTGGGTCTCTTATCTTATCTTATACATTACAGACGCTCCTTCTATAAAGAAGATTATTGCGTCCTACGCTCATCCGTGGTCCGAGTCTAGTCTTGCATTTTTATTAATGTTTTAAATGATGTTAGGTTATTGGTTTTCCTGGTTTGTTCAGGCAACCCATTCCATGCCCGAATGCCACTCGGGAAGAAAGAGTACTTATATGCATTTGTTCTCGCATAAGGGACAAGGAAGGTGTTTTTGTCTTTATGTTTATCTGAGCTTTGCAACAGATTGTTATTGGGTTGTATTTCTAAATTAGAGTTTAATGCCTTATGTATTATTACTACTTTACTCTTTGCCCTTCTGTCCTCTAGTGTTTCTAGGTTTAGTGATTTGACTAATGGTGTTACTCTTGTCAATTGGGAATATTCACTAGTTATAAACCTTGCAGCTCTTTTTTGAATTTGTTCTAATTTTTTAATGTTTTCTTTAGTTGATGGGTCCCATACAGATCCTGCATATTCTAGTATAGGCCTAACTAATGTGAGATAGCATTTTAGTTTTATATTCTTATTACATTTGTAAAAGTTCCTTTTTATGAATCCTAATGTTTTGTTTGATTTTTTAATTACTTCATCAATGTGAGGGTTCCAAGATAACTTATCATTTATTATTACTCCTAGATACTTAGCATTGCTAGTTTGAGTTAGTTCTTTACCATGAATGAAGTAGTTTGTTATTATTTGTTTCTTTTTCTTGGATACCCTTATTAGTTGGCATTTTTCTGGGTGAAAAGACATACTCCAGTTTGATTCCCATTTTTGTAGTTCATCTAGGTCTTTTTGTAAAAGTTCACTATCTTTTCCTGTCTTTATTATTCTATAAATTATGCAATCATCAGCAAATAATCTTACTTTTGTGCCTGTGTTGATGCAATTTGGCAGATCATTAATGTAAATTAGAAATAGTAGGGGCCCTAGAACAGTTCCTTGTGGAACTCCTGAGTTTACTGTTATTGGTGATGACTTAGAGCCATTTATTATCACTGTTTGTTCTCTGCCTATAAGAAAGTCCTGAATCCACTGATGTAAGGGACCAGAGATGCCAAAGTATTTAAGTTTTTTAAGAAGACTAGAATGATGAACTTTATCAAATGCTTTTGAAAAATCTAGTAATATAGCATCAATTTGGTTGTTATTATCTAATCCCTTAGACAAGTCATCTATTAAGCCTATCAATTGAGTCTCACATGATCTATTTTTCCTGAAGCCATGTTGGTGTGGGCACAGTGCATTTAGTTTGTCTAGATGATTTACTATACTACTATATATTATATGTTCAAGTAATTTACATGTTATGCTTGTTAGAGAAACAGGTCTATAATTTCCGGGGTCAGATTTATCTCCTTTTTTGAAAAGGGGGGTTACATTGGCTAATTTCCAATCTTTGGGCACTTTGCCCTGGTTTAGAGAGGCCTGAAAAAGTATTTTAAAGATTGGAGATATTTCATTAGTTAGTTCTTTAAGCAGTCTTGCTGGTATTTCATCTGGACCAGAAGCTTTGTTTACTTTTAAGTTGGTTAGGAGTTGTTTAATGCCTTTTTCATCTACATTTATATTTCCTATCTCTTCTAGTTTGTTTAAATTTATGAATATTTCTTTGTCACCTGGATTTGAAAAAGATGATGCAAAGTGTGTGTTTAGGATATTAGCTTTAGTTTCATTATCATTATAAGTTTTGTTGTTTTGGCCTTTTAGTGGAGCTATGCCTGTAGTGTCCATTTTTCTTGATTTAATGTAGGACCATAAGTTTTTATTATTATCTTTAGAAATTACATTGTTTACATATTCATTCTGCAGCTGTCTGCTTAGTTTCTGAGTTAAATGTTTAATTTTTAGGTATTTTTTATGTAGTCTAATTGAATTAGTTGCCTTAAACTTTTTGAATAGATTTTCTTTTTGTTTACACAGTTTCTTTAGTTTAGTGTTAAACCAACATTTGTTAATTTTATTTGATGTTTGTTTTGTTGGCACAGAGTCAGCCATTATTGCTTTTAAGTTGGTTTTTATAAATTGCCAAATATCTTCAACTGGACTATCTATATTGTATTTAGTAAGAAAATTGGTTTGGAATTTTATTGCTGCTTGATGTAGTTCTGTTGTGTTACATTTATTCCAGAGATAAATTATTCTTTTAGGTTTCTTGCTAATTTGGATTTTTATTTTGTTATTTACTCTGACAATATCATGATCTGAAAGTCCAGGGATTATTTCATAATCTAATACTAGTCCTGGTCTGTTCGTTAAAAATAAATCTAGTATATTATGGTTTCTTGTTGGTTTTTTATTAATTTGGTCTAAGTTTAGATTTTGGATGGTATTGATAAACATTTCATTTATTTCTTTTGTGTTTTGGTGCTTTTCTATTGAGTAGCTATTCCAATTTATATCAGGGAGGTTGAAGTCCCCCATTATCCAAATTATAGCATTTTTATATTTAGTTTCAATACTTGTCAGCTGATTACACAGATCAGACATGTACTCTGATGTTGAGTTTGGTGGTCTGTAAACACTGCCTACAATTAGTGGTTTGGAATTAGGTCTGCTTATTTTACAAAATACTGACTCTATGTTATTTTGAGGTTCTAATTTAATTTCTTCAGCTATTAGGGTAGATTTTATGGCTAGTAAGACTCCTCCATGCCTGTCTGACCTATCTTTCCTAAAAATTTCATAATTATTATTGAATATCTCTGTGTTGTAAATATCTGGGCTAAGCCATGTTTCGGAACCTGCAATTATGTCTGGTTCTTCATTATTTATTAAAAGTTCCAAATCAGCTTTTTTATTTTTAATGCTTTGGAAATTTATTGTAAGAGTTTTGAGGTGATGCTGATTTGGGGTTTTATGGGATTTAGTGTTAAAGAGTGTCTTTTTACTTTTTTTTATTGGTGTTGATCTAGCTAAGGGTTTATTTAGGTCTAAATTATTAACTTCTGGGCTTGTCAAGGCACTGTAGGGGTTTGTGGTATCCAGGTCATGAGAATTAAACAGACCTGAACTAAATTGTGGCAACCCACACTGTACACAGTGCCAAGAGGCATCTTTATTTCCTAATGCTATATAAATTGGGGTGTTCATATGCAAGCATGCAGCATGGTACCATTCATCACAGGTGTCACATTGAATGGCTCGTTGTTTTGCTGTGCATGACTTACTGCAAATGTTACATCTATCTCTAACTGTCTTGACTGGGCCTGGGTTGGATTCTACATCGCCAGCCAAGAGCAACAATAGTACTAAATGATTTTGTCTGTACCTGCAAATTTTGTGTTTAAAATGGTTTAGGGAGATCTTTTTTAGGAGGATATAAGCATGAGTGTTGTCAATATCTTTGATGTTGTGGTTATTAATTATTATCTGCTTATGGACAATTTCATGTTTGGGTAGTTTTAGTGCCCTTACCAGAACTAGGGCTAAGACTAGGATTACAAGTTTCATTTCCTTTTTTAATACTTTTATTTAATAGTTTGGTGTATTTTATAATTAAATATAGTAGTTCTAATTGATGTTTATTGTTTTGTAAATAGGCTATAGCCTAGGGACTATAGGCTATAGGCCTGTTACTACTTAGAATTTAGATTTAGGCTAAGGTTTAATAATTTGGTAACCTTATATATTCTTATATAGGTACTTTGATAACCCCACTTCCGGCTATCATTTTTTACTAGTCCGGAAACAGGGGAAAATGGAGTCTCTATTTAAAGCCCTGCATGAAGCATGGTCAGTCATTTGTAAGTTTGTGTGCCCTGGTACACAATTTTAGCCTGTTTTCAAATATATTTGAGCTCAAGAAAACTTTAAATTTTACCACATGAATTTTTTGTGCCGATCAACGCCGCCATTTTCTTTTGGACACATTGGTAAGTCTACACATTTTTTCTTAATTTATAACTTTTTAATTAAACACGCCTACAACTTGGCACTTATTTATTTGTTTTTATAATCATTAAAACTATAAAATCCTCGATTTTTAGCAAAATTGGTTGGCCCCCAGTTTAAGAAATTAACTCCCGAAAATTAACAATGAACATATAGCAATTTACTTTTTTTTACTTTTTTAGTGGTCAAATTTTAATGCCTACTAATAAATGAATGTGTCTTCTGATTTAGAATAGTTTTTAGAATTAACTTGTGTCCTTTTAAACAAAATTGACTGGCGTTCAACTTAGTAAGAGTGATTTAAAGTTTCAAAATTAAAATCTATTTTTAGTAACAAATTTGAAAGTTGGAAATTTTGTCGTCTATTTTTAGTAACGACCTTGACCGGATACACACGGTTTATAATGAAATAAACAATTCCATTCAAATGTTTCAAACTTAACCCCCCCAAAATCTTCGTAATCCTCAAAATTAAAACACCATCCATTCAAGAAAATGATTTATTTAGTATTAATGTCCAATTTGACAATTAGAAATATGAATATTTTCTTTATTATATCTGCTTATAACTTAAATTTTGATTTTGAACTGAGGGCATAGAAAAACGCCTTATTATATAGCTCGAAAATTGCAAAGTATTTGCTATCTTAATGCCTTTTAGGGCCCATACACGAAGTCAAAAATTCATAATTAGCATTATGCATACTTTTATAATCACTCAGTAAAATAATATTATTATTTTTATTTCAGCTGCTATAAAGTCCAGTCAATCATTTTGCTCTTCGGAGACTACCAGCCCTACCTGTTTCAATTTTCCTGCGATTGTAGCCTAAGACTAAGGTAAGAGCTATTCTTTTAATCCAATGATTTTATAACAAAAATTAATTTTTAATTTGAACAAGACAGTAGCATAATCAATATTTTTTTTTCTCTTCCATGTCCATATAATAGACACAAGTTGAAGTCTCGGTTTCAAAGATTTGCAAGACCTGCGGCAGCCTGTAATCCTTAACACAGTTTCTGGTACTTAGACGTAGGTATTTTTATTTTACATTGAGCAGCATTTCAATTGTAATATCTATACACAACTTAGATTTATTAATTTACTGGTGGTTAATTGTTGATCTTGTTTTTCTATTTGATAGGGTTGTTTGGTAAGTTTCTTTGTTCATGGATGAAATTTTTATGACATTGTTTTATAATTTATTACCTCGTCTTAATGTGTTTTTTTCTGGACATATTTATATGACCAGAAAAAAACATTTAGACTTGGTAATTTGTATTTTGTGCTAGATGAAATTTAAATATTAAATCTTTTTGTTATATTTCAGTACTTTAGATTCCTGTGCCAGTCCTAAAGCTCTTCTTGGATAGCCTGTAACAAGTGGATACCAATCAAGCCACCAGGATAAACCTGTTATCTCTTTAAACAAGGGTCTAAACAAGATTGCACACCCAAACACGGTTTGTCTGGTATACGAGAAATGATGAAACAGATGTAACGGTTCAAGCTGGATGTTATCGAAAGCGTGTAGAAATTAAACTTCCCTACCTGCCTTAAAATGGTATACTGTCCAAACACACAAACTAAAATTTTCAATTTATCAAATGTTAATTATGGTCAAGAATATTCATTCATTAGTGCATTGCTGTAAAAAAAAATTCCACAGATTTTTCATGACTTTAAAAGGGCATTTTAATTCACTTTTATTATAAATCTGCCGCACCTCTTGAATTTTGTGGTATTTTTATAAACCATTTTTTCCAAATTAGCAAATTTACATTCTTTTAAAATCTAGGTCTATTTATTTATTATTGCATTGCTATTGATAATTTTTAGATCTTTTCTTGGTCGGTTTAAGAGTAATTTTAATTTACAAATTTTCCTACAGCCGCACTTTTAATTATTTAGTAAATTTATTTCCACCAATTGTTTTCAATTACACATTTTGATTAGTTGATTTAACATATTCATATTTACTAATGCATTGGTGTTGAAAATTTCAAGACATTAGCTCTGTCGGTTTAAAAGTTCTTTTCGATTTGCTTTTTTTTTTAATAGCCGCAGACGCAATTAATTTTTTTTTAAACTTTGTTTAAACTATTTTTTTCATTTTGTAATATTAGATTTAATTATTTAGTTCAAATAACATATTTTATTTATTATTGCACTGTTGTTGAAAATTTTAAGATGGTTAACGGTTTAAAAGTTAGAGTCTAGTTTTAGTTCAATAATTTTCCAGCAGCCGCACTTTTAATTATTTTTTTCCGCCCGTATTTTTATAATCTATTAGAGCTAATAGGTTAGTTGATATAACATATTTTTTTATATACTAATGCATTGCTGTTTAAAATTTGAAGATGTTTTCTTAATCTGTTTTAAAATGAGAATTTAAATGTACCAATTCAAAAATTGTCTGTCTGCCGCACTCTTTTCACGTACTCATTTATGAATATCAAATTTTTCCCCAGGGTAAAAAAATGCAATGAAACATTTATATATATAATATATACATAATAAACTTTTAATATTTTACTTCAGATGTTTTGATTTTTTTTTTGTTAGTGAGTTTTTCTATATTTCTAAGTGTGAATGCAAGATTTTGGGTGAGGTATTTTGACCATTTAATGCAAACTATAAGGAGTAAATCACTGTTCATCACACTGTTTGCATCATTATATTATGTGAAATATAGAGTTTTATCACTGTTCCAAATTTCATTCATTTATCTTTAGCGGTTTTTAAGTTATTAAGTTTAAAAGTCATAAAGTACACTTTCTCGGTCACAGTTTTTTTCCCTATTTTATATAGGCTAAATAAGCACAAATTTACGGCACTAAAAAATTCATAACTTGGCTTCTAATTAACACAGAGACCTAAATGATGTATCATTGTAATCTGTGAACCAAGCTCTATTTAACTAGATAAGTTTGATTGCTCTAAAACCATTTTGAAAATTTTATCAAAGTACCTATCTTATATAAAGTTATATAGTATAGGTCTAGTGGCGATTGTATTGTTTAAATACTAATAAAACGAATGTTATTATTTGTCTCTTATATAATTAATTATGTTTTATTACTATAATATGTGTTTATTTGTCTGAGTTTCTTTATTATTTATTATAATTGGGCTTAAGTAATTATTTTAAACCTGGCCTAGACCAGTAATTGTAAACAAACAATTCGAATATGGGGTCAATATGGCGGCCTCCGAAGCGCCAAGTATAAATAATACTTTAAGCTCACTGTTACGAGCAATTATTCTATTTAATAGAATACCTCTCTTGGATACCTTAAAATGACTCTCTGGGTCTCTCTTGAATACCTTAAAATGACTCTCTAGGTCTCTCTTGGATACCTTAAAATGACTCTGATTCTCTTGGATACCTTAAAATGACTCTCTGGGTCTCTCTTGGATACCTTAAAATGACTCTTTAGGTCTCTCTTGGATACCTTAAAATGACTCTCTGAGTGTCTTGGATACATTAAAATGACTGGGTCTCTCTTGGATTCCTTAAAATGACTCTCTGGGTCTCTCTTGGATACCTTAAATTGACTCTCTGAGTCTCTTGCATACCTTAAAATGACTCTCGGAGTCTCTTGCATACCTTAAAATGACTCTCGGAGTCTCTTGCATACCTTAAAATGACTCTCTGGGTCTTTCTTTGATACCTTAAAATGACTATCTGGGTCTCTCTTTGATACCTTAAAATGACTCTTTAGGTTCTTGGATACCTTAAAATGACTCTCTGAGTCTCTTGGATACCTTAAAATGACTGGGTCTCTCTTGGATACCTTAAAATGACTCTGAGTCTCTTGGATACCTTAAAATGACTCTCTGGGTCTCTCTTGGATACCTTAAAATGACTCTTTAGGTCTCTCTTGGATACCTTAAAATGACTCTGAGTCTCTTGGATACATTAAAATGACTGGGTCTCGGATACCTTAAAATGACTCTCTGGGTCTCTCTTGGATACCTTAAATTGACTCTCTGAGTCTCTTGCATACCTTAAAATGACTCTCGGAGTCTCTTGCATACCTTAAAATGACTCTCGGAGTCTCTTGCATACCTTAAAATGACTCTCTGGGTCTTTCTTGGATACCTTAAAATGACTCTCTGGGTCTCTCTTTGATACCTTAAAATGATTCTTTAGGTCTCTCTTGGATACCTTAAAATGACTCTCTGAGTCTCTTGGATACCTTAAAATGACTGGGTCTCTCTTGGATACCTTAAAATGACTCTGGGAGTCTCTTGCATACCTTAAAATGACTCTCGGAGTCTCTTGCATACCTTAAAATGACTCTCGGAGTCTCTTGCATACCTTAAAATGACTCTCTGGGTCTCTCTTTGATACATTAAAATGACTCTCTGGGTCTCTCTTGGATACCTTAAAATGACTCTCTGGGTCTTCCTTGGATACCTTAAAATGACTCTCTGGGCCTCTCTTGCATACCTTAAAATGACTCTCTGGGCCTCTCTTGGATACCTTAAAATGACACTTTGGGTCTCTCTTGGACACCTTAAAATAAGTATAGTATGACTATTATAAGCAAGTAGATACTGGATTAACAGTTAAAACTAAATTACTAAAATATACTTGAAATGCACATTAGGCAGGACAATAATGAAAATAATTATAGTTTACCCCATTACATAAACAAAATTTACTGTTTAAAGCAATAATCACTTTTTGAACCTTACTTTATTGATAAGATGAGTTTTGTTGTTAAAAAGTGGATGGAAAATGGTTGCCTTGGTCATCTTGGGGAGAGTGTTCTCTCACCTGTGGAAATGGATCTCAGACACGAGAGAGAGTATGCAATGGACCTTCCAATGGTGGAGCTAATTGTTCTGGAGCTACTCAAGAGTTGCAGCTTTGTTATGTTAAGAGTTGTGCAGGTATGCTTAAAGCTTTGATCAAATGATATATCACTAGATTAGTTCACATGAACATAGATTTTTTAATGTTTAGCCTTAACTTTATGAAGTTCACCTTTTAAACTTTTGATTTGTAATTGAGAATTGAGATAGACACAGTAATTTTTGTTATCTTTATAAAAAGAAACAATTAATACTTAACAGTAACATTCATGTTAAAATGTTCATGAATAAAACCATATGTTTTAGAGACATTTAAATTATTTCTCTTAAAAATCAATGCAATTGAGGAAAGAAACATTAAGCCTAATTATTGTAAAACAAATTAATGTTTATAAGGTGAATATGTTAGTTTCTTTGTTTATAGAGCCTCACATCATTATTTACATAGTGTCTTATGTTTTTGATAATTCTTTAGCATTATTGAAATACAAAAATGCCAAAATGGTAATTAAAATAATTAAATTTTAAAATGTATTACTTTTTCAAAACAAAACAAAAACATAGCCAATAGATTGAAGTCTATTTTTTCATTCTTCCAAATAATCATAAATATTTAAAGTTAGAAAATGTGTAAGTAAATATTTTTAAATCTAGAATTGTAATAAATATAATTCATGTAAATTGAGAATTGAAGAAATCAACTTAAATCTGTATATAATTTATAATTAAGCTAAAGACTTATTGTAAGTTTTCCTTTTTTTTTTTTTGTATAATTGTATAGGCTTCTATGGGTAATCATTAGATATTAGCCAGTTTGTTCTCACTTGTGTTATAGTAGATTTTGTAAAATCATTTTATTTCAAGATATATCATTAAAAAAATGGATAAAAATGATTATATTTAAAATCAATAAATTCAGTTCATGGTTTAGCATCAGGCAAGATTGGACAATCCCAGGCTTCTTTTTTTCATGCAAAGTTATCTTCTACATTCTTTTATACATTGATTCATTCTAATGTTATAAAAACACACATGATCTATAATAAAATCACACATGATCTATAATGACAAGGTGATTCAATGAGGTCTTTGAGGGATTATTCTATGTTTTATTTGAATTAATTCAACATTTATTCATAGCTCAAACTAATCATCCGTTGTCTTTAATGTTGTAATGGAAGTATTCTTTTAGATGGATGGATTGACTAAACTTTGGCAATCTAGCTTAAAGACGGTAAGTATCTCTTTACAGCTAAAGCATTTTGTTTTCTCTTTTCAATTAGTTTCACTGATTTTAAAAATACACAACTTTTCATCATTTTGTGTTTAACTTTTCATGAAACAATAATATTTGTTACATCTATTTAATTGATTTGGTGCATTGCAATGTAGTTTTAAAATTTTAACTTGTTCTAAATATTTATTGGGCCTCTCTTGGAGAACTTAAATTGACTCTTAAGCTAATACAAAAACTATATATTACACATCAATAGCAATTTAAAAACTATTAGGTTAGTTAATGCATTGATATATTGAAATCTGTCTTTCCATTCATATTTTACCAAGAAAAAGTTATAATAGTTATAATATAATAAATGATGCTAGCCATATAATATATGACTCTTTTTTGTAAGTTTTTTAAACTGTATAATTTTTTTATCTTTGGAAAACTAACTAATAAATTCTGCAAGTGGATGGTGTTTGGGAAATGTGGTCAGAATGGAGTCTATGTAGTGTAACTTGCGCTAGTGGACAGCAGTACAGAAATAGAAATTGTCTTGGTCCTTACTATGGAGGAAAAACATGTGATGGAGATTTATTTGAATCTCAAAACTGTAGCAACATAAACTGTCCAGGTACATATTTATTGGTATATCTTTGTTTAATAATTTGGTCACATTTTTTATAGGCCTACTTATTCATAAAAAAAATTATTAAAATAAACAATTGAGAATGGTGAACAATTAAACCATATTATAGGCAGTACCCTCAAATGGGTGGGGGCAGGAGGGGCATATGCCCGGGGGCGACACTTCTTGGGGCTGCAAATATAGTCTAAATATAGCATTACGCAAATCAGTTACAGTATGCAAGGGGGCGTCGATGAAACTTTTGCTCTGGGGCGCTACATAGGCTTGTGTGGACTCTGATTATAGGTTATAGTTATAAATATTAATAAAATCAAAAATAAATAGTTATTGAAATATTTTTTACAAGATGAAATTGATAAGATTTGAATTGTTAAACTTTGTTATTAAATTAAAAATGCCATTTGCAATTTCTACAGAAGATGGTGTACTAAGTCTGTGGTCATCCTGGGGGGACTGCAGTGTGATATGTGGGGGTGGGGTTAAAGAAAGACATCGTATATGTATTGGCCCATTTTATGGCGGGCGGGAATGTGAAGATGTTTTAATAGAAAATATGGCATGCAATATTCAAGTATGTCCTGGTAGGTTTCAATAGAATGTCAATAAATGTTCATCATTATTTATTTAATTTAAATCAATGTTGTATTCACAATGTCACAATATTGGAAAGTTTGCACATTTTAGCTTTTAAACAGTAGGCTTATTTCTAGCTTTATCAATTTTTTCATATCTTTTCTAAAAATAGATTTTTTTAAATACAATATTTAATAAAAGGATTATTATCAAGCATTGTTATTATTTCTAAAATAAATCGAATTATGTTTCCTTCTTATATGTAACATAAATAATAAGTAATAATAAGTAATAATAAGTAATAATAAGTAATAATAAGTAATAAACATGTTTATTTACAGTTGATGGTATTTTAACTAGTTGGACAGATTGGTCCCAATGCTCCGCAACTTGTATGGGTAATCAATCAAGGTATAGGACATGTTTTGGGCCTTTCTATGGTGGAAATGAGTGCCATGGTCCTTTATTTGAAGATCAGCCATGCAATAATATTTCATGTGCAGGTAATATGGTGTGTAAAAATTCTTATAAAATCTAGTCTTTCATGTTTTTTAATATATTTGTCTTTTTGTTCCATTTCTTTCTATCTTTTTCTCCACTTTTGATTTCTTTTAACTCACTTTTCTTTCTCCATTTTTTCTTCTTTGTTTTTGGAAAGTTATATTTGTGCTGTTATGCAAAAATAAAAAACATACATCAGAAAATAAACACTGTATACACTCTAATTTTACAACATTAAAAATATTTTTACAAATTGTTAACTGAATTAAATTGGTACATAAGTATATGGTAGGTATAGATGGAAATTGAACCAATCCTAAACTTAACTCAATAAAATCAAACTCTGCATTGATGCTTGAGCTGAACCTGACCTTCAATTTCATTGAGTACAAGCCAGACCAAACAAACTAATCACAAACTTAGAAGAACCAAATATATTTAAAACTTTCTTTATCCTGAAATGCGTTTTTTTAAATATAAACTAGATAACTTAATGAAAACAAATTCAGTATATTTTTTTTATTAGCACCTAACATAAGATAACACTTTTTGCACATCGCTTTGATATTCAATGATATATATTTATGTGTGGCAAAATAGAAACGCTAAAGTTTATTTTTTTTAGTGTTAATATGTGAACATAAGGGTCAAGACATATAATTGTATGAAAAAGTATGTTTGCCTATCCAGCCTTGTGATGCTTCATCCTACCTTATTTTCTCTAATTTACTAGTATCCTCCACTCTGCAGCAACTTGCATCTCTTAATAATCATTCATATTTTGGTGCAAACATTTATGAAACGTATTATATCTCAATCAGGGATGTATGGTAAAAACAAAATGCAGACATGTCTAGCTATTTATATGAGAAAATATTATTAATGCTACATTCCCCCCCCCCCCCCCCCCCACGTTCTCAAACTGAACTAAAATAGTAGTAATTTCAAACCAAATGCAAACTTCTAAAAGTGGGTTTTATTCCCATTTCTGATAGAGAATTTCTACATTTTATAAATGCTATTATTTATTGTATGTATATTTGTTTTATTAATCATCATATTTTAATGTATAGAATGAGAGCTTTAATAAATGATATAAAGTACAAACACTATTAAAATTACTAACGAATAAGATTCCATCTCAACATTTTCTTTAGTTGATGGTATTTGGACTCTATGGTCTGAATGGAGTCAGTGTAGTGTAAGTTGTGCCACTGGTTATAGTACAAGAACACGCCATTGTGCTGGAATACTTAATGGTGGGAAAAACTGTGAGGGAGAATCACAAGAAACTACAGAGTGTAAATTGCAGAATTGTCCTGGTCAGTTATTGAATTTCATAATTTATACAGGATGTTGTTGAGTGAAAAAAAATAGTCTCTTAATGTATTATTTGCTAAAGAATAGTTTTTTATTTAATAAAGCTTTCCTAATCTCTGATTATAAGCAATTTGAAACTATAATTGTTTATTTATCTGAAATTATCTTGAAATGCATTTTTTTAAAAATAAATAATGTACTCATTATAGGGAAATATATACAAATATACAAATAACCATTGAAAAGTACATACTATTAGAATTATTGTTTCAATTTGCTGAAATTTATTGAAATCAAGTATCAGTTTTTCAGATTTTATTTTTTTAGGTTTGCATTAATCAGTTGCTACTGAAATGAATCCATTGTTCCTCACACTATTTGTCTGCACTAAATGTTGTTGTATTCACTCAGTTTTATATAATATCTCTTTTATTTTCTTTATCATTAACATTTATCATTACATTTTGATAACATTTTCATTTAAATGAATGTTTTAAAAATTTTACATACATTTATGGGACTATAAAATTTTAGTCTACTATAAGACACTCATGCCTACATACATATTTAATACTATATATATCATATATTTATCTTTTTAAGCATGCTCTTTTATTTCAAAGTTGATGGTGTCTTTGGTCAGTGGTCTACTTGGACACTTTGCACACTTACCTGTGGGTCTGGAGTACAGTCAAGAACAAGAACTTGTATAGGACCTTATTATGGTGGGAATAATTGTTCTGGTGCTTTTGAGGATTTACAGACATGCAATGATGAAAACTGTCCAAGTAAGATGAACTTGTAAAAAATAGCAAGTAGCAAATGTTTTCATTGTAAAGTAATGACTTATTAGTAAGCTTAATTTGAGATAACATCACTTTATATGCACATCTATCATAGAATTATTGTGTGTCAGCCTCAGGCCATACTATCTACCATGAGAATTCACAAAAGTGTACGTAACAAGAAATATATCATCAAGACTTCAGTCAGCCAGAATACAATATCAAAAAGAAATACAAATAGTTCTTTTATATTGTTTAAAATATGCTGAAAGATAAATTTCCGTTTTCTTTTATCAATAAAAAAATCTTATATTATCTTATATTATCTTATCTCTAATTAATTTAATAGAATAAAACAAAGAGGGCATGTGTTTATGTTTTGTGTATGAGATAGAGAGAAAGAGAGCAAGAGAAAAAATTATTATCTAATGCTTGTGGCTTTCAAAATATTTTTTTAATTACTCCAAAACACTAACTGAAAACTCTTTCTTCCCATTAGTTGATGGTTATTACTTAAATTGGTCGCCATGGAGTGAATGTACAGTCACATGTGGCAAAGGTGTCCAGAATCGTACTAGAACATGTGTTCCACCATTGTATGGTGGAATCAATTGTCAAGGAATTAACTCACAAATTCAGGCTTGTAATGATATTCCCTGTCCAGGTATATCTTTATTAATTATGAAAAATATTTATGTATTTTTAAATATGTTTTATATTTGAAAATGTTTGATTCAAAGAGAAAGATTCTTTTTTTATAGATGAAGAAACTTTAAATAAATATCCAAAGAACCATTAGTCGTATAATATATATATATATTTATCTATCTATCTCTCTCTCTCTCTATATATATATATATATATATATATATACACACCTCTATAGAGCTATTACTTGATATATTAGAACTTAATTCATCCAATGGAAATTATGACAATAATGATAACAGTTTCATATAATAAGTTTATGTTCCAATATATGTACTGTACACACAAATCATCAACTTTTCATTTTACATTTAAACTTTTCTTTTTCTAAAACTACTTTCACATATTTGGATTTGGTTTTTACAAAAAAGAGAAATTTGTAAGGACTTAATGAATCTCATTATCTATTACTTTTCAATAGAATGAACTAATTAAACCTTTGACAAAATACTTACAAATTTTAAACACATTATTTAAACATAATTTAAAATATTTTACATTCTACTCTATAATGTATTTATTAAGTAACTTTGATTATTATTTTAAACTACTGTGCACCATAGTTGTATAAATGTATTGTCATCTCAGATGTATATAAGTGGAGTCTTTTTATATAGCTCTTTGCATTATGTGTCAAATATATATCTAAATATTTATCTATATATAATATCATATTCACACAATCATAGTTTTGTTTATTTCACCAAATATTTATAAACACTTTAGGTTAATTCTATAAAATATGTAAAACATAAGCCCATTTTTTGTTAAAATTTATGACCAAGTCTAGAATCAAAATATTGTTTTCACTGTACCAGAAAACTTGCATTATTGAAGCAACTCAAAATTATATTCTGAAAAATTCAGATTGTTTTATTTTCATAAATAAGCCATTTTCTGGTATATTTTCAGTTGATAGTGTATTGTTTTATTTTCATAAATAAGTAATTTCATGACATATTTTCAGTTGATGTTATATTGTTTTACTTTCATAAATAAGTAATTTCATGACATATTTTCAGTTGATGGCTATTTCACTGAATGGGGTGACTGGAGTATGTGTACGGTTACCTGTGGAGGCGGAACTCACCAGAGAAATAGAACCTGCATATCACCAAAATATGGAGGCTTAGATTGTGTGGGCGCTACCAATAGTACTGAACCTTGTAATACCCAACCATGTCCAAGTAAGTATTGGAGGATTTCTTCTTTTTATTCTGTCTAAAGGCTTCAAAGTAATTAAGAAACACTATTCTTGACTAATCAAAACTTGTTTTATTTTTTTTAAATCTTAACCATGTGATCTTAGATGATTATAAAAAAAAATGTTCTTAATAAAAAAAAAAGGCTTAACATCTAGGTGTTCACAGCTCTACAAATCCCCACATAAAACAAAAATTACTGTACTAACTGTGACTTTATTGTTAGCATAAAGACTAGAGAATATTATATTCTAAAACAAAATGTTAACAGAGGTAATTAATTTTGTTTTACAACCATAGATAAAGCATTTTTCCTAAAAGCAAAAAAAAAAAAAAAAGTCACACAAGTAGGCCTATATATGTCTGGGCTAACAAATCGCTATGTAAAAAAATATTTCAATAACTAAACCATAGAACAACATACACAAAGCTATTTTTTGTTATTTTATACATTATCGGCCCTACTATCTATTTATAAGTTAGCATAATCACTAAAAAAAAAGTCATTTTAAATCATCTATGTATAGGTCTATAATGTTGAATATTTGTGTCAAATCCGACTCCCATTGACATGTGACCTTATTGTCCTATATTTTCCTTTTGCATTCTTGCTTCCTGCATGTATCCTCTATAGCTGAGTGGTTAGCGTATCTGACTGTCATGATGGAGACCTGGGTTCCTTTCTCTGCTGATAACTTTTTTTTTCTTTTTCTGTAAGGCAGGCTACTTTTAGTATTCTTCCTTTTTAAATTGTTAAGAATTTCATGACTTAAAGCTTTCCTAAAATATTTTGCAAGTAAAATCTAATAATTACATTTAGACATGCAGGAGACGTTTGTTCAATTTTCAGCCATTGATAGTTCTAACTTTTTGCTAAATAAAAATTTATAAATAGGCCTACAACCCAATAACAACCTGTTGCAATGCTCAGATAAACATAAAGACAAAACACTTTCCTTATCTCTTATGCAAGAACAAATGCATATAAGTACTCTTTCTTCCTGAATGGCATTCGGACATGGAATGGGTTGCCTGAACAAACCAGGAAAACCAGTAACTTAACATCATTTAAAACAGTAATAAAGATGCAATACTAGACAAGGACTGCAATAATCTTCTTTATAGAAGAAGCATTTGTAATGTATAAGATAAGATAAGAAACATGCCTATTTTTAACCCAATTACAATCTTTTTTTTTAAAGTTACTCTACTAAACATTTTCAGTCAATAATAAATATATTTTTTAAATTATCATAGCTTTCTGTTCATTATAGTTTATACAATTTTAATCTAAAGCTTATGTATACAGGCATATGTAATTTTTGGGGGGGCAACGGCAAGAAATATAGTGTGTATTAATAAAATAAAAAAGACTTCAGGCATTCAAAAGAAATTTTTTTGGCTAATAAGAAAAAAATTAAAAAACTGTTTAAAAAGGCTGCTACACAACAATATTGATGTTTAAATAATATAGAAAATTAAAATAAATGCTAAAAAATAAATATTTTAAACTCATAGGGAACAATGAAAACTTAGACAATATTTTTAAAAAGTCCTTCATTCATCATGGTCAATTGTGACATAATTTAATTTCATGTATTTATAATTTAAAAACTCATTCAAATATACATTTCAGAATAGAAACTAAATGCCACATGAAATTATATGTTCTGTATTATTAACCAATAGACTCTGGCTTTAAAAATATCTTTAAAAAAAACCTTTTGTGTTACATTCTAGTTGATGGATTTTGGCTCATTTGGTCTGAGTGGTCAGTTTGTAGCACTACTTGTGGTGGGGGACAACAAGAAAGAACCAGATTGTGCCAAGAACCTTTGTATGGAGGAAAAGCCTGTGGTGGTGAAAAGGCTGAGTATATGAAATGTAGTGAGAACCCTTGTCCAAGTAAGTTTTTTTTCAACACGATAGTCATTTTTCAAATATTAAATATATGCATTTTAACCATTACTAGGAAAATATACAAAGGGTGTGTTTAATAGTTATTTTAGATCAATAACTAAAGGCTAACAAAATAGATACAACTTTAAAACATATTTATGATTTCAACCCTTGCAGAAACTTTCTTGTTCCAGATTCATAGAAACATAGCCATTACTGAAATAGATTTGTAGCCATGTATATAGGTCTTACAGTGTAGCCATGTATATAGGCCCTACAGTATAAGTTAAATATTTTCCATCAAAGTCTAGAACAAAATTAAAATAGCAAATCATAAAAAAGAGTAACAAATATGGACAACTCCCTATATATTTTGTGTTCTTTAAAAAACAAATTCTTACAGCAAAAAGTCAAATTAATTATTTCTGTTTAGCATATAGCATGGCAATAAAAATGTTGTCCTAAAATATTAATTATCATTATCTGTTTTGTAAACCTATGTTGTTGTATAATCCATTATTATCAATGTTTTGTAAACTTATGTTGTTGTATAATCAATTTATTATCAATGTTTTGTAAACCAATGTTGTTGTATAATCCATTATTATTAATGTTTCATAAATATGTGTCATTGTATAATCTCAGTTGTTGCATAACTCAAAACTTATTAGTACTAGTTTTTTTTCTTCTAAATTTCCAATATATGAATGTTTTGTCTGCCAAAAATATATATGCTATGCACAACATAAAAAATGTAATATCGTGAATGTGAACAATATTTGTTACTTGTCCATATATTGTCATGTCTTTCAAATTTAATTATAACACACAAATATTTACATTTATGTTGTTTTTTTTCTTGAAAAAAAAATTTTAGTTTTTGTTAAAAAATAAAAAAGTTAATCTTTTAGTCCCAGGTTAAATATTAATTGTTTTAGCAGATAAACAAAAATATTATAAAATAGAGGATTTGTAAATAATACCAGCTTTGTTCATCTTACAGTTCGAAATAAATGATTTGTAAATAATACCAGCTTTGTTCATCTTACAGTTCCTGGATTATGGCTTCCTTGGTCTTCATGGACACCATGTTCTGCTACCTGTGGTGGAGGAACACATAGCAGAGAAAGACACTGTAACACAACATCTTTTGGAAGTTTAACTGCTCCTTGTCCTGGAAGTGCCCAAGAAACTGCTTCTTGTCATACATTTGATTGCTCACCTTTAGGTCTGTAACTTACCTTGATTACATTTTTAATTTGAATAGTGTGTAGTGTAAATCTGCATTTTGTAATTCATTGGTCTATGACATGGTCATGACTAGTTACAACTTCCTGTGGTACACTGTTATGCTGTAATTACTATATCTCATTGGCTACACATAAATGAAAAGATACTAAAACTAAAAAAAAGTAATTATAAATTAATGTTTGACAATCCAGATTTTTTTAATTTTGCAAATTGGGATGTCAAAATGAACATGAAATGAAAACAAAAGTTAATTATTTATTGAAAGCTAGTTCAATTTAATAGTAGGCCTATAATTTGATTTCTAGCCAGAACATGTACTGAGCTTGCACAAAGAGGTTTAGTTGAAAGCACAATGGCTGATATTGACCCAGATGGACCTGACCCATATTCTTTAGAATCAGTACCTGTATATTGTGATATGGTATCTCAGAATGGAACCGGAGTGACTGTATTGGGTAAACTTTTTTCATTGGCGGTTTTCAACATTTAATAATTTTTTAATATCCATAACCTACATTAGCAAATATTTATCCAGCAAAAGTAAATAAGTTATTAAAAGAAAAATGTATTGTTTTGATTAAATATGCAAAGGTCACAATCAAGAAGCCCGTACTGAAGTTCAAGGTTGGGAAGGTGCCAGAGAGTATGAAGCAGTTCTTCAGTATAACGTCACCTTTGAACATGCCATTTCTATTGTTGACCAGTCCAGTAGCTGTGAACAATACATCAAATGGGAGTGTTATGCTGCATTAATTCATAACTATAATGACAACAATAAAATAACCACTGGATGGCTAAACAGGTTAATTATGTTTTCTGCTTTTTATCGAACTATGTAGAAACACTAGAGGACAGAAGGGCAAAGAGTAAAGTAGTAATAATACATAAGTAACAACCTGTTGCAATACTCGGATAAACATAAAGAAAAAGGAACACTTTCCTTATCCCTTATGCTAGAACCAATGCATATAAGTACTCTTTCTTCCTGAGTGGCACTCGGGTATGGAATGGGTTGCCTGAACAAACCAGAAAAAACAGTAATTTAACATCATTTAAAACATTAATAAAAATGCAAGACTAGACTCGGACCCTGGATTAGTGTAGGATGCCATAATCTTCTTTATAGAAGGAGCGTCTGTAATGTATAAGATAAGATATCTGCTCATATCCTTGTTTCTGTAAAAACATTTATTTATAATGAAATGATGTATTTGTTTTATTAACTAGAACTAAGGGTGTAGCTGACTATTTTGGATCAGCTTCTCCAGGATCCAACAACTGTACTTGTGGTACCAAACAGGCTTGTGCTGATCCATCTTTTGGCTGCAACTGTGATTCCAATGACCATGTCTGGCGGATAGATGATGGCTATATTACTTATAAAGATGATCTCCCAGTGTATGCCTTTGTGGCAGGTGATACAGGTAATAATATTATATCTATGAACTTATTTCAGGAAATTATTAGAAAATAGTTAGTTTTTATTACTTTATTTTGTACATCCATAATTAGTTGCAACTATTTAGTATAAATGAAATGAGAAGTTACTTATATTTTAAAGGTGGCCAAGATGAAGATGGCTATGGTCAAGTTGGGCCACTTCGTTGTTATGGAACAGCAAAATCAAATTAAATATTACAAACATTAAAAGATTACAATTTAAAAATAAACATTTCATGACATGCCAATCTGATTCATTATGAATAACTTTCATGCAATATGATGGAATATTGAAAAAAAAATGATTCAAGTTGGCATTAATTCGTGACATGTTTCTTTTCCTAATATTCTTTTACATGACGTAAATGTACGGTATTTAAGCTTTTTAATGTTTGATTAGACTAGAAAAAAGAGATTATAATATTATTTTGTGTCAAAACATTATAAGTTAATTAAATAATAAAACCAAATACAATCATATCAAGACATTAATTGTGACATTTGAAATTTAAAATACTATGTTATGAATTAGAACTGTTTGTAAACAGTGGATAGCATTGAGAGATGAGCTAATAACCATTATATCAAAACATGGTTTAATAAATCACATGTGTACTTACTGTTAATACTTTATATGTTTTAAGTTAAACAGTAATTACATTGCTTTTCTTAACAATTATATAAAAAACTAAATTATTTTGAACTGTTTTATAATTGGATTGGCTAAATTCTATCAAGTTATGGAATCACCACAAACATCACTCATCATAGGGAATAAATCCAGTTCTAGCCTTAGTTAATACTTTACCAATGTTGTCTGCAGGTGGATCTGATGAAGAAGGCTTTAGTACAGTAGGACCCCTACGTTGTTGGGGTTCTGTCCAGAAAAGTCCTTGATCAACATTACATTCACTTGCAGTTATATAGAACAATGCCAAGATGAAGGATTGTGTTGTTCTATGTAATGATTAATTTGATGATCAAATACTGTACAAGGGATTTTCTGGAAGTTAATTAATGTTGAATTCTGTCACTTTATAAAATATATTATGTCTGTCACAAGTATGTTGTACTCTTTCTTAACGATGATTTAATCTGTATACAACTTAGTCTATCACAATTTATTTCTGATTTTTTTGTCACATTATAATGCTTTAATAACTGCTTGAAATTTGTTTTGGTATTTGATTTTAAATAAATGATCCACACAATTGACAGGTGCCAATATTCTGAAATAAAATAGATCTGTATAGTTAGCAAAATAACCAAAGGAAAGAGTATAGAGATACCTGCAATATTTCATCATAACATAATCATCTCAGCTTACAGTATAGAACTCAATCCATACTGCAGATGTCCTTACCTAAACTCTAGCCTATATAGTATATATACTGTAGTCTCTATATTTGCTTGATAATTCTTCTTAAACTATTGTTACTCTACTATAATTTTAGTATGATACTTAGTACCAGCAACGCTGACTTAAAGTAATGATGGATATAATTGTATGGTGTTATAAAAATTCAAGCTACTTTATTTCTTAAAACTTTTGAGTGAACCCAAGTAATCAGAAAATGAATTCCTTCATTGTCACAAGTGGCATAGCTGGGGGGGAGGGGGGCAGATTATTTCCTAGAAGGAGCACTCATTCATCCTGAGCTATATAAAAACTAATTCTCTATATCAATGAAACATTGCATGGACACAGTTGACTGCCAGTCAAAAAGAAAGAGGTAGCAAGTTTCAACAATTTCTAAGGAAAGTCTAAATTATAACAGTTTGCAACAACAAGAAATGCCCTTATTGCTTGTCTACAAAAAGGAAATATGAAATATTGTATAGGTATAATATTTGAAATGTACCAGTAATTACTAAATATTAAATCTATGCCGGTATTGTCTTTATAGTAATGAGCTTATAATCCCACCAAACATCTCGCTCTGAATACAAAAACAACCAAAATTTAACAGTTGTTTTTTTTTTAAAGATGTGTCTTTCTAAATTAGGTTGAGGGGAGGGGTAATGATTCTAATTTATGAAATTTTAATTGTTGTTTTTTATGGATGACATAATAGGTTTGAGATATCATTTTTATATTTGAAGGGAACACTCAAATTGTTTATGTCATCACAATATTTGTTTATATTCGTAGTGTGTGTATTAAATAAAGCAATGGAAAAACTCTGTTATGACGTTTCTTTTTTTTTTCTTCATAATATTCTTTATATACTTTAATATTATATAAATACATTGATAATTTTAATATTATATAAATACATTGATAATTGTATGGGAAGGAATGAAAAAAAAAAAGAATGGATAGATTTCTTACACTGAACTAAAAAAGAGTGTGTTGGAAGGGTGGTAATGAGTATTGAATGTTGAATGGAAAGGGGGGTAAAGAATGTTAAAAGGGAAGTAATGAAATGCGCAACTATAAGTTTTGGGATGTAGAATTCAGCACTGGAAAAAATGGAATCTATTGGAGCCTGAATAAGGAAACACTAATAAAAAGTTAATGATACACAAATAAAAGCAACATAATCTTTCTTGAATATTTCAATCAAATTGAAATAACTAAACACAAACGTATAATATATGCTACTATTATGACTGTAGACTATATGTTTAGTTGTCTCACCAAATGATACGCCTACTGTTTAAAGTATTTCTTACTTTTAGTCATCACCAGGACATTGAAAGGAGGCTCGACTTAACAAAACAGCCAACACCATTGCCGTCTCTTTCATTCAGTTAAGGTTTGATTAAAGTTGTTTGTGGGGTCTGCCATAAAACCAGATTCAGAGAGTTTATAACTGGATCATGGTTTGTATTAATGACTAAGAAGCCTGAGCATCCCCCCCTCCTGGTTTTAAATGATTCCCACTATAAGTTATAAGAAAGCGGATCGATCATAATTAAAAGCTTCTTACGTAGGCCTACGGCTGTGTGGATGACGCTGCACCTTCCAGATATAATAATTACAGTCATCTCAATGGGTCTGCGGTCTTTGTCACAGTGTTCCAGGGTACAATAAGAAGTCTTTGCAGTACACTATGGAAGAGTTACAAGACTTCTTTAACTATTTCTTTTGCACCCCCCCCCCAACCCCGACATCTTAAACTGAAATGTTGAAAGAGAGCGCACTTAGCTTTTAAAAGCAATTTCATAAATATATTCGATATGTACTTAATCATTATTAGTATTCATATTAACTCATCAATTGCACTAAAAAAAAATTATTACAATTTCACGAACATATAGATTCTAATTATCTTTTTACTCCCTTTATTTTAAGTTGCATTTTCTGTCTGCAATGGTGCAAAAATTGGCTTCAATTTTTCAACCACTTTCCGTGGTCCGATCGAGTTAAAATTTGGACAGCATACTTGTGGCGACTAACAATACATCCTATCAAATTTTCAGTTAAAACAACTTAATAATACTACACTTATGACAATATTCATTTCTTAAAAGGAAAGTATAAGAAAAATGTTGGTTTCACTTTAAAAATGCCTGTGCAACTTTTTATAGTTTTTCGGCGCAAAGATAGAAAAAAAAATTATGCGCTAAGATTATTTTTAGAACAATTCATACGGAGTAAGGAGATATTTTTGAGATTTGCGACACAGATATCGATTCGGTTACTCTATTTACACAACACAACAGTTAAAATTTACAAATACCTACTTACTGTCTCTACAATTTGTCACATAGGCTAAACAAAACCTTATTTTTTCTTAAAACTCTTATAAGTTTACAGACATAGAAGATTATTACGCAGGGCGGTGGAGATCGATCAGCGGCAGGGCTAGAATATGGGCCGTTTTTTTGTTTTTTCTGTCCAGTGGACTAACCGCAGGACCAGCCGGCCAAAAAAAAAAGGTTGTGTGTGAATTACACCGTAAGTGGTGTAAGAATTGTTAGTCTTGGCCGATTCACTCAATACAACTTGTGTGGTGTATAAACTAAAAATGTTCAATTAAACATACATGTTGTCCTTATTTCGTATTAAGTATTATTATTAGTTTACAGACGTTCCTTCTAGATAGAAGATTATTACGTCCACTAGGCCCAAAACTCCTGCAGGGCGACAGGGATCCGTCGGTGGCAGGGCTAGAACCCGCGACCTGTCCGTTGGTTTTTGGTTGACAGGCCGGTGAACTAACCGCTGGACCAGCCGGCTTCCTTATGTTCGAGTAACAAAATTGTTGCCTATAAACTAATAAATGTTAGGATACACAAAATTTTTGCACGTTACCTATTAGTTAGGATAAACAAAATGGTATCTATATGTTAGGATAATTAAAATGGTGTCTATATGTTAGGATAATCAAAATGGTGTCTATATGTTAGGAGAAACAAAATGGTGTCTATATGTTAGGAGAAACAAAATGGTGTCTATATGTTAGGAGAAACAAAATGGTGTCTATATGTTAGGAGAAACAAAATGGTGTCTATATGTTAGGATAAACAAAATGGTGTCTATATGTTAGGATAAACAAAATGGTGTCTATATGTTAGGAGAAACAAAATGGTGTCTATATGTTAGGATAAACAAAATGGTGTCTATATGTTAGGAGAAACAAAATGGTGTCTATATGTTAGGATAAACAAAATGGTGTCTATATGTTAGGAGAAACAAAATGGTGTCTATATGTTAGGAGAAACAAAATGGTGTCTATATGTTAGGAGAAACAAAATGGTGTCTATATGTTAGGAGAAACAAAATGGTGTCTATATGTTAGGAGAAACAAAATGGTGTCTATATGTTAGGAGAAACAAAATGGTGTCTATATGTTAGGAGAAACAAAATGGTGTCTATATGTTAGGAGAAACAAAATGGTGTCTATATGTTAGGATAATCAAAATGGTGTCTATATGTTAGGATAAACAAAATGGTGTCTATATGTTAGGATAATCAAAATGGTGTCTATATGTTAGGAGAAACAAAATGGTGTCTATATGTTAGGAGAAACAAAATGGTGTCTATATGTTAGGATAAACAAAATGGTGTCTATATGTTAGGATAAACAAAATGGTGTCTATATGTTAGGAGAAACAAAATGGTGTCTATATGTTAGGAGAAACAAAATGGTGTCTATATGTTAGAATAAACAAAATTGTGTCACTATAACTAGTCTATAGACTTTTCGTCTGCGACACTTCGTCTACAGAAAGTAGATCTACCGACATTACGTCCACTTTTTAATAAAACATAAAGGAAGCAAACTATTTTTGCGCGTTTATTGACCTTAAAAGAGCTTTCCCTTCTATACAAAGAAGATTACTATGGGCGAAAATGTTAGACATAGGAATAGATGGCTTTTTCTTAACACTGTATACAAGCGTTATATAGAGATATTAAATCGTCAGTAAAACTAAATGTGAACTGGTGACCAGTTTACGTTGTTTTTTTGTTGTTTTTTTTACTATACCAGTCTACGGTGTATGATTGTGTTTTTTTGCTATATTTTCCTTGTTAATTACTAAATTCTGTACCAAAACTTGTCCGTTTTAGGTAAATAACTTTGTTAACGATTATTGTTGGGGAAGATGGTTTTAGTAATTAGTAGGAAAGGTACTGTAGTTTGTATATATATATAGTTTAGTTTAGTAGATTGTTTATATATTTAGAGGTCTTCGTTTTACTTATAATATGAAGCACACTTTTAACATTTTTTTAACTAATTATTTTTGAGCGCCTGGTCACCTTGCCTGGTTCTGATTGGTCTGTTATTTAATCCTATTTGAATCGGATTGGTTAGTAATTCAGTAATAGTTGTCGATTCGCCCTAGAGGGCTATTTAATTCCCTTCTGGTCAGTGTTTGGCCTTCTTATTGTGTGTGGCCCGGCTTTGCATCTCTTAAGAGTCCCGTAAGTTTTGAGTTATTATATTATATAGTTCTATTACTTTCATTGTTAAAATATGTACGATAAACTGTTCATTGTTGTCTTAACGTTAACAATTTGACAGGATGATTAGTTATTTTGTGGGATGGGTAAGATAATATGGGGATTTTCGAAGTACATTAAATGGACAGCGAACGTACAAGGAGGCGGCCATTTTTTTAAGGTCTATGTCCGTTGCATTGTGTAGAATATATTTATTATTGTTGACCTAATGTTTGCTTTTTATATTTATTCTTATTAATTAGGTCGGAAAAAACCTACCTTGTTGGTCTCGTGTTATATGTTGGTTTTAAATTAGTCTCGTGTTATATGTTGGTTTTAAATTAGTCTCGTGTTATATGTTGGTTTTAAATTAGTCTCTGGTTATATGTTGGTTTTAAGTTAGATGTTAGAAATTGCTAGGTCGCTTGTATATATTTATTCTCTTGTTTTATTTATTATTTTTAAGTTAGATGTTAGAAATTGCTAGGTCTCTTGTATATATTTTCTTAGTTAGATATTAGATAGTGTGTTAAGTGATGAGAGGATTTGAATTATGATTTTGTAGTATGTGAGTTAAGAGTTGGTAGAGATTGTGATTTATTTAGTTAGAAATGGCGCTGGTAGACGATGGATTTATTTAGTTGTTGTTGATAGTGATGGTTAGGGCTTATATTTTGAATAAACTTGTTTGTATATTATGAAAAATTTATTTGTTCTATTGATAGTTAGTTACATTGTTGTAGTGTACGTTGTTTATGTTTGTTTATTTGTAGTTGGTCGTTGTGTGTTTAGTTTAGTAGTATTTAGTATAGTTAGCTAGTAATAGTAGTCTTTAGTATTGGTTCATCCAGGTAGCTATTCCTACCTGCCTACCACAATATAGGTATGCACAGATATACCCGTCCCCTCCCCTTGTATATAAATGTAAATAGATGTATATTAATTTAATATTGTGTGTTATATAATTCAATAACACACACTCACTAATAAACTTTCACTCACCTCCGGTGGGTGGCACCTACACTCTGCCCTCACTGAATCGCCGAGGTGAGCCCATAGCACGTCTCTCTTCTCTTCGTTCTCGGTGACTCGTCTCGCCCTCCAGGCACCTCTTTGTATGGGGTATGTGTTTTATCGAGGACGATAAAAAATGTGGGCGGCGTGTATGTAGACAGGTGGTCTACAAGGTGTTTTTGTACTGTTCTCATTATATTTTCTGTTAATTTCATAACAAAGCACAGTTAAGTTTTTAACTAATTATACTGGAGCGCTTTTTCAGGTTGTTTGAATCCGATTGGCTGCGGGTCAATAAATTTTATTGGTCAGTGATAGTGTTTGGGTCGCCCTATTTAATCTCTTTTCCGGTTAGTTGTTGGCCTTCTAGTGGTGGTGGTCGTGAAAGTGGCATACTAGTCTCGTAGGATAAAACCTACCTTGTTGGTCTCGTGTTATATGTTGGTTTTAAATTAGTCTCTTGTTATATGTTGGTTTTAAGTTAGAGGTTATAAATTGCTAGTTCTCTTGTATATATTTATTCTCTTGTTTTATATTGTTTTAAGTTAGATGTTATAAACTGCTAGATCTGTTGTTATATTTTCTTGGTTAGATATTAGTGTGTTAAGTGATGAGAAGATTTGAATTATGATTTTGTAGTATGTGAATTAAGAGTCGGTAGAGATGGTGATTTATTTAGTTAGAAATGGCGTTGGTAGACGATGGATTTATTTTGTTGTTGTTGATATTGATGGTTAGGGCTTATTATAATATGAATAAACTTGTTTGTATATTATGAAAAGATTATTTGTTCACTTGATAGATACATTGTTGTAGTGTGCGTTGTTTATGTTTGTTTATTTGTAGTTGGTTTGCTGTTCTGTGTTTAGCTTAGTAATTTAGTATTTAGTATAGTTAGCTAGTATTAGTAGCCTTTAGTATTGGTTCATCCAGGTAGCTAATCCTACCTGCCTACCACAATATAGGTATGCACAGATATACCCGTCCCCTCCCCTTGTATATAAATGTAAATAGATGTATATTAATTTAATATTGTGTGTTATATAATTCAATAACACACACACACTATGAAACTTACACTCAGTTAATTCCCCCCCCCTTACATAAATACAAAGCTATCGCCGATATTTAAATGCGAAGCAGGTCTAAGAGAGGGAGAACATCTGAGTCCTCTCTTAATCTCAATCTTTATAAATGATTTAGACTCTTATTTAGAACAAAAAGTCTCAAATTGTTTAACTATCAGCTATGATAACAACGTAGAGATACTAAAAAAAAATTACATTTCTCTTGGTTAAAACCTCAAAAGAATTACAGTATAACTTAAACATTTACAGTAGCCTAACTACTGCAAAGAGAACTACTTAAACATAAATGTAGATAAGACCAAAATAATGATATTTGGTAGAAAGTGAAAGGTAAAGAATCACAAATTTGAACTAAATAATAATGCAATAGAAATAGTATCTAAATTTAAATACCTGGGTATAATTTTCTCAGCTAACAGATCCTTCTCAGAACACAGAAAATATTGCAAGATTAAAGGTACAAATGCTATGTGCAACCTACTCAGAAAATGCCATACATTAAGCTTGCCTATAGATAGCCAAATTGAACTGTTTGACCGAACAGTACTACCGACAGGACTACTTACCTACGGGTGCGAACTATGGGTTATGGAAAACTGCGACATAATATGAGAACATATTGGAATACGCTATTTTAAGATGATTTTAAAAATGAACACAAAAACAACAAATTGTGTAGTCCTATGAGAAACAGACAAACTATATATACGATAATTTTTTTTTAAAGAATGTTAAACTTCTGGATCAAAATAACGACCGGTAAACAAAGTAGAATTTTTAGAACTATTTATAACATTTTAATAAAAGAGCACTTGTTTAAAAAATGCAAATGGTCCGTCAATAAAACGTTACATTTAGAGCAATTAGGAATAGGATATATGTGGTTAGGCATGTTGATATACTGGACTGTCTTCTGTGAGTTAATTTTTATTTTTGTATTTAAACATTACCATTGATAAATTATTATGATTTCGTAAAAAACTAAAATAGTGGGATAAATATTTAGATTATATTGGACTACCAAGCAGTTTACTACAGACAAACAGTGGCGTACCGAGGGGGGTGCGGGGGGTGCGGACCGCACCGGGTGACACCCTCTCAGGGGGTGACACCCGAATGAAAAAAACAACAATATTTAAAAACATGATAATTTTACAGAGCACGCACTGCTCGTCTAGTCCGATAACACAACGAATAGCAAATCATATTCAAATAAATGAAAATGACTAGCATCAGCCATCTTGAGGTGTCATCACCATACAGCATGCAGTCTGGTGCTTATTTGAATGAGACTGCTAAACTAGATCGATTCTCTTAATATTCCGTAAATACGATTCCAAAGTATGGGTCCTAGATGACATCGAGGCAAAGCGTTATGTGAATGTGTTGGTATGTCACTATCAGGATCCTATAAACTGCTATGGTTAAAAGACGCTTCTCACTCTGCGATAGAATCTGATTCTTCCCATGCTATCAGTATGCATTCTTTACAAGAGAAAATAGTGCAGAAAATGGAAGAGGATGATGTGGAAACACAAATAGTATGTCTGGATGATTTGGAAAAAGAAGTTGATGCTGATAATGTTGAATCGAAACAAGATATGGCTAATATCATTATGAGTGACGTTAAAGAAGAAAATTGGAATGCTCGATCAGATGCTTCTTACTGGAATACACCAGTTCCGGATTCATTTTCGGGGTGAAATAATCAAAAGAGGGAGTTCATTGTTTCAGAACAAAGACGGCCCTTTCAGTGTTGTTACAAGACAAGATACAAAAGCTAAAGGAGATGTGCGCCAGCTAATAAAACAATGGTTCTACAAGGTAATGCCCAATGGCGAGAAAATAATGCGTTCATGGATGGTTTACGCACTGGTCAGTGAGAAGTTATACTGTTTTTGTTGCAGATTGTTTGCTATTGATGTAACCGAAACATCTAAATTTGTTACTGGGTTTGATAAGTGGTGGAAACTGAATCCAAGACTACATAATCATAAGACATCTGAAGAGCACCTATGTTGCCTTGAAAAATTCTAAACGTTGGCAGCAGGACTTAATCTACATAAAACAATTAATTGATGTCGAAAGTATTTCGTTAATGGATAGGGAGAAGAATAAGTGGAGGGATATCCAACACAGGTGGCTAGATATTAGAAATATATTGTTTCTTGCGAATAAAGAAAACTTTCTTGAGATGGTTGAGATGCTTTTCAAATATGACCCAGTGCTGAAAGAGCACCTAATGAGACTAAAGATAAGTATATGTACAGGGAAGTCATCTGTATCCAGTGCCCTCACATAGGGGGGGGGCAGAGGGGGGCATATGCCCGGGGGCGGCACTTCTAGGGGGGCGGCACTTCTATGGTTGGCGAAAATATAACCTAAGTTCATACCAGAAATTTTGAAACACAAATTGTCAACAAAAGAAATAATGGATAAAGATGGTAGAAGTTATCTTCTTATTTATTTAAACTCAAACTGTTTTATACAAATGTTTCACTTTTAATAGGCTCACAAAGGTTTCATGAAAGATTGATTCATCTAGAATATTCTAAATAATTTTTTTTAAATTTCTTTAATCATAATAATTAACTAAGCGCAAGCACTAAACAAAGCAGTTACAGTCACTCATAGATTCTCAACGGGGGCGTTGTCGCCCCCCCCCCAGGGGGCGGTGAGAAGGTCTGGGGGGGGGCGCTAACGTTCCCGAGGGAGATAGGGGGGCGGTGAAGGACCAGTGGGCGGTACGAAAGTACTTTAAGTATTTGTACTTTAATTATAATAAGCCTACGGTACTCTTGAGCTTGTTAAATAATGACTCTGTCTAATGTGTAATTGTGATGTAATTGTTAAATAATGAATCGACTGTTTCACTATTGACTCTGTCTATTGTGTAATTGTGATGTAAAAGTCATACAAAACCCTTAACATACTTAATCTTGATTTAGGCCTATTGCTATAATTAGACTGTTTCTGAGAAAGGCAGATGGGGGCAGTGATTAGAATATGGATGAAATGTGACATAGAACCTAACTGCTGCTAAACATCTGCTATCACTGACCCAACAGAACATGTTATACGAATAAAAAGTAGGAATCGCATTGATATTTAGAAGTTGGGGCTCGGGTCAATTTAAATAAAATATCCGGATTGGTTCGATAACAAACAAAATTCGGCGAGTTTGTTAATTAACGCAGTTTCAGATCGGTTTGATTCTAGTTTAAATAAAATATGATTTATAAAGACAAGCGTTAATATCAACTTGAATTTAAGAAATATAAGTTGAGCCAAAGAACTATGCAGAGACGGATTGATGAAATAATGGCAGGTGATGAATAGAGTACATTGTGTGGTTATCTAAAACATTCCAATTTTCTTTACAATTTGATGAGTACATGCTACCAGACAATTAAGCGTTACTTTTATTTTATTATAAAAGGGAAAATTGCCAATTTTTCTGAAAAAAAAAGTGACACTAAAGGCGAATCTACATTACTTGAACTAAAAGACTTTTTATAAAATGGTGTTATCGTGGATTGATGTGCCAGACGTATTAGCTGTGTGATCTCATCGACAACCTTTAGTTGCTAAATAATCTCATTTATTGTATGCATCGCTCACTACACTACGTAATTACTGCAGATAACATATAAGAAGCAGTACATTCAATGATAGATTGTTCAGTTATGCATTGAAAATAACAAGGACTACAAATCGTTTGTTACTGCATACATGATGGTCATCAAAATTTTTAATAGATTTTATGATTCTTTGATTCGATGATAGGCCTAGAGATTTTGGAAAGCAAAAACGATTATTTGATAGAAAATCTAATAAAATTGAAGACTGATAGGCATATCACTGATCCAATCGATTTATATACGTTTTAAGAAAATGATTTAAAGGTGATGACCCACCTAAAAGATAATATTTTCTTAAATGTCAAAACTTTGAATCTACATATGCAAGTTTGGACGCATAGGTCTTGCATTTGTAAAGAAAAAAACTGATGAAGACATAGATTTTCTACTTACTTATTGTCAACAACTTGAAGCACTTATTGGTAACTTTAACATTCGATTTAAAGACCTTATGATTGTTAACGTGAGAATTCCTGATTGGTTTTTAGACCTTCTTTTCTAATAATGAAATATTAAAATCAGTTCTACCTTTACAACTGCATGAGGAATTGATTGAATAAAAAAAAACAATGAAAAATAAACATTGAAATGTATAAGAAATGGGCTATAATGAGGACTTTTGGTTGCAAAAGGGCATCAATCAATTTCACTAGGTCTTTTGATGTTGGCAACAATTTTTATTGCATTTCCATCCCCCTATTTAGTGAAAAGAGAAGCAAGTTGCAAATAATGGAGCGTGGAAACCCAAGGATTTTAATAACCGAAATTGAACCAAACAGATACAGACTGCTAGCAACAAACAAGCTTCACTTTAATATTGATTTTGTTTTAAAACTTCTTGTGCAGTAGCCTATATTTTTTTATTAATAATAAAAAAGACATGTTCATTTCATCTCTTTTTAGGATCATAAAAACGCACACAAATCTAGTCGTCCTATGCAAATTTTATGCGGCAAATTTAACTCATTAATTTAATTACGGCAAGGGGAGGGGGCGGTGAGCGAAACAAAATTGAAAAAAGGGGCGATGAGCTGAAAGATGTTGAGAACATATTAGTTACAGTATGAGGGGGCGCCACTGAAACTTTTGCCCTGGGGCGCCACATAGGCATGTAAGGGCCCTGTCTGTATCTTATCTTTTATCCTAGTAGGGAGATGCTAGAGTGTATTGATCGCTTTCATTCTGATTTCCAGATGAGATCAACAGCGTTTAAGCAAGTTGCAGATATGTTTGAGGCTGTTCAGCCCAAGATTCTACTGTCAGCAAGTAAAGAATAGTTATTGGTGTCCGTTCCCAAATTAACTTCTTTCTACGATGAGATATCCGAAGATGAGCTCTTAAAAGAAATACTACGGCTTAGACGACACCTAAAAGTAGCTGATATTGACCTAAAAAAAAAGCCATGGACTGGTCAGTTATAGATATTTTGAAATTCATAGCTAAATGGGATTTTATAGAATCTCTTCCAACACTCTCGCTAAGCCTTCAATTATTTCTAACGGTATGTGTGTCTGTGGCTTCATGTGAACGGAGCTTTTCAAAACTAAAGCTTATAAAAAGCTATTTACCATGGGAAAATCAAGACTTTCTGAACTGGCTATGTTATCGATTGAAAGGGATACTGTGAATGATATAGACTTTGATGAGGTATTTGGCAAGTTTGCAGTTTTGAAGAGCAGGAAAGGAAAAATTTAAATAAAGTAAATAACTAACCGTACGGTTGTTTCAGTTGCTTATTGCTTTTACTTTCTAATATTAAATTAATATTGTTTTTGTTTTTGTCATATTTGAACTGTAGGCTTGTTTTAAGGAAACGAAAACTATGGTGAATTTCGGGGGAGGGGGGGGGGTGACACCCAAAGTTTACAGCTCCGGGTGACACCAGCCCTCGGTACGCCACTGCAGACAAATATTAAACTTTCAAATAAACAGTTTCATAAAAAGAGTTTCATACAGACAAACAGTTTCACACAGACAAACAGTTTCATACAGACAAACAGTTTCATACAGACAAAAAGTTTCATAAAGACAAACAGTTTCATAAAGACAAACAGTTTCATACAGACAAACAGTTTCATACAGACAAACAGTTTCACACAGACAAACAGTTTCATAAAGACAAACAGTTTCACACAGACAAACAGTTTCACACGGACAAACAGTTTAACATAGACAAACAGTTTAACATAGACAAACAGTTTCACACAGACAAACAGTTTCATAAAGACAAACAGTTTCATAAAGACAAACAGTTTCATAAAGACAAACAGTTTCATAAAGACAAACAGTTTCAAACAGACAAACAGTTTCACACATACAAACAGTTTAACATAGACAAACAGTTTCATAAAGACAAACAGTTTCATAAAGACAAACAGTTTCACACAGACAAACAGTTTTACACAGAAAAACAGTTTAACATAGACAAACAGTTTCATACAGACAAACAGTTTCATACAGACAAACAGTTTCACACAGACAAACAGTTTCATAAAGACAAACAGTTTCACACAGACAAACAGTTTCATAAAGACAAACAGTTTCATAAAGACAAACAGTTTCATAAAGACAAACAGTTTCACACAGACAAACAGTTTCACACAGACAAACAGTTTCACACAGACAAACAGTTTAACACAGACAAACAGTTTCATAAAGACAAACAGTTTCATAAAGACAAACAGTTTCATAAAGACAAACAGTTTCATAAAGACAAACAGTTTCACACAGACAAACAGTTGCAATCTGAATTTTAAAAGTTAAAAGATATTTGGTTGATAACCGAACGTCAATATCAGTTTCGGCCGAAACCGAAACTATGCCGAAAGAGTCTGTTTGCCCACATTCGGCGCCGAAACCGATTCCAAAACTGAATTTCGGTCGGACTCTAATACAAACTGTTTTTTTTTTAAGTTTCACATAGACAAACAGTTTCATACAGACAAACAGTTTCACACAGACAAACAGTTTCATAAAGACAAACAGTTTCATAAAGACAATCAAAGTCATAAAGACAATCAGTTTCATACAGACAAACAGTTTCATAAAGACAAACAGTTTCATAAAGACAAACAGTTTCATAAAGACAATCAGTTTCATAAAGACAATCAGTTTCATAAAGACAAACAGTTTCATAAAGACAAACAGTTTCATAAAGACAAACAGTTTCATAAAGACAAACAGTTTCATAAAGACAAACAGTTTCATAAAGACAATCAGTTTCAATCAGACAAACAGTTTCATTCATTACTAAATCTTCTCTTGGCTCTACTATCTTCTTCTATACATAATTACACATCTCTTGTTGCTACTATCTTCTTCTATACATAATTACACATCTCTTGTTGCTACTATCTTCTTCTATACATAATTACACATCTCTTGGTGCCACTATCTCCATCTAGAGACCACTTAAACTAATATGCTTACCGAATTGGTGTTCAGAAAATTAGAATTTAAACCTTTGAAATATTTAAGGTTCAAATATTATTATTAATAAATTATTAAATCTGATTTAGAAACAATTTAGGATGAAATAGTGCACATGTCATAAATGTCTGCTATCCCCTCCCCTTCCCGCCTTCCAAGCCTACAATATGCACTTATTGCACTTTTTGTCTTTCACTTCTTGGCAATCTCGACCCTGTTAGGGTTAGGATACTTGTGTTATTTATTTTACCCATAAGCCATTATGCTAACCTAGCTGTCCTACATACAAATTATTCTAGTTATAAACAATGCATATAATACAGCTTTTGTACAAATGGTTCTATAGGGCGTTTGCAATCCCGTGACAAAAAGCACGTGATTTGTGTTTACTTTGAGTAATGGTGTACAATTAAATATGGCCGCTGTATTAATAAAGTTTCATATAGGATCGAGCTTTTTTAAAATGATGTGTTGTGTTTTAAGTCTTATTAAGATTTAAGCTGTATTATGTATGTTAAAAAAAATAGGCTATTTTATTATTATCATAGACATAGATCATAGACGATGTGAGCCTAATAGTTACTTGACTAGATAGCCTATTCACCAACAATATCGCTTGACATCGTAACCTAGCCTACGAAACATTAAAAGTGTAGGCCTATAAAGTGAAATTGAAAGTGTAAATAGGTCTAGCCGGCCCTAGCCTAATCACATTAATCAATTAATCTACAGTACTACTATTTACCTCCTTATTTTTGAGTAGGATAGCCAATATTCAGATGTGAATTTTGCATGATAAAGAAGTACTTCACTTTCACCACGTTATGTTTGTACCTCAAGTGGGTTCTATATTTACACAAATACGTCACTAAATTTACAAAAAAAAAATTAAGCTCCGCCTACTGGGAACGCTCTATACCATAATTATATTACACTTTGTTTAACGGCATGAATACGCTACATGGCAGATGAACGAATTCAATTGTTGTTTTTTTTATAGAAAATTTAGTTTGTCTTAATTTTTCCTTACACAAAAATACAAGTAAAATTGAGTAAAGTATCCTGTCGGGACCAAATTGATCTGTAGTGTCGATGAAGCAGGGTTCACCAGTTTCTATGGCCATGGCAGATTGTGTGACAATTCTCATCCGCCTTTACTATACCCTAACTAAATTCAGGTACTCTTCAGAACTGCGTAAACTCACAAACTTCTTTCAGACCCGGGAACACATCTTAGCCACCAGGATTCGAACATATGACCTTTGATACTAAAGCCAAACACGCTGCCGCTCTGCCACCGTGCCCATTACAACAGATACAAGACGCCGTTAAAGAGTCCATCTGTTGGTCAAGGATATGGTAATGGTAATGGTAATTTATATAGCGCTTCTATCCATGCTATATTAGCATGCTCAGTGCGCTCTAGAAGACTATTAATCTGTGAGAGGTTTCACTGCTGCCGGTTAAGCGCATGTGATAACAACTCAATATTAACGTCATCTAGTCCCAAAACTCCTGTAGGGCGACAGGGATCTGCCGGTGGCGGGGCTCGAACCCGCGACGTGTCAAGTGGTTTTTTGGTTGACAGTCTGGTGAGCTAACCGCTAGGCCAGCCGGCTTCACACAATCAGACAATCAGTTTCATAAAGACAATCAGTTTCATAAAGACAAACAGTGTCATAAAGACAAACAGTTTCATAAAGACAAACAGTTTCATAAAGACAATCAGTTTCAATCAGACAAACAGTTTCATTCATTACTAAATCTTCTCTTGGTTCTACTATCTTCTTCTATATAATCAGCTGTAGATTCAAGAAGTCATTAAAGAGTCCATCTGTTGGTCAAGGATATAATCAGCTGTTGATAACAGAAGTCATTAAAGAGTCCATCTGTTGGTCAAGGATATAATCAGCTGTTGATACAAGAAGTCATTAAAGAGTCCATCTGTTGGTCAAGGATATAATCAGCTGTTGATACAAGAAGTCATTAAAGAGTCCATCTGTTGGTCAAGGATATAATCAGCTGTTGATACAAGAAGTCATTAAAGAGTCCATCTGTTGGTCAAGGATACAATAAGCTGTAGATACAGACTTTAAACCTCACTCACCGGAGTGATCGAATCGAGACTAATCTCTTAGGATTCGGAGGACAAACACACTTGTACTACGTAGCACAGCCAGGTTCCCATAAAGGGATGGAGCAAACTGTTGACCATTCCCATCTACTCTTTCCTCCTGCAAGGCAGGGCAGTCTAAAAGCAAATGCTCGACCGTCTCTTCTGCTTCAAAGCAGTGTCGGCACCGCGAATCGAAATTGGGCCTAAATCGTCCGAAATAGGCACCAATAGGGCAGTGCCCTGTACGGAACTGGGCTATCGTAGCCTGTTCTCTCCTGCGGAGCTTCCACCACGGATCAGCTCGATTTGGCCGTTTTAGTTGCTGCCACACACCTCGACCCTTGTCAGACTCGTCCCAACTCTTATTCTATTGTCTTGTCTCCCACTCACGTATTGATCTGCGGGCACTCGCGAATGTGGACGGACCCTCCGGAGTGGGTGTCAGGGATCCCTTCTTGGCCAAGGCATCCACTATCTCATTGCCAGGGACTCCTGCATGACCTGGAATCCACTGCAAGATGACCTTCACCTCGTACCTGAGGATCAGATCGGAAATAGCAGCTAATAGTCGGACAAGCAGTTCGGGCCAACTCCCCAAGCCGTCGATGGCTTGGAGAACTGAAAGTGCATCAGTGAAGATAACTACATCAGCACGAGCAGCTGGTGTTTCTTCGAACGTTTTCCCAATTGCCACAACGGCAATTCTGATGGCTTCCATCTCCGCATCAAAGATGCAGATTGCTCCACACGGCCCACTTAGCTCAGCCCGTTTTTCTTCTGCCTTCGGGTACGACACAAGAGCACCATACCCAGAACGCGCTTCGGTCCCACTGATCGCGCTCCCATCAGTGTATGCCTCAACGAATCCCGAGTATGCCCGTACCGTCCTTAGAGCAGCTGCGCGCCTCTCAGTCAGGCAAGCGCTGGGTCCGACTGCTTCCATCAGGTTCGTCCGTATCTCTGGTAGGTTGAAGGATAGGTGAGGAGGAGGTTCCACTCCCGTCCGCATGGGCATGCGGTCGACCGGGAGTCCAATCTCTGCGCTGAGCTTCAATGCGTGGTGCATGAAGGACTGCATTGAGATCCGGGCTCTTCCCACCCAGGAATCCACGAGCATCCTGAGGGGGGAACTTTCCTCCAACCGCTTATACCGCTCGTAAGCAGTAATAACGGCCCTTTTCCTTCTCCCATTCAGAGGCGGCACGTTTGCCATGATTTCAACAGCCGATGTCGGGGCGGTTCGGAACGTTCCACATATTAGTCTGAGGGCTTGATTTTGTACAGAGTCCAACGTCTTCAAAGCAGTATCAGACGCATAGATTTGCACCGGGAGGCTGTAATCTATCTGGGATCTTACCGCTCCTAGGTAAAGATTCCTCAACACACTCGCCTTCGCACCCCAGCCAGTACTGGCCAGTCTCTTGACAATGTTCAGCTTAGAAGATGCTTTCTCTTGGACTAACCTCACATGGTCATACATCGTTAGCTTTCGGTCCAGTGTCACTCCGAGATAGACCGGCTTCTGGTCGCATGCCAGAGCGCGGCCGTCAATGTTCAGCTCGATCGGATCTTTGAGGATATCGATTCCAAGGGTAAAGAGCGAATAAACTGTTTTTAGGCAGTTTACTTACATACCCCAAAGCTTGGCGTAACAGGCTACTGCGTTCAAATCCTGCTGGAGGGCCCGCTCGAGAGCACGCGCTTCCCTCCCGGTCGACCAGACCACAAGATCGTCTGCGAAAAGCAGCGACGAGCTTCCCAGATAGTTCGGCAGGTCGTTGATAAAAGCCAGGAACAATGTACAGGACAGTGCTGAGCCCTGGGACAATCCCTGCTCTAGGACGCGCTTCCGAGAAACCGCTTTCCCGTAACGAGTTGCAACTGTTCTTCGGGATAAGAACCCTTTGATCCAATTGTACATGTTAGAGGCTATTCCTAGCCTCTGTAGCTTCAACAACAACCCCGGCCGCCAGACCTTGTCATAGGCCTGTTTAAAATCCAGGAACACTGCTAGTGTAGACTCTTTCCGCTGAAACCCGTCAGCCATTTTCTGGACCAAGAGCGTCACCTGGTCCATCGAGCTTCTTCCACTACGGAAGCCTGCTTGAGTGGGGGTGACCAGTCCATTATCCTCTAGGAACCTCACAAGCCTCCTATTGATTAATCTCTCAGCTACCTTCCCTACACACGATGTTAGGGAAATCGGTCGGTAGCTTTCGGCCTGACCCGGGTCTTTACTCCTCTTCAAGATGGGTACCACCAAGGCCTCTCTCCACTGTTTCGGTAGGACACCTTCAGACCATGTTCGATTTACGAGCTCCAAGAGTTTGCCCTTGCCACCAGCCCCAAGGTGAGTGATCAGCTCGTTGCTAATCCCATCCAGCCCTGGGGCCTTCTTCGCTTTGCACCGTCTCAAAACATACTCCAGTTCTTGCCGAGTGAAGGGCACCGTGAATGTGCTAACCTCACCCTCTCCCGTCATGTGGCGTTCGTTTGCCTTTCGGACTTTATCAAGTCCAGCAGACACACTCGTTCTTCCACCCAGTTTTCCGACACTTACGAAGTGACGGTTGAGCATCTCAGCCCGCTTGGTATCCGATACCATGGGGCCTGCCCCTGCTCTTGCCAACGAAGCTGGTGCTCTGCTAGCTACCTCAGCTCGCTCAAGGTGGTTGATTAGGTTCCATGCCTGCCGGCTTTCCGCAAGGTCCAATCCAGCACATGTATCAGTCCATTTCGACAACTTTGCCTCCGCGATAGCCCCTTTCACTTCCGCCGTTAAACGGTTGTACTCTCGACGGCTCTCGGCCGTCTTCCGCCTGCTCGCGAGCTTGCGAGCAGCCCTCCTTTTGCGGACCAACTCTCCTAGGGCTTTTGTCCAAAACGGTCTGAACTTGCGCTTCTCATGTGACCTTGGTATCGTCTTCCTGGCAACCCCTAGTATGGCTTTAACCATCGTACCATACACTGAGTCGATAGGCCCAGTCTCGATAAGCACTTCTTCAAGAGCGCGATCGGTGCGCACTCTGTACTCGTCCCATCGTGCCTTCGAGTAGATCCACTTCCTGGGCCCTGAAGGTTCGCTGCTTGCTTTTCCTATATTGATAGTGACCAACACGGGCAAATGATCACTCCCAACATCGCCCAAGACTTCCATAGAGGTGCTAGCAGCCAGATCAGCACTCACGAGCGTGAGATCCGGCCTCGATTCACTGCCATTTCCCGTGTGGAAAAAGGTAGCTGGGGTATCGGTACCCTGTAATCGGATCAGCGTCGTGCTGTTGCATAGCTCCTCCACCAGTCGTCCTGAGTTGTTGGCGACAGCATAGCCCCAGGCCGGTGATGCCGCATTGAAATCACCGCCAATACAAGTGCGAGAAAGATGTGCCTCCACGGTGAGGTCCAAATCCTTCTTCGGAGGGTTGTAGACGTTGGTCAGGGTGTAAGCCTTTCCATTCTTCAACACCTCCAGGGTTAGGATATCGGTCTTGCAACTGCCCGTTCTGCGGTTCACCACTCGAGCTTGTAGTGAACTTCGGACAAGGGTTGCCAACCCTCCACTGCCTCCCAAGCAGCAGGTGCATCGGAAGATCGTATATCCCGAAAAGGATGCCACCCTCTTCTTACCAATTTTGCACTCCTGGAACATTGCCACGTCAATATCATACTCATGCAAGAGTTTTAGGATCTCTAGAGACTTGGGGATCAGGCCGAACACGTTCAGGTGCATCACCCGGAGCTGGGCGCTCTTTTGGTGCGAGCCTTTGCCTAGGTCACGTCTACCGTCGGGCTTCCTCCGCTTTCGCTGGGAGCAGAGTCCTATCGTGTTACGGCTCTCAGCTCGGGATACCCGCGCACGAGCACCCCTAAACCGGGAACACGAAACCCCTAAGGGCTTATTGGATCTGTGCGCCGTATCACTAGTCGCAGGAGTCACCGTCGGGGATTGGCAGAACGCGGTCTTATTGTGACTGACCTGACCACCCAAGGTGGGATTCCCCGGATGTATGTCATGTACACCGGGACACAGGGTACCACCAGCCCTGGTTTTACTGCCAGTACGTAGGCCGCTTTGGCCTCCAGTCTTCCAGGAATCATCTAAGATATTTAAAGATGTAATTTGAAATAAAAGAGCCTTACACTGCCATACAACTTTACAATAATGATGTTCCCAAACATTAAGACTTTCAGTTTAGTATGAAATCAAATATTAATGGACATCAATTGTATGGCCAGCAATGGAATTCAAAACATATTTATTGGTGAGTGTATACAACTTAAGTAGTAGTTGGTACTTTTTCGTTCACTTACAAGCCTGTCAATTGTTTTGGTAATGTGACATGATTAAAGCCATTAGCAGTCTCCTAATGCATTGCATACATTGATGTTGTCATTAATTACCTGCTGATTGGTTCTTATGATGGATTCAACTATTTATCGATTCCAGGTACTTTGTAAAACCACTCTGGCAATCATAGAGTTGTTAGAAACTTTATATTATGTTCGTGTCACTGAGCTAGAGAATAACATTGTAGGGATTTTTGCCATTTAACTAAAAATATTTGTGTTTATAAAATTGTTGAATGAAGATCTGTAAGTTTACATTTCTTTCGATAAATTGTGTTTTATATAATAAAAGAAATATTTTTGAAAATACATCCGATAATTTATAGCTTATGTATCGCCAAGGACGGTTTACAATACCAAATGATATTTATGATAAAAAATGATAAAATAAAATCATTTTAATGACCCCGTTTATTTACTATGCTTCGATTTTGCTTGTTAAAGAGAGTAAAATAATTCATTTTGAAAATTTAGAAAGTAAGAGTCTATGTTAGACAAATTATTTCTGTAATGCTTCAGATCAATTTTATAGTTGAATTTTATTGACACCATATGCAATTGGATCAGATCTTTAAAGCTTAATTATTATATGACATCTAATTTATAATCCTATTATATTCCTTTATAACATAAGTTGGTTTTATTAAGATCTTAGAAGTCTTTCTTTGATATTAATTTCATAATTATAATAGATCTAACCAAACTATAAAAATAAAAAAATTTGAAAAATTGTATCTTTTTTATTGACAATTTTATTACAAACAAATATGTAAAAAAAAACATTTTACTTAATTACATGAAATCAGAAGTAATCTGCTAGTTTGTTATAGTAATATATTATATGCATATTAAGTTAGGCCAACGTAATATTGCGCTTACCGAATTTGTGTTAAGAAATTTAGAATTTAAACATTTGAAATATTTAAGGTTCAAAATATTATCATTGCTAAATTATTAAATCTAATTTTAAACAATGAAATAGGCTGAAATTACAATAATATATATGTTTCAGAAAAAACTGCTTTAAAAGCTTTAAAAATATCATAAAACAAATGTATTATAAATACCAACTTGATTTATTAACATTGTAAAATAAACTGCATACAAATCTATGAAAACAATAATTGAATGTATACATAATTTGTTACAATTGTTGCAAACATCATAATGTAATATAGAATTAAAACAAAATTCACTTTTATAACAGGATATGCAGCTAATTATATGAATAAAATTTTTTGTACAAGAAAGCAATATTGCTCATGTAATTTAGCCAGCCAAAGCTGTTGTCCAGGGTGTGGCACGAGGAGCCATACATGAGCCAGACAGTGAGATTTGGAACTCAATGGAATCTGAATATCATAAAAGATATGGCTTTCAGAGACCAGTGAAACAATTCCTTCTCCCACTACCTAACACCCGGTTAGTAGAAACAGAACTACAGTAGAATCTGAATAATTAAGGTGTTTTACAAATTAAATTAAAGTATATTGTTTTACAAATTAAATTAAAGTATATTGTTTTACAAATTAAATTAAGGTATATTCTTTTACACATTTAATTAAAATATTATTGAACAAATAATTAAATTCTAATATTGTTTTCACAAATTTAACTAAGGTATATCATTTTACACAGGTTTTAAAATTTTTATATAATCTGTCCATTCTATGTTATTTATTGCCAAAACCAAAAATGATAAAATGGAATTATATGGAATTGAAAATAATTTTAAATCAGAGCAGTCAACCTTAGTCGACTGGCAATTTGTTTTAATCAATACAATAAAATCATGTATTTATATATTAGAATACAAAAAAGACCTTTCAAAATCTTATAGATATTAAAATACAATACTTTTTATTTAGTCTTAAAATAAAACAAAGATTTAATAAATCTTAGGTTCTACTGCATGTTAGTAAAAACAGTCTGCGGCAGCATGCTATTCACCTACGACTATAATCTATTTATCTTTAACTAAAATCTTTTCCCTCTATTGCGCATGCAGTTAGTAGTTTTAGTATAATAAACAATAACTTTAAAGTTTAAACATGATAAATATATGCAGCAAAGTATGTACATATAAAGATCTCAAAACATAGTGGAGAATATACATATGAATATTACAAATAATTGTGAGACTAATACAGAGACAGAACATAATAGTAACATAGAGCAGCAGAAAATAATAGCATTACCCATAGAGTGGCAGAACATTAGAGCTGTACAGTTACACTGCAAATATAGTAGCAATATTCATACAAAGTCAAAACTCAATAGCCGTTCCCATACAGTGGCAGAAGGTAATATCGATTCCCATACAGTGGTAGAACATAATATTGATACCCATACAACGTCAAAACGCTATAGCAGTATCTATACAGCAAAGGAACATAATAGCAGTACCCATACAGCAATGGAACATAATAGCAGTACCCATACAGCAATGGAACATAATAGCAGTACCCATACAGCAACGGAACATAATAGCAGTACCCGTAGAGTGGGAAAACGTAATTTCAAAACCCATACAGCTGAAGAACATAATAGCGATTCCCATAAAGTGGCAAAACTTAATAATAATACAGCAGCAAAACAAAAGAGCAATACACCTCACAGTGGAAGAACACAAGACCTTAACCATACAACAGCGCAAAACAATAGCAATACCATCACAGCTGAAGAACACAAGACCTTAACCATACAACAGCGCAAAACAATAGCAATACCATCACAGCTGAAGAACACAAGACCTTAACCATACAACAGCGCAAAACAATAGCAATACCATCACAGCTGAAGAACACAAGACCTTAACCATACAACAGCGCAAAACAATAGCAATACCATCACAGCTGAAGAACGCAAGACCTTAACCATACAACAGCGGAAAACAATAGCAATACCATCACAGCTGAAGACCATAAGACCTTAACCATACAACATCGCAAGACAATAGCAATACCATCACAGCTGAAGACCATAAGACCTTAACCATACAACATCGCAAGACAATAGCAATACCATCACAGCTGAAGACCATAAGACCTTAACCATACAACATCGCAAGACAATAGCAATACCATCACAGCTGAAGACCATAAGACCTTAACCATACAACATCGCAAGACAATAGCAATACCATCACAGCTGAAGACCATAAGACCTTAACCATACAACATCGCAAGACAATAGCAATATCCATAAAGTGACAAAACATAATAAGATCCATACAGCGGCAAAACAAAAGAGCAATACACCTCACAGTGGAAGAACATAAGACCTTAACCATACAACAGCGCTAAACAATAGCAATACATTGGCTAAACACACTAGTAATACATTGGCTAAACACAATAGCAATACATTGGCTAAACACAATAGCAATACATTGGCTAAACACAATAGCAATACATTGGCTAAACACAATAGCAATACATTGGCTAAACACAATAGAAATACATTGGCTAAACACAATAGCAATACATTGGCTAAACACAATAGCAATACATTGGCTAAACACAATAGCAATACATTGACTAAACACAATAGAAATACATTGGCTAAACACAATAGAAATACATTGGCTAACACAATAGCAATACATTGGCTAAACACAATAGCAATACATTGGCTAAACACAATAGCAATACATTGGCTAAACACAATAGAAATACATTGGCTAAACACAATAGCAATACATTGGCTAAACACAATAGCAATACATTGGCTAAACACAATAGAAATACCAACATAGAAGCAAAACATAAGAGTAACACCAATATAGTGGCAATACAATGAAAGAGACTAAACTTATTAATATAGATATCTATCTATAAAAAAAAAAACACGACAATCGCACCATTTCCATCCTTATTTGCTGCTTCTGTTGTTACCACAGGGCTGTGTACTTGTGTCCTCTGCTTTTTGTCCTGCACAGGAGCTGTCTTGGCATGAATCTTGAAATTTTTTCTTCAAAACAAATCTTCACAAGGGAATTAACTCATTCAAATAGATATATATATTAAACAAAATATAAAATGAAAACGTGTCGAGCGACTGACTTTTAAATTAATGTATCATTTACATTATTCATCTCAAATAAATCATACAATGAAAACCTGTAAAGCGACTAACTTTTAAATTAATGTATCATTCAAATTATACATATCAAATAAATCATAAAATAAAAAAAGTGTAGAGCGACATACTTTTAAATGAATGTATCATTCAAATTATACATATCAAATAAATCATAAAATGAAAACCTGTAGAGCGACTGACTTTTAAATTAATTAATTATTCAAATTATACATGTAAACAAAATCGGAAAATGAAAACGCGTAGAGCGACTTACTTTTAAATTAATGTATCATTCAAATTATACATATCAAATACATCATAAAATAAAAAAACGTTTAGAACGACTGACTTTTAAATTAATGTCGAACTATTCATAGAAAAGAAACAAAACAACCGCACCATTTCCATCAGTATTTGCTGCTTCTATTGTTACCATGGGCTGTGTACTTGTGTCCTTCTGCACTTCTTTTCCTGCACAGAGACAATCTTGCCTTGAATCTTGACATTTTTTCTGCAAAACAAATCTTCTCAAGGGAATTAACTCATTCAAAAATATATATATTTAACAAAACATAAAATGAAAACGTGTAGAGCGACTGACTTCTAAATTAATGTATCATTTAAATTATATATCGCAGATAAATCATAAAATTAAAACCTGTAGAGCGACTTACTTTTAAATTAATGTATCATTCAAATTATACATATCAAATACATCATAAAATAAAAAACGTTTAGAGCGACTGACTTTTAAATTAATGTCTAACTATTCATAGAAAAGAAACAAAACAACCGCACCATTTCCATCAGTATTTGCTGCTTCTGTTGTTACCATGGGCTGTGTACTTGTGTCCTTCTGCACTTCTTTTCCTGCACAGAGACAATCTTGGCTTGAATCTTGACATTTTTTCTGCAAAACAAATCTTTCAAGGGAATTAACTCATTCAAAAATATATATATTTAACAAAACATAAAATGAAAACGTGTAGAGCGACTGACTTCTAAATTAATGTATCATTTAAATTATATATCGCAGATAAATCATAAAATGAAAACCTGTAGAGCGACTTACTTTTAAATTAATGTATCATTCAAATTATACATCTAAAAAAAAATCATAAAATGAAAACGTGTAGAGCGACTGAATTTTAAATTAATGTATCATTTAAATTATACATCTTAAATAAAACATAAAATGAAAACGTGTAGAGTGACTGAATTTTAAATTAATGTATCATTCAAATTTACATGTCAAATAAATCATACAATGAAAACCTGTAGAGCGACTGACTTATTAATGTATCATTCAAATTAAAAATATAAATCATAAAATCAAAACGGGTAGAGCGACTGACTTTGAAATTAATGTGTCATTCAAATTATACATGTCAAATAAATCATACAATGAAAACCTGTAGAGCGACTGACCTATTAATGTATCATTCAAATTAAAAATATAAATCATAAAACGAAAACCTGTAGAGCGACTGACTTTTAAATTAATTAATTATTCAAATTATACATATAAACTAAATCAGAAAATGAAAACGTGTAGAGCGAATGACTTTTAAATTAATGTATCATTCAAATTATACATATCAAATACATCATAAAATAAAAAACGTGTAGATCAACTGACTTTTAAATTAATGTCGAACTATTCATAGAAAAGAAAAAAACAACCGCACCATTTCCATCCGTATTTGCTGCTTCTATTGTTACCATGGGCAGAGTTCTTGTGTCCATCTCCGCTTCTTTTCCTGCACAGAGACAATCTTGGCTTGAATCTCTTTTTCTGTTAAAAAAAATCTTAAGGAAATAAACTCATTGAAATAGATACATATCAAAAAATAAAAAAATGTAAAAGTGTGCCATCAGCTAAGCTAGTTTGTCTACCCAAGTCTAGGTACGGCGGCGTGCTAAACATTCAATTATACATAATAAGTAAGTCAAGTGTTGATGTTGACTAGGGAATGCGGGGACAGAGGGAAGTGGGGAAAGGAGGAAGTGGGGAAAGGAGGAAGTGGGGAAAGGAGGAAGTGGGGAAAGGAGGAAGTGGGGAAAGGAGGAAGTGGGGAAAGGAGGAAGTGGGGAGAGGGGGAAGTGGGGAGAGGGGGAAGTGGGGAGAGGGGGAAGTGGGAACATGGGGAAGTGGGGAAAGGTGAAGTGGGGACATGGTGAAGTGGGGACATGGTGAAGTGGGGACATGGTGAAGTGGGAACATGGTGAAGTGGGGACATGGTGAAGTGGGGACATGGTGAAGTGGGGACATGGTGAAGTGGGGACATGGTGAAGTGGGGACATGGTGAAGTGGGGACATGGGGAAGTGGGGACATGGGGAAGTGGGGACATGGGGAAGTGGGGACATGGGAAGTGGGGACATGGTGAAGTGGGGACATGGTGAAGTGGGGACATGGTGAAGTGGGGACATGGTGAAGTGGGGACATGGGGAAGTGGGGACATGGGGAAGTGGGGACAGAGGGAAGTGAGGACTAGGGGAATCGGGAACAGAGGAAAATGGGGATTTTGGACACCAGTAGTAAAAGATACGGCCTATATGTGTTAACTAGATCTGTAAACTACCAAATAGAACAGTAAAGCTATTGAGATAACTAGTTTGAACAATGGAATATCTGAATGAGAAAAATTAAAACTAGAAGATCCATTAGTGAACAGCTGCTATCGAATATAAATGGGTTGATACACTAAACCATAGTTAATTAGTAGTGTAATATATTGGAAGATGTATTTTACCGACATTTCTTCTATATTAGATGCACCTTTAACATTTAATTTTAGCAATAATTTCTATTTGGATAAAAACATGTTCAATTCTCTATTGCTATAATTTATGTATGTTAGAATTTTTAAAAAGATTAGACAAAATTGCTTAACAAATTAACGGTTGCTATTTTATTATATATTTTTAATAAATGTAAACTATGAAATTACAATAAGTATGGTATAAATGTCTACAAATGATCTACTTTAAACAATCAAATTAAGAATTACTAAATAATAAATTACATCATTGCAATATAAAGTTATTAAATATATTAATTTGAATAGATCTATTTGCTATACACGACCTGAAACTGTGTCATCACTCCACAATCAGCACATCAAATGGTGGGGCACCTCTTGCTATTTTGAAAATAACGTTCAATATTTTCATGCCTGAAATGATTATGTTTTCATTGAAAATGTCACCCATATTATATATATATATATATATATATATATATATATATATATATATATATATATATATATATATATATATATATACATATATGTACAATGAATGTATTCAATGTTATATTAACAGAAGAATTGAGTAATAAACAATAAGTTTACATATCCATGCCTCAATTCCTTATAGACCTAGCTTACACTAGTTCAATAAGATAGAATGAACATGAGTTGTCACCATTTAAATACTATCTAGGAACACGTGACAAAACAAATCATTATTTAAGTAACGTACGTCTTTGCATTTAAACTCTGTGTTAGCAAAACACTAGAAGCATTGTGGCACACCTGCCCTAGTTTATAACTACATTGATAGAACATTGAACACAGTTGAATATGCGCTCTCACCATCCTGCTATCTCACATTTGAACCTGCTCTTTATATTCTTTTCATTGTTCCTTATTAAATGCCTTTTCTGTATTATATGCAGTTTTAAAAATGCTCAAACATTAGATTAAACGTTCGTGGGACAACAAATGACTTTATTTACTTTTTTAATACACTGAGACTGGACTACACGTGTAGATAAAATAATGGATATGTTTCTAAATGTCGCGATTAATATATTTAAATTTTAAATCCACATCAATGTTAAAAGTTATTTCCTTTCATATATGTGGTGTTTAGCATATAATTAATGAAATGAAATAACTATATTCTTGTTTCGAATCTTCATACCCGAGTGATATTATATTTCCAGAGCTAGTCCACTAGTCTTGTAAACCAACACATTGTGACATTTTCTAAGCCTAGATTACTAGTAGATTTCATTATTTATATTTAATCTATTTGATCTGGGCGATTTTCATTTTAAATATAATTTAACCAATAACAGATCAAAGTAGAAGAGATCATCGTAATGGCTTTAATTTATAACAGTAATACATTTAATTTCTTACCTTTGATATCATGGTGTCAACCCATCGGATATTTTATAGGAAATGGCGGGTAGTGTGTCCAAAGAAAGTATTCCGTGAACATTTACTCACAAACAAAAACAGTCATTGGTTAGGGAAATAAACAGAAATTATGTCACGTGGTTTAAAACACAGGAGAAAATGTGTACTTGTGAGGGGGGGGGAAGAGGAGGGATGGAGGAGGAGGGAGCCGAGGGGGGAGAGGAGGAAGCCGAGGGGGGAGAGAAGGGGGCAGGGTTTGATCGAAACACAATGTTTACTAACTTTTTACAAGTATTATACCCCCTGATTGAAATGTTCTTTACGAAAATGCAGTAAAACTAGTTGATTGCTATTTTTATTAATGAATGCAATCCTCTTCTTTATCATATTATATCTACAGTCTACAGTCTTCATTGTAAATGAAACAAGCACACAAAGAGATAAACGGAGGAATTCTAAACCTAGACGAAAGATTCTTAGCAGTCATGAACAAAATTACAAATTGATTTATTTTGAGGACAATAATCTCATATTGCTTATCTTTGACTCAGTGTACTGGGTAAGTATGTAAGGCATACAAATCTATTGAAATATTTTCTCATTAGCAGAACATGAGTTTGACTTTTGCTACATCCAAGATAGACAAGAATTAAGTATCACAGCTTGGTCTACTAGCCTTTAACAGATTTCTCTTGTTGTAACTGTAGTTTGAGTAAGCAATTTCCTAACAAATCTACTCGATGTGTTGGAAGGAAGTTGGGGTACACAAATGCTAGTAAGAGAGAGCTTACGGAACTACTTGTTATTTCCCCAGAGATTGACACCAGGAGGTGTCGACAACTCGTTAGACGAAGTGTAATGGTAGACGAATCGTCCGGTAGACGACCTGTCGCGGTAGACGAAGTGTCGTTAAACGAGCTGTCGCCTTAGACGTATTGTTGATAGACCTACTTTCTGTAGACGAAGTGTCGTAGACGAAAAGTCTATAGACGAGTCGTTGTGGAAACAAACAGAATGGTATATATAAGTTAGGATGAACAGAATGGTGTATAACTGTTAGGATAAACTAATATTTGAAGATGAAATAAATTTAGTGAATTCAGGCAAAAATTGCTATTGGCATCCAACGTACTTGACAATGAACTTAATAATATAGTACCCAAATACTTAGAAACTTAAATATAAGATAAGGATAAGACCAACAAAGGAAACATTTGATTACATTTGTAAACATTTATTTCGTTTTTGAAATTGTAAAGTGAACTTTTGAAGTCATAGACCAAGTCATGACTTATAGGAGGTGTGCACTTTACTTTCTTGTTTTGTAACACATTTAGGATGAAGTGCTACAATAATGAACTTATTACAGACTTCATTATTTATAAGTCAACTTTAAGATAAGCTGTCAAAAAAGCAGACTGCTTCCAATGAGACAAAAATTGTATTGAAAAGAAAATGCTAAGCCTACATTTTTAAATGAAAATCTTGGATGGTTTTCTGAGGATGGGAATATAGGGTTCACAGTCACTTCATCCCCAGTCCATTCCCGTCACTTCATCCCCAGTCACTTCATCCCCAGACACTTAATCCCCAGACACTTAATCCTGAAGCAATATATAGTGCATGGCTGACAACTTGAGCAGTTGTATTATGGTAGACTTAAGGGCCCCCTACTGTGACGATCTTTTATACTAATTAACAGAACATTAATTAGTCTGTGATATTCCGATTGGTGATTTCTACATTTGAAGATAAAAGAAAATAAAAAGGTCAAGGGTCAAGGGGATAAAATTTCGTCGTCGTTTATCTTTCTGGTTCTGGTGACAGACAATTACTAGGCTGGCTCGAACGCAGCAACTGTTGGTTCGCCGATGGCACTTTCAAAGTTGTCCTTAGTTTATTCTATGAAATCTACACAATTCATTTTCAATTCGCAGAGTGATTCCACCGGTGATGTACTGCCTGCTTTAGGACAAATCAGGTGTCACATATAATAGATTGTTGGATGCAGTTAGATCACTAATACCTAATGCAGCTCCAGAGATTATAGTTACAGACTTTGAGAAAGCTGCGATGACCGCTTTTCGAGAAAAGTTTAGAACATGTAGAGTAACGGGATGTTATTTTCAGCTTAGTCAAGCGGTATTTCGCAAAGTCACTGAATTGGGTATGAGAGAGGACTATGACGAAAACGACGAGTTACGTGGAATGATCAGGTGCCTCCCAGCACTGGCCTGTGTTCGTGAAGAAGACGTTGTCGATTCCTTTAAATTGCTTGCAGATTCAATGCCACACCATAATCGTATGCCAGAGCTACTTTCCTACTTCGAGCATGCGTATGTACGTGGTCACAGACAGCGAGGTAGAGGAGAAAACTATGCTTCAGCATTGTTTCCCCCAGAAATGTGGAATAAATACATGGACGTAAACTGCGGTGATGCAAGATCAAATAACAATGTAGAGGGTTGGCATCACGCCCTCCAATCTCTGTTCTCGTGTCACCATCCAACAATATGGACATTTCTTGATGGTATACGTAAGGATTGTCAACTGCACAAAGCATCAGTACTGCAGTCATGCACCGGCACAGAGCAGCGTCCAAAAAAGAAGTATGCTGCATTAGCCATGAGAATCGACAACATTGTGCAGCGCTACGAGTCAATGGATCGTCTTCTCTATCTCCGATCTTTAGATTTTCTGTCACACTGATTTAAAAAACACTCACCTCAAAAACTCTTAATAACAAAATAAAAAATTGAATATTGAACTATTAGCTTTTTTTGTGTGTTTGTTATGATTTATATTTCAATCTGATTTAATAATTCTATACCTAAAATTGCATTTTTAGGATTAATTGTCTCGGGATGAAGTGATTTAGGATTAATTGTCTGGGTATGAAGTGACTGAGGATGAAGTGACTCGAGGATGAAGTGACGGGGATTAATTGTCTGGGTATGAAGTGACTGAGGATGAAGTGACGGGGATGAAGTGACGGGGATTACAACATATGTTCCAGCAAGAGATCTCCGTTCAAGTGAAAAGTCATTACTCAGGACTCCCAGTCTTATTGGACATAGAAAGAAAACCTTTGGAGTGCGCGCCTTTGAGGCGGTGGCGCCCGTATTATGGAACAATTTGCCTATTTCACTAAGGCAAACTGAAGCAAAGTCTTTTAAAAAGAACCTAAAGTCCTATATGTTTAAGTAATCATTGTCTAATTTGTGCTCTTGTATCTATGTCATGACAGCGCACTGAGCATGCTATTATAGCATGGATAGTTGCGCTATAAAAGTGCTCATTATTATTATTATTATTATTATTAATTGACTGGGGATGAAGTGATCTGTCACCAGAAATATAGACACTTAAATATTCTAATTGTTTTAAAAACGTGTCACAAAACTGAGAACTCTAATAATTCGGGTGTTTTTGCATTGAGAAAATTAGATATTGTTGTAAATTTAACAGTGGAGTTGTAGTATTTCAGCTGACGTACTCTCCTTAATAATATATATAGACCTATTGTTTTTTTTTATACAACTTTTATTTGTCCATAAACAACTTTCTTTTTTACAAAAAAACAAAAACAAAAATCAGCCCTATTAAATAAAATATACTTGAACTAATTTAACTTAACCTTAACCGTTCTGTAAAGAAATTAATGAAAAACGAAAATAGTACTGGATTATATGGTGGTTTGAAAATGTATAATATTAGAAATAATAACAATCGGACTCACAATAATAGCTAACAAATAAAAGGTATCTACTTCTTGCCAATTCTCCTAGCTAATAGCAACACGATAGCTCTCTATTTGTCAATGAGGTATATTGTATGTACAAATGTGAGGTCCACTGTACATGTAACGTCTTCAATTTGTGTAGAGATAAGATCTAGAGATAGTTAAAAAGTACATACAATTTTAAAACTTATATATATATATTTGTGTCAGTGTATGTGTGTGTCTGTGTGTGTGTAGATAGATAGATAGATTATGAAGGCCTATATTGAATTACAAGCTAGCAGTCCTTTATATAAATATATTCATTTATTTAGAAGCACCGTTTTTCTAACATAGCAAAGCAAAACGACCAAGACAGTCTACACTCTATAGGCCCTACTTTATCTTTAGAAAATGACGGGACTATTTTTGTTCTTAGCCTGTCTTGTACAGATGAAAATGGCGGAAATAGTTGATAAACGTATGTATCGTAAGGCCAACTGTTAAAAAAGAATATTCATCATTTAATACTGTAACTATGTTTGCTTCTAAACAGTAATAATTGTCCAAATATACCGATAGTTTCAATCATATTATCATTTAAAAAAATGTAATATATATACAACTATTGAGTAATGCTAAACATTCATAAACTAAAAAAATTGATCTTTAAAAAAAACATTGTAACATAAATATTTCAACTATTACTATCTAACTATAATGTTGTCCAGCAAACAGATGTAGGTCAATCTGCCCGTAGAGAGGCTGTCTGGAAATCAAACAATGTCAATAAGAAAGGAACATTTTTTTAATTATATGTTTTCAATAAAATAAGACTATTTTATATAGTGCATTGAAACTATTCTAGTTTTATGTGTAAGTGAGAATAGGTTATTATATTAAACATTTTTTTGTGAAAGCGGGAGATTGTATTCCAGGTCTTTGGTGTTCAACCAATTATGCCATATAGTTTGTCTGTATAATGTTAATATATTATGTACATTGGTTTTCTATTGTTATTTGTTGTTTGCATTGCAAGCTGGGCGAAAGCGGTTCTGAGTACAGGGCTTTCCCCATCTGTTTTATACCATAAAACCACAGACTTTCCACCATATAAAAAATTTGCTTTGCAGACCCGTATTTTTTTCTGTTTGCCAATGTATAAATATAACTAAAATTGTTTCCGTCCATTACATAGAGAAAATGTTATTGTATATACTAAGTATCGATGTAGATCTATGTATACATTTTTTAAGCTGTCTATTTCTTTAGGTGCTGCTGTTTGCTTTGATAAACTTGGTTGCTTCGCAGCAGAAGGACCTTTTGGTATAAGTTTAGAAAGACCATTGGTTTTAGTTCCTGAAAGACCAGAACAAATAGGGTAATTATAAACCAGTTCTAATAGGGTAATTATAAACCAGTTCTAATATGGTAATTATAAACCAGTTCTAATAGGGTAATTATAAACCAGTTCTAATAGGGTAATAATAAACCAGTTCTAATAGGGTAATTATAAACCAGTTCTAATAGGGTAATTATAAACCACTTCTAATAGGGTAATTATAAACCAGTTCTAATAGGGTAATTATAAACCAGTTCTAATAGGGTAATTATAAACCAGTTCTAATAGGGTAATTATAAACCAGTTATAATAGGGTAATTATAAACAAGTTATAATAGGATAATTATAAACTAGTTCTAATGGGGTAATTATAAACCAGTTCTAATAAGGTAATTATAAACCAGTTACAATAGGGTAATTATAAACCAGTTCTAATAGGGTAATTATAAACCACTTCTAATAGGGTAATTATAAACCAGTTACAATAGGGTAATTATAAACCAGTTCTAATAGGGTAATTATAAACCAGTTCTAAAAGGGTAATTATAAACTAGTTCTAATAGGGTAATTTTAAACCAGTTCTAATAGGGTAATTATAAATCAGTTCTAGTAGGGTAATTATAAACCAGTTCTAATAGGGTAATTATAAACCAGTTCTAAATGGGTAATAATAAACCATTTCTAAAAGGGTAATTATAAATCAGTTCTAATAGGGTAATTATAAACCAGTTACAATAGGGTAATTTTAAACCAGTTCTAATAGGGTAATTATAAATCAGTTCTAGTAGGGTAATTATAAACCAGTTCTTATAGGTTATATATAAACCAGTTCTAATAGGGTAATTATAAACCAGTTCTAAATGGGTAATAATAAACCATTTCTAAAAGGGTAATTATAAATCAGTTCTAATAGGGTAATTATAAACCAGTTACAATAGGGTAATTATAAACCAGTTCTAATAGGGTAATTATAAATCAATTACAATAGGGTAATTAAAAAAACCAGTTCTAATAGGGTAATCATAAACCAGTTCTAATAGGGTAATTATAAACCAGTTCTAAATGGGTAATTATAAACCAGTTCTAATAGGGTCATTATAAACCAGTTCCAATAGGGTAATTATAAATCAGTTCTAATAGGGTAATTATAAACCAGTTACAATAGGGTAATTATAAACCAGTTCTAATAGGGTAATTATAAACCAAGTACAATAGGGTAATTATAAACCAGTTCTAATAGGGTAATTATAAACCAGTTCTAATAGGGTAATTATAAACCAGTTCTAAATGGGTAATTATAAACCAGTTCTAATAGGGTAATTATAAACCAGTTCTAATAGGGTAATTATAAACCAGTTCTAGTAGGGTAATTATTAACCAGTTTTAATAGGATAATTATAAACCAGTTACAATAGGGTAATTATAAACCAGTTCAAATAGGGTAATTATAAATCAGTTCTAATAGGGTAATTATAAACCAGTTCTAATAGGGTAATTATAAACCAGTTCTAATAAGGTAATTATAAACCAGTTCTAATAAGGTAATTATAAACCAGTTACAATAGGGTAATTATAAACCAGTTCTAATAGGGTAATTATAAACCAGTTACAATAGGGTAATTATAAACCATTTCTAATAGGGTAATTATAAACCAGTTCTAATAGGGTAATTACAAACCAGTTCTAACAGGGTAATTATAAACCAGTTATAATAGGGTAATTATAAACCAGTTCTAATAGGGTAATTATAAACCAGTTATAATAGGGTAATTATAAACCAGTTATAATAGGGTAGTTCTTCGATGGCTCGCCCAGGATAGGGAGGCCTGGCGGAACTATGTTGCTGCCTTATGCTCCACGAGGAGCGATAAGGAAAAGATAGAGAGAGAATTCTTAGACCAACTTTAGCAGACAACGCAACAACTTGTTTGTATATTAAAAAATCGCATATATTGCTAATATACAGTGCCCTCACACGGAGGGGGTGACACTTCCAGGGGGCGGCAAATGTAGTCTAAATTTAGGAAATATAGCACTAACCAAGCAGTTACAGTATGCAAGGGGGCGGCGCTGGAACTTTTGCGCTGGGGCGCTACATAAGCTTGTAAAGGTTCTGCTAATATATTAATGCTTTTAGTGCAATTAGATCCATCAACACCAGATATAAGACTAAGATCAGTAATAACACCTGTCAACGAAAACATTCATTAAATGTAAATAAATACGACAGATCTAATTAAAATCGTTTGTTTAATAATTTATATTTTTTACATAAATTAATAATTATTATTGTTATTATGATTGTTAAAAATGTGATTTTTTTTCATTCAGGTGTATGTTAAGTTTAGCTTTACAACATCAACATTAACTGTAGCCAATGACTAAAACAAGTGCCATCAAGCACTCTTTGTCATGAATTACATTTTTCGTTTTAACCCAATATGCGTATAAACTCGTTACATACCTGGTACGGGATGAAAATAAGAAAATATTATTCATAGACAATTTACTTTAAATCTTTTGACCACGTTTGATTTGTAATTGTGTAGCAATATGTTTTTATAGAGATATTTTCTTTCAAAATTTCTCCCCATCTATTTCCATCCTCGCCAGCACTAAGGACATACTATAATTTAGTTAATCAAGGTGAAACATTACTATGATACATTCAAGATCGTAAATTAATGTTTTCATTATTATTCAATACAAAGAAAACATTAGACCATATTATAACTCTCCTCAGCACTGTGTTCCAGTTATACACTAGACAGAGATCCAGCGCCTCTATTAATCTTCAAGCCATACATATTGATGACCTAACTAATGTATGGACTCAATTTCAAAATCGACCAACAAAAATTTTGTCTCACGGATTTTTGGATAATTCAAATGAAACACCTTATCAAAAGGTACTTTATGTAGCTTTATCAATGGCAATACAGCTATAACCAACTTTTCGGAGGCTGTGACAGCAATGTTCAGACAAATTGTACAATTAAATGTGTGCTTGTCTATTTATTGTGTGTATATAGCACCAAGAATACTTTGTGTTATGTTTTATACTTTACAGAATCTGAAGGACGAACTTTTAGCATACGGTGATTATAACGTCATTATTGTGGATTGGTCCAAAGGCAACTTACCACCATATACACAAGCAACAGCTAACACAAGAGTTGTAGGAGCTCAAATTGCTTTGCTAGTTAGTGAACTGATTGTAAGTTTCATTTCTTAGTGAACTGATTGTTTAGTGAACTGATTGTAAGTTTCGTTTGTTAGTGAACTGCTTGTTTAGTGAACTGCTTGTTTAGTGAACTGATTGTTTAGTAAACAGATTGTTTAGTAAACTGGTTGTTTAGTAAACTGATTGTTTAGTGAACTGACTGTTTAGTGAACTGATTGTTTAGTGAACTGATTGTTTAGCGAACTGATTGTTTTGGTGAACTGATTGTTTAGTGAACTGATTGTTTAGTGATAAGTGAATTGATTGTTTAATGAACTGTTTGTTTAGTGAACTGATTGTCTAGTGAACTGATTGTTTAGTAAACTGATTGTCTAGTGAACTGATTGTTTAGTGAACTGTTTGTTTAGTGAACTGATTGTCTAGTGAACTGATTGTTTAGTGAACTTATTGATTAGTGAACTTATTGATTGGGAACTGATTTTCGACTATGTTTAATTGGTAATTAAACTTATTGTAAAGCTCACTTGTAAGTGAACTGATTGCAAGTTTCATTTCTGAGTCAACTTATTGTAAGTTTGCTAAGTGAGTTTGTAAATGTCTTATATATTTGTTGAGAGTAAACTATATTTCCTTAAGTATCACATTATAAATGAAAACGATTCTTTATGCATTGATCTAATTTAGAAACATAAAGGAATGTCCGCATCTGACTTTCATCTGATTGGACACAGCCTTGGTGCTCAAATTTCTGGTTACGCGGGAGAAAAAATTCCAGGCTTGGCACGTATATCTGGTAGTGTACCTTTGGATATCTGGTAGAGTACTTTATATAGAATAGAGTATCTTAATATATCTGTTAGTATATCTTTGGAGATCTGATTTAGTAACTTAAGATATATACTAGTGTATCTGAATATATCTGCTAATGTATATTTGGATATCTGGTAGAGTAACTTAATATATCTGGTAGTATATCTTTAAATTTATTATTTGTACAATTACTTAAAAATAATGTAAATTGTTATATATTTTACCCAACTTTTATTTTATGAACACATTTATTTCATTATAAAAAGAAGTTACTATTTCTTTGTTTGATTTTTTAATCCACCATGATTCCAATTGTTTTAAGTTGAGTGGATAGGAAATGATTAGATCTCAGTACTTCACTCAGTACTTATGTGATGAAAATAGTATTTGTAAATTTGGTAGTTGTTGTTTTCTAAAGGCGTATACAGACATTTAATCAGGGCTTTAGAATTTAAAAAACATTAAATCAAATCTTCAGAAAATAAAGTATGAAATGTTATGAATATATGAATGATCATGATGGTCAGTTATATAGTGCGTCTCTTCATACTATTAAATTTAGCAAACTTGGTGCACTCAAAATTTCTACAATCTGCTGCAAATTTCGGGGTGGGGACTTTGGGTATATTATTATATACAGTTGTTTAAAAAGGGGCCTTTAAATCCCTCGGTATTTGAAGCAAACTGGTTGCTAGTATGCACTAACATGGTCAAAGGGAAATGACTCAGTAAAGTCAATAGTATAGTACAAGAGTTATGGGCACTGGGAAGATTGTCAATGTCACAATCTAGTTTGTTCTACTGCGTCTTAGCTTTATAAAGAATGCTTGGCACGTTTTACATGTCTGAGTCTGATCACGGGGTTTTACATGTCTCAGTCTGATCACGGGGGTAAAAGACCGGAGGAAAGGAAGTCGACTCAAATATCTAGAAGCGTATAGACGTATACGCTAGACTCGGAATTATACCACATTTTATCAGAATACTATTTCATTTCTTGGACTTATATTATATTATATGATTGTTGGATGTACTGTGAATAATGTATTGTGAGTAATAATAAATAGATATATATTGCTGCGAAGATTTGAATTATCAAGTGTGTTAAACGTACTGTGAAAATAATATTAAAGAAACATTTAACTCAACTCAATCAACTCAATCAACTCATGATTCTATTAGCCTACGAAGAACACTAATAATTAAAATAGAATCAATAACACTGGTATTCAAGTGAGAGCACTTTAACGGATTTCTTTAAGTGTCCAATCACACTGGGAACTTACACTGTTAAGAGGATGGCAGTATCTTTGATGACACCTGGTTTGGAATTATCTCTTAAAGAAAGGAATTTGCAATGTGCTATATTCCGTAGCTGTCTCAGAACACATAGATTAAAAAAAAACAAGCCCTAAACACAGAAATGATGTGAGGAACCATTTTAAGTCAATGCTGCAGCTAGGGTGTCTAACCGTATTCATTGAGTGATAGATTTAAAATAATAAAAAGCATTTTAGGAAATCCTTAGAATATTTATAAAAAAAATAGCATCATTGTATTAAATATGTACAATATATAAACTTTGTATAAGAATAATATATTAGAAATTATAAAATAGTATGCCATTGTTAGCCTATAATATATCGACATTGTGTACGATATTTAGACAATATAACTAATGAATAGTGGCTTTATTTGGATAAATAAACAACTGGTAAATGATACCGCTCAACTATCGAATTAATTATTTTGTATTTGTAAAACAATTGTGTTAATTATTGTTAGATTTATTTTGGGGTCTATGTTAGGGTAAAATTATTAGCAGTAAAGTTGGCACAGATGTGTGTAGGGCAATAAATGTAAAATTGTTATTGTGGTGTTAGGTGTGTAGGTATGAGCTGTAAAAAAATATATTTTAGTGTAGCCTACTTTTGTAGGCCTTAAACTTACTCATGCGTAAATAAGCAATGTCCTTCTTTTATTATAAATAAAATTAATAAAAAAAAATTTCTTAAGGAATCGATCCTGCTGGTCCATATTTTGAGAATACAGACCCCGAAGTTAGATTAGATCCAAGTGACGCAATTTTCGTTGATGTAATTCATTCAGATGGAGCACCATTAGGCTTACTGGAACTTGGTAAGTAGTACACATATCTTGTTACTTCTGGAACTTGGTAAGTAGTAAACATATCTTGTTACTTCTGGAACTTGGTAAGTAGTAAACATATCTTGTTACTTCTGGAACTTGGTAAGTAGTAGACATATCTTGTTACTTCTGGAACTTGGTAAGTAGTAAACATATCTTGTTACTTCTGGAACTTGGTAAGTAGTAAACATATCTTGTTACTTCTGGAACTTAGTAAGTAGTAAACATATCTTGTTACTTCTGGAACTTGGTAAGTAGTAAACATATCTTGTTACTTCTGGAACTTGGTAAGTAGTAAACATATCTTGTTACTTCTGGAACTTGGTAAGTAGTAAACATATCTTGTTACTTCTGGAACTTGGTAAGTAGTAAACATATCTTGTTACTTCTGGAACTTGGTAAGTAGTAAACATATCTTGTTACTTCTGGAACTTAGTAAGTAGTAAACATATCTTGTTACTTCTGGAACTTGGTAAGTAGTAAACATATCTTGTTACTTCTGGAACTTGGTAAGTAGTAAACATATCTTGTCACTTCTGGAACTTGGTAAGTAGTAAACATATCTTGTTACTTCTGGAACTTGGTAAGTAGTAAACATATCTTGTTACTTCTGGAACTTGGTAAGTAGTAAACATATCTTGTTACTTCTGGAACTTAGTAAGTAGTAAACATATCTTGTTACTTCTGGAACTTGGTAAGTAGTAAACATATCTTGTTACTTCTGGAACTTGGTAAGTAGTAAACATATCTTGTCACTTCTGGAACTTGGTAAGTAGTAAACATATCTTGTTACTTCTGGAACTTGGTAAGTAGTAAACATATCTTGTTACTTCTGGAACTTGGTAAGTAGTAAACATATCTTGTCACTTCTGGAACTTGGTAAGTAGTAAACATATCTTGTTACTTCTGGAACTTGGTAAGTAGTAAACATATCTTGTCACTTCTGGAACTTGGTAAGTAGTAAACATATCTTGTTACTTCTGGAACTTGGTAAGTAGTAAACATATCTTGTTACTTCTGGAACTTGGTAAGTAGTAAACATATCTTGTTACTTCTGGAACTTGGTAAGTAGTAAACATATCTTGTTACTTCTGGAACTTAGTAAGTAGTAAACATATCTTGTTACTTCTGGAACTTGGTAAGTAGTAAACATATCTTGTTACTTCTGGAACTTGGTAAGTAGTAAACATATCTTGTTACTTCTGGAACTTGGTAAGTAGTAAACATATCTTGTTACTTCTGGAACTTAGTAAGTAGTAAACATATCTTGTTACTTCTGGAACTTGGTAAGTAGTAAACATATCTTGTTACTTCTGGAACTTGGTAAGTAGTAAACATATCTTGTCACTTCTGGAACTTGGTAAGTAGTAAACATATCTTGTCACTTCTGTACCGATGGGCCTCAAAGCTGACCAAGTGTGTAAACCACAGGTCCTCATAGAGTCAAACCGGTGGACTAATTCATGGGACTGCGGTTGCCGTATGCCTCCACCCAAATCTTTGTTGGTGACGGTGTAGGGAGTGGTCCTCCATTCGGGATCTGGAACTAGAATTACTTGTCCCGTGGTGGTGTTAGCGACTACCACGACAAGTCTGGCGCCCCAATGGATAGGACGTGGTGCTACGTCAGGAAAGGGGAACAATATGTCGTTTTGTCTGGGTTCCAAGGCGGCCTTGGGGAGTTGTGTTTGCTTTAGACAGGGGCAACCACTTGTGACAAAATCCGCTTGGCCGGTGCATCCCTATATTACACAGTAGGAATACGAGGCAGACCCTAACGAATCTATGGGTCGCACAATTGTACTCCGGCGGATGGGAAACGGAGGGAACAAATGGACCTAGAATGTAACCGTTATACTGGCGACAAGCATGCGGCTAGATCTAGCCTCAAACAGACGTTTGGACCTAAGATGAATTCCTCAACCCTTGTCTGCAAAAACACCCTTTTCTTGTTTTGCAATCCTCCTAAACTGACTCAAAAGGAAACATTTTAGCCTTAAGCAGATGAGACTCTTGGACGGTGTGTGAAAGACATGGTCACTGAGACCTAAAATACTCAAGAATGGTCTTTAAAAAAAAATGTAATGACCTTTATTCTTTTATCTGATTAGCTATTATAATGATTGTGTAATATATATAATACAAAGTGTAAATTTGTATCTTATAATATTAAACTTGATCAATCAATTGTTTTATGTTTCTTTGTTTTAAAGGATTGGGTACAAAGCAATCTGTGGGTCATCTTGATTTTTTTCCGAATCTTGGTCATGACCAACCCGGTTGTACAAGAAATCCTTTCACACAAATTGCTCAATGGGGACTTTTGGAAGGTGAGCATAATCAATAGTAATGTTTAGCAACAGTCAGTAGTAATATTAGCAACAGTCAAAAGTAATGTTTAGCAACAGTCAGTAGTAATATTAGCAACAGTCAAAAGTAATGTTTAGCAACAGTCAGTAGTAATATTATCACCAGGCAATAGTAATGTTTAGCAACAGTCAGTAGTAATATTATCACCAGGCAATAGTAATGTTTAGCAACAGTCAGTAGTAATATTAGCACAGTCAAAAGTAATGTTTAGCAACAGTCAGTAGTAATATTAGCACCAGTCAATAGTAATGTTTAGCAACAGTCAGTAGTAATATTAGCACCAGTCAATAGTAATGTTTAGCAACAGTCAGTAGTAATATTAGCAACAGTAAAAAGTAATGTTTAGCAACAGTCAGTAGTAATATTAGCAACAGTCAAAAGTAATGTTTAGCAACAGTCAGTAATAATATTAGCACCAGTCAATAGTAATGTTTAGCAACAGTCAGTAGTTATATTAGCAACAGTAAATAGTAATGTTTAGCAACTGTCAGTAGTAATAGGCCTAGGGGACGTCCATTAATTAAGTCAACAATTTTTAGACGATTTTTACCTCCCCCCCTCCCCCTTGTCAACAACTGTCAAACATTCAGAGACCCCCCCTATATAATTACGTATACAATTGGTTACCCCCCCCCTCCAAACAAGTAACCCAATTTTAGACACTTGCTTTTATGTTTAAAATATATTTAAAACGGAAAGGTCTATACTATAATTAAATGTAATAGCCTACATTTTAAAACTTGTTAAAAAGATTTCTAATTGACTATAATTCTCATATGTTTACAATTAATTGTTCTTTTCATACACATATTTAATTATGTCTAATATTCTACGTTTCACTAAAATAGCAATTGGTACAATGTTAATTATCAAATAGTTTAGGGGGAAATTGCGTGCACCAGTTGTATATTAGCCTTCTATTTATCTATGGATGTTAATCGAAAACTTGAATACCGGATTCCGGTTATGAAATCGAAAACCGGTTTTGATTTTCCAAACCGGGTTTCGGTTTCCTGGTTGGGAGGTAAGCCTTATCATTATTTCAAGTAGCACATCCTTTTTTTTTTGTTTTGATGGAAATATTTAAAATAAATAATGTTGGATTCATACAAAACAATTTTTGAAATTCCTTGCTGGACACTATTTAGTCTTTGATATTGTGTTTCTTTTTTTCCAAATACCAACTATAGCTTGCGATAAAAACAACATCAAACCAAATGTTAAGTTACAGTTACAATCCTTTGTGTCAGAAAATTTTGAAAAAACTTCTTTAACGATGGCTTGTTGTAAACTAAGTTCCCAACAGATAAGCAGGAGCGCATCTGCGTACTAAGCATCCTGAATTAACATAGTCATCCTCTTCATATGCTTTTTAATATCACGGTCAACGATAATCGCAAATTTGATTATCCCTTTTGAAAGATATTATCGGTTATAATCAATTAGCCCAGATTTTTTTTAGTTCTAAAGAATTTTATGGTAAAGCATACAAATTCATATTGTATTCAAAGAAATCAACCTCTTGAATGTCCTGCAAACACTAATTAAATTTGAACTATTTTTCAAATATACCTACAAAACTACGCACATTTGGCTGTGACTTGTGACATTGCGCGGGAAGGGGGGGAGAGAAACCGAAATTCGGTTTTAACATACCTAGTTTTAACCATATGCTCACTATTCTTACATTATTGTCCACACGCCACACACACATTATATACACACGGTAGTTGCCTTCCCTGTCCCCCTACCTTGCACTATTTGTCACCCACTCCTTGCAATACTGGCGACGTCACTGATACTAATATATTTTTATTTCATTATATTTTTCCAGAAAATTAGAAATGAAAATGTACAAATTACTAAATATGTAGCCTAATCGACCTAATTTTAATATTTCACCTAATATAACGCAGTGAGCAAAAATATATTAGTTTATATATCAGAATTAGGGATATTGTGTTAAAAGGATATAAGGTAGGCTAAGTCGTACTTCATGGGGTAGACCAAGAATTATTTTTCTGGAGGAAATATTTTTAAAATAACCATGTTGGATTCACAAAATTCACTTCATTCAATGCTTTACAAACATTAGTTATAGTCTCGGCGAGGGCCTATTATTGTTTTTAGTTCTATTGTCAATCCAGCCATCGCTTACATGGCTTATATAACAAACGCCAGATTCTGGCGCCTAGCCTAATTTAGATATACTGAGCGGCAAAAAAACTGAGTTTCTGAACGTTCTCTGCAGACAGTTTGTTGGTGTGTTTGTGTTCCTTTGTTTTTCCAGCCACCATATGTCTAGCTAGACTAGGGTTGCCAGATGTCCGGCAAAAGGAGGGCATGTCTTCCTATTTAGACTCTTGTCCTCCGCCCGACAGGCAAAGCACAATAGGCCTACCTTTAAAATGTCCAGCTTTTGTAATATTTTATGTTTTGTAGGCATAAGGACAAATAAATTTTAAAATTAGTATTAACATGTTAAGAATATAATTAATAAACAGGTGATCATTTGTAGGCCTACAAGAAAAGAATTATTTTTTTTAGAAGACTCGTGCATGAGCTTAAAAGTTGCCCAACCAAATGCACGTTGCCTTTTAGCCTACATTGAATTTATATGTTATTTTTATCAAAATTGTTTCTTGCTCAGTTTACCAATACACATTTAAACTTAGTGGCAGCTCTTGTAATAAAATTATACTGATTGCGGGCTAAATGCGAAGCTATGCAATTGAAACACAATGTCCTCCTTTTTGTCTCTCGGTGTCCTCCTTTTGACACCCATGTGTCTGGCAACCCTACGCTAGACAGCAAAGGTGATGGTTTTCTACAATTGGTCGGTCACTTTGCCTTGCTAACAATATTGCATTAGTTTCCACCCATACATAGATCTACAAACTAGCAAGATGGATACAAAAAGGACATAGGCTATTAAATGTAGTTTCCATAATTGTTATATTTGTATTAACGTAAAACTATGTTGTTAATTGTATCTATGTAAGTTTAACAGGACGAATGTACAATTTTTAATAAATTTGTATCATTATTTACTTCATAAAAAGTAACATTGTTGACGTCAACTTTTCTTGACCTCCCCCCCCCCCCTCCCCCCTGTCAACAATTGTCAAACTTTTTCAGACCCCCCCTCCCCCCTCTTTTGTTGACGTAATTAATGGACGTCCCCCTACTATGCCAATTATTAAATCAGTAATACTACTTAGCAAACTTGTGTGTCTAATTTGTTCTAATAACGCTAGAGATGCTCCTTCTAATTTGTCCATTGCACACAACGTCGGGCAGGGCGACGGGGACAATTCGGAGATGGGTTAGAACCACTGATCTATAAAAAGAATGGATAGCGCCTCCTTCATAAAGTTGCTTGTGCAAAGTGAAGCAAGCGAAAACTAAAATTCCGCACAATCACTGATCAATATAATCAAAATTGTTTGCAAAACTTATTGCGCACCACTGATCTATAAATAGAATGAATATATACTATATTATCTCTGTGATGTAGAACGAAATCTACCAAGCTGCCATTTTAATATATATTCAACGATCTTATTACTGCAGGCGTCTTGAAAATTTTTAAAGCTCTTACAATAAGAAATGCCGACATTTTCTGTTTTGGTATGCAAACGATTAACTTTTGCAAAGTAAAGAAAAATGAAATATACATTTCATGTAGGCCTAAGCACTTTGATAAAAAAAAAAACAAATTTCATCTATGCAATTAAAAGTATATCTATTAGGTAGAATATGTCACCAGCGTTCCAATGATACCAAGTTTGTGAAGATATCTTCACTAGAAAAAAAAGTTATGAGCGAAAACAACTCCTTATATAACCTTTGTAATTAATTTTAAAAATTGTGATCGAAAATGTCAATTCAATATTCACACTATAATGCTCAGAACTTTAAAAGGGCTATAAATAATTCAATGAAAATTTTCACAGCTTATATCTTAATGATAAATACTTTAAGATTATAGCATTGATTAGGATTTATTTAGTGAAAATACTATTTTTTTAAATATTAGTAAGTAAAATATGAAAAACAATTTGTGTCTAAGCCTATACCGATCAATAATATTATTTTTCTATCAGGCATAGATCTACTTAAACACTTAGTGTTTCAAAATATATGCATAAAAAGGTGAAAAATATTTTATATGGTTCTTATAAATATTTCAGAGCTTAATATTCATGAAAAAAAATATTTATAACCTGTTAAATTACTTGTAGTGTATTTCATTTCAGAATGCCACCAAGGGTAACAGAGAAAATGTATAAATACATTAGTATTAAACTAGAGCAATCAATAAAATCGTTGTGCTATCATGGATTGCGATGAAAATTCACAGGATTATGTTTTTATAGTGTGGAACGCAACCATGTTAAAACTAAAGGTGACCGAAAATGACTTTAAAAAAATAATTGAAGGCAACTTATCAGTAGTTTTCAAAACATTAGAACTCTCTTGTAAATATAATGAATGATGGGAAATACAAAGGCAAACAAAGCCTATCTATTCCTTAATCATGTAGAAACAATGAAAACTGTACGTTTGGAGTGTATTTGATTTAAATGCAAAATGAACACACGCATGTTCCTCATCACTTAAAAATTGGCACAAAAATTGATCCATTCCTGTGACCACCAAAAATAGGTCAAAACACTGAGTTTAAAAATTATTCCTTTTATACAAATATTTCTACATGCATTCAACAAATAAAAAAATGATATAAATGTAGTTAAATACCAACTACATACACATATGACCAAAACTGTTACCCTTTGTTGTTCACGACACCCGGTTTCATTAAGGTTTTACATAGACACAAATGGAAAGTTCCTAAATGGGATTGTATCTGTGGTTCGCGGGTGATTAAATCAATTCACCAATTCATTGTATAAAGATGTGGATCAAGTTCTCAGCTTTTACTGGATATTGGGATTAGGGACAACCACTTGACACATGGAGAAGAATCACAGAAGCAGAAATGTAGTTCATGAACAAGACATTGTAGAGTATTGTTGAGGCCTAATGAAGACTAAGGGAGGAAGGAAAGAAAAAACGAAATACGTGTACAAAATGTGCATTCCATGACCGGTCTGCCCAGCCAAATGAAGAAGTGCAACCCCATCCTACGGTGATTGAACATCGTCAGTCTAGACGGTAGGATGCCAACGAAAGAAAACTATATTTTTTTTCTAGTTATTGACAAATTGTATAAGTACCTATTTCTTTTAGATTCCGTTTGTTGCAAGTCAGAATTTTCATGATTGCTTGACATTTTCATTTTTAGTTTTATTGGGGAGTATTTCTAAAATTATTATTTTTTATTACAAAGGATAACAGTTGTCATAATCCTCTTCTTCCAACAAGTATGCACTATTAACCTATCCTTAACCATACTATTTTAGTAATTAGGTTATGTAAATTGTTTTCTGGTCTAATGTAAATACATTTCAATAAGTTTAATTACTAAATATTGAATTGATAAATATTGTTTAAAAAATTCCATTTCTTTTTTTTATTTTTAATCTATGAATTCGTGTTTATTTTCTAAAAATTCACATTAAGTTCTTGTTCAGCCTTCAGAAGGAGATGGCCACTTCATATGTTGGAATACATCGGTTCAAATGATTAACCTATAATCGGCTTTTTATTGTTCAATTACCTTTTGAATAAATCATAAGCCTATTGATAAATGATAATTCAAAGAAGGTCTATATTAATTAGGCTCATCAATTAAATTAAAAGGGGTAGGCTAAATATAAATTTGTCAATACATTGTGGAATTTTACTGAATTATACATTTGTATTGAAATAAATAATATCTTAATGTCATTATTTGAGAAAAATGTATAAAGATAATGTAAATAGTGATTATTTATATATATCAGTGATTGTTCACAAAAATGGCGGGAGCTTGCTTCAAAAATTCTGCTTCTGCGCCTTATCCATGCTTAAATTTCTTTTTATAGATCAGTGGTTAGAACCGATGTCATCTTATTGACAGTTGGGAATATTAACTGCAAGACTAGTAGTAATTAATTAACAAATAACTACGTCAATAATAGTTCCCAATACTTAACGAATATTAGTCAATAGTTATGTATAGGCCCTATCGTTTGAATGGACAATAAATACAATATAAAATTAAAAGCACGAATAAATCTTGTATACATTTATTTCGAAAACAAACGTGACTATGTAATAATTAAGTAGGCTCTTGCAGGCTCAATAGATACATTAATACCGGTATGTACTTATTTTAGGATCAGTAGAGACATTGATCTGTAATCATATGCGAGCATTCCATTATTATGTTGAAAGTATTAACTCCAGATGTCCATTCGTTGGCTATCCTTGCAACAGTGAGCACGACTTCACGGTAAGTTTTGTTGAAAATACTCATTGATTAATATTAGTTTTATTATTTATTGTTTACATTATAAATTTAAAGAGACGTATATATATATATATATATATATATAATATAATATAATATATAATATATATATATATTTATATATATATATTTATTTATTTATATTATATGCATATTGATAGATAGATAAATTGATAGATCGATAAACAGATTGATTGATTGAATGATAGCTAGCTAGATTGATAGATAGATAGATAAATAGATAGATAGATAGATAGATAGATAGATAGATAGATAGATAGATAGATAGATAGATAGATAGATAGATAGATAGATAGATAGATAGATAGATAGGTTATTAAAGGAAGAAGAAAGGATATAAGTTGATAAAGTAGCACAAGTTGTGCGTAAATTCAAATAATATGGCTCATAAGCATTTCTCTAATACATGAGTGAAATTGTTTTTTGTTTGTTAAAATTTGGACATTTTTGAACATATATCAGTAAAATTATATTTTTGTGTTATTATGTACATACGGAGCATACGTTAGAAATCCGTTTGGCTTCTTAAGTGACAATGTCTCTAAGTGTTAATGTTTTAATGTTGGTTTTACTCAATTGCAGAATCCAAATTAGGCAAAAGACAAAATACATTTTTTTGAATATATTTCCAATTAATTTGTTTACGCAAAGACTACAAACCGCTTTTTTACTTCCTTTATTTTAAGTTGCATTTTCTGTCTGTCTGTCTGTCTGATTGTAATCATGCGTCGTGGGAGCAAAACTTTGCGTCGATTTTTCGACCACTTCCCGTGGGCCAATCGAGCTGAAATTTGGACAGCAGATTTGGGGCGCCTAACAATACATCCTATCAAATTTTCAGTTAAAACGACTTAATAATACTACACTTATGACAATATTCATTTCTTAAAAGGAAAGTATAAGAAATATTTTGATTTCGCGTTAAAAATGCCTGTGCAACTTTTTATACTTTTTCGGCGCAAAGATAGAAAAAAAAATTATGCGCTAAGATTATTTTTAGAACAATTCATACAAAGTAAGGAGATATTTTTGAGATTTGCGACACAGATATTTTTTCTGTGCGTTTCATTTGCAGTAGTCAATCAATTATTTAATTACATGATGGTAAACTTAGTTTGCAAATGAAGGGAGTATAATAAAAACTTCATTTTTATGGTTTTTGTTGTTGTTTTGGGTTTTGTTTATTTTTAGAACAATTCATACGGAGTAAGGAGATATTTTTGAGATTTGCGACACAGATATTTTTCTGTACGTTTCATTTGCAGTAGTCAATCAATTATTTAATTACATGATGGTTAACTTAGTTTGCAAATAAAGGGAGTAAAATGAAAACTTCGTTTTTACGGTTTTCTTGTTACTCCCTTTATTTTAGGTTGCAATTTCTGTCTGTCTGATTGCAATCATGCATGCGTCGTGGGAGCAAAAATTGCTTCGATTTTTCGACCACTTCCCGTGGTCCAATCAAATTGAAATTTGGACAGCAGACTTGTGGCGCCTAACAATACATCCTATCACATTTTCCGTTAAAACAACTTAATAATACTACACTTATGACAATATTCATTTCTTAAAAGGAAAGTATAAGAAAAATTTTGATTTCGCGTTAAAAATGCCTGTGCAACTTTTTAGACTTTTTTCGGCGCAATGCTAGAAAAAAAATTAGCGCTAAGATTCTTTTTCGAACAATTCATACAGAGTAAGGAGATATTTTTGAGATTTGCGACACAGATATTTTTTAATTACATGATGGTAAACTTAGTTTGCAAATAAAGGGAGTATGATAAAAACTGTGTTTTTATGGTTTTCTTGTTAGAACAATTCATACGGAGTAAGGAGATATTTTTGAGATTTGCGACACAGATATTTTTCTGTACGTTTCATTTCCAGTAGTCAATCAATTATTTAATTACATGATGGTAAACTTAGTTTGCAAATAAAGGGAGTATAATGGTTTTCTTGTTTAGTCTTTAGTTAATGTAATAATTAGGGTGTTAATTCTTTACTAATCAAAGACATTAAAATTGAGTTTCGAATTAATATAGAAACTTCAACAAGAAATAATTACACTAGTTTTAAAAAATTAGAATGAAATCAGATGGCTCGCCCAGGATAGGGAGGCCTGGCGGAACTATGTTGCTGCCTTATGCTCCACGGGAAGATAAACACAATTAAGTTTGATACTGTGATACCAATAAATTTCTTGCCTACCATCAGAATGGTTTATGCAATGTATGTGGACCAGAAGGATGCCCGTTTATGGGATTTCATGCCGATAAAAGTAAACCTCGTTCTGGACAAAGAAGAACAATTTATTTAACTACAGATGATCATCGTCCATTTTGTCGTAAGTCTCAAGTCTGAAATTTTCAATGCATTCGAGATTTTTCTTTTAATTTAAGTAAATTTTAAAATATTTTGTGTAAACCACAGAATAGATATAAAACAGAATGCGCAATCCCTATGCGCAGTCACTAAAAGTGAAGCTCGGCATTTTCTTTTGACTCAAGTCAGCTGTCACTAGAGACGCTACTATAGTAAAATAAGAAAGGCTTATTTATTACTGATATCTACTCTTAGCAAGCTTAGGACTAAAGCAAGGCTACTAGAACTAATATTAAGTAATATGAGGTTTCAACTTACCGTTGTTAATCCTTAACAGGGTCAGGAAAGCCATGTCGTTTGACATGCATATTTGTACGATAATCAATCGTTTTCGAATCATTGTTGCAGTTTATTAAACAACAGCCTTTGTACCTTGTACCTGAAACATTAGCTTTGGGTGTACGAACTAGTAGAATTGATGAAAAAAACATTGTAAATAAGCATAAATATATAGTGTGACCAGGTCCGCTGAGTCTAAACAATATGGCGTCGGTATTACTTCCGGAAACAGAAAAAAATGCTATTGCACATTCTTTTCTATACCTATAGGGCGTTTGCAATCACGTGACAAAAAGCACGTGATTTTTTTTTACTTTGAGTAATGGTGTACAAGTAACAATGGCCGCTGTATTAATAAAGTTTCATATAGGCTCGAGCATTTGTTTAAATGATGTGTTGTGTTTTAAGTCTTATTAAGATTTAAGCTGTATTATGTCTGTTAAATAAAATAGGCTATTTTATTATTATCATAGACATAGATCATAGACGATGTGAGCCTATTAGTGACTTGACTAGATAGCCTATTCACCAACACCAACACTATCACTTGACTTACTTAGACATTAGCCTAGCCTACGAAACATTAAAAGTGTAGGCCTATAAAGTGAAATTGAAAGTGTAAATAGGTCTAGCCGGCCCTAGCCTAATCCTATTAATCAATTAATCTACAGTACTACTATTTACCTCCTTATTTTTTAGTAGGATAGCCAATATTCAGATGTGAATTTGGCATGATAAAGAAGTACTTCACCATTTTTGTTCACCAATAGTGGCTTCTATTTACACAAATACGTCACTAAAAATCTAAGCCACGCCCACTGAGAACGCTATATTCAGTGGTGTAAACTACGCTTTTAGCTTTTCACGCCTAAATCTTCGGAAGGCTAACTTATCTACTTTCCGTCATCTCATTGAGTTGAAACTTGCACATAAACGTGTTGCCTATGACAAAGCATTTGGTCCCATTTTCAGCCCAACATCCCTCATCTCACGTCCCACACATAGGTTTTCCTTAATTATTTTAAATTACATTTGCTTATTTTAAAATTCGTTTTGTTAACTTCATTTATAAAATTTTTCAAATTCTTCGGAATGCCAATAATTGTAATAGTGTTGCAGTAAAATGAAACGTTTTGACTGAAAGACGAAACTGAAAAAAACTTTGATTATAAAGGATGATTCATTATTTTAAAAAAGCTTTATTTTTTAGTTGTTGGGTTCCTAATTAAACCTTATTAGGTATAAAGGAGAAACACTGTTGTTATCAGATTATTGATTAACATGTTTGATGTTCAGAATATCATCTTGAGATCAGTGTAAAGTTGAGCTCATCAAGTTGGCAATCAGAACAAGGTTATCTAAAGATAGACATTGTGGGAACTCAAGGGAAAACTTCATCTGTTCAACTCAACCAAATGTAAGCTAACATTCATTTTTTGTAGGTCAATAAATAGGTATAGCTTATAAATGTATCTTAGATAGCTGTATTATTATGTTTTTATGTATTCCAGCCCGATGACATATGAAGTGGGTAAAACGTACAATTTTGCTGTGGCTACTCCTGCGGATATTGGGAATGTTCAGTCTGTGAATCTGTCATTTGTTCAAGTGCCACCGTTGCTAAATGTCTTTGAATGGAACATCTTGGGTTTGAGACATCCAAAAATATATGTTGATGAAATTGATGTCTTTTTTCAAGAAACGAGCCAAGAGTATTTGCATTTTCATTATAATTTTGGTCTAATATTATTCTATAATTTATTTGTATAGATACAGTTATACTTCACATAGAGTTCATATGAAAGTTGTGCTTTTAAATAGACAGATGTTAACCATCAAACTCTTGAGGCTCTTCTGAGATCTGGTTATGGGGCCTTATGTTTTTTGTAATTCTCCGAAAGTTTGCTTTCAAAATTAGACCAAGGGTTCTAAAAATGTGAATACATCTCTAAATGTCTCTAATTGTTTATACTCATTTATGTGATCAAGTAAATCAAATTAGGCAAATTAAGTCTATTTACAAGTCATAAGTACTCTCAATTTTCCAAGTAGTAAAGATGATTAAAACTCAAGAAAATCTATAATTTGTAATGATTTTCGTCTTTAATTTATATTGCTAATGTATAAAGATTTATGTTTTATTATAAAAATATATCTTATCTATTAGCAATAAATGATCTATTTAAGGCCCTATTTGTCATTATTCCATACACATTTTTTAAAAGTTTGGTAGCTATGCCATTTTTACCTTTTCCATACTTACTATTTTCAGGTTACACCTCTGTTCTAGTGGCACGAGTATTGAGACAGGCCATACAATCAGCTTAGCTAGTACATGTTGAAATTGACTGTTAAAATGTAAGAATGCTTACAGTTTTGGTTTATATTAAAAGTTCAAACACTTGATTACAGATTTTCCTTTTTTTTTTAAATATATTGCAATTAAAATAAATTAACTTTGCTTGGAAATAAGGCGCAGGCCTGTGTGTGATGGCGGACCAGTGGTACAAAGAAAACATTCGTTCCTTATTACAGAAAATTTCACATAATATTCATTTAAAACAATGCGTACATGAATAAATAACATATCATTACAGATGAAACAAAATGTGTCTTTAGTTTAATTTCTGTATATTAACTCGTCAAAGATCACAGAATAGGTATAAAACAGAATGCACAATCCCTATTTGCACAGTCACTAAAAGTGATGCTCGGCTTCCGCCATTTTCTTTTGATTCATGCAACGGTCACTAGAAACGCTACTATAGTAAAATGAGAAAGGCTTATTTTATTACTGATATCTACTCTTTTTTGCAAGCTTAGGACTAAAGCAAGGCTACTAATATTAAGTAATATGAGGTTACAACTTTCCGTTGTTTATCTTTTACGAGGTCAGGAAAGACATGTAGTTTGACATGCTTATTTGTACGATAATCAATCGTTTTCGCATCATTGTTGCAATTTATTACACAGCAGCCCTTGTAACTTTTGCCTGAAACATTAGCTTTGGGTGTTCGAAATTGTAGATTTGATGAAAAAGACATTGTAAAAAAGCATAAATATATAGTGTAACCAGAACCGCTGCGTTTAAACAGTAAGGCGTCGGTGTTACTTCCGGAAACAGAAAAAAAAATGCGATTGCGCATTCTGTTCTATATTTATTTTGTGTCAAAAATTATGTTGGATCGTTTGAATGTTTTAGTTCTTTTATTGGTGACTATTGTGTTAGTAACCTTCAGACTGCCATAGTCCCACGCCTCTTCGAGGATGTGGTCATTAAGCCTCTGGTAAAGAAAAATGGCATTGACCCAAACGATGCAAATCTAAACTTCTTGAGAGAGTTGTGTCAGATCAGCTTGTCCGGGACATTAACAATCTAATTTAATAACCAACGAACAGTTGACCAACCAAGAGTTGACCAACCAAGAGCTAACTAACCAAGAGTTAACCAACCAAGAGTTGACCAACCAAGAGCTAACTAATCAAGAGTTGACCAACCAAGCGTTGACCAACCAAGAGTTAACTAACCAAGAGTTAACTAACCAAGAGTTAACTAACCAAGAGTTAACCAACCAAGAGTTAACCAACCAAGAGTTAACCAACCAAGAGTTAACTAACCAAGAGTTAACTAACCAAGAGTTAACCAACCAAGAGTTAACTAACCAAGAGTTGACCAACCAAGAGTTAACCAACCAAGAGTTGACCAACCAAGAGTTAACTAACCAAGAGTTGACCAACCAAGAGTTAACCAACCAAGAGTTGACCAACCAAGAGTTAACCAACCAAGAGTTGACCAACCAAGAGTTAACCAACCAAGAGTTAACCAACCAAGAGTTAACCAACCAAGAGTTGACCAACCAAGAGTTAACTAACCAAGAGTTAACCAACCAAGAGTTGACCAACCAAGAGTTAGCCAACCAAGAGTTAACCAACCAAGAGTTGACCAACCAAGAGTTGACCAACCAAGAGTTAACCAACCAAGAGTTAACCAACCAAGAGTTGACCAACCAAACATTCACCAAGGAAAAGTGTATCACCCCAAATATACTTACTTATATCAACAATGTCATATTAATTTTTATTTTTCACTGATACACCACACAGCTAAACTTTTTTGAGATCTTAAGATACAAATTTCAAATACGAGTTTTTAGTCTTTTTAGGCTAAATATAACCCAACAAAACAGCAAGGAAAACATCCAACAAAACAGCTGAGGTAACATTCAACAAAACTTCAAACTTTAATTTGACGACAAATTACGCGAGAAAAAGATGCCACCTAATTAATAAATCAAAGACTTTTTTATAGTCTTTGAATAAAATAATATTTTTCATTTTGATTGTGATTTTCCTGGTTAAAATTAGTGAGTGGCCCTCTAGATAATTATGGCCTACCGAACGTCACGAATTTGAATCCTGGTGAAGGCTACGATTTATTCCCGTGTCTGTATGGTGTCCCTAACTTTATCCAGCTCTGGAAGGTAATAACAGAAGTTAGGTATAAGTAAAGCGCCTGGGCATGTGATGGACACACATCCCTTTATATTCAGTGTTCACAGAAATGTGTAAATGATGCTTCACTTGTCCTATGCATCAAATTGTGTGAAAGGGGCCATGACCTAGTTACTAAAGAATACAAATTACTATTTAAAACCAACAACAAAAAACTTTATTATAGACAAAATTTAATATTTGTAGGCGATATTCTAGAATGTGATTCTTCTTCTTCTGTTAGTCTGTGGAGCTGTTTGCTTTCTCGCAGTCGATGCCAGACAAACATATTTACATGTCTTTTTATTTGTTTCATATTGCCATATAGTGTGTTGGTAATGAAAGGTTGAGGGGAAAGCAGAGTGTATCTGAGGTAGGTTAGTTCAGGGCATTCAAGCAGGAAGAGGTCCACAGTTTCTCGTGAGCAGGGGCAATTTCTGCAGTTAGTTGGGTGAGTTGGGTTTATTTTATTAGGTGTGAGTTGAGGGCTATCTGTCATGTTCTCTAGAATAGGCTATGGTTACAAGATTTCTGGATTTCTGCACTGCTACAAAATAGTAAGTCGATGGTAATGGGGAAAGATACAGTTTAAAAGTTTACATATTAGCCATAATACTAGGAAAAAAATGTAGCCCACAGGTCAAATTTTCTATTTTAATAGAACGATGTTTAATTATTTTTATAAAGTTTTACAAAACGTACGTTATAGTTCGCTATTTATGGAGAATTGTTTTTTTTTCGATGACCTTTTCTAGTAATGGTGGACTGGATTTCTGCCTAAATTGTTTAATAAAAATGTAGAGATATTTTACAAATGACAATCTTTGACAGTCACATTATTGATAAGAAAAAAATAATTGTGTTGTTTTTTTATTCAAATAAAAACTTTTTTTTAAATGCTTGCAAATAAGAAGTAGCTCATGATAAGATTTAGTATTGTTTATTATTTAGGCAAGAACTGGCAAAGATAATATATGGAACTCACGAAAGGTTTAAATATAGACAACATGTCTGTTGTTGGGTGTAATTTTGAATCACTTACCTGACTTCTACTTGATTTTGACCGTTGGTACTTTGTAAACTGTACACATTCAATTGGCATTTACCTACAACTTTAAAAGTACAACTTCATCTCTTTCAAACTCTCTCTTAATCTCACACTATTTCTTTTTACTCTATCATTTCAACTCTTAAAATCTCTCTCTCTTTCTCTTGATCTCTCTTTTACCTTCTTACTCTCTCATTCTCTCAATCTCTGTCTCATTCAATTTCGCTTTCATTTAATTCCTTTCTTATTTCGTTCTCTCATATCTCTTTCTCTCTCTCTCTCTTTCATCACAGAGAGTGTAGAGAATACTAATAATACCTTTTTAGATATTAAAGAAATTACGACAGTAAAAGATTTTAAAAAATGAATGTTTGTGATCAACATATATTGACCTTGCATTACATAATAATATAATGCACTTCTAAATCTATAACATAACACTTACTGCTGCATGACGGGAAATGGTGTTTATGTAAACTACAAACAAAGTTTTATCTCTACACTGCCTCTCCTTCCCAATAATCGAATTAACTCTAGAATTCCCTGGCCTTGGTATAAATAACGTTTTGCAATGATCCAGATTGGCTAGTAGTTGTCTGAGAACTGTTGACAATGGCTCCATTTTCTGTTTTCATTTTCTCTCTGTTGGTGGCAACAATAGAGTTGAAGTCTTTACAACAAAACGAAACAAGACACAAACGTAACTTCAGCATTTATTTATTTATTTCATCACTTTTATAAAGAACACATTTAATTTATTTTAATATTTACCTTCGTTGAACATATTTAGACTCCGGCAGTTTTACTTTTATATAAAATCGGTTAAATCTACATTCTTTTTCTCTGTTCTATGTCTGTAAAGTTTTAAGATTACTAATGAGCTTTATATACTTTTTAGCCTAGAAAAGTATTATATATGTGTTCTTGCTTATTTGTTGCTCAATGTTCAATGCGCTCTGAGCTTACATTATGTTTGTTGAAAGCGCTATTATATAAATATAATCATTATTTTTACAATTATTATTTAGGATTAACTATTATAGTTTTTCTTATAGTTGTTACAACTAGTCTGTAGTGTTATTTCCGTTTTGCTATCTATTTACTTTTAGTAACTATGTATAAGTATGTTAAGTAGTCTTGTGCATAATTGTATAAGTAGAGTTGGCAGGTTCAGACAATTAGAAAATGTAATAATTAAATGAATGAATTTTTCAGGAGCGCCAGTTTGTTATGGATCACTTGGTTGTTTTGCAACAGAAGGAGCTTTTGGACAAAGTCTTGAACGGCCATTAGTTCTGAATCCAGAATCTCCACAAGAAGTTGGGTATGCAAATGGACTTTTTTTGATAATTTAATTGTCGTTAAATATAATATATTATTAGAATAATCAAGCGTTATTGACATTACACAAGTTTAATTGAAAATGTGCTTTCCTTTGCTAAGTTAAATACTGAAAAAAACAAAGTTATATAAATGTAACTATTAAATTTTTATAATTGTATTTCATTCATAAAGAACTGTGTTTAAATTATACACAAGAGAATACAAGACATCTTCCCAGGATCTTCAAGGTATTCATATCAACAATGCTGCCACAACATTTTCACATTTCAAGACCAAAAAGACCAAAATTGTGGTTCATGGGTTTATGGATAATCCAGCTATAACATCCTGGCAAAAAGTAAAACATTATTATAATTAGGCCTAGATAGTTAAACTGTATTAGTAAAACATGATTATAATTAGACCTAGATAGTTAAACTGTATTAGTTACCTGTTTAAACATTAATATATATATATATAATATATGGGTTGGCTAGGTATTGTCAGTATCATGTCATTGAAAATAGACTTGGTATCGTCAGTGTCATGTCATTGAAAATAGACTTGGTATTGTCAGTGTCAATGTCATGTCATTGAAAATAGACTTGGTATTGTCAGTGTCATGTCATTGAAAATAGACTTGGTATCGTCAGTGTCATGTCATTGAAAATAGACTTGGTATTGTCAGTGTCAATGTCATGTCATTGAAAATAGACTTGGTATTGTCAGTGTCACGTCCTTGAAAATAGACTTGGTATTATCAGTGGCATGTTCTTTTTATGAAATATTAATATAATAGCAGGGCCCTCGAGAGAAAAAAAGATGCCGGTACGAGATCTTTTCCGCCCCCTCCCCCCCCCCCCCACACACTTTTTTTCTAACACTAGTCATATCTAGATGATTCATTTATATAAGGGATCGGCAACCTAATGCAAGCGTGCCAAACTTGGCACGCAGAGCGATTTTCAATGGCATGCGAGAGACCTCCAAGATATGTTGTTGCTTTTTGTATAATAAGACAACATTTTGAGGTTCTGAATGAGGAAAACTGACTGTGGAAGCCGATGTTTCTGAATGACATAGCGATACATTTCAGCAAGTTGCATTTACAAACATAACTTTTTTGCCATCACTATTGTATCAAATGTGGAAATTTTTTTAATTAAAGGTAGATAATTAATCCGTTTTATTTGAACTAATATTTCTAATACATTTCTTTTGTTCTTCAAAAATTATGGCTTACAATTTACAAACTTTGACATGATCAAACTGTAAAAAATTTGTGGATTATATAACTATAGAAAGACTAAAGAATTTATATGTATATTTTCAAACATTACACTAACTACCCAGATTGTATGATTACTACGTATCTCTTCAGCTTAACTATAGTTTCATACATATAATCCAAGATCACGATATAATTAACATTTGCAAGTGTTAGATCCTCATCTTGACTACTAAATGATAATGATTAGACCAGCGGTTCCCAAACTGGGGGGCGCGACCCCCTTGGGGGTCGAATGACCATTTCGCGGGGGTCGCCAAAGACCTTTGGAAAGCGTATGTTTTTGATGGTCTTAGGAGCCGAAACACAGTTCATCTTTCCGTCTCCAAGCGAGTCCACCTACATGCAGATACATCGGCATACGTGTAGGTTACTTGACATAATGACATCAATACAGGTGTATGTGACAAGGTCGGCACCATAATGCACGTATGCGGACCAGTAACCCGTCTGTAGAGAGTTGTGTTAAAACAGCCTCTTCTCTGTTAAAAGCAGCCATTGTGTTAAAAGCAGTAGGCCTAGTATTGGCGATAAAACGACCGACACTTCATGAATATTTTGGAATTTAGTGTAGATTCTGTTCGGTCTGGATTTCAAAACAATTAGTGACCAAAAGAAATCGGAGCTCACTTTATGATATATGGACAAATATTAGCAACAAAGACATTGCCACACCAGTTAAAAGAAGTAATATAAAGCGTCATAAATTGTCCCCTTTTGTAAAAACAAGATCTTTAAACAGTCGACTGTTTTCGCAATTGTGCAACGAGTATGATGCTCCGAAAATATAACATGCCTTAATTTATCTAAAAAGATCCGATCATTCCAAATGAAATTTAGCTTTTGCATAAAAAATTTGATGAAAATGAAATGTATATGCTGTCTACTTCAGGCCCCACGAAGAGGGCGTGTGTTTGTGTGTGTGTGTGTAGTTATTGCGCTGCACCGGGGCCCAAAAGAGTTTATCTTTGTAATTTTATTTGTAAGATCAATGCTGAAGTTTAGGAAAAGTTACATTAATTGAAATTAAAAACTGTACTTGATTAAAGTTTGTGAATAGGCTTGTAAGGTTGTGAATGATATGATTACATTCTAATGGTAATTCTTATGGCTGTTTCATGGTCCACAGACCTTTTAAAAGATTCCTGATTTCTATAAACGTATGTAATGCAAATAAATCATCTAGATTTGACTAGTGTTGAAAAGTGGGATTGAACCGCACTTTTTTTTTCTCATGCGGCTCCTGGTCTAATTTATCTGCTTTCTTTGAAAAACATGACAAAATGATTACGATGATAAATTCTGTGAAATAACACTTTCACATGCTTGCAGCCGAAATTTCATGATACTTTCCAAATCTACCCGACACTACATATCTATGTACTTGCCAGAAGCCCATTCACATTCAAAGTTTAAGATATTCACGAGAAAGCACAAGGTTCATGGAGCGTATTAACAACGATGCATAGAGAACTGATTTCTCTATAATGCCAGGTACAAAATTATGGATCAAATGTTTGCAGTCATAAACTATTTTGACTGAGATTTTGTTGCGCCATTTTCTTCCATTTCCAACAAAATATCTTAGTAAACATGCTTTTCCATCTTGTTGGTTATCAAGTCTAAACACAGTAGACTTATCGTTCGAGGTGAACTGCTTAGTTGTGCTCTTGCAAAGACTGTCCCAAAAATTTCTGAACCGATGAGAAATACGCAATGTCAACTATCACAATAGCTGACGTTCGTGTTGTAATTAGAAATATACTTAGGCCTAAGCCTAAACTTATACCAGTATTTTGCAATATTTAATGACATTTGTTTTTATGTCTTCTTTTTTTTCAAATGATTAATCGCTATGCTTTAGTTAGGTTCAGTTTGTAACAATAAAAATACATCGTGCAAATTAGATATTTACATTACAATTCATAACAGTCGCAAAATGCAGTAATAAACTAGAAACGAAATTTTTTTTGTTTTTTTTTTAGGGGGGGGGGGGTCGCCAAAGCATGATAAACTGTAAAAAGGGGTCGCGGCCTAAAAAAAGTTTGGGAACCACTGGATTAGACAATATTTACCATAGATGTGAAAGTATTGTAGTAAATATTTGTATTTAATATAAATGCAAATAAAAAGGATGATAATCTAAAACACGTTAATTAAATATAAAACGCCTTTACGATTTTCTGTATAAATAATCTCCTTTGATGTTGACCCTGGTCTTGCTACGGAGTTAAAATAATTTTTCTATAAAAATAATTTGTAAAAAGTATAATAGAGCAGTTTAACTTTTAGGCACGCTGAAAGATTTAGAAATCCTAATTTGGCACACTGTTAGCAAAAGGTTGCCGACCCGTGATTTATATTACATACGTTTGAAAAATCAGGAATCTTTTTAAAAGGTCTGTGGACCATTTTGTGAGTGTAATCCTTTCAATCACAGCCTTAAATGTCTATTACAAAAATACTTTAATCAAGTACATAGTAACTGTTCTTAGTTTAAATTATTGTAATTGTTCCTCCGCTTCAGTATTGATCTTGCAAATAATATTACAAAGATGCGTGAAATGGGAAAAGTGACTTTCACTGATGATTGATGATTAATTTGGTTGAAAAGAACTCCTTGATAGAGAGCACACCGTTACCCAGATAGGTACATCCTAAATAGTATAGGTCAACCACATGATCGAAGCTTAAAAAAAACAACAGTGATGCTAAGAAACGGTTCATTAGTGGTCAGCAGGGGATAAGTTGTATATATCATTTGATAGATGTCATACACCCAAAAACTGCTGATAATGTATGGTTATAATATAATGGATGGGGCGTTTACCATGTCTGATCAATGTACCTATTATCTTATCCATTACATAAGCTTCTTCTATAAAGAAAATTATTGAAATTATTGCCTTCTACGCACGTCCATGGTTTGAGTCTAGTCCTGCATTTCTATTAAGTTACTGGTTTTCCTGGTTTGTTCATGCAACACATTCCATGCCCGGATGCCACTCTGGATTAAAAAGTACTTGTGTGCGTTTGTTATTGTATAAGCATAAGGAAAGTTTCTTTGTCCTTATGTTTATCTGAGCATCGCAACAGTTTATTTTTTAGTTGTATCTCTAAATGTGAGCTAAATGCCTTATGTATTATTACTACTTTACTCTTTGTCCTTCTGTCCTCTAGTGTTTCTAGGTTTAGTGATTTAACTATTGATGTTACTTTTGTCAGTTGTAAATATTCACCAGTAATGTAGGCCCTATGTCGTGTAGTCAAATGTAAGGCTAGATCTGCTGTGGCAATACAGTTGACACATAATTTTTTTTGTACAGATTCTTCCTAAAATACATTTTGTTAAATGACAAAAAAAATGTGTTTTAAATTTTCAATACATTTGTCTAAAATTATGCTAACAGAAAATCATTAAAGTGTAAAAGGCTCGATTAACTAGCTTTGACTGCCGTAGTAGTATGCAGCTACACAGAGTATTTAGGTCTAGGGTACTAAGCTAACAAGGAGAACTGTTAGCCTGTAAGGCTCATAGGTCTATATTTGTAAGTGTCTCTGGGGAAAAATAATAAAAAAGAGATCCTAAATGCTATCGAAAAAAAGTAGGCCCTGTAATATTACAACTAGATGAACTAGAGGCATCTTTGCATATTTAACAAAATGTTCAAATAGGCTACACATTCAAAGAAAATCAAAATTAAGGGCCCCCAGCATCTCCTCTTAGCTTAATAGCAACAATTAAAAAAATACTAGCGTAATTGCCAATTTATTTTTTTATTTTAATATTCATGGGCCCACCTAAACTCTTATGGGTCCCGGTACGGCGTACCGGCTGTATCCCCCTCTCGTGGGGCCTGTATAATAGACTAAAAAATGAGTAGGCTATAGCTCTACTAATAATAGGAGTAGAAAGGATTGTAGCTTCTAGAGATTACGTTGAAATGTATGTAATAATGTAAGTGAGTTTATGAAACCTCCATGTATTATTTTATCTGTACTAATGTTTTATGATTACAGGATTTAAAAGATGAATTCCTGAAACACGACGATTATAATGTGATTATTGTGGATTGGTCTAGAGGCAATTTACCGCCATACACACAAGCTACAGCCAATACCCGCATTGTTGGGGCACAAATTGCAGAACTTGTGAAAGAACTCATTGTCAGTAAACATTTGAACAACTTAAGAAAATATAGTTTAAAACAAAATATACACTTGACACTATATTGTATTTAGGCTATGAAAAAAAACGTATTACATTTAATGTTAATTTATAACTGAATCTTGTTATTGTAAAATTATAATAGTAAGGATTTTTTTTAAATTATTCTTCAACACCTCTGCTTGTTTCTCAAAAGTATATTTTGTTCTTCCAGAAAACCAAAGGTGTTACAGCAGGAGACTTCCACATCATAGGTCACAGTTTAGGGGCACACATTACTGGTTACGCGGGGGAGAGAATCCCTGGACTTGGGAGAGCAACTGGTAAGTATTTCCTCCTTATTTCTATTGGTTATATCCCTTTAAATATTTTACAGGTATGTGGCTTTATCTTGTATTTAAACAAATGCACAATTTGACCGCGAAAAGCACTATTAATAGTTCTACACACTAGTGTTGAGACAACGATGGTCTAGGTTTGGTTCTAAATATTTACATATCACTCCAGTCACTTGAACGGTAGAAGAACTCAAATGTTACTATTAGGACAACGGTAAACAATCAAGCTGAATAAATAAATGTTTCTTTTGTTCTGTAGTGCTCTAAATATTACATAGCACTGTTTATAAAACTTACAAGAAATGAATTGCTCTAGATTGTGACAGCCTTAATCAACATAAACACACTTTTCTCACACCTAGTTTCATATCCAGACTTTAAAAACAAGGAATATAGCACTTCTTTGACTATTTCTATTGTGCGGCTTATAGCGTACTCTATATTATAAACATACTAAATCGACTAACTATAAGTCTAAATATAGACTATCTGTTGCAATATACTAAAATCTATGGTAGACCTGGGCACATACGTTTGTCAGTAAACAATTACATTAACATATGTCAATATTCAACCACAGTTCAGACCTGTAATGATGCACAATAGTATTTATATTTCTTATAAACATGTACAACTATGACTTTAATAGGAACATAAATATTGTATAAAAGTCTTATTTAAACTTTTCACAGGTCTGGACCCAGCAGGACCATATTTTGAGAATACTGACCCAGTTGTAAGACTAGATCCTAGTGATGCAATCTTTGTGGATGCTATACATACAGACAGCCAGTCACTTATACAATTTGGTGGGATCATATAGAATAACGGTGTCTTAATTGATAGATGGATAGATAGATAGATAGATAGATAGATAGACAGACAGACAGACAGACAGACAGACAGACAGACAGACAGACAGACAGACAGACAGACAGACAGATAGATAGATAGATAGATAGATAGATAGGTAGGTAGATAGATAGATAGATAGATAGATAGATAGATAGATAGATAGATAGATAGATAGATAGATAGATAGATAGATAGATAGATAGATAGATAGATAGATAGATAGATAGATAGATAGATAAAGAGATAAAGAGATAGATAGATAGAGAGATAGATAGAGAGATAGATAGATAGAGAGAGGTTTTATTTTTTTTGTTTGCACTTATTTATTTGTATTTATTTTGGAATTATATTAAGATCTTTTTATTACATCCAGCAGCAGAACTAGAGAGGGAGGGGAGGCGAAAAGGTTAATTGCCCCAGATGCTGAAGTTAGGATGGGCGCCAAGATGACAATTAATATATATAAAAAGTAACGAAATTATAATATAAAATTATTCAATTTTTTTTAGACTAAAATTTCTTTATAGAAAATAATTGATTTCAACTTCAACCTATCTCATCCTCTACGACAGTTTTAATAAATGAAAACTAACATTCTAGATAAGCGCCAAGTTTAACCCTGTGTCCTGCTCCATGTGCCATTTTCCCTACTAGGACACTGCATTACATATGTATTCTTTATTGATTTATCCTACCTGTAACATCTATAACCTAATTATAATGACTTCATATCTCTGTCGTTTATAGGTTTGGGTACAAGAGAGCCAGTTGCCCATTTGGATTTCTTCCCTAATTTAGGACGTGATCAACCAGGCTGTACTAGAAATCCATTTACTCAGATCGCTGAATGGGGATTGGTCCAAGGTATTAAGCTTGTCATTTATATAGGCCTACTGTATGAACAGCAGTGTTTATTGTATAGTATTTTATTAGCACTTGGACACAGTGGCTGAGCGGCAACTCGTTCGTCTGGCTAAACGAGTTCGAATCCTGGTTAAGGCTAGGATTTGTTTCCAGGTCTGGAAGGTGTGCCTGAGTCTACCCTGCTCTGATGGGTACCTAACTTTAGCTGGGGTGACGTAAAGGCGGATAGGCATTGTGATGGCCACACAATCTCTAGTATGTCGTGGCTACAGAAACTGGTGAACGCTGCTTCACCGGGTCCATGGATCAATTTGGTCAGATGGGATACTTTTTTTTTACTTTACTCTTTAATTATCCATGTTTATCTGCAGGTCTATTTGTTTCACATCCACTTGTTCTACACGTCTAGGTACTGCTGAGGTTGTTGCCTGCAATCATTTCCGAGCTGTCCACTTCTTTATTGAAAGTGTCAATTCGCAATGTCCATTCATGGGTTATGCATGCAACACGGAAGATGATTTCAAGGTATTGTTATGTTATGTCACCTAGGGTGGTCTTGTTCAGTGTTCATTACGGCATTAGAAGTCAATTAAGGGACTGGCGTATCAACGAAAACAATCTTTAATAATAATATAACAAAACAGAAACTTTAATAAGTACAAATAATTAAAAACACAAATGCTTCCAACCAAAACCATTCGTTCATGTCGCCACTTCCGACCAATAGGGGTGGGAGTTAGACCAACACACTAAATGACCCAGTGGACTGGTCAACAAAGTGTACGTAAAAAACACGCCTATATCATAAGAGTTAGACCACGGTGAATAAATGATATACAACAAATATAGTGTAGACTACTTTTTAATCATCATATTATAGGCTTGATTAAATATTTAACCAAATCGGTTGTTTTAGTGAGCTACAATATTGTGTAAACGGACGAATCATCGTGTGTGAATGCTCTTACAATTAAAAGCAAAACATTGGATCATCTTTAAGTTTAAAGTTTTACCTTACAATCATGATTCAACAATATAATATAAATGCATTATATCTGAATCATTGAGCTTCATATTACAAAAAAGCCTATTGACCCTATTTCTAGCTTAGAAATAGGCTACCACACAATAACAACCTATTTCATGCTCCGATAAACATAAGGAAAAAACACGTTTTTACTTCTAATTTCTAAAAAAATCGAATTTTCTTTTCAAATGTTCCTAAATTTCTTTTTTATTAACTATACAGTGGTAAATGTAATTCCGGTCTATTTACTATAAAGTGGTAAATGTAATTCCTGTCTATTTAGGCCTACTATAAAGTGGTAAATGTAATTCCGGTCTGTTTACTATACAGTGGTAAATGTAGGCCTAATTCCGGTCTATTTACAATACAGTGGTAAATGTAATTCCGATTTATTTACTATAAAGTGGTAAATGTAATTTCGGTCTATTTACTATACAGTGGTAAATGTAGGCCTAATTCCGGTCTATTTACAATACAGTGGTAAATGTAATTCCGGTCTATTTACTATAAAGTGGTAAATGTCATTCCGGTCTATTTACTATACAATGGTAAATGTAATTCCAGTCTATTTACTGCACAGTGGTAAATGTAATTCCAGTCTATTTACTATAGAGTGATAAATGCAACTCTTTCTACTACAGAATGGTAAATGTAATTCATGTCTATTTACTACAGAATGGTAAATGTAATTCCTGCGGCACAGCCGGCTGTTTTTTTATGGGTCTAAACGCAGACAGAAATGTCCCTCCTCGAGGACAATCAAGAAAAGTATTTTTTACAACCGGAGCTCGTCAACCATTCTGTCGTAAGTAATTGTTTGAACTTGCCTATTAGCTGAACATAGACAGGCTTATACAATATATATAGATATATTACTGAACATAGACAGGCTTATACAATATATAGGCCTATAGATATATTATATACACATTTAATAGAAAATATTTTTTTTTTTCTTATAAAAAAGGGTTTCATGAATACTTTAAAGATAAAACTGGTGTGCTATATTTCAACAGAGTATCACATGGATGTGAATGTTAAACTAAGTTCAGGAACTGGTCAAACTGAACGTGGAGAATTGTTTGCAGTCTTCACAGGCGATCACGGTACTTCGGAAAAAATTCAACTCAATGAAAAGTTAGTATTAAGTGCATTGGCATAGTCATGACGTAAAATTATATGTAGCCTAAGCCTAAGTCGTTTATGTGAGTTGCTTTTTGCAGCCTCAGTTTCTAATTGGCGCCGCTTGCATGAGTTGCTTGTGTTTAATAAGTCGCTAAATGCAGCAGCATTTTTCCCACGCTACTGCATGGGGTTTTGTCAATTATATTGTTTCTGTGTGCAGGCATATATATAATAATAAAAACTCTATAATTTGTATAGCGCTGCCAACAAACATAATGTAAGCTCTGAGCGCATTTAACATTGAGCAACAAACAAACACGGATATAATTGTCTAGGCTAAAACTTTACAGACATACGACAAAGCAAATAAATGTAGTATTGAATATAAAAGTAAAACTGTAGGGGTCTAAAGAAAATGTTTAACAAAGGTAAATATTAAAATAATGTGTTTAAGTTGGGTTTTTTCAAGTGATTATAGAACGTGTCTGTCTGAGCTGGATGGAGAGTAGATTCCATATTTTATTTGGGTTAGGGTTAGGGTTATCTTTAATATTACTACTGAGCTTTCTGTAGACTATATATAGGTTAGTGATTAATACTATTATGTGCTATTAAAATTAAATGTTCGTTGTTGTTTTTTTCAGTGCAATGGATTTCCATGTTGGAACAGTATATAACTTTAATGTAGGACTAGCTAAAGACATTGGCAATGTGCACTCTGTAACTCTCTCTTTCACTCATATTGCTCCACTATTAAATCCATTTCAATGGGATATTCTGGGATTAAGAAATCCTAAACTGTATATTCAAGAAGTTGACGTTGAAAGAAAAGAAGCCAATATAAAGTAAGTAGTACCTTGGAATTATGTTCACTTCGCTCAGTTGTCAACATGCATTTTTTTTTAACTTTATCGATTTGTATACCAAAAGCTAATTAAGTTGAGAGCTCACTAACATAGATATAACTTCAACACTTTGTATTGTAGCCATGTTTTAATCTATTTACCTATAGTTTTTATTTCATTAGTAAAGACTATTCAATGTTGTTGCTTCAAAGAATTAGAATCTATTCAATAGTTTGTGACACGGTGGTATTACGGAAGGGCGCTAGGATTGTTGCACTGAATGTCCAGGGTTCGAACCCAGGTTATTTTCAAGGTTTTGTCCAGGTCTAAAAGACCTGAATCTACCCAAATCTGGTGGGTAGGCTACCGATGTTAATTGGAGGGGAGGGGGGAGGCGGTTCGGCATTGTGCTAGCCACACAATATCTTTTGTATTCCGATGTGACTTAGACTCCACTTGTCCCATTGAGCAGCATGGTTTAAAAAAGATTATTTACTATTCTGTGTAATTTTTAAAAGGATAAATTTAAGATAAGGATTATTCTATGAATGTTTATCAGTAATAATGGCAGCATGTCGTTTAGTAGAGAACAAAAAAAAACTTGCAATCGTTGCTGCAACTTAAAAACAAAACGTTGGTGATTAGCCAAAAGAAAAGTAGCATATGGTAGACAATATATTGAATGGAAATATCGCTTGCCTCACTAGATATGAATCTAAATAGTCTAGTTGTAACTTAGGCCTATATGTTTAGGCCTATGTTTCTAAACATTTTGACTACAGCAACTAAAACCAATTTTTTTAAATACTAATTCTTCTCAGGACACGTCTTTGTACCGGTGGAGTCAGCATTGAAAGCGACCATTCTGTTGTTATAAACAGAACATGTTAGAAAAAAACGTATTTGTTTTTGTTGTTGATGAATAAAGAAATTGTTAGGTTAAACTACACTGTGTTAATGTTTGCTTTTTGAAACAATCATATTTACTTGGTACATAATTTAGGATAATGTAGGACTATAGGCCCTATTTGTTTGTGTAAGTAGACCTCTGTGTGTGTGTGAGAGAGAGAAAGAGAGAGTGCGTGCGTGCGTGTGTGTGTAGGCTATGTGTATGTGTTACAATTATTAATTCACAAATATGTAAGATTTATATGTATGTAGGCTATTTAGACTATGTGTATGTGACAAAAATATATTAATAAATAGTAGGCCTAGAATAGTAGGTCTATCAAAAAAATAATCAAGAACAACAACTGTGTATTATTGATATTTGAGAAAGCCTTCCTAAGGTAGGCCTAAATGTATTGTGCAACAAATAGGAAGAGAAGAGACAGATGGCTACATAAAGCGCCATCTTATCGTTAGACAACTTTAGCCAGTGGGAAGAGAATTTGGTGCAGCTTTATAAAATCAAAGGTCATCATTTCAATGGGATAGGCTATAAAAGTTATAAAGCCCTTAAACTGGCAGCCCCCTTTGAGCCAGAGGTGCAACTTGGACACAATTTAGAGGATAAGACAGGGTGGTGTGTTGAAATCATTTATTTTCTTTCATTGAAATTTTAGTCGGTAGCCTAACTAATGAAATTATGTTCTATCTTTTTTTTTTTAATTATGTTTAGCGCCTAACCAAACTTTTGCGCCTGGATGGCCGCCCCCTCTGCCCCACGCTAGACTAGTTACGTTACTGCCTTCAACGGCCACAGATGGGTAGACTTTTTATCTTTTATATTATCCCCAAAGTTCCCTTCATTCTTATCTTTATTACTCGAACACACCTCTTAGTAGTTGAAAATATGATTATTCACGTGGCATGCAGCTATAGCCTAAACATGTTAACTGATCTAGATCTATTTTATGTACTCTTAACTTATGTAAGAAATATGCAGTTGACCTGATTTGACTCACAATAATATATCATAATATACCTTCACTGAACTACATTTGAGGACGCTGGTATCACAGTCGAGCTTGTTGATTGGTTGTAAATGGGCACACCTCCTAGTATATGACCTTGACTTTAACCGAATTAAACTAGCTTTATTTCGTACTGCTGTGTTAACGTGTACTGACTGCTAGATTCAGCCCTTGTGTACTAAATTGTGTGAGAACTTTTACTTTTATTTTATTATGTTTTACTATTTTTAACTATAATAATACATGTATTTAAAATAGAGTCTTAAGACAATCATTGGCACTTTCTAATAATAGGCCTAGTTAATAATTCCAGTAGTACAGTAGAGTAGGCAACCTTTTTTATAGGCCAAGGCCTACATAATCATAATGTAACCGATGACGATGTAACCTATTAAGATAAGATATGACTTCTTTGTCTTAATTAGCCAACTGACCAATTTTATAATATTAATTAGGCTTAGTGATTAAATAAAAGGCCTAAGTCCATTAGCCTATTTAGTTAAACACGCTGTGTTGTGTCGCTTAAAAAGGTAGGCCTAAGCCTGCTCTTAACTTAACTTTACGACGTGTCTAATAAACTAATTCCCCAATAATTTAAAAACAAAACAACTTCCCTTTGCTTTTATTTAAGTTTAACTTATTAACGCGTCTAAGTATTCAAACCGATTTTTTTAAAGTGATTGTGATAGCATGAAAGAAATGAAAGAAAAAATAATTCCCACAAAATTCAAAATGCAAGCAAAATAATAGTAATGGTAAACAGAAAGATCTTTAAAAAAAGCCTTTCTTATCTGACTATCAATAAAGTCTAAAACTAAAGTCGTGGGATACAACAGCTAGAAGATTAGCCTAGCAAAATTTATTCAAAAACTAAAAAACTAGTAATTTTTTTTTATGTCTGTGTGTCTTACTGTTTGGTGCCCTCGAAGGTCACTGTCTTTATATAATGACACATAATAACAAGCACATAAAACTCAAATGTTTCTTAATATTAGCAAAGACAATAATACGAAAGGCCGGCTGGTCCTGCGGTTAGTTCACTGGACTGTCAACTGACAAGTTACAGGTTCTATCCCTGCCGCCAATCGATCCCTGCCGCCCTCCAGGAGTTTTGGGTCAAGTGGATGTAATATGTAATAATCTTCTATCTAGAAGGAACATCAGTAAAACTTATGAGATAAGATGGACTGCTTGTTCTATTTTTAGAGCATTAAGTCTTGTTTTTTCAGTGGGCAGCCTATAACACTGTCCTAAATTACTCCTAAACATTCTTAAAGTTTTCCGCTTTATAAAACTTTTGATTTTAAACTTATTAATTTTTCATTGAGGAAATCCTAGCGAATTACTAAACTGGAAGCCCAGAGGACTAGAGTATAGGTTACATCCTCTGCTTGAAAAGAAAACATTACAAAATTAGAATAAATTGAGTAAAAAAGCTGTAAGGTATACATATACAGTTCCTACCTACATATGCCAAGTCTGTTGGGGCGCCATAGATGACATGTACACCAGCCTCTTCCATTCCTCCCATCTCTCAGCCCTTCTCATTGCGTCCCACAGCTTTACTCCTGTCAACTCCCTGATGTTGTCCTCCCATCTCTCAGCCCTTCTCATTGCGTCGCACAGCTTTACTCCTGTCAACTCCCTGATGTTGTCCTCCCATCTCTCAGCCCTTCTCATTGCATCGCACAGCTTTACTCCTGTCCACTCCCTGATGTTGTCCTCCCATCATTTCTTGTCTTCCTCTTTTTCACCTCCCTCTGGTTTGTTTTTGTTGCTTGAATTAAATGTGCCCTGATCTTACAATGTGTTTGTTGACAGCACAATATAAATAAAAGTTATTGTTTTTTATTTGATTTCAATCAAGGATTTAAGTTATCTCAACCCTGGATACTGACATAGTTTGGGCCTGCTAACATATTTTGAGACTGAGAGCCAGAATGTCAAAAGCAGTCTGACAACAACAGACCTACCATACTAAGTTTTTAATATAAAATAAATTAAAAATATGTCCTTGTAATAAATTAATTGTTAATGTTTGTCTATATTAGCTCAAAATGAATGGACATGTAGATGAGAATGGTGTATCAGGCAATTTTGAGGAAGTAGAGGAAGACAGCAATTACGTTGAATTCACTGATGAAGTTATTCTGGATCCATTCTGTAATCCTGAGAGACCATTAATTGTCAACTTTAATGATGTTAGTGCAGCATCATTCAAAATTAAAGGAGGAATTGAAAAGACACCATGCAATGTAAATATTACTTTTTATTTTTACAACTAGCATGTTTACCAAAATAGTGGTTTGTTAGTGAGATTATTGTAAAGATTATTTTGACTTATTTACAATATTACATAGGTTTAGGCTTATTTCACACTCTCACAATTCGGTCAGTTTTATGGTGTATCAGTGTATTGTAAAATAAAAGATTGACACCAGATAATTTACATATTTGATGTTTTCATAGCTTAAGTGTAGAAGAGCTGCTGGTTCATTAATACATGACGTTAAATGATATTGCTTTTCTTCTTTTATAATTACATAATTAAATAAATAACTTAAACCACTCAAGAACAGCACACATTTGATAAAATAAATATATGAAATATTCTCAGTAAAGAGTGTACTGTTGTTTCAGTTTTCTCAAATGTCAAGGCAATATGGCATGAATTTATATTTCAAGAAAGATTTTCTTCAATATACAGGGAGGTAAGTAGCCTAACACTACTTGACAAAAATGAAGCTTTTAGTACAACTTTTTATGCAACTTACAATGTCACCATTTATTTTTTGTCCGTTTTGGTTAAATAAAATAATTAGATAATTGTAAAGATATATGGCTATTTTTTTTTAATATATGTATAAATACAGAATTTAGGTCACTTTGACCTGATCACAAAAAGTCCCTTAAGAGTTTTGAAAAAAAGTATTTTTCTGTTATTTTACTACAACGCATACACCTCATCTTTCTATAGCTTTAATACTGCCATTGTCAAAATGAAATATAGCTTTTAGAATATGGCTGTTAGTTTTAATGTTGTACATGTGTTTTAGTTTTAAACTTGGTTAAATACAGAGTTATGGGGAATGATTAGCTTTGTGCATTATGCTAAGGGGTGGGTAGTTTTTCACATCTTGAGAAAAGAAAATATACAAAGATGGCATTTGTAAGACAATGTTTATGGGTAGTTTGAATAAATTAATTTCAATTTTAAATGTTAAAGGCACATGTAAGCATTGAACAATAATTTACTCCTAAGCCACTAAGTTCGATGCATAAAATTAAAATGGTACCGTCAATCTTTACTATAACAGTATTTACTTTTAAAATAGTCCATGAATATATTGCATCAAGTTGTAATTTTAAAAAAAGCTATTCATTTCCATTTTACTTTTTATTATCTGAATTAAAAAAATTATTTATAGTGTAGTAGTAAAGCTAATGTGCTTTAATGTCAGAATAAAAAAAAATTATTGCTTTGCCTTATGATTTAATGAAGTTTTGTACTTACATTTTGCCTTTTACATTTACAATAAAATTTAAAGCACTAGTAAAATTGTATTGATATTTTAAAATGCTATGCTGGAGTACTGACACTATAATCTGGTGTTTTAATTTTAATCATTTGTGTTTTTTTCATGTCTTTAGCTTTAAAGAAAGGGGAGCAAGATATACATTGTTACAGCTGACTGAGGTAATTTCTGCTCCAAATATTTCACACACATTGAATGTAGAGTTTTAAAAAGTATTTAACAGTACCTTTAGGATAGATTTTATTTATACAATGAAACAAAAGTTTTGTAAGAATATTCTAGACAGCAAAATTAGGAAAAAGAAATCTGGTGTTTGAAAATTATAAATATTACATGAAAATAGTCTTATTTCTATATATTGTTGATTTACAAGTAAGTTTTTGTTATTGTTGAAATATTGTTATTGTTGAAATATTGTTATTGTTGAAATATTGTTATTGTTGAAACATTGTTATTGTTGAAATATTGTTATTGTTGAAATATTGTTATTGTTGAAATATTGTTATTGTTGAAACATTGTTATTGTTGAAATATTGTTATTGTTGAAATATTGTTATTGTTGAAATAGCCCACAAATCAGGCTTATCTTGAGAGTTTAATGAAGAGATCTTTTGTTGACTTCTTCATTAACTTTATTGTCACACAAGTAGGAGCCTATTTTTATGGAAAAGAATACACTAAATAAGATGATTGCTACCTATCTCATTTCTTATTTAAATGCTTACAATAACGTGCACAAAATCTACAGGCCGTTATACATTTTAGTATATTTTAAACATTAATGTTATAATAATTAGGAGAATTAATTCTGTTGAAACAAATAATGGCTTTTTACCTAAAAGTGTAGGCCTAAGGTGAGAAATCATTTTTTTAAAATCAAACAATATATACATTATAAGATCTCATTTTTTTTAAATGATTAATTTGCTAAAGCATACTCAAGTCTAACATGAAATAAATATTTGTTTTTTTTGCCCAGTAAATTGTAGGCTTTAGAAATCATAAACTAGTGAAGATTGAAGTATTTTCTGTAGAGTTACTTCCCTTACATTTAGGAACAAGCAAGAAAAGGTGTAGTTGCAGCCAGTGCAGGAAATCATGCCTTAGCATTATCCTATCATGGACACCTACTTAACATACCTGTGACTGTAGTTATGCCTATTGTGGCTCCTATGATGAAAGTAGAAGCATGTCGACAATATGGAGCTAATGTTATTGTCTTTGGACGGGACTTTGGTGAAGTAAGACTTGTTTATATACTAATTAGTTGAATTAGACATGTAGATTAATGAACTATTGTAGTGTTTGTTATCTTTATGCTATATTTAATTATTTATATTTAGAACATTTGTAGTGATAAACTAAATGTATCCATATATTGATACATTGTGATATTTGGTAAACTCTAGTATAAATGAAGATTGTATTATAGTCTATAAATATTTGTAAACTGACTACTTTCTTTCTTCCCAGACTAAACAGTATGCTATGATTCTAAGTAAGAAAAAGGGTCTGCTCTATGTGAATGGGTAAGTTCTATTATACTTTATCTTCTTTTCTTTTTTTTTTATGTGAGTAGAAAAAAATATTTTAGTTGACAAAATCCCAGAGATTTTTCTGAAAATATCATTCAATTGTTCATTATGGATAAAATATAGTATTACATACAAAAGTATATGCCGTTTTATAATTATAGTGTATTTATGGAAAGAATTAAAGTTTTTTTTTCATTCATTGGAGCTTATTTTTCAGAGAAATTCAAATGATGAACACACATAGAAAACAAAATGAATTACAGTTAGTTTACATGTGGTCTAATAAAAAAGCCATTATTTAATGCTTTATGGCTTAACCTTTGGCAATAACTTTTTTTTAATCCATGTATATGACTCCCAAAATGTTTAAATTATTATGTTTCTAATGTACTCAATTTATTTGTAAGAAAATAATTCATTATTGTATTTATTTTGGGGATTTAGTTAGAAAAATGCTTTGTAATTCATAAACAAATCAATATACCACTAACAAATATCCTATGTTTCACATATTTTATACACACACAAAAATACTTTGTATTTAGAAAGATATCAAAAAGAATAAAAGAATTTTCTATACATAAAATGAAAAAATAATGTAACAATTTCATTTATACAATTTATCAGATTCCTGATTATTGAGCACATAGATGAATTACAACCGATGATATCCAACATATAAATGAAATGGAAAAAAAATTACGTTACTTTATTCATGATAGATTGAACTCGTAAAATGAAATTATATTTGCTATAGATGATAAATCCTATTCACAATCTCAAATGGCTTCAACAAAAGTTCTAATTTCGTTCTAATTCTAATCTTATGTCATTACAGAGAAATATTGAATAAATCCTCATACACTCACATCACCAAATATTTACTTAAAAACAAAACAAAAATACAATATTAAATCACTTAAACACTTAAGTCTAGTCATTATAGTTTTATTTCACTATAAACTGTAAATCACTTGTACAACTAGTCTTGTAATTAGACTATTATTTCCCTAATTATGATCATCCACACTGTTATTTCCCTAGTTTTGATCATCCATATTATTATTTCCCTAGTTATGATCATCCAAGTATTATTGCTGGTCAAGGTACAATGGGTCTTGAGATAATTGAACAAGTTCCTCAGGTTGATGCCTGTATAGTCCCAGTTGGTGGTGGAGGACTTATAGCTGGAGTTGCTGTAGCTCTCAAGACTCTCAAACCAAGTATACAAATTATTGTACGTGGATAATGTTTCATGTTTTTTGTTTTCAATTTTCTACCGATGTTGTTATCCCTTCTTGGTTTTTTTAATTGGTGTTTTTCAATTAACTTTAGCACTAAGTTATATCCCTAATGCCTTTCTATGTACCATTAACTTACTCTGTTTGATGGCTAGTTTGTTAAATTTAATTAGTTTTATTCTTTCTTTAAAGTCTCCACTATAGTCATAGGATAAATATTCAATCAAATGTTCTTCTTTTATGTTTTTAAGAACATAATAAATAAATACAAAGATTTTTTATATAAAAGATTTATACATGTAATAATTTTTTACGACTGTATTTTTTAGTTAGTTTTTTTAAAAGATTAAAAAATGTGACTTTATTATAAATTTGTTTAACTTGTGCATGCCCAGGGTGTGGAGTCTGAAAGGTCAACAGGATTCCAGGCAGCTATGGCAGCACAAAAACCTGTCTTTAGTCATGTTGGGCAAACACTGGCAGATGGTAAGCTTGTTACATCTATATATAGATAAATTTTAGATAAAGGGAACAAAAAAAAATATAAAATTGCATAAAATGGTTGAAATTATTATACAATTATATTTCATAAATCTTGGTATAAAGTTATTTTAGTATCTCTGTTTGGTTAGAGATTATAGTCCAGCTACTTAGTATCTTTGTTTTCTATTAAAAACACATGTGTTCTGCTGCATTTAAATAAGAATATGTTGGAATTTTACATTATTTATAAATTTTGTATAGTTATGAGCTTGCTAAGGCCAATTATCATGTTGGTCTGCATTAAAATTTTGTTAATTATGTCTTCCGTAGTACATTCTAACATACGCAGTCAAGTATTTTGAATTCTGTAAAAGCTTTGACTCTTGTATTCTGCTCTAAATTGGTGGCCTTCAATGAAGCCTTATGTCAGTTTAAAAATTCTGACACCACACCAGTTACATTCTTTTGTCTCTGGGTTCACTTACAACAGTAAATACTGTAGCAAATTAGTTTGCTTAAAATGTTTAATGCTACAATTTTCTGTTTTACATTCTATAAACTAAAGACCAAAATCTGTGTTTGGCTAAATAAAATTCTTTGTGGCATTTTTTGTGTATTTATACTAGATATAGATTTAAATTATTTTTCCAAAAGTCAGGTCAGTTATGATGGAATTCACCTACATATATATTTCCTTTTCTGTGTTCAACACAGAATGTAATATTAAAAGCAAAGACATATTGAATAGTACAGACATTAGCTGCTGCTGAAAGCAAGTAACTGACTGCTGACTTTGTCAACTTTCTTTGTCATATATGAAAGTTTAAATTGTTCATCACTATAGTCAGATGTATTGGTATTTAGACTTTACGACTATTACAGTCATTACTTCCTCTTCCTGCTTATTACTTTTAGTTCTTCCACTCTAACATAAACAACAGTTATCATTAAGATTGCCATTAATATGCTGAAGCAGTTTTATTATAACAGTAGTAATTATATTTCCAATGTAAGGTTTGGCTGTACCAGTTGTAGGCGTAAATTCCTTGGAAACAGCTAAGAGTTTGGTGGATAAAGTGGTTACAGTTAAGTGAGTTGATTTATATTAAATATCACTTTAGAAGTGAGTTGATTTATATTAAATATCACTTTAGAAGTGAGTTGATTTATATTAAATATCACTTTAGAAGTGAGTTGATTTATATTAAATATCACTTTAGAAGTGAGTTGATTTATATTAAATATCACTTTAGAAGTGAGTTGATTTATATTAAATATCACTTTAGAAGTGAGTTGATTTATATTAAATATCACTTTAGAAGTGAGTTGATTTATATTAAATATCACTTTAGAAGTGAGTTGATTTATATTAAATATCACTTTAGAAGTGAGTTGATTTTGATTAAATATCACTTTAGAAGTGAGTTGATTTACATTACATTTCACTGGAAAATCAGTTGATTAGTATTGCATTCATATCTCTGTGACTGAGTTAATGACTATTGTTTTGTGTGTACTTTCACTGTGATGTTCTATTATATGTATTTAAACTGACTACCATGTTGTTGTCTAGAGAATCCAGTATAGCTTTAGCTATATTGCGACTGATTGAACAAGAAAAGGCTGTAGTAGAGGGAGCTGGGGCAGCTGGACTTGCTGCAATTATTCAAGGATGTCTCCCAGAATTAAAAGGAAAAAAGTAAACTTTTTTTTTTTACTCTATATACTCACATATAGGTCGCACTTTTTTAAACCAATAATTTTCTAAGAAAATAGAGTGTGACCTATACACTATACATTTTAAAAATATGAATTTTTTAGAAACTTTATATTAAAAGTCAGTGTAACTCACAAAATTATGGGTGTGACCTCTCTGCTGGCCATGTACAAAATATAGCTTAAATAACCCTAAACTAAGGGTGTGACGTATATTCAAGTTTTAACATTTATATAAAAAATATTAAATTAAAAGAAATATTTAAACAAATTATTGAAAGGATTCTGAGAATGTAACAATAATTAAAGAGCATGATAATACATTGAATTTGATTTTAGAAAATGAACCAAAAAAAAAAAACAGCTCTTTCATATAGTTCTTTTATTTCTAGAATTCTCTTCAAAAAGTTGTTAAAAAACTATTGACTATTTATAGTATTTATGTGTAAGAAAAAAAACTAAAGAGAGTTTGATTAAAAGAGAAGGTTATGACAATGTTATATACATGTCTGAAGTGTATTTAATGAATCTTTTATGTGGTCATCACCCTTTAATCCTTATCACTAACTCCCATCACCCTTTAATATTTATCACTAACTCCCATCACCCTTTAATACTTATCACTAACTACCATCACCCTTTAATACTTATCACTAACTCCCATCACCCTTTAATCCTTATCACTAACTCCCATCACCCTTTAATACTTATCACTAACTCCCATCACCCTTTAATCCTTATCACTAACTCCCATCACCCTTTAATACTTATCACTAACTCCCATCACCCTTTAATACTTATCACTAACTCCCATCACCCTTTAATACTTATCACTAACTCTCATCACCCTTTAATACTTATCACTAACTCCCATCACCCTTTAATGCTTATCACTAACTCCCATCACCCTTTAATACTTATCACTAACTCCCATCACCCTTTAATACTTATCACTAACTCCCATCGCCCTTTAATACTTATCACTAACTCCCATCACCCTTTAATACTTTTCACTAACTTCCATCACCCTATACTGAAGAATGAAACCAATGTGTATAAAGTATAATAAATTGCTCTGATCCCCAGTGTTGTTGTGACTTTATGTGGTGGTAACATTGACACTACTGCATTGGGGCGTGTCATTGAACGAGGCCTGGCTGCTGAAGGTCGTCTCATTAGGTTTGGTGTGACAGTGTCAGATAGACCTGGAGGTATAGCAGAACTTACAAAGAAGATTGCAGACATGGGAGTCAGGTGAGATGGACTGGTCATAATAAATACATTGGAATGCTGGTTTTTCTTCTTTTAATATTTTATTCTTTTAATGGTTTTATAGGCTTGCAGTGATTATCAGCTCTATCTTATAAATAGTCTCATTCAATATATAAATATATAATAAATCTACATTTATCTTAATAATTGTATTAACATATGATCAATGTTAAATTGTTTGTAAGCCTTGCTAGTACACATTGATTCTTCATTGCATTTAATTAATGTTGGTATTTATACATCAATGATTTAAGGTTTATATTTGTGCTGTATGTTTGCATTGATTATTTCAGTATTAAAGACATACTTCATGAAAGGGCTTGGCTACAGACTGATGTTTTCTCTGTCATGGTAAGAAATTATCTATTTAAAGTCATAGAACTATTTTCATCATTGAAAGAAAATTTATCCAAAACCTAATATTTTATTAAACATATACTTAAGCTGAATAAACAAAACCTAATATTTTATGAAACATATACTTAAGCTGAATAAACAAAACCTAATATTTTATGAAACATATACTTAAGCTGAATAAACAAAACCTAATATTTTATGAAACATATACTTAAGCTGAATAAACAAAACCTAATATTTTATTAAACATATACTTAAGCTGAATAAACAAAACCTAATATTTTATTAAACATATACTTAAGCTGAATAAACAAAACCTAATATTTTATTAAACATATACTTAAGCTGAATAAACAAAACCTAATATTTTATTAAACATATACTTAAGCTGAATAAACAAAACCTAATATTTTATGAAACATATACTTAAGCTGAATAAACAAAACCTAATATTTTATGAAACATATACTTAAGCTGAATAAACAAAACCTAATATTTTATGAAACATATACTTAAGCTGAATAAACAAAACCTAATATTTTATGAAACATATACTTAAGCTGAATAAACAAAACCTAATATTTTATGAAACATATACTTAAGCTGAATAAACAAAACCTAATATTTTATGAAACATATACTTAAGCTGAATAAACAAAACCTAATATTTTATGAAACATATACTTAAGCTGAATAAACAAAACCTAATATTTTATGAAACATATACTTAAGCTGAATAAACAAAACCCAACATTTTATGAAACATATACTTAAGCTGAAAATGTTTACATGAATAAACAAAACATAACCCATGAAATATAACTCATAGTCTGAAATCGATGTCAGCATTTAAAATACAGATCCCAGTAGGAAATGAATTATAAAATCTAATATGGGTACTGGGTTTTATGAATACTGCTTAAGAGTGCCTATATGTCTTGTTTATTTTATATTGTCTGTTATTTTAAATGAAAGAGGCTGTGTTGAGTATAGCCATCATTTGTTGAAAGTAATGTTTGGGTGTGTATTTAGTTTCACCCTCGTTATTCCTTAATGAGTTACTCTCTGTTGTTGTATTCAGTCTATCATAGAGTTACTCTCTGTTGTTGTATTCAGTCTATCATAGAGTTACTCTCTGTTGTTGTATTCAGTCTATCATAGAGTTTCTCTCTGTTGTTGTATTCAGTCTATCATAGAGTTACTTCATTGATTCAGCATTATTGTGTTTATACTGAGTCTACATTGGAATACATTTTTTTTATATTTAAGTATATCAATATTTTATTTGGGATGTCCTTCTGTTTTAATAACATTGTAATAATGCTGTATCTGTGTGCTGGTAAAGAAACATGTTCAGTCAACTATTCCTTACATAAACATTCAGAAAACTTTGAAGAAGTATATTGTGAATGACTTTACTTTGTATGTTTACTTGTGAAGAAGTATATTGTGAATGACTTTACTTGGTATGTTTACTTGTGAAGAAGTATATTGTGAATGACTTTACTTTGTATGTTTACTTGTGAAGAAGTATATTGTGAATGACTTTACTTTGTATGTTTTCTTGTGAAGAAGTATATTGTGAATGACTTTACTTTGTATGTCTACTTGTGAAGTATAATGTGAATGACTTTACTTTGTGTGTTTACTTGTGAAGAAGTATATTGTGAATGACTTTACTTTGTATGTCTACATGTGAAGTATAATGTGAATGACTTTATTTTGTATGTTTACTTGTGAAGCATATTGTGAATGACTTTACTTTGTATGTCTACGTGTGAAGTATAATGTGAATGACTTTACTTTGTATGTTTACTTGTGAAGTATAATGTGAATGACTTTACTTTGTATGTTTACTTGTGAAGTATAATGTGAATGACTTTACTTTGTATGTTTACTTGTGAAGTATAATGTGAATGACTTTACTGTGTATGTTTACTTGTGAAGTATAATGTGAATGACTTTACTTTGTATGTTTACTTGTGAAGTATAATGTGAATGACTTTACTTTGTATGTTTACTTGTCAGGTGAGATGTGTTGTTGAAACAAGAGATTTAAGTCATGCTAAAGAACTTGAGAAGGCGATGAGAAAAAACTATGACCATGTAGAATTCTGGTTGGACCAGTGAAGTGGCTCAAGAAATATTCATTACATTTTTATCTCACAACTATGTAAACCAAGGATTGAAACATATATTTACATCCTTTTTTATTTCAACTGTTTTTTTTCCCCTTTCTTGAGTCTTGTTTGAAATATATTTTATGACAGGGGTCTGCAATTTTTTGTTTATATTGTGCCAAAGTAGGATTTTTGTTTTCACTCAGCGGCCAACAATCTAAAAGTCATCCTGCTCTGGCATTTATGTTAAAGAATCTCGAATTGTATTTTTTGGGGGGTTCTCCCTCGTGTAATTCAAAATTGTTCTGTATTGCATGTGTTCCGTGGGCTGCTGACCCCTGTTTTATGAAAATTGCTACACCAAGGTTGTGACTTTTCCGGTTGATTACTTGTTGTTTTTTCCCCAAAGAACCAAAAATATTTTTTTCTCCTGGTATCTATTTTTCAGATATTTACTCATTCTAACATCCTTTATAGCAACGAAAAATGTTCTCAATACTTTTAGCATTATTTTTCTCTAGGCCTAAATGGGAAATGATAAAAATAAGAAAATAAAATAAAGTGACATTAATACTGCCTAACTTCTGTTCATACTGCCTAACTTATGTTTAAAGTAGCGACCCTTTTTTTAGCTTCACTAACAGGATCGAATCTCAATACAAATTATTTGTTTGTCATTGTTTTTACAATTTTTCCACTGTCTGAAAATTTTTTTCTGAGACTGCCATTAATTCAGATAATCTTTCATTTTGAAACAATTTGATGACCACTTGTTTCTTGATACTGTCAGCAGAATTTATTTCTTTAGGCTTCATTGTAAATATTGAGTAGAGCCAACATAAGTTGAAATACTGACCACTTGGAAATCAAATGTCCATTTGTTTGGTTCAAAAAATTATATATCAATTTTTATATTAAGCTGGTATATAATACGCTAGGATAAAATTAATATATAATTTATAAAGCCTGATATATAATATATATATATATGACATTAGGTCGTGCTGAATAACTTTACATATGGAAAAATGTGTTCCTTTTATTTTTTCCTTGTGGTCTGGTCACATCCCTGCTAAGCTGCACAAATGTCAAAATGAAACAATATTTTCTAATTGTACATATTATTGTTCAACCTTGTTTGGGGGACATTGGAGTCAATTGAAGGCGAATTTGTAAAGAATAGCTTCCTACTATACAGTCTATGTATATAATAGATGAAATTGTAAGGAAGTTTTCTCACTTACAGCACATGTAATAGTTATATATTAAAAAAATAATACCTCTAATTGTTATTCAGATTTTTATGAGTAGACTGTAGATGTTTGTGATTTTTTTAAAGACTTTATTTCAATGTCTTTTATTTCCTTGCAATGAATTTGTTCTATTCATCTAGTCACACAGCCATGTTGGGTTACGCTTGAGTCTTTGATTATTTTCATTGATTGATTATTTTGATGTTCCTTGTAAGATTTCTTCTTGTTCCTTATGTCATGAAACTGTGCAATACATTTACTCAGCACAAAACACAGTGAATAGCTCAAATGAAAGAAAATATGACATTACATACTTTATAACAGTTCATTACTTGAACATTTCATTTCATTGGTCTACAAATAAAACATTTCACATATTAATATTATAATCTAAAATGTCATCTACTCAAGTTGGAATTATCTTTAGTAACACTATTGTCTATTCTGATACTTACATAATACTTTGGTGTATCAGGCAGCTTCCACCATCAGGATATTTTTCAAAAAGTAACAAAACTACTCACCAGGTGGCAGTATAAATTTCTGTTTGGACTGTCTACAGATAATCAGCCCTTCAAAAGAAGGATGTATCATAGTATATGGTGATCTTGTAGGTCTTTTCAACACAGTTCATGTAATGTACAAGAGTTTGAAGATAGCTATCTCATTTCTTTGTCAGTTAGATCTGAAGAATGATACTTATATCATTATACCTGGGGGGCACTTATTAACTATTCTACATTCTCCACATTATCACTTCTATGCACTGTATATAAATTGGATATCAACAGTAATTTGACCATAAGGATAAGTTTTCATTTTAATATACAATAACACATTTTCTGTGCAGCTAATTTCTCCCTTACTTTATTTTCTTTTAACATCAGTCTATAACAAACTTGTGATATAAAGATGATATATTTTTTTAGAAAGATGACTTATGTTTACCCAGTGATTTTTATTTTTTATTTTTTGTGTATTCATTATTTTAAAAAATGTTTAAATTCTTCACTTCTATCAATAATGTTATTTACTTTGACCTTGAAATTTATGTCAAATAATTAAACAAGTGATTTGGAATCTTGAAAAATATTTTGTTTGTTTTTTCACCGTTACTATCAATATATCAGCTAATAATGACAAAAACTAAAGCAAATGAAATTTGAAATTTAGAAATATAGCATTGGCATCTTCAGCTCTACAGTATAAGAACATCTTGGTAATATCAAACCAAATAGAAAATATTGTTAATGTCAGATGTGTATGAAAGCTATTAGTATTATAAACAGCATTGAAAAGAAATGTTGGGCCAGATGATAGGGCCTATATCTGCTTTTTTTCAATGATAAACTATCTCAAATAGTTCAAATAATTTGTTAGGTTATTCTAAACCTGAGCTAATGTTAACCACCTTTGTGGTTGTAAAAAAATGGATAAAAATCTGGCCATGGAAAGGGTAGAGCTGCTTTCATCAGTAGGGTATACACAATTCTAATTCACAACAAAAATAATGTAAAGTACTTAGGAGTAATAGCTTTCATGGAATCCACATGTTGATAAAGCAATGAAAAAATGAAACATAAGATTAGGCTTAGTAAAATGGAATTTGTACAAATGCAACAAGAATTTTAGCTCAACTTCTACCTAACATGTTAGGCCTATACTAGAATATGCATCTTCTGTTTGGGGCCCATAAACTAAAGAAATCTTTTTTTTTGTAACTAATGAAAAGAGCACTACGACTAGTAAATATTTACAACTGACAAGAGTAACACCAATAGTTAAATCACTAAACCTAGAAACAATGGAATGAAGGTAAAGTTGTTATAATAGGTTACCCTAAACATTAAGCATAACTTTTAACTTAGAAATACAGCACAGAAACAATTGAATACAATGCTCAGATAGACATAAGGATAAAATAACTTATAGTATTCCATATTCAAGAATTAATACATATAATTTTATAATTTCTCTTTCTTACTGAGTGGTATTCGGGCATGGAATGGGTTGCCTTAACAAACCAGGAGAAATCAATAACTTATCAAAATGTAAAGCACTAGTTAAAATTAAAGGGTGACTCAAACCAGGGATAAGCGTAGGACGCAGTAATCTTCTGCATGGAAGGATTCCTACACTATTTGTCAAATGGTAATATCATTACATTAATCAGACAACCATATAATATCCCATCAACATATTTGGCTGTAGTAAAATTAGACCAAGTGTTGACCAATTGACCTGTTAAATAGACTCATTGCCTTGTGGTCGCCCATTAATTTTGTCAAAATGGGAAAGGGGGGGAGGGGAAAAGTTTGACAATTGTTGACGACAACAATGTTACTTTTTATAATAAATTTAATAAATCAAGTAGTACATTTCTATGACACACCCTCGCTCACCCGTCAACATCCTATTATTATAATTACAGATAGACTAGATCACTAGCTTCAAGCCTACAGGCCTACTTTCTCTATTCTGATCTGAACATAATAAAAACAAATGGGTACGATTGGGGGAGGAGGTGGGCAGAGGGGGAGGGGGTTGTTGACAATAGCGGGAGGAGGTATAAATTGTCTAAAATTTGTTGACGTAATTAAGGGACGTCCCCTAAAGGATAAGATCATATTCTAAATGATGTCATATTATAGATCAGTGGTGGGCAAGTGTGGCTTTCAGATCGTTTGGGTATTGTGTGGCTCTCATTAGTTTTGGTATTGTGTGGCTTTCATTAGTTTGGGTATTGTGTGTCTCTCATTAGTTTGGGTATTGTGTGGCTCTCATTAGTTTGGGTATTGTGTGGCTCTCATTAGTTTGGGTATTCTGTGGCTCTCATTAGTTTGGGTATTGTGTGGCTCTCATTAGTTTGGGTATTGTGTGGCTTTCAGATCGTTTGGGTATTGTGTGTCTCTCATTAGTTTGGGTATTGTGTGGCTCTCATTAGTTTTGGTATTGTGTGGCTTTCATTAGTTTGGGTATTGTGTGGCTCTCATTAGTTTGGGTATTGTGTGGCTCTCATTAGTTTGGGTATTGTGTGGCTTTCAGATCGTTTGGGTATTGTGTGGCTCTCATTAGTTTGGGTATTGTGTGGCTCTCATTAGTTTGGGTATTGTGTTGCTTTCAGATCGTTTGGGTATTGTGTGGCTCTCATTAGTTTGGGTATTGTGTGGCTCTCATTAGTTTGGGTATTGTGTGGCTCTCATTAGTTTGGGTATTGTGTGGCTCTCATTAGTTTGGGTATTGTGTGGCTTTCAGATCGTTTGGGTATTGTGTGGCTCTCATTAGTTTGGGTATTGTGTGGCTCTCATTAGATTGGGTATTGTGTGGCTCTCATTAGTTTGGGTATTGTGTGGCTCTCATTAGTTTGGGTATTGTGTGGCTCTCATTAGTTTGGGTATTGCGTGGCTCTCCTTAATTTGGGTATTGTGTGGCTTTCAGATCGTTTGGGTATTGTGTGGCTCTCATTAGTTTGGGTATTGTGTGGCTCTTATTAGTTTGGGTATTGTGTGGCTTTCAGATCGTTTTGGTATTGTGTGGCTCTCATTAGTTTGGGTATTGTGTGGTTCTCATTAGTTTGGGTATTGTGTGGCTCTCATTAGTTTGGGTATTGTGTGGCTCTCATTAGTTTGGGTATTGTGTGGCTCTCATTAGTTTGGGTATTGTGTGGCTTTCAGATCGTTTGGGTATTGTGTGGCTCTCATTAGTTTGGGTATTGTGTGGCTCTCATTAGTTTGGGTATTGTGTGGCTTTCAGATCGTTTGGGTATTGTGTGGCTCTCATTAGTTTGGGTATTGTGTGGCTCTCATTAGTTTGGATATTGTGTGGCTCTCATTAGTTTGGGTATTGTGTGGCTCTCATTAGTTTGGGTATTGTGTGGCTCTCATTAGTTTGGGTATTGTGTGGCTCTCATTAGTTTGGGTATTGTGTGGCTTTCAGATCGTTTGGGTATTGTGTGGCTCTCATTAGTTTGGGTATTGTGTGGCTCTCATTAGTTTGGGTATTGTGTGGCTTTCAGATCGTTTGGGTATTGTGTGGCTCTCATTAGTTTGGGTATTGTGTGGCTCTCATTAGATTGGGTATTGTGTGGCTCTCATTAGTTTGGGTATTGGGTGGCTCTCATTAGTTTGGGTATTGTGTGGCTCTCATTAGTTTGGGTATTGCGTGGCTCTCCTTAATTTGGGTATTGTGTGGCTTTCAGATCGTTTGGGTATTGTGTGGCTCTCATTAGTTTGGGTATTGTGTGGCTCTTATTAGTTTGGGTATTGTGTGGCTTTCAGATCGTTTTGGTATTGTGTGGCTCTCATTAGTTTGGGTATTGTGTGGTTCTCATTAGTTTGGGTATTGTGTGGCTCTCATTAGTTTGGGTATTGTGTGGCTCTCATTAGTTTGGGTATTGTGTGGCTCTCATTAGTTTGGGTATTGTGTGGCTTTCAGATCGTTTGGGTATTGTGTGGCTCTCATTAGTTTGGGTATTGTGTGGCTCTCATTAGTTTGGGTATTGTGTGGCTTTCAGATCGTTTGGGTATTGTGTGGCTCTCATTAGTTTGGGTATTGTGTGGCTCTCATTAGTTTGGATATTGTGTGGCTCTCATTAGTTTGGGTATTGTGTGGCTCTCATTAGTTTGGGTATTGTGTGGCTTTCAGATAGTTTGGGTATTGTGTGGCTCTCATTAGTTTGGGTATTGTGTGGCTTTCAGATCGTTTGGGTATTGTGTGGCTCTCATTAGTTTGGGTATTGTGTGGCTCTCATTAGTTTGGGTATTGCGTGGCTCTCATTAGTTTGGGTATTGTGTGGCTCTCATTAGTTTGGGTATTGTGTGGCTCTCATTAGTTTGGGTATTGTGTGGCTCTCATTAGTTTGGGTATTGTGTGGCTCTCATTAGCTTGGGTATTGTGTGGCTCTCATTAGTTTGGGTATTGTGTGGCTCTCATTAGCTTCATGATGCCCATCCCTCGCCTATACAATTTTGACAAATAAATATTTGTATTAACTTTTTATAAGAGTTCCCTACTTTACATAATATTTAAGTATGGCCACTCTAAAGTTTTTCTTCATCAACTTTTCTCATTATCTTCCTTGAGATCGTAAAGCCCTACTTCTAGAGATAATGAAGTAACTTAACATTTACAAAGGGTTGTCCATTAATTCTGTCAAACGGGGAGAGATGTTGTGTAAATTATGCGTCTATGGGAAGGGGGAGGGGGGGGGGGTAGTGCACAGTAGGAGGGCAATTGAAGGTGTATTCTGATATATAAGTATTAACCTATTTTGGATAACTATTCTAATAAGTGAAATGTAAAGATTAGGTCGACTAAATAGATCTATTTTATAATTTTAAAGTTTTCATTTTTTATTTTCAAGGAAAAAATGATATTAAAATGTATTAAAGTACCCGTCAGACCAAATTGATCCATAGGACCGGTGAAGCAGCGTTCGACAGTTTCTGTGGCCACGGCATATTAGGTGATTGTGTGGCCAGCACTATGCACGGCTGCTTTTACTTTACCCCAACTAAAGTTAAGTACCCATCATAGCTGTGTAGACTCAGTCAGGGACACCCTCAAATCCTGGGGAAAAATCCTAGCCTCCACCAGGATTCGAACCCAGGACCTTCGGATCGCCACTCGACCGCTCGGCTACCTTGCCCCATATTAAAACGTATAGCCCTATACTAATTATTAGAGAAGTAGCCAGGATTACAAGTTGGGGGTGGCAAATAGTGCAAGGTAAGAGTGATAGGAAGACAGGGAAGGCAACTAGTATAAAAGTGCGGGGGGGGGGGGGCAATAATGCAAGAAGGATTTGTGAACGAACGGTGCACAATTTCTCAGTAGGCCTACTGAGCGAACAACTATTATTGTATCAAAATATCAATAGTGTAACGTACTATTAGATTCATTCATTATTTCAATGACAATAATTTAGTAAACAAAAAAACAACAAGAAATATAGTTAAAATCCTAAAATTGGAAAAAGAATAGGGGAGGGGATGATTGGATGGGGTGTAACAAGGGGCCTTCATGCCCCCCCCCCCCTTGTGGCTAAGCCTATGGGGAGCTATAATCAATTAAAATCTGTAGAATAAGTATAAACAAGTATATACAATTATTTATAGACCTTTCAAACTCTAGTCCATTCTATTTCCAACGTAAAAATCCAGCGTATAATATTTTGTTCCACTACTGAGATTATTGATCGATTGCTTTGATGAGCTCCTCTGTTGAGGGCAGAGCATCAAGTTGATCCAACACTGGTGAAAATTGGATTCTAGCCAGGGCAGAGTCAGAGACTCTATGTTGCATAGATTTCCCGGTAGTAGTCATATTAGCGCTGCTTCTGTTTTGTTCAGTGATCACCTCGCCTGTCCTTTACTTGGGTGTGGGCGGACTTTGAGATGAGTGGCCCAGTGGCCTTTTTTATGCCTTCATACATTTTTGTTGCATCTTCCTGACCGGCAGCCGATTGACTGCTTCTGCACAGATCTACCCAATATGTGTTGGCGCAAATACGTGCAGTCTGGCATCAAACATCTACCTGGAATCTCAATGCGACTTTCGGATTGCTGGTAAACCGTGGACATGATATTCTCACTCCGCCAGCAGCAAGAGAAATGGGAGGAGCAGAAAGCTCTCTTCATTGCCTACATAAATATGACGATCTGACAAAGACATTTGACCTAGTATGGCGCAACGGACAATTCAGTATACTGAAAATACTGAAAAAAAATGGATGTTCGCCCCAGCTACTCAGCATAATAAATTGACACTTTCCAAGACAAGATGCATAACCCAGTTTTCTTTGATGTCGCCACCCCAGAACCCATCCCAGTGAGTAACAGGGGTGCTTCCTGACACCAACACTCTTTCGTATTTTGTTTTCTGTACTACTACAACAATCTGTATTGAGGGAAATACCTTTGGATGTTGTAGAGTGTAGAGGATTACACCTACCTTGTGAAAGTAATATTTGTTTGTTATAATTTTCAAGGTGTGAGGAGGGTCATTGAAAGTTTTACAATTGTTGACAAGGGGGACGGGGTAGGTGAATTGTGCCAAATAATTGTTCTATAAATTAATGGACGTCCCTCAAGAAACAATTGTTTAAACAACAACACAGTTCAAACCAGCCATAAAAAACTACTTTAAAAAAAATAGTATAACAAAAAAAGCTTAGTTACAAATATATGAGACCTAGTTTTTTAATTCTAAAAAAAAATACATATTTAAAATTGTTTCTAAAATTGATCGATTTTTTTTTAGAAGGGCACTGAAAATTAACAATATTTTTTTAACAATATTTTAACATTTTAAAATTTCATGTGAAAAAGAAAATCGTGTTCACAAAGTAAAAAAGTTGGTAAACAATTTTATGATTTGTTATTTATTTTTATTTTTCAGATTGATTGGTCTGTTGAAATTATTTTTACAACTACAATTTATGCAAGTTCTACAGTAAACGTTGAATGTGGCAATCATATAAGCTTATTCACTATACAAATAGTATTTCCCGAAACTAGCTGATTGTAACAGAAGCCGATGATTTAAAAAAATATTATTGTTACAACGACAAGTTATGCAAGTTCTACAGTAAACGTTGAATGTGGCAATCATATATTCACTATACAAATAGTATTTCCCGAAACTAGCTGATTGTAACAGAAGCCGATGATTTAAAAAAATATTATTGTTACGTTTACTCATTTGGCACGGTGGTCGAGCGGCATCGCGTTCAACTGGCGAACTGAAGTCTTGGGTTCGAATCCTGATAAATGCTAGCGTTTGTTCTCGTGGGTACCTGACTTTAATTGGGGTAGGGTTGGGGAACTGGTGAACGCTGCTTCACCGGCATTATAGATCAATTTACTCACTCTGACGGTATACCTGACTTCGATCTACTGGGTTTTTTTATCATAAGAATGGGAATTTCTATAGCGCTTCTATCCATGCTATTAAATTAGCATGCTCAGTGCGCTCTTGATGTGATTTGCACTGGAAGATGTATTAGCCAAAGAGAAAGGTCTTTAAGTTCTTTTTAAAAGTTAATCTTTTCTCTTGTTTAGAGAATTATTTAAAATTTTGCACTTTTCTCGTAAAATGTATTTTGTGTCCATCTTATGATAAGAAAAGAACAGCATGTTTTAGTTAGTAAGCGAAACATCTTACTTCTACAAATGAAAGAATTGTTGATATACCGGCTTCTCTTACATAATATATTTTTAGTACATCAATCGGATCTTTAAATGGGGTTTTGTCAATGTGTGCCATAAACAGTAAAGAAAAAATAAGTTATAAAATCAATTTGTGGTGGTTGCGGTGGAAACATGTAGCTAAAAATTTTATAAAATGTGTTTCCTATTCTAAACTAGGAATAAAGGAAGGAGACACAGAGAGGGAGAGAGAGAGAGAGAGAGAGAGGGAGAGAGAAAGGGGATAAGCTAAATAAAATCGAATACGAAAAATATTGGGAATGTACATTTAGACTGTTCAATAGCGATTGACCATCGCGCGCCTTACCATAGAGTGTACAGAAAAAAATGGTAAAAAACGTATTTTTAGGTGGTTAGAAAAATTTAATGAATGTATTGCCAATGTATTAACGTCTATGTATCAAGTTTAAGATCAATAGAATTTTAGAATGGCGGGAATGGGTTCAATAAGCCTTTCGAAGATCGAGTCGGTCTGTCGCCAGCCACCCAGCCAGAAACATAGTTTTGCGAACAAGCGAATAAAGGATTTCAAATGTTCTCGAAAGAGTTCTAGCCCGGGTTGTTTAATGAATGGTGTCAACTGGAACAACTGAAGCGACCAGTGGCGTAGCTAGGGTCCTCTGCGCCCGGGGACATGACACAAAGTCTGCGCCCCTTCTCGGACCGACCAAGAAATAAATTTTGAAATTTTACGGTTTATATGGTTCATTTTCGAAGCATCTGGTATTTTAATGAAATAGAAAACAGACTAATAAGTCTCTTTATGATTGTAAACAATTTATTTGAAAAAAAAAATTCTACTAATTATACATGACTGGAATAGACATACATAGTCTACAACAAATTGATTCTCCTTGATTTGACTGTCGCAAACTCGTCAACACGTTGTCAAAATTAATATTTTCAAGTGTTTCTCTTTCGATGCTAAGGAGTGCAAGATCACTTACACCAGGGGTTGGCAACCTTTTGCTAATTGTGTGCCAAACTTGGATTTCTAAACCGTTCAGCGTGCCAACAGCCTAAAAGTCAACATGCATTATTATACTTGTTTTATCTTTTTTTTTATAAGACAATTTAACTGCGTAGCAAGACCAAGGCCAAAAGCAAAGGAAAGTTATGGAAAAAAACGGTAAAGCGTTTTATATTTAATAACAATAATTAACGCATTTGTGATTATCAACCTTTTATTTGCATTTATACCAAAAAATAATATTACCAAACTTTCACATTTTTGGTAATGATTTTGTAAATGTAAGGGGGGGGGGGGGGAATTAACTGAGTTTGACAGTGAGAGCAGGTATGGGCAAGTGTGTGCGTGTGATTGCATTATATAACACACAATTAAATTAATGTACATATATTTACATTTATATACAAGGGGAGGGGACGGGTATATCTGTGCATACCTATATTGTGGTAGGCAGGTAGGATTAGCTACCTGGATGAACCAATACTAAAAACTACAATTACTAGCTAACTATACTAAATACTAGACTATACACAGAACAGCAAACGACAAATAAACAAACATAAACAACGTACACTACAACAATGTATCTATCTATCAAGGGAACAAATAAATTTTTCATAATACACAAGTTTATTCAAATATAAGCCCTAACCATCAATATCAACAACAACTAAATAAATCCATCGTCTACCAACGCCCTTTCTAACTAAATAAATCACAATCTCTACCAACTCTTAATTCACATACTACAAAATCATAATTCAACTCTTCTCATCACTTAACACACTATCTAATATCTAACTAAGAAAATATATACAAGAGACCTAGCAATTTCTAACATCTAACTTAAAAATAATATATAACCAGAGAATAAATATATACAAGAGACCTAGCAATTTCTAACATCTAACTTAAACCAACATATAACAAGAGACTAATTTAAAACCAACATATAACACGAGACTAATTTAAAACCAACATATAACACGAGACCAACAAGGTAGGTTTTACCCGACCTAATTAATAAGAATAAATATAAAAAGCAAACGTTAGGTCAACAATAATAAATATATTCTACACAATATGGCGGAAACACATTAAAAAATGGCCGCCTCCTTGTATGTTCGCTGTCTATTTAATGTACTTCGAAAATCCCCATATTATCTTACCCATCCCACAAAATAACTAATCATCCTGTCAAATTGTTAACATTAAGACAACAATGAACAGTTTATCGTACATATTTTAACAATGAAAGTAATAGAACTATATAATAACTCAAAACTTACGGGACTCTTAAGAGATGCAATGCCGGGCCACACACAATAAGAAGGCCAAACACTGACCAGAAAGGAATTAAATAGCCCTCTAGGGCGAATCGACAACTATTACTGAATTACTGACCAATCCGATTCAAATAGGATTAAAAAACAGACCAATCAGAACCAGGCAAGGTGACCAGGCGCTCAAAAATAATTAGTTAAAAAAATGTTAAAAGTGTGCTTCATATTATAAGTAAAACGAAGACCTCTAAATATATAAACAATCTAATTAAACTAAACTATATATATATACAAACTACAATACCTTTCCTACTAATTACTAATAACCATCTTCCCCCACAATAATCGTTAACAAAGTTATTTACCTAAAACGGACAAGTTTTGGTACAGAATTTAGTAATTAACAAGGAAAATATAGCAAAAAAAACACAATCATACACCGTAGACTGGTATAGTAAAAAAACAACAAAAATACAACGTAAACTGGTCACCAGTTCACATAAACATTATCATTTGGTTGTCCAGATAAGGATCTAGCAACTGATAATATTGAAGATAGTTTATTCTCAGTTTAACTGAGATTGTCTTAAATTAGCTCAATGCTATAAAAAGTTATCAGATAACTATAGTAGAGCGGAATTCGTATGTAGTAATCATACAAACTGGGTAGTTAATGTAATGTTTAAAAAATGTGCATGAAAGGTTTTAGTCATATAGATCTATTATTTATATAATTTTCGACTATATTTTACAGTTTGGTCATTATAACGTTATAAGTTGTAGGCCATTTAGTCTATTATTAAAGAAAAATAAGAAACACAATATTAGAAATAATAGCATAAATAAAACGGGTAAATTATATCCCTTTAATTCAAATAAAGTTTCTAATTTTGATTCAATATTGATGCCAAATAAGTTATGTTTTGTAATATAACATAGCCTATATTTCTGACTAATTTTTTTTTTATTAATCCAGCATTATGGTATTTATTACAATATTTAATTATTAGAGATATACAATTGATTTCCGTTAAACAGTTGTAGATAAACATTTCCTGCATTAATTGTTTGTCCATTTAACCCACTTGATTTAACCCATCCTTAAATAAATGCGTTCAACTAACTGAAATATGTCGCTCTGTCATTCAGAAACATCGTCTTCAACAGTCAGTTTTCCTCATTAAGAACTGGAAAATGTTTGCTTTTTCATCAATTAAAAAAACATCTTTTTTCATCAATAAAAAAAAACACCTCTTGGAAGTCTCTCGCTCTGCCTGCCAAATTTGGCACGCGTGCCCTAGGTTGCCGACCCCTGAATCACACGATCTTGTCTCATTGAATAAATAAGACAAAATAATCCTCAGTTTGCTGAAGGACCGCTCACAGCTTGCAAATGAAACAGCAATCGTTAGAAGTATTTGCAGTGAAATGCGCAGATCCAGAAATACGTCATCTCCATATGGAACAACAAAACCAAGAAGATCCAAAGGCTTTTCCGGTAGAAATTCAGTCCGGGCACCGAGAAGCATTTTGCAGTTTCCGATTCCTGTGCACAATTCGTGACCATTGACGTTAGTGTCGTAGAAATTTTGCAATCTTGACGAATTGTATCGACATTTGTCTCAGCGAGAAGAGTTTTGACGTCGAGTAAAAATCCAAATTTGGTGTTTAGCTTTTTTAGACGTAAAAACCGTATTGATATCTCCTGAGTTTATCAATTAGCCTACGCTGTTCATAACACGTGCAATGTCTTCTTCTGCAGAAAGTCATGCAACTCTTTTGCTAATCCTTCTGTCAACCTCGATTCCCAAAGTTGCGCATCTTGTTTTTCCATTGTCTACCGCAACCTGGCTCAAATTATCACGAATATTGACAAGTTCTTGCTCCAGCGATTCAAGATCAGATGCTTGCTGCTTCCTTGAAATTCATAGGATCCTGCAACCGTTTCTGAACACGATCAATTTTTCCAAGTATGATGTTCCAGAAATGTAACAAAACTAGGAAGTTAAAATTTAATATACCTGCCAGCAAAGTTTCTGCATCACTTCTGGTGTCAGGCGTCATAGTTGCATCTTCTGATAATTATTCCAACAGCCCTACTAGTTCATCTAGTCCTTCATAAATAGCTTTAACAGCTTCTGATCGTGCACTCCAGCGTGTTACAGACTCTCTCTACACTGTGATTGACACTGATTGGCACAACTCTTTTTAATTCTCCCCTACGAGTTGTTGAATGAGAGAAAAACAAAAATATACTTTCAACTGTTCCAAAAAATGTGATAAGAACTGGATCCTGTTTAGCTGAGTGTAATCATGCTAAGTATATTCAACTTGAAATTATCCAACCTGTATAATTGTTAAAACAAGAAGCAACTTTCAGTATATGAAAAATAATATTGAAACCCGAACTGATCTTTGTTTAAAAAAAAAAAAAAACGCCATCAGCAATCCTACATTGTGGAAGTGGATGTGTCATTTGTTATATGAGTAGAATGGCGCCCCTTAATGCTCAATGGGGGCGCCAAAATCATGCTTGCCAACTGGTTTGTAATGAAGATATTTGTGGAGCTCCAAAATTCAATCTTGCAAACGTATTTGGGATACATTAGTTTACATAAAAATAAAATTAAAAAATTAGTTCTAATTCTCATTTTGGCGCCCCCTAACGTGGCGCCCGGAGACATATGTCCCCCCCCCCCTGCCCCTCTCTAGCTATTATTTAGCCAGTAAATTTGAATGTTATTATTGTACATAGCTGCAAGCATTAACATTAATTCTTTCGGTATTCTGTCTTTAAATATTTCGAGTTTATTTTTTTATAGTGAGCAAGATCCTAGGACCTAGACTGACAGAAAACCCGGATTTGTAGCAATACACTTTCACTTTTCTATATAGTCCTAAACTTACTATAATTAGAATAAATCTATAAGATAAGAATAAACCTATGCCTGCTTTTAGCTTTTTTTATAAGTATTTTGGTTAACTTTAAAAAGAACTAAAACATTATTTATAAGTCTATAACAACACGATAGCTAGAGAAACAGTTTTTATTAATGGCTCAAAATCAATATTAATAGCTGTAACTGTTATAATGAACTGCCCTGTCAACTACTAATTTATAATTTATAGAACAGACCTACCGATTAGCACTAATAATAAAAAATAGATACTTGCTTAAGAAATAGAATAGTAGCATTCGTTCAGCCGCATAAAATAATAATAATAATGGTTATTTATATAGGGCTTCTATCCATGCTATTTTAGCATGCTCAGTGCGCTCTAGAAGATTATTACGTCCTCTAGTCCCAAAACTGCAGAGCGGCAAGGATCGGTCGGTGCTAGGGATAGAACCCGCGACGTATCAATTGGTTTTGGTTGACAGTCCGGGGGGAGATGAGGAGATATGAATGAAAATAGGTAAAATATGTTGACATTAGCTTAACGCCTATGTGCAAAATTTCAGTTGTATTGGATGACAGGAAGTGGGTCAAATAGAGGGAAATTTGTCACTCTGGTGTGTTCAATAAAGATTTACTTAAGCACACCGTAACTTGTGATATGAAACGTTTAAAAAAAAATATATACATATTTGAGGTTGTGCTCAGAGGATGTAGCTGAACATTAGAAGGAAAGTGCTGTCACCAGCTTATCGTCTATGTGCCAAGTTTCAGCTCTATAGGATGCCTGTCCATCAGCCTTGAAACTCGCCAGAAACATACAAAAGCGAGATTATGATTTCAAAAGGAACATTTGTTAGACAAAAGAGCGAATATGCCTTCAAGCTATTTTAGCATATAGAAAGCATTGACAATGAAATTGAAAAGTAGTTACAGAATTAGTAAAAACAAATAACAGTAACTGAACAATCGTATTTGAATTCCCATATTGATGGAACGAAGTAAACAAATAAGAAGAAAAAAAAACAGCTTACAAAAAAAAATCATTGACAAACGTAAGAAAAACCAAAGGATTTAGAGCTTATATGTTCTTTTTCCGTGCGCATCCAATATAGCTGTCTTAAATTACTTCTGCGCTCCCACGTTTGCCTAAATGTTTCCGCTGTATACAACTTTCGATATTAATTTTAATTTTTCATTAAGAAAATTATAGCGACAGTACAAAAGAGAATCGATAATTTCGAAAAGAAGTAATTTGAGTCATCGAATAGCAGAAATATAAAAGCAAGCGGTCCATCTTATTATAGTCTTTGGAAAAACACACAACTTATATGAAATTTAGTTCTAGTTAAAACTTTATACTAAAACATATTGTGTATTGGACGAAACCACTGATCTATAAATAAAATGGGTATAGCCCCATAATAAATGTGTATGTGCCATTGAGGCGGCTAACGACTCTACAATTTTCTACAATTCACATATCCTTAAAAGCGAGTTATAGGAATAAACCACCTTTAAATAGAAAAAATCATTTCAATAAAAGAGAAGTCTTTGTGTTTCAACATATTAAACTTAGTGCTAAACACTCACACTTTGTGTCTAAGGATATACACTTTGTGTTTAAACATATTAAACTTAGTGCTAAACACTCACACTTTGTGTTTTAAGATATACACTTTGTGTTTCAACATATTAATCTTAGTGACTAAACACTAACACTTTGTGTTTAAAGATATACACTTTGTGACTAAACATATTATACTGAGTGTCTAACATTCACACTTAGTGTTTAAACATATCAAACTTAGTGTCTAAACATTAATTCTTTGTGTTTAAACATATTAAACTTAGTGTCTAAACATTAATTCTTTGTGTTTAAACATATTAAACTTAGTGTCTAAACATTCACACTTTGTGTTTAAAGATATACGCTTTGTGTTTAAACATATTAAACTTAGTGATAAACATTCACACTTTGTGTTTGAAGATATACACTTTGTGTTTAAACATATTAAACTTAGTGCTAAACATTCACACTTTGTGTTTAAAGATATACGCTTTGTGTTTAAACATATTAATCTTTGTTTCTAAACACTCACACTTTGTGTTTAAAGATATACACTTTGTGTTTAAACATATTAAACTTAGTGTTAAACAACTCAATCTTTGTGTGTAAAAAATTAAATCTTTTTTTTTATTTTTAAAGATTCAAAGTTTGTATTTCAACACATCATACTTTGTATTAAATCAACCCACATATTAATTATTCAATTCACACTTTGAGTTTAAAGAATTCACACTTTGCATTTAAACAATTCACACTTTTTATTTAAGCAATTCACACTTTGTATGGGGGAAGGGGACTGAGTAGGGGGGGGGCATATTTGGCATATTTTTTTCAAAAATAGAGTTGTTTAGCTTTTGTTAAAAATAGCTTGTTAAACCTAATTGTAACAAAAATGCATGAAATAAAATATAAAAAATGACGGTTTTGTACTGAAATATTGAGTTTGAAATGTGTGTGTCGACTCAATTTCTTTGTCGATTCTTTGCCTTTAAATGCGTTTTTCTCAATAAGTGTTTTTTTGTTGTTTTTGTGCTATGATAATTGTAAAATAATGACAAGCATTTAAGATAATATGTTGCAATTTTGTATGTAGCTTTATATATTATATCTAGAAGTACTAGATTGGGTTTTAAGGTGAATGTATAATTAGTTTGTCTGTAAAATGTATTAAAAGAAAAAAAAATCATGAATTTTATACAAAATTTCAATACTAAAATTAAAAAATTCATAAAAAAAATACTTTTAACAATATTCAATTAAAATTGTGTCTAGTACCTAAAATGGTAATAGTACTACATAAAAACACTATTGAAACTAAAATATCTATCATACTTTTTAAAATTGTATAACTTTTGTAATGACTTTTTTTTTCAAAATGGCGGCCGTAACCATGGCAACCATGTTTTTGTAATAAAAATTACTTATGTTTTTATCAAGGCCACTCAAGATATATATGTATATGCAATTAAAAATCATTTTGGTCCAGTAATAACTGAATTAAATTTTTTAGTCCCATTTCCCCTTAAGCAATTAACCCTTTGAATTTAATTAATTCACACTTTTTGTTTAAACAATTCACACTTTGTATTTAAGCAATTGGCCCTTTGTATTTAATTAATTCACACTTTGTGTTTAAACAATTCACACTTGTATTTAAGCAATTAACCCTTTGCATTTAATTAATTCACACTTTGCATTAAATTGATTTACTATTTGCATATAATTAATTCACACTTTGCATTAAATTGATTTACTATTTCTATATAATTAATTCACACTTGTATTTAATTATTCACACTTTGTATTTAAACAATTCACACTTTGTGTTTAAACCTTAACATTTAAGTTCTGTTTCGCCAAGCTTATAAATATGAAAATATCATGAAAATTAATTAAATTATTTCAAACATTGTGCAGATACATTCATGCATAATTTTAGTAAAATAACCAAACACCTTTCAGAATTTTTGTGAACTAATAATAAAATACTTTAGTGTTTTTATGTATACAGTCGTAAAACATTATTCAACAGACAAACTTTCCATGAAAGTAAAGATCCTGCTAAAAGCAACAGGAATATTGCGCTATCTAAAAAACCTTCTTTTCTGGATAGAATCGTCATCTCATTAGCGAGCAAATTGTTTCTTTTATTTTTAAAGTATTGGTTATATTCGGCTTTAAAAGTGCTAACATTTCTGATTCGGTGCCATTTTCTCTAGTTCTGCTCTAATTTACAAGTGTTTTCCTTATTCGCCCAGACTTCATCAGTACTTTCTCTAATTCTCACATTACCAGTGCTTTCTATTATTTGACACCACTTCATCAGTGCGTTCTCTAATTCTGCGCCTTTTTACCAGTGCTTCTCTAATTTGGCGCCATTTTACCAGTGCTTCTCTACTCACTTAACCAGTGCTTCTCTATTTTGGCGCCACTTAATGAGTATTTTCTCTAATTTTGCGCCACTTAACCAGTGCTTCTCTAATTTGACACCACTTTACCAGTGCTTCTCTAATTCTGCGCCACTTTACTGCTTTCTCTTATTTTGTGCCACTAAATCATGCATTCTATTATTTAGTGCCACTTAACCAGTGCTATTAAATTTGGCGCCACTTTAGTAGAGCGGCTCTAATTCGGTGCCACTTACTAGTTCTTTCTCTAATTCTGTGCCACTTTATCAGTGCTTTCTCTAATTCGACGCCACTTCATCAGTGCGTTCTCTAATTCTGCGCCACTTTACCAGTGCTTCTCTAGTTTGGTGCCATTTAGCCAGTGCTTCTCTTTTTGGCGCCACTACGCCAGTACTTGTTCTTTTTTGGCGTCACTTAATGAGTATTTTCTCTAATTTTGCTCCACTTAACCATGCTTTATCTAATTTGACACCACTTTACCTGTGCTTCTCTAATTCGGCGCCACTTTACTGCTTTCTCTTATTTTGTGCCACTAAATCATGCTTTCTATTATTTAGTGCCACTTAACCAGTGCTATTTAATTTGGCGCCATTTTAGTAGTGCGTCTCTAATTCGGTGCCACTTACTAGTGCTTTCTCTAATTCGGTGCCACTTTATCAGTGCTTTCTCTAATTCGGCGCCACTCACCAGTGCATTTTTTTGTTCGGCGCCACTTTACAAGTGCTATCTCTAATTCTGCGCCATTTTATTAGAGCATTCTCCTTCTTTGCGCCACTTCACCAATGCTTTTCTAATTTGGCGCCTTTTTACCAGTGCTTCTCTAATTTGGCGCCTTTTTACCAGTGCTTCTCTTTTTTGGCGCCACGTAATGAGAATTTTCTCTAATTTTGCGCCACTTAACCAGTGCTTCTCTAATTTGACACCCCTTTACCAGTGCTTCTCTAATTATGCGCCAATTTACTGCTTTCTCTTATTTTGTGCCACTAAATCATGCTTTCTATTATTTAGTGCCACTTAACCAGTGCTATTAAATTTGGCGCCACTTTAGTAGTGCGTCTCTAATTCGGTGCCACTTACTAGTGCTTTCTCTAATTCGGTGCCACTTTATCAGTGCTTTCTCTAATTCGACGCCACTTCATCAGTGCGTTCTCTAATTCTGCGCATCTTTACCAGTGCTTCTCTAGTTTGGTGCCATTTAGCCAGTACTTTCTCAAATTCTGCGCCACATTACCATTGCTTTCTATTATTTGATGCAACTTCATCAGTACTTTCTCTAATTTTGCGTCACTTTACCAGTGCTTTTTCTAATTATGCTCCGCCATTTTACCATCGCTTCTCTAATTTGGCGCCATTTTACCAGTGCTTCTCTAATTCGGCGCCATTTTACAGTGCTTCTCTAATTTGGCGCCATTTTACCAGTGCTTCTCTAATTTGGCGCCATTTTACCAGTGCTTCTCTACTTTTGTGGCACTTAACCAGTGCTTCTCTTTTTTGGCGCCACTACGCCAGTACTTGTTCTTTTTTGGCACCACTTAATGAATGTTTTCTCTAATTTTGCGCCACTTAACCATGCTTTATCTAATTTGACACCACTTTACCAGTGCTTCTCTAATTCAACGACGCTTTACTGCTTTCTCTTATTTTGTGCCACTAAATCATGCATTCTATTATTTAGTGCCACTTAACCAGTGCTATTAAATTTGGTGCCACTTTAGTAGTGCGTCTCTAATTCGGTGCCACTTACTAGTGCTTTCTCTAATTCGGCGCCACTCACCAGTGCATTCTCTAATTCGGCCCCACTTTACAAGTGCTTTCTCTAATTCAGCGCCATTCACCAGTGCTTTTTCGGCGCCCTTTCTGTGGTTAAACAGGAGCTTAAGGAATAGCATTATAAAACATACATATATTTTTTATATTTCTTTTGCTTGTGCACTCTAGACTTATTGTCTCTTGTGCACTTTGATCTGAATATAGAGCTATTAGTTTCGCTCAATTATTATAATGTTCAACAAAATAAAAGAAACATTTTTTATAATTATTATTAGTTGTATGAAATTGTCAGTGAAATATTTGGACACAATAGAATAAAGAAATAACAGAACACCGAAACTTGAGCTCAATTGTTAACGATGTAAACCTACAATTTTTAAATGGCAAGGGTTGGCGAAAAACTGACTTTAATTGAAGTAAAGTATTTTACACTAGTCAGTTATAAAATATAGAACATAAAAACCAGCAATAGAATAAACAATATAAAAAACAGTTATAGAATATAGAACATTTAAAACTTTTATAGAATATAGAATATAAAAAACAGTAAAAGAAAAAAAGATTATATTATTATCGAACATTTTTGCAACAAAGGAACATATAGAACAGTTATAGAACATAGTGTTAATTGTAATTTTTAAATGTTAAAATTTTAAACTGTTGATATTCAAATTGTGTAATGAAACTAAGAGCTGAAAATATATTAGCTAGTCTAGACAAATATTCTTCTAGTTGATCTTAAAAGGCTCATGAAATTATTTATTAAAATTCGTCAATAAATTATAAAAAATATTCTGACATAATTAATATTAGCGAAAATTGACTACTGAGAATGTTTTTAACCAATCTCTAAACATATCATATTTACTATTCACAAGTATTCCTATTTACCATTCTCTAAACACGTCCCATTTACCATTCTCTAAACACGTCCCATTTACCAATCTTTAAACACGTCCCTTCTACCAATCTCTAAATACACCCTATTTACCGATCTCTAAACACACCCTACTTATCAATCTCTAAACACTTCCTATGTACAAATCTCTAAACACATTCTATTTACCCTTCTCTAAACACATCCCATCTACCAATCTCTAAACACATCCTATTTACAATTCTCTAAACACATCCCATCCACCAATCTCTAAACACACCTTATTTACTAATCTCTTAACACGTCTCATCTACCAATCTCTAAACATTGCCCATCTACCAATCTCTAAACACTGCCCATCTTCCATTCTCTAAACACATCTCATCTACCAATCTCTAAACATTGCCCATCTACCATTCTCTTAACACATCTCATCTACCAATCTCTAAATACGTCACATTTACCATTCTTTCAACACGTCCAATCTACCAAACTCTAAATACGTCCCATTTACCATTCTTTCAACACGTACAATCTACCAATCTCTAAATACGTCACATTTACCATTCTTTCAACACGTCCAATCTACCAAACTCTAAATACGTCCCATTTACCATTCTTTCAACACGTCCAATCTACCAATCTCTAAATACGTCACATTTACCATTCTTTCAACACGTCCAATCTACCAATCTCTAAATACGTCACATTTACCATTCTTTCAACACGTCCAATCTACCAAACTCTAAATACGTCCCATTTACCATTCTTTCAACACGTCCAATCTACCAATCTCTAAATACGTCACATTTACCATTCTTTCAACACGTCCAATCTACCAATCTCTAAATACGTCCCATTTACCATTCTTTCAACACGTCCAATCTACCAATCTCTAAACACATTCAATCCACTAAATTACTTTACACTAATTTTACTATTTTACTCAACTTGCCCACTGCTAATTCACAAAAAAATATTTTAATTATTTTACTTAACTTATTCTCTACTAGTTCACCAAACACTAATTATTTCACTCACCTAGCCCACTGCTAACTCACCAAACAGTTTCTTAACTATTTCAGTACTTTATCCTCTGCTATTTTACCATAAACTCTCTTTATTAGACATTTCATTATAAACGTATGATTTGCGTATACTGGTCTAAACATATGATTTTTTACATTTGCTTACAAATTGAATTATAAAAACGTACACAGATGATTACTTTTTAATGGTTTGAAGTTTGAAATGAACAATCATATTTTCGATGAATGGAATAGCGAAAATAAAATAAAAAATTGAATATTGAAGTTGTGAACTTGAAGTATGCAGCGTATCACACGTTGAATTTGTGAACTTGAAGTTTGCAGCATCTCAGATTTTAAATTTTTGAACTTGAAGTATACAGCATATCAAACGTTGAATTTGTGAACTTGAAGTATGTAGCATATCAAACGTTGAATTTGTAAACTTGAAGTATGCAGCATATAATTTTATAAATTTGTGAACTTGAAGTATGCAGCATATCAGATTATAAATGTTTAAACTTGAAGTATGCAGCTTATCAAACGTTGAATTTGTGAACTAGAAGTATGCAGCATATCAAATTATAAATTTGTGAACTTGAAGTATGCAGCATATCAGATTATAAATTTGTAAACTAGAAGTATGCAGCATATCAAACGTTGAATTTGTGAACTTGAAGTATGCAGCATATCAGATTATAAATTTGTAAACTTGAAGTATGCAGCATATCAAACGTTGAATTTGTGAACTTGAAGTATGCAGCATATCAAACGTTGAATTTGTGAACTTGAAGTATGCAGCATATCAAATTATAAATTTGTGAACTTGAAGTATGCAGCATATCAAACGTTGAATTTGTAGACTTGATGTATGCAGCATATCAAACGTTGAATTTGTGAACTTGAAGTATGCAGCATATCAAATTATAAATTTGTGAACTTGAAGTATGCAGCATATCAAATTATAAATTTGTGAACTTGAAGTATGCAGCATATCAAACGTTGAATTTGTGAACTTAAAGTATGCAGCATATCAAATTATAAATTTGTGAACTTGAAGTATGCAGCATATCAGATTATAAATTTGTAAACTTGAAGTATGCAGCATATCAAACGTTGAATTTGTGAACTTGAAGTATGCAGCATATCAGATTTGTGAACTTGAAGTATGCAGCATATCAGTTTTTTAATTTGTGAACTTGAAGTATGCAGCATATCAAACGTTGAATTTGTGAACTTGAAGTATGCAGCATAAGGAACAAACCCCTTGGCATTCACCGCGTGCCTTAATAAGTGATTTACACCAAGGCGAACCCAGTGAACGCAAACAGGTGTTCTATCTCAATCTTATTGGCGAATAGATGTTCTATGTCAATCTTATTGGCGAATAGATGTTTTATCTCAAACTTGCGGACGAAAATATTTGTTGTTTCAATTTTACTGGCGAAAAGGTTTTTTTAATTTCTATCTTGCTGATAAAAAAAAAAATTATTTCAATTTTAATGGCAAAAATATTTTTGTTTAATTTTGCTAGCGAATTTTTTTTTTCCTTTTCAATTTTACTGTCTAAAATTAATTATTTTTATCTCAATCTTACTATTAAAATGATTTTTTTTTATTTTAATCTTGATTTTAATAAGATGTTTTCTGTCGAACTTATTGCTTTGACTTGGTGACAATTAAAACTTCTGTGATAGTAAGACTATAATATATGAACCAATTATTCTGATCATAAAAAATAAACAAACAATAAAACAATAGTCCAATAAATAATTTTGTACTCTGTTAACCTTTGACCTTAACGTATTTTTTAAGCGGACACAAAATGTTTAACTTACTACTATGCTTAAAACTAAATGTCAAAATTGTAAAGTAAGTAGCCTAATATAGAAAGGCATTTAGTGGAAATAAATTCACGTTTTAAAATATGACACAAGATTAATTGTACATTGTAATAAATAATAAAAATAATAATATACGATGGAAACGAATAAGCATGCATGATAAAAACCTAATCTGTAATTAGAATGAATTCAAAATCACAAGGAGACTACACGAAAATAAAGACTGGCATAATTCGACCAGCAAAAAGTTTCCTCGAAAGCTTCCATTGAACCATCCTATCAGCATCCAGGCAAACACAGAACTAACGGTGATCGAACTCCCATCCCCCTGCCAGTTGCCCAGTGACTCATAATGGTTCAAGACAAAGGGCCAGCACACAGCTATTGATTTTCTTTCATTCCCCGCCTGGCGTGGTCTGGTATCCCAGGCAAATTGTGGACGACACTGGACTGCCAGTTTAATAACCTCTTTTTTTTTTTTGGCGTTTTATCAGAATAGGAAAACACAAAATCAATATTCGCCTGACATAAAATAAGGTTACATATAAACACTTTAAAGAGGGGAATGACACATTGTGACCATTTAATACTGTCATGCTTTGAACTACTTATACGTTATGTGTTTTTTTAAGTGTTTATAATACATAACTATAATTATATTTAATGCCTTATTAAATACATAAATAAAAGAAACTGAAGTTCTTTCTATAAGTTGATAGAAGATTTGAATACTTTAATGTGTGCCGGATAACCCAGCACAAAGCGACACGTGACCTCCTACACAGTACACAGTACACATGATACTTGTGTGAAAAAATAATCAATACTTTTCTTTCTCTCTCTTTATTCAACTCACACTTTGTTCACTCATACAGACAGTTTCTAGTGTAACCTCTTTCTCTCTTTCTTTCTCTCTTTCTGTCTCTCTTTCTCTCTTTTTCTCTCTCTTTTCTTTCAGTTTCTATCTCATTCTCTCCCCTCTCTCTTTCCTTTTATCTTTCTTTTCCTTTCCCTCCCTTTTTCTCTCTCACTCTCTCAATATCTCTATCTATTACTCTCTATCTTGTGGTCTCTCTCTCTCTCTCTATGTTTCTCACTCGTTCATCTCCCTCTCTCTCTCTCTCTCTCTCTTTCTCTCTCTTTCTCTCTCTTCCGATCTCTCTCAATATCTCTATTACTATCTCTCTTTAGCTGTTACTCTCCTATCAACCTCTCTATTTCATTCTCTTTCTCCCAGCTTTCTCTTGCATTCTCTCTCATTGATTATTAGTAGAAATATTGAGGTCTAAAAAGTAATTACAAAAACAATGAACAAAGCCACACACATCTGAAAACTAGTATTGATTAGAGCTTGATTAAACAAACGAGTTATATTTGAATCAAATATACTTTTTAGTTTCTTAACTCTATAATTCTATAATAATTTTATTATATAATTGTAGATTCCTTTTGCTAATTAATTATCTTGAACTTTTTAAAGACATATGTTTACTTGGTAAGTATCACAAGAGCAAAAATATTTCCTAAACAAAAGATGATCTAAATATAATCTAACTATGATCTGTTTTATTCTTCTAACCAAAAAAAACAAAACCCCACAAAGAACCATAACAAACTTTTAGGCAATATTGCGATATTATGACTAAATGCAGTTATTTCATTACGTGTACTGGGTTGATTAGTTGTTGTTTTTTAAATCCAAAGAAATAATGACTGGGTAAGAGATTTTTTTTTTCAGTGGCAGAAAGCAAATTAACGATTGTTTTATTGTAGTCTTAGTTGTCAAAATGTCTATAATACGACATTTAGGAACTCTGTTTAGTTTCTCATTCATTTAAAAATAATTTAGATCTAGTTGCAGTGACCAACAATGATTGTCCAATAAATCATTTCGGAAATAACCAAACCACTTGATTATTGCACATTGAGTCACATGACCCAGTTCTGCCTATCAAAGCGTCAACTCAACGTTTCCCGCGAATTGGTCCTTAAATAAAAAAATGCTTGCAAAATATAAGGTTGGATTGATTCAGAACTAATTGAACTAATGTAATACATCAAGCAGAACGCGTTTTTAAAGATTACATAAAGAGGATCGGTTTAAAATATATACGTTAAAGCAAGTATTTTAACAGTATAAAAAAAAATGTTCAGCGTTGTTATTGAGTTTAGAAAGGTTTAGAAATTTTAAAATTTACATTTTTAAAATTATTTAGGCCTACGTTTACATTCTATGGATGTTTAGGCTTACATTCTAGAAAATATTTTTTCTTCGCATTCAGTTCATCATATTTGTTTTGGTTTCGCATAAAAAAAAAAAAAACTGAAACTTAAATTTAAAAAAAAAGGTTTCATAATTTGTTTTCGAACTTTATGCTTGTGAACCCCAAGGGGTCGTCTAACGTGTCTTTGTTCTAATTTCTCTTTGTTTTAATGTGTCTTTGTTCTAATGTTTCTTGTCTGATTACATTTCACGCACCCATAGATAAGCTCGCGCAGAGGGAACAATGGATTAGTAATTATCAATATTGTAGTTGAATTACATAATAAAACTTCATTGATATAGAAGACGAAATGCCTGGATGAAACAATAATGTACGTCAACAATAAAAAAGAAAAGAAAATTACAAGATCAGTAATTTGATGAAGCTATACACAATTTATTTTACTTTTTTTTATAAATTGTTACAATAATAATTTTGATTTTTTTTTATTATAGATGTGTCGTTTGTTTGTATTTTAATTATAAATAGTTTTACATGTTTTAATATAATGGTGTGTTTCGTTTAACTATACAAGTATTTTGTAATTTACTATAATTATGTTTTGTATTTAACTATAAATGTGTACCGGTACTTAATTAATTATAAATGTGTGTTTGTTTTAATTATAAACGCGTGTTAAATTTAATTATAAATGTGTCTAATTTAATTATAATAACAGTGTGTTTTATTTAATTAATTTAAATGTACTTTTAATTTAACTATAAAATACGTTTTATTCAATTATAATTGTGTATTGTAATTCATTATTTTTATGTGTTGTCTTAGTCATGTATAAAGGCCTACAATTTTTCAAACTGTCAAGCAGTCGTATCTTTAATCATTACGAATGCAACATAAAGCACACAATAAGAAAGTAGAAAGGAAGAATGTCATACAACATGAATATATAAAGTAAAAACAACGGTTGCTCTAATTGAAGACATAGAATTGAGTTTATCTTTTACACTATAGACGCTGTCTTTATACAGCAGATATGGCCGAGTACATATTATATGATAGTTGCGTATAAAACAACAGAGCGTAATAGTTCAGTATATTATAAAATGGAACAATCCCCCATCTGTTGAAAAATCTTCTTTAAAACAATATGCACATGAATAAGCAAGGTTTTGAATACTTTATTTAATGAATCTAAATGGTACAATTTATATATCATAAGAATAGCGCTACTTACCATTACCGGCAATCGGCCAACTTTGAGCTGTCATTTCTTGACTTGACGATGTTTTCTACGGTGTTCAAGATGTCTTCACTTCTTCTTTATTGTTGGAGCTGTCTTCTCTAATGTTGGAGCTGCCTTCACTAGTGTTAAAGCTGTCTTCTCTACTGTTGGAGCAGTCTTATGTCATGTCATTTTAATAGTCTTTCTGGAACATGGCGCTTTTATTGAGCTAAAACTGATTACCGCTCCTAAATTTTCTTTTTTAATAAACGTATTGAATGCCAGACTACATTTTGAGAGTGAGTGTTCATTTTCTTGGTTGTAATTGGGTTGGCGAATGACGTCACGTGACCACCATTAGCTGTCACGCCAGCCACCAAGCTTCCCCGCATAAAGAATACAGGAAGCACAGAGTGGAAGGGGAGATTATTGATCTTCATCGGCTTCCGTTCTACAGGGACGTCAATTCCCTTCAAATTAATCAGCTACAGTGGGGGGCGGGGGGGGGGGTATGTTCTCGGCCGTGTGTAAAAAGGGGTCTGTGTGTGTTTGTCTGCTCGATTCAATGCTGAATAATTTAGAGTGCTCTCTGTCCTACCTTATTCACGTAATAGTTCTGTCTACTAGTAATGCAAGTCGTCTTGCTCCTGTAGAGTCTATCGTAGATGAGTTGACTCAGTGTGTGAGTTGAATCAGTGTGTGAGTTGAATCAATAAATGCTTTAGAAAGAGAGAGAACCAAAAAAAGACAAATTACAAAATCAATATTAAGTATTTCAACATTTATCATATATAATGAACATTTTATTTTGCACAAACATAATGTAGATAGTCACAAAAGACAACCATTAAATATCCTAAAGACTTACCTCTTTTCCCGCTGAATGGCAGCAGTTTCTTCCCAAACTGTGGTCGTTTCTTGATGGAGACACAGCTGACACGTCCTCTCCTGTTTAATTCTCTCCCTGTTCTGCTGCTGTCCCAAGCAGAGCTTACTCTTCTGGCTTCGATCTGTTCCCCAGGCCACAGAATGTAAGCGGCGCTACGATTGGTGCCTTCGCTTCATGAATTATAGATCGTTGCCCGGTATTGGATGGTCCATCTCAAAACTTCCATTTCGTCACGTGACATGAATTCTTCGCTTTACGTGAGTAAAAAAAAAATAGGATGCCGCAGTGCTTTGGGACCCTACTAGGGGGTGTGTGACGTCACTGTGACGTTTGAAATTAACATAGTGGAGCCCCGTGCAGACGGACCCTGGGCTAATGATTAAAGCTGGCCCTCCGTTTTTTTTTCTTTCTCTCTTCTCCCTATATCTTGAGATGATTTTGTCTTTCCTACTGACTTCTTGTTATCTTTCTTCATTCAAAAATATTATCCTTGTATTTTTCTATTAGCTATAGTTGAGCTAATGTGATTGGTGGGTTCCTTTACAGCTAATTCTACTTTTGCTTAATGTGTAGAATCCCATTAATACATAATATCATTTTTTTTATATTGGTTATGTTCTGTTTAAGAGTCAATTCTATTCTTCCACTAAATATGATTTATTATAAGCGTTACGACAAAATTATAATTTATGAGACTATTTTCAAGTTCAAGTATACTAATCTATATCTATTTGTGAATGAAAACTCGTACAGCAATAAAATAACACCGATGATGTAAAAAAAAAATACTTTGAATGAAAGTTGTATAATGCTTTTAAAAATTACATCATGGATGTATATGTATGTATACATATATATATATACATATATATATGTGTGTTTAACTAGGTTTATTTGGCATCTGGACATTAGACGGCAGTTTAACTGTCTATAGTTAAAAAGATGCTTACATATTTAATGTACATAATGGTACTATGTTGTCGATGGGGGGTTGTACATATGCGTGTAAGAGTGTTGGTGTGTGTGTATGTGTAATTATGTATGTGTGTGTCCCCTCTATATGTGTGTGTTTTGCGTTAGTCTTTGTATGTGGATATGTAAGCATATATCTGTGTATGAAGGTTAAGACTTACTGTGTGTTTTTTAATGCTTTTAAACGCAGAAACGAGTTTTAAAATAAAAATTTAGCAAAGGGAGAGAAAAATCAAAGTGAACATTTTGAAATGTAATTTTTAAATATAATAAATGTGAACATAGGCATTTCAATACAACATTACTTTATAAATGTAATAATCCCTAGTAGTACGGTCGTTATATACATTTAATGTGCTGTTTTTAAGTGTGGCTTTAAATAAATGGTATTAAATGAAGATTAAAATAGGAGCGATCTGAAACATGAGGACGTCGAGTCACAGGTAATTTGTATCTATAGGATATTCTATGACGTAGATATGGACATCTATAATCTACTCTAAGCTGTAGATATGCATCTCTATAATATGTTTAAATATTTTACTAAAGGCTGTAGTTATACACATCTATTTGTCTCTATATTCTACCCTAGGATGTAGATATACACATTTATATGTTTCTAATTTCCGAATTTAGCGATACACATCTCTATTTATGTATTATTTACTTTGGCCATGATTCTACACATCTCTATATATGTATAAATTAATTTAGTTCTATACATCTCTATGTATGTATAAATTAATATAGTTCTATACATCTCTATGTATGTATAAATTAATTTAGTTCTACACATCTCTATGTATGTATAATTTACTTGAGTTCTACACATCTCTATGTATGTATAATTTACTTGAGTTCTACACATCTCTATGTACGTATAATTTACTTGAGTTCTACACATCTCTATGTATGTATAATTTACTTGAGTTCTACACATCTCTATGTATGTATAATTTACTTTAGTTCTACACATCTCTATGTATGTCTATTCTACTGCAGTCTGAGGTGTATAGCTAATGTCTGGCCTCTCTTCATTCTCTACTCTCAGAAGACTGTCGTGTACTGGGAGAAATCTCATTAGCCATTCACACAGTCGTTGGATCGATGGTGAGCTGTGACGTCACGGCTGCGTGTCACGTGCAAGACTCCCATGAAAGGCTTTGTTCCGTTGCTTGTGTTTGCTAACTGAGCCATGACATTGTAGCCACTCATTCGGCCTGGCAAAGTTATTTACTGAACATTTCTTCTACCATTGTACATAGCACTATATTTTATACACACATATCTGAACATTTCTTCTACCATTGTACATAGCGCTATATTTTATACACACATATCTGAACATTTCTTCTACCATTGTACATAGCGCTATATTTTATACACACATATCTGAACATTTCTTCTACCATTGTACATAGCGCTATATTTTATACACATATAGGCTATCTGAACATTTCTTCTACCATTGTACATAGCGTTATATTTTATACACATATAGGCTATCTGAACATTTCTTCTACCATTGTACATAGCGCTATATTTTATACACTTATAGGCTATCTGAACATTTCTTCTACCATTGTACATAGCGCTATATTTTATACACATATAGGCTATCTGAACATTTCTTCTACCATTGTACATAGCGCTATATTTTATACACATATAGGCTATCTGAACATTTCTTCTACCATTGTACATAGCGCTATATTTTATACACATATAGGCTATCTGAACATTTCTTCTACCATTGTACATAGCGCTACATTTTATACACACATATCTGAACATTTCTTCTACCATTGTACATAGCGTTACATTTTATACACACATATCTGAACATTTCTTCTACCATTGTACATAGCGCTATATTTTATACACACATATCTGAACATTTCTTCTACCATTGTACATAGCGCTATATTTTATACACATATAGGCTATCTGAACATTTCTTCTACCATTGTACATAGCGCTATATTTTATACACACATATATCTGGTTCTATATGTATGGTCATGATAGAATGTACATATATTATGTCTGCCTATTATAGATATGTTACGTTTAAGCTATATTTAATACAGTTATAATTTAGTGTAAATGGATACAATAATGTGTTTAGATATATTAATACTTGTATGGACAAGACAGAACAAAAGTTTCTTTTTTGGCTTAACCTAAATACAACAGAATTGGAGATCAGAGAGGTTGATGGCGGGGACGGGGGAGGTTAAAGAGCGGGCTTTTTGGTCAGTACTGAAAAGATCATATAGACACTCTAAATCTAAATAGATCTAGGTTTTGTTAGCACTAAAGCATAAAAAAAAATGTGTTTGAATAAAATCTGAATAGATCTAGGTTTTGTTAGCACTAAAGCATAAAAAATGTGTTTGAATAAAATCTGAATAGATCTAGGTTTTGTTAGCACTAAAGCATAAAAAATGTGTTTGAATAAAATCTGAATAGATCTAGGTTTTGTTAGCACTAAAGCATAAAAAATGTGTTTGAATAAAATCTGAATAGATCTAGGTTTTGTTAGCACTAAAGCATAAAAAATGTGTTTGAATAAAATCTGAATAGATCTAGGTTTTGTTAGCACTAAAGCATAAAAAATAAATGTGTTTGAATAAAATCTGAATAGATCTAGGTTTTGTTAGCACTAAAACATAAAAAATAAATGTGTTTGAATAAAATCTGAATAGTTGTGTGTTATTTTTTTTAATGAAAGCTATATAAGTATTTGTTTTAATTAGAGAAAAATATTTTTTGCTGGAATTAAATGTTTATTTCCCGTGATTAAATAAAATTGTAAAAAATAATTAAGTTACAATTTAAGTACAGGCCTATTTTATCTTTATCAATACATCTAAATCATTTGCTTTTCATTGTCCATTACATTATTTTACAAACTATATCATTATATTTTGACATTAGATATTTCAGTTTATATTATTCATACCATTTGACATTTTTAATTTATTAAAAAGTTTACTATATTGTAACATTTTGCGTTTGAATTATTTTCTTGTAATATAAACTTTGTCATTACTTTTAAATGTGAACTAACAAAAAAAAATCAGAAACAATACACATACTTGATGTATTTTCACTTTGAAGTAACTTAAAACATGGAGCACTGGCTTATATTTTAACTTTTTTTTCCGTTAGTGCAGATTCAAATTTTAGTTTTTACAGACAATTCGTAAATTCATAGATACGTATATTTGTTTTTGTGCCATACAGTTTGTAATGATAACGTATAGTCCAATTATGTAATGATAACGTATAGTCCAATTATGTAATGATAACGTATAGTCCAATTATGTAATGATAACTTATAGTCCAATTATGTAATGATAACGTATAGTCCAATTATGTAATGATAACGTATAGTCCAATTATGTAATGATAACGTATAGTCCAATTATGTAATGATAACGTATAGTCCAATTATGTAATGATAACGTATAGTCCAATTATGTCTTTTCATCCAGAAAAATGATGTTAAGAGTATCAAATAATAAAAGAAACAAATAACTAAAAACGAATTCATTCATGGTAAAGAACTAACTCAAACAAACAATGCAAAGTACTTATGAGTAATATTCATGAAGTAATTAACAAATCTAATAAAACATTTGGCTTCATAAAAATTAATTTTTACAAATGTAATAAGAATCAGAACATAAAACTAAAAGGTTATTTCACATTAGTTAGACCTATACTAGAATATGGAACCCAAAAACTAAAGAAAACATAAACAAATTAGAACAAATTCAGAAAAGAGCTGCAAGTTTTATTAGTTGCGAATATTCACAACTAACAAGAGTAACACAATAGTTAATCACTAAACCTAGAAACACTAGAGGACAGAAGGGAAAATAGTAAAGTAGTAACAATATATAAGGCGTTAAATTCTGCTTTAGAAATACAACACAAAAATAATCTGTTACAATACTCAGATAAACATTTTAAAAATGCATTTAATGAATCTTTCTGCCTAGTGGCATCCGGGCATGGAAAGGATTACTTGAACAAACCAAGAAAACCAGTAGATTAACATCATATAAAACCATAATAAAAATGCAAGACTAGACTCAGACCACGGATGTCTAGGACGCAATAATCTTCTTTATAGAAGGAGCGTCTGTAATGTATAAAATAAGATGTATATGCACCACACAGTATGTAATGATAACATATAAACTCTGTTTATGTACCACACAGTATGTAATGATAAAATATAATCTTTGTTTATGTACCATTCAATTTGTAATGATAATTTATAATCTATGTTTAGGTCTATATTAGCAGTTCAATTAGATAAATCTTTATTCTACGTCCAGAAACTCTCTAAAAATATGCAGTTCTATTATATACATATTCTTTAAACAGCCTATATTGTTTTTTTTAATAATGACAACAGTAGGCCCTATAAAGAATATGTGTAGTATATTGTATTAGTAGTTTCTGTAGTAATTTGTGTACTAGTTGTTGCAGTAATTTGTGCAGTAATTTGTGTAGTAATCGTTGTGGCAATTTGTGTAGTAATTTGTGTCGTAATTTTTTTTTTTATTTGTGTAGTAATTGTTGTAGTAATTTGTCTATTAATTTGTCTAATAGTTTCTGTAGTAATTTGTGAAATAGTTTGTGTAGTATTTTGTGTCGTAATGTGTGTAGTATTTTGTGTAGTAATTTGTGTAGAAGTTTGTGAAGTAATTTGTGTAGTAGTTTGTGTAGCAGTTTGTTAAGTAATTTGTGTAGTAATTTGTGAAATAGTTTGTGTAGTAATTTGTGTAGTAATTTGTGTAATAGTTTGTGTAATAGTTTGTGTAGTAATTTGTGAAGTAGTTTTTGTAATAATTTGTGTAGTTATTTATCTAGTAATTTGTGTAATAATTTGTGAAGTAGTTTGTGTAGTAAATCGTGAAGTAGTTTGTGTAGTAAGTTGTGTAATTATTTGTCTATTAATTTTGTTAATAGTTTGTGTAGTAATTTGTGTAGTTATTTGTCTAGTAATGTGTGTAATAGTTTGGTTCGTGTTGTAGTTTGTGTAAAATAATTGTGAAGTAGTTTGTGTAGTAATTTGTAAAGTAGTTTGTGTAGTAAATTGTGAAGTAGTTTGTGTAGTAAATTGTGAAGTAGTTTGTGTAGTAATTTGTAAAGTAGTTTGTGTAGTAAATTGTGAAGTAGTTTGTGTAGTAAATTGTGAAGTAGTTTGTGTAGTAAATTGTGAAGTAGTTTGTGTAGTAAATTGTGAAGTAGTTTGTGTAGTAAATTGTGAAGTAGTTTGTGTAGTAATTTGTAAAGTAGTTTGTGTAGTAAATTGTGAAGTAGTTTGTGTAGTAAATTGTGAAGTAGTTTGTGTAGTAAATTGTGAAGTAGTTTGTGTAGTAAATTGTGAAGTAGTTTGTGAAGTAAGTTGTGTAGAAGATTGTCTAATAATTTGTGTAGCAATTTGTGTAATAATTTTTGAAGTAGTTCGTGTAGTTATTGGTCTAGTAATTTAGTAATAATTTGTGTAGTAGTTTGTGAAGTAATTTGTTTAGCAAATTTGTGAAATAATTTGTGAAGTAGTTTGTGTAGTTATTGGTCTAGTAATTTAGTAATAATTTGTGTAGTAGTTTGTGAAGTAATTTGTTTAGCAAATTTGTGAAATAATTTGTGAAGTAGATTGTGCTGTAATTTACGTAGCAGTTTGTGAAGTAATGTGTTAAGAAGTTTGTGTAGTAGTTGTAGTAGTTTGGCCTTGCAAACGCTATATAGTTTTATCAGCCAAACATTAGCTATGTAGTTTTATCATCAACCACACATTATAATATAGTTGTATCATCAACCACACATTATAATATAGTTTTATCATCAACTCCACATTGGAATATAGTTTTATCAGCCAAACATTAGCTATATAGTTTTATCATCAACCACACATTATAATATAGTTGTATCATCAACCACACATTATAATATAGTTTTTTCATCAACTCCACATTGGAAGATATTTTTATCAGCCAAACATTAGCTATGTAGTTTTATCATCAACCACACATTATAATATAGTTGTATCATCAACCACGCATTATAATATAGTTTTATCATCAACTCCACATTGGAATATAGTTTTATCAGCCAAACATTAGCTATGTAGTTTTATCATCAACCACACATTGGAATATATTTTTATCAGCCAAACATTAGCCATATATTTTTATCATATTTCACACACTAGCTATATAGTCGTATCGTATGCAACAATTTAGCTATATAGATTGTATATACAGTTTGTATTTTTTTTAATGCTGTCAATTTGTTGGATGTGAATAGTCACTGTATAAAGAAGAATATAAAACTAACATACTACCTAACTTGTACCTAACAGTGGTTTGTTTGGAGACCGTTAAAAATAAATAAGGAGAAACTAAAACACATTTAGAATTCTACAGAGACTTCCCGAAAGACAATCAGAATAAAACAAATATATTTCTAGAGGAACAAATATGATCAGAAAAATATATATATTTCTAGAAGGACAAATAGGATAAGAAAAATATATTTCTAGAAGGACGAATATGATAATAAAAAAATATATTTCTAGAAGGATAAATAGGATAAGAGCAAAATTTTTATAGAAGGACGAACAATGTATGACAAAGATATTTGTACATGTATAAAGTGAAGGACAAAGATATTTGTAGATGTATAAAGTGAAGGACAAAGATATTTGTAGATGTATAAAGTGAAGGACAAAGATATTTGTAGATGTATGTATACAATGAAAGATCAAGATATTTCTACATTGACACAAAAAGGACACATATATGTATATGTGGAGACACAGGAGGATAGAGATAAAACTTGATGGGCAGACAGAAAGATAGATATTATATTTCTTGAGGCACACAGATAAGTACAGAAGTTTCTTTTTTCTAAATGGACACACATAGGATTTCTAGATGGACACACATGAGGACCTAGATATACGTGAAGGGACAGAGACTTTGGAAAAACGTTGAGTTTATAAAAGCGGTAAGGGGTGGAATAAGATTGAAATTGGTAGCTCGCCGTTTCGGACAGGGTCATGCCACTAAGCTTCGTCTCCATGGCAACTGTTTGCAGTGTCTAACCCTTTTTTTCTTCTTGGTGAAAGCTTTCACTGGGACTGTGGGTGCCAGAAGTGGAATATTTACAGAGTTTCAAATGCTAGCCAGTTCGCAAATGTGTCCTAAATTCTTTAAATATCTAACACCAAAACAAAAAAAGAAATATTATAAAATATCTCCCACATCAATAGATCAACGCATATTTATAAAGGATGTTGATATTTACATTTACTCTATACGTGACACAGGTTTATAAGTAATTGTGTTTGCTTGTTTTTTAACAGAAATATTTTTTAATTTATTAAAATCAGATGTGCATTTATTTAATAGTAAGACATTTTGTTAATTTTTACTGCATTTAACCACTGAAATAAATTTTTAAGTTTAATATGTTTAGACTACGAGAAAAAAAAATATATAAGGATTTTGTTTAGTATTATTTTCTAATCTGCAGCAAACCAACATTGAAATGCAAAACTTGTTCAAATTTTTTTTTCTTGTTTACTGGTTAAGACAAAATGAACATTTTGGAACTTGGCTACGTTTAGAAATTTGAGCCAAAGCGTGGGCTCAGGAGATCGATCTGTGTCCAATTGCTTTGAGCGAAATGTTGTTAGCGGCTACCCTGTTTCATCTTATTGGAACATCTCTTTACCCTGTCTTTATGGACTGGGCCTCCACATCTTTTATACAACTTACACATCTCTTTACCCTGTCTTTATGGACTGGGCCTCCACATCTTTTATACAACTTACACATCTCTTTACCCTGTCTTTATGGACTGGGCCTCCACATCTTTTATACAACTTACACATCTCTTTACCCTGTCTTTATGGACTAGGCCTCCACATCTTTTATACAACTTACACATCTCTTTACCCTGTCTTTATGGACTGGGCCTCCACATCTTTTATACAACTTACACATCTCTTTACCCTGTCTTTATGGACTGGGCCTCCACATCTTTTATACAACTTACACATCTCTTTACCCTGTCTTTATGGACTGGGCCTCCACATCTTTTATACAACTTACACATCTCTTTACCCTGTCTTTATGGACTGGGCCTCCACATCTTTTATACAACTTACACATCTCTTTACCCTGTCTTCGTGGACTGGGCCTCCACATCTTTTATACAACTTACACATCTCTTTACTCTAGCTTCATGGACTGGGCCTCCACATCTTTTATACAACTTACACATCTCTTTACCCTGTCTTTATGGACTGGGCCTCCACATCTTTTATACAACTTACACGTCTCTTTACCCTGTCTTCATGGACTGGGCCTCCACATCTTTTATACAACTTACACATCTCTTTACCCTGTCTTTATAGACTGGGCCTCCACATCTTTTATACAACTTACACATCTCTTTACCCTGTCTTTATGGACTGGGCCTCCACATCTTTTACACAACTTACACATCTCTTTACTCTAACTTCATGGACTGGGCCTCCAAAACTTTTATACAGCTTACACATCTCTTTACTCTAGCTTCATGGACTGGGCCTCCAAAATTTTTATACAACTTACACATTTCTATACTCCAACTTCATGGACTGGGCCTCCGCATCTTTTATATAACTTACCCAATTCTTTACTCTGTCTTCATAGACTAGGCCTCCACATCTTTTATACAACTTACCCAATTCTTTACCCTGTCTTCATAGACTAGGCCTCCACATCTTTTATAAAACTTACCCAATTCTTTACCCTGTCTTCATAGACTAGGCCTCCACGTCTTGTATACAACTTACCCAATTCTTTACCCTGTCTTCATAGACTGGGCCTCCACATCTTTTATACAACTTACCCAATTCTTTACCCTGTCTTCATAGACTAGGCCTCCACATCTTTTATACAACTTACCCAATTCTTTACCCTGTCTTCATAGACTAGGCCTCCACATCTTTTATACAACTTACTCAATTCTTTACCCTGTCTTCATAGACTAGGCCTCCACGTCTTGTATACAACTTACCCAATTCTTGACCCTGTCTTCATAGACTAGGCCTCCACATCTTTTATACAACTTACCCAATTCTTTACCCTGTCTTCATAGACTAGGCCTTCACATCTTTTATACAACTTACCCAATTCTTTACCCTGTCTTCATAGACTAGGCCTCCACATCTTTTATACAACTTACCCAATTCTTTACCCTGTCTTCATAGACTAGGCCTCCACGTCTTGTATACAACTTACCCAATTCTTTACACTGTCTTCATAGACTAGGCCTCCACGTCTTGTATACAATTTACCTAATTCTTTACCCTGTCTTCATAGACTAGGCCTCCACGTCTTGTATACAACTTACCCAATTCTTGACCCTGTCTTCCTTATCTGGGCCTCCAAATCTTTTATACAACTTACACATTTGTATACGTTTAATGATAAAACGATATATATATATATATATATATATATATATATAAATATATATATATATAAATATATATATAATTAATAAGAAATACACTATTACCAATGTATATAATGAGAATAATGAGAATTCTAGTATAGTCAATGTAATGGATTTATTAGAAGAATTGTAGAAACATTACTCTGCCTGGAAGCAGAACTGAAGAGCTCATTAGCATGAAATTCTTCTAAGCCAAATGGGTGAAAATCAGTCGCCAGTCTCTAGTCGGAAGTCGTCTGTTCACCAAGAATTGAATAGAGAAATATGTGGAGTCACGATGAATACGTTTCTACCAATTAGTTCATTGGTTACACATTCAACTCTTTATTATATTTAGCCACGTTGGAGTCATTTTTTAAATCATCAAAATTAATGTTAGTAAAATGTTCTAGACATTCAAAAAGGATTGGTCATCGAATACACGTACGAATGTATCGTGGGCTGTCTATTACAAACAAATATGAATACATCCAATGTCAATGTATTTCTTATATTATTGTAAAATGTCAGTGTTATTTTAATATTAAACCAGGCTCAAAATGTATAGCTATAAAGAAACAAGTAGAACACAAACTGTCAAATAAATTATATTTAAATAATACAATATATTCATGTGAAATATTAATATAAATAGATATACAACACAGTTTACATTTACAGACATACAATTTTACACATATATAACATAGTTTACAGACATAAAATGTATTCAGATTTACAACGTAGTTCACAGACATGAAATGTATACAGATTTACAACATAGTTTACAGACAAAAAATGTATACAGATTTACAACATAGTTTACAGACAAGAAATGTATACAGATTTACAACATAGTTTACAGACAAGAAATGTATACAGATTTACAACATAGTTTACAGACAAGAAATGTATACAGATTTACAACATAGTTTACAGACAAGAAATGTATACAGATTTACAAAATAGTTTACAGACAAGAAATGTAGCCTATACAGATTTACAACATAGTTTACAGACAAGAAATGTATACAGATTTACAACATAGTTTACAGACAAGAAATGTATACAGATTTACAAAATAGTTTACAGACAAGAAATGTATACAGATTTACAACATAGTTTACAGACAAGAAATGTATACAGATTTACAACATAGTTTACAGACAAGAAATATATACAGATTTACAAAATAGTTTACAGACAAGAAATGTATACAGATTTACAACATAGTTTACAGACAAGAAATGTATACAGATTTACAACATAGTTTACAGACAAGAAATGTATACAGATTTACAAAATAGTTTACAGACTAGAAATGTATACCGATTTACAACAAAAAATTTATACAGATTTACAACATAGTTTACAGACAAGAAATGTCTACATATATATTACATAGTTTACAAACAAGAAATGTATACAGATTTACAACATAGTTTACAGACATGAAATATATGCAGATTTAAAACATAGTTTACAGACATTAAATGTATACAGATTTAAAACATAGTTCACAGACATGAAATTATACAGATATATTACATAGTTTACAGACATGAAATGTATACAGATTTAAAACATAGTTCACAGACATGAAATGTATACAGATGTATTACATAGTTACATACTTTTAGTTTTAACTGTCATGTTACTTTAATGAAGACATCAATGAAAAGAGGTCTGAATAATTCACGTAGATGGCACTCACATGTAATGAACAAAATTAACGATGTTGTCTTCTGTAACTGACACAATATTTGTTTTTCCATACCGTCAATTTTAAGAGCATCATATATTGTTAATCGACGATAAGCCATAGTAGAAAAAACTATATTCATTACTTCACAAGTACTTCTGGCTGTGATGGACATAGATAGATACAACAATAATTGCAAATTGTATATTTCAGTGACGGTAAAAAATTGACAAAATCGAAACTCACCTAAATTAATTTTTTTTATATGTTGATGATCGAGTATTATGTTTAAGAATACAAACGACAAACAAAGCAATCAATACGTAATTGATATGAAAGTAATCAGCTTGGTCAGTGTATTGTTCAAATATATATATATTGGAACTATCAGTATACAAAGTCAACTTCACATAAGGTTTAGAGTCATAGGCAACAGATAGACTTTGTTTACATATTATATTGATGGCACTGTTTGCTTGGTACAAAAATTCAGTTATTAAAGGAAAGCCTCGTTACAGTTTACACAACAACACAATGTTGTGGAAATAATGGCAATAAAAGTTTTATTGTTTAGAAGTACAAAAACAAAGAAAAAAGGTCAAGACAACAAAGTAAGAGACTAACATTCAGTTTTTACTAACAACCAGAACTAGTTTCACTAATAACCAGAACTAATTTTCACTAACAACCAACACTAGTTTCACTAATAACCAGAACTAATTTTCACTAACAACCAACAATAGTTTCACTAATAACCAGAACTAATTTTCACTAACAACCAACAATAGTTTCACTAATAACCAGAACTAATTTTCACTAACAACCAACAATAGTTTCACTAATAACCAGAACTAATTTTCACTAACAACCAACAATAGTTTCACTAATAACCAGAACTAATTTTCACTAACAACCAGAACTAGTTTCACTAATAACCAGAACTAATTTTCACTAATAACCAGAACTAATTTTCACTAACAACCAGAACTAGTTTCACTAATAACCAGAACTAATTTTCACTAATAACCAGAACTAATTTTCACTAATAACCAGAACTAATTTTCACTAACAACCAGAACTAGTTTCACTAATAACCAGAACTAATTTTCACTAATAACCAGAACTAATTTTCACTAACAACCAGAACTAGTTTCACTAATAACCAGAACTAATTTTCACTAATAACCAGAACTAATTTTCACTAACAACCAGAACTAGTTTCACTAATAACCAGAACTAATTTTCACTAATAACCAGAACTAATTTTCACTAACAACCAGAACTAATTTTCACTAACAACCAGAACTAATTTTCACTAACAACCAGAACTAGTTTTCACTTACAACCAGAACTAGTTTTCACTTACAACCAGCACTAGTTTCACTAACAACCAGCACAAGTTTCACTAACCAACCCTAGTTTCACTTAGGGATGTTAAACGAAAACCGGAATACCGAATTCCGGTTTTGAATCCGAAAACCGGTTTTGATTTTAAAAACCGGATTTCGGTTTGTTGGTTGGCAGTTGGAAGGTAATCATTACTTCAAGTAGAAGACCCTTTTTTTTTGTTCTAATGGAAATATTTTTAATAAATAAAGTTGGATTCGCACAAAACAATTCCTGAAATGCCTTACTAACACTATTTAGTCTTAGATATTGTGTTTCTTGTGTTTCCCAATGCCAACTATGGCTTGCGAAAAAAACAACATCAAACCAATTGTTAAGTTACAGTTACAATTAACATGAATGTTTTTACTTGTCGGCTCATCTTTTAGATGTCCGCTGCTCTTTGATATATGCAATGGAGTCGCAAACTTGCCCTTCCCTGTGACCCTGAACTATTCGGCTACACACCGCGTCTGTGCTTTATTATTAACGGCACTATTAAATACACATTCTTTTGATTTGTGCTACGCGAAACCTTTCAATACATTATTTTACAAGTTACCATAAATGCCTCTTCAAATGCTTCTTAATATTTAATATATGGTCAACGATAATCGGTAATTTGATTATCACTATTGAATAATTGAAAGCTATTAACGGTTTAAATAAATTAGACCAGATTTTTTTTTAGTTCCAAAGAATTGTATGGTAAAGAGTACAAAATCATATTGTATTCACACAAATCAACCCCTTGAATGCCCTGCAAATACTAATTAAGTTTGAACAATTGTTCAAATAGTCTACATCTACAAAAGTACGCACATTTTGGCTTTTCCGGCCTGTAACTTGTGATATTGCGCGGGGGGGGGGGGGTAGGGGGGGGGGAAGAATTGAAATCCGGTTTTAAACCGGTTTTATAGATCCGAAAACCGGTTTTGGAAAACAACCGGTTTTAACATCCCTAGTTTCACTAACAAACAGCACAAGTTTCACTAACCAAAACTAGTTTCACTAACAACCAGCACATGTTTCACAGTGACATGTAGATCTATGTTGATGTAGTGACATTTAAATCTATGTCAATGAAGTGACATGTAAATCTATGTTAATGTAGTGACATGTAGATCTATGTTGATGCAGTGACATGTAGATCTATGTTGATGCAGTGACATGTAGATCTATGTTGATGTAGTGACATGTAAATCTATGTTAATGAAGTGACATGTAGATCTATGTTGATGTAGTGACATGCAGATCTATGTAAATGAAGTGACATGTAAAGATCTATGTTGATGTAGTGACATGTAGATCTATGTTGATGCAGTGACAGGTAAAGATATCTGTTGATGAAGTGACATGTAGATTAATGTTGATGAAGTGACGTGTAGATATATGTTGATGTAGTGACAAGTAGATCTATGTTGATGCAGTGACATGTAGATCTGTGTTGATGAAGTGACATGTAGATCAGTGTTGATGACATGACATGTAAATCTATGTTTATGTAGTGACATGTAAATCTATGTTGATGTAGTTACTTATGGATCTTTGCTGATGAAGTGACATATGGATCTATGATGATGTAGTGACATGTAGATCTGTGTTGATGCATTGACATGCAGATCTGTGTTGATGAAGTGACATGTAGATCTATGCTGATGAAGTGACAGACCTATTTTGATGAAGTTACAGCTCTGTTTTGATGAAGTTACGTGTAGATGTGTTGCTGAAACAAATTGGATTTATTTGCTTATTCAATTAAGTTGTTTATGCCGCAAGTTGTAATTAGAATGATCGACGTTATAATATGTAAATAAAATTATCTTCTTTATAATGAGTCAATTTATTATCTCTTCCATTATATAGTTCGATTAAAGTGTAACATCTTTTTTTATTCTTAATGTTTTGAGAAAACGTATCTCATATTTAGTTCATTGTAATGGGGCACGTTGATGCAGCGTGTTTGGCTGGTGTACCGAAGTTCCTGGGTTCGAATCCTAGGGGAAGGCTAGGATTTGTTATCGTGTATTGGAGTGTGCTCTTGAGTCTATCCAGCTCTGATGGTTGAGGTAAAGTAAAAGTGGCTAGACATTGCACTGGCCACAGTATGCCGTGGTCACAGAAACTAGTGAACGCTCCTTCACCGTCCCTATAAATCAATAGGTCCGACGAGATACATTACTTTATGGGGGGGGGGGGGGGGGTTCATTATTTGTATTCAACATTTTTGTTATCTTTTGGCATATGAATTAACAAACACACAAATATTTTTTATCAATATGTTAAATGTTATAAATATCTGCCAAACTACAATTGAATGAAGTTACAATTTGATTCTTTTGAAAAAGGTTTAATCTCAATATAACAAAATAATGATAATTTTCCCCCTAAACTTGATTTTTTAACTATTGATTTTCTCACACAGTCCATTTCAATATATCCTTCACCCTCTCCCTCCCCTCTTCTCTCCTCTAGCCTTTAAATTACACGCCATTCCTTTCCCCTCCCCTTTCTCATTCCCCCATTTTTCAATGGCGTCAATTAACCCAGCGAAAAAAAAAAGAAAAAAAAAAGCTCATTTTTCTAAATTTTCCTGCAAAACATGGTGTGAATGCTAGCACGGCTGGATACCCCTGTGTCTTCAAGTATTTCTAATACACAGTGAAGTCGAGATGGGGAAGAATCTGGCAATCAATGGCGCCTAAATTTAATCTGGGTAGCCCTGGTGATCTCCCCCTGAAAGTTTGCTGAGAAGAAGAGACTTGTCCTGTAATGTTTAGTTTGAGAAATGAAAGAACAGAGTGAAACTATAGTATCACACTAAATGTTCTAATACTAAGTTACATTTAAACAATAACCTTATACATTCTGATTCAATAAATCCATTGATCACCAAAAGAATAAATATAATACTAAATGTTGAAATATTATTTTAGTATAATTGTGGAGCTTTATGAAACGAATACTTTATTGAATATTCTAAACTATTTAAGTTTTTTATTAGACATTTTATTTCAAACCCTTTACATCAAATGTGCATATTGCTCCATTTAACCTTTAACTTTATAGGCCTACTTGTTATCGATATAGAATGACAACATAAAATACATTATGTTGTAGCCCAGAGGTCGTCCATCTTTTTGGTCATAAAGTGCTAAAGAATGATTTTTAATTAATTCAGCGTGCCAACACCCTGAAAGTCGCCCTACTACTTTCTTGTAGAAGAGATGTCAATTGCCTTTTTGGGGGTCTTCCGCGTGCCATTGAAATTTTATCTGCGTACCTACTCTGGCACGCGTTTCATAGGTTGCCCTGTTGTAACCTGTACCTAGAAATGACTTTATTTTTTAAGTAAGTTGGGTTATCTTTCTTGAAAATTTAGACCCCATTACAGAAATCAACAGAATAGAAATCCAACCGGATGTGCAATGGCATTTTGTTTTGTTTCCGGAAGTAACTTGTCCACCATAATGGTTTCACTTCATCAACCTTGTTACCCTCTATCTATAATGTATGAGACCCATCAACTAAAGAATTATTTTTTTTAATTAGTAGAAATTCAGAAAAGAGCTGCAAGACTCATTACTAGTGAATATTGACAACTGACAAGAGTAACACCAATAGTTAAATCACTAAACTTAGAAAGGAGAACAGTAAAGTAATTATAGGCCTAATACATCAGGCATTACATTTTATTTTAGGAATACAATAACAAAATGTAGCAATGCTCGGATAAACAGATGGACACAAAAACACTTTTCTTATCCAATTTGCGAGTGAAAATGCACATAAGTACTCTTTCTTCCCGAGTAGAATACGTACATGGAATCGTTTGCCTAAAGAAATATAGGAAAACCTGTCATTTAACAACATTTAAAACACTATTCAAAATTTAAGACTAGACTCGTAACATGGCTGACGCAATGATATTCTTTATAACCTGCAAAATAAGATAAAATGTTCTTGTTTATTTAATTCAGCAGTCTAAGCATGTTTGTTAACACCAAAAATGAACACTAAAACACACATTAGTATCATTCATTTTTTTTAAATGTTTTCTGTGGAACAGTTGATAAAACGTGAACTGATTTTAAAATGATTGAAATAAGATATGGTTACAGAGTTACAGCACACAACGAAACTTTTCCTTAGACTTAGACACACTGCCCTATATATGAATATTTTTAACGCTTGGTCCCAATAAAATTTTTACACTGTCCAGTGTAGTTAGCAATCACAAAGGCTTATTTCCCCCCCCCCCCCTCATCCCATATCCCTTTTTTTTAACCCATAACAAAAACAAATACAAATGTAGACCTTATATAAAGCATTGCTTGATCTTAAACGTGTAGACCTTATATAAAGCATTGCTTGATCTTACACGTGTAGACCTTATATAAAGCATTGCTTGATCTTACACGTGTAGACCTTATATAAAGCATTGCTTGATCTTACACGTGTAGACCTTATATAAAGCATTGCTTGATCTTACACGTGTAGACCTTATATAAAGCATTGCTTGATCTTACACGTGTAGACCTTATATAAAGCATTGCTTGATCTTACACATGTAGACCTTATATAAAGCATTGCTTGATCTTACACATGTAAACCTTATATAAAGCATTGCTTGATCTACCACATGTAGACCTTATATAAAGCATTGCTTGATCTTACACATGTAGACCTTGTATAAAGCATTGCTTGATCTGAAACATGTAGACCTTATATAAAGCATTGATTGATCTGAAACATGTAAACCTTATATAAAGCATTGATTGATCTGAAACATGTAGACCTTATATAAAGCATGGCTTCATCTGAAACATGTAGACCTTTATAAAGCATTGCTTGATCTGAAACATGTAGACCTTTATAAAGCATTGCTTGATCTGAAACATGTAGACCTTATATTAATATAAAGCATTGCTTGATCGTGGGCGCAAACAGCTTCGAGTCTTTACTGCCGATTTTTTTTCTGTTTAAGTTGCCCTTTTAGTGTTTGATTAATTAAAGAAGTTAATTTTAATTATATTTTCATGATGACATTTCTTTTTCACGTGAGAGAAATATCATTGAAGCTATTCATTATAAATTATATTAGGAAATAATCCTTTGTATGCACAGTCACCAAAAGTATTAAATCTGGGCCATTTTATTTTAGTTCCCGCCTAGTTTCACTTTATGGGGCACGGTAGCCGAGCAGCAGCGCGTTCGACTAGCGATCCGAAAGGTCTGGGTTTTAATCCTGGTGGAGGCTAGGATTTTTTCCCGGGACTTGAGGGTCTCCCTGAGTCAACTCAGCTTAGATAGGTACCTGACATTAGTTGGGGTAAAGTAAAGGCGACTGGGCATTGTGCTGGCCACACATCCCCTATTATGCTGGAGGCCACAGACACTTCAGTTTGGTCCGAAGGGTACTTTACTAGCGTCACTTTTAATGACTGCACATATAAAGATTGCATTGATGTTCTAACTATAATGTGGACATCTCTTTGATATTAAAGAACAAACATTTATTTTAAACCTGGATAATACTTCTCTATGCTGTTATACAAACTTTTAAAATTAACTTCTTAAAGAAAAAAAGAATATAATATATTTCTTCTGGACATGTAGTTGGACATGTAGTTCCATGTAGTTCCAGGTGTCCAGCCTACACTGTGCCTACCTTATGGTGGCATCTATAACTATGTTCGTTGACTAGGCTGTGGTCATACAATGGAAAGTAGAATGATATTACTTTTTAAAGACTAATCAGCAGAATAAAAGCATTTACACTGACTAAATCATTAGTGATGGTCATAATTTTTAAGTTCTCGTATTTCATGTTGAGCGTTTCATGATTTAACAACTCGTGTTGAACAATTCATGATTTAAGTTCTCTTGCTAAACAATTCATCATTTAAGTACTCCTGTTAAACAATTCATAATTAAATGTATTGTGTTGAAAACTCATGATTTTAAGTTCTTGTGTGAATAATTTATGATTTAAGTTCTCGAGTTGAAAAATTCATGATTTAAGTCCTCATGTTGGAAAATTCCTAATTTAAGTTCTTGTGTGAATAATAAATAATTTAAGTTCTCGTGTTAAACACATTTATGATTTAAGCTCTCGTGTTGAATAATTAATGATTGATGTGCTCCTGTTTAACATTTTATGTCTTAAGCTCTCATTTTGAACAATTCATGATTTTCAGTACTCAATCTAAGCACTAGAGCATTTGGTCACAGTAATATAGAATATCTAGAAGATTTACTCACACTGACATAAAATATCTAGAACATTTGGTGACACTGACTTAAAATATCTAGAACTCGCGTGAGTCAGGACAAATATACCACTAACACATGTGACGATAACCTAGTTACACATGTGACGATATCCTATTTACACAGGTGACCATATTCCACTTACACAGGTGACCATATCCCACTTACACATGTGACCATATCCCACTTAAACATGTGACCATATCCCACTTAAACATGTGACCATATCCCACTTAAACATGTGACCATATACCACCTAAACATGTGACCATATCCCACTTAAACATGTGACCATATCCTACTTACACATGTGACCATATCCCACTTAAACATGTGACCATATTCCATTTACACATGTGACCATATCCCACTTAAACATGTGACCGTATCCCCTATACATATGAAAATTTGAAACAATGTCTTTTACAAGGCATCACGTCTAGCTTGACATATTTACGGGAAGTGGGTCAGTTACCATTCCGAATGGCGGGCTTGTCGCCAGTCAGCCGGAAATAAATAAATGTGAAGTTAAATAAAGGACTAAGAAATAATATAAATAAAGGACAAAATATCTAGTACTGGCCAGTTGGCTCGCTTTTGTAATGTTTCTAGAATATTTGTATGTTGCGTACATTTTATATTGCAGCAATGTACTGTGGATTTTAGGTATAGGCTAAGGATTATTTTTAAAGTGGCTTCAGTGTTTTGGATTAGTTGCTATCTTCAATATATAGGCTATAGCCTACATAAAACAAATGTAGACATTTAACATAAACGATAATCGAGAAAAGGCTTAATCTAATCTAGATTTTCATTTATAATTTAACAATTTAAACAAGTGATCTAAAAATTAAATACACAAAGTCTACATGATTAATGACTTCATTGATGGGGGGGGGGGCGGTCGATAGTGTTGTCAACTGTGGTGAATATTGATTTTTACAGGCATTGATATTTTACGGTGCATGTGTGAGAGAAAAAAAAATCAATTTCATGAATTAATGAGCAACTGTTGAATCAATGATGCCCTCACGCAGCTTTATGTGATTTCAAACCATGTGTGTCATTGACTCAATGCTATGCTCGACTCTTTATGATGCAACGAGAACAAGTAAAGGTTCCAGGTCGGTAGGGTTAGTGAATCGAAGTTCACAACCTGTATTGACCATGGGGAAATAAAATACGAAATCCCAACTTGTGAAGCAATATATAGCTAAATAATTCCCACATTGTGAAGCAATACTTATCTAAATAATTCCCATATTTAAAGCAATACATAGCTAAATAATTCCCACTTTGTGAAACTATAGGCTAAATAGATAAATAATTCCCAACTTGTGAAGCAATACATATCTAAATAATTCCTACCTTGTGAAGCAATACATTGCTAAATAATTCCTACCTTGTGAAGCAATATTTTCCTAAATAATTCCCAACTTGTGAAGCTATAGATAGCTAAATAATTCCCAACTTGTGAAGCGAAAGATAGCTAAATAATTCCAAACTTGTTAGCAATAGCTAACTAAAATATTCCTACCATGTGAGGTAATAGCTAACTAAATAATTTCCACCTTGTGAAGTAATAGCCAGCTAAATAATTCCCACCTTATGAAGTAATAGCTAGCTAAATAATTTCCACCTTGTGAAGTAATGAATAACTAAATAATTTCCACCTTATGAAGTAATAGCCAGCTAAATAATCCCCACCTTATGAAGTAATAGCTAGCTAAATAATTCCCACCTTATGAAGTAATAGCTAGCTAAATAATTCCCATTTTATGAAGTAATATTTAGCTAAATAATTCCCACCTTATGAAGTAATATTTAGCTAAATAATTCCCACCTTATGAAGTAATAGCTAGCTAAATAATTCCCACCTAATGAAGTAAGAAATAACTAAATAATTTCCTCCTTATGAAGTAATAGCCAGCTAAATAATTCCCACCTTATAAAGTAATAGCTAGCTAAATAATTCCCACCTTGTGAAGTAATAGCTAGCTAAATAATTCCCACCTAATGAAGTAATAAATAACTAAATAATTCCCACCTTATGAAGTAATAGCCAGCTAAATAATCCCCACCTTATGAAGTAATAGCTAGCTAAATAATTCCCACCTAATGAAGTAATAAATAACTAAATAATTCCCACCTTATGAAGTAATAGCTAGCTAAATAATTCCCACCTTGTGAAGTAAAAAATAACTAAATAATTCCCACCTTGTGAAGTAATAGCTAGCTAAATAATTCCCACCTAATGAAGTAATAGTTAGCTAAATAATTCCCACCTTGTGAAGTAATAGCTAGCTAAATAATTCCCACCTTGTGAAGTAATAGCTAGCTAAATAATTCCCACCTAATGAAGTAATAAATAACTAAATAATTCCCACCTTATGAAGTAATAGCTAGCTAAATAATTCCCATCTTGTGAAGTAATAGCTAGCTAAATAATTCCCACCTAATGAAGTAATAAATAACTAAATAATTCCCACCTTATGAAGTAATAGCTAGCTAAATAATTCCCACCTAATGAAGTAATAAATAACTAAATAATCCCCACCTTATGAAGTAATAGCTAGCTAAATAATTCCCACCTAATGAAGTAATAAATAACTAAATAATCCCCACCTTATGAAGTAATAGCTAGCTAAATAATTCCCACCTAATGAAGTAATAAATAACTAAATAATCCCCACCTTATGAAGTAATAGCTAGCTAAATAATTCCCACCTAATGAAGTAATAAATAACTAAATAATCCCCACCTTATGAAGTAATAGCTAGCTAAATAATTCCCACCTAATGAAGTAATAAATAACTAAATAATTCCCACCTTATGAAGTAATAGCTAGCTAAATAATTCCCATCTTGTGAAGTAATAGCTAGCTAAATAATTCCCACCTAATGAAGTAATAAATAACTAAATAATTCCAACTTTGTGAAGCAATAGCTAACTAAATAATTTCCACCTTATGAAGTAATATTTAAAACATTAACAAAAAATGCATGAATAGACTCGGACCACGGATGAGCGTAGGACGCAATAATCTTCTTTATAGAAGGAGCGTCTGTAATGTATAAGATAAGAAGATAATAGCTAACTAAATAATTCCTACCTTGTGAAGTAATAGCTGGCTAAATAATTCGACCTTGTGAAGTAATAGCTGGCTAAATAATTCGACCTTGTGAAGCAAGATAAATATTTCCCACCTACATTTAGTTTTAGTGTAATACTACTGCCTTTATTTTTTTAGCTTAGTGCTGATGTTTTTCACATTTCATTATAAATAACATTCCAATAAGGATGACCCTAAATAGTTTTTTTTCTATACGTTTTCTTAGTACAAAGTTCCATATCATAGCCGAAATAAACACCAAATAAAATATTTTAAACACAGCCACTAAAAGCTTTTAAAATCACCTAAATAAAACGTTTTAAAATAATGCATTAATCTCTTTGACATTTTCAAATGAAATATAAGAAATATTATGTTCATCGATAGAACTAATCTTTTTTTTTTTTGTCTTTAATGTCCCGAATATATTAACTTTTGAAATCTTTGTCATTAACTTGGACTAATCAATGATTTTTCTAAATAGTCTATATTTAGTATACATATGACTTCATGTAGGTAATCAGTTAACGCTATCATACTTCGATGACGTATTGTTTAGAATATAAGCTGTATATTATTTAACATTGTTTTATTGAAACAGAGCAATTTTCAAGTTTTCTTTTTATTTCACTACACGGAATGATCGTTTGTAATGTTTATTAAGTAGCTGAATATTGTGTAATAGCAATATTACGCCACGTTGTATCATTTAGCACTATAACACTTATTGTTATATATCGACTACTGTAGAGTAGGCCAGGGGTCGGCAACCTTTTGACAATAGTGTGGCCAATATGGAATTTCTAGTGGCCAATATGGAATTTCTAGTGGCCAATATGGAATTTCTAGTGGCCAATATGGAATTTCTAGTGGCCAATATGGAATTTCTAGTGGCCAATATGGAATTTCTAGTGGCCAATATGGAATTTCTAGTGGCCAATATGGAATTTCTAGTGGCCAATATGGAATTTCTATTGGCCAATATGGAATTTCTAGTGGCCAATATGGAATTTCTAGTGGCCAATATGGAATTTCTAGTGGCCAATATGGAATTTCTAGTGGCCAAAGTGGAATTTCTAGTGGCCAATATGGAATTTCTAGTGGCCAATATGGAATTTCTAGTGGCCAATATGGAATTTCTAGTGGCCAAAGTGGAATTTCTAGTGGCCAATATGGAATTTCTAGTTCATTCAAACTAAAAGCCAACTTGCTCTAGCACTCAATTTCTTGTAAAAGAGCCTTGAATTGCTTTTTTTAAAATAGTCATTCGCGTGCCGTTGAGAAAAAGATCTGCCTGCCAAGTCTGGCACGCGTGCCGTAGGTTGCCGAACCCTGGAGTAGGCTATCTTGTCCGAAATACATTAGAGAATGTACCAAGCCATATATTTTACAAAAATACATTTTAAGTCTTTATAAACAGTTCCTTCTTCCGTTATATAGTCCACTCACCCCCCCCCCCCACCCCACACACACACACACCCAGTCTTGCTAGTGTGTGTCCATAAATTCTAAGTCCCCGGACTGACTCATCCTTCTGCACACTTGATCTGCTCCAAACCTTCGATCGATAACAATTTCGTTTGGCGATCCTGAGGAATTCTCCTAAAGGCGAGCAAGTAATGTGATAAAATAGAGGGGGAGAAAACAAGATTTCATTTGGATTACAGCTCTACACAAGTGTCATGGCTGGAACCAACAAAAAAAATATAAAAACAACTTTAAATTATGTTGGTGCCGAAATGTTGATAGAAGATGTTCAACTAAATCTGTAGAAAAATTCTAGTCTCTTTATCAAAGTTAACTTTAGTATTAAAAAAACACAACAAAAAACACAACATTTAAACAGTCTCTTTAAATGTAGAGATTTGATCTTTTTTTTTTAGGTGTAAACAACTAACTAAAAACGTTTTATAGTTTTGTAACTTATTAAAAGTATAGATTAAAAGTTAAATCCGGTCAAATGAAACTGCGAAATTTAGTCAAAATTTATATTTAAGACTAAAATGGGAGATCGCTAGATTGATATATAGATAGATGATATAACCGATTCATTGATTGACTAGTGTATTGAATGATTGATTCTATCCGTATTGAGCTGTACTGATTCTGTCTGTACTAGTGTATTGAATGATTGATTCTATCCGTATTGAGCTGTACTGATTCTGTCTGTACTAGTGTATTGAATGAATGATTCTATCCGTATTGAGCTGTACTGATTCTGTCTGTACTAGTGTATTGAATGATTGATTCTATCCGTATTGAGCTGTACTGATTCTGTCTGTACTAGTGTATTGAATGAATGATTCTATCCGTATTGAGCTGTACTGATTCTGTCTGTACTAGTGTATTGAATGAATGATTCTATCCGTATTGAGCTGTACTGATTCTGTCTGTACTAGTGTATTGAATGAATGATTCTATCCGTATTGAGCTGTACTGATTCTGTCTGTACTAGTGTATTGAATGAATGATTCTATCCGTATTGAGCTTTTCTGATTCTGTCTGTACTAGTGTATTGAATGATTGATTCTATCCGTATTGAGCTGTACTGATTCTGTCTATACTAGTGTATTTAAAGACCAAGTGAATAGCTTTTTATCAAAATTGAGTTAACATTTGATTTTGATAGTAAATAGTGTATTCAGTATCTGAATGTTAAAAAAAACATTTATACAAAATATCAAAGATACATTTTAAGTAATTAGTTCAATATTTGCACTTAAATGTGTGTGTTTTTCGGATGATTACTCCAAATCTCGTAGCCATTTGAGATGTTTTTATTTCCGGCAATATAGGAAAGTGACGTAACATAAAGGATTCCGACTAGGAAAAATGAATATTGTCACGTGTTTTGAATCTATTGCCACATGTTTTGAATCTTTTCCCGGTTCTTATTTTTAACAAAATGGTTAAATATAGATTTATAGCGTCTATTTTTATTTATTTATTTCCCTTGTGATACGTCACTGCCGTATGAGGCTATTCCAAATCTCGTTCCTTTGAGAAAAACCTCTTCACTTGGTCTTGAATGATTGATTCTATCCGTATTGAGCTGTACTGATTCTGTCTGTACTAGTGTATTGAATGATTGATTCTATCCGTATTGAGCTGTACTGATTCTGTCTGTACTAGTGTATTGAATGATTGATTCTATCCGTATTGAGCTGTACTGATTCTGTCTGTACTAGTGTATTGAATGATTGATTCTATCCGTATTGAGCTGTACTGATTCTGTCTGTACTAGTGTATTGAATGATTGATTCTATCCGTATTGAGCTGTACTGATTCTGTCTGTACTAGTGTATTGAATGATTGATTCTATCCGTATTGAGCTGTACTGATTCTGTCTGTACTAGTGTATTGAATGATTGATTCTATCCGTATTGAGCTGTACTGATTCTGTCTGTACTAGTGTATTGAATGATTGATTCTATCCGTATTGAGCTGTACTGATTCTGTCTGTACTAGTGTATTGAATGATTGATTCTATCCGTATTGAGCTGTACTGATTCTGTCTGTACTAGTGTATTGAATGATTGATTCTATCCGTATTGAGCTGTACTGATTCTGTCTGTACTAGTGTATTGAATGATTGATTCTATCCGTATTGAGCTGTACTGATTCTGTCTGTACTAGTGTATTGAATGATTGATTCTATCCGTATTGAGCTGTACTGATTCTGTCTGTACTAGTGTATTGAATGATTGATTCTATCCGTATTGAGCTGTACTGATTCTGTCTGTACTAGTGTATTGAATGATTGATTCTATCCGTATTGAGCTGTACTGATTCTGTCTGTACTAGTGTATTGAATGATTGATTCTATCCGTATTGCGCTGTACTGATTCTGTCTGTACTAGTGTATTGAATGATTGATTATATCCGTATTGAGCTGTACTGATTCTGTCTGTACTAGTGTATTGAATGATTGATTCTATCCGTATTGAGCTGTACTGATTCTGTCTGTACTAGTGTATTGAATGATTGATTCTATCCGTATTGTGCTGTACTGATTCTGTCTGTACTAGTGTATTGAATGATTGATTCTATCCGTATTGAGCTGAACTGATTCTGTCTGTACTAGTGTATTGAATGATTGATTCTATCCGTATTGAGCTGTACTGATTCTGTCTGTACTAGTGTATTGAATGATTGATTCTATCCGTATTGAGCTGTACTGATTCTGTCTGTACTAGTGTATTGAATGATTGATTCTATCCGTATTGAGCTGTACTGATTCTGTCTGTACTAGTGTATTGAATGAATGATTCTATCCGTATTGAGCTGTACTGATTCTGTCTGTACTAGTGTATTGAATGATTGATTCTATCCGTATTGAGCTGTACTGATTCTTTCTGTACTAGTGTATTGAATGATTGATTCTATCCGTATTGAGCTGTACTGATTCTGTCTGTACTAGTGTATTGAATGATTGATTCTATCCGTATTGAGCTGTACTGATTCTGTCTGTACTAGTGTATTGAATGATTGATTCTATCCGTATTGAGCTGTACTGATTCTGTCTGTACTAGTGTATTGAATGATTGATTCTATCCGTATTGAGCTGTACTGATTCTGTCTGTACTAGTGTATTGAATGATTGATTCTATCCGTATTGAGCTGTACTGATTCTGTCTGTACTAGTGTATTGAATGATTGATTCTATCCGTATTGAGCTGTACTGATTCTGTCTGTACTAGTGTATTGAATGATTGATTCTATCCGTATTGAGCTGTACTGATTCTGTCTGTACTAGTGTATTGAATGATTGATTCTATCCGTATTGAGCTGTACTGATTCTGTCTGTACTAGTGTATTGAATGATTGATTCTATCCGTATTGAGCTGTACTGATTCTGTCTGTACTAGTGTATTGAATGATTGATTCTATCCGTATTGAGCTGTACTGATTCTGTCTGTACTAGTGTATTGAATGATTGATTCTATCCGTATTGAGCTGTACTGATTCTGTCTGTACTAGTGTATTGAATGATTGATTCTATCCGTATTGAGCTGTACTGATTCTGTCTGTACTAGTGTATTGAATGATTGATTCTATCCGTATTGAGCTGTACTGATTCTGTCTGTACTAGTGTATTGAATGATTGATTCTATCCGTATTGAGCTGTACTGATTCTGTCTGTACTAGTGTATTGAATGATTGATTCTATCCGTATTGAGCTGTACTGATTCTGTCTGTACTAGTGTATTGAATGATTGATTCTATCCGTATTGAGCTGTACTGATTCTGTCTGTACTAGTCATTATGTCGGACTTTGTTTGCCTATTGGAACAATGAGCCGTTGGACAGAAAGCTTGATGGTTTCACATCGATTTCTGGGACATGGATTTCTGCCTTCGGCTCCAGCCAAGAGTTCCTTCACAGTTTTTTTTACTTCAATATTCCCTCAGGTCATAGTGGCTGGATTTCTCTCAGCTTCTCTTATTATCTCACCACTGAACATGTCTCGCTTAGCTTCTCTTATTATCTCACCAATGACCATCTCTCTCTCTCATGTTCTCTTATTATCTCACCACTGAACATGTCTCGCTTAGCTTCTCTTATTATCTCACCAATGACCATCTCTCTCTCTCATGTTCTCTTATTATCTCACCACTGAACATGTCTCGCTTAGCTTCTCTTATTATCTCACCAATGACCATCTCTCTCTCTCTCATGTTCTCTTATTATCTCACCACTGAACATGTCTCGCTTAGCTTCTCTTATTATCTCACCAATGACCATCTCTCTCTCTCATGTTCTCTTATTATCTCACCACTGAACATGTCTCGCTTAGCTTCTCTTATTATCTCACCAATGACCATCTCTCTCTCTCATGTTCTCTTATTATCTCACCACTGAACATGTCTCGCTTAGCTTCTCTTATTATCTCACCAATGACCATCTCTCTCTCTCATGTTCTCTTATTATCTCACCACTGAACATGTCTCGCTTAGCTTCTCTTATTATCTCACCACTGAACATGTCTCGCTCATCTTCTCTTATTATCTCACCAATGACCATCTCTCTCTCTCATGTTCTCTTATTATCTCACCACTGAACATGTCTCGCTTAGCTTCTCTTATTATCTCATCACTGAATATGTCTCGCTTAGCTTCTCTTAATATCTCACCATTGAGCATCTCTCTTTCTCTCAGCTTCTCTTATTAACTCAACACTGAACATGTCTCGCTTAGCTTCTCTTATTAACTCAACACTGAACATGTCTCGCTCAGCTTCTTTTATTATTTCACCACTGAACATGTCTAGCTCAGCTTCTCTTATTATCTCACCACTGAACATGTCTAGCTCATCTTCTCTTATTATCTCACCAATGACCATCTCCCTCTCTCATGTTCTCTTATTATCTCACCACTGAACATGTCTCGCTTAGCTTCTCTTATTATCTCACCACTGAACATGTCTCGCTCATCTTCTCTTATTATCTCACCAATGACCATCTCTCTCTCTCATGTTCTCTTATTATCTCACCACTGAACATGTCTCGCTTAGCTTCTCTTATTATCTCATCACTGAATATGTCTCGCTTAGCTTCTCTTAATATCTCACCATTGAGCATCTCTCTTTCTCTCAGGTTCTCGTATTATCTCATCACTGAATATGTCTCGCTTAGCTTCTCTTAATATCTCACCATTGAGCATGTCTCTCTCTCAGGTTCTCTTATTATTTCACCACAGAATAGGTCTCGCTCAGCTTCTCTTATTATCTCACCATTGAACATGTCTCTCTCTCTCTCTCTCAGCTTATATTATTATCTCGCCATCGAACATGTCTCGCTCAGCTTCTCTTATTAACTCAACACTGAACATGTCTCGCTCAGCTTCTCTTATTAACTCAACACTGAACATGTCTCGCTCAGCTTCTCTTATTATCTCACAACTGAACATGTCTCGCTTAGATTCTCTTATTATCTCACCACTGAACATGTCTCGCTCAGCTTCTCTTATTATCTCACCATTGAACGTGTCTCGCTCAGCTTCTCTTATTAACTCAACACTGAACATGTCTCGCACAGCTTCTCTTATTAACTCAACACTGAACATGTCTCGCTCAGCTTCTCTTATTAACTCAACACTGAACATGTCTCGCTCAGCTTCTCTTATTATCTCACCACTGAACATGTCTCGCTCAGCTTCTCTTATTATCTCACCATTGAACGTGTCTCGCTCAGCTTCTCTTATTATCTCACCACTGAACGTGTCTCGCTTAGCTTCTCTTATTATCTCACCACTGAACATGTCTCGCTCAGCTTCTCTTATTATCTCACCACTGAACATGTCTCTCTCTCTCTCTCTCAGCTTATATTATTATCTCGCCATCGAACATGTCTTGCTCAGCTTCTCTTATTAACTCAACACTGAACATGTCTCGCTCAGCTTCTCTTATTAACTCAACACTGAACATGTCTCGCTCAGCTTCTCTTATTATCTCACCATTGAACGTGTCTCGCTCAGCTTCTCTTATTATCTCACCATTGAACGTGTCTCGCTCAGCTTCTCTTATTAACTCAACACTGAACATGTCTCGCTCAGCTTCTCTTATTAACTCAACACTGAACATGTCTCGCTCAGCTTCTCTTATTATCTCACCATTGAACATGTCTCTCTCTCTCTCTCTCAGCTTATAATATTGTCTCGCCATCGAACATGTCTTGCTCAGCTTCTCTTATTAACTCAACACTGAACATGTCTCGCTCAGCTTCTCTTATTAACTCAACACTGAACACGTCTCGCTCAGCTTCTCTTATTAACTCACCACTGAACATGTCTCGCTCAGCTTCTCTTATTAACTCAACACTGAACATGTCTCGCTCAGCTTCTCTTATTAACTCAACACTGAACATGTCTCGCTCAGCTTCTCTTATTAACTCAACACTGAACATGTCTCGCTCAGCTTCTCTTATTAACTCAACACTGAACATGTCTCGCTCAGCTTCTCTTATTAACTCAACACTGAACATGTCTCGCTCAGCTTCTCTTATTATCTCACCACTGAACATGTCTCGCTCAGCTTCTCTTATTAACTCACCACTGAACATGTCTCGCTCAGCTTCTCTTATTATCTCACCATTGAACGTGTCTCGCTCAGCTTCTCTTATTAACTCAACACTGAACATGTCTCGCTCAGCTTCTCTTATTATCTCACCATTGAACGTGTCTCGCTCAGCTTCTCTTATTATCTCACCACTGAACGTGTCTCGCTCAGCTTCTCTTATTATCTCACCACTGAACATGTCTCGCTCAGCTTCTCTTATTATCTCACCACTGAACATGTCTCTCTCTAAGCTTCTCATCTTATCTCACCATTGAACATGTCTCGCTCATCTTCTCTTATTATCTCACCATTGAACATGTCTCGCTCATCTTCTCTTATTATCTCACCATTGAACATGTCTCGCTCATCTTCTCTTATTATCTCACCATTGAACATGTCTCGCTCATCTTCTCTTATTATCTCACCGCTGAACATGTCTCTCTCACAGCTTCTCTTATTATCTCACCACTGAACATGTCTCGCTCAGCTTCTCTTATTAACTCAACACTGAACATGTCTCGCTCAGCTTCTCTTATTATCTCACCATTGAACATGTCTCGCTCAGCTTCTCTTATTATCTCACCATTGAACGTGTCTCGCTCAGCTTCTCTTATTAACTCAACACTGAACATGTCTCGCACAGCTTCTCTTATTAACTCAACACTGAACATGTCTCGCTCAGCTTCTCTTATTAACTCAACACTGAACATGTCTCGCTCAGCTTCTCTTATTATCTCACCACTGAACATGTCTCGCTCAGCTTCTCTTATTATCTCACCATTGAACGTGTCTCGCTCAGCTTCTCTTATTATCTCACCACTGAACGTGTCTCGCTTAGCTTCTCTTATTATCTCACCACTGAACATGTCTCGCTCAGCTTCTCTTATTATCTCACCACTGAACATGTCTCTCTCTCTCTCTCTCAGCTTATATTATTATCTCGCCATCGAACATGTCTTGCTCAGCTTCTCTTATTAACTCAACACTGAACATGTCTCGCTCAGCTTCTCTTATTAACTCAACACTGAACATGTCTCGCTCAGCTTCTCTTATTATCTCACCATTGAACGTGTCTCGCTCAGCTTCTCTTATTATCTCACCATTGAACGTGTCTCGCTCAGCTTCTCTTATTAACTCAACACTGAACATGTCTCGCTCAGCTTCTCTTATTAACTCAACACTGAACATGTCTCGCTCAGCTTCTCTTATTATCTCACCATTGAACATGTCTCTCTCTCTCTCTCTCAGCTTATAATATTGTCTCGCCATCGAACATGTCTTGCTCAGCTTCTCTTATTAACTCAACACTGAACATGTCTCGCTCAGCTTCTCTTATTAACTCAACACTGAACACGTCTCGCTCAGCTTCTCTTATTAACTCACCACTGAACATGTCTCGCTCAGCTTCTCTTATTAACTCAACACTGAACATGTCTCGCTCAGCTTCTCTTATTAACTCAACACTGAACATGTCTCGCTCAGCTTCTCTTATTAACTCAACACTGAACATGTCTCGCTCAGCTTCTCTTATTAACTCAACACTGAACATGTCTCGCTCAGCTTCTCTTATTAACTCAACACTGAACATGTCTCGCTCAGCTTCTCTTATTATCTCACCACTGAACATGTCTCGCTCAGCTTCTCTTATTATCTCACCACTGAACATGTCTCGCTCAGCTTCTCTTATTATCTCACCATTGAACGTGTCTCGCTTAGCTTCTCTTATTATCTCACCACTGAACATGTCTCGCTCAGCTTCTCTTATTATCTCACCACTGAACATGTCTCTCTCTCTCTCTCTCAGCTTATATTATTATCTCGCCATCGAACATGTCTTGCTCAGCTTCTCTTATTAACTCAACACTGAACATGTCTCGCTCAGCTTCTCTTATTAACTCAACACTGAACATGTCTCGCTCAGCTTCTCTTATTATCTCACCATTGAACGTGTCTCGCTCAGCTTCTCTTATTATCTCACCATTGAACGTGTCTCGCTCAGCTTCTCTTATTAACTCAACACTGAACATGTCTCGCTCAGCTTCTCTTATTAACTCAACACTGAACATGTCTCGCTCAGCTTCTCTTATTATCTCACCATTGAACATGTCTCTCTCTCTCTCTCTCAGCTTATAATATTGTCTCGCCATCGAACATGTCTTGCTCAGCTTCTCTTATTAACTCAACACTGAACATGTCTCGCTCAGCTTCTCTTATTAACTCAACACTGAACACGTCTCGCTCAGCTTCTCTTATTAACTCACCACTGAACATGTCTCGCTCAGCTTCTCTTATTAACTCAACACTGAACATGTCTCGCTCAGCTTCTCTTATTAACTCAACACTGAACATGTCTCGCTCAGCTTCTCTTATTAACTCAACACTGAACATGTCTCGCTCAGCTTCTCTTATTAACTCAACACTGAACATGTCTCGCTCAGCTTCTCTTATTAACTCAACACTGAACATGTCTCGCTCAGCTTCTCTTATTATCTCACCACTGAACATGTCTCGCTCAGCTTCTCTTATTATCTCACCACTGAACATGTCTCGCTCAGCTTCTCTTATTATCTCACCATTGAACGTGTCTCGCTCAGCTTCTCTTATTAACTCAACACTGAACATGTCTCGCTCAGCTTCTCTTATTATCTCACCATTGAACGTGTCTCGCTCAGCTTCTCTTATTATCTCACCACTGAACGTGTCTCGCTCAGCTTCTCTTATTATCTCACCACTGAACATGTCTCGCTCAGCTTCTCTTATTATCTCACCACTGAACATGTCTCTCTCTAAGCTTCTCATCTTATCTCACCATTGAACATGTCTCGCTCATCTTCTCTTATTATCTCACCATTGAACATGTCTCGCTCATCTTCTCTTATTATCTCACCATTGAACATGTCTCGCTCATCTTCTCTTATTATCTCACCATTGAACATGTCTCGCTCATCTTCTCTTATTATTTCACCGCTGAACATGTCTCTCTCACAGCTTCTCTTATTATCTCACCACTGAACATGTCTCGCTCACAGCTTCTCTTATTATCTCACCACTGAACGTGTCTCGCTCATCTTCTCTTATTATCTCACCACTGAACGTGTCTCTCTCACAGCTCCTCTTATTATCTCACCACTGAACGTGTCTCTCTCACAGCTCCTCTTATTATCTCACCACTGAACGTGTCTCTCTCACAGCTCCTCTTATTATCTCACCACTGAACGTGTCTCTCTCACAGCTCCTCTTATTATCTCACCACTGAACGTGTCTCTCTCACAGCTCCTCTTATTATCTCACCACTGAACGTGTCTCTCTCACAGCTCCTCTTATTATCTCACCACTGAACGTGTCTCTCTCACAGCTCCTCTTTTTATCTCACCACTGAACGTGTCTCTCTCACAGCTCCTCTTATTATCTCACCACTGAACGTGTCTCTCTCACAGCTCCTCTTATTATCTCACCACTGAACGTGTCTCTCTCACAGCTCCTCTTATTATCTCACCACTGAACGTGTCTCTCTCACAGCTCCTCTTATTATCTCACCACTGAACGTGTCTCTCTCACAGCTCCTCTTATTATCTCACCACTGAACGTGTCTCTCTCACAGCTCCTCTTATTATCTCACCACTGAACGTGTCTCTCTCACAGCTCCTCTTATTATCTCACCACTGAACGTGTCTCTCTCACAGCTCCTCTTATTATCTCACCACTGAACGTGTCTCTCTCACAGCTCCTCTTATTATCTCACCACTGAACGTGTCTCTCTCACAGCTCCTCTTATTATCTCACCACTGAACGTGTCTCTCTCACAGCTCCTCTTATTATCTCACCACTGAACGTGTCTCTCTCACAGCTCCTCTTATTATCTCACCACTGAACGTGTCTCTCTCACAGCTCCTCTTATTATCTCACCACTGAACGTGTCTCTCTCACAGCTCCTCTTATTATCTCACCACTGAACGTGTCTCTCTCACAGCTCCTCTTATTATCTCACCACTGAACGTGTCTCTCTCACAGCTCCTCTTATTATCTCACCACTGAACGTGTCTCTCTCACAGCTCCTCTTATTATCTCACCACTGAACGTGTCTCTCTCACAGCTCCTCTTATTATCTCACCACTGAACGTGTCTCTCTCACAGCTCCTCTTATTATCTCACCACTGAACGTGTCTCTCTCACAGCTCCTCTTATTATCTCACCACTGAACGTGTCTCTCTCACAGCTCCTCTTATTATCTCACCACTGAACGTGTCTCTCTCACAGCTCCTCTTATTATCTCACCACTGAACGTGTCTCTCTCACAGCTCCTCTTATTATCTCACCACTGAACGTGTCTCTCTCACAGCTCCTCTTATTATCTCACCACTGAACGTGTCTCTCTCACAGCTCCTCTTATTATCTCACCACTGACCGTGTCTCTCTCACAGCTCCTCTTATTATCTCACCACTGACCGTGTCTCTCTCACAGCTCCTCTTATTATCTCACCACTGACCGTGTCTCTCTCACAGCTCCTCTTATTATCTCACCACTGACCGTGTCTCTCTCACAGCTCCTCTTATTATCTCACCACTGAACGTGTCTCTCTCACAGCTCCTCTTATTATCTCACCACTGAACGTGTCTCTCTCACAGCTCCTCTTATTATCTCACCACTGAACGTGTCTCTCTCACAGCTCCTCTTATTTTCTCACCACTGAACGTGTCTCTCTCACAGCTCCTCTTATTTTCTCACCACTGAACGTGTCTCTCTCACAGCTCCTCTTATTTTCTCACCACTGAACGTGTCTCTCTCACAGCTCCTCTTATTTTCTCACCACTGAACGTGTCTCTCTCACAGCTCCTCTTATTTTCTCACCACTGAACGTGTCTCTCTCACAGCTCCTCTTATTTTCTCACCACTGAACGTGTCTCTCTCACAGCTCCTCTTATTTTCTCACCACTGAACGTGTCTCTCTCACAGCTCCTCTTATTTTCTCACCACTGAACGTGTCTCTCTCACAGCTCCTCTTATTTTCTCACCACTGAACGTGTCTCTCTCACAGCTCCTCTTATTTTCTCACCACTGAACGTGTCTCTCTCACAGCTCCTCTTATTTTCTCACCACTGAACGTGTCTCTCTCACAGCTCCTCTTATTTTCTCACCACTGAACGTGTCTCTCTCACAGCTCCTCTTATTATCTCACCACTGAACGTGTCTCTCTCACAGCTCCTCTTATTATCTCACCACTGAACGTGTCTCTCTCACAGCTCCTCTTATTATCTCACCACTGAACGTGTCTCTCTCACAGCTCCTCTTATTATCTCACCACTGAACGTGTCTCTCTCACAGCTCCTCTTATTATCTCACCACTGAACGTGTCTCTCTCACAGCTCCTCTTATTATCTCACCACTGAACGTGTCTCTCTCACAGCTCCTCTTATTTTCTCACCACTGAACGTGTCTCTCTCACAGCTCCTCTTATTTTCTCACCACTGAACGTGTCTCTCTCACAGCTCCTCTTATTTTCTCACCACTGAACGTGTCTCTCTCACAGCTCCTCTTATTATCTCACCACTGAACGTGTCTCTCTCACAGCTCCTCTTATTATCTCACCACTGAACGTGTCTCTCTCACAGCTCCTCTTATTATCTCACCACTGAACGTGTCTCTCTCACAGCTCCTCTTATTATCTCACCACTGAACGTGTCTCTCTCACAGCTCCTCTTATTATCTCACCACTGAACGTGTCTCTCTCACAGCTCCTCTTATTATCTCACCACTGAACGTGTCTCTCTCACAGCTCCTCTTATTATCTCACCACTGAACATGTCTCTCTCACAGCTCCTCTTATTATCTCACCACTGAACATGTCTCTCTCACAGCTCCTCTTATTATCTCACCACTGAACATGCCTCTCTCACAGCTCCTCTTATTATCTCACCACTGAACATGTCTCGCTCATCTTCTCTTATTATTTTGTCACCAGACATTTCCCTCAGTTTCTCTTATTATTTCACCAATAGACATCCTATAAGTTTACAGACGTTCCTTCTAGATAGAAGATTATTACGTCCACTAGGCCCAAAACTCCTGCAGGGCGACAGGGATCCGTCGGTGGCAGGGCTAGAACCCGCGACCTGTCCGTTGGTTTTTGGTTGACAGGCCGGTGAACTAACCGCTGGACCAGCCGGCTTCACATGTCTCACCCCCTACCCCCGGGCCACTATTATTTTCTAATCACCGGATGTGCCTCTCATACTTTTCCAAGCCAAAGTAAAACAATAATTCTATCATCTTCCACATGTGTTCATGAATACATTTTAGCTTTACTTTATATTTTGGTATTTACAGATAAATATGTATGCTTTACTGTTTTTATATTTTTACTTTAATACATTCTTGCTTTACAAATTTTCTTTTATGTTGTCATTTCTCTATTGGAATGTTTCATATTTATACATTCACGCTCTACATCTTTAAAGCTATGCTGTAATAGTTATTTCATATAAATATTTTAGTAGTTCTTTGTCGTGATAGTTGATTTTCTTAAAGCTTTTAATATCTTGATAGTGAAAGCTCATGTAAATTACTCTGCAGATTATTATTATATTATGTGTTGTATCATAAGACAGCTTTAAATGCCTGAAGTGTATTGTGTTATATGCGAGATGTATTGTGTTATATGCTAGATGTATTGTGTTATATGCTAGATGTATTGTGTTATATGCTAGATGTATTGTGTTATATGCTAGATGTATTGTGTTATATGCTAGATGTATTGTGTTATATGCTAGATGTATTGTGTTATATGCTAGATGTATTGTGTTATATGCTAGATGTATTGTGTTATATGCTAGATGTATTGTGTTATATGCTAGATGTATTGTGTTATATGCTAGATGTATTGTGTTATATCCTAGATGTATTGTGTTATATGCTAGATGTATTGTGTTATATGCTAGATGTATTGTGTTATATGCTAGATGTATTGTGTTATATGCTAGATGTATTGTGCTATATGCTAGATGTATTGTGTTATATGATAGATGTATTGTGTTATATGCTAGATGTATTGTGTTATATGCTAGATGTATTGTGTTATATGCTAGATGTATTGTGTTATATGCTAGATGTATTGTGTTATATGCTAGATGTATTGTGTTATATGCTAGATGTATTGTGTTATATGCTAGATGTATTGTGTTATATGCTAGATGTATTGTGTTATATGCTAGATGGATTGTGTTATATGCTAGATGTATTGTTCCTTTGTATGTTCATTGAATACAATACGATCAACAAAGTGTGTGGTTGTGATTTATCCTACATTTTAAATTTGTTCCTTGCAATAAATAAAAAAGACAGTATGATTGTGTTTTTAATAAAGATATTTTTCTCCCAAATATCCTTCTAGTTTTGTTTCCCTAAAACTATTGATTTCTTCACTTGGCCAGTGGCTGGATTGGATGCAACCAGAAGTGGATTTTTTTTTTTTACTGTCAGTTGGTGTTTTTCTTTTCCTTTGAACGTTCACACCAGACAACACAGTGTTCTCTCCCCTTCTCTTAATGTTTTTCACAGAAAAACCGAATTGCTTCCCTTTGACTGCCCCCTCCCCCACCTCTCCTTCCCCCATAGCTCAATTTCTCAAACTAAAACCGTGCTGTGCCCTAGAGTGAGGATCGAAGTCACAGCTCTAACGACAATGGAAAAATCTTAGAAAAAAACAGGAACGGCTCAAAACATCGATATCGGCTTGGAAACAGCCCCCCCCCCCTTCCTTTTCCTCCTCATCCCCTCTGTCTTTTCCTTTCCCCTCCCCCTCCTCAATCGTGGCCCCAATCATGGCCTCAATCATTGCAGCAAACCCCAGGACCGCATTCATCAGCTGGACATCCCAGAAAGCTTTGACAGGCATGCTATTACAGCGCCGGCCTAGCCGACTGATCCACAAAGTGGAAAGCGGCAACCAGCACTGATGCGAGCAACGATTCCCTTCTCCTTAACTTCTTTACCCCTTCTTTTTTTTTTCTCCATAATATGAAAAGGGAAATTGGCATAGGGGGGGCTGCAGGCGGCGTCAGTTATTTATAACATCTCAGTGGAGCTCTTCAATTATCTCAGATAGATTTCACATCTTTTTTCCCTCCTTAAAGTATAAACAACACTTTGGTTGATCTAAGTTTAAACAAAATAAACTTAAAAGTATAAATAACACTGGTGTTGGTCTGAGTTTATACAAAATAAACTTTAAAGTATAAACAACACTTTGGTTGATCTAAGTTTATACAAAATAAACTTTAAAGTATAAACAACACTTTGGTTGATCTAAGTTTATACAAAATAAACTTTAAAGTATAAACAACACTTTGGTTGATCTAAGTTTATACAAAATAAAATTTAAAGTATAAATAACACTGGTGTTGGTCTAAGTTTATACAAATTTAACTTTAAACAACCTTGGAGTTGGTCTGATTTTATACAAAATAAACTTTAAAGTTTAATTTAAAAAAACACTGTGGTCGGTCTAAGCTTAAACATAATAACAAAAGTTTGAAGATAAGCAGTAGGCCTATATAGTATATAGTATATATATAGTATATAGTAGGCCTATATAGCGTTAAATCAAAGAAATAAATGTTCACCAATAATTAAATTATTTAAGATTTTAAAAGTATAAAATATTCATTCTTCGGATAAAAATCAGCATATGTCAAGGCATAAAATATAATAACATATAAAACATACTAGTATATAACACGTACTAACAAATATTATTAAGATGTAACACATCTAACATACAAACCATGATAACATATGAAACTAACATTAAAAAAACTCATCATTACAGACTTTGATGAAGATATATTTTATGATTTGCCTCCCAGAATTCCATGTCCTTATATTGATGTCTAAATGGATGTGAGTGTATTATATGCTACAACCAAAGCCCACAGTCGGCCATTTCGTGTACTGGCCAAGTTCTCTGTTATTTGTCTGGTCAATGACCGAGATTTTCTCGACTTGACCGGTCAGTTGGCGAGTTCGAAAGAAAAGAATATAAAAATAGTTTATATAATTCTATAATTTGTAATTTATATCATATGTAATGCTATCATTTGTCATAGTATAATTTGTAATGCTATAATTTGTAATGCTATCATTTGTAATGTTATAATTTGTAATGCTATTATTTGTAATGTTATAATTTGTAATGCTATCATTTGTAATGCTATAATTTGTAATGCTATCATTTGTAACGTTATAACTTGTAATGCTATCATTTGTAATGCTATAATTTGTAACGTTATAATTGTAATGTTATAATTTGTAATACTATCATTTGTAATGTTATAATGTGTAATGCTATAATTTCTAATGCTATAATTTGTAATGTTATAATTTGTAATATTATAATGTGTAATGTTATAACTTGTAATGCTGTATATTGCACTGTTATAATTTATAATGCCATTATTTGTAATGCTATAATTTGTAATGCAATAATTTGTAATGCTATATTTTGTAATGCAATTTGTAATGCTATAATTTGTAATGGTATAATTTGTAATGGTATAATTTGTAATGCTTTAATTTTAATGTTATTCTTTGAATGCAATCATTTGCAATGCTATAATTTGTAATGCAATAATTTGTAATGCTATATTTTGTAATGCAATAATTTGTAATGCTATAATTTGTAATAGTATAATTTGTAATGGTATAATTTTTAATGCTTTAATTTTAATGTTATTGTTTGAATGCAATCATTTGCAATGCTATAAATTGTAATGCTATATTTTGTAATGCTGTAATTTTTAATGTTATTTTTTGTAATGCAATCATTTGTAATGCTATCATTTGTAATGCTATCATTTGTAATGATATAATTTGTAATGCTTTAATTTGTAATGCTATAAATTGGAATGCTATAATTTGTAATGTTGTAATTTGTAGGCCTAACGTTATAATTTGTAATGTTATTTTTTGTAATGCTATAATCTGTAATGCTATAATTGTAATGATATAATTTGTAATGTTATCATTTGTAATGTTATAACTTGTAATGTTATAACTTGTAATGCTTTATATTGCAATGTTTTTATTATCTTATTTTTTTAATGCAATTATTTGTAATGATATAATTTGTAATGTTATAATTTATAATGTTATTATTTGTAATGCTTTGTTTTGTAATGTTATGATTTGTATTGTTTTTATTTGTAATGCTTTAATTTTTATTGTTATTATTTGTAATGCAATTACTTTTAATAATATAACTTGCAATGTTATAATTTGTAACGCTATAACTTATAATGCTATAATTAGTAAAGTTATCATTAGTAATGTTATGATTAGAAATGTTATAATTTTAAATGTTATAATTAGTAGTGTTATACTTAATTTGTAATGTTCTACTTTATAAATATCAATCATCCCTTGTTTGTAATGCTTCAATTTTTATTTTTTTATTTTTTTTGTAATACAATCATTTGTAAGGCTATAATTTGTGATGCTAACATTTGTAATGTTATAATTTGTAATGCTGGAATTTGTAATGCTATAATTTTTTATGCTAAAATTTATAATTTAATTATTTGTAATGTTATCATTTGTAATGCTATAATTTGAAATGTCATCATTTGTAATGTTATAATTTGTAATTTTATAATTTGTAATGCTATAATTTGTAATGTTATAATTTGTAATGTTATAATCTATAAAGTTTTTTTTTTTATTTTATTTTGTAATGTTCTAGTTATTAATGTTTTTATTTGTAATGTAATGATCCTTAATGCTATAATTTGTAATGTTTTAATTTTTAATGATATAACTTGTAATGTTATAATTTGTAATGCAATAATTTGTAATGCTATAATTTTTAATGCTATAACTTATAATATTTATAATTAGTAAAGTTATCAGAAGTAATGTTATAATTAGACTAGTAATGTTATTATTTGCAATGTTTTAATTTGTAATGTTATAATTAGTAGTGTTACAATTTGTAATGTTATAATTTTAAATGTTATAATTAATAGTGTTATACTTAATTTGTAATGTTGTACTTTATAAATATCAATCATCGCTTCTTGCTGTTTCTTAATTCTGCATTTGCACTTGTGCAATTTGTAGAACAAATGCATTGAATACTTGACGGACATATATTTATTGAAATCCTTTATTTATTAACTCCACTTTTGCATGTATGTTTCTGCCTGGCAACCTGAACTTCGGAAGGCTGATTGATCAACTTTTCATCATCACATCCAGATGAAACTCGACACATAGACGCTAAGCTTACGACAACACATTCTGTCAATATTTTTTTTATACACTTTGTGGTGCGCATTGGTTAATCCCTATTGAACGTGTCTAGTTATCCGTACTTGTGTGTGTTTACTACGATTTTGTGCATTTTCTTTTCTTTGTGGGTCGCAAAAGACAAAATCTTACGAATTCATTAGAAGAATGCATATAAACAACATATTGTAAAAATATATGATAAGTTAACTTGGAATCTACATATTGATAAAGAAATTAAACAATCTAACAAAACATGAGGCTTCATAACAAACTAACCCATAAAAACTAAGTTTTTTTTCTATTCCCTTTCTTTGTAAACTAAGTTTATATTTAATTAATATTTTGATAGATTAAAATAAATATAAGTGATATCATACCTTATGAATTTCCACACTTAAATTTTGCGCATCCTTTTTTTTTCTAGCTTTGGCCCGCAAAAACCATAAAAGATACATTGTGTCGTTTTCATTCTATTTATTTCTTAAAAACGAACATATCTGAAAAGTTTATTTACTTCCGTCTCTTCCGGTAGAGACAGCCATAATTTGCGTAAAATAATTTCTTCGATTCTCAAATTGTTCGAAGTAATTCGTAACTATTCCAGAGGCTATGATGCTGAAAATTTGATAGAATGTATTGTTATTCGGGACAAGTCTGCTGCCCAAGTTTCAGCTTGATTGGTCGACGGGAAGTGGTCGAAAAATCGATGCAAAGTTTTGCTAACAATCAAGCATCCAAGCAACCAACCAATCAAGCAGACCACAATAACAATCTGTTGCAAGGCTCAGATAAGCATAAGGACAATAACACTTTCCTTATCCTTTAAGCGAAAACAAATGTATATAAGTACTCTTTCTTCTCGAGTGGCATCCGGGTCTGAATGGGTTGCCTGAACAAACCAGAAAAAACATTAACTTAACATCATATAAAGCACTAATAAAAAATACTGGACTAGACTCTAATCACGAATGCGCGTAGGACGCAGTAATCTTTATGGGAGGAGTGTCTGCAAGATAAGATAATGTTATGTTCACTACGATTTACTTTGTGCTTTTCATTCCTTACAAATGTTTTTATTTATAACTATTGACGGCAATAATATCACTACAGAAGTAAGGTTTTCAGTGATATTTTCATTTATATGTTTAATTGCATGCCCTCATATTAACTTCGCAACCATCTTTTTTTATTCCTATTAAGCTGGTTAAGAGCCAATTCTTCAAATATCTAATGCATAGCTGAAATAAATTAAAAAAAATATCATAATACTGTCATAACTTTGTGTTCACAAAGCATTTCTATCTTTTTATAATATGATTGTTTTAGTTTTCTATGATATTTTCTTTTATATGCCAAATTATGTGCCTTTAATTTTGTCAATGTCAATGGCAGAAGACTATCTCTTCGGAACATTAAATAGAAATGCATAGAAAGATGTTTACGTATTTATTATTTAATTTATATTCTGTACAAAGATGTTTACGTATTTATTATTAATTTATATTCTGTACAAAGATGTTTACGTATTTATTATTTAATTTATATTATGTAGGCCTACAAAGATGTTTACGTATATATTATTTAATTTATATTATGTACAAAGATGTTTACGTATTTATTATTTAATTTATATTCTGTACAAATATGTTTACATATTTATTATTTAATTTATATGTTGTACAAAGATGTTTACGTATTTATTATTTAATTTATATTCTGTACAAAGATGTTTACGTATTTATTATTTAATTTATATTCTGTACAAAGATGTTTACTGTTTACGTATTTATTATTTAATTTATGTTCTGTACAAAGATTTTTACGTATTTATTATTAAATTTATATTCTGTACAAAGATGTTTACGTATTTATTATTTAATTTATATTCTGTACAAAGATGTTTCCGTATTTATTATTTAATTTATATTCTGTACAAAGATGTTTACGTATTTACTATTTCATTTATATTCTGTACAAAGATGTTTACGTATTTATTATTTAATTTATATTCTGTACAAAGATGTTTACGTATTTATTATTAAATTTATATTCTGTACAAAGATGTTTACGTATTTATTATTTAATTTATATTCTTTACAAAGATGTTTACGTATTTATTATTAAATTTATATTCTGTACAAAGATGTTTACGTATTTATTATTTAATTTATATTCTGTACAAAGATGTTTACGTATTTATTATTTAATTTATATTCTTTACAAAGATGTTTACGTATTTATTATTTAATTTATATTCTGTACAAAGATGTTTACGTATTTATTATTTAATTTATATTCTGTACAAAGATGTTTTACGTATTTATTATTTCATTTATATTCTGTACAAAGGTGCCACGGTGGTCGAGTGGCAGCGCGTTCGGCTGGCGTAGTAATGGATCGAATCCTGGTGAAGACTAGGTTTTGCTCCCTGGTCTCGAGGGTGTCTACCTGTCTCTGATTGGTACCTGACTTTAGTTGTGCTAAAGTAAAGGCGGATGTGCATTTTACTGGCCACACAATCCCCCTAGTATGCTGTGGCCACAGAAGCTGGTGAACGCTGCTTTACCAGCCTTATGGATCAATTTAGTCCGACGGGAATACTTTTTACTTTACAAAGTATCATTACTATTTATTTATCACTACAATATAAAGTTTTAATTTACTTTATAAATAAAGTAAACTATAAATATGTATTAATAATGAGTAAGTCTTTATTTTTCTTTTTACTATAAAGAAATGAATTCGCTTTATATTTACATCGCGTAGAAACAAATGAAATATGAAAACAAATTAAACTATTGATTTAGATGGCCTATATTTGATCATTGAATGCTAGATCTACGGTTTCGATTAAAATTTAAATTTTCAATGCCTTTTTTTCACATTCTGTGTAAATTATTAGGTTATATAATTAAACTAAACCTATAACCTTTATTTGTGTAGTTTTATATAATACTAGTAGAGTGTACCCGGCGCTTTCAACAGCTAAAATTATATGTCTACACTTTTTCCCTTTGTCAAAAAAAAAAATAAAGATGTAAAACAAAACAAACGCCAATTTTTTCTATGTTTTAGTATGTTGTTATTTTATTATATTTGTGTATTTGTACCTTATAATAGTGCTATATTTGTGTATTTTCTACATAAAAATGTGCCATATACATGTACTTATTTTTACATTATATTATATTTTATGATTTGATATTCTAGTTCCAGTATATAAGAATTAGAAGACAATTTAAAATTCATATATTGTCATAAAATTCATATATTGTCATAAAATTCATATATTGTCATAAAATTCGTATATTGTCATAAAATGTTATGTTGTATTTTTGAAAAGGTAGTCTATAACTTATTACATATAACTAATCCATTATTCCTTTTAACAATGTTCTAATCCTATTTCCAAGTAATGACAAGGACAATGAGTTCTTAGTAAGGAGACTTTGAATCAACTCAATCCTATTGATAAAGTATTGAGCTCCTTCTAGGGAATCATTCCAATAGAAAAATACTTTGTATGACCGCTGGTAGGAAGAAGCACTGTTTATTCTAAAATGGTATTAAGAAAGATTAAGGTAGAATGTGTATCTAGTGGTGTGTTGGTAGTCGTGAATGATTTAAGTATCAAGTAAATGTAATATCATAAAATAAAAGGAACAAAAAAAACTGTAAATGTAATCGAAGTAGTATTACAATTCTAACAAGGAATTCTAGAAAAGTGTGCCGGGGGGAGGGAGGGGAGGCTACTCTAAAATACCAGTTTGGTCGTCTGGTACATTAAAGTACTAGGATGTGCTGATGGTGTCGAGAGTGTTGAGAGAAGAACACACCAGGGGACAGAACTAATGAGTGAATTATTTATAATGAGATGACTTGAGTAAGAAAGTCCCAACATGTCCTCTGTCTGCTTGTCCAGTTGATAAAAATTAGAGTCATTATTTCGACTGACTCTATCTCTTTGTTCATCTGTTTTTTCTTTTTATATATATTAGTTTTTGTTGTTGTAAATAGCTAATCATTTAAATATAAACAGTTTCATTTCTCAATCACGCTATTGGCACAAACAGTAAAAGTATTGTTCAAAGCCTATATTACTCTATCTACAGCTCATACATTTATTTAAAGACTTGAGGTAATAGTGTATTTATTTCTGTTTCAGCTAATAGTGTATTTATTTCTATTTCATCTATTCTAATAGTGTATTTATTTCTGTTTCAGCTAATAGTGTATTTATTTCTATTTCATCTATTCTAATAGTGTATTTATTTCTGCTTCAGAAAAGGTTTAAACCAAATAAAAGCGTCTCACTGCAGGTTTTAAGAGTTTAGCTAATAAACATTTAACTAATGAATATTAAACCATTAAGCTTTTAATTAAAATACTTGTAACAAATTAAAATTTAAATAACGTTTGACTAACATAATGTAATCAACATTTAATTAACATTTAATTAACATTTAAGTAACATTTAATCATCAACATTTAATTACTATTTAAGTAACATTTAATCATCAACATTTAATTACTATTTAAGTAACATTTAATGAATTTTATATTTTACCACCTAATATCCAACTAATATTTTACCAATAATTAAGTAACATTTCATGAACATTAAACTAACTTTAGACTAACTATCGGTAACAAGTAATCAACATATAATTAATAATTAACTATTTCACTAAATGAACTTACATTTGACTAACATTTTAACACACGTAGGCCTATATCTAACATGTTACCAACATTTTACAAATATTTAACTTTTGACTAACATTTGACAGAAGACTAAACTTCTACATTGTACACGACGTGTTGTTACGTTCATAGCTGTTTGTATTTTATCTTTGTAATATAAATAATATCGCAATGTAATTATTCCAATGCCTTCTCATACAGTTGCAATGATAAACTATTAACTATGTATATTCATTATATCAATATATAAATATAAAAGCGTGTGTTATATTCCAGAAAAAAAAATTGCTGTTTATGGCAGTAAAAAAAAATAACTAGGCTAAGATGAAACGTGATAGAATTTTTATCCTAGTGGAAAGTGGGGGGAAGGGAAGGCGGAATCCTCTTTAGGGAAAACATAGGAGGACAGTTCTTTGAGACAATACGATTTTGTGTAGGGCCGCCAACTTGGACAATTGGCTTGGACAATTGAACGGCAAGGGAAAGACTACTCTGTTAGACAATGGGGGAAATCCCTTAACGAAATCAGCCGAGTCGCCCAAACACTTTAGAAGGGGACGTAATCCGATGTGCCGGGAGATAATTTACTAAGACTAGAGTGATGGCAGCCAAAGATGGACATCTCAAAAATTACGCATGCAAAAATAGTAGGCTTTTAGGGGGACGTACGGGGTGCTGGGGGGTAGGGGTTTAGAGAAAGCGGATTGTAGTGTGATGGAGATGATTGTTGATGTGATTATAGGGTCAGGCTAAGCTACATGGACGATGTGTTCACAAATTGTTGCAAGAATCTTTTCTAGTCAACTACAGTCAATACTTTCTAAATATATACACATTATTGTATGAATGATATAGATGAAAAGATGGTGTAGATGGAAAGCTAGAAACAGTTGGATGCATAGATAAAATATAGCGAGTTAAACAGGTGGACAGATAGATAAATAGGTCGTTAGATGGATTAAAAGATAGTTAGATGGATAGATAGATGGACAGAGAGATAGAAAGAATGAAAGAGAGAGAGAGAGTGAGATAGATAGATAGATAGGCCTAGATAGATAGATAGATAGATAGATAGATAGATAGATAGATAGATAGGCCTAGATAGATAGATAGGCCTAGATAGATAGATAGATAGATAGATAGATAGATAGATAGATAGATAGATAGATAGATAGATAGATAGATAGATAGATAGATAGATAGATAGATAGATAGATAGATAGATAGATAGATAGATAGATAGATAGATAGATAGATAGATAGATAGATAGGCCTAGATAGAGAGAGAGAAAGCGAAAGAGATACATAGATAGAGAGTAGAGAGAGACAGAGATATACATAGATAGACAGACAGATAGATAGATACATAAATAGATAGATAGATATATATATAGAGAGAGAGATAGAGAGAGATATACATAGATAGACAGACATATAGATAGAAAGATAGATAGATAGACAGACAGACAGATAGATAGATGGATAGAGAGATAGATAGGCCTAGATAGATAGATAGATAGATAGGCCTAGATTGATAAGGCCTACATAGATAGATAGATAGATAGATAGATAGATAGATAGATAGATAGATAGGTAGGTAGGTAGGTAGATAGATAGATAGATAGATAGATAGATAGATAGATAGATAGATAGATAGATAGATAGATAGATAGATAGATAGATAGATAGATAGATATAGATAGATAGATAGATAGATAGATAGATAGATAGATAGATAGATAGATAGATAGATAGATAGATAGATAGATAGATAGATAGATAGATAGATAGATAGATAGATAGATAGATAGATAGATAGATAGATAGATAGATAGATAAAGTAGTTGAACGGCATGATTATAAAAAGATATATTTGATATCAGAAAGCTCTCTGTCCGTATGAAAGAGCTCCCTGTTCAAAAGTAAAACATAAAATCAAAGACAGAAAGAAAATCAATACTGGAATTCAGTTCTTAATGTCAGGGCATCGGGCTCGCTTGTTGTCATGTCAATAGCTTGCCTTGCTTGTGCCGCACTGCTAATGACATGGCGATGGGGCTAATACTGACATTGGGCTGCTGACACAAGAAAGAGTCTTATAATGACAGAAAGGAAAGAAACACTATGTCCTGTATTTTGATATCGTAGTTCTCTTTTACGTTCTTACTTTCTCTCACCAATATTACAAGTCTCTAAAATGTATTCCTTTCTCAACAATATTATAAACTTTTCCCCTTTCTCTCATCAATATTACAGTATTTCTCTTTTAAACGTCTTCTTTTGTCTCATCAATATTACAGTAGTTCTCTTCAAAATTATTCCTTTCTCTCGTCAATATAACAGTATATCTCCTTAAATCTCTACCTTTCTCTCATCTTTAAACGTCTTCCTTTCTCTCATTTAGTTATCTTTAAACGTCTTCCTTTCTCTCATTTAGTTATCTTTAAACTTCTTCCTTTCTCTCATTTAGTTATCTTTAAACTTCTTCCTTTCTCTCATTTAGTTATCTTTAAACTTCTTACTTTCTCAGATTTAGTTCTCTTTAAACTTCTTCCGTTCTCTCATCAATATCACAGTATTACTCTTTCAAATAATTCCTTTCTCTCATCAATATTACAGTAAGTAAGTAAAGTACCCGTCCGATGAAGCAGCGCTCGCCAGTTTCTGTGGACACGGCATGCTAGGTGATTGTGTGGCCAGCACTATGCACAGCCGCCTTTACTTTCCCCTAACTAATGTCAGGTACCCATCAGAGCTGGGTATACTCAGGGACAACCTCCAGACCCGGGAAAAAATCCTAGCCTGCACCAAGATTCGAATCCGGAACCTTCGGCTCGCCAGTCGAACGCGCTACCGCTCGGCTACCGTGCCCCCTAATATTACAGTATTTCTGTCTAAACTTCTTTCTTTCTCTCTAGTTCTCTTTAGACTTCTTCCTTTCTCTCATCTAGTTCTCTTTAGACTTCTTCCTTTCTCTCATCTAGTTCTCTTTAAACTTCTTCCTTTCTCTCATCTAGTTCTCTTTAGACTTCTTCCTTTCTCTCATTTAGTTCTATTTAAACTTCTTCCTTTCTCTCATCTAGTTCTCTTTAGACTTCTTCCTTTCTCTCATCTAGTTCTCTTTGGAATTCTTCCTTTCTCTCATTTAGTTCTATTTAAACTTCTTCCTTGTGTAGACACACACACACAGAAGTGTATTTAACCTGACATAATAATTGTTTATTGATTGGCCTTGTTACACAGCAAGTATATTTTAAAGAATACTGTAGCAGACTATTTCAACTAGATTCTAGTACCGTTATAATAACACTATGAATACAGATGGCTACATATTGTAATATAAATATAGAGCGTTTGCAATGGGCGGAGCTTAAGTTTTTTAGTGACGTCATTTGTAAATAGAGGAACAAATATGGCATATGGTGAAGTTTCTTATCATGCCGAATTCACACATGAATATTGGCTATCCTACTAAAAAATAAGGAGGTAAATAGTAGTATTGTAGATTAATTGATTAATGTGATTAGGCTAGGGCCAGCTAGACCTATTTACACTTTCAATTTCACTTTATAGGCCTACACTTTTAATGTTTCGTAGGCTAGGCTAATGGGCCAATGGCTAAGTAGGGCATCTACGATGCCAAGTGATAGTGTTGGTGAATAGGCTATCTAGCCAAGTCACTAATAGGCTCACATCGTCTATGATCTATGTCTGTGATAATAATAAAATAGCCAATTTTATTTAACAGACATAATACAGCTTAAATCTTAATAAGACTTAAAACACAAAACATCATTTAAAAAAAGCTCGAGCCTATATGAAACTTTATTAATACAGCGGCCATTGGCCATAATTGTACACCATAACACAAAGTAAACAAAAATCACGTGCTTTTTGTCACGTGATTGCAAACTCCCTATTAAGTAAGATATATATCACGTGAATCAAAACGCGTTAAAAAGTTTTTGTTTTTTTTAGATCGAATAGACAAATGTTCAATTTTTATTTGAACTTGTCAATATTTTCCGCCTTATTCGTTGTGTAAGGAAGTTGTTTTTTTCACCACTGATGTTTCACAATACTGTAAGAACTTGTTGCGAAAGTTTTCTTTTTTTTTATTAGATTCTAGTATTTTTGCTTTTTGATTTCTCAGTAATGAGAAAGGTTTCACTTAATGTATTTCAGATATAGATATAGATAGATAAAAACTAAATAAAAATAAATAGATAGTTAGAGAGTTTATTTAAAAGTTTAGACAAAACGTTCAATTGTCAGTGAAAATAACTGAAATAAAAAATGTGCTGTTCAAAGTATTTTATCGCCTTAATGGATGTCTATTTATAAATTATATATAAGGCCAATTTGTGTGAATAGACGCGGTTTCTTTACAAGATAATTTGTTCATAAAGTGTTTATTTATAACGTGTGTTCACGTTGAGTTATTGCTGTGAAAGTGTTTATTTATAACGTGTGTTCACGTTGAGTTATTGCTGTGAAAGTATTTATTTATAACGTGTGTTCACGTTGAGTTATTGCTGTGAAAGTGTTTATTTATAACGTGTGTTCACGTTGAGTTATTGCTGTGAAAGTGTTTATTTATAACGTGTGTTCACGTTGAGTTATTGCTGTGAAAGTGTATATTTATAACGTGTGTTCACGTTGAGTTATTGCTGTGAAAGTGTTTATTTATAACGTGTGTTCACGTTGAGTTATTGCTGTGAAAGTGTTTATTTATAACGTGTGTTCACGTTGAGTTATTGCTGTGAAAGAGACGAGTATTCCAAGAGCTGGAAAGTTTCAGTTGGCGCCAAAATGAAAGCTGATTAGAACGTCACTTGTGTAGCCTAGACTGATTGAACTAGGAGGACGTGATTGGAATTTAGTGACGAGGCTAGGAGATTAGTTACTGGGGGGACGAGTAGACACACATTCACAAACACTGTCAATTGAAGATAGTTAACACACATTCACACACACACTGTCAATTGAAGATAGTTAACACACATTCAAACACACTGTCAATTGAAGATAGTTTAACACACATTCACACACACTGTCAATTGAAGATGGTTAACACACATTCACACACACACACTGTCAATTGAAGATAGTTATCACACATTCAAACACACTGTCAATTGAAGATGGTTAACACACATTCACACACACACACTGTCAATTGAAGATAGTTATCACACATTCAAACACACTGTCAATTGAAGATGGTTAACACACATTCACACACACACACTGTCAATTGAAGATAGTTATCACACATTCAAACACACTGTCAATTGAAGATAGTTTAACACACATTCACACACACTGTCAATTGAAGATGGTTAACACACATTCACACACACACACTGTCAATTGAAGATAGTTATCACACATTCAAACACACTGTCAATTGAAGATAGTTTAACACTTTCACACACACTGTCAATTGAAGATGGTTAACACACATTCACACACACACACTGTCAATTGAAGATAGTTATCACACATTCAAACACACTGTCAATTGAAGATGGTTAACACACATTCACACACACACACTGTCAATTGAAGATAGTTATCACACATTCACACACACACTGTCAATTGAAGATAGTTTAACACACATTCACACACACTGTCAATTGAAGATGGTTAACACACATTCACACACACACACTGTCAATTGAAGATAGTTATCACACATTCAAACACACTGTCAATTGAAGATAGTTTAACACTTTCACACACACTGTCAATTGAAGATGGTTAACACACATTCACACACACACACTGTCAATTGAAGATAGTTATCACACATTCAAACACACTGTCAATTGAAGATGGTTAACACACATTCACACACACACACTGTCAATTGAAGATAGTTATCACACATTCACACACACACTGTCAATTGAAGATAGTTAACACATATTCACACACACTTTCAAATTTAACTTTGAAAACGCATATATAGCCTACATACACACACAAACACCTACACAAACATATACATACACACATACACATACACGCACAACATTAACATTTTTCAGCGTTAACATTGCACATAGGCCTACCCATTCAGACTTACACACAAACACACACGTTGTCGTCTGAAGGACATATCGGACACACTGTTAAATTGAACATAATTAAAACTCAACACTGCCTACTGCAAACATAAGGTTAATGGAATCAAGGTTAATTGAACAAAAGTTGTTTTATTTATTTCGGTCAATTAAGTCCACTGTGTCTACACCAGTCATCTGAATGGCAACGTTCAAGCGATGTAATAAATTAAACTGTTTCAAAAACAAGAACATAAATATAACTTCGTTTCTCCATCACCCATTTCAGGACTATGAAAGCCTGTTTCTGTTGTTTCTGTAAGACTGAGCATCTGTTCAGTATTTGTAAAAATATAAGCTTTGTACTACTTTCTCAATGCATTCTTAATTTTCTCTCAGTGTTTATCGAGTCGTGCAAATGTATAAAAGAGTTTTCTGTATTTATAACTTGGCTGTAGAATAATTTGCACTATTTGCACATGACTAAAGAATCAGTAGACTAATGTGCAATTTTGGCACATAACTAATGGAATATGTAGACTAATGTGCACTATTCAAACATAACTAAAGGAATCTGTAGACTAATATGCACTATTCAAACATAACTAAAGGAATCTGTAGACTAATATGCACTATTCAAACATAACTAAAGGAATCTGTAGACTAATATGCACTATTCTAACATAACTAAAGGAATCTGTAGACTAATATGCACTATTCAAACATAACTAAAGGAATCTGTAGACTAATGTGCACTATTATTAAATAACTAAAGGAATATGTAGACTAATGTGCACTATTATTAAATAACTAAAGGAATATGTAGACTAATGTGCACTATTATTATATAACTGAAGGAATCTGTAGACTAATATGCACTATTATCAAATAACTGAAGGAATCTGTAGACTAATATGCACTATTCAAACATAACTAAAGGAATCTGTAGACTAATGTGCACTATTCAAACATAACTAAAGGAATATGTAGACTATTATGCACTATTCAAACATAACTAAAGGAATCTGTAGACTAATATGCACTATTTCAACATAACTGAAGGAATATGTAGACTAATATGCACTATTATCAAATAACTGAAGGAATATGTAGACTAATATGCACTATTCAAACATAACTAAAGGAATCTGTAGACTAATATGCACTATTCAAACATAACTAAAGGAATATGTAGACTAATGTGCACTATTATCAAATAACTGAAGGAATCTGTAAACTAATATGCACTATTATCAAATAACTGAAGGAATCTGTAGACTAATATGCACTATTCAAACATAACTGAAGGAATAAGTAGACTAATATGCACTAGTCAAACATAACTAAAGGAACCTGTGGACTAATGTGCACTGATCAAACAAAACTAAAGGAATCTGTAGACTAATATGCACTATTTAAACATAACTAAAGGAATATGTAGACTAATATGCACTATTATCAAATAACTGAAGGAATATGTAGACTAATATGCACTATTCAAACATAACTAAAGGAATCTGTAAACTAATATGCACTATTATCAAATAACTGAAGGAATCTGTAGACTAATATGCACTATTCAAACATAACTAAAGGAATCTGTAGACTAATATGCACTATTCAAACATAACTAAAGGAATCTGTAGACTAATTTGCACTATTCAAACTTAACTTAAGGAATCTGTAGACTAATATGCACTATTATCAAATAACTGAAGGAATAATCTGTAGACTAATGTGCACTTTTATCAAAAAAACTGAAGGAATCTGTAGACTAATGTGCACTGTTATCAAATAGCTGAAGGAATCTGTAGACTAATGTGCACTATTATTAAATAACTGAAGGAATCTGTAGACTAATGTGCACTATTATCAAATAACTGAAGGAATCTGTAGACTATTGTGCACTATTATCAAATAACTGAAGGAATCTGTAGACTAATGTGCACTATTATCAAATAACTGAAGGAATCTGTAGACTAATGTGCACTATTATCAAATAACTGAAGGAATCTGTAGACTATTGTGCACTATTATCAAATAACTGAAGGAATCTGTAGACTAATGTGCACTATTATCAAATAACTGAAGGAATCTGTAGACTAATGTGCACTATTATCAAATAACTGAAGGAATCTGTAGACTAATGTGCACTATTCTCAAATAACTGAAGGAATCTGTAGACTAATGTGCACTATTCTCAAATAACTGAAGGAATCTGTAGACTAATGTGCACTATTCTCAAATAACTGAAGGAATCTGTAGATTTCAAATAAATCTGCATTGGAGCATTGGATTTTTTTTTAAAGCGTACATAAAAAATCATTGAATTTATTATTAACATCATAGAGTATTTAAGTAAATTGTGTGTCCAATGGATCCAGACAAAAGAAGACAAAAGCTACGATTTCATAACAAGATACATGTATTCTGAAAGATTTGTATCCAGTAAAGGCTCCAGTAAAAGACATACATGTCAGGATAATTAAAATTTCGTTTTTTTGTAGATATTTGTTTGTGATAAAATACAGTTTTCCACAAAGCTCAGACTTTATTAGTTAGTTGTACTGAACAGCTTGCGTGGCAAATAACTAACATAAAAGTCTACCTGAAGACCTTCTTTCAATCAAAGAAATACGATTGCAAGATTTGATCTTAAGAGTTGTAATACAAAAAATTTCTAGAAACAATGATCATACGTTTTCAGTTGGACCGGAGAATGTTATTAGAATCAAAGATACTTTGATCCCTAATCCCTAATATAAACAAAGGAGCTAATGGCCGAAACGAAAACCCATGGCATACTGCCTAGGTATTGTTCTTTTTACAAAGTAGTAACGTTTTTACAAAGAGCAAATTGGGCAATGAGATGAAAAACAAAGTTTGATAATTAGAAATAGAAGTGGTAGCAAGAACGAATTTTCTCGGCATTAATAAACGGCTCTGCAAGACAGAGTTTCATTTGACAGTTTCACTGGACAGTTTCATTTGTCAGTTTCACTTGACAGTTTCATTTAACAGTTTCGTTTGACAGTTTTACTTTACAGTGTCACTTGTCAGTTTAACTTGTCAGTTTCATTTGACAGTTTCACCTGACAGTTTCACTTGACAGTTTCATCTGACAGATTCATTTGACAGATTTACTTGACAGTTTCATTTGACAGTTTCATTTGACAGTTTAACTTGACAGTTTCACTTTTCAGTTTTACTTGACATATTTACTTGACAGTTTTACTTGACAGCTTCACTTGACAGTGTCACTGCCAAAACTGTTCTTGAACATGTTGGTCAAGTCTAAACTCAGCAGGACAGTTTTACTTGACAGTCTCATTAGACAGTTTCAGAGCCACAACTGCTCAGGTACATGCTGATCAAGTCTAGGACGACACAGCCACAATAAAGATCATAAAATATAACAAAACCAATTGACAGTTTCGGAAGCGTCTTATATTCCTGACAACTAACATAAAAAATTTAAAATTCAAGAAACAATTTTTACATGAGACTTTTCAATACAAGAATATAACAAAATATTTAATGCGCATTCAATACAATTATTTCTTTTTCCTTTGCATCGTCGTGTCATAAATAAAACAACTACTAAATAAATAAACAAGAAAACCATAAAAACGAAGTTTTCATTATACTCCCTTTATATGCAAACTAAGTTTACCATCATGTAATTAAATAATTGATTGACTACTGGAAATGAAACGTACAGTAAAAATATCTGTGTCGCAAATCTCAAAAATATCTCCTTACTCCGTATGAATTGTTCTAAAAATAATCGTAGCGCATAATTTTTTTTTTCTAGCTTTGCGCCGAAAAACTATAAAAAGTTGCACAGGCATTTTTAACGCGAAATTAAAATATTTCTTATACTTTCCTTTTAAGAAATGAATATTGTCATAAGTGTAGTATTATTAAGTAGTTTTAACTGAAAATTTGATAGGATGTATTGTTAGGCGCCACAAATCTGCTGTCCAAATTTCAGCTCGATTGGACCACGGGAAGTGGTCGAAAAATCGAAGCCAAATTTTGCACGACGATTGCAGACAGACAGACAGAAAATGCAACTTAAAATAAGGGAAGTAAAAATTGTCACTTTAAAAAATAAGTGGTTTTGTGGTTGTTTTTTTAATCTAAATAATGTTCTACAATGTTTTAATTCTAGTCCGATCAATTGGTTATTAAAAGGTCTAATTCATACATTTCTGCATCAAATAGTATATTGTATATAGATATCAGGCCTACATAACGTGTTCATTCTGTCTCACATAATGAGTTTTTACCGTTTAAAATGTGATATTAATTCTGGCATATAATAGACTAAATATTATAACAAATCTAGAGTTCTTGCTCGTCAAATTGACGGAGAAAATAATTAGGCCTGCAACAATTAGTTTAACGTTATGTGGGTATTCTTATTCTACCATATTCTAATTTAGAGTTATGGATATTTATTCCTGATATAAAATGATCGAAGAAAGTATTATTACTTGAAAATTGAATTTGCTTGAAATTAACAGTAGGCTGATTATCAATTGAAATAAAAATGTGGATGATATCGATCAGGCCATCCTTCAAGTGCTTATGATAATATTGAAAACATTGAATTATTAAGGCCTACAATTTACTTGTCCATTTTTTTTTTAAAGTTGGATACTTTATTTATAAATTGAACATATTCGGAGAGACTATAGAAAACCTGTTCACAACCCTCCCAATATATTTGACAAACTAAGATAACCAAAAAACATATTAGGTTTACACGTTACATGGGGCACGGTAGCCGAGCGGCAGCGCGTTCGACTGGCGAGCCGAAGATCCCGGGTTCGAATCCTGGTGCAGGCTAGGATTTATTCCCGGGTCTGGAGGATGTCCCTGAGTCTACCCAGCTCTGATGGGTACCTGACATTAGTTTGGGTAGAGTAAAGGCGGCTGTGCATAGTGCTGGCCACACAATCACCTAGTATGCCGTGGCCACAGAAACTGGTGAACGCTGCTTCATCGGACCTATGGATCAACTCGGTCCGACGGGTACTTTACTTTACGTTAACAAATATCCTATGTCTACCAGTTATTCATTCTCTCATTTACCATTTAGTTATCAATGGTATATTCTACAATATTTTACATCTCTTCACTTTTCAAATTATGTCTGTACACTCCAGGATGGAGGATGGGTGAATCCCAAAAGACCTGCTATATGCTGAGCTCGCGGAAGGCAAGAGAGCTACCGGCCGCCACCAAACTCAGGTTCAAGGACGTCTGCAAACGTGATCTAAAGGCCATAGATGTAGAGGTCGGAAACTGGGAGAACCTTGCTCAGCACAGAAATAGTTGGAGAGGCACCTTACACACCTGTATAAATGCGGCAGAGGGCAATATTCGCCTTATGGCGGAGGCTAAACGAGCAGCGAAGAAAAGTAGGCTGCCCCTAACAATCTCCAACGGTCCAGCTTGCAAGTGCCAGAGATGCGAAAGAGCCTGTCTCTCAAGGATAGGACTCCACAGACACAGTCAATTTTGCAGGGCTGGCCAAATCACAGGAGCGCAAATCTAATCGTCTTTCGAGACTATGGAGCCAATGATGACACTGTTTTATAATGAGGTTTGTACAGTTTCATATGAGGTCTGTACACCGTTTTATACGATGTCTGTACACAAGTTTCATACAGCTTTAAATCATACATCTGTACAATTTTATATGAGGTGAACTATTTGATATTAAAGATTCAACTGTTCCTACTGTGCATGCTTTTAAAAGTTTCCAGTTTGTCACAACTGTACCAGGGGAAGTAACTTTCTTATTTCGATATTTAGTGCAGAGTTTTCATCTATTTTTGGGATTGGTAAGGGCAGTAATCAATTTAGAACATCACATTGGCATTTTATGTATTGTTTACCTTTTTTTTTTATCTGATTGTAAAGTTGTTTTTTAACGTTGAACATGATTATCGTGGCTTAAGTAACGTGATAATAATAATATAGATCTAGAGGGGAAATGATATAATGAAATATTTAATTATATTATATATAAATAAACTCAGACACAAAGTAGTACAAAAGATATATAGGCCTACACTCATTTAGGGTTTACCAGATAGCTATAATGGCTCATTGGGAATACCCAATGGCTCAATTTTCTATTTATTTTAATCGTGTAATGTAATAGATTGATTTTTGCTTGTTTTTATGAAATTAGAACAAAACACACATGCTTTACATAACAATTTACGTTATTTATAAGGTTTTTGAGCCGCTCTCTCCTCCTTACCAACTTCTCTTGTTTTCCCTTCTCATATAGAAATGTGTTCATTGTTGGCTCTTTGTAATCCAAACATGTTGTTGTAGTCATAATTTGTTGCTTTAGTCATAACGTGTTGTTGTAGTCATAATTTGTTGCTGTAGTCATAGCATGTTGTTGTAGTCAAAACGTTTGGCTGTAGTCATAATATGTTGCTGTGGTCATAACGTTTGGCTGTAGTCATAAGGTGTTGTTGTAGTCACAATTGTTGCTGTAGTCATAACGTGTTGATGTAGTCATAACGTGCAGCTGTAGTAATAACGTGTTGCTGTTGCCATAACGTGTAGTTGTAGTCATAACGTGTTGCTGTAGTCATAACGAGTTGCTGTAGTCATAACGTTTGGCTGCAGTCAAAAAGTGTTGCTGTAGCCATAATGTGCAGTTGTAGTCATAACGTGTAGCTGTAGTCATAACGTGTTGTTGTAGTCATAACGTGTTGTTGTATTCATAACGTGTTGTTGTAGTCATAACGTGTTGTTGTAGTCATATAGTCATAACGTGTTGTTGTAGTCATGTAGTCATAACGTGTTGTTGTAGTCATAACGTGTTGTTGTAGTCATAACGTGTTGTTGTAGTCATAACGTGTTGTTGTAGTCATAACGTGTTGTTGTAGTCATAACGTGTTGTTGTAGTCATAACGTGTTGTTGTAGTCATGACGTGTTGTTGTAGTCATATAGTCATAACGTTTTGTTGTAGTCATGTAGTCATAACGTGTTGTTGTAGTCATGTAGTCATAACGTGTTGTTGTAGTCATATAGTCATAACGTGTTGTTGTAGTCATATAGTCATAACCTGTTGTTGTAGTCATATAGTCATAACGTGTTGTTGTAGTCATGTAGTCATAACGTGTTGTTGTAGTCATATAGTCATAACGTGTTGTTGTAGTCATAACGTGTTGTTGTAGTCATATCGCGTTATTATAGTCAAAAGTGTTGCTCTGGTCATAACGTGTTTAACCTTGTTTTTTTAGTTCTAACGTTTTGTTAAACTCGTAAGTTGTTGTTATTGTCTATATTTGTTTATTGTGGTATTTGTCCACACTTCTCCATCCGCTATTTGTTTATTGTGGTAAGTGTTCACACTTCTCCATCCGCTATTTGTTTATTGTGGTAAGTGTTCACACTTCTCCCTCCGCTATCTGTTTATTGTGGTAAGTGTTCACACTTCTCCCTCCGCTATCTGTTTATTGTGGTATTTGTTCACACTTCTCCATCCGCTATTTGTTTATTGTGGTAAGTGTTCACACTTCTCCCTCCGCTATCTGTTTATTGTGGTAAGTGTTCACACTTCTCCCTCCGCTATCTGTTTATTGTGGTAAGTGTTCACACTTCTCCCTCCGCTATCTGTTTATTGTGGTATTTGTCCACACTTCTCCATCCGCTATTTGTTTATTGTGGTATTTGTCCACACTTCTCCATCCGCTATTTGTTTATTGTGGTATTTGTCCACACTTCTCCATCCGCTATTTGTTTATTGTGGTATTTGTCCACACTTCTCCATCCGCTATTTGTTTATTGTGGTATTTGTCCACACTTCTCCATCCGCTTTTTGTTTATTGTGGTATTTGTCCACACTTCTCCATCCGCTATTTGTTTATTGTGGTATTTGTCCACACTTCTCCCCTCCCCCCCCCCCCCGCTATTTGTTTATTGTTATCAAACGCTTTAACTTAATTCTGATTTGATAAATAGAAAATATTTACGTTAAGCTTGATGGACACAAATAAATACTAATAATAATATTTTTTATAGCTCTCCCAACAAACATAATATATTCTCAGCGTGCATTTAACCTTGAGCAACAAAAACAAGCAAGAACACGGATATAATTATCTAGGCTATAAAATCTATAAATAAGATAGGCTAAAGATAAGATAAGATTGCTTTATTGATCCATAAAAATGGAAATTTGATTTGATTACATAAATTCCGTCTTTCAGCATACTTCAAACAATATTTTAAAAAATGTGTACTCAAACACAATAGACATTCACGCACACTATCATACCATTTATCATACAAGAAAAAAGTAGGCCTATCATTTAGGAGTCAGCTATTGAGCCATCGTATTTCCTGGCTGAAAGATGATTCTTTTGAAAGAGTCTCACTGATAGTGGAACAAAATAGTTCTTAAATCTCTCTGTTCTTGCCCTTATTGAAATGTAGGTCGGTGACTTAAATTAAAAGTGTGATTAATTGCTTTGTACTGTACGAGTGTTTCGTTTGGATGTGTTTAAGTTTCTGTGCTCTGTGGGTGCTATGATTTGTGAGAATGTAAGTAATTGACTTTTTATGTAAATATATTTTATTATTTGTAATATAGATATAGACTTGGGGGACTGTTTGGTATAAAAATGATGTATGTAAATATTGTTTTGTATTTTGTGAAAGCCCTGAAACGAGGTTAAGCGGCTAGGCCTTGCGTCATTTTTCGGAATTCTTTTTCTGATTATTTTTAATTGGGGTTTCGTTAGTGTAGTTTAATTAAAGTAATAGGTAGAATTTTTATTGTAGTTTAATTTAATATAGGGTTGTACATAAGGTAAATTTGTAGATATTTAGCAATAGGAGATTTAGAATAATATTTAGCACAGATTGACCGGAAATAAGGCAATGTTAGGGTAGTTAAAAAAGGAATTTCTGGTTAGAGGTCAGAGACGTTCGGTCAGCGTCTATAAATAGAACAATTAATCAATCACTTCCGTCTGAAATGGCCCATTTTGTGGAAGACCAGTGGTCAGATTATGGCGTAGTTGTGTGTGGCTTGTTCAGATATGACGTGAGTTGAGATTTAATTACTTTTTAGAATTTTTATTCTATTTTATACTATGTCTAATTTTGTTATTTTATGTATATTATCCACTTGTCTATGATAAGTGCATTGATGGGAATGGATTAAGTTGGAGATTTTGGGAAGGAACATTATCCGCCATGTTGGCTTCTTCTTTTTAAATGTATATTTCTTTTTATTTCATGTATATTATTATTTTAATGTAATGTTGCCTTTAATGGTCGGCATGGGAATAAGTTATGGTAGATGTCTTATTTCATGCTTGGTTTTAACTGGTATGTATTAACCAGTGAGTGGCCTAACTCTGTGGTACAGAGTATAGAGCGGTGTTGTCTTGTTCTAGTCTTCATTGACTAGAGCTGAGTTGATTCTTATGTCATAATTCATATTATGTTATAAGATGTATAAGGAGTATAGGTTCATGTTTGAACTGGTTATAGTTGGGACTATGCTATGTAGTTTTTATTTACTGTATATAGTATATATATATTATGCTTATGTATATAGATGACCATGTTCTAATGTTTATTTTTATTTCTCTATTTCTATTCTATTATATTGTAGGTCGTAATGTCGGCCTATGTTGGTTTTTAGTGGGGAGTTGAAGTTTGGTTTTTAGTGGGGAGTTGAAGTTTGGTTTTTAGTGGGGAGTTGAAGTAGTTTTTAGTGGGGAGTTGAAGTTAGTTTTTTAGTGGGGAGTTTAAGTTGGTTATTATTTGTGAGGGTTTACAGTATGTTTATAGAGTTTAGATAGCATAGGTTTATTGTTGGGGTTTAATTTGTTTTTATGATTTTTATGTTCCCTTTAATGGGACAAGTGAATTTCCATGAATAAAAAGTAATTTGTAATTTGAATATGATTTTAGTGTTTTATGTTTAGTGTTCAGTGTTGTTGGTCTGTTTAGATTGTAATATCCTTCTGTACCAACGGAAGTGTCACGGAAGCCCAAAGTCCCCTCGTGCCCTAGTTTAGATGTATTTTGTTATGATTGCTGTCCTTTACCCACAACCCTCTTTAATTTAGTAGTAACCACCAAATATGAAAAATATAACCGCCCTCCCATCAGTGTTGTTGGTCTGTTTAGATTGTAATATCCTTCTGTACCAACGGAAGTGTCACGGAAGCCCAAAGTCCCCTCGTGCCCTAGTTTAGATGTATTTTGTTATGATTGCTGTCCTTTACCCACAACCCTCTTTAATTTAGTAGTAACCACCAAATATGAAAAATATAACCGCCCTCCCCTCGCCCCACCCTGTTACAAATTACTTTTTATTCATGGAAATTCACTTGTCCCATTAAAGGGAACATAAAAATCATAAAAACAAATTAAACCCCAACAATAAACCTATGCTATCTAAACTCTATAAACATACTGTAAACCCTCACAAATAATAACCAACTTAAACTCCCCACTAAAAAACTAACTTCAACTCCCCACTAAAAACTACTTCAACTCCCCACTAAAAACCAAACTTCAACTCCCCACTAAAAACCAAACTTCAACTCCCCACTAAAAACCAACATAGGCCGACATTACGACCTACAATATAATAGAATAGAAATAGAGAAATAAAAATAAACATTAGAACATGGTCATCTATATACATAAGCATAATATATATATACTATATACAGTAAATAAAAACTACATAGCATAGTCCCAACTATAACCAGTTCAAACATGAACCTATACTCCTTATACATCTTATAACATAATATGAATTATGACATAAGAATCAACTCAGCTCTAGTCAATGAAGACTAGAACAAGACAACACCGCTCTATACTCTGTACCACAGAGTTAGGCCACTCACTGGTTAATACATACCAGTTAAAACCAAGCATGAAATAAGACATCTACCATAACTTATTCCCATGCCGACCATTAAAGGCAACATTACATTAAAATAATAATATACATGAAATAAAAAGAAATATACATTTAAAAAGAAGAAGCCAACATGGCGGATAATGTTCCTTCCCAAAATCTCCAACTTAATCCATTCCCATCAATGCACTTATCATAGACAAGTGGATAATATACATAAAATAACAAAATTAGACATAGTATAAAATAGAATAAAAATTCTAAAAAGTAATTAAATCTCAACTCACGTCATATCTGAACAAGCCACACACAACTACGCCATAATCTGACCACTGGTCTTCCACAAAATGGGCCATTTCAGACGGAAGTGATTGATTAATTGTTCTATTTATAGACGCTGACCGAACGTCTCTGACCTCTAACCAGAAATTCCTTTTTTAACTACCCTAACATTGCCTTATTTCCGGTCAATCTGTGCTAAATATTATTCTAAATCTCCTATTGCTAAATATCTACAAATTTACCTTATGTACAACCCTATATTAAATTAAACTACAATAAAAATTCTACCTATTACTTTAATTAAACTACACTAACGAAACCCCAATTAAAAATAATCAGAAAAAGAATTCCGAAAAATGACGCAAGGCCTAGCCGCTTAACCTCGTTTCAGGGCTTTCACAAAATACAAAACAATATTTACATACATCATTTTTATACCAAACAGTCCCCCAAGTCTATATCTATATTACAAATAATAAAATATATTTACATAAAAAGTCAATTACTTACATTCTCACAAATCATAGCACCCACAGAGCACAGAAACTTAAACACATCCAAACGAAACACTCGTACAGTACAAAGCAATTAATCACACTTTTAATTTAAGTCACCGACCTACAGAAAGAAGCCGACAACTTCGACTAGATATTATGTAACTATCATGAAGCGGGTGTGCATGATCTTGGAGGATTTTATCAATCATAGACAGGCACCTTGAACTGAAAATATCCGCAAAGAGATGGTAATTCTGTCGATCTTATAGAAAATCTCAAAATTTTTCGAAATAAAAAAACATACGACTTAATTTTACTTTGTGGATAACTGTTAATATTATTATAGGGCCTATTCATTAATTATAAGTTTGTTTTTTTAACGATTTACCAGTTAATCACTATCCTATAAATTATAAATTATTGATTGAATGGTTATGATTTATTTCTAAAGCGCTAGTTTTGTCCTGAATGTTATTTACCCGCAATGAAGCGTATACATTTTCTGTTTACTGCTGCACCTGCGATTTTGCCAAGATTTATTATCTGTTGAAACATCTTGATGTTAAGTCAAACGTGGAATCACACAACTTCCCTCAGCATATTCAATGGTCTGGAGTGCTAGATAGTAATCTTATATTCTATATATTCCCATAAAAGTGCCCACGCTCACTCCACTGCATATATCTAACAGTTAGAACATTTATTTATTGCCGTAAATGTATTCTGATTTAATCTTGAGTCTGCAATTGTAATAATCACCAATCTTGTTTTTATTGTCAAAACTTGTTGTTGTTATAGTCATAACCTGTTAATTTAAAGTGAGATGTTGTTATAGTCATAAAATATTGTTGTTAAAGTTAAAACATGTTGTTGTTATAGTCAAATTATGTTGTTGTTATAGATAAAACATGTTGTTGTTATAATTTAAACATATTGTTGTTATAGTAAAAACATGTTGTTGTTATAGTCATAGCATGTATTTGTTATAGTTAAAACATATGTAACAGGGTGGGGCGAGGGGAGGGCGGTTATATTTTTCATATTTGGTGGTTACTACTAAATTAAAGAGGGTTGTGGGTAAAGGACAGCAATCATAACAAAATACATCTAAACTAGGGCACGAGGGGACTTTGGGCTTCCGTGACACTTCCGTTGGTACAGAAGGATATTACAATCTAAACAGACCAACAACACTGAACACTAAACATAAAACACTAAAATCATATTCAAATTACAAATTACTTTTTATTCATGGAAATTCACTTGTCCCATTAAAGGGAACATAAAAATCATAAAAACAAATTAAACCCCAACAATAAACCTATGCTATCTAAACTCTATAAACATACTGTAAACCCTCACAAATAATAACCAACTTAAACTCCCCACTAAAAAACTAACTTCAACTCCCCACTAAAAACTACTTCAACTCCCCACTAAAAACCAAACTTCAACTCCCCACTAAAAACCAAACTTCAACTCCCCACTAAAAACCAACATAGGCCGACATTACGACCTACAATATAATAGAATAGAAATAGAGAAATAAAAATAAACATTAGAACATGGTCATCTATATACATAAGCATAATATATATATACTATATACAGTAAATAAAAACTACATAGCATAGTCCCAACTATAACCAGTTCAAACATGAACCTATACTCCTTATACATCTTATAACATAATATGAATTATGACATAAGAATCAACTCAGCTCTAGTCAATGAAGACTAGAACAAGACAACACCGCTCTATACTCTGTACCACAGAGTTAGGCCACTCACTGGTTAATACATACCAGTTAAAACCAAGCATGAAATAAGACATCTACCATAACTTATTCCCATGCCGACCATTAAAGGCAACATTACATTAAAATAATAATATACATGAAATAAAAAGAAATATACATTTAAAAAGAAGAAGCCAACATGGCGGATAATGTTCCTTCCCAAAATCTCCAACTTAATCCATTCCCATCAATGCACTTATCATAGACAAGTGGATAATATACATAAAATAACAAAATTAGACATAGTATAAAATAGAATAAAAATTCTAAAAAGTAATTAAATCTCAACTCACGTCATATCTGAACAAGCCACACACAACTACGCCATAATCTGACCACTGGTCTTCCACAAAATGGGCCATTTCAGACGGAAGTGATTGATTAATTGTTCTATTTATAGACGCTGACCGAACGTCTCTGACCTCTAACCAGAAATTCCTTTTTTAACTACCCTAACATTGCCTTATTTCCGGTCAATCTGTGCTAAATATTATTCTAAATCTCCTATTGCTAAATATCTACAAATTTACCTTATGTACAACCCTATATTAAATTAAACTACAATAAAAATTCTACCTATTACTTTAATTAAACTACACTAACGAAACCCCAATTAAAAATAATCAGAAAAAGAATTCCGAAAAATGACGCAAGGCCTAGCCGCTTAACCTCGTTTCAGGGCTTTCACAAAATACAAAACAATATTTACATACATCATTTTTATACCAAACAGTCCCCCAAGTCTATATCTATATTACAAATAATAAAATATATTTACATAAAAAGTCAATTACTTACATTCTCACAAATCATAGCACCCACAGAGCACAGAAACTTAAACACATCCAAACGAAACACTCGTACAGTACAAAGCAATTAATCACACTTTTAATTTAAGTCACCGACCTACACATATTAATGCTATAGTCATAACATGTTGTTGTTATAGCAAGTTGTAATACAACTGTAGCATCTGGGCTAGAACATGTTTTGAAATACAACTGTAGCATTTGATCTAGAACATAATTTGTAATACATCGGTAGCATTTGAGCTAGAACATGTTTTGTAATGCATCTGTAGCATCTGAGCATAAACATGTTTTGTAATACAACTAAAGCATCTAAGCAAGAACATGTTTTGTAATACAAATGTAGCATTTGAGCTAGAACATGTTTTGTAATACAACTGTAGCATTTGAGCTAGAACATGTTTTGTAATACAACTGTGGCATCTGATCTAGAACATGTTTTGTAATACAGCTGTAGCGTCTAAGCCTGAACATGTTTTGTAATACAACTGTAGCATCTGAGCTAGAACATGTTTTGTAATACAGCTGTAGCATCTGAGCTAGAACATGTTTTGTAATACAGCCATAGCATTTGAGCTAGAACATGTTTTGTAATACAACTGTAGCATAAGATCTAGAACATGTTTTGTAATACAACTGTAGCATCTGATCCTAAACATGTTTTGTAATACAACTGAAGCATCTGAGCAAGAACATGTTTTATAATACAGCTGTAGCATTTGAGCTAGAACATGTTTTGTAATACAGCTGTAGCGTCTGAGACTGAAAATGTTTTGTAATACAGCTGTAGCATCTGATCTAGAACATGTTTTGTAATACAGATGTAGCATTTGAGCTAGAACATTTTTTGTAATACAGCCATAGCATCTGAGCTAGAACATGTTTTGTAATACAACAGTAGCATCTGATCTAGAACATGCTTTGTAATACAACTGTAGCATTTGAGCTAAAACATGTTTTGTAATACAACAGTAGCATCTGAGCTAGAACATGTTTTGTAATACAATTGTAGCATCTGAGCTAGAACGTGTATTGTAATACAGCTGTAGCATCTGAGCTAGAACATGTTTTGTAATAAAACTGTAGCATCTGAGCAAGAACATGTTTTGTAATACAGCTGTAGCATCTGAGCTAGAACATGTTTTATAATACAGCTGTAGCATCTGAGCTAGAACATGTTTTGTAATACAGCGATATCATCTGATTTAAAACATGTTTTGTAATACAACGGTCGCATCTGATCTATAACATGTTTTGTAATACAGCCGTAGCTTTAGAGCTAGAACATGTTTTGTAATACATCCGTAGCATTTGAGCTAGAACATGTTTTGTAATACAGCCGTAGCATTTGAGCTAGAACATGTTTTGTAATACAGCTGTATTTTTTTTTAGCTAGAACATCTTTTGTAATACAACTGTAGCATTTGAGCTAGAAAATTTTTTGTAATACAGCCGTAGCATTTGAGCTAGAACATGTATTGTAATAAGACTGTAGCATTTGAGCTAGAACATGTTTTGTAATACAGCCGTAGCATTTGAGCTAGAACATGTTTTGTAATACAGCTGTAGATTTTTAGCTAGAGCATGTTTTGTAATACAGCCGTAGCATTTGAGCTAGAAGATGTTTTGTAATACAGCAGTACCACTTGAGCTAGAACATGTTTTGTAATACAACTGTAGCATTTGAGCTAGAACATGTTTTGTAATACAGCAGTAGCACTTGAGCTAGAACATGTTTTGTAATACAACTGTAGCCTTTGAGCTAGAACATGTTTTGTAATACAGCAGTAGCATTTGAGCTAGAACATGTTTTGTAATACAGCCGTAGCATTTGAGCTAGAACATGTTTTGTAATACAGCCGTAGCATTTGAGCTAGAACATGTTTTGTAATACAGCCGTAGCTTTTTAGCTAGAACATGTTTTGTAATACAGCCGTAGCTTTTTAGCTAGAACATGTTTTGTAATACAGCTGTAGCATTTGAGCTAGAACATGTTTTGTAATACAGCCGTAGCTTTTTAGCTAGAACATGTTTTGTAATACAGCCGTAGCATTTGAGCTAGAACATGTTTTACTTTGCGTTAGTTACTTTTTGTTAGTCGGGTCTCAATTTAGTCGCAAAGATGAAATTGGACTTCATTTTAGCGTTTTGAAAGCCTACACACATAAAAAGTCGTCAAAAGTCATTTTTAAATTGATACTCACTGACCGCTATACTTATCTAAAGCTTAGAAAATTTTTTCAGGGCATTTATTTATTTATTTATTTATTCATTTATTTATTTATCCTTTTTTTCAATTGCTCTGATACTTTTAGGGATAAACAAATTGATAGCAATAGAACCCATCAATTTTATTTGATATCTGAAGCAGAAAACGCAATGCAGTGAAATAATGTATACAACCCAGCAATTACCTCAAACAGGTGCTGAAGATTTCTATAGCAGTAAAAGAGATTGTCTATAACTATAGACCTATGTCAGAGTTTAAGATAGACAGTTGGGTGAAATATCAGGTCGCCAAACAAGGTTTTAGATAGATTGATCCCAGTGCGCTGATGTGCACATAATTTAATTTTAATTCTAATTATCTTAGCTTATCTTATTTATGACAAAATTAATGCTCCTTCTATAAAGAATATTATTGTGTCCCCAGCTCATCCGTGGTCCGAGTCTTGCACTTTTATTCGTGTTTTAAATTATGTTTATTTACTGGTTTTCCTGTTGTTTTATCAGGCCACCCATTTTAAACCCGGATGCCCCTCGGGAAGAAAGAATACTTATAAGCATTTTTCTTGCACAAGGAATAAGGAAAATGTTTTTGTCCTTATGTTTATTTGAGCATTGTAACAGAGTGTTATCGTGTTGTATTTCTAAGTTAGAATTTAATGCCTTGTGTAAGCTTATTATTACTTAGAGGCCGACCGAAATTCGAATTCGGTTTCGGTGCCAAAAGAAGGCAAATGAACTCGTTCGGCGTAGTTTCGGTTTTGGCCGAAGCCAAAAGGTTAGCTTTCGGTTTCGACCGAAACTGATATTGACTTTCGGTCGTCAGTCGTAAATTTATATTGCCTTTTACATTATTAAATATGAAAGATTATTCAATTCTGAATAAAATGATATACATGTGTATTCAACTGCATATTACATGTTCTATGGCTTAGCCTACTTAAATAGAGTAGGCCTAACATAAACTAGTTAGATCTAATATTACACAAAAATGTGTTCTTTTATTTATTTTTTGTTTGACAATTTCGGTTTATCTTTCGGTTCTGGTATCGGCTGAAAGTCAACTTATAACTTTCGGTATGGGTTTGTTTTCGGCCGAAACGCAAAATTTAAATGTGTTTTCGGTCGGCATACAACTTTACTCTTTGCCCTTCTGTCATCTTCTCTGGTGATTCTAGGTTTAGTGATTTAACTATTGGTGTTACTATTGTCAGTTGTGAATATTCGCAAGTAATGAACCTTGCAACTCATATCTAAATTTATTCCAATTTTATAAATTGCTTTATTTTGTTGATGGGTCCCATACAGCTGGTGCATATGCCTATTCTAGTATATGTCTATAATGTCGAACTAGTGGGAGATATAATTTTAGTTTTATCTTCTTATTACTTTATACTTTGGAAAAATTCCTTTTTATGAAGTCTAATGTTTTGTTAGATTTTTTAATTACTTCATCAATCTGTGGATTTCAAGATAACTTATCATTTATTAATTATACGTAATACTTATTAAATCATTGAATTTATTTGTTTAATTAAGTAAGTAATGCCATTTTCTTGTACGCTGGCTCCCCTTAGCGCCAAAACCTGCCTGTGATCCCCCAAAAATTGTGTTCGTACGCCTGATTATTGATTACGCGACTGAGTTATGGGGCTTTTACAATCAGCACTTGATAATCCAAGCCTCTGGTATGTGTGTGGCAAATTGCAACACAGCTACATTAGATATAATTATTTCTTTCAATGTCCTTAATTTTATAACTCAGAACATTTCATAGATAAATTGGTTTTTAATTGTAATATTGTGCATCTGATCTGAATGAAACGTGCGAGTTTGACCACTAGAAGGTTGCTTTTACAAACAATGTAGGCTACTTTTAACATGTATTACATTCTTCAAGAATGTACTTTTAACATGTATTACATTCTTCAAGAATGTACTTTTAACATGTATTACATTCTTCGAGAATGTACTTTTAACATGTATTACATTCTTCAAGAATGTACTTTTAACATGTATTACATTCTTCAAGAATGTACTTTTAACATGTATTACATTCTTCAAGAATGTACTTTTAACATGTATTACATTCTTCAAGAATGTACTTTTAACATGTATTACATTCTTCGAGAATGTACTTTTAACATGTATTACATTCTTCAAGAATGTACTTTTAACATGTATTACATTCTTCGAGAATGTACTTTTAACATGTATTACATTCTTCAAGAATGTACTTTTAACATGTATTACATTCTTCGAGAATTTACTTTTAACATGTATTACATTCTTTAAGAATGTACTTTTAACATGTATTACATTATTCAAGAATGTACTTTTAACATGTATTACATTATTCAAGAATGTACTTTTAACATGTATTACATTATTCAAGAATGTACTTTTAACATGTATTACATTATTCAAAAATGTACTTTTAACATGTATTACATTATTCAAGAATGTACTTTTAACATGTATTACATTATTCAAGAATGTACTTTTAACATGTATTACATTATTCAAGAATGTACTTTTAACATGTATTACATTATTCAAGAATGTACTTTTAACATGTATTACATTATTCAAGAATGTACTTTTAACATGTAGCCTATTACATTATTCAAGAATGTACTTTTAACATGTATTACATTATTCAAGAATGTACTTTTAACATGTATTACATTATTCAAGAATGTACTTTTAACATGTATTACATTATTCAAGAATGTACTTTTAACATGTATTACATTATTCAAGAATGTACTTTTAACATGTATTACATTATTCAAGAATGTACTTTTAACATGTAGGCCTATTACATTATTCAAGAATGTACTTTTAACATGTATTACATTATTCAAGAATGTAATTTTAACATGTATTACATTACTCAAGAATGTAGCCTACTTAAGTCATATCAGAAAACATGGCAATGGCAACGAGATGACATTTTTAAATATATTCTTGTAATGTAGACATTTGACAATTGTACTATTAATCGTTTTGTGCATGAACAACAATATTTACTTGTATACCAAGTTATTGTTTTTACACTGTTGTGTTTCCTTTAAATGTTTTAAATATCCGTAGGCCTACTATTCATCCAATAAACCCATTTTAACCTTGCTAGGGAGGGCTGGTTAAGGATAATAAGTTGATAATTTTAAAGACAGTCATAAAGAGTTAATGTTTATTGAATTGTGCTTGCGTTCTAATTATTATACTCTTAAGAAAAAAAATTTGCTGCACTTTCTACTTTTTTATATACTTTATAAAAATGGAAAAATGGATTATATTTTTAGTTTTTAATTTCTTTAACAAAAAAATCAAAAGACTTAATTGGAAATTTACGGAGATAAGCGTGAGTGACATGAGTGAAAGGAAATTTACGGAGATAAGCATGAGTGACATGAGTGAAAGGAAATTTACGGAGATAAGCATGAGTGAAAGGAAATTTACGGAGATAAGCGTGAGTGACATGAGTGAAAGGAAATTTACGGAGATAAGCGTGAGTGACATGAGTGAAAGGAAATTTACGGAGATAAGCGTGAGTGACATGAGTGAAAGGAAATTTACGGAGATAAGCATGAGTGAAAGGAAATTTACGGAGATAAGCGTGAGTGACATGAGTGAAAGGAAATTTACGGAGATAAGCGTGAGTGACATGAGTGAAAGGAAATTTACGGAGATAAGCATGAGTGAAAGGAAATTTACGGAGATAAGCGTGAGTGACATGAGTGAAAGGAAATTTACGGAGATAAACATGAGTGAAAGGAAATTTACGGAGATAAGCGTGAGTGACATGAGTGAAAGGAAATTTACGGAGATAAGCGTGAGTGACATGAGTGAAAGGAGAAATGTTCATTTGGGAGAGTTTTCTCATTTTGACTCTAAGGACACGCATTAATGATATAGGTCTAGTTTGATATTGGTTTAATTGATCGATAAAAAAAAAGTTAGACTCTTTTTTTTAAAGTATAGAGGTAGGGAGCGAGCTTTAGAAATTTTACAAAATAGATAATCTAATCTACATTGTATAGGCCTATCAAAAAGACTTTAAAATTTCTAAAAAGTATATTTTGTTTTAAACTTACATAGTAACATAAATGTGTTTGTATGTTTGCTTACTAGGTGTTTGTGTGTGTATTTAGGGGGCACGTTAGCTTAGCCACAGCGCGTTCGACTGGCGATCCGAAGGTCCCGGGTTCGAATCCTGGTGAAGATTAGGATTTTTTTCCGGGATTGGAGGGTGTCCCTGAGTATACACAGCTCTGATGGGTACCGGACAATAGTTGGGATAAAGTAAAGGCGACTGAGCATCGTGCTGGCCACACAACTCCTAGTATGCCGTGGCCATAGAAACTGGCCATATGGCTCAATTTGGTCCGAGGGGGGGGACTTTACTTACTTTGTGTGTGTGTGTTTGCGTGTGTTTGTGTGTGTGAGGGAGGTAGACTTAGACAGAAACCCAACACACGTTACGTTTAGGTAGAGACCTATTTAAAATGCAAAGATTGAACGTCATCTGTTATGAATTTTTCTAAATAGGATTTATAATCTTAAAACCAATTTGCTATGCACTATAAAGCAGAAAAAGTCACATTCAGGGGCCTTAATCAAAGTTGTGTAGAAATAGGCATACACATGTAGGGAACATTTATGTCATCTTATACAATCAAAACCAAGTCCCGTTTTGATATGAATTATTTATTTAGGCTATTATTAAATAGTTTTAATAATATTAATAATATAGATATATGCATTTTATTATTCAAGAATGTACTTTTAAAATGTAGCGAGAATGTAGGCCTAAACCTACTTATAAACTTATAGTATGCCAGAAAATGAGGTAATGTTAACGAGAAAACATTTCTATGTATATTTTAGTAATGTAAACATTTGACAATGGTAGATATAAATCGTTTCGCAGACATAAAAGCCACACACACAAATAATGACGCGGATGGCTATAAATAGATTTAAAAGGCCACAATGCCACACCTCATATCCAACTCTCCCTTTCACCCCACCACTAACCCCGCTACCACACCCTCTTCCACACCCCCCCCCCCCCAACACACACACAAAGCATATAATATCTGTTAACACAAAGTTCCCATCGCTCATCCGACTGGGACCTAATGACCTTTTCGCGCATTTAGGTAGCGCGTCGTGCATCTATTTGTTCTAGGCGCGGCGTGTGTTGTGTGTGCACAGTACTGTGTTGTGTGGCAGGAGTGAGCCAGCTGTGTGATTCTATCTAAAAGATAAGGCACAAAGGTAACGTTTCTTTCTTCAAACTAATTACTAACTTGACTGTTGTAGGTTTAAAATATGTAGGCTAGAATGTAGTTAGGCCTGCTACATTAACTTAAGACTTAAGACTTAATAATAAAATGCTAGATTTAGAATTTATACATATTACTTTACTAATATGTATTAGCCTATTACTTACTATTTCACCAACTATTTGACTATTTGGCCTATTGCCTATACTATTATGTTAGTATTAGCAATGCATTTTAATAAGTAGAGCCTATTAGTAGTATTACTATTATTAGTGTTATATTATAGGCCTATGCTTTTCCGAGTTTCGTTAGCCGTAGATTAATTAAGCTTAGGCCTACTAGATAGGCCTATATTAAAATTAAAGTTACTGGACTCACTCTTACTTAACTTTTGACTCTTAAATTAATTTAAAGGCCTGATCACTGATATTATTGCCTATACAGTAGGCCTATAGGCCTACTGTATAACTTTATAAATATACATTGACATTTTTTTATTTAAGTGTGTTACGAGTTACGTGTATTGTAGCCTATACCACTGTAGACTATGCATGTTTGCATGTTATTTTACACATGTCCCCAATGTGTCCATGTGTAGGCGTCTGAAAGATATAATTAGGTCTATGTCCTCTGAATTCATAATGAACGCCGGTATACCTGAATACCTATACCGGTAGCCTATACAAGCTAAATATTTAATTCTTTCTTTCTTTCTTTGCAAAATTATGTGTGTTATTATATGAAGTATGTGTTTATGAGTCATGCATGGCCCATAGGCCCATAGACGACTCATCCAACGAGGTACTAGTGAGTAACTAGTGCTTTGTCTTTAGATTTTGCTGGAACCTCTCTCTTCAATTCATTGTCATTATATATTCTTTGTTTTATTTTTTTTAAAGTAGCGGTCCTATACATGCTTTACCGGTCTACTGTATCTTTAGGATAACTAAGCGGGTTTGACCTTTACTTTTTTTTGTTTTTTTATCTTTTCTTTTTTTTTTTAAACAGGCGCTAGCATACGTTGGCCTTGACCCCAATAACAGAAATGAGGCTAGGGTTAAATGTTGAGACTGAAAAAAATACTTAATGTTACAAAGAATAACGTAATTGTATTAATGAGACTAATTAACGTTTAGAATTGGTTTTGTATGACAAGTATCCGCTCTACTGAAACTATTACAAACTTGAAACTATACCCGCTAGTTGTCATATTTTAAACCCGGCCTAGCCTCATTATATTAAGAACCGTTATTGTTTTGTTTTTAAATCTAGGCCTAATAATTTATAACATGGATTTAAACCAATCATACGACCTGTATAAACAATATGTGTGTCATATTTATTTCAACAACAACATAAAAACTTGTTGATCGTACGATTGTGGATTATGTACTTTTCTATTTACTTCCATTCTTTCTCAATCAGCTGATCTAACATCCGTTACTAGTTGATAAGGTCACGCACGCTTCAGTAATTGTAACCTACTTTTTTTCCTTTTTTTTTTTCTATCTTTCTTTTTCTCTTTCACTTCTCCAAAGTTCTTCTTCTTTCTTCCTCTTTCTTGATCTGTTTTTTTTTTCTTACGCTCTATTTTTATCTTCTAATTTGTTGTTGTAAGAGCTAGTTGATTCATAAGACTACTTTTAATTAAGAATGCAGGGCCGGTTTTAGGTGTATTGAGGCCATAGTTTTTTTCCACTAATGAGGACCCACTCCCCCCCCCCCCATCCCCTCACACACATGCGACCATTTTACATGGAGCAGTAGAGTGACATTGAAAAACAAAAAAGACAACACAAAAAAATATTATTTTAAAAAAGTCAAAAGGCTTCTCTTTTTTCATACTAAGCCTATTGATAGCTTTTTAAAAATATCCTGTTTACTTACGTTGAAATCAAAGGAATATTTATAGCCTACAATAGAACAATATAGGCGAAAGACAAACATGTAGTAAGGTCAATAAATGAAAATTTAAACCAACTAGACATGGATATGTTTTAAGTACTAATATTGGGATCAAGACAAATCTGTTATTCTTAAAACCGTCAATTTGACGAGAATAACAACTAGAAAGATAATAGTGGCAATAGTGGTGGTGATAATAATAGACATTTAGAATTTAAAGTCTACTCGAAACAAGGTGTAGTTTACTTCAAAATAGACATTTAGAATTTAAAGTCTACTCGAAACAAGGTGTAGTTTACTTCAAAATAGACATTTAGAATTTAAAGTCTACTCGAAACAAGGTGTAGTTTACTTCAAAATAGACATTTAGAATTTAAAGTCTACTCGAAACAAGGTGTAGTTTACTTCAAAATAGACATTTAGAATTTAAAGTCTACTCGAAACAAGGTGTAGTTTACTTCAAAATAGACATTTAGAATTTAAAGTCTACTCGAAACAAGGTGTAGTTTACTTCAAAATAGACATTTAGAATTTAAAGTCTACTCGAAACAAGGTGTAGTTTACTTCAAAATAGACATTTAGAATTTAAAGTCTACTCGAAACAAGGTGTAGTTTACTTCAAAATAGACATTTAGAATTTAAAGTCTACTCGAAACAAGGTGTAGTTTACTTCAAAATAGACATTTAGAATTTAAAGTCTACTCGAAACAAGGTGTAGTTTACTTCAAAATAGACATTTAGAATTTAAAGTCTACTCGAAACAAGGTGTAGTTTACTTCAAAATAGACATTTAGAATTTAAAGTCTACTCGAAACAAGGTGTAGTTTACTTCAAAATAGACATTTAGAATTTAAAGTCTACTCGAAACAAGTTGTAGTTTACTTCAATATAGACATTTAGAATTTAAAGTCTACTCGAAACAAGGTGTAGTTTACTTCAAAATAGACATTTAGAATTTAAAGTCTACTCGAAACAAGGTGTAGTTTACTTCAAAATAGACATTTACAATTTAAAGTCTACTCGAAACAAGGTGTAGTTTACTTCAAAAAAGACATTTAGAATTAAAAGTCTACTCGAAACAAGGTGTAGTTTACTTCAAAATAGACATTTAGAATTTAAAGTCTACTCGAAACAAGGTGTAGTTTACTTCAAAATAGACATTTAGAATTTAAAGTCTACTCGAAACAAGGTGTAGTTTACTTCAAAATAGACATTTAGAATTTAAAGTCTACTCGAAACAAGGTGTAGTTTACTTCAAAATAGACATTTAGAATTTAAAGTCTACTCGAAACAAGGTGTAGTTTACTTCAAAATAGACATTTAGAATTTAAAGTCTACTCGAAACAAGGTGTAGTTTACTTCAAAATAGACATTTAGAATTTAAAGTCTACTCGAAACAAGGTGTAGTTTACTTCAAAATAGACATTTAGAATTTAAAGTCTACTCGAAACAAGGTGTAGTTTACTTCAAAATAGACATTTAGAATTTAAAGTCTACTCGAAACAAGGTGTAGTTTACTTCAAAATAGACATTTAGAATTTAAAGTCTACTCGAAACAAGGTGTAGTTTACTTCAAAATAGACATTTAGAATTTAAAGTCTACTCGAAACAAGGTGTAGTTTACTTCAAAATAGACATTTAGAATTTAAAGTCTACTCGAAACAAGGTGTAGTTTACTTCAAAATAGACATTTAGAATTTAAAGTCTACTCGAAACAAGGTGTAGTTTACTTCAAAATAGACATTTAGAATTTAAAGTCTACTCGAAACAAGGTGTAGTTTACTTCAAAATAGACATTTAGAATTTAAAGTCTACTCGAAACAAGGTGTAGTTTACTTCAAAATAGACATTTAGAATTTAAAGTCTACTCGAAACAAGGTGTAGTTTACTTCAAAATAGACATTTAGAATTTAAAGTCTACTCGAAACAAGGTGTAGTTTACTTCAAAATAGACATTTAGAATTTAAAGTCTACTCGAAACAAGGTGTAGTTTACTTCAAAATAGACATTTAGAATTTAAAGTCTACTCGAAACAAGGTGTAGTTTACTTCAAAATAGACATTTAGAATTTAAAGTCTACTCGAAACAAGGTGTAGTTTACTTCAAAATAGACATTTAGAATTTAAAGTCTACTCGAAACAAGGTGTAGTTTACTTCAAAATAGACATTTAGAATTTAAAGTCTACTCGAAACAAGGTGTAGTTTACTTCAAAATAGACATTTAGAATTTAAAGTCTACTCGAAACAAGGTGTAGTTTACTTCAAAATAGACATTTAGAATTTAAAGTCTACGTGAAACAAGGTGTAGTTTACTTCAAAATAGACATTTAGAATTTAAAGTCTACTCGAAACAATGTGTAGTTTACTTCAAAATAGACATTTAGAATTTAAAGTCTACTCGAAACAAGGTGTAGTTTACTTCAAAATAGACATTTAGAATTTAAAGTCTACTCGAAACAAGGTGTAGTTTACTTCAAAATAGACATTTAGAATTTAAAGTCTACTCGAAACAAGGTGTAGTTTACTTCAAAATAGACATTTAGAATTTAAAGTCTACTCGAAACAAGGTGTAGTTTACTTCAAAATAGACATTTAGAATTTAAAGTCTACTCGAAACAAGGTGTAGTTTACTTCAAAATAGACATTTAGAATTTAAAGTCTACTCGAAACAAGGTGTAGTTTACTTCAAAATAGACATTTAGAATTTAAAGTCTACTCGAAACAAGGTGTAGTTTACTTCAAAATAGACATTTAGAATTTAAAGTCTACTCGAAACAAGGTGTAGTTTACTTCAAAATAGACATTTAGAATTTAAAGTCTACTCGAAACAAGGTGTAGTTTACTTCAAAATAGACATTTAGAATTTAAAGTCTACTCGAAACAAGGTGTAGTTTACTTCAAAATAGACATTTAGAATTTAAAGTCTACTCGAAACAAGGTGTAGTTTACTTCAAAATAGACATTTAGAATTTAAAGTCTACTCGAAACAAGGTGTAGTTTACTTCAAAATAGACATTTAGAATTTAAAGTCTACTCGAAACAAGGTGTAGTTTACTTCAAAATAGACATTTAGAATTTAAAGTCTACTCGAAACAAGGTGTAGTTTACTTCAAAATAGACATTTAGAATTTAAAGTCTACTCGAAACAAGGTGTAGTTTACTTCAAAATAGACATTTAGAATTTAAAGTCTACTCGAAACAAGGTGTAGTTTACTTCAAAATAGACATTTAGAATTTAAAGTCTACTCGAAACAAGTTGTAGTTTACTTCAATATAGACATTTAGAATTTAAAGTCTACTCGAAACAAGGTGTAGTTTACTTCAAAATAGACATTTAGAATTTAAAGTCTACTCGAAACAAGGTGTAGTTTACTTCAAAATAGACATTTACAATTTAAAGTCTACTCGAAACAAGGTGTAGTTTACTTCAAAAAAGACATTTAGAATTAAAAGTCTACTCGAAACAAGGTGTAGTTTACTTCAAAATAGACATTTAGAATTTAAAGTCTACTCGAAACAAGGTGTAGTTTACTTCAAAATAGACATTTAGAATTTAAAGTCTACTCGAAACAAGGTGTAGTTTACTTCAAAATAGACATTTAGAATTTAAAGTCTACTCGAAACAAGGTGTAGTTTACTTCAAAATAGACATTTAGAATTTAAAGTCTACTCGAAACAAGGTGTAGTTTACTTCAAAATAGACATTTAGAATTTAAAGTCTACTCGAAACAAGGTGTAGTTTACTTCAAAATAGACATTTAGAATTTAAAGTCTACTCGAAACAAGGTGTAGTTTACTTCAAAATAGACATTTAGAATTTAAAGTCTACTCGAAACAAGGTGTAGTTTACTTCAAAATAGACATTTAGAATTTAAAGTCTACTCGAAACAAGGTGTAGTTTACTTCAAAATAGACATTTAGAATTTAAAGTCTACTCGAAACAAGGTGTAGTTTACTTCAAAATAGACATTTAGAATTTAAAGTCTACTCGAAACAAGGTGTAGTTTACTTCAAAATAGACATTTAGAATTTAAAGTCTACTCGAAACAAGGTGTAGTTTACTTCAAAATAGACATTTAGAATTTAAAGTCTACTCGAAACAAGGTGTAGTTTACTTCAAAATAGACATTTAGAATTTAAAGTCTACTCGAAACAAGGTGTAGTTTACTTCAAAATAGACATTTAGAATTTAAAGTCTACTCGAAACAAGGTGTAGTTTACTTCAAAATAGACATTTAGAATTTAAAGTCTACTCGAAACAAGGTGTAGTTTACTTCAAAATAGACATTTAGAATTTAAAGTCTACTCGAAACAAGGTGTAGTTTACTTCAAAATAGACATTTAGAATTTAAAGTCTACTCGAAACAAGGTGTAGTTTACTTCAAAATAGACATTTAGAATTTAAAGTCTACTCGAAACAAGGTGTAGTTTACTTCAAAATAGACATTTAGAATTTAAAGTCTACTCGAAACAAGGTGTAGTTTACTTCAAAATAGACATTTAGAATTTAAAGTCTACTCGAAACAAGGTGTAGTTTACTTCAAAATAGACATTTAGAATTTAAAGTCTACTCGAAACAAGGTGTAGTTTACTTCAAAATAGACATTTAGAATTTAAAGTCTACTCGAAACAAGGTGTAGTTTACTTCAAAATAGACATTTAGAATTTAAAGTCTACTCGAAACAAGGTGTAGTTTACTTCAAAATAGACATTTAGAATTTAAAGTCTACTCGAAACAAGGTGTAGTTTACTTCAAAATAGACATTTAGAATTTAAAGTCTACTCGAAACAAGGTGTAGTTTACTTCAAAATAGACATTTAGAATTTAAAGTCTACTCGAAACAAGGTGTAGTTTACTTCAAAATAGACATTTAGAATTTAAAGTCTACTCGAAACAAGGTGTAGTTTACTTCAAAATAGACATTTAGAATTTAAAGTCTACTCGAAACAAGGTGTAGTTTACTTCAAAATAGACATTTAGAATTTAAAGTCTACTCGAAACAAGGTGTAGTTTACTTCAAAATAGACATTTAGAATTTAAAGTCTACTCGAAACAAGGTGTAGTTTACTTCAAAATAGACATTTACAATTTAAAGTCTACTCGAAACAAGGTGTAGTTTACTTCAAAAAAGACATTTAGAATTAAAAGTCTACTCGAAACAAGGTGTAGTTTACTTCAAAATAGACATTTAGAATTTAAAGTCTACTCGAAACAAGGTGTAGTTTACTTCAAAATAGACATTTAGAATTTAAAGTCTACTCGAAACAAGGTGTAGTTTACTTCAAAATAGACATTTAGAATTTAAAGTCTACTCGAAACAAGGTGTAGTTTACTTCAAAATAGACATTTAGAATTTAAAGTCTACTCGAAACAAGGTGTAGTTTATATCAAAATAGACATTTAGAATTTAAAGTCTACTCGAAACAAGGTGTAGTTTACTTCAAAATAGACATTTAGAATTTAAAGTCCACTCGAAACAAGGTGTAGTTTACTTCAAAATAGACATTTAGAATTTAAAGTCCACTCGAAACAAGGTGTAGTTTACTTCAAAATAGACATTTAGAATTTAAAGTCCACTCGAAACAAGGTGTAGTTTACTTCAAAATAGACATTTAGAATTTAAAGTCCACTCGAAACAAGGTGTAGTTTACTTCAAAATAGACATTTAGAATTTAAAGTCTACTCGAAACAAGGTGTAGTTTACTTCAAAATAGACATTTAGAATTTAAAGTCTACTCGAAACAAGGTGTAGTTTACTTCAAAATAGACATTTAGAATTTAAAGTCTACTCGAAACAAGGTGTAGTTTACTTCAAAATAGACATTTAGAATTTAAAGTCTACTCGAAACAAGGTGTAGTTTACTTCAAAATAGACATTTAGAATTTAAAGTCTACTCGAAACAAGGTGTAGTTTACTTCAAAATAGACATTTAGAATTTAAAGTCTACTCGAAACAAGGTGTAGTTTACTTCAAAATAGACATTTAGAATTTAAAGTCTACTCGAAACAAGGTGTAGTTTACTTCAAAATAGACATTTAGAATTTAAAGTCTACTCGAAACAAGGTGTAGTTTACTTCAAAATAGACATTTAGAATTTAAAGTCTACTCGAAACAAGGTGTAGTTTACTTCAAAATAGACATTTAGAATTTAAAGTCTACTCGAAACAAGGTGTAGTTTACTTCAAAATAGACATTTAGAATGTAAAGTCTACTCGAAACAAGGTGTAGTTTACTTCAAAATAGACATTTAGAATGTAAAGTCTACTCGAAACAAGGTGTAGTTTACTTCAAAATAGACATTTAGAATTTAAAGTCTACTCGAAACAAGGTGTAGTTTACTTCAAAATAGACATTTAGAATTTAAAGTCTACTCGAAACAAGGTGTAGTTTACTTCAAAATAGACATTTAGAATTTAAAGTCTACTCGAAACAAGGTGTAGTTTACTTCAAAATAGACATTTAGAATTTAAAGTCTACTCGAAACAAGGTGTAGTTTACTTCAAAATAGACATTTAGAATTTAAAGTCTACTCGAAACAAGGTGTAGTTTACTTCAAAATAGACATTTAGAATTTAAAGTCTACTCGAAACAAGGTGTAGTTTACTTCAAAATAGACATTTAGAATTTAAAGTCTACTCGAAACAAGGTGTAGTTTACTTCAAAATAGACATTTAGAATTTAAAGTCTACTCGAAACAAGGTGTAGTTTACTTCAAAATAGACATTTAGAATTTAAAGTCTACTCGAAACAAGGTGTAGTTTACTTCAAAATAGACATTTAGAATTTAAAGTCTACTCGAAACAAGGTGTAGTTTACTTCAAAATAGACATTTAGAATTTAAAGTCTACTCGAAACAAGGTGTAGTTTACTTCAAAATAGACATTTAGAATTTAAAGTCTACTCGAAACAAGGTGTAGTTTACTTCAAAATAGACATTTAGAATTTAAAGTCTACTCGAAACAAGGTGTAGTTTACTTCAAAATAGACATTTAGAATTTAAAGTCCACTCGAAACAAGGTGTAGTTTACTTCAAAATAGACATTTAGAATTTAAAGTCCACTCGAAACAAGGTGTAGTTTACTTCAAAATAGACATTTAGAATTTAAAGTCCACTCGAAACAAGGTGTAGTTTACTTCAAAATAGACATTTAGAATTTAAAGTCTACTCGAAACAAGGTGTAGTTTACTTCAAAATAGACATTTAGAATTTAAAGTCTACTCGAAACAAGGTGTAGTTTACTTCAAAATAGACATTTAGAATTTAAAGTCTACTCGAAACAAGGTGTAGTTTACTTCAAAATAGACATTTAGAATTTAAAGTCTACTCGAAACAAGGTGTAGTTTACTTCAAAATAGACATTTAGAATTTAAAGTCTACTCGAAACAAGGTGTAGTTTACTTCAAAATAGACATTTAGAATTTAAAGTCTACTCGAAACAAGGTGTAGTTTACTTCAAATTAGACATTTAGAATTTAAAGTCCACTCGAAACAAGGTGTAGTTTACTTCAAAATAGACATTTAGAATTTAAAGTCCACTCGAAACAAGGTGTAGTTTACTTCAAAATAGACATTTAGAATTTAAAGTCCACTCGAAACAAGGTGTAGTTTACTTCAAAATAGACATTTAGAATTTAAAGTCTACTCGAAACAAGGTGTAGTTTACTTCAAAATAGACATTTAGAATTTAAAGTCTACTCGAAACAAGGTGTAGTTTACTTCAAAATAGACATTTAGAATTTAAAGTCTACTCGAAACAAGGTGTAGTTTACTTCAAAATAGACATTTAGAATTTAAAGTCTACTCGAAACAAGGTGTAGTTTACTTCAAAATAGACATTTAGAATTTAAAGTCTACTCGAAACAAGGTGTAGTTTACTTCAAAATAGACATTTAGAATTTAAAGTCTACTCGAAACAAGGTGTAGTTTACTTCAAAATAGACATTTAGAATTTAAAGTCTACTCGAAACAAGGTGTAGTTTACTTCAAAATAGACATTTAGAATTTAAAGTCTACTCGAAACAAGGTGTAGTTTACTTCAAAATAGACATTTAGAATTTAAAGTCTACTCGAAACAAGGTGTAGTTTACTTCAAAATAGACATTTAGAATGTAAAGTCTACTCGAAACAAGGTGTAGTTTACTTCAAAATAGACATTTAGAATGTAAAGTCTACTCGAAACAAGGTGTAGTTTACTTCAAAATAGACATTTAGAATTTAAAGTCTACTCGAAACAAGGTGTAGTTTACTTCAAAATAGACATTTAGAATTTAAAGTCTACTCGAAACAAGGTGTAGTTTACTTCAAAAAAGACATTTAGAATTTAAAGTCTACTCGAAACAAGGTGTAGTTTACTTCAAAATAGACATTTAGAATTTAAAGTCTACTCGAAACAAGGTGTAGTTTACTTCAAAATAGACATTTAGAATTTAAAGTCTACTCGAAACAAGGTGTAGTTTACTTCAAAATAGACATTTAGAATTTAAAGTCTACTCGAAACAAGGTGTAGTTTACTTCAAAATAGACATTTAGAATTTAAAGTCTACTCGAAACAAGGTGTAGTTTACTTCAAAATAGACATTTAGAATTTAAAGTCTACTCGAAACAAGGTGTAGTTTACTTCAAAATAGACATTTAGAATTTAAAGTCTACTCGAAACAAGGTGTAGTTTACTTCAAAATAGACATTTAGAATTTAAAGTCTACTCGAAACAAGGTGTAGTTTACTTCAAAATAGACATTTAGAATTTAAAGTCTACTCGAAACAAGGTGTAGTTTACTTCAAAATAGACATTTAGAATTTAAAGTCTACTCGAAACAAGGTGTAGTTTACTTCAAAATAGACATTTAGAATTTAAAGTCTACTCGAAACAAGGTGTAGTTTACTTCAAAATAGACATTTAGAATTTAAAGTCTACTCGAAACAAGGTGTAGTTTACTTCAAAATAGACATTTAGAATTTAAAGTCCACTCGAAACAAGGTGTAGTTTACTTCAAAATAGACATTTAGAATTTAAAGTCCACTCGAAACAAGGTGTAGTTTACTTCAAAATAGACATTTAGAATTTAAAGTCCACTCGAAACAAGGTGTAGTTTACTTCAAAATAGACATTTAGAATTTAAAGTCCACTCGAAACAAGGTGTAGTTTACTTCAAAATAGACATTTAGAATTTAAAGTCTACTCGAAACAAGGTGTAGTTTACTTCAAAATAGACATTTAGAATTTAAAGTCTACTCGAAACAAGGTGTAGTTTACTTCAAAATAGACATTTAGAATTTAAAGTCTACTCGAAACAAGGTGTAGTTTACTTCAAAATAGACATTTAGAATTTAAAGTCTACTCGAAACAAGGTGTAGTTTACTTCAAATTAGACATTTAGAATTTAAAGTCCACTCGAAACAAGGTGTAGTTTACTTCAAAATAGACATTTAGAATTTAAAGTCCACTCGAAACAAGGTGTAGTTTACTTCAAAATAGACATTTAGAATTTAAAGTCCACTCGAAACAAGGTGTAGTTTACTTCAAAATAGACATTTAGAATTTAAAGTCTACTCGAAACAAGGTGTAGTTTACTTCAAAATAGACATTTAGAATTTAAAGTCTACTCGAAACAAGGTGTAGTTTACTTCAAAATAGACATTTAGAATTTAAAGTCTACTCGAAACAAGGTGTAGTTTACTTCAAAATAGACATTTAGAATTTAAAGTCTACTCGAAACAAGGTGTAGTTTACTTCAAAATAGACATTTAGAATTTAAAGTCTACTCGAAACAAGGTGTAGTTTACTTCAAAATAGACATTTAGAATTTAAAGTCTACTCGAAACAAGGTGTAGTTTACTTCAAAATAGACATTTAGAATTTAAAGTCTACTCGAAACAAGGTGTAGTTTACTTCAAAATAGACATTTAGAATTTAAAGTCTACTCGAAACAAGGTGTAGTTTACTTCAAAATAGACATTTAGAATTTAAAGTCTACTCGAAACAAGGTGTAGTTTACTTCAAAATAGACATTTAGAATTTAAAGTCCACTCGAAACAAGGTGTAGTTTACTTCAAAATAGACATTTAGAATTTAAAGTCCACTCGAAACAAGGTGTAGTTTACTTCAAAATAGACATTTAGAATTTAAAGTCCACTTGAAACAAGGTGTAGTTTACTTCAAAATAGACATTTAGAATTTAAAGTCTACTCGAAACAAGGTGTAGTTTACTTCAAAATAGACATTTAGAATTTAAAGTCTACTCGAAACAAGGTGTAGTTTACTTCAAAATAGACATTTAGAATTTAAAGTCTACTCGAAACAAGGTGTAGTTTACTTCAAAATAGACATTTAGAATTTAAAGTCTACTCGAAACAAGGTGTAGTTTACTTCAAAATAGACATTTAGAATTTAAAGTCCACTCGAAACAAGGTGTAGTTTACTTCAAAATAGACATTTAGAATTTAAAGTCCACTCGAAACAAGGTGTAGTTTACTTCAAAATAGACATTTAGAATTTAAAGTCTACTCGAAACAAGGTGTAGTTTACTTCAAAATAGACATTTAGAATGTAAAGTCTACTCGAAACAAGGTGTAGTTTACTTCAAAATAGACATTTAGAATGTAAAGTCTACTCGAAACAAGGTGTAGTTTACTTCAAAATAGACATTTAGAATTTAAAGTCTACTCGAAACAAGGTGTAGTTTACTTCAAAATAGACATTTAGAATTTAAAGTCTACTCGAAACAAGGTGTAGTTTACTTCAAAATAGACATTTAGAATTTAAAGTCTACTCGAAACAAGGTGTAGTTTACTTCAAAATAGACATTTAGAATGTAAAGTCTACTCGAAACAAGGTGTAGTTTACTTCAAAATAGACATTTAGAATTTAAAGTCTACTCGAAACAAGGTGTAGTTTACTTCAAAATAGACATTTAGAATTTAAAGTCTACTCGAAACAAGGTGTAGTTTACTTCAAAAAAGACATTTAGAATTTAAAGTCTACTCGAAACAAGGTGTAGTTTACTTCAAAATAGACATTTAGAATTTAAAGTCTACTCGAAACAAGGTGTAGTTTACTTCAAAATAGACATTTAGAATTTAAAGTCTACTCGAAACAAGGTGTAGTTTACTTCAAAATAGACATTTAGAATTTAAAGTCTACTCGAAACAAGGTGTAGTTTACTTCAAAATAGACATTTAGAATTTAAAGTCTACTCGAAACAAGGTGTAGTTTACTTCAAAATAGACATTTAGAATTTAAAGTCTACTCGAAACAAGGTGTAGTTTACTTCAAAATAGACATTTAGAATTTAAAGTCTACTCGAAACAAGGTGTAGTTTACTTCAAAATAGACATTTAGAATTTAAAGTCTACTCGAAACAAGGTGTAGTTTACTTCAAAATAGACATTTAGAATTTAAAGTCTACTCGAAACAAGGTGTAGTTTACTTCAAAATAGACATTTAGAATTTAAACAGGGTTCGTACGCAAGTCTGGAAGTCTGGAAAAAGTCTGAAAAATCGGATTTTGGTTTTCCAGACCCTCAAAAGTCTTAAATGTTCATTTTTGTCTTTAAAAAGTCTGGAATTTTTAGGTTAAAGTCTGGAATCGAAAAAAGAAAAAGTTTCGATTTTTTTTTAGGTTAAAAGTCTGAAATGGAAAAAAAAGGTTCCTTTGTCTTTTGTATTCAACATACCCCCCTTCCCTCCCAACCAACTCTCGAATCCGGTTTAGTTAAAAATACAAACGCATGTGACGATTTTAGTGCGTTATCCACATAGCGATAGTGGACTTCAGTCTCTCTCCACTCTCTTCGCATTGTCAGCGGTCGTGGTTGGAACCAAAGTAGACCTATGTGTTACAAAAAGATCTCTCGCGTTCTCTGTGTTAGGCCTATTTTTAGGCTAAACAAAAAAATAACAGCGGTTGATGATTTAAAAAAAACTTAATTGTATATTAGTGCAGTTTTTTTTTTACGCCACTAAATGATCCAACCTTCCTTTTTTTTTATAATAAAAATACTAGACTTGACAACGTTCGTTAAAAAAAAATTGCAAGCAGCAGTCGCACCTCAGGAAAAGGAAATTTCAACAACTCAATATTAAAAATTGCAAAGTAGGCCTATGCCTATTATCTTGTCGGGCTTCGATAAATTGTCGAATGTAGGCCTATAATGATTATATCTAGTTAGACTATATATAATATTTGAGTTTACAGATGTTCCTTCTAAATAGAAGATTTTTATAGTGTACGTACTAGGCCCAAAACTCTTGCAGGCATCAGTCGGCGGCAGGGCTAGAAACTAGAAACACGCTAGAACCCGGGTCATTTTGTTGATAGTCTGATGAAGGTGTAGGCCTATACTCTATACTTACTAACTGAAGGACATCTTGTCATCACATTAGCCTTTTCACATAATATGCCTTATGGAAATAAGTTATAATAAACAAGTAAGCTGACAAATATACGCGTATAAAGAAAAAAACAACTAAACCGCTTAAAAAATACGCGAATTCCGACAGAATTCGACAATAGTCAGAAGTTCAGTAGGCCCTAGTCCTATTCGGACAATGCAGTAGCCAACCCCTATTTAGAAAATAGTTATTTTAGATTGTTAGAAAACAGTAGGTTTCAATAGAGAAGTAGGCCTAAAGGTAGCACTAGTAGACTAGGACTAGGTCACTAGAGGGACTATTAAGAAAAAAAAACGTAGACAGCCTTTGCCTTTGGTTGCTTGGGTTCGCTTGCGGGTAGATAAAACATAATCATTAATAATTACGACAATGCCACTTAATATAACTTTTAACAAAATCTGTTTAAATTGTACAAATAAAACGAAGCATCTTTTGATAGGCCAGATAAAAACATAAGAACATAAATGAACAAAACAAGTAACTTCTTAAAACTGTTAGCACATTCTTTGATTTTTGTCCCTTCATGCTTACATTTTCTTTTTTTTTTTCAATTTGAGAATATGGCCTACATAGGCCTAAATCAAAATAGGCCTTTAGAGATTTTAGATCTAGATTTGGTTCTATTTCTATCTATGATTTGTTAGACTATTTTTCAGAATTTTTAAAAGACTCAATTCTTGCTTATTTTTTCTCTTTATCTTATTATCTGGTTCTCTCTGGGACTTAGTGTAGGGTTATTGGCGTGCACTATAGATCTAGCGCAGGGGTCTCAAACTCAGATGCATGTGCCATCTTTAGCACTTAAGATATGTGCAACGATTCGACCCTAGTAAACAAAAACACACTTTGCACATCTTAACTCATTTTACTACTTATCACTTATAATGGGTATATCTTACGTATATAACATTAACAATAAATTGGATGTGTATCAATATACTAGAGCTGTTTGAATTTCAGGAATAGTACATTTTTGTAAGTTTACTGGCGGGCCACAAAAATCTGCATGCGGCCCGCGTGTTTGAGACCCGGCCTGATTTATATAGCTCTTTCTAGAACATTATTCTTTTTGTTTTATTTTTATAGAGTCTAAATGGAGGCTATAAATATTTTGAAAATTAAGTATAGCTACATTAAATTATTGTGTTATAGCCTATTACTGTTATATCTTTTTCTGTATTAGTTAGCCTAGTTAGTAGGCCTATAAAGCATAATTTCACATGCTTTTAGTATTTTTACAGAGCTTATTTCTTCATGTTAAATTCAGTAACACTTGTTTAGAATGTTTTTTTATTTTAAACCATTTTCAATTAGATCAAAAGGAAGAATAGTGCTAACAATTTCTTTTATTCTACTTTTTAATTTTATAGTTAGCATTTATTTTAGTGTTCGTATAGCCTACTACTAGAAATAATATAGCCCTATGTAGCCTATCAAGAACCTTGTTTTTTGTTCAAAGTCTGAAATTTTTTTTAAAAGTCTGAAAAAGGTCTGGAAAATGTCTGGAATTTAATTTTCTGAAAAGAGTAAGAACCCTGTTTAAAGTCTACTCGAAACAAGGTGTAGTTTACTTCAAAATAGACATTTAGAATTTAAAGTCTACTCGAAACAAGGTGTAGTTTACTTCAAAATAGACATTTAGAATTTAAAGTCTACTCGAAACAAGGTGTAGTTTACTTCAAAATAGACATTTAGAATTTAAAGTCCACTCGAAACAAGGTGTAGTTTACTTCAAAATAGACATTTAGAATTTAAAGTCCACTCGAAACAAGGTGTAGTTTACTTCAAAATAGACATTTAGAATTTAAAGTCCACTCGAAACAAGGTGTAGTTTACTTCAAAATAGACATTTAGAATTTAAAGTCTACTCGAAACAAGGTGTAGTTTACTTCAAAATAGACATTTAGAATTTAAAGTCTACTCGAAACAAGGTGTAGTTTACTTCAAAATAGACATTTAGAATTTAAAGTCTACTCGAAACAAGGTGTAGTTTACTTCAAAATAGACATTTAGAATTTAAAGTCTACTCGAAACAAGGTGTAGTTTACTTCAAAATAGACATTTAGAATTTAAAGTCCACTCGAAACAAGGTGTAGTTTACTTCAAAATAGACATTTAGAATTTAAAGTCCACTCGAAACAAGGTGTAGTTTACTTCAAAATAGACATTTAGAATTTAAAGTCCACTCGAAACAAGGTGTAGTTTACTTCAAAATAGACATTTAGAATTTAAAGTCTACTCGAAACAAGGTGTAGTTTACTTCAAAATAGACATTTAGAATTTAAAGTCTACTCGAAACAAGGTGTAGTTTACTTCAAAATAGACATTTAGAATTTAAAGTCTACTCGAAACAAGGTGTAGTTTACTTCAAAATAGACATTTAGAATTTAAAGTCTACTCGAAACAAGGTGTAGTTTACTTCAAAATAGACATTTAGAATTTAAAGTCTACTCGAAACAAGGTGTAGTTTACTTCAAAATAGACATTTAGAATTTAAAGTCTACTCGAAACAAGGTGTAGTTTACTTCAAAATAGACATTTAGAATGTAAAGTCTACTCGAAACAAGGTGTAGTTTACTTCAAAATAGACATTTAGAATGTAAAGTCTACTCGAAACAAGGTGTAGTTTACTTCAAAATAGACATTTAGAATTTAAAGTCTACTCGAAACAAGGTGTAGTTTACTTCAAAATAGACATTTAGAATTTAAAGTCTACTCGAAACAAGGTGTAGTTTACTTCAAAATAGACATTTAGAATTTAAAGTCTACTCGAAACAAGGTGTAGTTTACTTCAAAATAGACATTTAGAATGTAAAGTCTACTCGAAACAAGGTGTAGTTTACTTCAAAATAGACATTTAGAATTTAAAGTCTACTCGAAACAAGGTGTAGTTTACTTCAAAATAGACATTTAGAATTTAAAGTCTACTCGAAACAAGGTGTAGTTTACTTCAAAATAGACATTTAGAATTTAAAGTCTACTCGAAACAAGGTGTAGTTTACTTCAAAATAGACATTTAGAATTTAAAGTCTACTCGAAACAAGGTGTAGTTTACTTCAAAATAGACATTTAGAATTTAAAGTCTACTCGAAACAAGGTGTAGTTTACTTCAAAATAGACATTTAGAATTTAAAGTCTACTCGAAACAAGGTGTAGTTTACTTCAAAATAGACATTTAGAATTTAAAGTCTACTCGAAACAAGGTGTAGTTTACTTCAAAATACACATTTAGAATTTAAAGTCTACTCGAAACAAGGTGTAGTTTACTTCAAAATAGACATTTAGAATTTAAAGTCTACTCGAAACAAGGTGTAGTTTACTTCAAAATAGACATTTAGAATTTAAAGTCTACTCGAAACAAGGTGTAGTTTACTTCAAAATAGACATTTAGAATTTAAAGTCTACTCGAAACAAGGTGTAGTTTACTTCAAAATAGACATTTAGAATTTAAAGTCTACTCGAAACAAGGTGTAGTTTACTTCAAAATAGACATTTAGAATTTAAAGTCTACTCGAAACAAGGTGTAGTTTACTTCAAAATAGACATTTAGAATTTAAAGTCTACTCGAAACAAGGTGTAGTTTACTTCAAAATAGACATTTAGAATTTAAAGTCTACTCGAAACAAGGTGTAGTTTACTTCAAAATAGACATTTAGAATTTAAAGTCTACTCGAAACAAGGTGTAGTTTACTTCAAAATAGACATTTAGAATGTAAAGTCTACTCGAAACAAGGTGTAGTTTACTTCAAAATAGACATTTAGAATTTAAAGTCTACTCGAAACAAGGTGTAGTTTACTTCAAAATAGACATTTAGAATTTAAAGTCTACTCGAAACAAGGTGTAGTTTACTTCAAAAGCGTACATTAAAAATATCATTATTTAAAGATTGTATAAAAATAGCTTAGGTATATTTCTATAGGTCTACCAGGTATACAGACTATCTATAGGCCTACCGGGTATAGGACTACAGACTATAGGCCTACCAGGTATACAGACTATAGGCTACCAGGTATACAGACTAGGCCTACCAGGTATACAGACTATAGGCCTACCAGGTATACAGACTATAGGCTACCATGTATACAGACTATAGGCCTACCAGGTATACAGACTATTCTCCTACCAGGTATACAGACTATAGGCCTACCAAGTATACAGACTATAGGCCTACCAGGTATACAGACTATAGAAGGCCTACCAGGCATACAGGCTATAGGCCTACCAGGTATACAGACTATTCTCCTACCAGGTATACAGACTATATGCCTACCAAGTATACAGACTATAGGCCTATTAAGTATACAGACTATATGCCTACCAGGTATACAGACTATATGCCTACCAGGTATACAGACTATATGCCTACCAGGTATACAGACTATATGCCTACTAGGTATACAGACTATAGGCCTACCAAGTATACAGACTATATGCCTACCAGGTATACAGACTATATGCCTACCAGGTATACAGACTATATGCCTACCAGGTATACAGACTATATGCCTACCAGGTATACAGACTATATGCCTACCAGGTATACAGACTATAGGCATACCAGGTATACAGACTATATGCCTACCAAGTATACAGACTATATGCCTACCAGGTATACAGACTATATGCCTACCAGGTATACAGACTATATGCCTACCAGGTATACAGACTATAGGCTACCAGGTATACAGACTATAGATACAGACTATATGCCTACCAGGTATACAGACTATATGCCTACCAGGTATACAGACTATATGCCTACCAGGTATACAGACTATATGCCTACCAGGTATACAGACTATATGCCTACCAGGTAAACAGACTATATGCCTACCAGATATCACCATACAGACATGTGATTAATGAAAGCCGCATTATGGGTTCTTGTTTGTAATAAAGAGCCACACCTTTGTACACACAGACACTATATATATATTGCTGAATACACACATTCAAATATTATATCATTTGATTAGCATGGTTACTCAATTTCCTGTTATAAATACTTAGCACTGGCTTACTTAGCCTTTCGTCTCTTTAGTCCAGGGAGTAACGTGGGAGGGGTGGGTCAAGTAGGACACACCAAGACCCTGTCCGAGGTATGCAACCATGCAGTAGGTTTGCCGCCATGCGGTTGGTTTGCCGCCATGCAGTAGATTTGCCGCCATGTGGTTGGTTTGCCGCCATGCAGAAGGTTTGCCGCCATGCAGTAGGTTTGCCGAAGTCACATGCACAACACTTTTTTTCCCTTTGCGGAATTTCCCCTTCGATCTTGAACGAGACGGCATTGCCCGTATCCTTAATGCCTGCACTTTCACCTGATAGCACATATATCAGACTTTATGTCTGATCATCCAGACATAGGCTTGGCGAAACGGGTGTTATTGCTCCTATTCCTTACTCCCCACCCCGTCCCAGGACTCCTGGAGTGATCATTGGATGCGAAACGGGGGACTCCACCCATGCGTTAGCCCACAGGTGTACTTTAAATTGGAGCCTATGAATAATTTACAAACTTTGCCAGCTTTGATGCCCATTTTTGCTTTGTTATCAAATCTAATTGCCATTTGTTTTGATCAATAGACCTAAATCAATCCTATCTTATTAGTAGGCCTATTAATAACTAGTATATATTTTGAGTCTATATCCTATATATTTTATATTTTCCTTTTTTCCCCCGCGGTCTAATCACAGACCTACATACTATTTACTTAAAACTAAAGCAATAACATTAACTTAATAACACTACTAGTTTTTTTTTTTACTACTACATAACAAAAACGTAGCATCTACGTGTATAATTTACTTAATTAAAATGAAATAATCGTTAAAATGAAAAGAACATTCATATTAAAAACTGTAGAAAAATGAGTTGCGACAACGTCAGCGCCGCAGCAAACTAGGCCTATATAGAGGCAATCGTTGTACTTTAGTCAAACTAGACTATAGGCTTTGATTTCTACACAATTATGTCATTGTTGGTCGAGTTATTTAGATTTCTTACCCAGGCAAACACAGACACACACACAATGAGCTTCATATATATAGAATGATAGAGTTTTGGTCAATCGTTTAACAAACATGTAGAGCCCTTTTCTCTCTCAAGTCGAAAAAAATATAGAAACAATTTTGTTTATATTGATGTACGTACATTGTTCTTATTTTACGGTAGGTCTATTTATGTAAAAGTGATTTTTTGTGAACAATTTAGGTTATTACTTTATAAAAGCAGACACTACCAGTTTAAGGAGTTTATCATTTTATCATGATCACTAATAGAAAATGTTAGGTGTTATAATGTATGCGGCCATTTCCATTTAAGGAAATTTGAAACACAATATAACTCATTCGAAGATCCGGGCAAACGCCTTATAGTTGTCTATAAGCTCTTTTTTTTTTCCAGAGTGGTATTCGGGCATGGAATGGGTTGCCTGACGCGTAGCCTACCTTTTTTTTAACGCAATCATATTAATGTCATTTCAAACTCTTTACAAAATACACTGCTAGACTAAGCCACAAATATGCAAAGACATTAAAAAGTTTTGCTGTAAACAAAAAAAAAAAGCAGATGATGACCATGTTATCACTAAGTTTTGTTTTTTTTTTCTCTTTTTTTTAAAAGATAGCTTACTGTTATCACAATAACAATTTACCCGTCTTCTTTTTAGTATCATCTTTTCTTGATGCTATCTTGTTAAAATAGGTCAGTGTGTCATTTCCGGAATCGGATCATTATTTTATGTTGATTAGACCCAGCTGTCACGTGATTGTCCCGCCCGGGCCAAAGCGAATCCCCTCCGTCACGTCTAAAACCGCTTGTCCTCGGCTCTATTGAGGCAACAAGGGAGTTCAGTCAACAATTTATTTCAACAAACATTTCTTAACGTGTCAACCACACCAGACAGAATAAGAAATTCCTCAACAAGTCATTAGCTCCTATAATCCCCTGGTCTGTCTACTGGTCACTTTCATAGCTTCCTTGTATACATACTTCATAGCCTACTACACACGTACAGTACATTAAATCATAGACTATTATTAGATATGATTATAGTCTCTGATTAAGTAGAGACCGGTATATTATAAATCAAAATGTCCTTGTTTCTCTGCGCTATATCAGTGATATTTAGACTATTCCGATTGAAATCGTGGTGGAGTAAAGCCTACGGTCTGTGGTGTGTTATAGTTTTCTTTAAATCGTTGTCTATGTTTTTCTTGTCTTATGTTTCTTTCTTGTCTGGACATCTAGTCCAGTTCCTGTAAACTTTATCGTCAACTCGGCGTTTAGAATGTAGGTTACCTGTCAACCATAAGGAAAAGTAATTGTCTTAGGAACTAATCCCCTGACATTGTTTTTAAAAAGAATAGAGTTAAAATATATCTTGAATTTTTATTTTATTTTTAGAGGATATGAAATAAACTAAACAGATAATGTGACTAAAATATGTAAAGAAATTCACTTCCATTATTTTAGGCAGTAGGCCTACAGACATTATTGTAGACAATGCAGACATTATTGTAGACTGTACAGACATTATTGTAGATTTTACAGACATTATTGTAGACAGTACAGACATTATTGTAGACTGTACAGACATTATTGTAGACAATGCAGACATTATTGTAGACTGTACAGACATTATTGTAGACAATGCAGACATTATTGTAGACTGTACAGACATTATTGTAGACAGTACAGACATTATTGTAGACTGTACAGACATTATTGTAGATTTTACAGACATTATTGTAGACAGTACAGACATTATTGTAGACTGTACAGACATTATTGTAGACCGTACATACATTATTGTAGACCGTACAGACATTATTGTAGACAGTACAGACATTATTGTAGACTAGTGGCCAAATTAGACTATATAGTGTTTATTTTATATTTAATTAACGACTAAAAATCGAGACTCTATAATCAATTTTTTAATATTATATAATGTGGAGCTGTTGGATAATTTGGTTTCCTCTCTCGCCATGACCCCTGGTACAAACATTGCCAGTTGTTTCCCCTTGAATTACATTTTAAACTGGAGCCCTGATTACCCGCTATTCAGTATTATTCAGTCATACTTGACGCTACAAGCTACAAGGAAGTTTGGGAGTTTGTTTTTTTTAAAATCGATTTTCGGGAAAAATCCATCCGACGCAAACGAGTTCAAGGTCATTGCTCGGCATTGTCGGTTGGAAAAAGAGAGAGGGGGGGGGGGGGGGACTCTTTCATCGACGAGCGTGACGTCACCAGCTTCCGGGAGGAAGAGAACTCTGGCTTGCTTCCCCTCTTTTCTCGCTGTTACAGTTACACTATTGATTTGTTTAAAAATAGAAAATTTACTCGTTCATACAGTAATTTACTCGTTCATACAGTATACATTACTGTTATTATTTTAGACAGCACAGCTGATCAACATAATATTACTAGATATTGACTAGATCTAAATTTTTGTTGATAAAATAATTCGTTTTCTGTTTTAATCTTTGTTTGTTTAAATATTGAAGCATTTGGTTGGAGCTGAATAGGGGAAGAGGCGATGAAAAAGATATTGAGAAATAACTACAGTCAGTAAATATTGAGTATTTAACTGCGTCATAGGTAGGCTATGGTATTTTAACATGCAGCCCCTCGCGTTAGGTAATCTATATAAAAATGGATGCACAATAACCAACATGATCAAAACACTTTATTTACTCATTAATAATTCTTGTCTTTAAGTTTTCTCCATTTCCTTACAATTTGTTAGGTCTAATGTTTATTTTAGAAATAAAATATAAACAAAAAATATTTCCTATTTTTGAACGGACCAATCAGACGCCAGACAAGGCTCTCGAGCTATTCATTATACTATCGATCATGTTGTCGGTGAAATAGCCAGAAGATGGACAGGCTTGTAATGAGTCATGGACATGTCCCGGTCATTGGTTCAACTTTCCCTGACTAAATATGTACACATGTCATGTTTGTGTACAAATGATTGATTACCTAGATATGGTAGACTTCGTCTTACGTTTGTGGCAAATTATGATTTTCTTAATCTAACTTTTTTTTTATAGACGTAATGAGAGGGTTGGGCGTGATCTCTTTGTGTGTCTAGTGTTTTGCAAAGGCGCGTGCTGTGTCTAGTGGGTTTTAAATACGCGTGCTGTGTCTAGTGTGTTGTAAAACACGCGCTGTGTCTTGTGTGTTGTAATGACTGGTGTGTTGTGTCAAGTGTGTTATAATGAGTAAAATGTCTAGTGTGTTATAAAGACGTGTGTGTGTTATAAAAACTAATGTGTTGTGTCTTGGCTGTGTCTATTGTGTTGTATTGTATAAACTAGTTTAATCTTTTGCTATTGTTTGTTTGAACAATAACATTGTCTGATTTGTTTCACTCTAAATATTGATTTTAAGTGTAGCTAGATCTTCTCTGTATCCAGTTTATCTTTATCTCAAACTCTATTTCTCTCTCGTCTCACCCCCCCCCCACACACACACACTCTCTTCTCTCCCAATCTCTATTTCTCATTTTCTATATATTTCGTTCTGTTCCTTTATTCTTTCTTTTTTTATCCTCTTTCTCTCTCTCTGCCTCTCTCTCTCTCTCTCTCTCTCTCTCTCTCTCTCTCTCTCTCTCTCTCTCTCTCTCTGATATTCATACTTTCAAAACTTAATACAAGCTAGATAATTACTTAATTAACAACTACTAAAATATACTTTGTTTTTAAAACCGTGTAACCCCTAAGAGACATTCTTTAAAAATTTACAAAATGAATATAGGCCCTATTCTATTGGTCCAAGGATGATAATAATTCGTGAAGGCTAAATTGTTTCAGCACAGTACGTTCTATTGAGTAAACTTACAGTGTAAATACTTTCAGCACAGTACGTTCTATTGAGTAAACTTACAGTGTAAATACTTTCAGCACAGTACGTTCTATTGAGTAAACGTACAGTGTACATACTTTCAGCATAGTACGTTCTATTGAGTAAACTTACAGTGTAAATACTTTCAGCACAGTACGTTCTATTGAGTAAACTTACAGTGTAAATACTTTCAGTACAGTACGTTCTATTGAGTAAACGTACAGTGTACATACTTTCAGCATAGTACGTTCTATTGAGTAAACTTACAGTGTAAATACTTTCAGCACAGTACGTTCTATTGAGTAAACTTACAGTGTAAATACTTTCAGTACAGTACGTTCTATTGAGTAAACGTACAGTGTAAATACTTTCAGCACAGTACGTTCTATTGAGTAAACTTACAGTGTAAATACTTTCAGCACAGTACGTTCTATTGAGTAAATTTACAGTGTAAATACTTTCAGCACAGTACGTTCTATGAGTATAATTATAAATATTGTAATGCTATGTTATTTTTACGCTCGTGACTTTGAATGGCCTACATGTATTTCTTCAATTAGCCTAAGTTTCCACCATATGCTATGTATGTGTCTTGTTGGTCATGAATGCCTACCATATAGGTCACTATAGGAGGAGCACCATATCTTTATACATACCAAAAATACTTACTTTCTACCTGACAATCATGTTGACTTTTGTTGTTTTGTTTGTTTTTACCTGTGTGCTCAGACTTTCAACTGCTGTAAACAGTTCATTGGTGTGGGGGGGGGGGGGGGAATGTAAAACTACAAACATGTAAATTATGTATTTGAAAAATAGTGTAGGCTACATAATAAATATCTTTTATTACTAGGAAAAACATTTGAAATGCATTAGATCTAGTCTAAGTATTTTAAATCATAGTATCGAATTGACCTTCTTTTTATTGCGTGGGAACATAGTGTAGACTTTTTAATCACAACACTATCTAGAGTCTAAGGCTTTTTGAATCGTTACAACATGTAAAGAGCTTATTTAAACGAGATTGCTTTTAGATTATTTAATCATGACATGTTGAGCTAATTCAATCCTGACGATAATACGATTTGCATCTTGTTACATTAAGATATTAGTCTGTTGTTACAACATTTAAACTTTGGTTAATCCGATAATACGATTTGCATCTTGTTACATTAAGATATTAGTCTGTTGTTACAACATTTAAACTTTGGTTAATCCGATAATACGATTTGCATCTTGTTACATTAAGATATTAGTCAGTTGTTACAACATTTAAACTTTGGTTAATTTTCTTATCGTTTCAATTTGCTTGTGGTATACAGTAAATGGATTGCAATATTGTTGCTATAGAATGTATTCTTTCTACGCTTTTATCCTATATAGTATATACACGTGTGTGTGTGCTTGTTTGTGTATGTTGTTTGTTTGTTTTTTATCAACTAGGCCATCTTTTTGTTTCATGTTGGTTTCACTATATATAAACTAACAACACCTATAATTCTACCTATGTCTATAACTGAATAACTTTAGAACCTGGAAATTTAATCAAACTGGAAAAAGCGGAAAATTCTTACTTTCGTTACGCTACGCATGTTGGCCAGGACTAATTATCTCCCTTCTAAATGTATGATCTCATATCAATCTATAAGATAGACCAAATCTAAAAGAAACGTTGTTTTTAAAAGCCAGTCGAAAAAGAAGAAGATAAAAAAGGCGTGTTTCGAAGAAATTCCACATAATTTGGTGCTTACAAGTCACTCGCCATAATAAATGTACCGGTATCGTCTTCTGCCTCGTGTAACGTCTTGACTAGACAGTGTTGGCATCTCGTGTAAACGTCTTGACTAGACAGTGTTGGCATCTCGCACGCGCGGAATCATGTTGAACTAGCCGGGAAGCTGGTCTAATGTGTAGAGATAATCATCTCGGTACGGTATTTATACACCTACATTTTTCCTTGCTTAGCATTCAAAAGTATTGACTTGTTCCATTCTTATTCACACGGTATAAGGCTTTGATAACATGGGTGAGTAACTCAAATGTCTTTGTTTATTTCAACTCTGTGGAATATTATTTTGTTAAACTATTATTTCAACCTAATACTGGAATAAATATAGCCTAATGTGAATAGTCTATATAATACTTAACAAAGACATCTATAATTATATGTTTCATGACTTAATATTTTATTGGTTAGTATAAACAAAACGGTTTCATCAATGTTATGTTCCTTTCCTCAACACCGAGAATTCACATTATTATAAATGTTTATGTGTAGGCCCTATGTTTTAAACTATGTTTATAGTTTGTATTTAATGTGTATTGGGAATGTTTATGTGTATGTTTTAAACTATGTTTATAGTTTGTATTTAATGTGTATTGGGAATGTTTATGTGTATGTTTTAAACTATGTTTATAGTTTGTATTTAATGTGTATTGGGAATGTTTATGTGTATGTTTTAAACTATGTTTATAGTTTGTATTTAATGTGTATTGGGAATGTTTATGTGTATGTTTTAAACTATGTTTATAGTTTGTATTTAATGTGTATTGGGAATGTTTATGCATTTATTTACTTCTAGCCAGCAGATTATAAAGACAAGGAAAGCGGGGGTTGTTGTTATAGTTGTGGTGGTCTAATCCACTTTCCAAAAAAGTATTACATTTTAAAGAGACATAATCTTATTTGTCGTAAATATTGAAACTACAGAACTTGATCATTGATGTCCTGTGTGTAGAATTCTTCTTCTAGCCAAATTTAAGTGTGTTCTTTACTTCTTCTGTTACACGATGTAAATGAAATGTGTTGGATGGTGTTGCTTGATATGGGATAAACCGTCTGTCTGAAATGTTCTATGTTGCTTGATATGGGATAAACCGTCTGTCTGAAATGTTCTATGTTGCTTGATATGGGATAAACCGTCTGTCTGAAATGTTCTATGTTGCTTGATATAGGATAAACCGTATGTCTGAAATGTTCTATGTTGCTGAATGGTATACACCGTATGTCTGAAATGTTCTATGTTGCTGAATGGGATAACCGTCAGTCTGAAGTGTTCTATTTTGCTTGAAGGAATAAACCGTCTGTCTGGGGTCTTCTATGTTGCTTGATATGGGATAAACCGTCTGTCTGAAATGTTCTATGTTGCTTAATATGGGATAAACCGTCTGTCTGAAATGTTCTATGTTGCTTGATATAGGATAAACCGTATGTCTGAAATGTTCTATGTTGCTTGATGGGATACACCGTATGTCTGAAATGTTCTATGTTGCTGAATGGGATACACCGTATGTCTGAAGTGTTCTATGTTGCTTGAAGGAATAAACCGCCTGTCTGAGGTGTTCTATGTTGCTTGATGGGATACACCGTATGCCTGAAATGTTCTATGTTGCTTGAAGGAATAAACCGTCTGTCTGGGGTGTTCTATGTTGCTTGATGGGATAAACCGTATGTCTGAAATGTTCTATGTTGCTGAATGGGATAACCGTCTGTCTGAAGTGTTCTATGTTGCTTGAAGGAATAAACCGTCTGTCTGGGGTCTTCTATGTTGCTTGATGGGATACACCGTATGTCTGAAATGTTCTATGTTGCTGAATGGGATAAACCGTATGTCTGAAATGTTCTATGTTGCTTGATGGGATACACCGTATGTCTGAAATGTTCTATGTTGCTGAATGGGATACACCGTATGTCTGAAATGTTCTATGTTGCTTGATGGGATACACCGTATGTCTGAAATGTTATATGTTGCTTGATGGGATACACCGTATGTCTGAAATGTTCTATGTTGCTGAATGGGATACACCGTATGTCTGAAGTGTTCTATATTGCTTGAAGGAATAAACCGTCTGTCTGGAGTGTTCTATGTTGCTTGGTGGGATAAACCATCTGTCTGAAGTATTCTATGTTGCTAAATGGGATAAACCGTCTGTCTGAAGTATTCAATGTTGCTAAATGGGATAAACTGTCTGTCTGAAGTGATCTATGTTGCTTGATGGGATAAACCATCTGTCTGAAGTATTCTATGTTGCTAAATGGGCTAAACCGTCTGTCTGAAGTATTCTATGTTGCTAAACGGGATAAACCGTCTGTCTGAAGTGTTCTATATTGCTAAATGGGATAAACCGTCTGTCTGAAGTATTCTATGTTGCTAAATGGGATAAACCGTATGTATGAAGTGTTCTATGTTGCTAAATGGGATAAACCGTCTGTCTGAAGTATTCTATGTTGCTAAATGGGATAAACCGTATGTATGAAGTGTTCTATGTTGCTTGAAGGGATAAACCATCTGTCTGGAGTGTTCTATTTTGCTTAATGGGATAAATCGTCTGTCTGGAGTGTTCTATGTTGCTTGATGTTCTCAGAATGACCTTCCCCACATAAACAATCAATTTAAACTTGCTACCCTAACATTGTTTTTTTTAATTTTGAGTGAAGGCTGTCTTGCTATTTGCTCAACATCAAGGTAGCCTAATCAATTCATTAAGGTTAATACACAACTATCATTGGATCCAGTCAATTGTTGCTATGACATCAAAGATTGTATTTAAATACATTCAACAAAATAGTTTTGGGCAATGTTTTTTTTAAATCTGAGCTAATTAAGTTTAGTGATTTAATTATTGGCGTTACTCTTTTCTTATATATGACAGTCGCTCCTTCTATAGAAAATTATTGCGCTTTACTCTGTTCTGTGGTCTTAGTCTAGACTTGCATTTTTTATCATCATCATTGGCTCCATAGTCGCGAAAGACGATTAGATTTGCGCTCCTGTGATTTGGCCAGCCCTGCAAAATTGAATGTGTCTGTGGAGACCTATCCTTGAGAGACAGGCTCTGTCGCATCTCTGGCACTTGAAAGATGAACCGTTGGAGATTGTTAGGGGCAGCCTACTTTTCTTCTTGCATTTTTATTAGTGTTTTAAATTATGTTAAACTACTGGTTTTACTGGTTTGTTCAGGCAATCTATTCCATGCCCTGATGCCACTCGGTAAGAAAGAGTACTTATATGCATTTGTTCTCGCTTAAGGGATAATGAAAGTGTTTTTGTCTTTATGTTTATCTGAGCACTGCAACAAGTTGTTATTGGTTTAAATTTCTAAATTAGAGTTTAATGCCTTATGTATTATTACTATCGGTACTTCACTCTTTGCCCTTCAGTTATCTAGTGTTTCTATAACTATAATGTTGTATTACAGTCAATTTTACTTTTTTAAACTTATTGACATTGTTTGGCAAATGTAGGTCAACTATTTTTTTATCTAGTCTATGGTCTGAGCATGTATAGCTAGAATAAAATAAGGCAGATATAATATTAGGCTATTGCTTAGTAATGAATCAGCTTTTAAAAATAAAACAGTACCTCATTTTACATTATTCCTACCAAAGACATAATTTCATAAATGTGAAATTTCAATCATTTATTATCCCCTAAATTAATCTCTTGTGTATTTATTCACTTTATTTCACACCAAATCACAATCCCCTTATTTAACACTAAATCATATTCTCCTTATTTAACATTAGCCTATACACACCATCCACCTAAATATCCACGTACTGTAAATATACACACCATCCACCTAAATATCCACTTACTGTAAATATACACACCATCCACCTAAATATCCACTTACTGTAAATATACACACCATCCACCTAAATATCCACTTACTGTAAATATACACACCATCCACATTAATATCCACTTACTGTAAATATACACACCATCCACCTAAATATCCACTTACTGTAAATATACTCACCATCCACATTAATATCCACTTACTGTAAATATACACACCATCCACCTAAATATCCACTTACTGTAAATATACACACCATCCACCTAAATATCCACTTACTGTAAATATACACACCATCCACCTAAATATCCACTTACTGTAAATATACACACCATCCACCTAAATATCCACTTACTGTAAATATACACACCATCCACCTTAATATCCACTTACTGTAAATATACACACCATCCACCTAAATATCCACTTACTGTAAATATACACACCATCCACCTAAATATCCACTTACTGTAAATATACACACCATCCACCTAAATATCCACTTACTGTAAATATACACACCATCCACCTAAATATCCACTTACTGTAAATATACACACCATCCACCTAAATATCCACTTACTGTAAATATACACACCATCCACCTAAATATCCACTTACTGTAAATATACACACCATCCACATTAATATCCACTTACTGTAAATATACACACCATCCACCTAAATATCCACTTACTGTAAATATACTCACCATCCACATTAATATCCACTTACTGTAAATATACACACCATCCACCTAAATATCCACTTACTGTAAATATACACACCATCCACCTAAATATCCACTTACTGTAAATATACACACCATCCACCTAAATATCCACTTACTGTAAATATACACACCATCCACCTAAATATCCACTTACTGTAAATATACACACCATCCACCTAAATATCCACTTACTGTAAATATACCATACCATTTATTTTTTCAAAATAAACTTTTTTTACTCAGTGCCGTTGCCGTGATTTGGGGGCCCCTTGGGGGCTTGGCCTCTTTAGAAGCCCCTGCATTTTGACATTTAACATTATGACATGAGAAAAAACAATTCGGACACTCCTATGGAGGCCCCCTTCAAGTAGGGGCCCGGGGGGAGTTTTGAATTTGGACCACCCCTCCCCTATCTACGCCACTGTTTTGACTATTTATCTTCTTATTGTTTTATTACAGAAATCCCCTTAGAAAATACAGACCAACAACAGAGCAAAGTGAATAGAATGGTAAGAAAAACAAGGAAATATTACATTCATTTGTTACTTCATTCTGAAAAATAGTACATTCATTTATTACTTCATTCTGAAAAAAAGTACATTCATTTGTTACTTCATTCTGAAAAAAAGTACATTCATTTGTTACTTCATTCTGAAAAATAGTAGCCTATATCCACTTGTTACTTCATTCATTCTGAAAAATAGTACATTCATTTATTACTTCATTCTGAAAAATAGTACATTCATTTGTTACTTTATTCATTCTGAAAAATATTACATTCATTTGTTACTTCGTTCTGAAAAACAGTACATTCATTTGTTACTTCATTCTGAAAAAAATGAACATTCATTTGTTACATCTTTCTGCAAAATAGTACATTCATTTGTTTCTTCATTATAAAAAATAGTACATTCATTTGTTTATTCATTCTAAGTTCATTACTATACAATTTTAACCTTGAACTTTATCATTCACAAAATATAATTTACCTGTAAACTATCAACAATATATAACTATCGCAAATTATTTTTTACTGTAAAACAAGCCTTTTTTTTAAAATTGTATAAATATAGAGTATGTAGTGCTATTAATAATTTTTCTACCAAAGACTTATCCCTTCACTGCATTAGCTAAAGATATTGTACATTTTAAAATTTTCCAGGTTGATACAGCAGAAGCTGAGCAACTTCTTCGACAAGGACTTGGTAAAAGAATGGTTCGAGGGGACGGCCTAAATAGAAGTACTGTTGTATCTGGAGACTCTGATATGTTGTCAGGCGGCATACATCACTATGAACAGATTACTCAAAGTGCACTCTCACAAAAAGTCAAGAAATTTCTCACCACCACCATAATGCCAGTGTTTCTTGTAGCGTTCACACCGAACCTTGTAGTCGTTATCTGGTATACAGTCATGCACTGCAGCGGCAGCTATTTAAAAATGCTGTCCGTCTTCTCCCATCGGTCAATCCTGTCTGGATTATCCGATATGTGGAGCCTGATGAATTATCCATCTCCGGTCGTCATCTGGACATTACTTATCTTCTGTGTTTATGCTTTGGCCATGATGAAGCTACTACCTGGAGAAGATGTCACAGGCCCCGTCACACCAAAAGGAAATGTTCCAGTGTACAAAGACAATGGCTTTATTTATTTTGTTCTCACTATTTGCCTCTTCTGGTTACTCACCCTTTGTTTACACCCGTTTGGAATTTCCCCATCCATTTTGTACGACAAATTTGATGAGGTGATATATGCCCTCAATGCATTTAGTCTGATTTTTTGTGCATTCCTTTATATTAAAGGTCTGTTTGCTCCATCATCATCAGACTCTGGCTCCTCTGGGAATGTCATCTTTGATTATTACTGGGGGACAGAACTCTATCCCAGGGTGCTAGGTTTTGACATTAAGGTATTCACCAATTGTAGATTTGGCATGATGGTATGGGCTCTACTTGTCTGCATCCATTCAGTCAAAAGCTATGAGCTGTATGGTTTTGTAGACTCGATGTTTGTCTCAGCCTTTTTACAAATTATGTACATCACAAAGTTTTTTTGGTGGGAATCAGGCTATATGAGAACAATCGATATAATGCTTGATAGAGCTGGGTTCTACATTTGTTGGGGTTGTTTGGTATATGTCCCAAGTCTTTATGCATCCGTCACATTCTATTTAGTAAGTCATCCTATACATCTAGGTCCAATTGTCACAACCATCTTCTTAGTACTTGGCGCTCTCAATATATACATCAACTACGCTGCTGATGTGCAAAAGCAAGAAGTGCGTGGAGCCAACGGGAACTGTCTGATCTGGGGTCGCAAACCTGAAATTATCCGTGCTAAGTATCAGCTAGAAAATGGGGATGAAAAAGAAAGTATTTTGTTAGCTTCAGGTTGGTGGGGATTATCTCGTCATTTCCACTACATACCTGAGATCATGCTTGCATTTTTCTGGTCGGCCCCAGCTCTTTTTGATAATATCATGCCATACTCATATGTTATTTGGCTTTTCATTTTGCTCACACATCGCAGTTATCGCGACGACACCAAATGCAACAAGAAATACGGCTTGTTCTGGCATCAATATTGCAAAAAAGTCCCCCATAAAATTGTACCCTATTTGTTTTAAGGATCAGTGCAATATTTTTGTTTATTTATTTGTATCTTTAGAAAATTGCTCTCCAAGGGTATTATCAAAGAAATGGAAACATTGTATTTGTTTCTCTCAATTCTTCCATTTTCTCCAAAGATACTCAAGTTTTTATATAATTGCTTTAATATATTTGTGTACAAAGTACAAACTTGTCATGTCAGTGTTAACACTATTTACTGGATTTTATTTTTATTTGCAATGTTTTTAAGTTCATTTTAATATTTTTTTTTGTCAACACTTGGAAGTGAAGATGACCATAATGTGTACACTATCAATAGATGTTTTCTGTAATGCCAAACTTGCATATTGTCAATGTGTATCTGCTAGCACATAAATTGCATATTGTCAGTGTGTATCTGCTAGCACATAAACTGCATAATTAACTGTTCTCTGCTCTAAGCTATTAACGTTTTAGTTGTAAACTAGCTCTGTTTTGTGCTAAATGATAGACGTAGTCTTATAAAAATGAAGTCAACAAACTAAAAAAGTTAACACAAGCATAGCTATAAAAAAAAAAAGAATTGAAAATGAGCATATCTAATATCTATTATCTTTATTTCTACTTATCTCATCAATATGGTTTCAGAAACAAAAGTGTGATGAAAATGTATTTTTCTTAGTTTTAAAAGCAGTTTTCCTAATAATTTCCTCTCCACTAGGAACAGAGCCTTTTTACAAATGAGAAAAATCTGATGTTTTAAAGTACTGTAGCACTAGCACACAATAATATATTTTGTAGAAACAAAACTTTTTTATAGGCCTATGTTATACTGGTATATTCTGTATAAACCAAAAATTGTAAAGGTCTTTTATACTTATACTATACTGGTATATTCTGTAGAACTAAAAAGAGTAAATGCCTATACTATACTGGTATATTCTGTAGAACTAAAAAGAGTAAATGCCTATACTATACTGGTATATTCTGTAGAACTAAAAAGAGTAAATGCCTATACTATACTGGTATATTCTGTAGAACTAAAAAGAGTAAATGCCTATACTATACTGGTATATTCTGTAGAACTAAAAAGAGTAAATGCCTATACTATACTGGTATATTCTGTAGAACTAAAAAGAGTAAATGCCTATGCTATATTGGTATATTCTGTAGAAAAATGTTATACTGATGGCGATGGTCATTTGTAATGATGGTCACTTGTATTTGTATAGCGCAAATCTCCATGTTCTAACATTAACATGCTTAGTGTGCTCTTGTCCACATTTGTGGGCCTGATCTGAAAGTTAAATGGAATACATGCACCCATTTTTCAAGTGTCACCTAATCTTGTTCCTGGAAGACTACACAGTATGTTCTGTACACAATTTTATAGGCCTATGATACCAGTACACCAGTAAGTTCTGTAGAAAAAATGTTCTACCAGCACCCCCTCCCTCTCCCATTCCAGTTAAATCAATAAAACAAGATTTTTTTTACTAAGTACTGGTATTCACTGGTATATCAATTTCAATTTTTATTGCAGCTTCACTCTTCCATTTTTATTTTAAATAAAAAATTGACCTGTTTTTTTGTAATGCGTTTTTTTTCTTTCTCACTACAGAATTTGATGTACATGTAGGCCAATGGTGTATTTTTCCACTAAACATTTCAATAAGATGCTTTAAGTTTAAGATAAACACATGCAATAGAAATTAGAACAATCATGTTAATACTAATATAAGGTGATATCAGTATAATTTAAAATAAAACAAAACATTTGTGAAATGATTATATTTATATAAATTTGATTTACTTTTTGTCATTATTTAGTAATAAAATAGAATTTCAAGCATAAAATAACTATACTTCAGCATATATCTCAACACTAATAATATACTAATAATAAGAACATTGAATAACAATGACTTATATATAGCACATTTTCCCAGGCTCAGTTACTTGATGCTGGTGCCTTTAAAATAAAATTCATGTGCTGATGGTGCAGAGGATAAAGTACAAAAACACTAGAGAAATAGGAGGGCCTTTAAGAACTCTTTGTCTCAGAATTCATCAGTGTCTGAGGCAAACTGTTCCATAGTTCATTTCTTGCCTAGTTCATGCAGTGCTTTTACATAATAATAATAAACATAATATTAGACTTCTGTACAGCTGCATGGATGGCACTGCACCTTCCTATCTTCGGAAGATTATATTATAAGACAAGTGCCATCAAAGGGACTACTCTGCTCATAGTATAGCAGTCTTTATTAAGGGTTCCAGGGGCATGGGGCAAGACTTAAATAAAATTACTACGTAGTTTAATTAGAGGTCTACTTTTACTTTTAGCCAGTGTCAGAAATCTGCTGACACAGCTTTTTTCCTCACACAGGAACCAATACCTGATAATGATATGAGATTGATTAGTGTTAGATTCAACTTAGAAATGGGTCTGAAACTAGCCAGAGGAGATGAGGAATGTATAATAATTACTATTGTATAATAATTAATATTAATATTACAACAAAGATAAGAGTCAGCCTAAAGAAAGGAATACTGTTCTTACTTAGCTGTAGCATCAAATTCAAAAAATTCATTACCATACAAATATAAACAACATCCAGAATAAAGGGGTTAACTCATTAGCAAGAACAAAATCTGTTTTTATATTATAGAGCAGGATGCTAGCATGTGCATATCACAAAAACTGCTAAAAAATGAGTATGTCGGCGCTACTCCTCAGTACGTCGCTGCTACTCCTGAGTACGTCGGCGCTACTATAGTCACATTCTCATCATTCTGCACCAAATACCATAGCATATGTTTAGATTAGACAAGATGTCAAATGGATCCCTATCTCTCTAGCATTTATGCAATCATCAATGAAAGATTAAGAAAGATGGAAAAGAGGCTGGCCAGAGAATTAAAAGTAACATCAGTTCAACTGAAAAACTGTGTTAGTGTAGTACTAAATCAAGCAAAGTGAAAATACTTGCTAGGGGCCCAACACACCAATAATTGCAAGGGGGAATAAGCCAGGGTTTTTATTCAAAAAATGGTTCATTCCTTAACACACTATTCACAAAATTATTTATAGCAGTCAGTAAGTGTAAAATTTACTAATCTTGTATGTTAATGCCTGTTGCATTGATTGCATATAGTTATAGGTAGTGCAAATAATATTGTTAGTGGTCATTTGATTAGAACAGTAACTGGACAAAAATTTGTGGTGGAACATAAGACTTAACTACAAAATTACTTTTTTTTATATATTTAAATATAACCTTTGAATTTTTTTTCAGTCTGCTTTGTCTATTTTAGCACAATTTAAACTTTCATAAACCCTTACTTTTCCAACCTGTATGACCACTAGAACAATATTAATTATCTCTTACACTTACAGGTTTGGGTAAAGCCCGCAAAAACCACAGCTACATTTTGCAAGTATTAGTATTTTAGTATTAGACATATTTTCAACATTTAAATTTACCTGAAGATATGTGTTTGTGTTATTTATGCAGACATTGTGAAGTACGGTACGTTTAATTATCCAAAAACTACTAGTGTAGATAAAATGGTACATTTACAGAAAAAAATTTGGATCTAATAATAATAAAAAAAAGTCTTATAGGAAATGATGTGAGGCTTATATTTTTGGATTAAGATGTTTTCACTACCAGTAACTCTTAGTTAAGTTGCTTGAGGATATTTCTTATTGAAACAAGAAAATTGAGTGAAGAAAACTAGAAAAGAACAGTATTACAATTGTTATCAGAAAGTTATCTAGATTTAAAGGACAGCTAAATAAATGAAAAACTTGCTTTTATTTTTTCATCATTTAAAATAAATTGTTTTTTTGTCATTCTTTCAGAACTTTAGTCTATATAATATCAATATATGTAGTATGCTTTCAGAAATAGTCATACCAAGTAATTTCTTTTGTCTGATACCAATCATAAGCCTATTTGAAGTATTTGGGCACCATTGACACATTGTCAGCTTTCAAGTCACAATTTTGTTAATTTAATGCATTCAAAATATATTCACAATTGTTTCAAATTTAAGTAATGAAAAGCATTTAAAATATAGGACTAATTGATGATTGAAAACTTTACAAATTATTTTAGTTTTAGAAATAGTATAAATTATAAATAAGGTTCTTTAACTTTAAACCTTCTACGTTTCTGGGAATTCCAAATGAAAAGCAGATAATTTTATTTTTCTAAGAGTAAGAGTATGAATCTTATAATTGTTATTGTTAATACTAAATTTAAAAAGAATATTTAATTTGATAGATTCCATAAGGCTAAATGGAAAAAAGACAAAACAATAGATATACTAACTAAAACTAATATTGAACATTTCAATCACTTTATTGGATACTTAAATCATTTTGCTAACAAGAGCATCAATCTTGGTGTCCCTGAAGCCATAATCACCACCATCATTAAAGTGATTGTACTTGCGACGCCATCCACCCAATGGATTGGACAGTTTAAATGGCCACAGAAAGTTGGATGCATACTTGAAATTGGATCCAACAGTAAAGATTTCATGAATCAAATCCTCAATACAGATGATGTCTCTGGAGCCTAAAAATAAATAATTATTGAATTAATTTTTTGAAAAAAGATTTTTATAACAACACTAACTTCTTGAACGAATGTATTGTCTTCATCAAATAACATTCTACAATTAAAGGTTGTAGAATGGAATAGAGATGAATGTTTCATGTAGCAAGATTAAAAATTGGTCTAAATCATGAGAATTTAGCACAGAGTGTGACTTGCTATACATACAATATGTGGTAAATTATTTATACCTGCCAACATTTTACAATTTAGATAGTACTGAAGAGCTACTGATCTAGTCATTGTCAATCTTTACAACTTAACAGAATTTTGCAATTTAGCATGTAAGATATTTTAGACAAATTTTACAATTCAAGCGATAAATTTCTTGTTACAGTATGTGAAATAATTTTACAATAAGTCATCCAAAAAGCAGAAAGTTGACATGTATGAATAAGTCACACAGGTATTCATCACTAAAATATGTCATGGTCAATTTTAAACATAAAACTTACATCAAGGTCTCATAAACAATATGTCAAATACTATTGCTCAACAAATTTTACTTGAGTTAATAAAGACAAAATGTGTTCTAATTCAACAATCATTTTTAGACTAATATACATTTTACAATGTCTTTAACCATTTGGCAACAACACTCACAGTGCAGCCCCCATTCAGGATTATTTCATTTCTGATAGCACTTAAGTTTATAAAAGCCTTTTAAACTCCAAGAGCGTGATAGTCAAGTTTTTTTAATGGATTGGTTGTAATTCTGTAGCTCAATTGAATATTAGCGATTTTTTTATAACTAAATTTTTAGCAATAATTCTATGAAACTGTTGGCATTTTGAAAATATTTAGTATAACTATTTATATTTTAACAATGAAGAATATATTTCAGTTTTTTGCACTGATTTATATTACAATATTTTTTATTCTGATTTTTGTACAGTATACAACTTGTCTTAAGAATTTGTGGTACTATAGGCTGGCAACTGTTTAGGACTTGTATGGTTAAATTGGGTTTAAAATGATTTAAATCTAAGAAAAAAAATTATGTTTTCTAATTAATAATTATAGAGAAAATACATAAAAGACTAATACAGTGAAAATGCACCAATAAACGTTTCCAGGCCCACAAATAATAAATTTTGATCTGCATCTCTTTTGAGTTTTTAAGATGAGAATTTTTACTAAATTTAAGATATAAGCAGTAGATTTTTTTTATAACTGGCAGGGTTCCTGCACCTAACTTAATTCTAGGTTTAAATTTCATGAGGTGTGACAAAAACTAATCCATTTAACATTGACTCAAGTACATAGAAAATAAAATAGTTTAAAGGATATTATAAATATGAAAGCTAACCACCCAAAAAGAATGTGTCCACTTTATAGAGACCCTTAACAGTCTCTAGAAATTATATAATTTAAGTGCCTTAATGGGCACCGTTTCCAATTTGACAAACAGAAAAAGCCCTAATTCTGGGTATATTTTTATACCAATATATTTTTTAAAAAATCAAATCTGTCCACCCCCCACGTAGCCTAGAAGGCACTGCATACCTAAGCGAAAAAATTTTATATAGATGGCAAAAATACAAAATCTGTAGTAGTTGGCAGGTCTGTTTCAGGACACTTAGGGAGTTGGACTATTTTTTAAATTGCAGATTTCCAGGACCTTATGAAACTTCAGGAGACCACAAGAACCATTATGATTCATCACTTTAAGTCAATGCTAATTCACCAAACATAAAAAATAAATAAGATTTTATGTTAAGGCTGTGGAAAGCAAATGATCAAGGTTTGTTCAGGTGATCCAATAAAAACTACATTACCTAGGTCTTTTTCAATAATGGCATTGTCAGTCAAGGGTATTCTTTGATGGTTAACCTTGCCATAACCTCTCTTGTAAATAAGCTCTCTGACAGTCTTCAAGTTTGGTGTCCTGTTAGTTGAATAAACAAATATAAACATGAAGATATTCAGCATGAAAAAAACACAACTATGTTAGGTGAATTTTTTATTATCAAATAGGGCACTTGAGCTCAAAATTATTTATATTCTACTTATATTATAAAGTCATTTAGTTAATAATCATGGATATAATTTAGCATCATCCATCACTAATGCAAGAAAATCTTAAATGACTTGTTTTCATAACTGGCAGGTTGTTACAAGATGTTTTCACTTGTACTACCTGATAGCAACTGTACAAGGAATTTAATAAATGTAAATCTAAGCCCATGAGCTTTTGTAATAGACAAATACAGGTAATATATTCATTTAAATTGTGTATACAGGGTTCTCACATTTTTTCAGCAAAAAAATTCAAGGCTGTTTCCAGACTATTTCAAGGCTATAAGAGCCTAATTCCAGGCTACCGGGACATGTTAAGATTTAATATATTACTAGTGCAATTCTACTTAAATAAAGGGTAACATAACATAAACTGACATACAGATAAAATAATTCATAAGTCAACAAACAGACTATAAATACACATTAAAACTATAAAACAAACACAAAACAATAAATCATTTCACAATAGTTAGAAAATGTTTATTGACACTACAAAAGTTATCAGTTCAAAGGTTTTTTAAAAGTTTTATTTTGTTTTCTAATTGTTTATTCATTGTCTTTAGTTCATTGTCCTTTTCCTTGGCCTTTGCTCGTAAGGCATTTGCTTTACTTAAATACTGAAAATTTTTTTTGTCTTCTGCTTCAAGAGCAGTTTTATCTGCTTCATCATTTAAAAAAGCAATGTCACTTTCTAATCTCTCTCGTTTTGCTTTCATACCATCAAGCTCTTCTTCTGCTTGCCTTTTTTTGTCATTTTTAATAGCTTTTACTGCTTCCTCTTTCTTTTGGTCTAAGTAGACCTGGTACTGTTGTCTCCCTTTTTGTGCAGCGGATAAAAGTTCTTTACTAAGAACAACTGCTTTAATTCCTCCGACGTGTTCAAGATAGTCTTTTATTGTTCTCTTTGAAACCAAACTCTTTTCTTGCAGGTTTGTCTGCATCACATCCTTATTTATGGAAAAGCCACGTTCGACGGATGCTTGTCCATGAGACAGCAACAGGATAGTGCGGACCACCTGCCAAAGTTTCACATACTTTGTATCACTGTGTAGCAAATCATAGAACATTTTGTCTAGTCTGTCTTTAGATTTATCAAATAAACAAATTACATTTGACATCTTGTGCTCATTTATGAACTCTCTATACTCACTCAAAATGTCATCACATTCTTGTAGCTTTAATCTGTTTGCAGATGAAAGTATTTCTAAAATGCTTTTGAATTTATTTGTATTTTCCACACTGTCCCTGTTTTTGATTTCCTCTGGGTCCAGACATCTAACATTTTTGACCAAAGTGACCTCAAGAGGAGTTTTGTTCATCATTTTTTCAACAAGGTGTAGTATCATATTTTTGCACTCTAATTTGAATGCCAGAACAGATTTGTCATTAAGGGCTTTTTTGAATTTTAAAGTTTTTATCTCCTCAGAAGCCAAAAACCCAATGTCTACATCAGAATAAACTTTTTGAATGTCTACACTTTTAAAATTTATTTTCAAAAGTTTTTCAATGCTTGTTGCATCTTCTAAAATATTGTCTTTCATAACTCTAACCATTAGAGCTCTGAACAACTTTTCTAAGTCCTTAGCTAGGTAAGGCAACATTGGCTGATCTGTTTGATATAACTTTAAAATGTGTTCAACAGGCTTTGCTACACTGATTACAAAGAAAATCCTTGCTTTTGACAAAGGATTTTTTATCCAATCTTTTACAATGTCAAATGATTTTGTTCCTGGATGTTTGAACACTTTTTCCTCCACCTTATTCACATATTGGGTAATGTGGGGAAATATGTCAAGAGCTCTTTGGCATGCAGCAACATTCTCAACCCAACGATGGCTACAATAATGTATGGAATATAGGTCTTGACCAGTAGCCTTTTCATAATCTTCCTGTCTGGCTGGGGTATCTTTAAACAAAGTGTGTAAGGCTGAAAGTATTTGTGACACACCCCATTTAGTTGAATCAATGGCTGATCGAAAGCTATTATGTATTTTGTGCAGAGCACAGGAGCCAATGTCCACAAGTTGAGTATTAAAATCATGATAAAACTTGTCCTGCATTTTTTTAAACATTGCCCAATTCACATTAGGACCATCCATTGAAATCTGAATAATGTTCTTTAGTCCAAGGGTTCGCTCCACTTTAGACTCAAAGGAGGTCAAAATATCAGAAACACAAGAGTGGCCCATGAAGTCAGACGTATAATAACGTGTTTTCACAATATTATAGTCCCATAATCTGACATGGATGTCAAGTTGCTTTTTTTGGAGCTCGTGATTTAAAGTTTCATCAAAAAGTAAAACATATTCTTGTTCTTTAGTTCTTTGCTCCAACAATGATGAGAAATATGGTGCTATTCCAAAACATGACAAGTACATAAGTTTTGTTGGCCCCAAACTCATCCTTTTAGCAACATCACATTCTGGGAACATTATTTGAAAAATGTCAACTATATCTGTCTGTGATAAAAAGGAATATCCAGACTGAATACACTTTAATGTCCACATAACCTCAGCTTGTAAGGCGTCTGTTTTAGAAACAAATGTGGACATGCTTGACTTGGTGACTAAAGTAGTTGTAGCAGGTGATGCCACTGAAGATGTGGAAGTTGTTGGATTTGATGCAGGTGATACTACTGAAGATATACCTGCTCGTGAGGACTGTTGCACAAATGTTGAGAGAGAAGATGATTGGCTCATTTGAACTTTGTCTGTGTGCTTCTTCCCTTTCACATGAGAGGTTAGAGCTGAATTACCCATGGTCTTAATGTCAATTGATTTTCTGCAAATTTTGCAGTATGCATGGTGCACTGACTTGTCCTTGGCTATCCATGTTTTATAATCCATGACATTCAACCAATGTTCTTGAAAGGTGCAATTAGGCATTTCCACAATCTCTTTATTAATCTGAAAAAATGTATACAATGACACAGAATTCAAATTTTGTTCAATTAACCTGATACTCATTAATATCAAGAAAGACCTTTTTTTTTGTACCTACATTAAGATTGAAAAGTTTGAAAAACATCACTACACTGTCATAAAGTTTCCTACATAACCCTTATAGTTGATTGTAGGCTAGTGAATAGTGATGTAGAATGACTAGGAATTGGTAGGCCTACATATTACATTTAGTAAACTTTCGTAGGTATAAATATTACTAGACTATCTTTACATATGCATAACTGAAATAGAAACGGGCAAATATTTTAGATTTTTCAGATCCCCCCCCCTTTTCTTTTGAACTTTTGGACCGATTTCGTATTGCGTAAGTTGAAAGTTGTAGCTTAAGTTTAAAGGCGGCATTTTTTGGTAGGCTTATTGAACGCAAATTACAGTATGGAAAGAATTGTAAATGTGTGAAAGCCTGTCTAGACCTTTTAATGTAGGTAGACCTATAAAGCTTGTATACTAGTAGATTAAGATGCGTTTTATTTAGGACCTAAGGCCTAGGCTATCGTCATAGCCTTTACAAGCTTATGTAGCACCCTTGCATACTGTAACTGCTTGTTTAGTGCTATATTTAGACTACATTTGCTGCCCCCCCCCCCGGAAGTGCCGCCCCAGGGCATATGCCCCCCTCTGCCCTCCCCTATGTGAGGGCACTGGCTATAGCCTACTGATAAGGCAGTGTTAAGCATTCCGATAAAATCGCGCCATGTCTAAAAAACTACCACGGCCGATGCGTGAAATGTCAATAGTGTGTTTTATTTTTCATTAGTTGCATGGTTGCATGTAAGAGTTGAAAAAAAAACAGCCTTATAGTCGGCCACATGAAATCATTGCAAACAATGTTAATGTAAGTAGGTCATTTGTATAGCGCGTCACCGGCGCCGCTGTCTAGCGACGGTCAGTTTAATGACGCATTTCACAAAAGACTTTTTTTTTTGTCGACACATTATAGTAAAGTACCCTTCAGACCAAACTGATCATTTGGCTGGTAAAGCAGCGTTCAGCAGTTTCTGTGGCCACGGCGTACTAGGGGATGTGTGTTCAGCACAATGCCCAGCCGCCTTTACTTCACCCCAACTAATCATTAGTCTAATGTCAGGTACCCACCAGGTACTCATCAGAGCTAGTTACTATAAAATAACGAAAAAATAATAAAAAATGATCGCATGATTGAATAGGCCTAATAATAATAAAAATATCAAAGGATGACTTACCTTGAATAAAGTGCTTGATCGCTGATACAGGCCCAAACTGCACAGATTTAAAAAGTACAGGTTGTGGCAAGACAGTGCTGTTTGCGAACAACTGTCTTCACTTGTAAGTGTGAGTCACAGAATCGTGACTTCTGTATCACGGAGTAGAAGACGTTTCTGATCCACAGAACAAGCTCAACTAACTAAATATGGTAAGCTGGGGGCTTTTAATACACATGGGCAGTGAATTACTAGAACTAAATTAAACAGGTGTCTAGAAGATAAATTTCTTTCTAATTTAAAAGGAAACAGCGCGTGGGTATTTACAGAACGGGTAGGGGAACAATTTACGACGGTAACCCGTGGTATCAATATCATCCTACATTTTACAAACTATAATTATTGGGAATTCCCTGCCGGCGTATTAATGTATTTTTTAAGCCATGGAATTGTTGTAGGCTAAATTCAGAAGAGCATTTTGTGGCGTGGAGGTGGTGAGGGGGATGGGAGACTGAGCCCCTCTTATTTATGCTACACTAAGGTTAAAACAGAATGACCAGTGTAAGGAGGTACATATCTGTTTACAGGCAAAAATCATTATTCTAGCAACAACAAGTGACTTTAACCTCTCTTCCTTCCATTCAACGATAAACGATGTGCTAAAGACGGTGCCGTCTCACATCCATCTTCCATGACACTAGACGACTTTGTTAACCTTCCTACGCTTGACTGAGAAATTCTATCTCTCCTTTTGTTAGAGCGGCGCTGTATAGTTTTAGGGGGCGAACTGGCCGGGTCTTTGTTTATTGTTAGAGCGTTGCAGTCTGCAGTGTTTTTTTTTCTAACTTACGATTAAAATGGCCGGACCGAGCTACATTGTTACACTGGTATTGAAAGTATTTCGTTAATGTAGTTTTGTAACTAAATCCATTGTGGTTTCAAAGCGGGGTTTTATACACAAGGTAAAATCTAGGATTGGATAAAAACTCGCCATTGCGCATGCTCTAGAAAAATAGCCAAGGTGTTTGGGATTGGGGAAAAACTTAATCTAAGGCTTGGTCAGCGGGGGTTTACGGCGTTTACAAATGGGATTGGCGCAATTTTTGTCTGACCATGATTTTTATAAAGAAATTTTTTATCATAAATGTCCAGGCTGACAGGCTATTTTTCCAGGCTAAAAAGCCGATATTCAAGGTTGTCCAGGCCTTGATTTGTTTTTTTTAAACTCCCGACTTTTCCAGACTGTGTGAGAACCCTGTGTATAGTTAATGAATCTCCCCATTCCAAGAATGTCATGATATAAAATTGGAACTATAGATAATGAAAATGTAATTTCTGGTAGGTTAATATCCCTTGGCTGCATTAATTTAATAACATTTATTTATGAGAAAAAAAAATTTAGCCTACAAGACCAAAAACTGTCTTACATTGTAGATTGGCATTTTTTAAATAAAAAAATGTATTTAACTCTGTAACCACTAATGTTAGATATTCTGCAGGTCGATATATAAGCACTAGCTTTCCTTGACCATGGATCAAAATGGTCAAGTCAAATTATACAACAAACTTGAACGTCAGAAAGGTATTACTTACCCCCATGCAACATAAGGCTCAGCTATCTTGAGCATGTTCAGTGTAGCCTTGTTCAGCTTGACAAAGACACCATTGTTGATTTGACGCAATCTAAAAAGCTGCAAAACTTTTCTTGGTCTTGGATGGATACCATTGATACTAGAATATAAAAGTAAATGGTGCATAAAATCCATACCCCTTGTTCATCTAAGAAAAAAATTACCTGAATTTAAAAAATATATAACAAAACAGACAACCTGTTTAATATTTTGAATCTGTATAAATAAAACAGTATTTATACCATTTCTTATGTAGTCAATCTCAATATTAAACCTATGTACTAAATATAGTCATATTGTCTTTGCAGTTTCTTTTGACTAAAAACATGCAGAAAAAATAGACCTACCCTCTTATCCTGATGACAAATGCCAATTTAGGCTCTGCAGGAACATAAAAGTTGTCATGCTTTCTTGCCAAACGTGCTAACCGAATTTCATCACGCTCTTTTGCTCTGTATTCCTTGACATATTTTTCAGCTCTCTTGAAAATCACCTTCTTTTTGGCAACTTGTCTCTATAAAATAAAATTACAATAACTATTACAATAGAAATGCATTAAAGTATTAGCTTAAGATCAGAATCAGTGTGACCTTTTAAATTTTCAGTTATATAATTATGCTTTTTTCTTCTATTAGCCTGCAGTCAGATGAACATATTTTGTTCTTTATAATGTTGGTAATACTATAGGGAGATATTGTTTGCCTGAGGATGGTTAGTTTGGGGCATTCATTGGATGTGTTCCTGTTTCTAATGGGTAGGGACCATGCCAGCAGTTGGGTGGGTGTATTGGGTTTATTCTATTCAGGAGTGGAGTGTAAGTTTGAGTGCCATATGGTCTTTACTGGAATATGGTATTTTGCAGGGGAGGAACATTAGGTTGTCTTGCTTGTTGGTCTTTTTCATTTCTCTGTGAATTTTCTTCAGTTATTCCCTATGCCCATTGATTAAGCCATTATGCTTTTAAGTTGTTTTAGAATAGTTTAATACTGTTTGTAGCTGACAGAATTTTCTAGCCAGTCTGTCAGCGTTTTCATTGCCTAGTTTGGCAATATGACCTAGTATCCATTGTAGAGTTGTGTAGGCCTAGATGTATGCAGCCTACTTATAACATGGTCTGTCCATTGTATTTTCTAGTAAGGCGATGTCTTTTGAGCTTGATAAGGTTTCACTTTGAAGGGCTGATTGGGAGTCTGTAAAGATGACTATGTCTATCTATTGGGGCAAGCTGTTTGTTACATGTATGTTCTGTCTCTAGTACAAGGCGGTGTTTTCTGCTTGAAATATTTGAGCGTTTTAACATGGTGCATTTTTTGTCAGGGAAGAACGGGTAACCATTAGATGACACCCCATTTGTCTTTCTATGTGACTTAGGAGGGAAGATACAATTTGTATTTAAATGTGTTTATTTTGGGGACCTAGGTTAAAACTAGTATATTTTCATCATAATTTAATAAAAATGTGATAGTTAAACAACGTTTAATATTTATTTTCTTTTTTAGGTTCACTGAGTGCTATATCGGACTGTTCCCTATTTTCTAAATATTACTGGAGAATCTAATACTTACTAATATACCTTTTTATATACATTTCTTTAATTGTATAGTGTTTTTAGGCCTATTTTTATTAGATGTTTACTACTTAGATGGGTGTTATATTAATAAAAATATTTTTTTCTGAAGTTTTTGTGAAAAAAAATGTCCCTGTATTTATTTACCCTATATACTCGCGTATAAGTCGCACCGGTGTATAAGTCGCACCCCTAGTTCAAGACTTTTTTTCTTATATGTTGTCATTGACCCGCGCATAAGTCGCACCCTGACTTCCCGGATTATACTGCCTTTTAATATCTCAAAAATGCATACCTTTTAAACATAAAAGTTACTAAATATTTTCACCCTAATTTGGAAACTTTCCTTAGACAATGGTTTTAATCGTGCATAAGGCAAACATAATCAAATATAGGCAGGGCTTTATTTATTTTAAACAACCGATCTATAGGCCTACAGACATTAGTGATATGAGAAAGTAAGGTATCTGTTTCTTCAATCAAAGTCCCTTCCCCTACTCAAGTTTCTATCCCTATAGTACATGGGTGCAAGTGCTGGACCCCCATTTGGCCGGCAAGTAAGAGTTGACAATGCCAAAAAAGCCGGCAAAGTTTCTGCCTAAAATAGTATACTTAGCGTTCGTGTCCGCGTATTATTGTATTATATTTATATATTATATATATATAGGCCTATATATTAGTCGCCAGGCTCTTTGTTTTTTTTAGATAGTGCCTACATTCTTACATTTCCGATATTGTCGGGAAAAAAACAAGATCGCATATCCCGCATTTTTTTTTCTTTTACAAATAGCCTACGATCGCCGAATTCGGACATAATTCGGACATTTGCGAGAGAAAAAAGAAAGGATATCAGGTCAAGGTCGCCGCGCAACAGGTTACTATATTAATATTACTAACAATGTAACAATGTAGTGTAGGGCCTACAGCGAGCTAGGTGTTCTACAAAAACAAGATTATAGTGACGATTTTACATCAATGATAGCAATAATTGAAACTTTGACGTTGTGCCGAGATAAAGTCTATTAATAAATAGTTTTTTTCGTTTTAGTAGGCTGATAAACGTTTTATTGTAGGCCTAATGACTAATGAGTCTAATGCCTAGCCTAATGCGCTAATGAAAACAATGAATTTTAATAGCCGCGGCCGCGAGTAGCGTGGCGTATAGATTGACCTAAATACAAATTCGCGTACGAGTTCAAAAAAAGCTACATTACGGGATTGCGATAAAAAAAAAGTTTTTTAAACTCTGGAGGCACGAGTAGGCCTATACAAATTACAGGGCGACGAAAACTAGGGAAACCCTGACCTAAATATAAATATAGAATCACGCATGCGCGGATACTTTAGTATTTTCCTGTTGCTCTTTTTATTTCGCCTTTTAAGTTTTCATGAAAGAAAAAAGTCGCTCATTTATAGTTTGTTACGGCCACAAAAAAAGTCAGATTTCGGTGCACCGAGATCTACAAGAAATTACACATTAAGCTTGACGGCGATTGGCCGGCGTGCATGTTTCCTAAATTTATATTGGCCGGCATGCCGGCTATAGCCGGCACTCTTGCACCCATGCTATAGTCAGGGTTCCTGCACCAAACTCAAATCAAAATTTCAGGAGGTTTTCAGGAGTTTTTCAGGAGAAAATCTAAAATTTCAGGAGGTGCGGCAAAACCGAATTCACTACATCACTAAACAATGACTCAGATACAAATAAAATATTTTTAAGGGTATTACAATGTGGAAGCTAAATATGTACCATTAAGCTATGTTCATTATATAGAGTCCTTTAACTGTCTTTAGAAATCTTATAATTTTTTTTATAAAGTACAAATAAAAGAAATTTGGTTAATGAAAATAAAAGGCGGGGGGGGGGGGGGAGGTAGAGAATGGAATAGTATCCAGTATAGGGGCATCTGTAACATATAGAGTGTTACATTAACAAGTATAGAGAAAATATTTATATGGGCCTACATTGAAAAGTATATAGAAAGCTTACAGATTTACAAGTTACAAAAAAACTATCACTATGACAAGACAAAAACTGCTATTGTAAAGGACATGTAGATAATCCAATTTGATTACTTTCCAATCATTAGGATCATTAAGCCTATTAAAATCCGGCTACAAAAACAAAACCTTACAGCAGCCATGTATAGTTAGGTAAGGAGTGGCAAATACTTACGGTGGTCTTGGGCAAATAGTGCAAGGGGGAAATAGTCCACAGTTGGGGGAGGGAGTAGCTGATTCTGAACTGGTGCATATAATATCTCTTTAAACTACCGTATTAAAAAAACCCACAACACTTGTGGATAAGTTGCATCCTGACTTAGGGGGGGGGGGTTATACTGCCTTTTAACTTCTCAAAAGTTCATACCATTTAAACATAAAAGTTACTAAATATTCACCCTAATTCGGAAACTTTCCTTTAAAAAAATGGTTTCAATCATGCATAAAAGGCAAACACAGCGCTTCACTTATTTAAAACAACCGATCAATACAGCCTTTAGTCATAAGGCAAAGTAATGTATCTGTTTCTACATCTAAGTCACTGTCCATACTCACGTTCCTATCCCTATAGTAGGCCAGACCTGCCAAGTTGAAAACTTCAAAATTAGTAGTGACCCACCTCAAAATTCGTATTTTGACCCCCAAATTCGTATTCCTTAGATAGACCCCCAAATTAGTAGTCAATTAGTTGTAATATTTTATGCATTTTTACACGACGTTTTACACGGTGTATTTATTTCACTCATGAGTCATACTCATATCCATTTCAAAGAAGCCTAAGAAGCTTCATAAAGTATACACTATTTAATATAACATAGAATAGGCTCATAGGGGCCTACTATTTTAATTCAATTGTAAATTAAATGAGTTACTAGAACTTAAGAATTAGACTCAATTTTAATTAATTTGGAACGAGAATTTGAAAGAAACCTTTAGCCAGGCTTGGGCGCTTGGCTTTATCCACCTAGCCTAGCCTTAGTTATAGTCATTAGCATGATTAGCGCATTAGTATTCATTAGCCCTACCCTCTTGCCTGGCTCATGGAGCGAAAGATAATGCTATTAAATTTATTCATTTGTTGATAGAAACGATACTGTATCCCAGAATAATCCCAGTTTTAACACATGTGAACTTTTTTTTATATAGATCAGTGAGGGACACAAATATTTATTAAATGCAACTTCCGGCCGGAAATAGTAATTTTAACTCTGAGAGCCTCGGCATGTGTCCCATTCGCATTTTTATATAAACGGAATTTGTATTTTTCTTAGAAAATCAGAAAAAAATCGTAGTTTTTTTCTTTTTAGCGAAAATCGGAGAAAATTCGTAGTTTTTTTGCCCATTTCGTAATTTCGTAGTCGGACCTTGTTTTTCGTATAAACTACGAAAAATTCGTAGTACTTGGCAGGTCTGGTAGGCTAACACTATAGTGGGTAGACACAAATAAAAATAAGTCTTTTGAAGTAAGCCTGCCTATGCTTTCTAGACAGAACGGCGCCGGTTTTGATGACGCGGTTTTGATGCCCTAACCTAATTACCATTAACATTGTTTGTAATGATTTCTAGTCAATTTAGCATTGAGTGCATTTCATCAATGTATTGGTGAATAAAATGACTTAGATCTAGACTTCTAGATTAGGCCCAGTCTGATAAACTGATAGACCTAGGGCCACACCGGCTAGGCATATGCCTAGACCCAAAATCGTCTGCCTACATTTCCCACATTGATAAAAAAACAACACACATTGTAGGCCTACCCATACGATATAATAATTAGTAAACCATGTAGGGCCTACACCTTTAAAAAGTTGATAATGATATCGGCGCCAATCGGCGTAGGCCTACATCGCTAACAACTCCTCTAGTAGGGCTAGCTAAATAGGCCTACTGGAATTTTTACCATAATATGATATAAGATAGCGTCTTAAACGTCATCGTTTTCTTTTTAACTAATAAAAAGACCTATTTCTGTGTATTTTGATATAAATATATTGCAAAAAAAAAAAACAATTTGGCAAAATATGTCGGTTCGCTGACCCCAAGTAGACTAGTAGGCGCCGCGCGTAGCGTGATCAGGCATTCTCAACATTGATCGCGAAAATAGGCACCTAACTAGTTCTGGTAATTACCCGCGCCGGTCGGCAAATTTGTCGCCTCGAGAGACCCGCGTCCTCCATGAACAACTGTAAAGCACACAAAAAAACATTCCTCGCACGAGTTCGCTCGGGTCGACTCGCGCGTGCGATTTTCCGAAACCCGCCGCCTCTATAAACGCTAGCTTAGTCCTTATCATTATCTAATCTAGCAGGCAACAAACTGTGGGAGAGGGAGCGAAAGAGGAGGAAGAGCTGTATGTATACCATCTTTACCGTCACAAAGCGAGAAGGGATAGGCTTGGCGTAGCAAGCATTATAAGCGAACAAGCGGGAGGTGGGGCTGTTGAAATAGGGACACGTGTTGGAGAAGGAAAAAATAGGGGTCAGCTCAATTTTTCAGGACATTTAAGGAGATTATTTCAAATTTCAGGAGGTTTTCAGGAGTTTTTGCACTTTTTTGCAATTTCAGGAGAATTTCAGGACATCCTGAAATTTCAGGAGGCCGCGGGAACCCTGTATAGTAACACTACACACAGTCTTTGAAGTACGTCATTAGACTCAATGTCGCCTAGACTGGAGACTGGGAGGCGCCGACATTTATGACGCGCTATACACGTGTCCTATTTACCATTAACATTGTATGTAATGATTTCAAGTGCGTCTGCGCGACCGACAAATAATAAGATGTGTTTTCTTTCAACTCTTACATGCAACTAATGGAAAATAAAACACACTATTGACATTTCACGCGTCCATCTGCCGATCGTAGTTTTAGAAACATTGCCTAGACATTGCGCTGTTTTATCAGAATGCTCAACACTGCCTAGACCTTAAGTACTAAATAAAACGCATCTTAAGCTTCTATGCCTACATACATTATAGGCCTACACAGGCTTTCACACATTTAGATTCATACCATACTGTAATTTGTGCTCAATAAGCCTACCGAAAATGACGCCTTTAAACTTACGATACGTTTCGGAAATACAAAATTGGTCCAAAAGTTCAAAAGAAAAGCGGGTTGGTGAGGGTCTGAAAACCTAAAATATTTGTCGATTTCAATTTCAGTTATATAAAGATAGTAATATTTACACCTACGAAAGTTTTGAATGTAAAATGTATGCCTACGCATATCCTAGTAATTCTACACAACTCCAATCAACTATATGGGTTATGTTGGAAACTTTATGACGAGTAGTGATGTTTTTCAAACTTTTCAAAAACAGTGTTGGGTGTATAAGTCGCACCCCTACTTTTTGTCAAAATTTTCGGTAAAAAAAGTGCGACTTATACGCGAGTATATACGGTAATTGTTACATTTTATATACTAGATATGAAACAGTTAATGTTTTTCCACTTCCCCAAACTATTCGCTTTAATCAAATATATAGGTTTATATAATGTAAAAATAATAAAAGAAAACAAAATAAAAGCAAGAGGTTTTGAATGTTTAATGCATGTCAGTTTTAGTAAACTTTTAGATACACTTTTTAATGCATTTTTGTGAAAAAAGGTCAGCGCTTTAGGGGTTGAAGTCAGGGTTGTATAGTCGGCGGTAAAACTCACGACTTTGATTTTAAACTGGGTTTTGAATGTCGACTTTTCAACTTTTTTTTTACTTTTAGTTAAATGGACGGTTTATCATTATTTGACTGCAGTTCTACCTACTTAATAATTAACCACTATAACATTATAGTTGATCATGCTTATGTTCTAATTCCTAATGCTAAAAACGTATTGTAAACGTATTAACTTTATTATATTAGCGACTTCAATATCATTGCTTCTGGGCACGTCAGTAAATAATCTAGTTATCACCGGTTTTCTTAACGTTGGTTATCTCGACCTCCATGACCAATCGCCAGCTTTTAATTGCATTTTCATACATGGATTTCTAGCTTGTGTATTAGCTTGTCTTAAATTTGTTTGGGATGTATAATACATACACGATATTTGCTGTTATGGTCTTTGCAAACCTTGCATAGCGTTACGAGTTGAGCTTCGAAGGTTTGTTTACGGCTAGGCGCTAGGACTACGACCAGTAGACAGCGTCCTGCTCTAGCGTTTAGCTATTGAAGCACGCATGCTATTCCTTCAAATGCCTTTCCCTTTTTATACAAAGCATTATATTTAATTCTCACAGTGTGCTAATTAATGATAAATCAGTTGAAATCAAATGTTTGCCACAGAAAAAATTGGTGTAATTGAAGCACGATCTGATTGACGCGTCATTTAGGCTACTAAAATTAGAACGACCCAGCTCTTATGTAGTTTTGGGTTCATTGATAAAAACAATTATCGTGTGAATCTCATAGAAAGAATGTTTATACTGCTGGACTATACAGAGTCTCCTAAAAATGCCGGTAAAAGCGATACCAAATATGCCTACATAGCAGTAACGCGAAGCGAAAAACAAATTAAATTAAACAACACTATTTAAAATGCTTTAATATAAGAAAAAGGAAGTGGTTTGGTAAATAATATAAGCTATATTTTGTTACATTTCTTTGAATTTCGGTAAAGTCGTAATTTGTTTTTTAAATGCTGACTTCGACTTTGAAATCAACTTTCTCTAAAATCTCGACTATACAGCCCTGGTTGAAGTAAAGTTTATTCATCATGTGTGTTCTTGCAAAATATTTGACATTTTAAAGTTATAAGATGTGCAAGAAGCATTACAATATGTGTACCTTTTTATTAGCAGCGTCTGCTTTGGCTACTCTTGCTTTGCTAAGTGCAATTTGTTTCCTTCTTTTTAGAAGTGACTCTGGCACCTTTGGCAGCTTAGTTTGCCTACAACAAATTCAAAGGATTTATTTAATAACAAAGTGACAATGATTAATAGGTTACGTTTTTAAATAAATTTGAACTTTTTTAGCATTAAAAATAAGTTATTTAAATTATAACCGTGTAATCGTGTAATAATATAAAGCACAGGTCCTCAGTCATCAGCTTCAATTGAAAACTAATGTCAACAATAGCACAAATCGATAAACAAAACCATAAATATGTTTCCTTGCCATGTCTTAACATTAATTCCAATCTATGAAATCTCGATATTTTAGAGCTAATAGTAACGTTGATAAAATTTAATAGTAAAGTTAGCTGATTAATGATAGCCTAAAAAAATGTTTTTGTTTTTACACCACTATTGACTATGACATGAAAATATATACAATTATAGAATTAAAAACGTTTTAAAATGTTCAAATTTAGAAAATATTAGTATCAGAAAAGGATGTCAATCTAAAGAAAATAAATATTTAATACTTCTATGCTGTAAATGGTTTGATGTTATTAGATATTATTTAAACGGTAAAAAAAACTCACTTGTCTGCCATTGTCGATTCGATAAAAAAGGAAGTGCTATGACTAGTTATGTGTAAATACCAAACCGTCCGAGACAAGAAGCGAAACAAACAAAAAAAAAGGATTTGTAAATAGATTATAACGATTTCAATGTTTGTTATATTAATACATGAATTATATATACATAATATAATATTATATATATAATTATATATATATATGTATATATATATATATATATATATATATATATATATATATATATATATATATATATATATATATATATAATAATAAAATAATATATATATTCACAATACGAGCAATTCTTTTAGTCGTTCGGTAATCGCAAACTTAGAAACACAATGACAATGCAGAGTCACCAGTTCCCTTTGGACATTTGGTGCATTATTGCATACGTAATGACCCTCCTAGTTTTAACGTTAATTAAATAGTTTGTTGTCTTTTTCTATAAGGCCAAGATGCAATTTCTAGAGTCAAAGATCGATGCTGTCTAAATGGAAATCCAGCTTGGGAGGAAATTTTGAATCAGAGATGTTGGGGGCGGTGGGGCTTATAGGCCTACTGCTCTATAGCATGCTAAAGTGAAAAAAATATGCTTTTACTTTTAATCTCTAACTTTTATATCTGTAAACGTGTGTAGACAGGGAAAAAAAGATAAATACAGATGCATTATTATGCATGGGTCTGTAATAATATGAGGTATTGTTTTTATTTTAGCGGCCAACGCCTACACCGTATGAATTGCAAATTAAAGGCCTATATTAATAATATTATATTACTCTTTATTACCGAATGAAAATCGGTCTAATTATCTACCTGGTAGGCTATTATTATTTACATTGTCGATCATATGTAGGCTAAATTAAATGATTTTTTTCCTAAAAGTTTTCTTGATACCTGTTTACAAAATGCTTATAATTTAGATATAAAACTTGGCCAATTAGGCCTTTTGACGAAAATGGGTGTGGTCTTTTTAAGTAAAAGCTGAAAAGAAAAATCGGTCATAACCGTCAGGATGGGACAAAAAAAAAAAGGATAAAGAAGTTAAAAATTGTGCAAAAGATTCATGCGAAATTGGATTCCTTTCGGCACGACCCTGGAAATGTCTGCTAGGGTAAGGGGAACGCTAAAGCTATATATAGGCCTAGTAGGCTAAGAGGCTAGTATCCTGGTCTTCCAAGTAGGCCTAATTAGGGGTTTGCGCAGGGCTAACCACTCTGTCCTATGAATCTATCAACCTGTCATCATCAACAAAATTAAATTCCTATGCATAAACCTCTTAAATTGTGCCCATGTGACTCATTTGGAATCCAATGGTGAAAACCACTCTCTGGAAGCATGGAGTTGAACAAATATGTATAGATAGGCTGACGCTAGTGACAGCAGAGAAGCATAGCCTATATATATTTAGGCTACAGCCTGCACATTCTGGGGATTGGCAAAACAGGGTAAAACCAAGGAAAATATCCAAACCAAAAAGTTAATCTTTACTCGGGAAGAGAAGATAATCTGCTTGAAGATGGGGTAGACAGCAGGTATTAGCAAGAAAGATTTAGACGTTAACGAGGAACCACCCACTAAAGAAGAAATAGTCAAAGCAAGCATGTGCAAGCCTATGGAAAACAACAATTTAAATTATTAAGCGGAATGACATCTTGAATGCAGAACTATTAAAGACAGATCCAGAAACGACAGGATAGCCTAGGTCTTTTAGAACCGCACTTGAAAGCAATATGATTATGAGCCAAATATTGTGCCTACCTGCAAAATTGGATGAAGATTAAAATTATCACTACAATAGATCGCACAGAGAGCCACACTAAATGACTGCAATTAACTAATTCTTTTTCTATCAACACCAAGAAACATTCTTCAAACTTGCCATGGTAAAAATCGGTATACTGTATGAAGCTGTTGATGAAACTCTGTGAAAAGATCAAGCAGCAGGGTTTAAGAAAGCAGGAATTGTACATAGCATAGGCTATCTTTGCATAGCGAAATGCAATATGAAGAAAGGCAGAGACAACTCTACATAAATTTGATGCATTTTGAACAATAATTATTTAGAGCTTCTACATAAACGTGAAAGGAAACGGCATATTATGGTTTGAAGTGAAGACAGGGGTTCTTTATGTGACGTTTGCATAGCTTTTCAACCTTGTTATTGACTATAATAATGTTATGAGAAACAAGCACAAGAGAGGTAGAAAAACAAATGGCCTTAGATGGACGTGCGGGCACGGTAGCCGAGCGGCAGCGCGTGTTACTGGCGATCCCATGGTCCTGGGTTCGAATCCCGGTGAAGGCTAGGATTTTTTCCAAGGGCTTGAGGATGACCCTGAGTCTACCCAGCTCTGATGGGTACCTGACCTTAGTAGGGGTAAAGTAAAGGCGGCTGTGCAAAGTGCTGGCCACACAATCACCTAGTATGCCGTAGTCAAGGGAAACTGGTGAACGATGCTTCACCAGCCCTATGAATCAATTTGGTCCGACGTGTACTTTACTTTACTTAAATGGACGCTATCATCTAGACTCGAGGATTAAAATTTGGACTATGCTAACTACTTAAATTGGCCCTTCTGTCACACACACATATCGATAACTTTAGGATAAGATATATTATGATGATATATTAAACCATTTCAGCTCTCAGTTGGATCTCAAAACCGCAGAAGAAATCAGAAATAAGGACCCTGAATATTTCAATAAACGTCTTAGCCAAGGTCAACAACATGAAGATTCAAAACACGGAAACATTTTAGGCTACTTTTGAACAGCGTCACCATTCTCGACGGTGGACGTGGAGAAGAAAACAGACTTTACAAGGCATAAGGTGCTCACTCCAACATGAATATCTTGAAGTCATCTCAATAATAAACCTAACTAAGAGAAAATGTATAACAGCTTATAGGGCCTACTATCTTCCAGTATTAGGCCAACTCCTCTTAGAGTAGCAGATTCCTGGAGTGTGACACAGCAAGAGCACGCAAAGTTATCGATCTTCACACCAAAAAAACACAGGAGAATCCTAAAAATGTATTGCCATTCAAAGAACTGTTATTGAATAGGCTTATGATATCAAATGGTCGTGGATGGGCCATGTAAATACTTACGAAGATGAATGTCACCAAAAGCAGAGAAATAGTTTTTTTTTTTATTACAAAATTCCTTTTGTTGAATGACAGAGAAGTCTTGAATGGTATTTTCCCAGTAGAAAGGAAGGAAATAGAAAACTAGAGGCCAGATTATCTTAACAATCTGGAGGTGCCCGTTCTCTCTGCATGACGACCGTTTGCCTAAGAGCCAAATAATAATTATACTCTATATCTGGCCCAAAAGTTTGGAATATTTTCTTCCCATCCAACTCAGACATCATAGATCAGCGGTTCCCAACCCTTTGGGAGTCGAACCACCATTTCATGGGGGTCGCCAAGAACCATAAGGAAACCCTTTTTTTTGTTGGTCTTATTGAGGCTTTCCACAACAACATGTACAGCACAGCAGTACTCTTCGATGGCCTTAGAACCCTCCGCAGTGTGTAGCGGGGTCAAACAGAGCTGTGTCTTGGCACCAACACTCTTTAGTCTAGACCAGGGAATGGCAACCTTTTAATAACAGTGTGTCAAAGTGGGGTTTCTAATTCATTCAGCGTACCAATAGCCTAAAAGTCACCCTGCTTTAGAACTCTATTTCTAATAGAAGATCCTTGAATTGTTTATTTAGGAGTTTTCTGCGTGCCATTAAAAATCTTTTTTGCGTACTAAGTCTGACACACTTGCCGTAGGTGGCCGATCCCTGGTCTTTACTATTCCTCTTCTTTTCATTCTTCAAAAAAATTTTACGGTAATTTTATTAAACTCTAGTATTCTTTTCTGTAAAAAGAAGTAAATGCGTACTAATAAAAACAAGCTAGTAGCTAAAAAGGTGTTTTAAAAATTACATTTATAATGTAAAAACATTGTTTATCTAACGTATTTTTATCAATTTGAGTACCAGTATTGGTATACGCATATACAATTTTTTTTTTCAAATGCAAATTGTGTAGTAAAAAAAGTGTTTACTTAAAACATTGCCCCAGTTACTTAAAATAAGGACAATTACCTCCCTTGATTAGATTTAGTAAACATTAAAAATGTGTTTAACTATTTATTTTAAATATCGGGCTAGCTCACGTTGAATTTTTTTAAAAGAAATTAAAAGAATATGGTTTTAATAATATAAAAGTAAAAGTAAAGTAACTTTCGGACCGAACTGAACATATGGCAGGTGAAGCAGCGAACATGACATTAAACCAGATAAAAGGATTACGATAATGATTTTTACGGTAGGCCTAAGGGGCCGTCCATAAATTACGTCACACGATTTTCGCTGATTTTTTACCCCCCTCCCCCCCCCCCCCTTGTCACACATCGTCACAAAAAGCCAGACCCCCCTCTCAAATATGACATCACAAAATCTGCACCCCCCCTTCCTAAAAGATATTTTTCTAAAATGCAGATTTACAGGTTCCAAATTATAATTTTTTTGTCATCGTTTTGTAATAAATGAATTTTATTACACAAAAGAAAAATCAAAAGTGTAATTATAACAATATCATGTGCACAAAAATAAATGCTTTAGTAGAATCAGAACAAATAAAAAAAATTAAGTTTATATAAAAACAACAACACAAAATGTATGTTTATCATGTATTCTCCCATGGTGATGAAAAATGCTCCTTCATGGAATAAATAAGGAAAGTATTTGTCTCTTCATCAGGTGAAATGGATATTCCATTCAAATCAAGCTCTTCTTCATCTATCAATAATCTTCTTTATAGAAGGAGCGTCTGTAATGTATAAGAAGATCCATTCAGCACTCTCTCCATTTTCTTCATTTGCGATAATAACCATTAATTCACGTTGTCTACGTGCAGCAACTCTTTGTGGTCTGATAGGTTTAGGAGGAATAATTGATTCCTGCTTGTGTGTTTATTTAATGGCTGCGCAGCATGTCTAACGAAGCGAAGTACATATGACATTTTTTGCTAATCCCATCGCTAATCACAGATTGTATTGACGGACAGTAAAAAATCGTATGGAATCGAACGGTGAGGATTTGATGACCGAGGAAGGATATCATCCACTTTCAGACTTTGAGCTGCAAACAGAGATGTAAACTTATGCGACGCTCCATCTGTTGTCTGTTCTGGAATGTTCAGACCTTCACCTGATTGAACAACTGGTAAAGGAGGTGGAAAAAATCTCTCTGTTACTACACTGAAATCTGAGCTTCTTGGTTTAGAACAGCACTTTTTGTCGGTGCATTTTACAATTTGAGTTTAAGTATTGGCTTGTTCGTACATGAACGTCAAACCATATTTGATCTTTAGACAACTGTGTTCTCCATCGATTTCTGAGACTGTTGGGTCAATGAATTCTGCCACTGTTGTAAAATTATCGACTACCAACTGTGACCAAAGTTCAGCTAGAGTGTTGCCTGCAAACTGAAAATTCTTTTTTTCTAAATCAGCATCTATGGTAACACCTCTATCATTCAAGTGACTACTATAGTGGCCATGTGGTAGGCCTAATATAAACCCAGTAAGTTCCTTACTGAATGACGCCATTTTCCTTTCGACCCTATTAAACGAACTTCTCCCAGTAGCATTGGTAGCGATGAATACAGCATCAAAATTGTACTGAAGAAATTGGTGGACTGCAACCTTAATAACTTTTCAGTATCTTGGGTTTTCGTCTGAGCCACCATCAACTGTCGCCACTAAAATTGGTTTCAACATGCGATCAATACCACTCCGTGTAATGACATTAAATTTCTTGAGATAATTTCTTGAATTGTCCATGACTGAATGCTGTTGATAAAGATTGTTTTCCAGATCGGATTGCAATGTAAGTCGGTCCTGAAAAACCAATAGCTTCTCGGTTTCCTAAATCATTGGACTGAATTTGGATTCCAGCATACACCGCCGGAATTAGCTTGTATACTGCAGCCAAAACCCATGCAGTCATGGTCAGCCAAGCTGACTCTGTTTTCGATGTGCATCAGCAAGGACTTTGCTTGTTAGCAGTAGTCAACCCGATTGGCACTCAAGCTTTATCGTCTTGACTCACAAAGCACACTTCGTTTGATTGGCGCTACGTGATCCTATTCAATACATTATTTTACAAGTCTAAGTCCACGGTGCACAAATTATCACTATTGAAAGCTATTATCGGTTTTAATCAATTAGCCCATTTTTTTTTTATTTCTAAAGAATGTTATGGTAAAGTGTACAAAATCATAATGTTTTCATACAAATCAACCTCTTGAATGCTATGCAAACCCTTATTAAGTTTGAAATATTTTTCAAATACACCTACAAAACTACGCTCATTTGTCTTTTCCGGCCTGTGACTTGTGACATTGCAGGGGGGGGGGAAGAATCAAAATCCGGTTTAAAAAAGGTTTTATAGAACCGAAAACCGGTTTTGAAAACAAACCGGTTTTAACATCCCTAGTGTGCATAAATGTTATGCTTCTATTTATATAAAATCAACAAAGTCAGCAGCATAAATGATAAACTAAAATTTTATATTCCTGAAAGTTGCCAGTAAATGTCCATTTTTATGTGACGTCGGATATCTTAGACCCCCCTCCCCCCCTCGTCACACATCGTCACAAATGCGTGACCCCCCTCCCCCCTAATCGTGGGACGTAATTTATGGATGGCCCCTAATGAAAAATTGTGAAAGAACACTTGCACATGCTTGCAGACGATATATCATCGTACCTTTCAAATTTATCTGACACTTCATTTGCACTTGAAAGAAGGTTATGCACAGTAAAATTTGAAGATATGTTCCTGAGACAACACAAGAGAAGTTTATAAGTACTCTTTCTTCCCGAGTGGCATTCGGTCATGGAATGGGTTACCTGAACAAAACAGGAAGACTAGTAACTTAACATAATTTAAAACTAATAAAAATGCAAGTCTAGATTCGGACCACGGATGAGCGTAGGACGCAATAATCTTCTTTATAGAAGGAGCGTCTGTGATGTATAAGATAAGATAAGAACCTTTATACTATATCCGATGTCACTTATAAAATATAGGCCAGTGACACGACCTTTAACGGATTGTAATTAATTTGAAGTTGGCAACATGTTGTTTTGAATTGTCTCAAGTCTCAAGCATGGTTGTTGTCAAAAGTAAATCTTAAATCATGCTCACCTTAGATTCTTTGGCGTTTAATGAATCCAATTCTGAAGATGAAGAAGTAAGTATGCTATAATGATTAGATATTAGTTTGCTTTATGTGGTCCCAACCTCGGATGCCAAATTAGAAAACGAAATAATAGTAAAGTGAGACACTGTGAGAGTGTATTTTACTATTTATTTATTGTAAAAAAAAAAGTAACACTAATCTAGATCTAGAGTCTAGAGTCAATCTAGATCTAGAGTCTAGACCCTCTAGTAATCACTAATAACAGTTAGGCCTATATTATATTTATACGTTATATTAAACGTTAAAAGCCTAATAAAAGTGTAAAGCAATGACTGTGAATGACTTGGTACTTGGTCGACTTGGACTTAAATTTGAATGACAGACTAGTAACTAGTCTAGACTCTGACAACAATGATGATGAATGCAACTAAAATTGAAGTAAACGAATAGCCTATCTATATTATTCCTATATATAAAAGCCACACTAAAAATCTTACTTAGGCTAAAAAATGACTTAATAACTTAATCGGTGTCACTGTATCACTGTTCCTGCTGAGTATACAGTATTGTAGTATTGTCAGTGTATTGAGATAAGACGATAAGAAGCCTATAATTATAATTATTATAATAGAATAGAGAAGTGGCCTTAACATAGCTAATTTTATTAAAGCAGAGGGGGGCATAATAATATATGCCTGGGATCAACACTTCTAAGTTCAGTTAAAAATTGTTTTTTTTCCAAAACCGGTTTTTGTTTCTATAAAACCGGTTTAAAACCAGATTTTGGTTCCCCCCTTCCCCCGCCCATTGTCACAGGCTGGAAAAGCCAAATGTGCGTAGTTTTGAAGGCATATTTGAAAAATAAGCTTACTTAACTTACTTCAAACTTAATTAGTGTTTACACTGCATTCAAGGGTTTGATTTGTGTGAATACAATATGATTTTGTACTCTTTACCATAAAATTCTTTAGAACTAAAAAAAATCTGGGCTAATTGATTAAAACCAATAATAGCTTTCAATTTTTCAATAGTGATAATTAAATTACCAATTATCGTTGACCATAATAATAAGAAGCATTTGAAGAGGCATATATGGTAACTTGTAAAATAATGTATTGAAAGTTTTCACGTAGCACAAATCAAAAGAATGTGTATTTAATAGTGCCGTTAATTATAAAGCACAGACGCGGGGTCTAGCCGAATTGTTCAGGGTCACAGGGAAAGGCTTCTTTGCGTACATCAAATAGCAGCGCACAGGGCACATCTAAAAGATGTAAATGTAACTTAACAGTTTGTTTTAATCGCAAGCCATAGTTGGTAGCCTATTTGGAAACACAATATCTAAGACTAAATAGTGTTAGCAAGGCATTTCAGGAATTGTTTTGTGCGAATCCAACATTATTTATTAAAATATTTCCATTAGCATCAATAAAAAAAGGGTCTTCTACTTGAAGTAATTATTACCTTCCAACTTCCAACCAACAAACTGAAATCCGGTTTTGAAAATCAAAACCGGTTTTCAGTTTCATAACTGGAATCCGGTATTCCGGTTTTCGTTTAACATCCCTAGTTCTAAGGGCGTCTAATCTAGTTTAAATATATATAGCATTTTTTTTTATTAAACAAAGCAGTTACAGTACACAAGGGGGGGGGCTTAGGCTTGGTGGATTATTATAATTATAGTGTAGACTAAATAGTTTGCAGTGCATTCGGCTGGCGTACCGAAGGTCCTGGGTCCAAATCCTGGTGCAGGCTAGGATTTTTTCCTGGGACTGGACGGTGTCCTTAAGTTTTACCCAGCTCTGATGGGTACCTGGCCTTAGTTGAAGTAAAGTGAAGACGGCTGTGCATAGTGCTGGCCATACAATCACCTAGTATGCTGTGGTCAGAGAAACTGGTGAATGCTGCCCTATGGATCAAATTGGTCCGACTGGATACTTTACTTTTAAATAGTAAATTATGTTGTATTATTAATTTATATTATATAAATTACTAAGTTAGAATTGATTGTTTCTTTCTTCATTATTTCTTGGCTACTTTGTTTTTAAAATGTATACTTCTTCATGAAGTGCATTACTGACATTACACCAAAATTAGAATTGTTATACTTAGCGTCTGCATATAATTAGCCTACATTGTTTTCAAACACCTATATACATTTCTTGGTCAATTAATTAATACCTTTATTTTATAATATGTTACTATGAACTATGAAGGCTTTTCTGTAATTAGCTTAGTTTATATAGTTTATTCTTAGTTAAATAATATTAACCATGGATCTGCTAGGCTTATAAAATACATAGACCTACTCAACTAGACATTTCACAACAAAATTTTCTATTCATTATAACCATATAATATATCAATGGAAACTGGGGATTTTCCCATTTACCCTTTAGATTTAAAAAACCGTATAAAGGTTTACTAAAGTAAAATAAAAGAATTCAAATTGATTTGATATTTATTAAATTACCGTCATCAAAATCATATGCATTGATCCTTCCATTAGCCTTATTAGGTTATAAGTTATTAGGTCTTAGACTTAATTCACACACTTTCCAACCATGGCTAAAAAACGATATTTTTTAATTGCCAAAATAAACCTAATAAAAAAAAAATTACTTAACGCGTGATTAGGTGTATTAGAGAAGTTAAATGAGTGAACGCATATAATGACATCATAACCCTTGGCTTATGAATAAACATATGGACTGTCAATAGTACTGTGTTGTGGAGAATGACAGTGGAAAATAGAAATTTGTGAGCAGTTGACAACCTCTTTCAGCTGTTAGAGGAATCCATAACAGAACACCATATTGGTTCGATATTGTGCCAATATTTTAATCTTAGCCTAATATTGGGCAAATATTAATAATATAGTGTGCTGTTAGGGCTGTAGATATAATATGTGTATTTACTCCAGTGTTTTAGCTATGACAAATGATCTCTATAATAATATGTGTGTACTTTTTCTTACTTTGTTTAGATTCAGGAAGCTTTGGCTGTTGGCAAGATTAAGCCAGGTCTAATCATAGAAGAGCAAAAGAAGAACTTTATAAACAATAAGGTAATTTACATGGCTAATACTACAATGAGTCTCTAAACTTGACACAATAGTGTGCTAACTTGTCTAGGCCTATTCAAGAAACAGTTTCTCATAATATAATGTGGGACATTTAAATTGCAAGGCTATTTTATTTTTTAACCAACATTGGTAAATGAGAAAATAATTTTTTTTTAGTTATAAAGTAGATAACTTTCACATCCTTTTGATCTGTTGGATAGAAAAAACAAAGCTCATAAAATTTACTTGCCTTTGCAAACAATTAAATTGTATAGCCAGCCACTTATAGTTTTCCAAATTAATAATAAGTTTGTGTTGAATGTTCCATGATTTAACTCTACCTATTAGAATTTATAACCCAAACATTTTCTTCAGTCACCATGCAAGCTTCTCATTGGTTGGTGTCAGTCTCAAATGCCGTTTTATTCTTCAGGCAGGTTTCAGAGTCTCAAATACTATTTATTTCTTTTGCCAGGTTTAAAAGTCTCAAATGCTGTTTATTTCTTTAGGCAGGTTAAAAGTCTCAAATGCTGTTTATTTCTTTAGGCAGGTTAAAAGTCTCAAATGCTGTTTATTTCTTTAGGCAGGTTAAAAGTCTCAAATGCTGTTTATTTCTTTAGGCAGGTTAAAAGTCTCAAATGCTGTTTATTTCTTTAGGCAGGTTAAAAGTCTCAAATGCTGTTTATTTCTTTAGGCAGGTTAAAAGTCTCAAATGCTGTTTATTTCTTTAGGCAGGTTTAAAAGATAAAATTAAAGAGTTTTCTCTGGACAAATTGAAGTGGATTGAAAGACTTGATTTGATTAATGAGCCTGCACCATCAGTTGGTTTTAGTGATCTTGATAAAAATACTCAATTGGAAAACGATGACTTTAACAGAGAACTCAAATTGTAAGTTTTTATTAAGTTAGTTGTGAGCTATTAGTTTAGACTATATACCATATATGCTGCAACTTTATATCTAATTTCTTGTGATTTTGTATTTTCACCAGTTATAGGCAAGCACAAGCCACTGTTTTGGAAGGGCTGGCAGTTTTTAATAAACTATCTATCCCGACTAAACGACCAGATGATTACTTTGCTGAAATGGCCAAATCAGATGAACATATGAAAAAAGTAAGTACATAATATAGATCACACCTGTTTTTATCTAAGCATTGCCAACAAACACACTAGTTGAATAATCTATGAACCTTTTTACTGAATCTTATTAAATGATATAAAATGTTTGTGTTTTAACAGGTGCGTGCAAAATTACTGGAACGAAAGATCTCATTAGAAAAATCAGAAAAGGCCAAGAAACTAAGAGAAATGAAAAAGTATGGTAAAAAGGCAAGTATTCTTTACTTTCAACATTGCCATTAACAAAAGTAAAAAGATAGAATGAATCTTAAATAAGGGTTCTCACAAAATCACGATTTATTGAGGAATTAAAATAAAAAAATTATGTGAAAAAAAAAATTTTTGGTATCTAGTCATTTGCCAGTCGTTTGAGAATTAAAAAAAAATTATTCAATTTTTTCCCACATTAGTCGGGGTTCAACAGGTCCTGGAAGTCTTTTTGTTAATCTCTCGCTATGTTAATGATGCCAGTGTTGTTGTTTTTTTACATTTAAGAATATTTAATTAGATAAATGACTTGCATCGCCTTGCAAAACTATTACATAGGCATATAGGTACAGATTTTACAGACTAGTAAAGCTATAATAAAGTAAATATCGAATATCAAATATCAACTTCAACATACATAATAAATCATAGTTAGCATACAAACTTAGGCATCCTTAATTTTAATTTAAATATTGTGATTATGATGAACTTGTGATTACCGGTAATTTAGAGACTCTAGATTTAGTCAAATTGATATTAACATAAAACCTAAAAAATAATAAATAATAAATAATTCTATTAGTCAAGCGTAAAAAATAAGGAAAGCTAACAGAAATGAAAAACAATTTTTAAAATACATTATATTGTAATCATGATTAAAAGACTAAGAAAGGAGACTGCTGATCTTGAACTAAACTTCTTGATATTGATTTACTTCTTACAAAATAAAATGCTTTTAACAATGCTATTAGTCAGTAATTTTTTTCTTCATATTTTTTTTTCATTTCAGGTTCAACAAGAGGTAATGCAGAAAAGGCAGAAAGAGAAAAAAGAAATGCTAGATTCAGTAAAGAAGTTTAGAAAGGGTAAAATATGTTTCTTTCATTTTTGTTAATTAAGAAGCAAAATACATCTAGCTCCGTCCAATATTTTGCTATATATAGTATATAGCGTGATCACCAGCTATTGTTTAAGTTTTTGCTATATATAGTATATAGCACGATCACCAGCTATTGTTTAAGTTACCGTATATACTCGCGTATAAGTCGCACCGGTGTATAAGTCGCACCCCTAGTTTAAGTTTTTTTTTCTTATATGTTGTCACTGACCCGCGCATAAGTCGCACCCCGACTTCCCATGTTATACTGCCTTTTAATATCTCAAAAATGCATAACTTTTAAACATAAAAGTTACTAAATATTCACCTTAGTTTGGAAACATTCCTTAAAAAATGGTTTTAATCGTGCATAAGGCAATCATAATCGAATAAAGGCAGGGCTTCATTTATTTTAAACAACCGATCAATAGGCCTACAGACATTAGTGAGATGGAAAAGTAAGGTATGTGTTTCTCCATCTAAGTTTTTCCCTACACAAGTTACTATCCTACACATAAAAAAGTCTTTGAAGTACGTCATTAGACTCAATGTCGCCTAGACTGGAGACTGGGAGGCGCCGGCATTTATGACGCGCTATACATGTGTCCTAATTACCATTAAAATTGTTTGTAATGATTTCAAGTGCGTCTGCGCGATCGACAAATAATAAGCTGTGTTTTTTTTTTCAACTCTTACATGCAACTAATGAAAAATAAAACACACTATTGACATTTCGCGCGTCCATCTGCCGATCGTACTTTTGGAAACATCGCCTAGACCTGGGGCGGTCTTATCGGAATGCTCAACACTGCCTTATTAGTAGGCTATAGCCTATAAGCCTAGACGTTAAATACTAAATAAAACGCATCTTACGCTTATTGGCCTAACTACATAGACAGGCTTTCATACATTTACGATTCTTTCCATACTGTAATTTGCGTTCAATAAGCCTACCAAAAAAATGCCGCCTTTAAACTTACGCTACGTTTCGGCAATATACAATCGGCCCAAAAGTTCAAAAGAAAAGAGGGTGGGTGTCAGAGAAAAAACTAAAATATTTGTCCATTTCAATTTCAGTTACATATAGATAGTAATATTTACACAGACGAAAGTTTTCTAAATGTAAAATGTCGGCCTAGGCATATCCTAGTAATTCTACATCACTACAATCAACTATACGGGTTATGTAAGAAACTTTATGACAGAGAAGTAATGTTTTTCAAACTATTTAAAAACAGTGTCGGGTGTATAAGTCGCACCCCTACTTTTTGTCGAAATTTTCGGTAAAAAAAGTGCGACTTATACGCGAGTATATACGGTATATAATTTATCCCCATGACTCAGCCATTATTTTGTAGTGAGCAAAACTTTGATCGGGTTCCATAATATTTTTTTAAATATTTTGTTTGTAACAAGTAATATTAACATGTAGAAAATGAATTCTTCAACACCTAAGACCATCTCATTACTGTCTACAACTATATAAATGAAACATGCTATAAATGACATCAACTTAGTGATTGGCAGATTTTTTTAATTAAAAAAGGAAAATAAAATTCAAACTATTTCTCTAACGAATAAGCATTTTGCCAGAGAATGTATTAAAAGGTTATATCCTCTATTTTGTGTTTCTTTTTTATATCCTTCTATGCGTGAAATATATGGGCCTGTACCAGTACTTACAGAGAGTTGAGAAAATTATGCACTTTTGATTTACCATTGCTTTTCTTAATTTATTACCAGTATCACCAATGGACAAATGCATCTATATGTTAGATTTTATGCAAGTGATAAATATGAATGAATACATAATATATAATATAATTTTGTGCATATGTTTTTACAGGTCAGATAGATAAAATTAACCTTTTTGATGAGACAATTGAAAGACAGCCTAAGAAAACTGAAGCTTTAAAAGGAAAACAACAGTTTACGTATGATTATATAATGATTATTTCTCTTTTTATTAAATGTGTAGATATCTTATACAGTTTATACTAGATTAAGTTTTTTACCTTATTTCAATTATGCGTTCTTATCATGAATTGTAGATTATATTTAGTGTTACAAATACATGGGGAAACAAAACAACATAAATTCAGGAGTTTTCTTATTGATCTGTTTACAGGCCTGGAAAAAGAAGAGAATATAAAAATAAAAAGTTTGGATTTGGTGGCCAAAAGAAAAGATCCAAATATAATACTGCAGACAGTTCAGCAGACATGGGAGATTTTAGTGCCAGGAAAGCACATGGAAAAGGACCAGGCCAACGTAATATAAAGGTACTTGTTGTTGATCTGTAGACACATAATGTCCATGCAAATGTTATATCGTATATAGTCTAAGAAAAAAAAGCAAAATTAACATTTAAAACGACATATTGTGGCAAAGAATGTTCTTTTTTTTTCCTTTTGCCATTTTATATTGGAGTTGGAAAAATCAAAGGCCAGCTGAAGAGGTGATAAGATTTGCAAAAATAAACTCTAGGAAGAATAGGAATACAATTATCTTATCTTACATATTACAGACTATAAAGAATCTTGCATTTTGATATAGAGTTTTAAATGATTTTAAGTTACTGGTTTGTTCAGGCAAAACATTTCTAGGGAAGAAAGAATACTTACATGCATTTGTTTTTGCATATGGGATAAGAAATGTTTTTATTCTTATGTTTGTCTGATTTAATAGATAGTTAGGTTTTGTATTTCTGGGTTAGAATTTAATGAATTATATTTTATTACTACTTGACTCTTTGCCCTTCTGTCCTGTTTCTTGGTTTAGTGATTTAACTATTGGTGTTTCTCTTGTCATTTAATTCACTTGTAATGAACCTTGCTTCTCTTTTCTGAATTTGTTTGAATTTTATTTATGTGTTCTTCAGTTTAAGGGTCCCATACAGAAGATGCATATTCTAATATATGACTAACTAATGAGAACATACTAGATTTTATAGTCTTATTACATTTCTAAAAGTTCCATTTTATGAAGCCTAATGTTTTGTTAGATTTTTTCAGTATTTGTCTCATTGTTTTATTTCAGCACAAAGCTCAAGGAAAGAGACCAGGCAAAAGTAAAAGAAAAGTTGTTCGAAATAAAAGGAAATAAAGAAAATCTGATGGAAAACTTTGTTCTTATTTTTTAATATTATATATTATCTCATCAAGCATAAAATTTAAATAACAGTTTGTAATAAAATATTGTATTTGAACACGTGTTACCTTTAATTTACTTTAAAGTTTGTTTATAAAATATTATTTTTAATTTTAAACAAATGTTTAAAATACCAAAACTAATTTGTGTATTGGAATTCATTGGAAGTATTTCTTCCAGTCTAGAATAATGTGATGACATAAATTTTATTTTTTTCCAATTCTCTGTAAATTGCTTTGATTATAATTTAATTAATGAACTTAGTAATCAAAGTGGATATCATAATATGACAAAATATTATTTCAAGCTAGATATGTGTATTTATTGCATTAAGTAAAACTGCCTGTACATAATAAAACAAAAAGTGAAGACAGTATTCTGACATAGTTGACTGCATGTTCTTGTGGTATGGTTGTTGAAATTAAATATAGAGATGAAAGACTCAATTTGCTGCTTTTGGTGGTGGCTCCCTTTTGTCCATGAGACTCCAAGCTTTATCCATATATTTTGTTATACTGGAGTTGTGTCTGTAGAAGTTAAGTCTTCTGTCTGCATGATCATGTTCAATCTAAACAGAAAATACAATGGATTGAATGTATTTTATTGAAGTGAATTTAACTTTTTAATTCGCAATCAATAATCATTATTTAATTTGAACAAGATGTATCAATAATGGTATGGCCAGATTGAACATGGTTTTATCATCACAGAAAGATTCACTTTAGAAAAGTATGGATTATTTCTTGTAAATGTATTAGTATTACCGTAATGAAACCCTCTGAACAATCTAACATTCTTTGCTGTGGTTCCTGTAGTGGAACCTTTTTGCAATTATTCCCCAAAAGAGCGGCATCCCAGAGGAAAAATAAATGCATGGGGATATTGATATTACAACTGTGTGGATATTTTCATATAAATAATCCTGTCACTGAATGCTTCTCATCATTTGTCAACTTAAATTTTTTTATTACTGTTTAAAAACTATATACAGTGGCACCTCGGTTTATGAACGCCTCAGGTCACAAACAATTAGGGTCACGAACATTTTTGAAAATTTTGTGTAACGAGTGACTCTGGTTACAAACAGAGGTGAGAAGTCAATGCTTAATGTTGGAGACAAACTATAGCATACAGTATTAAGGAAGGCTGCTTGGTGGAGAGCTCACTAAAGCGGAGCTTGTGCATCTTCAGAATGAACAGCTAAAAACATTTAAAGGAGAAGCAAGAAAGTGACCCATTTCCCATAGACATTTTCTTGACCAGAAAGATCGACTAAACCTATTTTACATTTAATTTATTTGGCTCTTTCTTTTTATTAATATGTGAAGTAAGTGACTAAACAAAAATATCAAGTTGGACCAACTTGATCCATAGGGCCACTGAAGCAGCGTTCACCAGTTTCTGTGGCCACGGCATACTATGTGATTGTGTGACCAGCGCAATTCACAGCCGCCTTTACTTTACCCCAAGTAAAGTCAGTGCTGGGTAGACTCATCACTCAGGGACACCCTCTAGACCCAGGAAAATTTTTTAGCCTCCACCAGGATTCGAACCCAGGATCTTTTGTTCACCAGCCAAATTCCCTGCCGCTCGGCCACTGTGTCCCCATTAATATGTGAAGTATATATATTTTTGTTTTCATTTTGCCAGGTAAACGATTGGATGATGTTGATAATATATAATATACAAACAATTCTATCATCTTGAAGCGGTTTGTTTATATTTCAATGATTTTAATGTTACGGGTCACAAACATTTTGGGTTATGAACCAAGCCCTGGAACGAATTAATTTAGTAACCCTAGGTACCGCTGTATTTGTAAATGCTTTTTAAGTACTGTATACATTTATAACAAACATTATATTTAAAACAAATCTTGTTTGTTATTAAACAATAATTCAGTAATCATGTCTGTGAATTGTCTAAAATCTTTTATTTTAACTTAGTGTCTATTGAGATTATCATAAACGTTTAAGCCAACAATCACAAACAAATATGTGAAAAAAATCAATAATAATGGACTGAATCATTAAAGATTTTAGAGTTGTTTTTGAAATTTTAGTACTAAATACATTGGTAAATTGATTATATTAGTAATAACTAATTTTTGTCCAAACTGCAGAAAAAAATGTTGATTTGTAAGATTAGGACTGACATATTACTGACATGTCGTACCATTGTCAATAATTTTTATCATATATATATATATATAAAAATCTCAAAAGGTGTGGGTATATGTGTATGTACATGCCGCATAATCTTTTTTAATACTGGACAGAATGAGATGAAATTTGCTACAAATATTCTTTGTCTTAATGCGGTCAATACTGTCATGGTTTTACATTCTTTGAAACGACCGCAATGGTCAGTTTGGTCAAAAAAATGCAAATAAAAATACAAATTTTGGTTTCATTTTAAAAATGCCAGTCCAAATACAAATTTGGGTTTCATTTTAAAAATGCCAGTCCAACTTTTTATCATTATTCGATTGGTCGCGCTAAAAATAAATGAGACAAAAAGGTGCTGCGAGATTGCGTAGGAAAAGTAGGCTGGCTTTTTTCTAATGGCATCATCAAATTTTGCGTATTCATGTTTCAATGTTTGCTAATGTACTTTATGAATGAATAGAACAACATATATTCACGTTTTAATTTGTATCTGCAATTTTTAAATTGTTATAATGGGTAATTTTTTTTGTAGCAAGCAAATAAAAAATTCTGTCACGTTTAAATTCGTGTCGTATACGAAATATAAAATGTGTAATTGTTGCGGGCAATCTCATTATAACTGCTTGAGTAATTAGAGTGTAAGTAAACATAACTTTTAGCTGGTTCTGAGGACCGGGCACATACCTGCTAGTTATAAATATAAGAACACTATCACTATCAAAGAATACTAAAGGTTGAATAAAAATTAAATACCAATGGACGGCTAATCCAACCATATTCTTGAGATTCAGTTTGTGGAAAAGGATATTTTTTTACTGGCTCTTGGTGTGCTCTTCGTATAATATCCTGGAAATGTGCTAAAAAAAATATATAAAGATTTATAACTTAAAAAAAACAAACTGATCTAATGTTTATAATATTTATACAAATTAAAATGCTTTCTTACCATCTTCTTACATATTTGTACTCCCTCACTAACCATCTTACAAATTATAAAATGCTTTCTTCCAAACTATAATATAATGCTTTCTTACCATCTTACAAATTATAATGCTTTCTAAGCATTTTCTTACATATTAAATGATATTATATTGCTTAATTATAATCTTCTTATAAATTATAATGCTTTCTTAACATCTTTTTACAAATTATATTGTTTTCTTACCATCTTCTTCACCTTCAGCAGTATCATGTCTGGAGTTTGGTTTTCCTGCTATGACATGAACTGGTGAGGAAAAAAGATCATATTAATTTCTTCATTACAAAAAAATAAAATAGGCCCTATTTATATATAGCCAATAAGCCTTTATATATATATACAAGCTACATTGCCCGGCGTTGCCCGGGTGAAAAAAAAAAGGACTGTCTGGGGTGCAGATAACAAATTTATAAACTACACTTACTGAATACTTTTAGGAAGGTAAATAAATATTGTAATAGGGTAAAGAAAATAGTCAAATATTTTTTTTTTAACAAAATCTATATTGCCTATAGATTTACAATGTCTTTTGTTTTTAAAAGTTTGAAAAATTAATTGTCGAAAAAAAAAAGTATAGTCTAACTGGAGAATCGAACCCTGGTCGCCCGTATAGCAGTCCACTACATTTACCACGGAGCTATCGAAGACACATGTCAGATGTGAAAAATTATTAGACGGTATATTGGGCTAGGCCTAGATAGGTCAGTGACACACGTGTTTTCAAATTGACCAATGGGGATCCTCGCGGGGCTTAACACTGTCTTTTTATATATATAGATATATATATATATATTGATAAATAAAAAGATGGGTGTGTAGTAATGCAAAATATTATAGTTCATTGGCATATTTTTAAAATTAAGCTTATCATATATATATATATAAATCTCAAACGGTGTTTGTGGCTATGTATGTACATGTCGCATAATCTTTCTTTAATATTGGACAGAATGACGTGAAAATTGCTACAAATATTCCTTATGTTACTGCGGTGGACACTGTCAAGGTTTTTAATAAATTTAAATGACCGCAGTGGTCAATTTGGTCAAAAAACACAAAAAGAAGACAAATTTTAGTTTCATGTAAAAAATTCCGGTTCAACTTTTTATCATTATTCGATCGGTCGCGCTAAAATAAATAAAAAAGGACGCGCTGAGATTATTACTGTATTGCGTCATCAAACGTCGCGCAGAGATAGCTAGCTGTCTTTTTTATGACGTCATCAAATTTTGCATATTCATTTTAAATTAACTTTGCTTCAATGTTTGCTAATGTACTTTATGAATGAATAGAACAAAATATATTCACGTTTTAATTTGCGTTGTAATTTATAGCGGGCAATTTTTAAATTGTTATAATGGGTAATGATTTTAATGGGTAATTTACTTTGTAGAGGGCAAATAAAAAATTCCTTCACGTTAAAATTCGTGTCGTATACAAAATATAAACTTTATAGTTGTTGCAGGCAATCTCATTATAACTGCTTGAGTAGTTAGAGTGTATGTAAACATAACTTTTAGCCGGTTCTGAGAGCCGGGCACATACCTGCTATTTAATTTGTGTCGTAATTTGTAGCAGGCAATCTATAAATTGTTAAGACAATGTTTTAATGGATAATTAACTGCGTAGCGGGCAAATAAAAAATTTCTTCATGTTTAAATTCGTGTCATATTCAAAATATAAACTTTGTTGTTGTACTTTTAGCCGGTTCGGAGGACCGGGCACTTACCTGCTAGTAAATTATGAAACATATAGCCTAGGCCTAATATAAATATTTATAGGCTATAAATTCTTATATTTTAATTTTACATTCTACCCACTTTACTTGACTTAATAGACTCAAAGCCAGGTAGGGCCTCTACTGGCATAGGGCCTATAGTTCTATAGGCTATAGGCTAATTGCTAAGGAAATAAAACACATTTAATAGCAATTAGCATTTGTAGTAGTCTAACGTATACTCAGGACTAGGCCTACTTAATAACTGGATGCGGAGATGCTGGCTGAAATTATTTCCTACTTTAAAATAAATTAAAGATAAATTACGTCGTCAAATACAATGATTTGAGTGATTCAATTTCAATGGAATTTATACCATAATATAAATAATATACCATAATTTGAATTATATGAATAGGCCTAATAAATAGGCTAGTAGGCTAGGTTAGCATTAGTACAATAATTATTATTATAATATATTAATAATTTTAAATAATAGCCTAAATTCCTAAATTTAACAAAAATCATTTAAATTGTAAAGTTTTAACTTTTGAATAAATCATTTATTTTTATTCTAACATTTACATTTATTGATTATTGAATTTAGATTTCTAAATGTTTAGATGTAAACGTTAAGTTTAAATGCCTTCAAAATGAATTAAATCCAAATATCACATTTAAATTATCAATCAATGATGAAACGATGGGCCAATTCAATGAAATGGCCCAATGCCCAATGAGTGCAGCTTAATTATAAGTTTACAGACGTTCCTTCTAGATAGAAGATTATTACGTCCACTAGGCCCAAAACTCCTGCAGGGCGACAGGGATCCGTCGGTTGCAGGAATAGAACCCGCGACCTGTCAGTTGGCTTTGGTTGACAGTCCGGAGAACTAACCGCTGGACTAGCAAATATTATAAATATGCTACACTAAACATGACTTACTTTTTTTAAATGGATTTATGCCATAATTTGTGTAAATTTTTTGACACCTATTTTCCTTTGCAATGGTTTCGCATAAAATGCTGTTTTGGTGAACAGCATTAACAGGTTCTTTTTCTGTTTGCTTTGACGCCATCTTTTTTAAAAGCTTTTACAGTCGATGTCTGTTGCCATGGAAATTTAATTAATTTTTGAAGTAATTCTACTGCTCTATTAATATTATTTATTTAAAAATCATAATAAGAGTTTCAATATCAATTTACTAAAATTTAAAACAAATTTAGAAAAAAAAAAAAAATTGTATACCTTACCCACAATTCCTAGTCCGACGCCATTGCAATTTTTTTTTACAAACATAGACCTATATTCCAGCTGTTCGTAATGTTTTGGACTTAATTTTAATACTTTATATCTATACATGTTTAAAAAAATGTTGGTCATTACGTTTTCTCCACGATTTTGAATTAACATTTTCAAAATTACTTTTTTAACATATCATTATGGTGAGATTGATTTTTGTAATTGTTTCTTTGTTTAAACTTCCAAAAACATATTTTAAGTTTTAGTTTGAAATTTTGAATGCACACTTATTTTCGAGCTTGTAAAATGAAGTAGGTCATTTACTGTTTATAAAAATATACCATACACCACTGCATGAATCAACCATCTAACTACCCCATAAATAGAAAAACTCAGATAAATAGACATTTCACTTACAATGACAATGATCAGTGATATATGTACCTGAACCTTTTCCATATTTGAATTAGTATTTTATAGGCCTAGACAGTAGGCCTATCTACTACAACTACTTTGAACTACGACTCTTTGAGTGTCTCTAGCACTCTACTCTAGCTAGTGTAGTACTCTAGACTCTAGAGCTAGACTCTAGAACTAGAGTCACTCTAGACTCTAGTAGTAGTAGACTCACTCTAGACACTCAGTCCTAGTTCTAGTAAATCTAGTCTAGACCTAGATATAGACAACAAGTTTAGCCTAAGTCCAAGTTGCTTAGGCCTAGGGGGCCTAGGCTATATTAGTTTAGGCCTATTGTAAGTAGGCCTAGGGCCTAGAGTCTAGGTTACACTACTAGGTAGGCTACTAAGTACTAAGTAACTTTAAGCATTTATCATTTACACATTTTTAACACTAGAATTCAGAATACACCCTGTTACTAGATCTAGTGACACTAGTGTTACACTGTGTAGCCTATAGTGTATATAATATAAAAAAAGTTAAGTTGGTGAGTTATAAGTTATATAGTTAATATAGGCCTAGTGCACCAGGGTCACAGTATGAGTATGATGAGCGTGATATAGCCTAGTGATATAGAGATAGGCTAATAGTAATTATATTATTTGTTACAATTTGTATAGCTTAACTTAGAGTTTAGAGTAGAAGCTTAGATAAAGACTTAGATTACCATTGCGTCTCATTCAGACTCATTGCTAACAAACATAATGTTTAATAATGAATGTAAATGTAAGCTCAGAGCGTACTTAACATTGAGGAACAAACTACTTAGAACATGGATATAATCTCTAGGCTAAAAAATATAAAGTAAAGCTAATAATTAATAATTATAAACTTTACAAAGTTAGGACCAAGGAATAATGTAGCAAACAATTAACCAACCTAATACAAAAGTAAAACAGTAGTATCTAAACTATGTTTAACTAAGGTTGGCTAAAGCTTAAAATATTTTATATTTTTTTTATTAAACATGACGATATGACATTACGACATATACCGTATATACTCGCGTATAAGTCGCACTTTTTTTGCCGAAAATTTCGACAAAAAGTAGGGGTGCGACTTATACACCCGACACTGTTTTTGAAAAGTTGGAAAAACATCACTACTTTGTCATAAAGTTTCCAACATAACCCGTATAGTTTTCTGTAGTGCTGTAGAATTACTAGGATATGCCTAGGCCAATACTTTACACTTAGAAAACTTTCGTAGGTGTAAATATTACTATCTTTATATAACTGAATTTGAAATCGATAAATATTTTAGGTTTTTCAGACCCCCCCCCCTTCCCTTACCCGCTGTTCTTTTGAACTTTTGAACCGATTTTGTATTGCCGAAACTAGCGTAAGTTTAAAGGCGGCATTTTTTTTTTGGTAGGCTTATTGAACGCAAATTACAGTATGGAAAGAATCGTAAATGTGTGAAAGCCTGTCGAGGCCTATAATGTAGGTAGGCCAATAAGCTTAAGATGCGTTTTATTTAGTTCTAAAGGTCTAGGCTTATAGGCTATCACCTACTAATAAGGCAGTGTTGAGCAATCCGCCACGTCATGTCTAGGCAATGTTTCCAAAACTACGGCAGATGGACGCGTGAAATGTCAAGTGTGTTTTATTTTTCATTAGTTGCATGTAAGAGTTGAAAAAAAACACAGCTTATTATTTGTCGGTCGCGCAGACGCACTTTAAATCAATACAAACAATGTTAATGGTAATTAGGACACATGTATAGCGCGTCTTAAATGCCGGCGCCTCCCAGTCTCCAGTCTAGGCGACATTGAGTCTAATGACGTACTTCAAAGACTTTTTTGTGTGTAGTGCTACTATAGGGAAAGGAACTTGAGTAGGGAAAGCTACTTAGATGAAGAAACCTTACTTTCCCATCTCACTAATGTTTGTAGGCCTATTGATCGTTTTTTTAAAAATTAAATGAAGCACTGCCTTTATTTGATTATGTTTGCCTTATGCACGATTAAAACCATTTTTTAAGGACAGTTTCCAAATTAGGGTGAATATTTAGTAACTTTTATGTTTAAAAGGTATCCATTTTTGAGATATTAAAAGACAGTGTAACCCGGGAAGTCGGGGTGCGACTTATGCGCGGGTCAATGTCAACATATAAGAAAAAAAATCTTAAACTAGGGGTGCGACTTATACACCGGTGCGACTTATACGCGAGTATATACGGTAGTTCATAGGTCTAAAAATATAGGACTAGCTAGAAAGAATCAATTGGTGACATTTCAAAGCTAGAAAGAATCAATTGGTTTGACATTTCAAAGACAAAATTGACATCTACCAAAAAAACCTTTGGTTATGCTCATATATATGTAATAATATATGCTATTGCTAGGCACTCCACATCAAACTTTTCTATTCATCAGGTCCTATGGCCGATATCGTAGCTAACTAAATAGCATATATAAATAGCATATATTATATATATTACTTGAAACAGCTGAATTCCCATTTACAAAAGGTAGACGTTATGCACAGAGACCCGATTGTTATTCCCAGAAATTTGTTGTATGAGGATCCTTTTTTCTCATATTGCACTATACACTGACCTTTTTGAAAATGAAATTTTGTTCTTCTTTAAATTTCCTTTAATGAATTTCAGTTGCTTATGTTTTCATTCTTTATGTAGGCCTATGGTACAAACATCTAAATACAATTGCATAACATTGAGCCCTGTGCACAAATGACTAGACATAGCCTAATAATTGTGGTGGATATTTGCAGTTTGTTTTCTCTCACGAGTAACTGGTCACTGGGTTCTGAACAATAGGCGACACATAAAATCATGTCGTCACAAACTGACAAACCACAAAAATTACCAATACACCAAGCTGGCAGTCAGCATTAGTAGAATATATTGATCTTTAATAAGCATGACCAAAAATATGTTTTAAAACCAGAGTTATAAGGCTACAATTTTTATATGTTATATGCAATTTAAATAAAAGCTTAATAACACATTATTTTTAAATTCACGTGGCTATGAAGGTATTATATATTTAGCCTATTATTTTTTAAGCGTGAATATGAAGGTACTATACTTGTAAATAAACAGAGCCATTTCAAAATGATCTTCCCTTGAAATGCTTTCAATAAAAAAAGAACAAAAACTAAATACCGAAAGATACATTCTCACTACAGTTTTTATTGTAATAGTGTTAGTTATTTTTTCCTTCTAATTTAACAAAGCACATTGTAGTCATTTGTTTCCCCGTCATTTTGACAGGATAACCACTAGTATTAACATATTTGCGTGAGATTAAAAAAAACACCTATTCACAATGCAATTTCTAACAAAGCAAAAGGTAATAGGAACGTTAGTAATTGAAAAATACAATTTGTATTTAAAACTAAAGTTAGTTTTGTTTTTTCTATTAGGCATTTGCTGTGTAGTAGGTATATATCAATTATCAAAATGTTCATCACTTTTATTTTTAAACTTTATGGTTTCATAATTAAATTTTCCATTTAAAAATAAATAAATGGAAAAATCTATATAATTGGCCAGTACATAAAGCAAATGTAATATCAATGTTGCATTAAATTAAAAAAACTCTCTTATCATAAATCGGCAGAACTTGGGCGAATGAACAAATATGATCTCCAGAGATAGAGATTTCAGGATTTGTTGGTGTGTCTATAATTGTCATTTGTCATTTACTCCTGTAATATTTATAATTATACTAATATTTGTGCTTAATAATGTAGTAGCTTATAAATGAAAATACTTTTTTTTCATTAACACCAGCACAATGAAGACTGACGAGAACAAAACAACATTATTCCTTAATATATTAGATTAATGATATAAATACAATAAGAGAAACAATAAAAATTCAATCCAAAAACAATTCTTTGATATCAAAATAATTGTATTCAGGTATAGGCAACAACTGGTAAGTGTTAATGGAAGATTTGTAATCATTGATTTTGTTTAACCCTCAGTCAAGTATCAAATCAAATTGATCATCTGGACCAGCAAGCCTTCTCTGGATAATATTTTTTAAACCCAATGGATCCAGAATATGAAAAACGACTTCTTCGGCAGCAGAATGGACATGTTTCACCATTTGCATCTGTAAGGTTTTATTTTATGTTTAATGTTGACATTTATGTTTAACTTTCAAAGTTGTCATTTAAAAAAAAACTTAAACTATTATATGTAAAATTATCTTTTATGGTTTGCTTTCTGGATATATGTAAAATTTTAATCTTTGATTTATATTTTGTGCTGAATAAATGTGTGTGTAGCCACTTTACACAAGTCCTGCTGTGTCTCCAAACAAAATTTATGGCGATAGATTTATCCCTTCAAGATCAAGCCCCTGCTGGAATATTAACTTTGACCTTCAACAGGTAACTTTGTCTTTTTTTTTTTTCATTTATCTTATTAACGTATTTGCTACTAACCTAGTTTCCAAAGACACCCCTTAAAGTACTAGCTAAAGGGTAGGAACTCCTCATTAAATTTAGTAAATTTTGTTAAATTATTTTTTTAATGACTAAATATTCCCCAAAGTTAATAAAAATTACACCATTAAATATATAAATCCCTTAGCTTTCTGGAAATGTACACTTTTATGAATAAAAAATGTCAAATCATCGGTAAAATCATTCGCTGAGCGTTGAGACTTGAGACCCTAGGATTTGGCTAAAAAATTTAATATTTTCACTAGCCCTAGCGACAAAGTCTGATAAAGTATCATAGAGCCCATAAATCGAGTTGTAATGGAAATTCATCTAAGTCTTTATCTGAAGCATCCTTATTATCAGAACTGTTATTATGTGTTATATTTGGAGGTATAGAGCTATTGATTAATAAACTAAAAAATTAAAGGCGAAGGCTATAAAAAAAATATTACAAGACGATAGACCAGTGAAAACTACCCGTACTTTGAAAGCGCATAGCAAAAAAACGAATCGTAATAAAAACATCAGTTTTTTTTAACGAAACAGACTCTATTCCTTCTTTTTAAAAGCAGTGCTTGCAGTAAAAACACCCCCACAGAACGCATGTCGAAAAATCAATAAACGACGCTAGGTTATTCACTCACGTGCGGACCGCTTTTGGGCGCATTAGTACGGGGGGGGGTATGTCGCATTCAGTCGCAATAGTAGCAAATGAGTTAAAACATGTAAACTTTTATTCATCATTAGTTGTGCATTCCATAATAAATTTATAAACACTTGTTTGTGTGTAAAATTTTTTAAAAATAAGTTTTGATATAGAAATGACAATATATTTACAATTTACACATTAAAAGCTGAAAATATTTTCCTTCATTTGCATATAAAGCCACAGACTCCAACCTCGACAGTGAAAGCTAAAGATATTAATAATGAATCTGCCAAAGATGGTTTAGCCTATGCTTGTTTGTTAAAGAATGAGTTGCTTTCTGCTGGCATTGAGGATTTGAAGGTATGTACACCTTTTTTTAATGGTGGCACTGTGGCCGTGCGGCAGCGCGTTCGGTTGAAGTACCAAAGGGCCCAGGTTTCTACCCTGGTGCAGGCTGGGATTTTTTCTTGGTTCTGGGGGTGTCCCTGAGTCTACCCAACTCTGATGGCTACCTGACCTTAGTTGGGGAAAAGTAAAGGTGGCTGTGCATGGTGCTGGCCACACAATCACCTAGTATGCCATGGCCACAGAAACGAGTGAACGTTGCTTTAACAGACCCAAGGATCAATTGGTTCCAACGGGTACTTTACTTTCCACCTTTTATAAATCATCAGTTCACAAGGAAATGTATAGGTGAAGTCTACAAGGTCTCATTTGATAGAAAATTATCACAGTTTATTTGTAAATTAAAATTTATAGTAACTAAAGCATCTAGCTGCAGATTTTGAAACTCAAGAGTAATGAGTTGCCAGCATGAACCAAAGTTTTCTATCGGCTAGCCCAGTTAGAGAACTGTCTATTGGGTTGCACAGTGAAATATATTTCTATAGATATTGAGTTGCATCAGTTCATTTTATGGGCATCTAATTATTATTTTCCTTAATGTTTTTCAAAAGGCTGGTCATATTAAAAGACTTAATAAATTTTTTTGATTAAAAAAAACTAGAGATTAATTTTGTGACATTTTAAGAGCAATTATTGACTCCATTATCTTGTAATTTATACTTTTATTTTATACCAGTTCATGGTTTTTAAATATTTTCAAAAATACCCCAGTTATATTTTTGTTTTTTAATTATAGAGAGGTTTCTTCTAAAAAGCCATGAAATATAGGACAGTTGTAAAAACATTAGTAAATTATTGCAGACTTTATAAAATATGAGGCCGATTCTTTTGAACTAGCATCCTGTTTGTGTTATTTCATTAATTTCAAATTTTGGTTTTTAATGAATAAGTCAAGTTTATATTTATTACACATTAACTTAACTTAAACTAATGAGATCCAACCCTTTCAAGCAACTCCTGAGATGAAGACAAAATTGTTCTTTTAAATACATGCCTGTCTAGTCTTGAGTGACTAAGAAAGTCCTACCCTTTACCATTGCAGGCGTTTTTCCATTTTCTAGCTTTGTGCAGGCAACATTTTAAAGGATTTTCTCTACGCGTATATTCCTTTGTTTGAGAAACTATTTTATCGATTGTTGCTTTATAAACAATAGATACAAGTAAGTCAACTGACACTGATCAGTCATAGTCAAATTCGGGCCAGTTTGTTTACTATATTCTTATATATATAATAAGACTTATATAGCGCATATCCCGTTGGGAACAGTTCTATGCGCTGTAAACACACTGCTGCCTGCTGGCGCAAATACGTTTACAGGCCCAAAACTCCTGCAGGGCGGCAGGGATAGAACCCGCTACAGGTCAGTTGGTTTTGGTTGACAGTCCGGTGCACTAACCGCTAGACCAGCCGGCTTCTTCTATTTTTATATCAAATATTACTTTTGTTTCCACCTAAGGGGGTCTCCAGATGGCCACCTCCTGCTCCACTTCAATATCAGACTCACTACTTTCAGTATCCTTTCACAGTCAGAAAGATCGCCACTTTACACACTAGCTATGTCACCATCAAACTCAACTTCACCCGATTCAGAAATGTCCCTAGCCTTAATGTCCAATAAACTTAACTATAAGAACACCTAACTATCATGCCACAACAATTGGAAGACTCCCCAGATCTCAAACTAAATGAGAAAGTAGCATTATCTATATAAATTGTCACAGACTCTTTGCCCAGTAAAGGGTTAACAGCTTGTGCCAGATCTGAGCTGTCAGCATTGTAATAATCTAATCCAGTCAAATACAAATGTTGTAAAAACAAAATATTATTAAATCTGGTCCCACATTGTATTCTATCATCATTTAAATGTTTCTTCCAGGATTTGCAGGCAGAGGACAAGAGAGTTTTAGCTCCAAAGGAAACAAAAAATGTTTTTAAAGTAGGTTTATCTTTGTCTCTTTTCATTTAGCCGTTTAAAACAAACTTTGGAATAAACCACCTCTTACTAGTTAGTCAATGTTCTACAAATTTTATTAGATAGTTTTGTTGCAATAAGATTTGTTGTTTAATTAGTTTCATACACCAAGACGATGTTCTGATGGCTGTGATACATCTCCTTATTCATTATCACCTGTTGGAAGCAAGAGTCAGAAATTACTACGGTCACCCAGAAAAGTCAGTACATATATGAGTTCTTTAAGAGTTCTTATTCTTATTTTTATGATTAAACTTAAGACAAAAATCAATTAGTAAAGCCCACACAAATACATAGGTCAAAATCAGGTTTATACAAACTAGAATCGAAAAAAAAATTGGATTTATTTGATTTCTATTGGATTTTCTATTCTCCATATTTTAAACCTTTTTTTTTAATTTTTATGTATATTTAAGATTTTATTGTAAGATAGTAGGCTTAACAAAAAAATATTATAAAAAAATCATAACATTTAAAATATATCCCAATTTTTTAACTTAAATCACATACAAAAATATTTGTTGCCAGATGTTTTAAATGTAAATTTGTAAAAATTTCCTTTTTTTAAAAATAAATACTTTTTTTTGTGTTTGATTTATATAAAAAGTTAAAAAGTCTGTAACTCCTTCCTAAATACTACATTTATTATTAACCATTCTTTCAGAATTGGTAGTAATACAAAAACAGAAAGTTTTTACAAGTTTAATAAGAACAATTATAATTAAACTATTAATAACTTTAAACATAAAATATTTCATAATTGACATGAAAACATTTTTTTGTTCATATCATGATTTTATCCATCTGATCAGATTTAAATTGTAATGAAATATATTTATGCTTTGTGATGTCAGGACATTAGTTTATAAGTTTATTTCTTTAGTTTGACATGCTTCAATGAAAATATGTTGTTGGTTTTTTGTTTAGGCTGTGAGAAAAATTTCCAAGATACCATTTAAAGTTTTAGATGCACCAGAACTACAAGATGATTTTTACTTAAATCTGGTGGACTGGTCTTCACAAAATGTTCTCAGTGTAGGACTTGGTACTTCAGTTTATTTATGGAGTGCCTGTACAAGTCAGGTAAAATATTTTACTCTTATATCTTAATCCTTCCCGTACCGACCTACTTATTTGCATGTATTCCTTCCGTCCCAGCCATTATTTTACTAATTATTCCCTACAGCCCAGACATTATTTCAAAATGGCTGAGACATCGATAGGGTTCCGAAATTATATTTTTACTTTTTTGTTGGTAAAAATTGATGATAACACAAAGAGAGCAAATTGCTAGAAACATGATAACTTACCTTATTAGAATAATCTAATTCATAAAGTATTTGTATTCATTTGCAATAATAATCCATAAGAAAAAGTCTCATCAACATGTACCGCCATAATAACGGACGGTACTTCGGTAGCGTCCATTAGGACCACACTTTCAATTAAAAAAAAACCCTCAATAATTGGTTAATTTTCATAATTTAAAAAGCGAAAAGAAAATTCAACTATTCAGCTATTGAATAAATATTTTGCCCGAGACTATGGTGAAAGGTCAAATCATTTATTTTGATCTATAAATAGACACCCTTCCTTGAGGGAAATATACGTGTTGGGTTTGAGGGAAAGAAATAGTTAGAGGAAAATATATGCGACCGTGGGCTGTAAGGGTTAAATAAATTCATTAGCCATAGGTTATTCCCCCCCCCCCCCCCCCCCCCCCGTCATGTTTCAAACTATAAAATATGAAAATTGTATACAATTCTTTCAGGTTACACGCTTGTGTGATCTATCAACAGATAATGATACAGTTACCTCAGTATCCTGGTCTGAACGGGTTTGTAATTTTAAAAATACAATTTTATATATATGCACATTGGTATAAAGTATAAAAAACATGATAGATGGATCAAATGATAGAATTGTCCTTTAGGATTTGCAACATTTAATTTACATCCTTTGTATTGTATCCAGGGAAACCAAGTAGCAGTTGGAACAAATAAAGGTTATGTGCAAATCTGGGATGTTGCTGTTAGTAAAAAAGTTCACACATTAACTGGTCACGGAGCAAGAGTAGGTGAGTGCTCAGTGAATCTGCCCCTAAGTTTTAAGTAAGTAAAGTACCTTTCGGACTGAATTGATCATAGGGCCGGTGAAGCAGCGTTCACCAGTTTCTGTGGCCACGGCATACAAGGTGATTGTGCAGCCAGCACAATGCACAGATGCCTTTACTTTACCCCAACTAAGGTCAGGTACTCATCAGAGCTGGGTAAACTCATGGACACCCTCCAGACCCTGCAAAAAATCCTAGCCTTCACCAGGATTCGAACCCAGGACCTTTGGTACGCTCACCGTGCCTCATACTTAGGTTTTATTGTGGACATTTATATATATGATATTGTTCTAACAAATATGCATACACTTCTGCATTGTCCAGGATTGTCCAGAATGCAGAAGCAGCAAATAAAGAGCGTAAAAAAAAATTGTATGAAAAAATATTCCCATGATTATTCCCATGATTATTCCCATGTAAAGACTAACATGTGCTATTAATTCTTATTGCAGCATTTGTAATGGTCAATTTTCTTTGAAGCATTGATAGAATAAATGATTTATTATGCTAAAACAAACTGGCTGCTAGCCAAAAATATGTTGATGTTGCCTTTTCTAAAGTAGTCAAAGAATAAAAGAAAGACTGAGATTTTTTTCTACCTACTGTTTCAAATCCACTAGTAAAACTGATAATTAGAACATTGCTGAAGCTTGTGTTTTTAACTACTGGTACTGAAATAGATTTGCAACTTGGCTAAGCTTTAGTTAGACTCGAGGTTTAGTTATATAGACTTAGACCTTTTAGACTCAGGCATAGGCTTAGGGAGTAAGTTACACAATGAAGAAAGTATTTTAATTGATGCTTAATTATGTCTTATTAAGTTATTTAATTATTATATAATATTATTTGGCTAATTTCTGCATTTAGATGGAAATTCGGTTGATACATTTAATGAAAAAGCATGTTAATTGACTTTAAATTAATGGATGCTTAATGGCTTAAAGATTATGTAACAAAAGAAACAATATAGACACCTTCTTCCTTTATGTAATTTAGACTTATAGACATATCTTATTTGGACTTAAGCTTAATTGATAATTGTACAAAAAAATATTTGTAAACTATATATACAGTATGCAACTGTAATTTGAACCATATTTCTATGTATTTTAGTAATATATATTTTGGGTTGTGCCCCAAAAAGCTTCCTCTGTATTTATGTTCCTTATTTAGGTCCTGTGTTCCTCATGTCAATGAATCAATTTAGATCTAATCATTTTAATCAATGTCTTTTCTAAAAATATACTTTTGGTCATTGTAGGAGCATTAGCATGGAATGGTGATATGCTTTCTTCAGGCAGCAGAGATAGACTTATCTTACAACGGGACATTAGAACACCTATAACCACCCCTGAACGTAAACTCATTGGACACAAGCAAGAGGTATAGAAAACTTTCTATTTGAACAAAAATCTACTGTTTTACTTTTGTAGAGTGGTCTTCTTTCTGCACCTCATAGGTTTTCATAACATTGGCTTCACTAGAAAAAAAAATTGAAACGCTAATTTCCAAAACTCTTTCTTATCTGATAAATTTAATGAACATAATTTGATACTTAATGCTTTGAGTTTCCATGAAGAGTATGTTTCATGAAACACTAAATTCACATTGTCCAATATAGTTAAGGGTTTGTAATGGTTAGTAATTGAAGGTTAAAATTGTTTAGTATTTTCATTTGTTTTCTTGTCTTGAGGTTTGTGGCTTAAAGTGGTCTCCAGACCATCAACATTTAGCATCTGGAGGCAATGACAATAGACTGTTTGTGTGGAATGCTACTAGTACAACACCTATGCAAACTCACATGGAACATTTGGCTGCTGTGAAAGCTATTGCATGGTCACCTCATCAGCATGGACTTCTAGCCAGTGGCGGAGGTACTGCTGACCGTTGCATACGGTTTTGGAATACACTCACCAACCAGCCACTCCATTGTGTTGATACAGGCTCACAAGTCTGCAACCTGGCTTGGTCAAAACACTCCAATGAACTGGTAAATGTTTCGTTTTTTTGTTTCCTTTAGAGGTGAAATGTAAAGAATTGGAACAATTTGACAAGTTTAAATAAAGACATATTTGTAAAGGCTTTTAAAATCTAATAGCTGTAAAACATTTATTTATTAGCAGAAATATCAATTTTATTTTACAAGATTTGTGTACATTTTGACAAAACAAAACAATTCCTTTAGGTCTGGATAAGCTAGTGGATCAGCTAGTGGAAAAGCTATAAGGAAATATTGCTCCACAAAAAATGTAGATTTTCTATGCCACTAGTTTGAGCAAACTTTTTTGGCTCCTTTTTTATTTGTAAACATCGTATTATATATAACAAAAATGAATCTAAGTATCAATCAAATATTAACAACATATTCTTATATCATTCTATTTATAGTATTCTTTTTTTGTTATAGATTTGTACCGTGTTCTTTAAAGATAAATGAAATTATAAAAAGCTTGTTCTAAAACCAATATACTGTTTCATGTGAAAACAAAACCAATGAAAGAATTTATATCTTCACACAGGTCAGTACTCATGGCTATTCACAGAATCAGATACTAGTCTGGAAATATCCCTCATTGATCCAGATTGCTAAACTAACAGGGCATTCATTTCGTGTGCTTTACTTGGTAATCATTTTGACACCATAGTTATAAATAAAGTTACTGTTGAATATTAAAATGAAATTCACAAATTCTAATAGAAAAAATGAAACATAACATTTCAAGTGCATTTTGTGTTTACCTAGCTGTTGTTTTAAAGTGAGTGAAATCTTTTCTTTTCAGGCTATGTCACCTGATGGTGAAGCTATTGTTACAGGTGCTGGGGATGAAACTTTAAGGTTTTGGAATGTGTTTAGTAAAACTAGATCCACTAAAGTAAGTTTCCCTATCAACTCATATTCTTTATTCTGAATTAGCGTTTCAAAGCAAAGATGTTTGTTGTATTTCATATACCTGAAACATTTAAAATAAATTATTTTAGATTAAAAATTGTTAAATGTGCCTAATCTGTATTGAGTCACTTTATTCATTATTTGAAGACATCACATAGTGATAGAAAAGCACCAACAGAACAAATAGTTTTATATTCTTTTTTAAATCAACCTTGTAAAGTGCATTGTACAGCCCAGTTTATGTGTATATATTTACATCCTTTCTTTAAGTGTTCCGTTGGATAAGTTTTGTGGATTTGGGAGGTGGCTGTCAGATTACATTTTCTATTTTTATGTTATTTTGCAAATAATTTGGAATTTGGTAATGTAAAACTAATTTATTATTTGATCTCACAGCCCACACAAGCCTATGTTGTAGCGCCCCAGGGCAAAAGTTTCAGCGACGCCCACCTTGCATACTGTAACTGCTTTGTTTAGTGCTATATTTAGACTATATATGCCATCCCTAGAGGTGTCGCCCCGGGCATATGCCCCCCCCCTTCCCCATGTGAAGGCACTGTTTGATCTCTCCTCTAATTGAAATATTGAATACCTAGGAAGCAGAGTCATTTTCTTCATGATATGAACCCATTTATTTTCTTTCTCTTTGCAGGAGTCAAAGTCGGTGTTGAATCTATTCACTCGAATCAGATAAATGATTGAACCGAGCAGAGGGCTTTTTTAACACACAAACTACTCAATTGATTCTGTTCTATGTTGATTTTTGAAAGCATCCTTGATTTGAAGCATCTGTAAAGAATTTCTTCTGCCATAGTTGTGTGATGTTGAGGAGAAGGTTATAAAACCAACACTTTTTAGTTTGTTGTGATATGAATGCACGCTTATGAAGGGCTTACACCCCACAGTTCCATGATGGAGATGGTCTAATTATAGGAAAGAATAAATGAGACGATTGTTTAGCAAGTAACTTGGTATATGGTGGACTGTTTTGTTTTAGTATTGATTGAATCGAACAGTTCAATGTGAGGACATTTTGAATGTAGGCTTTATAGAAATATGCACAATGTGGAGACTAGTATTAATTATGACATACAATTTAATTTCACTTGATTATGTTGATGATTACATTACAGGCATTGATTTTTGGTTCTACTATATATAAGTAAAATATCATTTTGAAATACTGTTATTTTATCCTTTTATTGAGCATTTAGGTTTTAAATGTCCTTATTTTAGAAACAAATGAAAAAAGAGGTCAGTAGTGCCGATTCCATGATGTGATCAGTGACTCATTATAAGATTTCATGATGGGACTTGTATAGATCAGTGACTTGATATAAGACTTTAAATTTATGATGGGACTTGTATTGCTTAGTGACAAGATACAAGACCATATGATAGGACTTGTATAGTATAGATCAGTGACTCAATACAAGATTTCATGATGGGACTTGTATAGATCAGTGACTAGATACAAGATTTCATGCTGGCACTTGTATTTGTATAGCTCAGTGACATTGCCCCTTTTCCCAGTGTTTTTTCCTTCTGTAAATACCGATCTATTTAAATATTGTATCATTTTCTTTTTTTTTTGTTGCTATTATTTTGATTTCTTTCTCCAGATAGGAGAAACTATGTAATAATAAAATAGCCATTTTTTTCATTTTGTCTTATTTATCTAAGTCTAAGGGTTAGACGGCACTAATTCTACAATTATTTTACACCAAGAATTTAGTCTTAAGAAAAAACTTGTATTTAAAGATATTTATTTCCACCTGGATCTGTAGCTGATTCTATACTCTTGTTGCATTTTTTGATTTGTTGACATTCGCTCAACTTTTAGTTCAGACTATGCATAGAGAGACAGCTAAATGTAATTTTTTTTTATTTCCTCCAACTGGGTTTTTAGAAAGGTTTTTTATAAGGCATGATGCCAATTATAGAATGGCTCTACAGAATGTAGGTCAATTTTTGTACGGTATTTTCTTTCTTGACAACTTTTTTCTATCTGTGTAAACATTGTGATTGAATAGTGCTTGAACATTGTCATGATTAAACTTATTTACAAAATAATTTGAGGCTTTCTTCTCTGTACATATACATATAATATACTATTCTTAGCCACAAAGCAAGCAAATGTACACTACAAATATATCAATAAAATAATTCCATAATACATTAAAATATCGACTTTTATAAATAAAATGTAATACCAAATTAAACCTACAATACAATATTATATAAAACTATAACTATAACTAAAAAAATGAAAAAGATATAAAATATATTAAAATACTATCTTCATTTAAGCTACATAAGGTACCGGTAACAACTTATTGTATCATAAATACACAAGAATAAGATACATTTTACGGTTTAAAAATACTGAAGCTGAAATATGAAAAGAAGAAAGCTTTGCATGATAATTTCATTACATTTAAGTTATAAAACAAAATATATAGTGACTTTAGAAAGACAAGAATATAAAAAAATCTTTTTAAAGTAAGAGAGCATAAAAAATTTAAAAAAATGCAATGAATCTTTCCTTAGAAAAAAACTAAATTTGATTGAGTTTAATAGTGAAATCCCACAACTACATTTATTGTTATTGAAGTATTCCCACACCTACATTTGTTAGTAAAGTATTCCCACACCTACATTTGATAGTAAAGTATTCCCACACCTACATTTGTTAGTAAAGTATTCCCACACCTACATTTGTTAGTGAAGTATTCCCATGGCACCTTTTGTTATTGAAGTATTCCCACACATACATTTGTTAGTAAAGTATTCCCACACCTACATTTGTTAGTAAAGTATTCCCACACCTACATTTGTTAGTGACGTATTCCCATGGCACCTTTTGTTATTGAAGTATTCCCACACCTACATTTGTTAGTAAAGTATTCCCACACATACATTTGTTAGTGAAGTATTCCCATGGCACAATTTGTTATTGAAGTATTCCCACACCTACATTTGTTAGTAAAGTATTCCCACACATACATTTGTTAGTGAAGTATTCCCATGGCACAATTTGTTATTGAAGTATTCCCACACCTACATTTGTTAGTAAAGTATTCCCACACCTACATTTGTTAGTAAAGTATTCCCACACATACATTTGTTATTGAAGTATTCCCACACCTACATTTGTTATTGAAGTATTCCCACACCTACATTTGTTAGTAAAGTATTCCCACACCTACATTTGTTAGTAAAGTATTCCCACACATACATTTGTTAGTAAAGTATTCCCACACATACATTTGTTAGTAAAGTATTCCCACACATACATTTGTTAGTGAAGTATTCCCACAGCTACATTTGTTAGTAAAGTATTCCCACAGCTACATTTGTTAGTAAAGTATTCCCACACCTACATTTGTTAGTAAAGTATTCCCAAAGCTACATTTGTTAGTTAACTATTTCCACTGCTAAATTTGCTAGTAAAGTATTACCACAACTACATTTCTTAGTAAAGTATTCCCAAAGCTACATTTGTTAGTAAAGTATTCCCAAAGCTACATTTGTTAGTAAAGTATTCCCACTGCACAATTTGTTAGTAAAGTATTCCCACAACTACATTTGTTAGTAAAGTATTCCCACTGCACAATTTGTGAGTAAAGTATTACCACAACTACATTTGTTAGTAAAGTATTCCCAAAGCTACATTTGTTAGTAAAGTATTCCCACTGCACAATTTGTTAGTAAAGTATTCCCAAAGCTACATTTGTTAGTAAAGTATTCCCACTGCACAATTTGTGAGTAAGGTATTCCCACAGCTACATTTGTTAGTAAAGTATTCCCAAAGCTACATTTGTTAGTAAAGTATTCCCACAACTACATTTGTTAGTAAAGTATTCCCACTGCACAATTTGTGAGTAAAGTATTTCCACAGCTACATTTGTTAGTAAAGTATTCCCAACGCTACATTTGTTAGTAAAATATTCCCACAACTACATTTGTTAGTAAAGTATTCCCAAAGCTACATTTGTGAGTAAAGTATTCCCAAAGCTACATTTGTTAGTAAAGTATTCCCACTGCACAATTTGTGAGTAAAGTATTCCCAAAGCACAATTTGTTAGTAAAGTATTCCCAAAGCTACATTTGTTAGTAAAGTATTCCCACTGCACAATTTGTGAGTAAGGTATTCCCACAGCTACATTTGTTAGTAAAGTATTCCCAAAGCTACATTTGTTAGTAAAGTATTCCCACAACTACATTTGTTAGTAAAGTATTCCCACTGCACAATTTGTGAGTAAAGTATTCCCAAAGCTACATTTGTTAGTAAAGTATTCCCACAACTACATTTGTTAGTAAAGTATTCCCACTGCACAATTTGTTAGTAAAGTATTCCCACAGCTATATTTGTTAGTAAAGTATTCCCACAGCTATATTTGTTAGTAAAGTATTCCCACTGCACAATTTGTGAGTAAAGTATTCCCAAAGCTACATTTGTTAGTAAAGTATTCCCACAACTACATTTGTTAGTAAAGTATTCCCACTGCACAATTTGTGAGTAAAGTATTCCCAAAGCTACATTTGTTAGTAAAGTATTCCCACTGCACAATTTGTTAGTAAAGTATTCCCAAAGCTACATTTGTTAGTAAAGTATTCCCACAACTACATTTGTTAGTAAAGTATTCCCACTGCACAATTTGTGAGTAAAGTATTCCCAAAGCTACATTTGTTAGTAAAGTATTCCCACTGCACAATTTGTTAGTAAAGTATTCCCAAAGCTACATTTGTTAGTAAAGTATTCCCAAAGCTACATTTGTTAGTAAAGTATTCCCACAGCTATATTTGTTAGTAAATTATTCCCACTGCACAATTTGTTAGTAAAGTATTCCCAAAGCTACATTTGTTAGTAAAGTATTCCCACTGCACAATTTGTGAGTAAAGTATTCCCAAAGCTACATTTGTTAGTAAAGTATTCCCACAGCTATATTTGTTAGTAAAGTATTCCCACTGCACAATTTGTTAGTAAAGTATTAACAAAGCTACATTCGTTAGTAAAGTATTCCCAAAGCTACATTTGTTAGTAAAGTATTCCCAAAGCTACATTTGTTAGTAAAGTATTCCCACAGCTACATTTGTTAGTAAAGTATTCCCAAAGCTACATTTGTTAGTAAAGTATTCCCAAAGCAACATTTGTTAGTAAAGTATTCCCAAAGCTACATTTGTTATTAAAGTATTCCCACAGCTACATTTGTTAGTAAAGTATTCCCAAAGCTACATTTGTTAGTAAAGTATTCCCACTGCACAATTTGTGAGTAAAGTATTCCCACAGCTACATTTGTTAGTAAAGTATTCCCAAAGCTACATTTGTTAGTAAAGTATTCCCACTGCACAATTTGTGAGTAAAGTATTTCCACAGCTACATTTGTTAGTAAAGTATTCCCAACGCTACATTTGTTAGTAAAATATTCCCACAACTACATTTGTTAGTAAAGTATTCCCAAAGCTACATTTGTGAGTAAAGTATTCCCACTGCACAATTTGTGAGTAAAGTATTCCCAAAGCACAATTTGTTAGTAAAGTATTCCCAAAGCTACATTTGTTAGTAAAGTATTCCCACTGCACAATTTGTGAGTAAGGTATTCCCACAGCTACATTTGTTAGTAAAGTATTCCCAAAGCTACATTTGTTAGTAAAGTATTCCCACTGCACAATTTGTGAGTAAGGTATTCCCACAGCTACATTTGTTAGTAAAGTATTCCCAAAGCTACATTTGTTAGTAAAGTATTCCCACAACTACATTTGTGAGTAAAGTATTCCCAAAGCTACATATGTTAGTAAAGTATTCCAACTGCACAATTTGTGAGTAAAGTATTCCCAAAGCTACATTAATTAGTGAAGTATTCCCACTGCACAATTTGTGAGTAAAGTATTCCCACAGCTACATTTGTTAGTGAAGTATGCACATGGCACAATGTGTAATTTAAGTGAAGTATTTTCACAGCTACATTTGCTAGTGAAGTATTCCCATGTCTGTGTTTAGATAGTTACACTCCTTCCTCACTATATACTGTGTTTTCTGTGTTTAGATAATTAAACCCCTGCTTACTGTCTTGAGTTGGAGTCTGCCAACCTTAGGGGCCCATATATGCATCGGCGTTAAAAGAAAAAATAAAATAAATAACTTGTTTAATTACTGATCATAGCCTACCCCCTCCCCTTTTATTTTTCCTTTCCTCGAAAAAACAACAACATTGATTTAATATCTTTTACATATATTTCTCTCAACTAATCTTAAAACGCTTAAAGTTCTAGAAATAAAAATATAGTAATGAAAATTAATTGTTCCCTTTTTATTAAAAAAAAAAAGCAGAGCTGCACAAAACAAAAAAAAAACATTAGAAAGTAATAAAGAAAAACTTGACTTTTGGTGAGCGGCTATATTCGTGAGATAAAAGGTTTAACGTCAAGCTGACGACAGTTGCAGGTCACGTGGGGGAGAAGGCTGTTCAAATTAGCTGACAATAAAATAGGATCAATTGCCCCGAGTGTGCGGTGTGCCAGGGAAGATAACAGCGTCTCGGCTCAAACGTTGCTCAGACAATTTACTTCTTAGTTTTCTCCCCTTATTCGGGGTTTAAATAGAATTTTTGTTAGCAGCTCTCTTGGTTAGAGTTAAAAACAGCGATACCAATCCTTTGGTTTTTCCCTAAGATCCTGGTTTTGTTTTCCAAACTTAGGTTTTTTCGAGGACTCTGGCTTATTTGTTTTAAAGAAAATATTATCATTTTTTTTTTATTTTATGTATATTATTGGCCCAAATGTGTTTTGGGAAGCGAAAAAAAAAGTAAAAAATTATGTCATCTGTATCCTACAGCTACAGCAAATTATTTGGCTGTAATTGACGCATCGTGTCCCAGTTATATCTTATAGCAACATGGTTGAGGTAGCTGGAAATTGAGTGAATGGGTGAGTTGGCAACGAGGGGTGGGGGGGGGGGGGATAAGAGGTGTAGGGCCTATAATTAATCTAACCTCACATTTGACGACATAACATAAATTGATCAGACATGATGGTAAACACCCCATCTGCTTATTGCACGTGATTTAAAAAAATCCACATTATAGATGATAGACTGTTGTAAGCAAATAATAGGCCTATAAAGGGGAGAAAGGGGTGACATTTGTAAAGGGAAAATAGTGCAAGGTTTGTGGAGGGATCAATAATATAACAGGCCTTTTCTGCACTGGTGCACGATCTCACCCTAAACAATTCAAAAATTTATATTTTCTTTAAGTATGAAAAGTTAAAACGTAAACAATTGACAATTAAATTAAATCTATTAAAAAATAAACATTTTTTAAATTCTTGTGTTTTTTTTTTTTGTTTTTTTTTTTGTGGCGGTTGAGGGTTGAAAAAAGGCGGAAGTCACATAGATTAGGTGTTGGCAACCTTTTGATAATAGTGTGCCAAAGTAGGATTTCTAATTTATTCAGCGTGCCAACAGATTCTTTTTCAGAGTCTTCCGCGCGCCATTGAAAATCGCCCTGCATGCCAAGCCTGACATGCGTGTCGCAGGTTGCCGACCCCTAACATAGATATTTTTTGTATTAAAACTTAACTTTTCTGGTTGTTGTATTTTTCAAAGTCCAGCCTGGCTTATCTGAAATTTGAGAGCGGTTTCACTGGTTACATAGCTTCTTGTCTCCCTTTACTCTTGTTTTGTCTGTAGGCTATTACAGCAGTACATATTGATTTAGACACAGTAGGTCCATGTAGATTCACTTTTGGTGTCTTGTCGTAAACGTGAATGGAGGCAACAAGATGTAGTCGAACCAGTGACGTAACTAAGGGAAAAGGCTCAAGGAACATATTATATAACCCTAAACTCTACCGTGCACTATTTGATTCCCCCCCCCCCTCACACACACACTTTGCTATCTCGGACTAAAAATTAAACGTTTCGTCTCAAGTTTTGTTTCAAAAGTTACAATTTAAAACTTTGAGTTTATAAAATAGATCAAGATTCTACTCAACCAAAATGTTTACATTTCAACTATTGATAATTAGATAAAATAGGCCTATGACCCCTCCCCCCTTTCCCGATAGTTTAGTGGAAATAGTGGACTAACTCATAATTAGCATTCTTCTGCCTCCCTGTCATGCCCTATCTACACCCCCTCCCTCCCAAGTTGCACTTTTGCCTCCCACTCCCCCCGCCACACTTAAACTATGTGTTCCCCCCCCCCCCCCCCCCAGCCTTGCACCATTTGCACCCTCAACTTAAAATCCTGGCTACGCCACTTATACATAGATTTTTAGGTAGGCTACGTGTCGGGTGGTAATTTCTGTATGCATATGAGTATATATATATATATATAATAATAATAATCTAGGGGCGTGAGTTATATATAGGTCTTGAAGTGTATTATTTCAAATTATACTGACCAGAGAATTCTTAACATTTAATGTAAACAACAAACGCAAAAAATAAAAGAGATATTTTAGACTTGCAAAATAACGCTGGTTTCCATCTTGAAAAAAAATGTTGTGCCAATGAAGATTGTCGTGCTTTATTTTGTTTCGTTAGTTCGCAGAGATTTCAGTTTTATCGGAAATTTGAAGACTATTTTGCATTTGCACGTGGCATAATCAAGCAGTATTATGTTCTGTAGAGAGAATTAGCTGATGTGGAAATAATAGTCTCCCTTCTAGCCGACAGCTGTCAATGCTGTCAATATTGTGAATGTTTAGTGTCAGCAGACAGCGTCATCATTGTCTTATTTAGCGCTGGTTTCACAGCCAGATTTCTATCACACAGTGATTTTACCGTCTTTTGTGTGCACACTACTGCAGACCTTAGGGGAGACTACAGTATGACTACACTAATAATTTGCGGCCAAAGTTTGGAATCTTAAACTAAAATCGAATGAGCCAAATAGCACTTGGAAATGTTTCCCATTTTTTTTTTAAATTTTGTATATTTTAGGCGGTTTGTTCTTAGCGTCTATACAGTTTATAAAAAAAAAGATTTATGTTGTATTAGCAGATTAATTATGATTATCTCTTTAGGCCTAATCACATTACTGTTCTAGGGAAAACATAATCTTTAGTAAAGTAAGTACCCATCGGACCAAACTGATCACAGGGCCGGTGAAGCAGCGTTCACCAGTATCTGTTGCCACGGCATACTAAGGGATCTGCAGCCAGCACAATACCCATCAAAGCTGTGTAGACTCATGGATACCCTTAAGTCCCGGGAAAAAAATCCTAGCCTCCACCATGATTCAAACCCAGAGCCTTCAGATCGCTCGTCGAACGCGCTGGGGAACGGCCAAGGTGCATTTACAAATTGCGTTAGGGAAAACAAAAGATATGGTGATAATGGTGGTGTGTTTAAAAATGAGACTACTTTTCTCAAATTGAAATTTTAGTTCATTACACATGCACTAACTTTGTCATCTAATTTCATTTTTCAAAGTGTCTGCTTAGCGCCTATCCAAAAATGGGCGCCCGGGCCCGGGGTGGCCGTCACAGCCACCAATTATGCTGCTGGTAGTATATTACTTGTAGACAAAGTGGTATCTAAACTTGTATATTTAGTTGTGAATTTAGTGGTCTATTTACTTGTATATTTAGTTGTGAATTTAGTGGTCTATTTACTTGTATATTTAGTTTTATCTTTAGCCTACTTGTATATTTAGTTGTATATTTAGTTGTATATTTATTTGTATATATAGTTGTATATTTAGTGGTCTATTTACTTGTATATTTAGTTGTATCTTTAGCCTACTTGTATATTTAGTTGTATATTTACTTGTATATTTAGTTGTATTTTTAGCCTATTTTATAGGCTATATTTACTTGCATATTTAGTTGTATCTTTAGCCTACTTGTATATTTAGTTGTATATTTACTTGTATATTTAGTTGTATTTTTAGCCTATTTTATAGGCTATATTTACTTGTATATTTAGTTGTATCTTTAGCCTACTTGTATATTGATTTGTTTATTTACTTGTAAATTTACTTGTATATTTACTTGCATATTTAATTGTATATTTATTTGTATATATAGTTGTAAATTTAGTTGTCTATTTACTTGTATATTTACTTGTATATTTAGTTGTATATTTATTTGTATATATAGTTGTATATTTAGTTGTCTATTTACTTGTATATTTAGTTGTATCATTAGCCTACTTGTATATTTACTTGTAAATTTAATTGTATATTTAGTTGTAAATTTAGTTGTCTATTTACTTGTATATTTAGTTGTATCCTTAGCCTACTTATATATTTACTTGTATATTTAGTTGTAAATTTAGTTGTCTATTTACTTGTATATTTAGTTGTATCCTTAGCTTACTTATATATTCTTGTATATTTAGTTGTAAATTTAGTTGTCTATTTACTTGTATATTTAGTTGTATCCTTAGCCTACTTGTATATTTACTTGTATATTTACTTGTATATTTAGTTATATATTTAGTTGTATATTTACTTATATATTTAGTTGTATCTTTAGTCTACTTGTATATTTACTTGTATATTTAGTTGTATCTTTAGCCTACTTGTATATTTAGTTGTAAATTTAGTTGTCTATTTAGTTGTATCTTTAGCCTACTTGTATATTTAGTTGTATAATTACTTGTATATTTAGTTGTATATTTACTTGTATATTTACTTGTATATTTAGTTGTAAATTTAGTTGTATCGTTAGCCTACTTGTATATTTTGTTGTATATTTAGTATTATCTTTACTTGTATATTTGGTTGTATCTTTAGCCTACTTGTATATTTAGTTGTATATACTTGTATATTTAGTTATATATTTAATTGTATATTCAGTTGTATATTAGCTAAACAATAAATATAAATTAAAAAAAAAAACAACATATGAATGAAAAACCAATACAGACCATATCTAGCCTAAACAGTTTTATTCTATAATAGAATTAACAAAAAACAAAACAAAAATGGCTTAGAATTCAGTTGTTTTTATTGAGTTTGAACAAATATACCAAACATCAACATAGAAAGAAATTCTACAAAAAAAATAATAATTACATAGCAAAAGTCACAACATATTGTGAGCTTGAAATATGTCACGTGTTGTTATATGACTTAATGCATGTATTGGTATGCGCGTGTGTGTGTATGAGTGTGAGGGAGTAATAATTAGCAAGGTCAGAGCAACTTAACTATACTAGATATTAGAAAATGAATGACCAGATAAACGATTCTAATGAATAAAACTATTGAAATAAAACTATTAAAAAAACACCATTGAAATTACGTTTACGAAATGAACATTTGTACAGAATAGACTAAAGAATCTAAAAGTCTAATTTTTAATACGCTATTACAGTACACTAAGGTTTTATTTCTTTGCTTTTTGAACATATGTTGAAAACCATAGCTCTGAGTTTTTTATTTTTACTTTTGAATTGAATGAACTTGTTCTGGAATCTTCGTTCAGAGAAACTGTATTCGTCACTAGAGTCCACACGTTTTTCACTTGTTGGTTGTCCAGGCGTGTCCACTTTGCGTCCAGGCAATAAACTACTCACCGGCGATTTGCACTGAAATTCTCTGGCCAATTTTTTGACATTTCTGTCAGCTGAAGATTTCTGAAAATGTTTGTGATCTTTAAACAAATTCTTCTTGTCTCCACGAGTTCCAGAAATCGTTTGAGTTTGTTGATACTGTAAGACTTGATTCAGCAAATCTATATAACGAATGGCCAGACGTAGGATTTCATTTTTGCTGAGTTTTTTATCTGGAGGATGCGTTGGGACAAGTTTTCTCAGTTCGCAGAACGCACCATTGACATTCTGCTGTCGCCATCTTTCCCTCGTGTTAGTGAATACCCGCCTGACCAGTTTACGACTTCCGCTTCCGGGAGCCGGCACGGTGTCCACAATATGTCCGCCCAATAGACTTTCTTTGTCAGGATTAGAATGAGAAGAAATGTCAATATCTTCATGTTCAGTATAGTTCTCAGTCAGTGTACAAGTGCTCTGGTATTTCAAGCTGAAATTAGACCAGAAACACAATTTTATACATAACAAGGAATTACAATTTCGTAAATATAACTTGTAATATTTGTACTATTTGTACACAAATTCCATTAGGCCGTTGTACTTTAAAAACAAATCAACACAATGTGAGAACCATTGAGTTAAGTTCGAATTCAACTATTCGCACAGCCGAATATTACGTCAATGTTATGGTAGTGAGAATACAGGCAGAACGTATTCATGTCTTACCTCTTATTTGACTGCTTACTACAAGGATCATTATATAACCCTACACTTGAACCATTAACTTTATTGCTGTAAACGAATATGTCACTTGTTAAATAGCCATTGTCTGACATGTAGATGTCATCTGACATATAAACGTTGTCATCGTCATCTTCTTCAACAAAAACATCGTCATCCTCTCCACTTTCTGCAGAAACCACATCCCAGTTTTGGGAAGCCATTTTCTGAAAAATGAACCAATAAAAAGATAGTAAATGGAGACTTCACTAAATTGTGTAAAAAAAACACACAGATAAAACACACAGATAAAACACACAGATAAAACACACAGATAAAACACACAGATAAAACACACAGATAAAACACACAGATAAAACACACAGATAAAACACACAGATAAAACACACAGATAAAACACACAGATAAAACACACAGATAAAACACACAGATAAAACACACAGATAAAACACACAGATAAAACACACAGATAAAACACACAGATAAAACAATGTACACCTACACTTATGGAAGAATCATCGATGCACATAAATTTGGTATATATTGTTGTACACCTAAGATGTATAAAGATATACACATAAGATGTAAAACGATGTACACATATATAAAATGTTGTACACATAAGATATCAAAATATGTACACATATATACAATGTTGTACACATAAGATGTAAATAAGATGTATATGTATATATAATGGTGTACACATAAGATGTAAAAAGATGTACTCATGAAATTTACAAAATGACGTACATATTGTATTCAACGATGAAGGATAAGAAGAAATATGTTAAATTGAAGATTTCAGCACGTGAACTAACATCAACAGAGATTTTCAGTGTCCATGTTTGTACAAGAATATTATTGCTAGCTTCACGCCCGGTAGATATATTTCTCCACAGTCTCGTGTTTCACTGATGCCTAGCTGTGATACGAGGTTTGTTTCGGGTAGGTCCTCGGCACTAGGTGAAACGTATTTTTTAAAAACTCCAAGGAGTGCATTTAGAAAAGTATACTAATGAATGATATTTATGTTTCTAGCTTTTAGAATCTAACCATTGAATCGCATATTGACACCAATTGTGGAGGTAAAACTTAAATCCATTAAAAACGAAAGTTAGTTTTAATAGGCCCTAAGTCATGAAGTTGTGTAAAATGTTATCGAAGACCTAATAGTTTTAACTCTATGCCAGAACAAGAAGTTCTTCGACAAAATATGAACTTCTTTTATTCTGGTCTGTCTAAATCATTAAGAAATTGTTAATAATTATACATTTTATAAACAAAATAAAATGCCACAAACTAAGGTTTCACAAAATATTCAGATGCTAAAAACACAACTTATTCTGCAAAGATAACTTACTTATTACATACAACTTTTTTATTCTCTAAAACACAACATAATCTCCAAGCACATCATAATCTCCAAACAAAACTTATTCACGAAACACAACATAATCGCCAGACCACATAATCTCCACAACACATAATCTCCAAAACAAAACTTATTCTCCCTTATGTAAACCTTGCGTCAACATTCTGATGTCAAAAGTTATGATACAAATATACGATTTTGTCCTAGATTATAGGCCTATAGTATTTTAAAATATGTTATAAAGAACATATTTATGTACTAGAGCATTCATATCCGTGAATGGGCCGTATTGCTGCTGAGAGTTAACACCCTTGCCCCTTATACAAGTCAATCTTTTATGACTGACTTGTAAATTACAAGTCAGTCATAAAAGATTGACTTGTATAAGGGGCAAGGGTGTTAACTCTCAGCAGCAATACGGCCCATTGCTTCGTGAATTTATTTCAGTAAAGATAATATCAATTAATTACTGTTATCATTAAAAAAATGCAGAAAGATAGAAAATTAAAACCCAACATAAGGCTGAGTTGGCATATTAATAATATGTAATAAGTCTAGCCTGTATATACATAATACAGCCAAAGGAAATATTATAACACTAGTACATACAAAATAAAGTAAAATAAAGTGTACCGACAGAAAGAAATGAAAGTAACATCTGTACAGACAGAAAGAAAATTTAAAATGTATCCTATTCCTTGAGTTAATCCTGGTGTGCTCACTACTCTGTTAATATAATGGAGTAATGCGAGTGATAGAATCTACACCAGACTCACCCTGCGTTGTACACATTGGATTACAAGACTTATATTTTTTCGCAGATTCAAATAAATAAATAGCATAAATATAAACCGGTAGAGGAAAAGAGAGAGAGAGAGAGAGAGAGAGAGAGAGAGAGAGAGAGAGAGAGAGAGAGAGAGAGAGAGAGAGAGAGAGAGAGAGAGAGAGAGACTCAACGATGAAATAGATTTTTTCCTTGTCACCAAAACAGCCTATATTTCTCCAAGCGTAATTGACATTTCCAACTTACTCAAGTATGTAAATACATTTTCGTAGATATGCTTATTTCACTTTTTCAACAAGCATCAGATTTTACACTAGCTTTTCTTTTTTCCACTGGGTATCATTCGTCTATTTATTTACCGATTTGTTGCTTACATAAATAAACATATGTGCTAATTACATAAGAAACTAATTTGTCACTTACATTATATAAACTAGATCTAATGTGTCGCTTACATCGGCCTAAATAAACAAATTTGTCACTTACATAAAAAACTAATTTGTCACTTACATAAATAAACTAATTTGTCACTTACATAAAATTAAATAAACTAATTTGTCACTTACATAGATAAACTAATTTGTCACTTATATAAAGAAATTAATTTGTCACTAGATAAAAAAAAACAAGTATGTCACTCACATATAAAAAATTAATGTGTCATTCACATAAATAGATACATTTGCCACTTACATATGTAATTTGTCACTCACATAAATAAACTAATGTGTCACTTACATATAAATAAATAAATTTGTCAATAACACAAATAAACAAACTTATCAATGAAATAAATAATCAAGTAAGTCTGTTACATTTGTCACTTACATAGATAAACAAATTTTGTTACTAACTTCTAGACACAACATTGTTACCGATACTTACATATTTTGTATTAAATTTAAGACTAACATGCCCACGTTACTATAAGCCCAAGAAGTCATTGTAAACAATAAACATTTGCCTTTTTCTATAAATAGTACATAGTCATCGACAAAATAAATACTTCGTTTTAAAGGACTACATTGAGCATTCAAAACTACACTAACACTGAGTAAAAAAACATAAACAACTTATTTTGACACCAGCTTACAAGTTCTACAGCTTTATGACAAAGGAGAAAGTAAATAGTTCTACAGGAAATATAATAACTCTTGCACAAAGAAAGAAATTGAACAGATTCCTATCTTGACACGATTATCACACTGCGCGAGTATCAAACAATGAATAAGATGTCATTGAGAACGGGGTCATTGGTCATATACTACAAAGGGTCAGTCGTCCACTCGAGGTCAAGCGTTACATCAGATTAATGAAGTGGCATGCGAAGTGGATTAGAGTGGATGAATATATATACAAGACAAAGATTTCTGTGTGTCTTTGTTGTCCATATCAACTACATCTCAGAACTACATAGAGAACAAAGAACGACTTACATGAATGACTGAGAAATGTTACATATAGAACCTTACATAGAATAGAATATGATTAATTCGTTTTTCGTATGTATGTTTCTTTGTGAATATAAACTTACTCACATATAATGTTAATGACTACTAAATAATTGATTTTAATACATTTAAAAAAAATAATTCAATATAAATATTGTTAAAATAAATTGTCCCTGTTTTGAGACTAATAATTATCCTTTTTAGAAGACAGAACTAATTAGTTTAGTATCCAGACACAAAAAGAAACATTTCATTTAAAACTAAAATATTTTTTCAGAACAGAACTGTCTATGCCAATGGCCTAAAAGTCATCCTGTTATTTATCTTAAAGAAGAGATTTGAAATGCATTATTTTTTTTGCATTTTTGTGTGTCTTCCGCGTGCTATTGAAAATAGGTCTGCGTGTTAAGGTTGGCACGCGTACCGTAGGTTGCCGATCTCTGTTCTATCTGACTATCTTGCCAACAAACGACACAACTTACAGATTTTGCTTTATATTAAGAAAGTTTTTGATGTAACACGAACTTGGCTATTAGCTGGAGTGAATTTCTATTTCACTAAATAATTGCATTTTTTTGTCTCCATGTTGACTGCGTTGATCATAGTAATATTTAGTTCACTAAAGTTATTGACATTTTTCCAACTGAGATCATAGTAAAATTGAGTTTAGTTCAATAAAGTTATTGAAATGCTATCCCAACTCAGATCATAGTAAAATTGAGTTAAGTTCAATAAAGTTATTGAAACGATATTCCAACTCAGATCATAGTAAAATTTAGTTAAGTTCAATAAAGTTATTGAAATGATATTCCAACTCAGATTATTTATTAACATTATTTTAAAATTTTGTTTAAATTGTAAATATGTTTTGAAAAGAAAAGAAAACCTTTAAATATAGACTCCACATTTGTTATAAAAAGTTATATTTTCCATTGTACGTTGTTTTTTTTTAATTAGTGAGAATAAGTTACTGGGGGTAGATATTAGAGAGTCGGACTTAATTGCGTCAGAAGGTGTTAGTCTTTAAGTGTTAGACTTTGACCTACTAGGGTAGAGAGTACAGATGTTATCAGTGAAGTGATGAGAGTAGTCTTAGTCTGGTGAAACGTAACGATTCCTTTAATGACAAACATTCTTATCAAGTGTTGATAGGTGGCGGTAATTAGTTACAACTTATAGACACTATTGCTGTCTTAAAGTTGAAGTGAAATTTTCACTATGTAGGAAATTAGGTAAGAATAAGGACTGAGACAAAAAAAAATAAGGGGGGGGGGGGTAAAGTGTGGCAATAGAGTAAAGATTAACACCAAATAGTTAAATCACTAAACCTCTAGTTCTTAATAGTTAAGAATAATTAAAACGTTTGATAAGAGGGTAAATATTCTTATGATCTTCTTATGCTAATAGGCCTACTACTTTTATTCCCCTACAAACGAAGTTGAAAAAAGAAGGTTTTAAAGTTAATCTATGCAAAAAAACAGAATAGAGAGGAAAGTATTATAAAACATTTAGTCGCTTTGGAAAATTTAAATAAAATGAGACAATAACTTACCCAGACAGAGCCTCACATAAAGAATGCTGTATTTAATAGAATGACAAGGAGTTGAGGAGACGCAGTCTTCACTTGATGCCCGTGCTGACCCGTGCGAGATTATAGAGTCACGCGCCACCAGTATTCCGCTCTCACTACTCCCCGAAACTCGAGAGTGGCACGAGCTGCTAGCGCGCAGGAAAACAGTGTCAAAAGAGTATTTGTCAAGGGCTAGCGCTGGGATATGTGAGAGGCATTGGCAACAAGGGGGCGGCGCCTTACTTAAACCCCATCTTAACTTTAGAAATACTTTAGCCAGTAAGAGAAACATCGACGGGTCCCAGCAATAAAAGGGTCGCCTTATCAAATATTGAGAGGGGGTGGTGGCGTAAATAAAAAGAGTTACCACCCCGGTCGCCTTGTTTTCTTACTGTGGTTCTGACTTAAGTGTGTTATAACTTATGAAAAATGTAATTTCAAATACATCTATAACTAGTCTAATCCTTTTGTTTACATAGGGAATAACTTTGTTTATCTTATAAGTGAAGTAAAACAACAATATGTATCTACAGGTGGGTATATGAGCGCATAGTATATCAAGGCTGATCAATTCACTTACTTTAAACAAAATTATAAAACACTAATACAAGTTAGAATCTTTCTAAGTAAGGGGACGTCCATTAATTACGTCAACAAATTTAAGACAATTTTGACCTCCCCTCCTTCCCGTGGTCAACAATTGTCAAACTTTCGGGAGACCCTCCTATAAAATTATGTCCACAATTGGTTAGCGCCCCCCCCCCCCCTCATTTTAATAGTAACAAAATTTCATACGCTGATTAATATAGTTTAAAATAGAATTGAGATTGAAAGGTAGACAATATAATTAATTTTAATACAGTTTTTATCAGGTTTAGCAGATTTCCAATTGACTCTAATTCTCATAGGAGTAGCCACGAACGATATAACAAGGTACCTAACCGCCCCCCTACCCCATTGTAACAAGGTGCCTAACCGCCCCGTACCCCATTGTAACAAGGTACCTAACCGCCCCCTCCCCCATTGTAACAAGGTGCCTAACCGCCCCCTCCCCCATTGTAACAAGGTGCCTAACCGCCCCGTACCCCATTGTAACAAGGTGCCTAACCGCCCCCCTCCCCCATTATAACAAGGTGCCCAACTGCCCCCCTCCCCCATTATAACAAGGTGCCCAACTGCCCCCCTCCCCCATTGTAACAAGGTACCTAAACGCCCCCCCTCCACCATTGTAACAAGGTACCTAACCGCCCCCCTCCACCATTGTAACAAGGTACCTAACCGCCCCCCTCCACCATTGTAACAAGGCGCCTAACCGCCCCCTCCCCCATTGTAACAAGGCGCCTAACCGCCCCCCTCCACCATTGTAACAAGGCGCCTAACCGCCCCCCTCCACCATTGTTTTCCGTTCCGAGAATTTGAACAATATCTTTTTTACTTTTCGCTTACTTTTATTTTCATATAAATATTTAATGAATATAATGTTTCACTATTGATATTTTGATACAGTGTTAGCTGTTCAATAGTTTAAGGGGAAATTGTGCACCAGCTGAGAATGAGCCTTCTATTTTTCAGCATACGTTCACTATTCCCTCTTACAGTGCCCCACTACCTCTCCGACCTTGCACTATTAGCTAGCTCCCCTCCCCCCCTAGCAATCCTGGTCACGCCAACAATACCAATACATAATTATTTCATACAATTTTTGTCAAGAAAATTATAGATTAAAACGTATAAATAACGAAATAGATATATGTAATTGTCTTAATTTTACATATTATACTGTAGTTAGCAAAAGTAGATTAATTTATAGGCTCTTTATCAATACAGAAATAGGGATTTTAAACAGGAATTTTTTCGTCCTTCATGTGGAGGAAGATTTTAAAATAACCATGTTGAATTTGAAAAATATACTTCATTAAAAACCTTGCAAACATTAAATATAACAGGGCAAATTGTTGGTTGTTTTTTGTTTTATTTTTTTGCCAATCCCAACTATCGCGTCAGTTGTTGGTGCAATCTTTTGATGTACCAAGCCTTTGAATGTTCGTACAAAAACTGGTGTTTGCGGCTAATGTGAACGTTTTCGGCAGACAGTGTGTGTGTGTGTGTAGTAGTGTATGTGTATGTGTGTGTATGTATTTGTGGTTCCAGTTACCATGTCACACACAAACATACATACACGCTTAGACACGCACATAAATATAAACATATATACCAGTACACATTTACAAACATACATAGATACATACAAATACATAGATGCAAACATACATACATACATACATACATATTTAGACATACACATGGATACATAAGTGCATATAAACATACATACATGCATAAATACATAAATACAAACCTACAAACATACGTACATACACAAAGATATACATACATATATACATACATTTTAATACAAACCTACACACATAAAGACACATATATACATACGTATTGTTACGTATTCTTATGGTCTTCTTATCTAATAATAGTTTTATTTCCCTAGTGATGATGTCATTAAGTATGTCATTGAATGAAAACGTATACGTTTATTTACAAAGTACGTAAACTTTGTATGTATGCATACATACATATATACATACATATCCCTCGTGTGAGGCTAGTGTCCGCTGGCGAACGTGCATTCTCCTACACGGGACCGTCTGCTTGGAACCACCTCCCACTACAACTTCGCCAGAGCCGACTGAAGACTCACCTATTTCGCTAGCAGTATTTGCGTATACATATTTACATTTTCGTCTGTCGTTCGTTGGCTGTATTATGTAACTGTCGTTTCAGCGCATAGAACTGTTATAAACGGGATATGCACCATACAAGCAACATTATTATTATTATTATGCATACATAAATATACACATACATAAATACACATAAATACACACATACATTATTACATACATTCATAAAAAATGCATGCGTGCATACATACATACATAAATGCATACTTACATACATACATATATACATACATATATATATACATACATACATATATACATACAGGCACGCATAGATACACAAATACATACATAAAAACCTACAGAAACACATATATACACATAGATACATGCTTACATATATACATACACACTAGAGACTGACCGATATTCGGTTTCGGCTTCGTTTTCGGCGCCGAAAATAGGCAAAAACCCTTTTTCGGCGTGTTTTCGGTTTCGGCCGAAGCCAAAATGTTAGTATTCGGTTTGTTTACGGTTTCGGCCGAAACTGATATTGACTTTCGGTCATCAACCGAATATCTATTTTAACTTTCAAAATTAATAATGCTACGCTATTGCTGCATATATTACTCTGCTTATTGATACTTTCATTTAGTTAAACTGTTGTGAATAAATCTGTGTGAAGTGGGGATGTTAAACGAAAACCGGATTTCGGGAGGAAAAGATTCATAACTGTGTAATACGATTTATTTATCTTTTTATCTAAAGAAATATTTGTAAACCCCGTTTGATTAGCACAAAACATTTCCTTAACATTATATTCCTTGCAAACACTCGTTTGTCAGAAGCAAATTATATATATATTTTTTTTTTTCAAATTCCGAATATTGATTGTAAATTCGCGATACAACCACATACAACAGCAAATAAAGATGTTAACTCTATGTATTCGAAAAGAAAAAAAACTGGAATTTCCCCACTGAGGCTGAACGCCTTTTTTAACAGATAAACAGACCGATAGACGTATATACATACATACATACATACATACATACATACATACATACATACATACATACATACATACATACATACATACATACATACAATCATACATACATACAATCATACATACATACAATAATACATACATTCATACATACATACATACAATCATACATACATACATACATACATACATACAATAATACATACATACATACATACATACATACATACTTACATACATACATACATACATACAATAATACATACATACATACATACATACAATAATACACACATACATGCATACATACATACATACATACATACTTACATACATACTTACATACATACTTACATACATACATACATACATACATACATACATACAATCATACATACATTCATACATACATACATACAATCATACATACATACATACATACATACATACAATAATACATACATACATACATACATACATACTTACATACATAGCCTACATACATACATACAATAATACACACATACATACATACATACATACATACTTACATACATACATACATACATACAATAATACATACATACATACATACATACATACATACTTACATACATACATACATACATACAATAATACACACATACATACATACATACATACATACTTACATACATACATACATACATACAATAATACACACATACATACATACATACATACTTACATACATACATACATACATACAATAATACACACATACATACATACATACATACTTACATACATACATACATACATACAATAATACATACATACATACATACATACAATAATACACACATACATGCATACATACATACATACATACATACTTACATACATACTTACATACATACTTACATACATACTTACATACATACTTACATACATAGCCTACATACATACATACGTATTGTTAATTGTATACGTTTATTTACAATTTAGTTTAGGTAGCCTAATACATTTTTTCGAATCAAAAGTATCAGCATGACTATAATAAACTCTGGAACGAATTGAATTGAACTGCAACGATGCCTACACAGGTATACACAGACAGGCGCAGTTAGACACAGGTAGACACAGGTAGGCCACATAACTGAATGAAACGTGTGCTCACTCAAGATTAACTCACTAGCCTACACAAAACTGGGATTGTCAGTTATTACACATGCCTTACACAGAAGTAAACCTCACACTTTCTTTGACTTCATTAATTGTGCATGTTTTTTTAAGCCAATAGATTAGCCGTCAACATAAGAACAGCAAAAACAGATAGGTTACATAGAAAGGGATCCATTTGTTGTTCTTCAGACTTTGAGTGTAGATTTCCTTCATCTTTTAGACTCATCATGTGTGGATTATTACGTGTTTATTGATTAAAAGACTTTTCATGGAGTTGGAACTAAAGATGTGAAATAACCTAGGCTTACTACTTGATTTAATTCTTCCAACCATAAAGAGACGGAATAGTTAATCGTATGTAAGTAAAATATGTTTAGCCATGTAGATGATTAAAATATGTTTAGCCATGTAGATGATTAAAATATGTTTAGCCATGTAGATGATTAAAATATGTTTAGCCATGTAGATGATTAAAATATGTTTAGCCATGTAGATGATTAAAATATGTTTAGCCATGTAGATGATTAAAATATGTTTAGCCATGTAGATGAGTAAAATATGTTTAGCCTTGTAGATGAGTAAAATATGTTTAGCCTTGTAGATGATTAAAATATGTTTAGCCATGTAGATGATTAAAATATGTTTAGCCTTGTAGATGAGTAAAATATGTTTAGCCTTGTAGATGAGTAAAATATGTTTAGCCTTGTAGATGAGTAAAATATGTTTAGCCTTGTAGATGAGTAAAATATGTTTAGCCTTGTAGATTATTAAAATATGTTTAGCCATGTAGATGATTAAAATATGTTTAGCCTTGTAGATGAGTAAAATATGTTTAGCCTTGTAGATGAGTAAAATTAGCAAATCTACCACTACAAAGAATTTTATTATTTCGATAATAATTGTAGACCTATTTATAATATATTATTTTTCGTGTTAAAACTGAAACATTTATTTTATACGATTATTATTTTAAATAGCTGCTCTAGAACTGTATTTCAAAGAATGTAGTAAAAGTCGGTCTAAGTCTGGCCTATGTTGTTTAACATATAGATCTACAGAGAATTGCCTAGATTCCAGGCCGTTTTCCTTTGTCTCATGGTTTCTCATAAGAATTGGAGAGAAGAAAAACAATAACTTCCTCCGACCTATATAAATAGGTTGCAAAGAACCGCAACTCCAGCATGATATTGGTTTCTGTAATGCGTATATTATTTTATTGTAAAGCGAAAACTGTACGTTAAAAATTGTTTACATTTGGATTTTTTTCTTTTAAACAAAGCAATAAATTAATGCATGTATTGCCTACTGTGTTTGGTTTTATCAAGTTGAATGCATCTAGACTATTTTACTGAAGATATAATTGATATCATTTACCTACAAATTATCACATTATGTAGCTTATAGCAGGGGTCGGCAACCTTTTGATCATAGTGTGCCAAAGTAGGATTTCTAACATATTCAGCGTGCCAACAGCCTGAATGTCAATCTGCTATTTTCTTGTAGAAGAGACCTGAATTGCCTTTGTATTTTAATATATTTTTTTTTGGGGGGGGGGGGGGGGGTAGGGAGGTTTAACGCGTGCAGTAGAATTTTGACCTGCGTGCCAAGTCTGGCACGCGTCCGTAGGTTGCAGATCCCTGTCCTATAGTACAAATATTACACATTTCTGCCAAATTTAATTGTTAAAAAACAGTAATATTTAAAAATAACCAGTGGCGTAGAAAAAATCACAAAGTAGGGGCAAATAGTGCGAAAAGGGGGCAAGTTGTGGGGGGCAATGCGGGCAAAAAAATATAAATTGAGGGGGGGGGGTAAAAAATGCACGGTATGGGGAGAGGGGGTATTTCAATGATTTAAATTACCATTTTCTGATAAATTAATTGTGTGATGCAAAACATCTATTTTTCTCAACAATAAAAAAAAATAACAAAGTAGATGTCTAATTAAAACAAGGAATGGTCTAAAACATTTCAATGAGCTGAAGTTGAGGGTGCATGTTGCCCCCCCCCTTTACCTTCCCATTCCCTCCGTGGCTATCCCTATGAACGTATCTAACCAAGACTGCCTTATCACTGTCTATGTAAGCATTCCATGAGTTTTTTAATCACTTCATTAAAACTGAACTCAAACTATCTTTAAAACAAAACTTTCTTCCACAGGTCACCAAAACCTAATTTACAATTAATTATGTGAATAATTTACTTGCAGGTCATTGTAAAGATATACATGGAGCCACCAGCAATGTTTGATTCATTTCCAAATAGATAAAGGAATCCGAATGAAATGACGATGATGGTACTGCTATTGAATCACAGAATCTTCAAGGATAGAAATAAGATTATCCTGATTAGAGCCTTGTTTCTATTTAATATACTACTCTTACTGGCCGGACAGTCATCAGCTGAATGTGAAGGTCACAGAATAGGGGACAAATGGTTCGACGGATGTCGTTGGTGCCTGTGTCAGGGTGATCTAATAGTCTGTACAATTTGTTCGGTCGAGGAGTTACCGTTTCAACCATGTAAAAACATAGGCGCAATGTAAGTAGACCAGCAGTGCAGTGTGGGGCCTGTATGTTATATCATACACATGTGCAGTGTGGGGCCTGTATGTTATATCATACACATGTGCAGTGTGGGGCCTGTATGTTATATCATACACTTGTGCAGTGTGGGGCCTGTATGTTATATCATACACATGTGCAGTGTGGGGCCTGTATGTTATATCATACACATGTGCAGTGTGGGGCCTGTATGTTATATCATACACATGTGCAGTGTAGGGCCTATATGTTATATCATACACATGTGCAGTGTAGGGCCTATATGTTACATCATACACATGTGCAGTGTTGGGCTAACATGTTATATCATACACATGTGCAGTGTATGGCCTTTATGTTATATCATACACATGTGCAGTGTAGGGTCTACATGTTATATCATACACATGTGCAGTGTGGGGGCCTATATGTTATATCATACACATGTGCAGTGTAGGGTCTACATGTTATATCATACACATGTGCAGTGTTGGGCTAACATGTTATATCATACACATGTGCAGTGTATGGCCTTTATGTTATATCATACACATGTGCAGTGTAGGGCTTTATGTTATATCATACACATGTGCAGTGTAGGGCCTATATGTCATATCATACACATGTGCAGTGTAAGGCCTATATGTTATATCATACACATGTGCAGTGTATGGTCTACATGTTATATCATACACATGTGCAGTGTATGGCCTATATGTTATATCATACACATGTGCAGTGTATGGCCTATATGTTATATCATACACATGTGACGTGTGGGGGCCTATATGTTATATCATACACATGTGCAGTGTAGGGTCTACATGTTATATCATACACATGTGCAGTGTAGGGTCTATATGTCATATCATACACATGTGCAGTGTATGGCCTATATGTTATATCATACACATGTGCAGTGTATGGTCTACATGTTATATCATACACATGTGCAGTGTATGGCCTATATGTTATATCATACACATGTGCAGTGTATGGCCTATATGTTATATCATACACATGTGCAGTGTGGGGCCTTTTTGTTATATCATACACATGTGCAGTGTAGGGTCTATATGTTATATCATACACATGTGCAGTGTGGGGTCTATATGTTATATCATTCACATGTGCAGTGTAGGGTCTATATGTTATATCATACACATGTGCAGTGTGGGGCCTATATGTTATATCATACACATGTGCAGTGTGGGGCCTATATGTTATATCATACACATGTGCAGTGTAGGGTCTACATGTTATATCATACACATGTGCAGTGTAGGGCCTATATGTTATATCATACACATGTGCAGTGTAGGGCCTATATGTTACATCATACACATGTCAATGTGCAGTGTAAGGCCTATACGTTCTATCATATACATGAACATCGATGTTTCTAAACCAATTTCAAAGTTGTGAAAGTGTGTAATGAATTTGAAAATGTCTAGGGTTTGATGTGTAACTGTCCATTATACATATTATACATTGCTTCATTTATTTCATTTGTCCTATGTTTGTATAGTTTTAAATCATGATTTAGTTATATTTTTCTTAGTTGTATGTTAATTAAATGCGCTCTGAGCTTACATTATACTATGTTTGTTGGCAGCGCTATACAAATATTATTATTATTATTTTTAGATCTATATACTTAAAAAAAAACTAGAAATATAAATTGTTTTTTGACAAATCCCTATTTGCAAAGTACACTTATGACTAAATATGTTATGTTTTTTTATAAATATATTTCAAAGTATTTTAATTTTCTAATTAGATGGTACGATGGTGGCTATCAGTGCATATGCAGGCCTGATGGAATTCACTGCAGAATCGGGAGTACTTTTGCTGCCTTGCTATCGTCTGATGAATTTGAATGGCGGGAAGAACTGCATTGCTCTGGATTTGATAGTCAGCAGTGTATCTGTGGATTAGATGGCGTCCCATCATGCTCCACCCAGGTGATTGACCGCTCTAAAATGAACATCAGAACGATTTATCTATATCCACGTTTTGAGGCACCGACAGGGTTTGAACATGTCAAAGTTTCAGAACAAAAAGCAAGACGATCACTCCAAAGTTTACTTCTGGAAAAACTAAATGCAAAAACTAAAGATTCTAATAATTATAAACATGTACAAAACTTAGATTTGAAAAATAATGGAGTAAAAGATAAAATCAAGAGAGATAACTCCATTCAACGGTCGACTTCCAGTATAATCGCTGTAACAAGTAATCGTTGCTCGTAAGTTGATTTTTTTTGTTTGTAATCGATTTCTTTTCTTTGTACATAATCAAGTTCTTTTCTCTTTTTTTTTGTGTATCTGTAAAGATCATATTTAAAATTAGCGAAATATATCTGCATTCTGTTAAGATAAATAGTAATATAGCCTAATGAATTGAATTGTTTACATAAAGAACACAATTAAATAATTAAGGAATAAATGCTGGCTGCTCACTGAAATGCTTTTCTTCCAAATACATGAATGGTATAATTTTCAATTAATTAAGGACTATAGTGGACACATTTGCTTTATCTCCATCCTTCCCATTGTCCATATCTTTACTTACATTTGTAATAGTGTATATTCATTTCTATCTATCTAATCATGTATTTGTTCACCCAGATCGGCTTGAAGGAATGTAATAAATACATTACTACATTGCTAGCCATTTACCAATAACATTTAGTTCTAGATTCTAACTATGTATCACAATGACATGCTTAATGGCATTATCACTGACAAGCATTACATCAATGAAATACTTAATGACATCATTGCTGACATTAATTACATCAATGACATACTTAATGACACCATCACTAACATGCGTTACATCAATGACATACTTAATGACATCATCACTGACATTTATTAAATCCATGACATGCTTAATGACATCTTTCTTTGATAGATATCACAACAATGACATACTTAATGACATTATCACTGGCATGTATTACATCCATGACATACTTAATGACACCATCACTAACATGTATTACATCAATGACATCACCACTAACATGCATTACATCAATGACACACTTAATGACATCATCACTGACAAGTATCACATCCATGACATGCTTAATGACATCACCTTTGATATGTATCACTTATATGACATACTTAATTACATCATCACTGGGTTGTATCTGTATCACATATATGACATACCTAATGACATCATCACTGGGATGTATTACATCCATGACATAATTAATGGCATCATCATTAGTGACATGTATTACATCAATGACAAACTCAATGACACTAATCATTGACATGTATTGGCAGAGCCGTATTTAGGATTGTGAGGGCCCTGTTCCCAAATGTATGTGGGGGCCCCTCGTGGTCTCACCCTGCCTTCCACATAATTCAGAAAAGTGCCGTTAATTAATGGTACATTCTGTAAAATCATAAATTGTATGTTGCGCTTAGCTTGGTTGGACGGGGGCGCTTAAAACTGCATGCGAATACATTAATTTTATTTTACATTTTCAACTAAAGAATGAGGATGTCACTAAAAAAAAATAATCTTTTTTTTGTGATGTGTGGGGGCCATTTTGTGTGGGGGGTCCTATTGTGTGGGGCCCCCTGTTCCAATGGAACATGTGGCACATGCCTAAATACGCCACTGTGTAATGTATTTTCGCTGTGCACTTATTATTCACACCATTCCATGTATTTTCGCCGTGCACTTATTATTCACACCATTCCATGTATTTTCGCTGTGCACTTATTATTCACACCATTCCATGTATTTTCGCTGTGCACTTATTATTCACACCATTCCATGTATTTTCGCTGTGCACTTATTATTTACACCATTCCATGTATTTTCGCTGTGCACTTATTATTTACACCATTCCATGTATTTTTGCTGTGCACTTATTATTTACACCATTCCATGTATTTTCGCTGTGCACTTATTATTTACACCATTCCATGTATTTTCGCTGTGCACTTATTTTTTACACCATTCCATGTATTTTCGCTGTGCACTTATTATTCACACCATTCCATGTATTTTCGCTGTGCACTTTTTATTTACACCATTCCATGTATTTTCGCTGTGCACTTATTATTCACACCATTCCATGTATTTTCGCTGTGCACTTATTATTCACACCATTCCATGTATTTTCGCTGTGCACTTATTATTTACACCATTCCACGTATTTTCGCTGTGCACTTATTATTTACACCATTCCACGTATTTTCGCTGTGCACTTATTATTTACACCATTCCATGTATTTCTTCAGACAAGGATCACGGTGGTATGGTGGTTCTCTCAGGTGTTACTGTGACGTCACAGACAGGTCCATCACGTGTGGTGATCCCAGCATTGTGGCTTCAAGAATTGATGGAATTAGACTACAATCTAAGCACTGCGTGGAGGGTAAATGCACACAGTCTGTTTATTACACTTACATTGACCAAGGTTTAGGCCTGTATAGACGTACATGTATCACAGAGACCTACGTCTATTACATAGACCTACGTGTATCACAGAGACCCTAGTGTATCACAAAGACCTACGTCTATTACATAGACCTACGTCTATTACATAGACCTACGTGTATTACATAGACCTTCGTGTATCACATAGACCTACGTGTATCACAGAGACCTACGTGTATCACATAGACCTACGTGTATCACATAGACCTACGTGTATCACATAGACCTACGTGTATCACATAGACCTACGTGTATCACATAGACCTACGTGTATCACATAGACCTACGTGTATCACAGAGACCTACGTGTATCACATAGACCTACGTGTATCACATAGACCTACGTGTATCACATAGACCTACGTGTATCACAGAGACCTTCGTGTATCACAGAGACCTACGTGTATCACATAGACCTACGTGTATCACATAGACCTACGTGTATCACATAGACCTACGTGTATCACATAGACCTACGTGTATCACAGAGACCTTCGTGTATCACAGAGACCTACGTGTATTATAGAGATCTAGTGTATTTCATAGACCTACGTGTATCACAGAGACCTACGTGTATCACATAGACCTACGTGTATCACATAGACCTACGTGTATCACAGAGACCTTCGTGTATCACAGAGACCTACGTGTATTGCATAGACCTACGTGTATTGCATAGACCTACATGTATTATAGAGATCTAGTGTATTTCATAGACCTACGTGTATCACATAGACCTACGTGTATTACATAGACCTACGTCTATTACATAGACCTACGTCTATTACATAGACCTACGTGTATCACAGAGACCTTCGTGTATCACAGAGACCTAGTGTATCACAGAGACCTACGTGTATAGCATTAGACCTACGTGTATTTTAGAGATCTAGTGTATTACATAGACCTACGTGTATTACATAGGCCGATGTGTATTACATAGACCTACGTCTATTACATAGACCTACGTCTATTACATAGACCTACGTGTATTACATAGGCCGATGTGTATTACATAGACCTACGTCTATTACATAGACCTACGTGTATTACATAGGCCGATGTGTATTACATAGACCTACGTCTATTACATAGACCTACGTGTATCACAGAGACCTTCGTGTATCACATAGACCTACGTGTATTACATAGACCTACGTGTATTACATAGACCTACGTCTATTACATAGACCTACGTGTATCACAGAGACCTACGTGTATAACATTAGACCTACGTTTATTTTAGAGATCTAGTGTATTACATAGACCTACGTGTATTACATAGGCCGACGTGTATTACATAGACCTACGTCTATTACATAGACCTACGTGTATCACAGAGACCTTCGTGTATCACATAGACCTACGTGTATTACATAGACCTACATGTATTATAGAGATCTAGTGTATTACATAGACCTACGTGTATCATATAGGCCTACGTGTATTGCATAGACCTACATGTATTATAGAGATCTAGTGTATTACACAGACCTACGCGTATCACATAGACCTACGTGTATTACATAGACCTACGTGTATTACATAGACCTACGTGTATAACATAGACCTACGTGTATCACAGAGTCCTACGTGTATTACATAGACATACGTGTATTACATAGACCTACGTGTATTACATAGACCTAGGTATCATAGAGACCTACGTGTATTACAGAGACCTACGTCTATTACATAGACCTACGTGTATTACATAGACCTACGTGTATAACATAGACCTACGTGTATCATAGAGTCCTACGTGTATTACATAGACATACGTGTATTACATAGACCTACGTGTATTACATAGACCTAGGTATCATAGAGACCTACGTGTATTACAGAGACCTACGTCTATTACATAGACCTACGTGTATTACATAGACCTACGTGTATAACATAGACCTACGTCTATTACATAGACCTACGTGTATTACATAGACCTTCGTGTATCACATAGACCTACGTGTATCACAGAGACCTACGTGTATCACATAGACCTACGTGTATCACATAGACCTACGTGTATCACATAGACCTACGTGTATCACATAGACCTACGTGTATCACATAGACCTACGTGTATCACATAGACCTACGTGTATCACAGAGACCTACGTGTATCACATAGACCTACGTGTATCACATAGACCTACGTGTATCACATAGACCTACGTGTATCACAGAGACCTTCGTGTATCACAGAGACCTACGTGTATCACATAGACCTACGTGTATCACATAGACCTACGTGTATCACATAGACCTACGTGTATCACATAGACCTACGTGTATCACAGAGACCTTCGTGTATCACAGAGACCTACGTGTATTATAGAGATCTAGTGTATTTCATAGACCTACGTGTATCACAGAGACCTACGTGTATCACATAGACCTACGTGTATCACATAGACCTACGTGTATCACAGAGACCTTCGTGTATCACAGAGACCTACGTGTATTGCATAGACCTACGTGTATTGCATAGACCTACATGTATTATAGAGATCTAGTGTATTTCATAGACCTACGTGTATCACATAGACCTACGTGTATTACATAGACCTACGTCTATTACATAGACCTACGTCTATTACATAGACCTACGTGTATCACAGAGACCTTCGTGTATCACAGAGACCTAGTGTATCACAGAGACCTACGTGTATAGCATTAGACCTACGTGTATTTTAGAGATCTAGTGTATTACATAGACCTACGTGTATTACATAGGCCGATGTGTATTACATAGACCTACGTCTATTACATAGACCTACGTCTATTACATAGACCTACGTGTATTACATAGGCCGATGTGTATTACATAGACCTACGTCTATTACATAGACCTACGTGTATTACATAGGCCGATGTGTATTACATAGACCTACGTCTATTACATAGACCTACGTGTATCACAGAGACCTTCGTGTATCACATAGACCTACGTGTATTACATAGACCTACGTGTATTACATAGACCTACGTCTATTACATAGACCTACGTGTATCACAGAGACCTACGTGTATAACATTAGACCTACGTTTATTTTAGAGATCTAGTGTATTACATAGACCTACGTGTATTACATAGGCCGACGTGTATTACATAGACCTACGTCTATTACATAGACCTACGTGTATCACAGAGACCTTCGTGTATCACATAGACCTACGTGTATTACATAGACCTACATGTATTATAGAGATCTAGTGTATTACATAGACCTACGTGTATCATATAGGCCTACGTGTATTGCATAGACCTACATGTATTATAGAGATCTAGTGTATTACACAGACCTACGCGTATCACATAGACCTACGTGTATTACATAGACCTACGTGTATTACATAGACCTACGTGTATAACATAGACCTACGTGTATCACAGAGTCCTACGTGTATTACATAGACATACGTGTATTACATAGACCTACGTGTATTACATAGACCTAGGTATCATAGAGACCTACGTGTATTACAGAGACCTACGTCTATTACATAGACCTACGTGTATTACATAGACCTACGTGTATAACATAGACCTACGTGTATCATAGAGTCCTACGTGTATTACATAGACATACGTGTATTACATAGACCTACGTGTATTACATAGACCTAGGTATCATAGAGACCTACGTGTATTACAGAGACCTACGTCTATTACATAGACCTACGTGTATTACATAGACCTACGTGTATAACATAGACCTACGTGTATTACATAGACCTAGGTATCATAGAGACCTACGTGTATTACAGAGACCTACGTCTATTACATAGACCTACGTGTATTACATAGACCTACGTGTATCATAGAGACCTACGTGTATTACATAGCCATCTGTGTATTACAGAGACCTACGTCTATTACATAGACCTACGTGTATCATAGAGACCTACGTGTATTACATAGCCATTTGTGTATTACAGAGACCTACGTGTATTACAGAGACTTTGTGTGAATTAAGGAAACTGTGTTCATTATGCTATGCATATTTATACTACTAAATGTTATATTTTATATTTTTGTCTAAGTGTTATTAGAAATGAAAGCAGTAAACACAAAATACTTTGTTAGTTCTATTGTTAAATACTGTCTTTTTGAAACAGGAACAAGTTGGGAAGAGGAAACGAGTTGTCGCCATTGTTCTTGTCTGGTGGATGGAGTAGTTTATTGCAACAGATCTTCACTGTGTCCCTTACCCAGGCTTATAAATCCTTTCCATGACGTCGTTGACATTGATGAGGAAACTGGAGAGATGACTGGAGGTGAAGTTGAGCTCTGGAGCGACTGGACTCCAGAAGTGAAAGATGATGTTGACTCTGCTGATTGGAAGATACCAGTTCATACTAACGCCAGCAGCGATACAACCACCAGTGTGTTAAATTTGATTTCGCGTACAATTACTACAACACAAAAAACCATCAAAACAACCCAAGTTTATTCTAACAATACCGATAGACGGAACAACGGAAGTAGTAAAGAGAAAACTAATGCCTCGACATTGGTGATCATCAGAGAATGTCTTCCTGGAACAATGAAAATAAAGAAATGTCAAAATTGTACTTGTGATATAAATGGAAGATTTCAATGTGAAAATAGTACTTGTGGTAAAAAGGCAACAGTGCAGTCGTCAACTTTGTCAACATCAAAACTTAAAGTCACGAGTCCAGTGACCCAGACATCCAGCCCAGATGTCAAAAGTACACCTGCCCAGACATCTAGCCCAGATGTCACAAGTCCAGTTTCCCAGACATCTAGCCCAGATATCACAAATCCAGTTTCCCAGACATCGAGCCCAGATGTCACAAGTCCAGTTTCCAAACCTACACTGTCTACTAATCACTATTATAGTCGACTGTTCAAAACTCTAAGGCCATACACGGTAATACCTGGTAACAGAGATTATGCAATCACATATAAACCACAAGATACGTCTTGTGGCGATTTTAAATTGAATGACTTATACTGGGTAGATTGTAACTTGTGTGAGTGCACCATTGTTGGTCCTAAATGCACTGCTAAAAATTGTGTTTCAAAAAGAACGTGATGAATCAAAACATTTCTTCTAAAATGATAAGTTTGATCATTCTCTGAAACAATAAGATATATGTAAATACGTTTAGAGATATTTATATAATAAATATAATGAAAATTTAATAGTATAAAGTGATTTCGAAAGCTAGGTATGGTGTTGTGGCTTTTATATTATAAACTGTTTTTATTTATGTCGCGCCAGGTTTGCTAAATATTTGAAAATGATACCAAAAAAAACTACATCTAAAAGTATTCCAATGGTACTTTGTAAAACCTACAAGTGTTGCTTTCTTTTTCGCTGCAATAAAATACAAGTTCATTTAAGAACCATTAAAACACTCTGAAAAACTGAAGAGGCACGGTTTGAATCCTGGTGAAGGCTAGGATTTTTTTTCTTGGACTAGGGGTGTCCACTAGGTGGCCACACAATCCCCTAGTATACCAGGTACACATAAACTGGTGCACGCTGCTTCTCCGGCCCTATGATCAATTTGATCAGACATGTATTTTAATTATTTTACTACACTCAATAACTGTATTTCAGTTTACAGAAGGCATTCATTAAGATAAGGTCAAACTTGTTTTATCACATTTATGTTAATACTGTTGAAATAAAAAAAAATAAAAAACTGTAAATGTTTGTTCCATTAAATTTTTTTTGTTTTGTTGTTTTTTCTAATTTTCTAATCTGTTATGAAGAGAAAGTCAAAGAAGCATAAAATGAAGCTTACTCGCAACTTTGTTCATTTTTTTAGAGCAAGTTTAATTATATAACTGGAAAAGGAGAGGGGGCATAACTCTGGGTGGACTGAGCTAGAACTTATATGCATTGGGATAACTCATTAAACTCGAGCTGATCTCCCTAACCCAATTTGTAAATAAAATGTCCTGTTGTCAGAATAAAATTATGCTTTTAAAGAAGAAGATAGGCATACTAATATTAAATATTAAAAATGATATACCTACATAACTATTTGAAAATTTCAAGCATCCTGTCGTAGAGTGTAGTAGTTAGTAGATCTAGCTCTTAACATAATTATACCGCCTGCTAGACAAGGGGTCGGCAACCTTTTGATAATAGTGTGCCAAAAAATGACTTTTTAAGTCATTCAATGTGCCAACAGCGTAACGTTATATTGCTCTTTTCTTGTAGAAAGACTTAAATTGCCTTTTAGGTGGTCTTCGCGTGCCATTGAAAATCGCTCTGGTGCCAAATCTGGCACGCGTGCCGTAGGTTGCCGACCACTGTGCTAGACTTTCCGCAGAGGGCAATAGTTTATGTAATATTATGACACTCGACGCCCCGTCTGTATTTAGACCACGTGACATCCGAGCTACAGAATGTGGTGTATGTAATCAAAGCTAGCAGTCTATCGATATAATTACACAATACTCAATATGCTTAAATTAATAACTGCTGTGAAGTTGATCAAATCTTGACACAGTTGAACAAAGAATTGATGGGAAATGAGAGACAATCTTCAACATATAATGCTGGCCAGCTTTATAAGAAATGTGGAGAGCATGAAATGTTTGTTGAGAATCGACCGCAAAAGAAAAAATAATTTAATTTTTGATCAATTGGTTAGTACCGTGTGTAATCTGCAACTTTTCTTCCATCCCAAATTCAGAAACTGCCTTGTCCATATCATTCCACCTTGATCAGGTTTGTCAAGATGTTCACATCAAGGCACTCAGAGCATCTTCTCAAAGTGTCACAGAAGGACAAGGTCATCAGCAGTGTTTATTAATTATTTACATTGCCCACCACTTGCTGTCTCCTGGCATTTCACACTTAGATTATTTTTTGGCTTTTGTATCCATTTGGTATTACGACTATAGATAAGGCAGCACTTGGCAGATCTGAACGGACACTTTCTCTAAGCAGCAGAGACATTACTTCGCGCATCATTGCTACTCCCATCTCAGGTCTCTCCTAGTTTAATTTCTTGAAAAGGCCCCACTGTTTGCTTAAAAGGGCTCCTCTTTTTATTGTTGAAAGGTCATAGGTCATATATTTTATCATTAAAAATGTCCCCCTTTTTGTCCTACTAGGGTCGAACTTTAAAAAAAAAATGGCCACACTTTTATACTTTAAAAAGTCCTACTTTGTTATTGAAAAAATGCAACCTTTTTTTTAACAGACACCACTTTATAATTCTAAAAATATAACACAAACTTTTGTCATAACATAAAACATTTTATTCTAAAAAATGCCTTACTTTAGGGAAAATGGTCTTAGGGCATTAGTCTAATAGAGCGTTCTCAATGGGCGTGGCTTAGGTTTTTTAGGGACGTATTTGTGTAAACAGAAGCCACTATTGGTGTACAAAAATGGTGAAGTACTTCTTTATCATGCCAAATTCACATCTGAATCTGAAAAAAAGGAGGTAAATAGTAGTACTGTAGATTAATTTCACTTTATAGGCCTACACTTTTAATGTTTCTTAGGCTAGAGTAATGGCTAAGTAGGGATGCCAAGTGATAGTGTTGGTGAATAGGCTATCTAGTCAAGTCACTAATAGGCTCAAATCGTCTATGATCTATGTTTATGATAATAATAAAATAGCCTATTTTATTTAACAGACATAATACAGCTTAAATCTTAATAAGACTTAAAACACAAAACATCATTTTAAAAAAGCTCGAGCCTATATGAAACTTTATTAATACAGTGGCCTTGTACTTGTACACCACTACTACACAAAGTAAACAAAAATCACGAGCTTTTTGTCACGTGACTGCAAACGACCTATTTTTTTTTAATTAGCCATATTGATGAAGGTACAGTTTCTATTTATTGTTTTACTTTGTGTAAACATTTTAATAAAATATTTTGTGGTCGATAATTGTGTATTTGAATTGTGTGTATTATATAGTCATAGTCTTATGCTATTTTTTATTTTAAATTTTAGCTCGAATGTTTTTAAAACTGTTAAAATTATGATATTTGAGCTGAAAGTAAACAGTTTAGTGATATAATATAATATAAATTCTGGGCATGGTGGCCGACCGGTAGCGCGTTTGAATCCGAGTGAATGCTTTTTATTTTGTCCCGGGTCTAGAGGGTTGCCCTACATCTACCCAGGTCTATTAGTTTGTCCCGGGTCTAGAGGGTTGCCCTACATCTACCCAGGTCTATTAGTTTGTCCCGGGTCTAGAGGGTTGCCCTACATCTACACTGGTCTTATGGTTACCCGACTTTTGTTGGGTAAAGTAATGACGGCTGGGCATTGCGCTGGCCACACATTCCCCTAGTATGCCGTGGCCACAGAAACTTGGTCCGACGTCATACTTTACTTACTTTTAGCCTAATTATACTGATATGTTATTCTTTTTAACATAATGAATCGCCTTATTTCAGAACTAACATAAGAGTTAAATATTCAAAAATCAACTATTGAAAACTTGAACATAATTTAGACATTTTTATTACATAAAAAATATTATTAATGATTCACATAAATTCCACGAGATAAGACAAGTGATACATTCTCAAGTTTGTTCCAATAAATGTCTCAGAAATTATTATTATTAAAAGCTATGACAGTTTACTAAAACTAATACGAAAGGAAAATAATAAATAATATATTAAGCTTATAACCATTGTGAAAAAAAAATGAAAATACAAGTTGTTGCACATAATGTAAAGAAATCTATTTTACACAATCTTTTACTTTCACCTAAATACGAGCAATTCATTGTAATTAAATGTAAAGAAATACTAATATATCAACACCGTGGATAATTGGAGTCATCATCAGACCCTTCACCGTTGTGGTCGTTGAGTGGAGCGAATGGACACCTCAGCAGTCATCTGTCTCCATTTGTGCCTACCTCAGCAGTCATCTTTCTCCATTTGTGCCTACCTCAGCAGTCATCTTTCTCCATTTGTGCCTACCTCAGCAGTCATCTTTCTCATTTGTGCCTACCTTAGCAGTCATCTGTATCCATTTGTGCCTACCTCAGCAGTCATCTGTCTCCATTTGTGCCTACCTCAGCAGTCATCTTTCTCCATTTTTGCTTACCTCAGCAGTCATCTTTCTCCATTTATGCCTACCTCAGCAGTCATCTTTCTCCATTTGTGCCTACCTCAGCAGTCATCTTTCTCCATTTGTGCCTACCTCAGCAGTCATCTTTCTCCATTTGTGCCTACCTCAGCAGTCATCTTTCTCCATTTGTGCCTACCTCAGCAGTCATCTTTCTCCATTGTTGCCTACCTCAGCAGTCATCTTTCTCCATTGTTGCCTACCTCAGCAGTAATCTTTCTCCATTGTTGCCTACCTCAGTAGTCATCTTTCTCCATTGTTGCCTACCTCAGCAGTCATCTTTCTCCATTTGTGCCTACCTCAGCAGTCATCTTTCTCCATTTGTGCCTACCTCAGCAGTCATCTTTCTCCATTTGTGCCTACCTCAGCAGTCATCTTTCTCCATTTGTGCCTACCTCAGCAGTCATCTTTCTCCATTGTTGCCTACCTCAGCAGTCATCTTTCTCCATTGTTGCCTACCTCAGCAGTCATCTTTCTCCATTTGTGCCTACCTCAGCAGTCATCTTTCTCCATTTGTGCCTACCTCAGCAGTCATCTTTCTCCATTTGTGCCTACCTCAGCAGTCATCTTTCTCCATTGTTGCCTACCTCAGCAGTCATCTTTCTCCATTGTTGCCTACCTCAGCAGTCATCTTTCTCCATTGTTGCCTACCTCAGTAGTCATCTTTCTCCATTGTTGCCTACCTCAGCAGTCATCTTTCTCCATTTGTGCCTACCTCAGCAGTCATCTTTCTCCATTTGTGCCTACCTCAGCAGTCATCTTTCTCCATTGTTGCCTACCTCAGCAGTCATCTTTCTCCATTGTTGCCTACCTCAGCAGTCATCTTTCTCCATTTGTGCCTACCTCAGCAGTCATCTTTCTCCATTTGTGCCTACCTCAGCAGTCATCTTTCTCCATTTTTGCCTACCTCAGCAGTCATCTTTCTCCATTTTTGCCTACCTCAGCAGTCATCTTTCTCCATTTTTGCCTACCTCAGCGGTCATCTTTTTCCATTATTGCCTACCTCAGCAGTCATCTTTCTCCATTTTTGCCTACCTCAGCAGTCATCTTTCTCCATTTTTGCCTACCTCAGCAGTCATCTTTTTCCATTATTGCCTACCTCAGCAGTCATCTTTCTCCATTTGTGCCTACCTCAGCAGTCATCTTTCTCCATTTTTGCCTACCTCAGCAGTCATCTTTCTCCATTTTTGCCTACCTCAGCAGTCATCTTTCTCCATTTGTGCCTACCTCAGCAGTCATCTTTCTCCATTTTTGCCTATCTCGAGTCGCTGTCACTAGTTCAGCCAATTTTTACTTTGTCTAATCATTTCTATTGTCGAACCAGTATTTCTGCTGACGGCCTCCCGGACGTACACATTCTACAGTGCCTTGGATGATGGTTTTTGGCAGGTTATTATGTAGCACCACATGATCGAATTATGTCAACTTGCGCCGCTTAATTGATGCCATCATGGTATCTTGAGAGCCCGCAATTGATGATATACTCATTAGTCCTGTGTTCTAGGTAGGTAGGAGATTCGAAGTATTTATCTCATGCATTTATTTTCGAATGCCTGCAATTTGCTTTCAGTGGCTGCTAGCAGTGTCCAGGTATTGCATTTGTACAGCATATATAATAATTTTTTTTTTTTTACATTGGCTTTGTTGGGAGACTAATGCTTTTGCTGGACCAAATTCTGTTTAGTCTAGCCATTGTCGCCATTGCTGACCCAACCCTTGCTCGAATTTCTGTCTCACATCTTCCGTCTAAGGATAGGATGACTACTAGATATTTGAAATTCTTTACCTCTTCTAGTTGTTGTTGGTTCATTATGGTGTTTACACTTCTTGCATCTGTTATGTTGATAATTATTTTGCTTTTTTTTTTTCTGAGCTTCTTTTCAGTCTGTATGCTCCTGCTCTATCTGCAAGCCTGTATCTGAGCGCTTGTTCTTTGTTGCTCCCGGCCATTAGGTCGATAACATCAGCAAATCTTAGATTGAATAGAGGTATTCCACTAATGAAGATGGATGTGTGGTAGTCGTTGAGTTTTCTTGCATGATTTTTTCTAAAAGATATTGAATACTGGCTATAGAATGCAACCTTAACGGAAGTCGATTGACATCTTGAAGAAGTCCACTATAGGCCTACACCCATTGAGTTAAACTGCACTGCTCGCCTCATTGTAGAGTGCTTCAATCGCCTGTACTAATACTTCTTCACTGATGTAGCTTCTCATAAATTGTAGTGTGCTTCGATCGCCTGTACTAATACTTCTTCAATGCTGTAGCTTCTCATAACTTGCCATTGTCCTTCGTGCCATACAAGAACAAAGGCTTTCTGGAAGTCTATTAAGTATGATGGAGTTCACGTTACTGTTGGAGATGGTTTTCTATAAGCTGGCGACAGTTGAAAATCTGCTCAATAGTGCTTCTGCCTGGACTGAAACATGTCTTTTCTTCTGCCAGTAATTCCTCAGCCACAGGTTTAAGTCTATTGAGGATAACTTTTAGCACGACCCTGCATTATAATGTAAAAAAAATAAAGATAAATATTTCATTATAGTGGACACTTGTAGTTTAATATAAATCATATCGATATATCAACAAAGTGGAAATTTCAGTTTAATCTAATAAAAGTATCACAAGAATGAAAAACAAGAAAGAACTATTGCTCATGTAATTTAGCCAGCCAGCCAAAGCTGTTGTCCAGGGTGTGGCACGAGGAGCCATACATGAGCCAGACAGTGAGATTTGGAACTCAATGGAATCTGAATATCATAAAAGATATGGCTTTCAGAGACCAGTAAATACAATTCCTTCTCCCACTACCTAACACCCCGGTTAGTAGAAACAAAACTACAGTTGAACTTATTTAAAATTTTAAACTAAAGAAAAGAATAAGCTGTCGATTTAAATTAGTTGTATTTATATTGAAATAAATCGTTTGTTCTAAAAAAAAAACACTTTAATGTGTTGATAAAATAAAAATAGCTTTATTAAAATGTTGACACATAGGGCGTTTGCAATCACGTGACAAAAAGCACGTGATTTGGGTTTACTTTCTGTAATGGTGTACAAGTAATAATGGCCGCTGTATTAATAAAGTTTAATATAGGCTCGAGCTTTTTTTAAATGATGTGTTGTGTTTTAAGTCTTATTAAGATTTAAGCTGTATTATGTATGTTAAATAAAATAGGCTATTTTATTATTATCATAGACATAGATCATAGACGATGTGAGCCTATTAGTGGCTTGACTAGATAGCCTATTCACCCAACACTATCACTTGACATCGTAGCCTAGACCACGAAACATTAAAAGTGTAGGCCTATAAAGTGAAATTGAAAGTGTAAATTGGTCTAGCCGGCCCTAGCCTAATCACATTAATCAATTAATCTACAGTACTACTATTTACCTCCTTATTTTTGAGTAAGATAGCCAATATTCAGATGTGAATTTTGCATGATAAAGAAGTACTTCACTTTCACCACGTTACATTTGTACCTCAAGTGGGTTCTTTATTTACACAAATACGTCACAAAAAACCTAAGCCACGCCCACTAAGAACGCTCTATTGAATGGTACAAACTTATTCAAATCCAAATAGTAGGCCTATGATTTAGTCAGTAGGCTACAGTAAAAAATATATTTATATATTTATATTTTCGACTACTACTGTGTAATTAACAAGTTCAGATATTTAATTCAGGTAATATAAATTTATTGCTAAGATAATGAAAGCTTTTTTTTTTCAATGACTAATGACAAATTAGGTTCTACTGCATGTTAGTAAAAAAAAGTTAGTATCAAAGGCTTTAATGTACATACGGGCCTCAAAGACAGGCTAAGTGTGTAAACCGAGGATACGTTCCTACTTAAATCACACCGGCGGGCTAACGTATTGGGGATCGCCACTGTTGTAATGTCGAGAGGCTCCAAGCTTCCTATCCTCCCCTTTAAATCGTTACGTCCTGGACTAAAGAGCCGTTATGCTTGTCCAGTGTTTTTAGTCACATTTTAAATATGTTGACACATGTTATAATCTATTCATCTTAGACTATAATCGTTATACCTCCAACTTATTATTTATTCATCTAAGTTATGAATTTATTCACCAATATCAGCATGCTGTTAGTAAATGTAGTATCTATCATCAATTCAAATGACAACTATTACAGAACAAAGCAAAAAACATACCGTCTGTAGAGCATACAATATAATCACTGACAAAACCAGAGTATGTACAAATAAATGACAGACGCCAATGAACAAAATAGAAACACAACCAGATATTATTTCACACAAATACAGTTGCCATACAAACAACAACAGACGAATAGCAGAGTTAAATTACAGTAATAACCATACATAGGTAGACATTTTAAGTACCCATACAACAATGAAATATATGAGAAATAGGCCTACTTATACAATAGGGGAACATAATAGAATTACCCATTAAGCGGCAACACATAATATAAATTCCCTTCTAAAGCGGCGGATTATAACAAAAAACAACAACATACAATAGAGAGAATAATATTAATACACATATAACAGTGAAACTTAATAGTTTTAGCAAGCGGCCCATGTGTATTATAATCTATGGTAATAACCTTACATGTCTTACAGCGTCGAAACACAAGAGTAATAAACTAAATATGCAACTAAATAAAATAAGCTTAAAAAAAAAATACTACAAAATACAACCCCAGGTTTTCTTACCCATTTGCGTAAAAAACATAGGCCTAGTATTCAGTGGCGTACCGAGGGCTGGTGTCACCCGGTGCGGTAAACTTTGGGTGTCACCCCCCACTCCCGCGGCCTACGACTTTCACCATAGTTTTCGTCTCCTTAAAACAAGCCTAGGCCTACAGTTCAAATATTTCAAAAAACAATAACAATATTAATTTAATATTAGAAAGTAAAAAAGCAATAAACAACTGAAAAAAACTTACGGTTAGTTATTTTTACATTAAAAGTACTTTATTTAAATTTTTCCTTTAGGCCAACTGCTCTTCAAAACTGCAAACTTGTCAATCACCTCATCAAAATCTTAATCATTCACAGTATCACTTTCAATCGATAACATAGCCAGATCAGAAAGTCTTGATTGTCCCATGGTGGGGCGTGAATAGCTTTTTATAAGCTTTAGTTTTGAAAAGCTCCGTTCACATGAAGCCACAGACAAACATACCGTTGAAAATAATTGAAGGCCTAGCGAGAGTGTTGGAAGAGATTCTATGAAGTCCCATCAACTTTCCCCCCACTGTGAATTTTCACATATCTGATCACTTCAGATATTGGATCAGTGTGTGATATATCAGGTGTAGTCTACTATAATAAGTATGATACACAAGTCTAAACACAGACATAATTACAAAATGCCTTACGGCCTTTATAACCATAACAAGATTTTTCTTTGCATGGTTGCAAATTCATTTTGAATTTTTAACATAATAGTAATATCTATTAGATGTTGGAACAAAATAGTAATACCCATATAGCGGTATAACATAATAGTAATATCTATTAGATGGCGGAACAAGATAGTAATACCCATATAGCGGTATAACATAATAGTAATATCTATTAGATGTTGGAACAAGATAGTAATACCCATATAGCGGTATAACATAATAGTAATATCTATTAGATGTTGGAACAAGATAGTAATACCCATATAGCGGTATAACATAATAGTAATATCTATTAGATGTTGGAACAAGATAGTAATACCCATATAGCGGTATAACATAATAGTAATATCTATTAGATGTTGGAACAAGATAGTAATACCCATATTGCGGTATAACATAATAGTAATATCTATTAGATGGCGGAACAAGATAGTAATACCCATATAGCGGTATAACATAATAGTAATATCTATTAGATGTTGGAACAAGATAGTAATACCCATATTGCGGTATAACATAATAGTAATATCTATTAGATGGCGGAACAAGATAGTAATACCCATATAGCGGTATAACATAATAGTAATATCTATTAGATGGCGGAACAAGATAGTAATACCCATATAGCGGTATAACATAATAGTAATATCTATTAGATGGCGGAACAAGATAGTAATACCCATATAGCGGTATAACATAATAGTAATATCTATTAGATGGCGGAACAAGATAGTAATACCCATATAGCGGTATAACATAATAGTAATATCTATTAGATGGCGGAACAAGATAGTAATACCCATATAGCGGTATAACATAATAGTAATATCTATTAGATGTTGGAACAAGATAGTAATACCCATATTGCGGTATAACATAATAGTAATATCTATTAGATGGCGGAACAAGATAGTAATACCCATATTGCGGTATAACATAATAGTAATATCTATTAGATGTTGGAACAAGATAGTAATACCCATATTGCGGTATAACATAATAGTAATATCTATTAGATGTTGGAACAAGATAGTAATACCCATATTGCGGTATAACATAATAGTAATATCTATTAGATGGCGGAACAAGATAGTAATACCCATATTGCGGTATAACATAATAGTAATATCTATTAGATGTTGGAACAAGATAGTAATACCCATATTGCGGTATAACATAATAGTAATATCTATTAGATGGCGGAACAAGATAGTAATACCCATATTGCGGTATAACATAATAGTAATATCTATTAGATGACGGAACAAGATAGTAATACCCATATTGCGGTATAACATAATAGTAATATCTATTAGATGGCGGAACAAGATAGTAATACCCATATTGCGGTATAACATAATAGTAATATCTATTAGATGGCGGAACAAGATAGTAATACCCATATTGCGGTATAACATAATAGTAATATCTATTAGATGGCGGAACAAGATAGTAATACCCATATTGCGGTATAACATAATAGTAATATCTATTAGATGGCGAAACAAGATAGTAATACCCATATTGCGGTATAACATAATAGTAATATTTATTAGATGGCGGAACAAGATAGTAATACCCATATTGCGGTATAACATAATAGTAATATTTATTAGTTACCCATACAGCGGCAAAAAAGATTAATGATAACCATTGGGTAAAATATAGATACTCATACAGCATAAGGTAAAGTAACAAATTATAAAATATAGATACTCATACAGCATAAGGTAAAGTAACAAATTATTGACAAATGCACCTAATTAGATTCTGGAATAGAAAACTGTCTAAGAATGTTAATAGATACGTTCAAAATTGCATAAATTATACCAATGGACATAACAAATATGCAGTCGCTCTAAAGGTTTTTACTAAAAATGATACCAATTAAACTAATTGAAAAGGTTTTTAAATACAGCACCGTTTTCGTTTGAGATATATATCTCGCCTGTCTTGTTCCTTAAGATTCTGTTCATGTGGTTCTCTGCTTATTTCGTTGGCTGTTTTTCCCCGGGGATTTCTTGACTTGACAAATACTCCTAGATTCTGAAATAGAAAACTGTCTAACAGTGTTAATAGATACGTTCAAAAATGCATAAATTATCCCAATAGGCATACAAAATGTGCAGTCGCTCTACAGGTTATTACTAAATATGAAACTAATTAAACTAATTAACTAATTGAAAAGGCTATTAAATACATTACCGTTTTGTTTGAGATATATATCTCGCCTGTCTTGTTCATTTAGGTTCTGTTCTTATAGTTCTCTGCTTCTTTCGTTGCCTGTTGGACTGATACGATTGAAAATCACAAGAGATGTCTGATGTGCAATAAAAAACAACTGTAGAGTAGCCAAGCTTTGAAAGAATGTAGAAATTGATATATAACAGGCAATCTATTTAATTCCATAAATACACTTATAACCTATTTATAATTACACCTATCAACAGAATCTAAGTTAGATCTGTGCTTGGGGTGGGCACGCTTGAAGCCGACGGTAGAAGCACTTTATTCAAAGGAGCCGCATTTGCAGCCCTTCCCTCTTTTTCTGATCTTTACAATCTCTAGTAAGACAAGGTTACTGTTAACATTAATTAGAATCGCATACTTCAATATTTTGTTAAATGACTTATCTGGCTCGGAGTAAATCTGTAGAGAATACTTACTTGGAACACAGTAATTTAGAAGGAATGCCAGAATAAGATACCCAAAGGCCTTAATATTTTTACAAATCTAAATGTCAAAGTGACTAAATTATGACAGGTGGAGATAACCAGGAGGCGGAAATACTAGAGCAACACCAAGATAATCCAGCTATGAAAGCAGATTTCAAGGACCTCACCAATGTGACTGACTTGTGTCCAATAAACTAAACCAAACGTTACTTTTTGCTCTTTCTTTCTTTCTTATGGGACTATCGGAGTCAGAAGCAGACGACGGAGTTTCATTGAAGATCTTTGGTTCAAATTTCCAGTGATGATTTGAAAGCCACACAGAGAGGGGACAGTGGTGGAGGCTTGACCCAATGTGTTCGACAGAAAAACGGCTGACGAATTATTTTTGTCTATAAACGTCGGTGTGTGCGCGTGGAACATGCAGATTGAACCGACGACTCTAGTCTAGCGAAAGACTTGTTGGATGAGACCTGACTGTGTGGACATGTCATGTGGACATTCATGAATCATGATCTTCTACATCATGATGACTTTGTCTACCGCTCTACGTTAGACACAGACTAGTGGACTGGTGGAGTCTAGACACAGACTGGTAGACTGGTGGCGTTTAGACACAGAATGGTAGACTGGTGGAGTTTATACACAGACTGGTAAACTGGTAGAAATTAGACACAGACTGGTAGACTGGTAGAGTTTAGACATCTACTGGTAGTCTGGTGTAGGTTAGACACACACTTGTAGACTATTAAAAAAGAGACACATTCTGGTAGAATAGAGACACAAGCTGATAGCGAAGAGAAAAAGATTGGTGGAAATTGACACAGACTGGTAAAAAAAAAAAGAATCGCACATTGAAGGAAAGGGACACAGACTGGTGGAAAAGAGACAATGACTGGTGGAGTTTAGACACTACTGTACCCATGGGCCTCAAAGCGGCGTAGTGTGTAAGCCACCAGTAATTTTCTTTGAAAACACCGGCGGGCTAACGCATGGGGGACAGCCCCCGCAGCATGTCCGAGATCCATTGCACTGCCGAGAGGCCACGGGGTCTCGGTGGGGAGGAAGCAATGGATGCTGCAACCCCGTTTCACGACCCGCCCGGTACCTGGATGCCTGTGCCTATAGTACAGGATTTGTGCTACCGGGTGACAATGCAGAAATACGGGAGAGCCACCACGATAATGATCCTTAGGGGAACAGCAGCGAACGGTCGCTGGCCTGCGGAATCCTTCCCTTTTACATGGCACGCCACGACTTCGGCGTGCCGTGGGGTGGCTGGATCCCGGACAGAGTTTTTGATCACTCACTTCTATTGCGTTACGCCCCGGCTCTGGGCTTCGGCTCGTCCGGGTTTTGAGACTTTTTACAAGGTTGAGTTTAGACACAGAATGATGGTATATTAAAAGGGCTGAGAGAGGATGTAGTTTTATTTTGCGTGTTTGAAAATTGAAGCTTATTAGATGTTTGCTACAATCTCTTTACAATAAATAATTATTATATATATACCATAGACTATAATATATACAAAGTGTTTATACGAAATAGTTCAATTAATTTCAATAAAAGTATGTGTATTTTCACCATCAATTCAATGAATTCGTATAAACTTGGATGAAACAATCACCACCATCTTTTTGTTTTATGTCACTCATGGTTTCGCCGCCATATTCAATATTGTGCATTTTATTTGGCTCATAATCCTACAAATGCTGCTGGATAGTAAAGTCGATGATGAGCTCACTTCACAAGCTAAACATCCTGGGTTCGACCCAATAACAAGTAAATTAAAATTAAAATCTTGGAGTGGAGTTGGGCGCCATCAAGTCTACAATTCCACAGAAAGGAGTAATGGATACAATAGATACCAAACCCAGTTAATCCAATCAACCCAGCTATCAAGCTTCCCAAAGAAAGGACAGCCTTAGGCACTTGGAACGTCAGAACTCTGTATCAGTACGGGAAAGTACAAGAATTAACTCACGTGCTAGAACGGTATAAATGGGACATCATAGGAATTGCTGAAGTCCGCTGGACAGGATTTGGAGAAACCTCCATAGACGAAAGCCAAAAGATATGGTTCAGCGGGGATCAATACAAGCATCAATATAGTCTAGTGTTAATAATGAGAAAGGAGTTAACTAGATCAGTTATCAGCTGCTCGTCATATCAAGTAGACTAATCAGCTTACCAATCTGTGCAAAACCCCACAACATCACAATCATACAAGTGTACGCCCCGACTTCCGACCACGACGAAGAAAAAGTGAAAACATTCTACGAGGAAATAGAACAAATTATCAAGAAAACTCCAAAGAAAGATAGTATGGTAATAATGGGCGACTGGAATGTAAAAGTCAGCCGTGACGCTTTCCGACAATGGTCAGGAACAGTTCGAAAAATTTGGGTGGGGTGAAGCAAATGACAGGAGAGTTAGATTGACCATCGCCAATACCTTCACCGACACAAACAATCACAAACAGTCACAACGGGAGGAATAATCCAAAATCAAAAAGACTACTTCCTTGTGTTAAGACGATTCAAATCTAGCATTAATAAAGCACAAACAGAGGTCTTTCCCAGGGGCAGATATTGAAAGTGACCATAATCTTTATCCGTGTGACTAACACAGAAATTAGTATCCGTGTGACTAACACAGACATTAGTATCAGTGTGACTAACAAAGACATTAGTATCAGTGTGACTAACACGGACATTAGTATCGGTGTGACTAACACAGACATTAGTATCAGTGTGACTAACACAGACATAAGTATTGGTGTGACTAACACAGACATAAGTATCGGTGTGACTAACACAGACAATAGTATCAGTGGGACTAACACAGACATAAGTATCAGTGTGACTAACACAGACATAAAATTAAAAATGATAAAAACACAATTTTCGAACACAAGGGCCAGCAGACTTTCATTGTGTGAATAAGTATGATAATTGAAGTTTTTAAAAATAAATTATAAATAAAATTATTGTTTTCTTCATTCAGTTTATTTTTTATATTAAGTTTTCCCAATTCATTTTGCTGTATAAGCCTACAGCTCAAACAAAACATTATCACGTCAACTTGCCCACCCATAAAAAGTACAACTAGCCCCGCTATTTGAAAAGTAGGCTATTGGCAGATTTGGTATGAATTTCTAAAATTTGACCCTTTGGTCCGAAATACTGGATCCACTTCTGAGCCGCATCTGCTGCCCAAACACAGAAAAATATTGTTGCTGTTGTTGTTACTATTATAGTCTTTACTTTATTGACATAATGAGCGTTTTAAAATCCGTTATAGGCTTAGGGTTTATTATTAGTTCGCTATTATGAGTGGCAAAATCTTCGGAAAGCTTCGTGTAAGCTATTACAAAAAAATACAGAGACCTGTGCGAATTAAAGAGACCTACGTGTATCACAGAGACCTACGTGTATCACAGAGACCTACGTGTATCACAGAGACCTACATGTATTACAGAGACCTACATGTATTACAGAGACATATGTGTATTACAGAGACCTACATGTATTACAGAGACATATGTGTATAACAGAGACACATGTGTATCACAGAGACCTACGTGTATCACAGAGACCTACGTGTATCACAGAGACCTACATGTATTACAGAGACCTACATGTATTACAGAGACCTACATATATTACAGAGACATATGTGTATTACGGAGACCTACATGTATTACAGAGACATATGTGTATAACAGAGACATATGTATATCACAGAGACATATGTATATTACAGAGACCTACATGTATTATAGAGACCTACATGTATTACAGAGATATATGTGTATCACAGAGACATATATGTATTACAGAGACATATGTGTATTACAGAGACATATGTGTATCACATAGACCTACATGTATTACAGAGACATATGTGTATTACAGAGAGATATGTGTATCACAGAGACATATGTGTATTACAGAGACCTACATGTATTACAGAGACATATGTGTATTACAGAGAGATATGTGTATCACAGAGACATATGTGTATTACAGAGACCTACATGTATTACAGAGACATATGTGTATTACAGAGAGATATGTGTATCACAGAGACATATGTGTATTACAAAGACCTTCATGTATTATAGAGACCTACATGTATTACAGAGACATATGTGTATCACATAGACATATGTGTATTACAGAGAACTACGTGTATCACAGAGACAGATGTGTATTACAGAGACATACATGTATTACAGAGACATATGTGTATTACAGAACACATACGTGTATCACAGAGACATATGTGTATTACAAAGACACATATGTATTACAGAGACATATGTGTATTACAGAGACATATGTGTATTACAGAACACATACGTGTATCACAGGGACATATGTGTATTACAGAGACATATGTGTATTACAGAACACATACGTGTATCACAGAGACATATGTGTATTACAGAGACATATGTGTATTACAGAACACATACGTGTATCACAGAGACATATATGTATTACAGAGACTTATGTGTATTACAGAGACCTACATGTTTTACAGAGGCATATGTGTATTACAGAGACATATGTGTATTACAGAGACATATGTGTATCACATAGACCTACATGTATTACAGAGACATATGTGTATCACAGAGGCATATGTGTATTACAGAGACATATGTGTATTACTGAGACATATGTGTATCACATAGACCTACATGTATTACAGAGACATATGTGTATTACTGAGACATATGTGTATCACATAGACCTACATGTATCACATAGACATATGTGTATCACAGAGACATATGTGTATCACAGAGACATACGTGTATCACATAGACATATGTGTATCACAGAGACATACGTGTATCACATAGACATATGTGTATCACAGAGACCTACATGTATTACAGAGACATATGTGTATTACATAGACATATGTGTATCACATAGACATATGTGTATCACAGAGACCTACATGTATTACAGAGACATATGTGTATTACAGAGACATATGTGTATCACAGAGACCTACATGTATTACAGAGACATATGTGTATCACAGAGACCTACATGTATTACAGAGACATATGTGTATCACAGAGACCTACATGTATTACAGAGACATATGTGTATTACAGAGACATATGTGTATCACATAGACATATGTGTATCACAGAGACCTACATGTATTACAGAGACATATGTGTATTACAAAGACATATATGTATTACAGAGACATATGTGTATCACATAGACATATGTGTATCACAGAGACATATGTGTATTACAGAGACATATGTGTATTACAAAGACATATATGTATTACAGAGACATATGTGTATCACATAGACATACGTGTATCACAGAGACATATGTGTATCACATAGACATATGTGTATCACAGAGACATACGTGTATCACATAGACATTTGTGTATCACAGAGACCTACATGTATTACAGAGACATATGTGTATCACATAGACATATGTGTATCACAGAGACCTACATGTATTACAGAGACATATGTGTATTACAGAGACATATGTGTATCACATAGACATATGTGTATCACAGAGACCTACATGTATTACAGAGACATATGTGTATTACAGAGACATATGTGTATCACATAGACATATGTGTATCACAGAGACATATGTGTATTACAGAGACATACATGTATTACAGAGACCTACATGTATTACACAGACATATGTGTATCACATAGACCTACATGTATTACAGAGACATATGTGTATAACAGAGACATATGTGTATTACTGAGACATATGTGTATTACAGAGACCTACGTGTATCACAGAGACATATGTGTATTATAGAGACCTACGTGTATCACAGAGACCTACATATATTACAGAGACATATGTGTATCACAGAGACCTACATGTATTACAGAGACATATGTGTATCACAGAGACCTACATGTATTACAGAGACATATGTGTATTACAGAGACATATGTGTATTACAGAGACATATGTGTATCACAGAGACCTACTTGTATTACAGAGACATATGTGTATTACAGAGACATATGTGTATTACAGAGACATATGTGTATCACAGAGACCTACTTGTATTACAGAGACATATGTGTATTACAGAGACATATGTGTATTACAGAGACATATGTGTATTACAGAGACATATGTGTATTACAGAGACCTACATGTATTACAGAGACATATGTGTATCACAGAGACATATGTGTATTACAGAGACCTACATGTATTACAGAGACATAAGTGTATCACAGAGACCTACTTGTATTACACAGACCTACATGTATTACAGAGACATATGTGTATTACAGAGACATACGTGTATCACAATGACATATGTGTATCACAGAGAAATACATGTATTACAGAGACATATGTGTATTACAGAGACCTACGTGTATTACAGAGACCTACGTGTATCACAGAGACATATGTGTATCACAGAGACATATGTGTATTACAGAGACCTACATGTATTACAGAGACATAAGTGTATCACAGAGACCTACATGTATTACAGAGACATATGTGTATTACAGAGACCTACATGTATTACAGAGACATATGTGTATTACAGAGACCTACATGTATTACAGAGACATATGTGTATCACAGAGACATATGTGTATTACAGAGACCTACATGTATTACAGAGACATAAGTGTATCACAGAGACCTACTTGTATTACACAGACCTACATGTATTATAGAGACCTACATGTATTACAGAGACCTATGTGTATTACATAGATATATGTGTATCACAGAGACCTACATGTATTACAGAGACATATGTGTATTACAGAGACCTACTTGTATTACAGAGACATATGTGTATCACAAAGACCTACTTGTATTACAGAGACATACATGTATTACAGAGACATATGTGTATTACAGAGACATATGTGTATCACAGAGACATACATGTATTACAGAGACATATGTGTATTACAGAGACCTACTTGTATTACAGAGACATACATGTATTACAGAGACATATGTGTATCACAGAGACCTACTTGTATTACAGAGACATACATGTATCACAGAGACATATGTGTATCACAGAGACCTACTAGTATTACAGAGACATACATGTATTACAGAGATATATGTGTATCACATAGACCTACATGTATTACAGAGACCTACATGTATTACAGAGACCTACGTGTATCACAGAGACATATCTGTATTACAGAGACCTACATGTATTACAGAGACCTACATGTATTATAGAGACATATGTGTATCACAGAGACATATGTGTATCACAGAGACCTACTAGTATTACAGAGACATATGTGTATTACAGAGACATACATGTATTACAGAGACATATGTGTATTACAGAGACCTACATGTATTACAGAGACCTATGTGTATTACAGAGACATACATGTATTACAGAGACATATGTGTATTACAGAGACATATGTGTATCACAGAGACCTACATGTATTATAGAGACATATGTGTATTACAGAGACCTACTAGTATTACAGAGACATATGTGTATTACAGAGACCTACATGTATTACAGAGACCTACATGTATTATAGAGACATATGTGTATCACAGAGACCTACTAGTATTACAGAGACATACATGTATTACAGAGACATATGTGTATTACAGAGACATATGTGTATCACAGAGACCTACATGTATTATAGAGACATACGTGTATTACAGAGACCTACACGTATTACAGAGACATATGTGTATTACAGAGACCTACACGTATTATAGAGACATACGTGTATTACAGAGACATATGTGTATTACAGAGACATATGTGTATCACAGAGACCTACATGTATTATAGAGACATACGTGTATTACAGAGACCTACACGTATTACAGAGACATATGTGTATTACAGAGACCTACATGTATTACAGAGACCTACATGTATTATAGAGACATATGTGTATCACAGAGACCTACTAGTATTACAGAGACATACATGTATTACAGAGAAATATGTGTATCACAGAGACCTACATGTATTACAGAGACATACATGTATTACAGAGACATATGTGTATCACAGAAACCTACATGTATTACAGAGACATATGTGTATTACAGAGACCTACATGTATTACAGAGACATACATGTATTACAGAGACATATGTGTATCACAGAGACCTACATGTATTACAGAGACATATGTGTATCACAGAGACCTACATGTATTACAGAGACATATGTGTATTACAGAGACCTACATGTATTACAGAGACATACATGTATTACAGAGACATATGTGTATCACAGAGACCTACATGTATTACAGAGACATATGTGTATCACAGAGACCTAGGCCTACATGTATTACAGAGACATATGTGTATCACAGAGACCTACATGTATTACAGAGACATATATGTTTTACAGAGACATATGTGTATCACAGAGACCTAGGCTTATGTTATTACAGAGACCTTCCTCAATTTACATTATGTGCTTTTTTTCAGAATTTATAGACCCTACCTATTATTAAGAGCCTACAAATTATTTATTTTTTAATTATATTCTTTTAAAATGGGACTTAAAACATCTTTTATTATTAGGCATTTGTGGTTTATAGTATATATAATTTTTTCAACGAATAAAGAAAAGTAGTAGCCTACACAATACAATAGCCTAAAAATTAAAGCCAGTCAATTAAAATATAGGCCCCACATCGTTACTTATTTTGTAGCTTTTTAATGCCCAGGGTAGTTTTGTATGTCACTAAAAAAATATTATATATATATATATATATATATCAGTGTCGGTTGGGATCAAAGTTCAAAAGACAGCTTTAGTTGTTTGTATGAAAACATGGCTAGCCTGCGATTGTGTACGTTAGGGCGAAGCTTAAACTTAAACTGTCGATCGAGGCTCGATATTGGAGGTATGCTTATAACGTATTCTTATATATGTTAATAATTATAAAATGGATATATCTTACTGTCACACTGATTCTATAGACTACATTGAACAGTGCCTACTACTCCTACACTGACACTGATCATTCATTGTCAGTGTGTGCTACGGCTGACTATTCTAGCTCAACTAGCTGATACTATCACTTCAACAGACAGGCTATGCTTAGAATATTTGATAGTATTTAAATACATAAAAACGAATCCATTTTTATGTTTGTATTTTACATCACATATTCATACATAACATCAGTTGCTTTGCCCTCCTCCCCTTCCATTTATTTATATTTAGGCTTATGAAACTTTACATTCATTCAATGCATTCATAAAAACTACTGATATGAACTTTGGACTTTGAATGGTACAGATTTCTTGAACTGTGTTTAACTAATTAAACTATTTCCACCGGTCATCAGTTGATATGGCTTTAAGTTACTTAAACCCTACATTGGCTACATAGTAGGCATATTACTATAGTTATAGGCCTAGGCCTACAACTTAGACATCTTAGAGTCTTTGAACTCTTAGTCTTAGAGCATCTCTTGTTATTTGATGTTTTCAAAAGTTGAGTGAAATGCAATTTGATATTTAAAATTAAGCAGAATGCCTGCATAGTATTATACAGACATAGTTCACATAGCCTACATGTTTCTAAAGTCTGTAAATTCTAAAGGCAAACACCAACAAACACTACAATAATATAGACGCCTAACCAAAATGGTCAAGCTCAAAGAGCTGTAGACAGACTAGGTACTTAGACTTAAAAAAGAGATTTGGAAATAGAGAGCAATAGAAATGTTAATCCATATTTTGCTGTGTGGCCACACAATCCCCTACCCCACACAATCCCACAGAAACTGGTGAACTCTTCTTATGGATCACCGGCCTATGGATCAATTTGGTCAGACAGGATTTCTTTTACTTTATAATTTTTTAGGAGTAGTATTCCTAAAAATAAAACCAAATGCATTTAATACAAACAAGCTCTAAAGAAAGTTATATTTTAATATATATTTTTTCCATGTATCCAGCCCTAGGTTACAGTTTACCAAGGCTTCTGTCTACAACAAGTGCTATGAATGGTAACACTTTCATAACATACCTATGTGTTTAGAATAAAAATAATAATTATTATTTTGAACAAAATTGTATTTAAACTAGGCCTACATTGTTCACAGTTTTTGAAATAAGAAATAATGAAGTCCATTAAAAAGATGTTGTATAATTTGAATTTGAATTGTAGTAAATAAGGCAAATTCTGGTGGAACCTTGAGCTGTTATGGCTAGTCTACCCCTAGTTTACACTGCTGTTATGGCTAGTCTACCCCTAGTTTACACTGCTGTTATGGCTAGTCTACCCCTAGTTTACACTGCTGTTATGGCTAGTCTACATCTATGTTTCCACTGCTGTTATGGCTAGTCTACCCCTAGTTTACACTGCTGTTATGGCTAGTCTACATCTATGTTTCCACTGCTGTTATGGCTAGTCTACCCCTAGTTTACACTGCTGTTATGGCTAGTCTACCCCTAGTTTACACTGCTGTTATGGCTAGTCTACATCTATGTTTCCACTGCTGTTATGGCTAGTCTACCCCTAGTTTACACTGCTGTTATGGCTAGTCTACATCTATGTTTCCACTGCTGTTATGGCTAGCAATCAATTAAGATAGCTGCAATAGCTAGTCTGCACCCCTAGCTTTTACAGATGTGATGCCTTAGTCACTGGGAACAGTAAAATTACTACTTTCATAATTATAATTCATACACAGAAACAATTTTAGTTTTTCGGAACAATGTACAATAATGGGAAATTGGTTGTAGCATTGCTTTGTTTGTAAAGTTATATATAAATGAAGAAAGTAATTTTAGCTCAATTACTTTGATTTAAGCTACAACACTATCATGTCTATGTTGCTTTTTTTATTATTAGGTAAATTTCTCCAGTTAGAGCTTCAAAATGATATTGCTGTTATTAGGTTTGACAATCCAGATTCTAAAGTAAGTATAATTGCTTGAAATAAATTATAATATATTATATACACTTCTCTATATGTTTGAGGCACATCTTCAGTATGTATTACTTAAATTAAAACAGTCTTATATTGGCATGGGTTTCATATGATGTTTGTTTGCAGGTGAATACACTGTCTACTGCCATGCAGAGTGAATTTGAAGAAGTGGTCAGACAGGTCAAAACAAATGATAAAATCAAAGGTGCTGTACTCATTTCTAAGAAACCAAACTGTTTTATAGCTGGAGCGGATATTAAGTAAGTTGTCACCAAATACTTTAGTATTTCTTTACCACAAAGTCTACAAACTAAATTTACAAATATAATTAGTATAATATATAATTAGTACATAAATCTATAAAGTTCACAAAATATTTAACAAAGAAACTGCAAACATCAAAAACTAAGAACAGTTTGACTAAGAGTTCTTCTTTACTTATAAACTTATAGCAATGATTAAGACAATTAAATACTTTTCTGTTTGTCCAGTGTAGTAGTCATCTTTTCAGTATTTGGCAGTGCTTGTTACACATATGAAGACCAAACGACAGAGTCATAGTTTTGTAATTTTTTAAGCTACGACCCCTGTCTTATATATAGTCATACATAATATGTACTGAACTACTTTGTATGTGAAAAGAATAGCAATAACCATAAGAAAATTAGAAAAGACAAAACCATGAACATAGGGATAAAAAGATCAGCCCTTGTTAACATTTAAATAATGCTAAACTACAAAAGTGTGACTCTGCAGTTTCTTCCCAGTGGTCTTCATATATTTTTCTGTATTTAGCAGTATATGTTACACATAGATTTGTTTGAGACATATTAAACTCAGAATTGCCTTCTTTTTTTTTTTTTAAAGTATGATAGAAAGCTGTAAATCTAAAGCAGAAGTGACAAAACTTTCACAGAGAGGCCAAGAGGCTTTCCAGGCAATTGAAAGTAGTAATAAACCTTTTGTTGCTGCTATAATGGGACAGTGTCTTGGTGGAGGCTGTGAGGTAAATAGAAGGCAGTTTTATTGTATACACTTTAGTGGGATCATCTTAACAGCTTTATTGTATACACTTTAGTGGGATCATCTTAACAGCTTTATTGTATACACTTTAGTGGGCTCATCTTAACAGTTTTATTGTATACACTTTAGTGGGATCATCTTAACAGTTTTATTGTATACACTTTAGTGGGATCATCTTAACAGTTTTATTGGATACACTTTAGTGGGATCATCTTAACAGTTTTATTGGATACACTTTAGTGGGATCATCTTAACAGTTTAATTGTATACACTTTAGTAGAATCATCTTAACAGTTTAATTGTATACACTTTAGTGGGATCATCTCAACAGTTTTATTGTATACACTTTAGTGGGATCATCTTAACAGTTTAATTGTATACACTTTAGTGGGATCATCTCAACAGTTTTATTGTATACACTTTAGTGGGATCATCTTAACAGTTTTATTGTATACACTTTAGTGGGATCATCTTAACAGTTTTATTGTATACACTTTAGTGGGATCATCTCAACAGTTTTATTGTATACACTTTAGTGGGATCATCTTAACAGTTTTATTGGATACACTTTAGTGGGATCATCTTAACAGTTTTATTGGATACACTTTAGTGGGATCATCTTAACAGTTTTATTGTATACACTTTAGTGGGATCATCTTAACAGTTTTATTGTATACACTTTAGTGGGATCATCTTAACAGTTTTATTGTATACACTTTAGTGGGATCATCTTAACAGTTTTATTGTATACACTTTAGTGGGATCATCTTAACAGTTTTATTGGATACACTTTAGTGGGATCATCTTAACAGTTTTATTGTATACACTTTAGTGGGATCATCTTAACAGTTTTATTGTATACACTTTAGTGGGATCATCTTAACAGTTTTATTGTATGCACTTTAGTGGGATCATCTTAACAGTTTTATTGTATACACTTTAGTGGGATCATCTTAACAGTTTTATTGTATACACTTTAGTGGGATCATCTTAACAGTTTTATTGTATACACTTTAGTGGGATCATCTTAACAGTTTTATTGTATACACTTTAGTGGGATCATCTTAACAGTTTTATTGTATACACTTTAGTGGGATCATCTTAACAGTTTTATTGTATACACTTTAGTGGGATCATCTTAACAGTTTTATTGGATACACTTTAGTGGGATCATCTTAACAGTTTTATTGGATACACTTTAGTGGGATCATCTTAACAGTTTAATTGTATACACTTTAGTAGAATCATCTTAACAGTTTTACTGTATACACTTTAGTGGGATCATCTTAACAGTTTTATTGGATACACTTTAGTGGGATCATCTTAACAGTTTTATTGTATACACTTTAGTGGGATCATCTTAACAGTTTTATTGTATACACTTTAGTGGGATCATCTTAACAGTTTTATTGTATACACTTTTTAGTGGGATCATCTTAACATGGTGGTGTTTCATGTATGGAACACATTGGGTTAAATCTTTCAATGAAACAGTGGCAGTGAGATTAACTAATGCTACTGAAATTGTGTAATAGTTTTCCAATATCTAGTGAAAGATTAGTTATTAACACACTTTAATCATCGTGCACATTTAAACAAATCACCTTCACAAATTGAACCATTGAAAATTTCTGTTTATTGATTATTACAAAATAATGTGTTTTTTTTTAAATTGTGTGTTTTACATAGCTTAATACTTATTATTCCTTGAACCTGTAAAACCTAATTTATCATTCTCTATATGTACCACAAACTGCTAACTTTCTTTTACTAGGATTTAAACTTGCAGTTTGAATACTATTGTTTGTTTTTTCTTTTATTTTATCTATCAACTGCATTGCCAAGAAAAAAAATATTATTGTTTCTAATTGACATATTTTTTCTTTTCTTCTAATTTTTATCCTTAAGAAATTTGATATTTCTTTCAGCTTGCTCAAGCTTGTCATTATCGTGTTGCTATGGCCAATAAGAAAACTGGATTGGGTTTACCTGAAGTTTTATTAGGACTTTTGCCAGGTGCTGGTGGTACTCAACGATTACCAAAATTGGTAAAATTTAAATTATTTCAAGTTGAATTTAATATCTAGATTTTCTTGTACACTCAGATGTAATTTCAAGTTGAATTTAATATCTAGATTTTCTTGTACACTCAGATGTAATTTCAAGTTGAATTTAATATCTAGATTTTCTTGTACACTCAGATGTAATTTCAAGTTGAATTTAATATCTAGATTTTCTTGTACACTCAGATGTAATTTCAAGTTGAATTTAATATCTAGATTTTCTTGTACACTCAGATGTAATTTCAAGTTGAATTTAATATCTAGATTTTCTTGTACACTCAGATGTAATTTCAAGTTGAATTTAATATCTAGATTTTCTTGTACACTCAGATGTAATTTCAAGTTAAATTTAATATCTAGATTTTCTTGTACACTCAGATGTAATTTCAAGTTGAATTTAATGTCTAGATTTTCTTGTACACTCAGATGTAATTTATAATAAAGGTTTTCTTTTTTCTTTGATTTTAAATATTATTATTTTAATTAATGGGTAAGGTATTGCATGTACTTTAATTCTAAGAAACTTTTAAATTAAAGGCTTAAAATCACTGTATTGAAAAGAAGCATACTCATTGATTAAATTGTTTTTTTGCACAATATCAAATGAAAACATAAATATGTCACCTAATTATATTATAATGTAAGGAAAACTAAAATTGACCATTGTATTTTTTTTAGACATCAATACCAAATGCCCTAGATATGATGTTGACTGGAAAAACTGTGAAAGCTGATAAAGCCAAAAAATTGGGTTTGGTTGACTTAACAGTACAGCCATTAGGTTAGTAGGTTACATTTTGCTTATTGTGTTCAAGTCAAATTTTCATTATTTTTTTAAATTTTATTTCAACAATAATAAAAATAAAATGACATTTGAACTTTTTTTAAGGTAAATACAGATTAAATTTTAAAATATATAGTTTTAGAAATTTAGCATCCAGTTGATGTTTTGTAACAATAGTAGTGTGATCATACAAACCTTTGTATTTACATTGAAGGTCCTGGTCTGAGTGACCCAGATACAAATTCATTGAACTATTTGGAGCAAGTGGCTGTTCAAACAGCAAGGTAAATATCATTTATTCTGTTTGAAGTAAAAAAATATCAATTAATTAATTAATTAATGCTAATCATCCAAATTTTAGTATTATAGAAATTTTACTTTGGAAGTGCACAACAGATGGACCTTTTTCAGATGCTTCCACCTTTTGAACCAGTTAGCGTCCAAACAACCATTAAAAAGGTTCATTGTTTATCACACATATCGCCTACTGTTTGCTATAATAGAAATATAAACACCTGTAATGTGATATAAGAGCTATAAAAACCATCAAATAAACAATAAAAACTACTAATTGAAAGAAAAATTGTATTTGAAATTCCATAAGATATAAAAAGAACCAGTAATGTATACTGAAGTGAAAATGTAAGAACCAGTAATGTATACTGAAGTGAAAATGTAAGAACCAGTAATGTATACTGAAGTGAAAATGTAAGAACCAGTAATGTATACTGAAGTGAAAATGTAAGAACTAGTAATGTATACTGAAGTGAAAATGTAAGAACTAGTAATGTATACTGAAGTGAAAATGTAAGAACCAGTAATTGCATTGGAATCATTGTCTTTATTGTGTCTAACAAATTCTGACCAAATGTTTTTATTTTTTGTAGAGACTTAGTTTCTGGTACCCTGAAGAAAACAGCAAAGAAGAAAAAGCTCCCAGACAGTAAGTGCTGCTGCCTGTATTCATATAAGTCTGCTGCCTGTATTCATATAAGTCTGCTGCCTGTATTGATATAAGTCTGCTGCCTGTATTGATATAAGTCTACTGCCTGTATTGATATAAGTCTACTGCCTGTATTGATATAAGTCTACTGCCTGTATTGATATAAGTCTGCTGCCTGTATTGATATAAGTATGCTGCCTGTATTGATATAAGTCTGCTGCCTGTGTTGATATCTTAAATTTTGTTCTGCAATTGAAACATTTTCCATCGGCTTCCATCTTGTTTTGTTGGAATAAAAGAGTTGCTCCAAAAGTTTCCTATTTCTGTTTTCTCTAGAGGTCATGGACCTGATGCTCAAGTATAATTTTGGAAGAAATTTTGTTTTCAACAAAGCTAAATCACAAGTCATGAAGTTGACTAGGGGCCTATATCCTGCACCTCTAAAAATCATTGAGGTAAAAATATGTTAATTGTAACTGTTTCAGATAGGATTTTGTTTTGTGAAATGAGAATTATAAAACGGTTAAAGTTAATTTTAAATTATTATCTGTTTATATTTGAATAAACAATTGTTATTTTTAGGTTGTTAGAAAAGGTGTTGAAAAGGGACCCAAGGGAGGCTATCCTGCTGAAGCAGAAGTAAGTTTTAAAAAAAACAACTAAACAACTTTTTATTACTTTGAATATATAATTCTATAAAAGTGATGTTGACCCATTGTATATTCTCTAGGCTTTTGGAGAATTAGCCATGACTCCACAATCTAAAGCTTTGATTGGATTGTATCATGGACAAACTGCCTGTAAAAAAAATCCATTTGGAAAACCAGAGAAAACTGTCAAGTACTATTTATTTTACTTATGCTATATAAGTTGTATATAATGTGCCTTTGCTAAGAATTCAATTAATGACATTATTTTACACACAGTCAACTTCTAAACTTGTTTATATCAATGAGTACATCTTACTATTTGACAGTACCATTGGTGTGTTGGGAGCTGGCCTGATGGGTGCTGGGATAGCTCAAGTTTCCATTGATAAAAACATGAAGGTTATTACACAGTAGAATGTTTATTGAAAATATAGAAAAATATTTAATCCTAGAAAAATATGCACCTCAATAAATATTGTATATTAACTTCTAAGAGATGACTTACAAATGATTCCTCAGATCCTATTGAAAGATATGTCCTTGAAAGGACTTGCCAGAGGTCAAGATCAAATACAAAAAGGATTGGATGGGGCAGTGAAAAGAAAAAAAATTTCAACGTCAGTTTAAAGTTTTATTTGTGTATAAATAATTTAGTCCAAGAATAAAGCCACTACTTTTTTATTTTGAATTTTGAGATTTAAATGCCTAAATGTTAAAATGAATTTTGTGTAAAAAATGCTCTATTTGTCTTTTTAAATTAGCTTTGAACGTGAGTTGATACTTTCCAACCTGGACCCAACACTAACTTATGACAGATTTAAGTCATGTGATATGGTCATAGAAGCTGTTTTTGAAGATATCAACGTGAAACATAAAGTCATTAAAGAACTAGAGAAGGTGAGTTTATAAAGTCATCTAAGAGTCGGAGAGATGAAAGAAATATTTTGTTTTTCATTTTGTCCAGAACAAATTTTTACATTTTTTCTTATTTTCATTTTATATTTAATTAGAATTATAAATTTATATATGTAATGATAAGTAATATTCATATGATGGTCATATAGATTATGTGAATAAAATTAAAATGTATACAAGTATAACTAAGTTTAGGATATTTCTAAATACCAATAGATGTAGTGGTTTGATAGGCTATAGTGTTGAAATGACCAGCATGTGTAGTGGTTTCATGGACTACATTGTTTAGTATTTACTTTCTTATTTTCTCTGTGAACAGTTTACTTCAGCAGAATGTATTTTTGCATCTAATACTTCAGCACTTCCTATTTCTAAAATAGCAGAAGGACATTCTCGACCTGATAAGGTAAGTGGTTTTTCTCACTTTTTTCTCTCACAAACTTACATTGAATAAGGTAGTTGCTGTTTGGGATTCTTATACATTGTGTCATATTAATTGTATGAGTAGACTTAAACCCTGGATAATCTTAGGATTATAGAAGTTAATGCTAAGGTTGACAATTTATCTTTAGGTTATTGTTATTTGTCTCCTGTTGCTACTTTTTTTCCATTTATCTTTAGGTTGTTGGTATGCACTATTTCTCTCCTGTGGATAAAATGCAACTACTGGAGATCATCACCACTGACAAGACATCAAAAGAGACTGCAGGTATTGAGATGAACACTTTGATGTAATCATCTGTAGTTAGAGAACGTAGGGTTTTTAGTGAAGACCAACATTTTCAGCTATAAACCGGATGTATACTTTTATAAGAAGAGAAATTTTTTCTTGGGAAACGCTATCAAACAAAAGAAAACTATTGGGTTAAAGAAATATTATATTTATATAGTCTAAACAGTATGTTCATAAAATTTAGATAAGATACTAAAAACCTAAAAAGCGTTTTAAAATAGAGTTTTTAAATCTTAAAGTTATTAAAAAAAAAAAAATGTTGTTCAACACTTAAAAAAAATATATACAATTTTGCGCAAAATTTGATAAATGTTTGTCACGCAAAAGTTTAGCCATGGGTGCCACATTTCCGGATTATCCCGGAAATCCGGATTCGGGAGGCTAAATATTTTTTGGCTCCGGATTCGTGAGATTCAATTTACTTTGGTTCCGGATTCGTGGGTTAACCAACAAAAAAAATCTACGGGTCCGAACTCGCAGTTTCGGATCCGTTATAAATAGACTTAATAGACTGGTAGGCCTACTATAAACCATACCCCATACCTAGATAGGCCTACAGTATTAGCCTCTAAGCTTAGTTTAGTGAAAAGTGTCATGATGCTATGTGGTCGGATATTTTCTTTTTTTTTTTTATTCACTAAAATTAAAATGACTGGAAAATATGGTAGGCTACCTAAATTTTCCAGCTGCCTAGATTTTTATCGTCATATCGATAATTGGTAATCCCAGACTCGGCAACCGTTTCACACCTCCGTGTAGGCCAAGGCTATTAGGCTAGGCCTAACTATATAATATGACAGGTTATTGTCTTTTGAATGGAAAGATTAAAACCCCTTTTTTTTTTCCTTCATTAAAAATGCTTTTTTTATTAGCCTGCTAAAATAAAGGCGACGAAATATGAATAATTTAATCAATTGGAGCAATGTCACAGTTAGGCCTAGGCCTACTGTTTAGTATATATAGGCCTACATTGCCGTCATATTTATTAGGCCTAATAAATGGAGTAAAACAGTCTTTGTAGTGCTTAGAACTAGTGACTGCAGGACTGCATAAAATTTTAAATTGTAAGGCGGCTCTGCAAACTCAACTGTCCTGAATTAGCGCCATCATATTTGTAAAGAACATATTTTTTAGTTTGCCTGGAACGGTTTCAGACTTAAGTAAAAAAAGAAAAAGCTAGATTTAGTTTCATTCAAGTCTGCAAAATAAGCTTAGGCCTAGACCTATACGAAAACTGGTGTTGGTGGAAATCTCCTTTTTTTCTGACAAAATAGAAGTTTTAAAAAAAAATTTCTTTTATGCCGGCGCATATTTTTTTCTAACAATATCGGACATAATAAAAATGAAAACAAGAAAATCATAAAATAAAGTTGATTTAAAATTAATCTCAAAACGAAGCTTTAAATTCTTAGTGTCACTTATTTGCGAATTTCCTAATTTTCATAAAAAAATTAAAATATGTCATATCACTGAACTAAATACCGTAAAAAAAAAAATCCCGCTTTTCAGTTATTAGGCATTTGAAGTTACCAACTAGATTCAATAGTTAACTAGTTAACATGTTATCCTAAATTAGCTAAAGTATCATATGCCTAAGAGTTAAAGTCACTAGGATTAGGATACAATATTTAAATTACATTTATTGGTAACTGACCTAGAAAGTAGGCTACAGAACAAAGTAAATGGGGAATAAAGATACACATAATTATATTTTTAAAGTAGGCTAGCCTAACTTGAAAAAAATAAAAGGGTTATGATAAGATCAATAGGAATGATGTTATTAAATTGTTAAAATAACACATCTTTGTATGTTTTACTATGATTTTAGATTGTCTAGTTATTTTTTTATTAATTTTTCAAGACATTTATCAATAACCAAAGTAAGCTTAGGCCTAACAATAACACAATCACATAAAAATTTTAAGGACATAATTCTCCTATCGTAATATGCAGAAACATATTGTAAATAGAATGCTTATTGGCGTAGCCTATATTATATTAAATTATATATATACGGTATATAAAATATGGTATATGAATTTGAGGAGTTGCGTTACATTTCAGGGTTTTTAAAATTTCAAACATAGGTTTCAGGTTTCAAATTTTTTTTAGAAAAGGGTTTCAGGGTTCACTGCTTTAAGTGAGTGGCACCCATGAGTTTAGCCGTTTAGCCCATCCTGACAAAAAAGGTCTGTCTTCAACCCTGGTTACTTGAGGTAATATTAAAGCTACTTCATACTTCACTACTACATGTGGAGAAAGTTTGTGAAAAGTTTTAAAGTTTTAAAAAGATTCAATGTTCATGTTGTTCATACTTTATTTTATGGTAAATAATTGCTTACTGTTCTCTCTTCATAAAACTTCACAATTAGCGGCTGCTGTTGATGTTGGTCTGAGACAGGGTAAAGTTGTCATCACAGTAAAAGATGGACCAGGCTTCTATACGACTAGAATGTTGGCACCAATCATGATTGAATTCATTCGAGTGCTTCAGGTGAAATATTTATCATGTAGATTAGCCAACTTTTGGATCATCTTCTAGATTAGCCGACTTTGTAATTATGTTCTAGATTAGTCAACTTTGTGATTATGTTCTAGATTAGCCAACTTTATGACTATATACTAGATTAGCCAACTTTTAATTATGTTCTAGATTAACCAACTTTATGACTGTATACTAGATTAGCCATCTTTGTGATTATGTTCTAGATTAGCCAACTTTATGACTATATACTAGATTAGCCAACTTTTAATTATGTTCTAGATTAACCAACTTTATGACTGTATACTAGATTAGCCATCTTTGTGATTATGTTCTAGATTAGCCATCTTTGTGATTATGTTCTAGATTAGCCAACTTTTGATTATGTTCTAGATTAGCCAACTTTTGATTATGTTCTAGATTAGCCAACTTTTAATTATGTTCTAGATTAGCCAACTTTTGATTATGTTCTAGATTAGCCAACTTTTGATTATGTTCTAGATTAGCCAACTTTTGATTATGTTCTAGATTAGACAACTTTGTAATTATGTTCTAGATTAGCCAACTTTTAATTATGTTCTAGATTAGCCAACTTTTGATTATGTTCTAGATTAGCCAACTTTTGATTATGTTCTAGATTAGCCAACTTCTGATTATGTTCTAGATTAGCCAACTTTTGATTATGTTCTAGATTAGACAACTTTGTAATTATGTTCTAGATTAGTAGCCTTACTTCAAGAACTATGTTCTATATTTCTAGGAAGGGACAAGCCCCAAAAAACTTGATGCTTTAGCTAAAGATTTGGGATTCCCAGTAGGCATTTCATCTTTATCAGATGAAGTTGGATTAGATGTTGCTGCACATGTTGCAGAGGATTTATCCAAAGCTTTTCCTGATCGCTTCAAAGGTGGTGACCCAGAAGTCCTGAAAACAATGGTCGCTCAAGGATTTTTAGGTAGTTTTTCTCTTCTGTAACTTCATTTTTTAAATATAGCATTCATCTTTTTTTTTGTTTTTTCATGAGTTGGACTTTTTATTTGATTGATAAAAGATTTGACAATAAAGCTGATATTTTTATATTTGTAATTAAAATTGGCTGTTTCCTTTTGGCAGGTCGTAAATCTGGCAAAGGTTGGTTTCTGTATGAGGAAGGAAGTAAAGACAGACCAGAGAATCCTCAAGCTCTAGAAATCCTGAAAAAATTTCATATTCCTCCATCTGCAGGGTAATTAATGTTTTTGTTTATTGATTGAAATGTTTTTAGTCTGGGAGAAGCTCAAGAAAATCATTAGATTGAAACGTTTGAGACTTATATTGGCTTGCAGCTTCTCAACACTAATACTTTGAAAGTGGGTGGAGATTTCTACACAACAAACATTTCACATTTATCAACACATTTTGACTTCCTGTTTTCAGAATTATTCATTTTACTAAGTTTTTCAATTCATTGTTTAATTAGAAAACAAAGAATACTTCCTAATGGCCCAAAAAATTGTATTCTTCATTAACTACATCATTCTGTAAATTATTGAATACATATTTTGTAAATACTCTTAATATAATCACTGACAATGAGTTATGCATACATTAATTTGAGTGTGGCCTGGCCTCTTTTTGTATTTAAAAAAATGCCATCTTGCATTGTTGGTAGTTGATCTTTATACTTATTCTTTTGAGATATGGTTTTCCACTCATATATATCAGTGCCAATGGCTTAATTAACATCTACTTCTGTCACTTTTTCTTCCAATAGGCTTGTTCCCTGTAGTTAATAAATATAGTTAATATATATATAGCACAGTGCATTAAATTCTAAATTTAAAAACTCAGTTTACTTAATTGTAAATTTTGACACTTTGCATGTTTATTTATTAAATCACTTAAAAGTAATGAGACAATTTGATTCTTACAGTATCACAGATGAAGACATTCAATATCGTTTACTGTATAGACTAGTCAATGAAGCTGTGCTGTGTCTACAGGAAGGTATCCTGTCAAATCCAGTAAGTTATTACTTGCATTACAGGATCAAATTGGTTGATTATGTTTTTGTACTGTTGTTCCAAATGTTGTAATGTTTCTATTCAACAGTTTGACTTATGTCTTTCATTACATGATTATATTTTTAGATTATGTTTTTGTACTGTTGTACTAAATTTTGAAATATTTGTATTGAACAGCTTGATGGAGATATTGGTGCAGTATTTGGTATTGGATTCCCACCATTTTTGGGAGGTATAGTTGTTTTATTTTTTACAAATTGTTTATATTAGACTCTAAATACCCTTTTCAAAATAATAAAATGTGTTAAAAACAAAACAAGCTAATATTTCATAATGTATAAGCTATAATTTTTTTTTACATTACACAAATAGTTAGCAATGATCCATTGCTGAAAAATAATGTTTTGCTATACCATTTAAGGAAGATTTAGTTGATGTAAATAAATAGATTGCAGATATAGCAATAAACTTATTAAATATTTGTATTCTTTCTTATCATTTTAGTCTCTTATTTAGCCCTAGCATTTCTCCATCTTTTTTTCAAGTGAGATCTTCTCTGAATATCCACTTTTTGCTGTTTTGAATATCCACTTTTAGCTATTTTTATTGATATTACTTCTTGGCATTCAACTGAAAATTTTCAATTTAGTAATTCTATTTTTGACACTCTAACTCTGCTCTTTTTAAAAAGTCAAGTATTTTGATCTTGTCCAACTAATGTAAGACACCATTTCTAAGAACACATCAAGTTCTCTCACTGCAGAATTAACTTGAAGATTGCTTAGTCTAATCACTAATTTTTATCTCTAGTTTGCCTCATAAAAATAATCTATTTCCCTTTGGTCCCAAGGATTTCTTAAAACAATCCAGCCCTTTTGCTTATTTACTAACTTTATAATGTTGTAGTTTTCCTGAACTTTCCTTCAAATATTTTCCTTTAATTAGTACCGGTAAGTATTTTGAGTTTAAATTGAAAGTATGACATTAAAGAATTTTAAGAATTATTTATGCATTTGAATTGAATTTCTTTATGCTAAACTAATTAATGTGTTCCCTTCTTGAATTAGGTCCCTTTAGATACATTGACCTGTATGGAGCCAAGCCAATCCTGGACAGAATGTTGAGATATCGTGATTTGTTAGGTTCTCAGTTTGAACCCTGCCAACTTCTCAAAGATCATGCTAAGGACTCAAGCAAGAAATTTCACCATTAATAATGAAAGTATTATGGGATGTTCTAGTGTAGTACTAGACTAATGCTCTAATCCTAGTTGGACATTCCGGACATTAGGTTTACCCATGCCAACTTTTCAGATAATTTAATGTACTAAAATATAGCCTTGCATTGTGCCATTATTTAAAAACATTTTGAACAATTCATGCAAATTTTTTTTGACAATTATTGTGATATATTTTTTTATTACTATTTTATACATTATATAATGTTGACAATATTTGTATGTGCGTCTATTTAAAAATTGGTGTTTCATAACTTTTTATACCGGTACCACTATTTCTGTATGGCTTGAACTTAGTACTGTATCAATAGTATCCTGTGTATGAATCATGGAAATTTATGTTTGGTTGAAGTGACAGAATCAAATTATTTAATTCTTTGTTTTTTTAAACATCATTAGTTGTTTTTTTTTGCCTAATTTGTTTACTTGTAGTGCTTTTCAATAATTATATCATATTGAAAACAATATTTTTTTTTAATTGTTCTTTACATGTAATGTTATGTTGTAATTGTTCTAAACATGTTTGTTCTGAACATGTAATATTGTCATGTTGTATAATTCACCAAAAGCTAAGACATCATGTGATTCTGAAAGTTTTATTCACAAAAATTGGATAACAAAATTACAAATCATTCTTCAATAAATAAAAATGTGTCATTGTCTTTTGAAAGTCTTACAGTAGCTGCTCCATAGTAATCTAATACATAGGCTGAGCCATCAGATGGATTGAGTACCTGTCAGAACAATTAGCGTAAAACTGCATAAGTTCACTAGTTCACTAATATTTTGTTTACTTGTAAAAAAAAATGCAAAATATTTAGAAGTATCAGTTTACTGAATGAAAGTTACCTGTGTGGCAATAAGTAAAATATCAATGAGTTGTCCTAAGAACATGAAACCAAGTGTAGCAAACTTTAAGAGTCCTGGGAAATACACATGGATGCTAATATATATTGAATAATATAAGTAACAATTCTTAATAAAAATAATGATAGCCATTGCAAAAAATGATTAATTCGCAACAAATGATTAATTCTATAACAAATTGTGTCTACTACATTGAAGAAGCTAACATAACAAAGCCATTGCAACAAATGATTAATTCTATAACAAATTGTGTCTACTACATTGAAGAAAGCTAACATAACAAAGGATTAATTCTAGAACAAATTGTGTCTACTTCATTGAAGAAAGCTAACATAACAAATGATTAATTCTAGAACAAATTGTGTCTACTACATTGAAGAAAGCTAACATAACAAATGATTAATTCTAGAACAAATTGTGTCTACTACATTGAAGAAAGCTTACATAACAAATGATTAATTCTAGAACAAATTGTGTCTACTACATTGAAGAAAGCTAACATAACAAAGTCATTGCAACAAATGATTAATTCTAGAACAAATTGTGTCTACTACATTGAAGAAAGCGAACATAACAAATGATTAATTCTAGAACAAATTGTGTCTACTACATTGAAGAAAGCTAACATAACAAAGCCATTGCAACAAATTATTAATTCTAGAACAAATTGTGCCCACTACATTAAAGAAAGCTAACATAATAAATGATTTTTAAGTTCTAGCTTCATTAAATGACAAACTCACTAAATATTTTATAGGTAGACCTACCAATAGCTGGATAACCCAAATAAAACCTGTCAACTCCAAACATCCCTAAAAACACTGATAATAACAAGGCAGTTTCAAAGGAATGTCCATTTCTGAAATATAAAGATTTAAATTCTACTATCAATAGTTTTATAAAAATAGAAACAATATCTTGTATAAGAATTGTATTTACAACAGTTACAGTATGGTGAGAATCAGTGCCTTCACACAAGGGAGGGCAGAGGGGGCGTATGCCCAGGGGCGACACTTTAAGGGGGCGGCAACTATAACCTTAGTTCATATACCAGAAATTTTAGGAGAGTTGAAAGAAAAATAAAATTTTAAGCACAAATTGTGAACAAAAGGAATAATGAATTAAGATAGTAGAAGTTAACTTCTTATTTATTTACATTCAAACTGTTTTATAAAAATGTTTCACTTTTAATAGGCTCACAATTGTTTCATAAAAGTTTGGCTTATCTAGAATATTCTTAACACAAAATTGCATTTTTAAATTTCTTTAATAATCATAATAATTAACTAAGCGCAGGCACTAAACAAAGCAGTTACTGTATGCAAGGGGGCGTTGCTGAAACTTTTGCCCTGGGGCACTACATAGGCTTTTTCTCTCAATTGTTAAAAAATAATTTTAAAATATTATTCGTTTAAAAAGCTAAATCTGGGAAATAACTATAACTTAATTAGTGGACTTTCAAAGCAGCAACATTTCATTATCAACTGTTCATTATAATAATGATTGACCATTAGAAACAAAGGCCTATCATTGAATCAATTCTTGACTGCAGAATATTTAACATTAGGAACATAGTCCTATCATTGAATCAAGTCTTGACTGCAAGCTAGGCTTTTTTCACTTCAATGAATATAATATTTAGTAACCATACAATACTTGAACACTTCAGATTAATTTAATTATGCTGTTTACATGCAAGTGAAATATTCATACATTTTCTTTCATGTATTTCATTAAGGATAAAATTACTTTAATAATAAAACTTGATATTTTATGTATTAACATTATAACATATTCTTTAGACATTTCTAATAATTTAGAGAAGGGATTAACAATGTACTATATAGGTCAGGCGAAAAAAATATTAATTTTTTGTCCCTTTTAGTTTTATCTTCCAAACACATTCACTTACGTCCATTTACATGGTACAGGCATTTGAAATGTTCCATTATTCACCTGACCATCACACAATATACCTGGAGCTGTTTTACACCAAACTGAAACATATACATGGTACAGGATATAATCAAACTTGACAATTACAGAGAATTCTACAGCGACTAAAGCTTTTTAAAGTTATTGTTTATAATAATGTAGGGCAGTTTAAAGTTATTGTGTAGCCTATATTAATGTAGGGCAGTTAAAAGATATTCACAGCAAAAATTTCATCCTCATGTGGCATTTTCACCCCCCCCCTCTTTCTTTCCCAACATCGTTTCCCAACCTCCTTTTCAAAAATTGTTATAAAGTGACCAGCTGCCCTGTGAACATTATAGTTCTAATGTCAAAATGTACATTTTTTAGTAGGATGGTTAGTTGAAGACTTTAGTAGCCATTAGTTAAAATACCTTTTCATTGTGCATAACTATTTAAGTAGGTGTCTTTGGTACAGTACTTATATTTTAAATAGTCATTGAATTCTGAATATTGTCTTATGGGAAAATAATATGAATATCCCTGACCTGTATTTAGAGGCGAAAAAATCACTAGCCTATATACAGATCAAACATTTAAAAGGCTTATACAACACACACACCTTTAGTGTCAAGCATATTTATATATACAACACACACACTTTTAGTGTCAAGCATATTTATATATACAACACACACACCTTTAGTGTCAAGCATATTTATTCAAAGTAGTTTAAAAATAAAAATTATAATTTATGGAAAAAAAAAGGGGGGGGGGGGGGGTAAAGGAAGCTGGTTATCCTAACAGCTTAACTTGTACTACCCCAGCTGTCTAAACTATGCTTCCCCTATCTTGTAACATGTGGCACCTCATCAGTCTTACTTGTGGCACCCCAACAGTATAACCTATGCTACCCCAACAGTCTAGCCCAAAGGTCGGCAACCTTTTAATAATGGTGTGCCAAAGTAGGATTTCTAATTCACTCAGCATGCGAACATCATAAAAGTCATACTGATTTAGCACTCAATTCTTTGTAGAAGATACTTGAATAGCCTTTTTTTTTTTGGGGGGGGGGGGTCATCCACGTGTCAATGAAAATTGAAAGTCTGATATGCTTTCTGTAGGTTGCCGACCCCTGGTCTAACCTATGCTACCTTAACAGTGTACTAAGGAACAGATGAAGATAAAGGATGTCACATTAGCCGAATCATCATGGTTTAAACACAACTTTAATATGTTTGTTAATCTGTTGGTTAATCTGTTTGAATAACCTTTTTTTCCATCTGATGGAACAAAAACATAATTAAGAAGAACACTGATAATAAGGTGAATAAACAATTTTAAAAAGGCGACCATTAAATGATCAATGACTGAAGCACTGTTACATACCATTTACAAATGTTACAAACCATTAACAAACTGTTACAAACCATTAACAAACTTACAAACCATTAACAAACTGTTACATACCATTAAAAAATGTTACATACAATTAACAAATTGTTACATACCATTAACAAACTGTTTTTCTTTCAAACATCCTAAAGGTTGTTGTGTATCAGGGTCAATTTCAGGATTAGAACATAAATATCTACACAAGGAGTCATGGAATTTTGTACATATATTTTTTACCACAGCAGAAAAGTTGTTTTTTTTTTTATATTGAAGCAAAAATTAAATAAATCATTAAGTTTTTTTTATCAATTGAATGGTCATGATTAATGATTTATGTTGCATGCATATTTTTAGGTTGCCAATAAAATATTTATATTTTGCCAATAAAATATTTTGATGCTGCCTATTATATATTGCCTACTTATTTAAAGTATTTTACAAATGGAAAACAAATGGGAAAAAATTGTTTCATTCGTAAAAGTTTTTAAAAATGAAAATAAAAAGAAGCGGCATGCCCCCTCTGTAAACATCAAAATGAAACAGTTGCCCATCACCCTTTTGACTGTCCGTCACTGCAGGACATACAAAATGTCTAAGTAAAGTACCAGTCGGACCGAGTTGATCCATAGGTCCGATGAAGCAGCGTTCACCAGTTTCTGTGGCCACGGCATACTAGGTGATTGAGCTGGGTAGACTCAGGGACACCCTCCAGACCCGGGAAAAATCCTAGCCTGCACCAGGATTCGAACCCGGGACCTTCGGCACGCCAGTCGAACGCGCTTTCGCTCGGCTACCATGCCCCTTACAAAATGTCTACCTCCCCAAAACACCAAATCTCTCGAACACTCTATATTCAAACTATAAACAGCTACTAAAAGTCTAAAATTTCTACACCATAACCTCTAGCCGAAGGACAAGTGCCCAGATGGCTGCTAAATCAGAGTGATGATGGTGAAAAAATCATTTCTCAAATATCAAAACTAGTCTTTTTTTGCTGTATGTTAGCATTTCTCCCTATCGAGTTTAATGCTAGTTAACATTAACATCTATTGAAGAAGTTTGGAAAATACATCTTTATTCAAATGGGACCCCTAAGAAATATAAAAGAGACTGGCTTAGCATATATATATCACCAGTCCCTCACCAGCGTCTCTCCTCAAGTTGGATTACTACGGCATAAGAGGTCAGACCAAAAGATGGGTTGAAAACTTCCTCTTTGTCCACACTCAATGGGTCATCGTAGAATGTGAGAGTTTCTGCATTGGGCCAGTCATTTCTGGAGTTCCTCAGGGCTCGGTACTTGGGCCCATACTGTTCTTGATCTTCGTAAATGACTTGGGAGACGGGATCCACACCAGGGTACGACTCTTTGCAGATGATACCACCTTGTATTCTCACATCGAGAGCCCAAATGATGCAATCCATCTACAGGATGACCTCAATAAGTTGGATACCTGGGAATCATCACTGAAGGGTTGGACTAGATACAATGAAAGATACTAGACAATGAAAGTCTGACTTGAGTTTATAACTCTTGCTTGTATGCCCAATGTATGCTATAAAATATTAAAAGTAGTAATGCACACTTTTGATCCCAGAGCATTCACAATCCAATTACCGTACCCTTAAATCCTTAAATTTGTGGGCTTTATCCTCGAGTCTAATGGGGTCTCCACAGTACCATGAAGAAGCCTTATTTACTTATAAAACTTATAAACCATAAAGTAGATAGGCCTAGAGACATAGATGATAAAAAAAAACACTAGCCCCCCTAATTAGAAATTACATGACTTGTGTTAAAGTTTTTGCTTAGGAGTTATGAACAGCTTACGGCTACGGTCAATATTTAATATTATAATGGTTAAGTCTAAACTAAAGTCACAAAATAGTATAACTAAACGTTGTTGTTATTTTTTTTAAAGGATACTGGCCTAGCAACAGTTCGCTACACTTTTTCGAACCAACATTGTTATCAAATTGTTTTTCAATTTCAGCCACCACAAATAAAAATTGTGACAACAATGATCCGAAATATACCAATTTAAATATGGAAGAGGGTAAACAGTTCAATGTATTCATATCTAATACTATAATATAAAATATAGGCTACTAACTAATGGCTAATGCAATGCTAAGCCTAAGGCTAATGGCACTAAATTCCTAATGACCTAATGCTGATACTGATACTCATACTAACATACTTCATACTGTGTGATAAATGATCGAACCGATGGCCGATGAACATGTTTAATACTTGACGTCTTAGACTATGTTATGTTAAATCGAGTGTATGATTATAAGAAAATAAATGGTATAGGCCTACACATAACTTTAAGGTTATAATTCGTTATAATTACAAAATAACACACATCTCTATTACACCTGACGAAAGATTTTAAACGAAAGCATTATTATTATTTTGCTAGTTAAGTTTTTCCGATGCATACAATTGCTATTTTTAAACACGCCAGTGATTTAATAAAAAGTAGGATCGCTCTTAGGAAAAAAAATACAAGTGTTAACTGAGCCAAATGTTTTCAATTAAAAATGACAATTTGTAAGTTTAAACCTCTCCAACTTACTTTGGCTCTTATAAAACCAGATATTGTAGCTAATCCACAAGCATTATATGTAAGTATGCGTATTTGTAGAACCTATATTTTTTAAACAAAAATATATAGATCTAGAGTCTAGTAGTAGTAGTAGGTTAGTTACGTAGTTAGTAGGCTACTTACTTACTTAGTGTCTTAGTAGGTCATTGATTTAATTTTGACTGTCACTTGTGCAATTTCAATTATTAATATTAAATTAATATAATAATAATATTATAATATAATATTAGGGCTATTATATTATTATTATCATTGGTCACTAATTCATCTCTTCAGTTGCAATAAGTAAGTCAAAACACAGTAATTAGTGGCAGTTGTCTAAATTCTTATTTTTTTAGTTTAAATTTTATTAAATTTTAAATGTTAGTTTAAATGTCATTAAAAGTTACTGTAAGTAAAAGTAAGCCTTACTGGCCCTTACAGTTACAGGCCCAACTGTGCCTTATACTTTTACACTTAGTTAAAATAAAGTTAGTTATTAAGTGACTTATGCCAAAAAGCTTACTAATTATTAAACCTTGATATTAATTAGGCTAATGAGCTAATGATATTAATTTAATTTAATATACTAATGAATAACAAATGAGAAATAGTTTGATAAAATATAAATATATTTTAATATTTTATAAAATAACATAAAAGATTAGTCTATTTATCATGTTATTATATATATTATTTAAACAGAATATAACAAGGATGATTTTGGAAAACGGATTTTATTTCATTGAGTCTAAAAGACTACGACTTACAACCGCTCAAGCAGAAGAGTTTTATGTGCAACACAAAGGCAAGATAAACATTATTTATTGACTTTGAGTGACTAGATATTTACTTACAACCACACTCCCCCTGTCATTGAGTCACACCAGTACTGATTGATGGCTAACTGACATTTATCGGGAAAAGTAAAGGCTGTTTACATTCTGCTTGCCACACTATTCCCTTCTGTGCAGTATCAGCAGAAACTGATGAGCGTTGATTCACTAGCAGAGATAGTTTTTTTTTTATTGGACATGATGGCCTTACAGTAGCATTTAAGTTAGCCAATTGAAGGTATCAGGCTGGAATTAAAGTACACACCCTCTCCCTCTGATTTGGAAGGCTTCCTTTAAATTTAAGTGTTGTGGATACCTGACACTTGTTGGGTGGCTAGGCGTAGGGCTTGCCTAACAACACTGGTGAACAGTGCCTCACTTGTGAACAGTGCCTCACCGGTGAACAGTGCCTCACCAGTGAACACTGCCTCACAGGTGAACACTGCCTCACTGGTGAACAGTGCCTCACAGGTGAACAGTGCCTCACTTGTGAATCTTGTCTCACTGGTGAACAGTGCCTCACTTGTGAATCTTGTCTCACTAGTGAACAGTGCCTTACTTGTGAACACTACCTTACTTGGGAACACTGCCTCATTTGTAAACACTGCTTCACCGGTGAACACTGCCTCACTTGTGAACACTTCCTCAACAGCCATAGGGACCAACTGGTCTGTAAGGGAAAATATTTTTGTTACTGCCTCCCCCGCCTCCCAAACCTTCTTACCTCATCTTATCTTATACATTACAGACGCTCCTTCTATAAAGAAGATTATTGCGTCCTACGCTCATCCGTGGTCCGAGTCTAGTCTTGCATTTTTATTGATGTTTTAATTGATGTTAAGTTACTGGTTTTCCTTCACTATATGACAACCTATTTAATTGTGAATCAACTGCTTTCTCTGCTATATGGATGATCCTAATTGTAAAGATGATCCTAACTGTTTGGATGAACTCGTTGATCCTATAGTATTGAATTTGTTAAATGTTATTATTGTTTTTTGTCTTTTTTTGTTTCAGGGAAATTTTTTCAAAATAGATTAGTCTCTTTTATGAGCAGGTAAAAATTTCTATTTTTTTTTTGTTTGTGTATAATTTTAAAGTAGTTTAGTTTTAGTCATGTTGTAAAAATGTAAAAGTGTACTTTATTTATAATAAAAAAATAATTTGCAATAGTAATTCAGCATTTGATAAAATGTCTATTCATTTCATAGATAGTTGTAGCTTCAATATTCTTTTCATAGATATATAGTTCTTTTGTCTTAACATGCAGGATATAAAGAAATCATTTATAGCAGAATAAATCCAATGATTAATAACATTTAAAGTTATTAAATATTTAAATAGGTAGGCCTACTTATTAACTGTCACTTTTAAAAGGTGGTGGTCCATCTTGTTCAGTGTCATTAAGAAAAAAGTTGTTATATAACTTTATGTTGTCTAGTAAACAAATATTGCAAACAGCCGAATATGTTCACCTTGGCTTATCACAGTGTTTTATTTTATTATTGTTTTTTTGGTTGTTGTTTGCAGTGGACCTTTGTGGAGTTGTATTCTATGTGGAGATGATGCAATCAGTAAATGGAGAAAGTTGATGGGACCAACTAAAGTACTCAAGTAAAAGTGAATCAATTATTTGATTTGAATGCAATGTGATAAAGAAGAATTGAAGTAAAAGTGAATCAATTTTTTGATTTGAAAGCAATGTGATAAAGAAGAATTGAAGTAAAAGTGAATCAATTATTTGATTTGAAAGCAATGTGATAAAGAAGAATTGAAGTAAAAGTGAATCAATTATTTGATTTGAAAGCAATGTGATAAAGAAGAATTGAAGTAAAAGTGAATCAATTATTTGAATTGAAAGCAATGTGATAAAGAAGAATTGAAGTAAAAGTGAATCAATTATTTTATTTGAAAGCAATGTGATAAAGAAGAATTCTTTTTTTTTTATAATGCAGAAAATATTTTACATAGAAAAATGTAACTCAGTAAAAAAAATTATTATTTTCTACCACTATGGGTTGGTTTATGTTGTATAGAGTTATTGTTCTTGTTCAGCCATATATATTTTATACATATTCTTTTTTATAGAAATTATTTTGTGTAACATAATTCAGAAAAACTTAAAGAATAATGATTTAGGCTTTAATTGATAAAATTAATGTACCATTGTCATGTCATCGTCATATAGTCATGTATCAATCTCATCCGTTTTATTTTAATTGGTTTTTTTTCATGTTGTTTTTTTCTTTATAGAACAATTTATGATGAGCCTTTAAGTATCAGGGGACTGTATGGCCTGACAGATACAAGAAACTGTACTCATGGTTCAGGTATAAAGCAATGTTGTGGTCGATGTATCAAGTTTGGATTTTGTTTACATTGACATATAGTTTTTGTAGTTCTTATTAAGGATGTTAAATGAAAACCAGAATTCCGGATTTAGATTTTGAAACAGAAAAATGGTTTTGATGTTTAAAACTAGGCTAGAAGATAATCATTTATTTCAAATGGTACACGATTATATTATTTCTTATGGAAATGTTTTCAAAAAATCATGCTGGATTCGCACAAAACAATTCTTGAAATGCCTTGCTAACTCTAATTAGTTTTAGATATTGTTTTACTTTTGTGCGATCCCCTTTGATGTACGCAATGAAGACGCAAAACTATATTTTCCCTGTGACCCTGAACAATAGGGCTATACACTTTATTATTTATTATTAAAGAAACTATTAAATACACATTATTTTCATTTGTTCTACGTGAAACATTTTTAAATAGATCAATACATTATAATACAAGTCTAGGTCCGCGGTGTGTTGTTAATACAATATGTCATTCATATTAGATTGAAGTTTATTCAAATATTTTAGTGGAATAAAAAACAATTTAAAGTTGGCATGCTTGTGTTTCTTAATATTATGGTCAACGATAATCAGAAATTTGATTATCACTATTGAAGGCTACTATCGGTTTTAATCAATTAGTCCAGATTTATTAGTTTTAAGGAACTTTATGGTAAAGTGTAAAAAATCATATTGTATTCCCACAAATTAACCAATTAAATGCCCTGAAAACACTAATTAAGTTTGAACTATTTTTCAAATATACCTATCAAACTAAGACATTTGGCTTTTGGCCCTGTGACATTCTGGGAAGGGAGGGGGTAAATCAAACCAGATTTAGAGAACCAAAAACCAGTTTTGAAAAAACAAAAAGGTATTAACATCTCTAGTTCTTATTATGTTCATTTTTATTTCAGACTCTGAAGAAAATGCTGAACGAGAAATCCAATTTTTCTTCCCAGAATTCAACCAGAAAAAGTGGTATGAAACTGAACATGAGTATTTTAGAAAAGATCTAGTAGAATTCGACCTTCACAGACACAAGCATGTTGTAACTTCAGACATAGGCATGTGTTGAAATATTTGATTGGTTTAGTTCAATGGATGATGTAGCTGAGAACATGTAATGTAGAAAGTATGATGAAACATTTCTTGACATTATTCCACGTAACAATTTAGAAAGTGATTCATTGTTGACCATGTAACTGCTGTATTTATTTTTCAAAAATTTGGATGTAGGTTTGACTGTTTTATTTTGTTACTTGTGTTTGAAAAAGTCAAATGTTTTTTTCACTATAAACTAAAGATAATAAAAATGTGCAATTTTGTGTTTATATATTTTCAGTTTAAGAAATAAAAAAATGTATTTGGTTATTTGATATTTGTATGATATATTGTTAGCAAGATAGCATCATTTTACTAGATTTCATGCAGGTTTTTGAAAAAGTATTTAAAATTTAAAGATTAACTACCAGAAGTTAAAAGCAGTTATTGATATTGTTAGAATGAACAAAATTGTTTGGTGACGAAATTATAGATTTGACAGTTTATGGACTTGTGTAACACTATTTATTAATTGATGTTAGTGAAATAGTTAAAATATACTAATGAAAATACACAAAACTGAATAACAATATACTATTGGTTGTTGGATACTTAAGACTTGTATTTGTATATTGGAAAATAAAATAAATGCTTATATTTATGTATTCCTCCAATACAACCGCTGCTTTTTAAAGTATCTTACATTCAGACCATGTTGGTGCATGGGGAAGAAAAGAAGCACCCTCAAGTTCTCTTGGCCAGAGCATACAAGAGAATGGTGTGGCCAGCACAATGCCCAGCCATTTTTACTTTTCCTCAACTAGTGTTGGGTACCCAGCAGCGCCTTATGTTGTAACACAGTAAAAATAGAATTCAGATTATATTATATAGGAAATAATTATCAGGCAGTAAAGTTTACAGCATATTATCCTAACTTTGAAATAAAGTGTTTATTTTTGTGAAATATATGGGGTGTGTTTGTATGTGTATTTTTACTGAATTAGATCAGTATTAAACAAATACAAAATACATATTTTGTTTTCATTATAAGTAAAACAACATTGATTAGTGACACAATTCTAAAATGATTAAGTTGCTCATTCAAGATTATTTTAAACAACAAACAAGATTTTTTTTAATTAGAAAAATTACTTTGTTTTAATGAACTTTTAAGTTTCTTGAAAATATCTTATTCTTAAAATTCATCATGTTGTAGCTAAAAAATAAATTAATGATGTTGTAGTTAAAAAATAAATTAATGATGTTGTAGTTAAAAAATAAATTAATGATGTTGTAGTTAAAAAATAAATTAATGATGTTGTAGTTACAAAATAAATGAATGATGTTGTAGCTAAAAAAAAAATTAATGATGTTTTTGTTAAAAAATAAATGAATGATGTTGTAGTTAAAAAATAAATTAATGATGTTGTAGTTAAAAAATAAATGAATGATGTTGTAGTTAAAAAATAAATTAATGATGTTGTAGTTAAAAAATAAATTAATGATGTTGTAGTTAAAAAAAAAATTAATGATGTTGTAGTTAAAAAATAAATTAATGATGTTGTAGTTAAAAAATAAATTAATGATGTTGTAACAAAAACAAGCACAAGTCTACTTTCTGATTATGTACATTGAGCAAACTTGGACTCTTATTATACATCAAACTATGTGAATACCAAACTCAAATGTTTCAGTGGGGGCTGTTGTATGTTTACATTTTTCATTATTGAAAAGAGTTTAGAAAAATATGATGGATTGGTAAATACATAGTAAAAAGTATCCCAGAACTCCAGACACCAGTGCAGCAAGAGACGTATTGAATGCCATCCTGGAATATATATTGGCTTGATGAATATTGCCTGCTGATTTCTCAATACAACACTGAGGATGATACATATCAAATATTGCTTCATTACAACACTGAGGATGATACATCAAATATTGCTTCATTACAACACTGAGGATGAAACATATCAAATATTGCTTCATTACAACACTGAGGATGAAACATATCAAATATTGCTTCAGTCCGTTTATAATTTAAACTCAGCCATTGTTTAAACTTATATTAAATAGATTAGTGCAAACATTGCAGTAAGCAATGAATTCATACTTTAAATTAAAAAGGATTTTCTTAGTCAATCTTGTCAATCTTTTTGCTGATAATAACACTTTTTAGTTGCTAAATAGATACTGTGCTAATTAAATATGGTGCTGGAAATATGATGTTTCAAATAGGCTACCCGGTAGCTAAAAAAAATTAAATATTTAAACATGTTTTTTTTTTATCTTAACCACTAGATACAAGATGTTAAGATCTATGTTGGATGTATGTATGATATAAAGAAATTAAGTGAATTTCATTTTAAAAAATCTGAATTTCATTTTAAAAAATCTATGTTTCTAATTAGCCACATGTGTTTGTTAAGATTTCTTCATTTGTTTTCCTTATACATTTGTTGGCTTATGTTTTCATTTTCGAGGTATTGTTGTTTTGGTTTTAAATTATGTCACATATTGGTGAGTCACTCCAAAATACCAGAAGTTCTTTAATTCAATGCCTTTGAAAAACTGCATAGAAATGAAATCTTTCATTGATATAAACATATAAATGTACTAACCATGTTAGAGTAATAAATGGCCACAAGACCAACTGGCCAACAGAATAAGCATGAGAGAAATGCCAGAGCTTGATAATCTGATTTGCCAGGATGGTCAGAAAGTGTATTTGGAATTCCTTGCAGGCACTGTAATAATTTAGTTTACTAAATGAAAATCTACAAACATCTTTCTATGAGAGAAGGAATGAGGGGAGGGACCAAGTTACTGACATTGGTTTTGAACAAAAGATGATAATGTTATATATAGCATAGTAGTGTCAAGCAGTAGATGTTTAGTAGGTGGAAGGCTGGCTGACAGGGCCATAGTAATAGGGCGTCAGAGAGCAGGGAGCATTAACAGTTGTTTTCTTCCCATAATGCCCCACTGGCTTAGAATTATCAATTAAAAATAATGCCAGATGATTAGCTACACACACAGTCAAAGACTATCATTTATCTAGGTTAGTATTGTACTATTAATATAAGATTAGATATACAATATAAAACCAGATAAACAATATACTATTATAGTACACAGCCAATATAAGACTAAAACCCAGTTACGTTTTTATACAGGGACTTTTATAAAGCCTCATTCACCATGTTATCCCACCAATTTGTTATTAGTGTACACCCACTTAGAGCAATGAATGAATTTTAGGGCCTACCCCAGACGTCAATGTACAGCAAAGGTTGGATTCAGCTGCACGTTTGCACCATGGCAAAGTCTTCTTATAGAAAATTGTCCTGGTCGCCCCTGCCCACGATAAGCACTTGCTTTATTTTAGTTAACAATTGATCCTGCCCTGCATTTAGTACATACAATGAAAACAAACCATGGATTGAAGTGTTGAGCCATTCTCTTCTCTCTTTTTATTCAGTAATAGTTGAGTTTGTGGTTTAAAAGATCTGTACCCTGTAGGTGTGTCTACCATTGAATCAACACATTCATTGTAGGCTGGAGGCTCTACCGATGATGATATACACATTCAACAATTAACATTACACCATTTGTACAAAGTCCTATAAATGATTTTTTTTTATTACTGTATAAACTCTTAGCTTCTGTGCCTTCTCATTGAGGGCAGTATTTTTTATAAACTAAAAAACTAATATATTTTCATTAACTAATCGAGTTTATACAGTATACTTTAGTTCTATAAAATGACTAAAAAAATTTGATAATAGATAATTATCAAAATATAGTTTTAATGCCAATTTTTTCTAGAGTTTTTCCACAATGGTCTAATTATATACCGTTATTAACTGCAAATCTATGATATTAGTTTTAAAACACGGTTCCACTCAATACTAAATACAAATTCAGTTGAATAAAGAATTAAATTTAAGTAAAACTTCCATTTAATTCTTTACTTGACTGCGCTCATCCACAAAAGAAAAAGCATCATTAATAAGAACAAATATTAACAAGAAGAAAAGGCATCAACAATAATACCAAACATCAAAATCTATAAAAAGACCAAACACTAACAAGAAGACCGAACATAACAAGAAGACCAAACATCTATTATAGGACCAAACATAACAAAAAGATCAAAAACTAAGAAGAAGACCAAACATAACAAGAAGACCAAACATCTATAAGAAGACCAAACACTAACAAGAAGACCAAACATAACACCAAACACTAACAAGAGGACCACACATAACAAGAAGACTAAACATTAACAAGAAGACCAAACATAACAAAAAGACCAACCTTCAACAAGAAGACCAAACATCAACAAGAAGACCAAACATAACACAAAGACCAAACACTAACAAGAAGACCAACCACTAACAAGTAGACCAAACATAACAAAAAGACCAAACATCAACAAGAAGACCAAACATCAACAAGAAGAACAAACATAACACAAAGACCAAACACTAACAAGAAGACCAACCACTAACAAGAAGACCAAACATAACAAAAAGACCAACCATCAACAAGAAGACCAAACATAACACAGAGACCAAACACTAACAAGAAGACCAAACATAACAAAAAAACCTAACACTAAGAAGAAGACCAAACACTAACAAGAAGACCAAACATAACAAAAAGACCAAACATCTATAAGATGACCAAATACTAACAAGAAGACCAAACATAACAAGAAGACCAAACATAACAAGAAGACCAAACACTAACAAGAAGACCAAACATACCAAGAAGACCAAACACTAATAAGAAGATCAAACACTAACAAGAAGACCAAACACTAACAAGAAGACCAAACACTAACAAGAAGACCAAACATCTATAAGATGACCAAACACTAACAAGAAGACCAAACATACCAAGAAGACCAACATACCAAGAAAACCAAACATCAACAAGAAGACCAAACACTAACAAGAAGACCAAACACTATCAAGAAGACCAAACACTAACAAGAAGACCAAACATCTATAAGAAGACCAAACACTAACAAGAAGACCAAACATAATGTTATAAGAAGACCAAACATAACAAGAAGACCAAACACTAACAAGAAGACCAAACATACCAAGAAGAACAAACATACCAAGAAGACCAAACACTAATAAGAAGATCAAACACTAACAAGAAGACCAAACATAATGTTATAAGAAGACCAATTATAACAAAAAGACCAAACATCTATAAGAAGACCAAACATTAACAAGAAGACCAAACATAACAAGAAGACCAAACATACCAAGAAGACCAAACATAACAAGAAGACCAAACATACCAAGAAGACCAACACTAACAAGAAGACCAAACATCTATAAGAAGAGCAAACACTCACAAGAGGACCAAACATAACAAGAAGACCAAGCATTAATAAGAAGACCAAACTTCAACAAAAGGAGCAAACAGCAACAAGAAGACAAATCAGACCAACAAGAAGAAATGGCAACAAGAATAACGAGCAGCAACAAGAAGAACAACAGACGTTTAGACAACTGACATATTGTTGAAAGTTTAAAACAACTAACCATTATAAGTCATGAACAGAGTTTCATTTGGACTCCAAGGTGGTGGCGCTGCAGTATACTGAGGAATTTCTACATGTTTATATAAGTCTGATGTTTTTATAATCATTGAATTCTGAGCATTTGGCAAAATTTGTTGCCTGAATCCTGGATACATTTGATTTTTACAGATCACAGCTACACCTTCTGTCTCATTGACTGACTGAGAAACTGGAGGGGACGATTTCTTGCCTTTGGCATGACTTCTCTCTAAATGATGTATATACTGACGCCAGTTATCATATTGTAATTTACTAACTTGTTGGTGGCATGTAGACCTATTAGAGAATAAGAAATGCTCTGGAAATCTGGACAAGGCTTGTGCACTCAGAAGGCATTCTCTTGATGATCGTGTGCCAAGCTCAAGATTGCTTGCAGCTGATGTTGATTGGGTGGAAACATCCAAACTATGCACAGCTTCCGTTGATTGGTAAGTACACTTAGTTGTTTGTGTAAAAGTATCCTGTTTATTTATTGCTGCTTCTGTAAACACATCCGAGTTGGGTAATCTCACTTGTAATTGTTGAACTGTAGCAGGTGTTGCAGGATCTTGCTGCTTCTCTTCTATGGAACTCATCTTTTGATGGTGTTTTCATGAAGCACGGGTGTATTAAAAGCTAAAAGGGTATCAGGGTTATGATCAGAGAAAATGTAATTACAAAGTTATAAAAATTACAAAGTTCACATTTAAAAGAAATAAATGAGAAATCAACATGGAAAATCATATATAGCCTATATATAAGATGAATATAAGAATACTCAGTGTTGGTGGAAGATGTTGCATAATTGAAAGTGATGAGATGACGAATGTGAAAAAAAAATGTAATGCGTGACTTGCTTGGTGAACTTAAGCTTAGTGACTTATTGTATGCAACTATATTTAAAACTTTATGTTTGAATGACCGTGTCACATTTGAGTAAAAGAGGTAGGCATATATATATATATATATATATATATATATATATATATATATATATATATATATATACATTTATATACATATATATATATATGGCATCCTTCCATCCTCATGGCGCAGTCTCCTTTCTCTCTGCCTCTCGCCTTTCTCCTGGCTCGTTTCTCTTCGCTTCTTTCTGTGAGGGTGGCTTCTGCAGCTTGAGTGCCCTCGCGCACCTTTGACCGCCAGGAGGTGCGTTCCTCAGCATGGCTCTTCCACGTGTTGGGCTCAATGCGTGCCAGTAATAAGTCTTTTTTGCCAACGTCTTTGAACCGCAGGCAAGAGCGAGCCCTCTTTCTTGTACCGGCTGCCAGCTCTCCATACAGTAGGGCTCTTGGGATGCGCTCCGCACCCATCCTGTGGACATGGCCTATCCATCGCAGTTATATATATATATAGTTATATATAATATATATATAGTTTCTGTTCGGAATCAGTTTCTTTACTTAAATAATGACATGTTAGTACATACGCAAATGACATGTTAGAACATACGCAAATGACATGTTAGTACATACACAAATGACATGTTGGTACGAACACAAATAACATGTTAGTACGAACACAAATGGCATGTTAGTACGAACACAAATGGCATGTTAGTATGAACACAAACTTTAATGGCATGTTAGTAGGCCTACGAACACAAATGGCATGTTAGTACGAACACAAATGGCATGTTAGTACGAACACAAATGGCATGTTAGTATGAACACAAATGGCATGTTAGTATGAACACAAATGGCATGTTAGTACGTACACAAATGACATGTTAGTACGAACACAAATGGCATGTTAGTATGAACACAAATGACATGTTAGTACGTACACAAATGAGATGTTAGTATGAACACAAATGACATGTTAGTACGAACACAAATGGCATGTTAGTATGAACACAAATGACATGTTAGTATGAACACAAATGGCATGTTAGTACGAACACAAATGGCATGTTAGTATGAACACAAATTTTAATGGCATGTTAGTACGAACACAAATGGCATGTTAGTACGAACACAAATGGCATGTTAGTACGAACACAAATGCCATGTTAGTACGTACACAAATGACATGTTAGTACGAACACAAATGGCATGTTAGTACGAACACAAATGGCATGTTAGTATGAACACAAATGGCATGTTAGTATGAACACAAATGGCATGTTAGTACGTACACAAATGACATGTTAGTACGAACACAAATGGCATGTTAGTATGAACACAAATGACATGTTAGTACGTACACAAATGATATGTTAGTATGAACACAAATGACATGTTAGTACGAACACAAATGGCATGTTAGTATGAACACAAATGACATGTTAGTATGAACACAAATGGCATGTTAGTACGAACACAAATGGCATGTTAGTATGAACACAAATTTTAATGGCATGTTAGTACGAACACAAATGGCATGTTAGTACGAACACAAATGGCATGTTAGTACGTACACAAATGACATGTTAGTACGAACACAAATGGCATGTTAGTATGAACACAAATGACATGTTAGTACGTACACAAATGACATGTTAGTACGAACACAAATGGCATGTTAGTATGAACACAAATTTTAATGGCATGTTAGTACGAACACAAATGGCATGTTAGTACGTACACAAATGACATGTTAGTACGAACACAAATGGCATGTTAGTATGAACACAAATGGCATGTTAGTACGTACACAAATGACATGTTAGTACGTACACAAATGACATGTTAGTACGAACACAAATGGCATGTTAGTATGAACACAAATGACATGTTAGTATGAACACAAATGGCATGTTAGTACGTACACAAATGGCATGTTAGTACGTACACAACTGGCATGTTAGTACGAACACAAATGCCATGTTAGTACGTACACAAATGACATGTTAGTACGTACACAAATAGGCCCTACATGTTAACTTCTGATACCATGCGTCTCAAAAAATCAGACCGCTTTTGCAAATATTTCTGGTGCTGAGATTTTAACAAAGCAAAGTCACTTACATATTGTACGTAAACCAAACATGTGATGAATGTTCGAAATTCGTTGTTTTGTCAAGGTGGATCGTACATAAATGATAATTGAATTTTTATTGTTGGGCAGCTATTGCGACAGTGTTATCAGAAATCTCCGATGTTCATTTTCTAACAGTGTCGTTTGATTGGAAAATATAATCAATATGCTTATTCGATGGCTTTTCGCGTTGAACACCCCTCCCCCCCCCCCCCCAAGCACATTTTGAAATGATACATTTACATAAAATTAGTTTTAACAATTCTTTGACACGTCACTGGCCTTGGTTTGTTATTGATTTCTTGCGGTAGCAAATATTTTCATTAATATTTTGTAAATACAAAACAATCCTATGTCTAACTCTCTAGAACACAAAAGAAACTATATTATGTAGGCCTAGTTTAACTGGCACATCCAACTTTATTTACGTCAAAAAAATTCCAAATTTAAACCGTTTCATGTTTGCTATTTCTGCACAGTCTAGCTAGATATTCCGTGGGATCAACGACCAGACCACCAGATAGCTCGGGCAAGTAGCCTAATCACTTCACGGTCCCTATGAAATCGTTTCGCGGTCCCCAATAGGACCACAAACCCCAGTTTGAGAACCACTGATTGAGCCTATTTCTTTCCTGAAAAAAAAAATGATATTGATACTAATAGCTGGGAGAGCCTGATTACTAATTGCTCATTATGGAGCAGCGAAATAACTACCGGAGCAGTGGCTTATAAATAATATTTTTTTAAAAGACGAAACAATGCATGACCAAAAAAAAGGTCGCAAATAGAACATTTCCGGTCTTATTCGATCATTTTCTTCGAAACATGTCTGTGTGCTACGTTACTGGTTGTACGAAAATATGTAGGCTATAGAATTTGATTTGATTTTTTTTCTAAAAGATGGCGCCAAAAGAAAACGATGGATTGTGAATGTCAGATTTGAAGAATCACCTATTTTTAATCCCAAACTAATTGCTTGATGCAAAAGAATTTTCGTGTTGTTGTTTTTTATAAATCTCCGCATTGTGTTTTTTAATTACCAAGGACACAACTCTTGACTAACTTATTTTATAAACAAAAGCTACATTTAGCCTAACGCAACTAGCACTTTGAGTATTAATTATCGCCGACTCAATTTTGATGTTAAAAACGGATTCCTCATAATTGATCTTGTAGCCGTTGTATATTTCTAAAAGACCAGAACTGGCTGTCGATGTTGAAATCAATTGTCAAACACCACCAAAAGCATGTTTTTTGTTTACGAAAATGGTAGTAAATTTCACCGGAAGTTCACGATCATTACAGTTCAAAAGGTCACACCTAATTAAGACTACTTGTCAATACCAGGGCCAGAAACTCCCTCTCCCATTACACCGATGCCCACAGTGTGACAGGCAACTTCCGGGCTCGGATTGAACTCATCAGTCACCTCCGGACACACTATTAGAAAACCTGATGACATTTGGGTGGTCTTCATCAATTACAATAGACAAACAAGAAACAACATAATGGGTGATATGATATCAAGAATTGTTCAATCTTATCTTATATATTATATATTAAAGACACCCCGGTAATGACGCTCCTTCTATAAAGAAGATTATTGGGTCCAACGCTCATCCGTGGTCCGAGTCTAGTCCTGCATCTTTATTAATATTTTAAATGATGATAAGTTACTGGTTTTCTGGTCAGTTCAGGCAACCCATTCCATGCCAGAATTCCACTCGGGAAGAAAGAGTACTTATCCTACTTATATGCATTTGTTCTCGCATAAGGGATAAGGAAAGTGTTTTTGTTTATCTGAGCATTGCAACAGGTTGTTATTGGGCCGTATTTCTAAATTCACTCAAACATTTACCTGAACATTTACATTTTAGTATACCTACAAGAAACAATTCAAAGATGTCATTTGAACATTGTGAATCTATTCGAAACATAAAGTAAAGGAAATCCGCCTGTTTTATGTCATGGTGAATAACTCTATTCATTTAGAATTGAAAAAAGGTTCAGAAAAAGCATACAGAACAATTATGTCAATATAAAGATGTTTATTACAAGGATAATGTTGTGATTAGATAAATATGGCCTATAGATGTATGCAAGTAAAATTATAAACTACAACTAATTACAGTTTACCCTAAATTTGAAGGAATGGACGGTAGTGTCAAGTGTCGTTTCGATCAAGATAAGATATTCTACTAATTTCTTATATGTTCATCATTATAGTATTGAATGTCTATAATTGTATCGATTATCTATTATCATAAAAGTATAGGCACCGTTTGTTTAATTTAAAGAAATCACTATAGCTTTGTGTAATGTTTTGGCAACTACGAAAAATTTTATCGAATCAACATTGTAGATGTCACAGAACTATAGACGAGCTGCCAGCCTGATATCATTCTGCACGTGCTGATGTACGAGTTGTTGAAGACTTTTGTCTTAGGATGAAATCATAGATGAAAGGAAACAAACTTAAAATTGTATGATACAATTATGTATATTCTGACGCCAGTTTTGAAAGGTTTAGCTTTAACTGATCAGTGCAGGTGCCCCTGATGTCCTTTTTCACAACGTGGGAGTCTTGGCTTTTTCATTGACATCATCATCATCATCAGTCCCATGACCGTTGTGCGTTGGGGGGAGCGAATGGACACCTCAGCAGACAACTTTCTCCACTTTTGCCTATCGTGAGCGGTTGTCAATAGTTGAGTAAAGTCTCAAATAGTTTCTGAAATCAGTTCTGTAATTAGAGCATGTAGCGTACATCAACGTGATCAGCCACGTCATTGGTCTAACAAGAAAACCAATGCTGTTGTACTGTTTCTATCACTATGTGTAGGTTCAATTATCGTTACAGTTGATTGTATGGTCTGCCTAAGAGCCAGCTTGGGAGATTTCAGAGGGAACAAAACACTGCAGCACACATTCTATGATTTATAAAGAACATTCTCACCACATTAACTTGGTTTTTAAAGATCTTCACTTGCACCCTGTTATTAAAAACATAGGTAATACATTTCTGTTAAGGCTGTATGGATGGCATTTGGCCTTTCTATCTCCGAGAGATAATTCCAAAACCCTGTGTCATCAAAGGGCCAGCACTCCCAGTCAAAGTCTGTACTCAGAGTCCCCATTATACAAGTCTACAGAAAGCCCATTGCATCTGTGGCGCCTTAAGTTACGTAACAGTCTTAGACAATGAGGGATTCTAAAACAAAGAGTCTTAGAAAGAGTCTAAAGACCCAGTGTGTTTATACCTACTTCCCCACCCCTCCACCTCTGTTAACTTAGTCGTGGAAATACCTCTATATAGTACTGAACATGCTACAGTTGATAATAAACGGCGCGAATTATAGTGCCAGTACTTATCCAATTATTATAAAACAATTACTTACAGAACACAAGATCAAACAAAAACCAAACAAAGGATATAATTTTAGAATCAAAAACCTAACATTTATTAAAATTGTAATTGCATTGTACATTTCTATAAAGCTAAGATTGTTTTCGTAATATATTGATAATTTCTTTTGTCATGTAAGAAAATATTATAAAAGCAAGCCAGGAGAGTACGAGTCCTATTGGTAAATACAGACCAAGTTTTATATCAACTGATGAATTCTTGGAGCTTAGTTTCTGAAATATACAATAAACAAAAATAGTCATAATAATTATCTAAGAAATTAAAAATGAAATCAATAGATTGTATTGTTTCTTTACGAAATTATTATTCTTTATCTAGATGTCAACTTAATGTATTAGATCTAACTACTTTAAAGAAACTTTGTTTAATTGTATTCCTATGATAAATAGATGGGTGAAATTAGTCCAATACCTTAAATAATGACAGTAATAATAAATAAATAAAGATTGTTTATAAATGTAAAAAAAACGTACCATAGATTGAACCGAGTCATTAGGACTAGATGTAATGGCTGTTAGAATCAAACTGGATGTCACATTCACACCTGATGTGGTTAAGGTTTGTGTAGTTGGATATGTGGCTGTTACGGTTGTTATGGTTTGTGTTGTTTCTGTGGCTGGTGGAGTAGTTGTTGGTGTGGTTGTATGTGTTATTGGTGAAGTTGTCGGTATAGTTGTATGTGTGGTTGTTGGTGTGTTTGTTGGCGTGTTTGTTGATGTGGACGTGATTGTTGGTATAGTTGTATGTGTTGTAGTGGTTGTGGTTGTTGGTGTTGTGGTTGGTGAGTTTGTTGGTGTGGTTGTTGATGAGGTGGTTGGTGTGGTGGTTGGTGAGGTTGTTTGTGTGGCGGTTGGTGTGGTGGTTGGTGAGGTGGTTGGTGTGATGGTTGGTGAGGTTGTTGGTGTGGTGGTTGGTGATGTGGTTGGTGTGGTGGTTGGTGAGGTGGTTGGTGAGGCTGTTGGTATAGATGTATGTGTTGTGGATGGTGTGGTGGTTGGTGAGGTTGTTGGTGTGGTGGTTGGTGAGGTGGTAGGTGTGGTGGTTAGTGAGGTTGTTGGTGATGTTGTTGGTATAGATGTATGTGTTGTTAATGTGGTGGTTGGTGAGGTTGTTGGTGTTGTGGTTGGTGAGGTTGTTGGTGTGATGGTTGGTATAGATGTATGTATTGTTGTGGGTGTGGTGGTTGGTGAGGTTGTATGTGTTGTGGTTGGTGTTGTGGTTGGTGTTGTGGTTGGTGTTGTGGTTGGTGAGGTGATTGGTGTGATGGTTGGTGAGGTTGTTGGTGTGGTGGTTGGTGATGTGGTTGGTGTGGTGGTTGGTGCTGTTGTTGGTATAGTTGTATGTATTGTTGTTGGTGTGGTGATTGGTGAGGTTGTTGGTGTGATGGTTGGTGAGGTGGTTGGTGTGATGGTTGGTGAGGTTGTTGGTATATTTGTATGTATTGTTGTTGGTGTGGTGGTTGGTGAGGTTGTATGTGTTGTGGTTGGTGTTGTGGTTGGTGTGGTGGTTGGTGAGGTGGTTGGTGTGATGGTTGGTGAGGTGGTTGGTGTGATGGCTGTTGAGATTGATGGTATAGTTGTATGTATTGTTGTTGGTGTGGTGGTTGGTGATGTTGTTGGTGTGATGGTTGGTGAGGTGGTTGGTGTGATGGCTGTTGAGATTGTTGGTATAGTTGTATGTATTGTTGTTGGTGTGGTGGTTGGTGATGTTGTTGGTGTGATGGTTGGTGAGGTGGTTGGTGTGATGGCTGTTGAGATTGTTGGTATAGTTGTATGTATTGTTGTTGGTGTGGTGGTTGGTGAGGTTGTTGGTGTGATGGTTGGTGAATTGGTTGGTGTGATGGTTGGTGAGGTTGTTGGTGTGGTGGTTGGTGATGTCGTTGGTGTGGTGGTTGGTGTAATGCTTGGTCTGGTGGTTGGTGATGTTGTTGGTATAGTTGTATGTATTGTTGTTGGTGTGGTGGTTGGTGAGGTTGTTGATGTGATGGTTGGCGAGGTGGTTGGTGAGGTTGTTGGTATAGTTGTATGTGTTGTTGTGGTGGTTGTTGAGGTTGTATGTGTTGTGGTTGGTGTTGTGGTTGATATAGATGTACGTGTTGTTGTTGGTGTGGTTGTTGGTGTGATGGTTGGTGAGGTGGTTTGTGTGGTGGTTAGTGAGGTTGTTGGTATAGTTGTATGTGTTGTTGTGGATGTGGTTGTCCGTGTGGTTGTTTGTGTGGTTGCTGTGGTCCTAGATGTAGTAGATGTGGTAGGTGTTGTCGTTAAAATAGATGATGTTGTGGTATCTAACGGCAGAAGTTGTGGTGATGTAAAGTTAATAAAGTATGTATCAAAATTTTCAACAACTGTTGCCCTGGAGACAAAAACAATAATCACTACAAATATACTATGTAGATCTATAGTGTAAAGTATTGATCTATTAGGATTTCATTTGTACATTTTCATTTAAACAATTTATTTTGACAAGACCTTTAGCCAGGCTCGATTCTTCTCCTATGCCCCAAATTTTAGTGAAATAGTTTCAGAAAGCTGGTAACATAATATGGCTGGTTATTTGGCGAATCCTGACTTGCCAAAAAAGTTTTTTGTGTAACATGATGAAAATAATGAAAAGACTGACAACTAAAATGATTTTTTGCTTGTTTGCTTGCTAGTCCAAACTCTTTTAATTGAACAATTACAGTTCAAACTATTTACCAAAGTATCTTACGTACACTATTTTGGATATAGTTATTGATGGGGATTTGTTCACATGTTTTGTTATATTGTTATACTGGTGAGCATTCAAAGATCTATAACATAATATCCCTCACATTATGGACTTCACCATGCCTTACATTTAGTATAGCGATAATTAGTCTACTTACTATAGATAAGAAAGACAATTACATAAACAGATATTTCAAAAAGAAATGGGAAAAAATAGAGGAAACCTACCTAAATAAAACTGCACCAACCATTTTGTCAGGGGCATGCCATGTTGCCTTAAAACTTTGTTTTGGTTCAGGTGACCTATGTGTCAAAGACTGCAATAGAACAAAATCAATCAGTATTTCTGTGCACTTTTATCATATTAGTCTTTAAATATACAGCAAATTATTTGCTCATTGCTATAAAAATCAAATTGTAATTTTTAATAAGGATAGAGGGCATTATAACACAAGCTTAAAATTTAACTTAAAAATCTGATACCTAAAATAAAAATAAAAACTATTGTGTGTTCATTATGATTATGCTGGTCCATCGGTTTCGATGACGTTCATTCTCTAACAGAGTCATAGTAGTTTGAAGGTCTGGAGATGGCAAAAGTTTTGGCCGCAATGGGAGCACGGATAAGTGGCTTGATGGCCAGTGGTAGCGGAGCTTACTTCGCTGGATCTTCTGAGGTGTCGTTTTCAATTGCGACACTTCGTCTTTTATCTTCGTGGGCTGCTGCTCCAGTGAAGGTCATGTATCGCCAAGATGATCGGTTCTCGGCTAGACTTTCCCAGTTGTTCGGACATTTCAAATGGAATCGGAGGGGCGTCAAGCTGCAACAAAATTAAAAGTAACCTTCTCTATGCATGTGAAACCTGGACCGTGTATAGCCGCCATGCCAGGAGTCTGAATCACTTTCATCTGATCTGTCTACGGAAGCAGGACAAGATCCCGGACATTACTTGCGTGCACAGACCGACATGCCAAACATCTACACGCTACTAGGAAAAGCCCAGCTCAGATGGGCACGTCATATTGTGCGCATATCAGAAAATTTTCTATGGTGAACTAGTCGCAGGAAAGCGCTTGCGTGGATGGCATAAGAAGAGATTTAATACCCTACAAAACTTTGAAATCGTATACACTATAAACGTAATTTGATGGCTATAATTTGCATGTATACATTTGATTTTAATTTGTTGTTGTAGGCAAGGACAAACTGCAGACTTACTGCTGTAAACATTGACTGAGCACCTTGTGGTATTATAAAACTACAGACTTACTGCTGTACAAATTGACTTTGCACCTTGTGGTGTAATAAAACTACAGACTTACTGCTGTACACATTGACTGAGCATCTTGTGGTATAATAAAATTACCGACAAAGCTGCCGGTAGAGTCCACTGCCTGAAGTAAAAATCCCATGAAAGGTATTTGACTTGGACTGCTTATAGTGACTTTGGAAAGAAATAAAAACAAAGATTAATACATTGTAATGAAGTACTTAGAAGGTACAAGTCCAGTTCAAATAGAGCACAACTATACCTTCAGAGTTTAAACATAATTATCTATTGGAAGAACTGACGCATCTATTTATTGAGTTATCTATCCATATAATCTATTCGTCTATATAATCTATTAAAATGTTTGAAGAGAAAAAGAGAAAGGTAAAGACAGAAAGAGGGGGGGGGGGGATAAAAGCATATCTAGTTGTATAAAATGGATCGTCCATTTATTACTAAGAACAGTTTCAAACAGTTGGATTCAATGAAGCTAAACAAATTATTTGGAATTACATTTTTATTTTAAAATATCAACGCAAAATCCTAATTGATTCCTCACTATTGCATCCCTTTGAGAATAAAAACACATAATTAAAAAAAAAATGAAATAAAAACGTCTCGCGTTCACACCCTAAGGCCCTAAGGCGAGGCTTTGAAAGCGTATAATATGTGTCTGTCAAGGTAGTTAAGTTTTGTACGTAGGCTATATTGGTAGGTGTACCTGTGCATATGTGTAAATATTGTATTTCCTTTAATCGTATTGTCTAAATTTAGAGTATTTCATTCGGTCGTAATGTCTAAAGTTACAGTATTTCCTTCGGTCGTAATGTCTAAAGTTACAGTATTTCCTTCGGTCGTAATGTCTAAAGTTACAGTATTTCCTTCGGTCGTAATGTCTAAGGTTACAGTATTTCCTTCGGTCGTAATTTGTAAAGTTACAGTATTTCTTTCGGTCGTAGGCCTAATGTCTAAAGTTACAGTATTTCATTCGGTCGTAATGTCTAAAGTTACAGTATTTCATTCGGTCGTAATGTCTAAAGTTACAGTATTTCCTTCGGTCGTAATGTCTAAAGTTACAGTATTTCCTTCGGTCGTAATGTCTAAAGTTACAGTATTTCATTCGGTCGTAATGTCTAAAGTTACAGTATTTCATTCGGTCGTAATGTCTAAAGTTACATATTTCCTTTGGTCGTAATGTGTAAAGTTGCAGTATTTCCTTCGGTCGTAATGTCTAAGGTTACAGTATTTCCTTCGGTCGTACTTTGTAAAGTTACAGTATTTCCTTTGGTCGTAATGTGTAAAGTTACAGTATTTCCTTCGGTCGTAATGTCTAAAGTTACAGTATTTCCTTCGGTCGTAATGTCTAAAGTTACAGTATTTCCTTCGGTCGTAATGTCTAAAGTTACAGTATTTCATTCGGTCGTAATGTCTAAAGTTACAGTATTTCATTCGGTCGTAATGTCTAAAGTTACATATTTCCTTTGGTCGTAATGTCTAAAGTTACAGTATTTCATTCGTACATAATGTCTAAGGTTACAGTATTTCTTTCGGTCGTAGGCCTAATGTCTGAAGTTACAGTATTTTATTTATGATGATGATGATGATGATTTATATATAGCGCGCCTATCCATGTTACGTTAGCATGCTCAGTGCGCTCTGGTTCCACGTTTCAGTTGTGAATGTGCTATAAAAACAAAACAAAAAACTATAAGCTTAGTTGAAGAGGAAGGTCTTTAAACTTCTCTTGAATGACTCTTTTTTTTTCAGAATCCCTCAATGTCTGATGCAATTTATTCCATAAATAAGGCGCTGCTGACTCAAAAGAGCGTTATACATAATGTCTAAAGTTACAGAATTTCATTCGTACAGGATGTCTAAAGTTACAGTATTTCATTTGTACAGAATGTCTACATTTAAAGTTGGCTTAATTCATTTGTACATAATGTCTAAAGATACAGTATTTCATTCGTACATAATGTCTAAAGTTACAGAATTTTATTTGTACATAATGTCTAAAGTTACAGTATTCAAATCATACGTAATGTCTAAAGTTACACTATTTTATTCGTAAGTAATATCTAAAGATACAGTATTTCATTCGTACATAATGTCTAAAGTTACAGTATTTCATTCGTACATCATGTCTAAAGTTACAGTATTTCATTCGTACATAATGTCTAAAGCTACAGTAATTCATTCGTACATAATGTCTAAAGTTACAGTACTTCATTCTTACATAATGTCTAAAGATACAGTATTTCATTCGTACATAATGTCTAAAGATACAGTACTTCATTCGTACATAATGTCTAAAGTTACAGTACTTCATTCGTACATAATGTCTAAAGTTACAGTACTTCATTCGTACATAATGTCTAAAGATACAGTATTTCATTCGTACATAATGTCTAAAGTTACAGTATTTCATTCGTACATAATGTCTAAGGTTACAGTATTTCTTTCGGTCGTAGGCCTAATGTCTGAAGTTACAGTATTTTATCTATGATGATGATGGTGATGATTTATATATAGCGCGTTTATCCATGTTACGTTAGCATGCTCAGTGCGCTCTGGTTCCACGTTTCAGTTGTGAATGTGCTATAAAAACAAAACAAAAAACTATAAGCTTAGTTGAAGAGGAAGGTCTTTAAACTTCTCTTGAATGACTCTTTTTTTTTCAGAATCCCTCAATGTCTGATGCAATTTATTCCATAAATAAGGCGCTGCTGACTCGAAAGAGCGTTATACATAATGTCTAAAGTTACAGAATTTCATTCGTACAGGATGTCTAAAGTTACAGTATTTCATTTGTACAGAATGTCTACATTTAAAGTTGGCTTTATTCATTTGTACATAATGTCTAAAGATACAGTATTTCATTCGTACATTATGTCTAAAGTTACAGTATTCAAATCATACGTAATGTCTAAAGTTACAGTATTTTATTCGAATGTAATATCTAAAGATACAGTATTTCATTCGTACATAATGTCTAAAGTTACAGTATTTCATTCGTACATCATGTCTAAAGTTACAGTATTTCATTCGTACATAATGTCTAAAGTTACAGTAATTCATTCGTACATAATGTCTAAAGTTACAGTACTTCATTCGTACATCATGTCTAAAGATACATTACTTCATTCGTACATAATGTCTAAAGATACAGTACTTCATTCGTACATAATGTCTAAAGTTACAGTACTTCATTCGTACATAATGTCTAAAGTTACAGTACTTCATTCGTACATAATGTCTAAAGCTACAGTACTTCATTCGTACTTAATGTCTAAAGTTACAGTAATTCATTCGTACATAATGTCTAAAGTTACAGTACTTCATTCGTACATAATGTCTAAAGTTACAGTAATTCATTCGTACATAATGTCTAAAGATACAGTATTTCATTTGTACATAATGTGTAAAGTTACAGTATTTCATTTGTACATAATGTCTAAAGATACAGTATTTCATTTGTACATAATGTCGAAAGATACAGTATTTCATTTGTACATAAGGTGTAAAGTTACAATGTCTCTAGTCACTAGTGAAGTTTGAAGAAATAAACAAGTTACCTTCAACGTTATCGAGAAGTACATAGTTTGTCTTTGATATACTCAATGTAAAAGGATTGTTGGGCTGGTCATTGGCACCCCCATGGCTAGGTATCATTGTGTCACATGTTGAGGGTGGCGCTCCATCGGGATAGGCCTCAGTCATGAAGCAAGAAAACAAAACCAAAGTACAAAGTCTAAGATACATGTTTCTCAATGTCAATACTTGATACTTCATTCAATAAACAATTTTTTTTAATTGTAGCATCTGTCACACAAGCTGATTGGAGAATCAGATTTAACTGTAAAACTTCAAGAAACAAAATATTTATTTACACACAACGAACCATTGCTTTATTCAGTGGACAGAAACGTGTCCAGAACACAGAGATCTGACGAGATATTGTGGATTTCTTTTTGACGTATCGGCCACAACCAGCCAAAGAGATAATGTTGAAAAATATGTTTTGACAAAACAGTATGTTATAATGTTTTAGCTAGACAAAAACAATTTGTTTAAATCTGACATTTGGTAAAACTTTTCCTTTATTCTAATTTAATTTTAAAAGTGACTTAAAACTGAGGAAAATATAATAGAAACCGTTCAAGCAAATGAAAACAAAAGCTGACCTAGTGTCAAAATAGTGTAAATGAAGACTACGGAAGTTGAGCGAGCTAAAGTTGATGGTAATAAAATTGTGAAGAAAATGTAAAGCACAAAGTATCTAATGAAAGTTAATCACAAATATAATTTTTTTAATCCGTTAGAAACTAGACTAAATGGTTTGCACACAAACAGTTCCCAATAATCTGAACACAGAATAGTTTAATGACCATGCCGTTCTCTAGTCTGTGTATAATAATGACTTTAAATTTTATACACTTCTAGCAACACGCAAAAGGAAATTTACAAAGATATTTATCTGGACAAAAATTGACATTTAATCTGATAAAAGGATGAAGAGTATAAATCTATTTTTCTTACAGGTTCAGATTGCATTACAATTGGCTCAAGATGAAACAAACGAAAAACAGTGGGGAGATTATACATTATGAAATACAAAAAGAATATTTTATAAAGAAATCTTCTGAAAAGATAGATGTCAGTTTAACCAGCTCTGTGTTTTAAATGTCTAAGTATTACAAGGCAATTCACGAGCTAAACTTTAAATATAAAGTAAGTGAATCAGTTTAAGTGTTCACAACGTATTGAATTGCTTTGTTTCTCTTTGAGGATTATTTAAGATGGACGTTGCTGAAGGCGCTTTTTTTTTCAGGGGCGTCATTTTTTATTTCAACCAAAACCTTAATTCTTTGGTTCTTTCCCCTAAGTTAGCTTATTCATTATTTAAAGTTTTAACTCATTTCTTAGACATGCACATTTCAAGTTTTTACCCATTTCTTAGACATAGATCTACACATTTCAAGTTTTTACCCATTTCTTAGACATAGATCTACACATTTCAAGTTTTTACTCATTTCTTAGACATAGATCTACACATTTCAAGTTTTTACCCATTTCTTAGACATAGATCTACACATTTCAAGTTTTTACCCATTTCTTAGACATGCACATTTCAAGTTTTTACCCATTTCTTAGACATAGATCTACACATTTCAAGTTTTTACTCATTTCTTAGACATATGTAACAGGGTGGGGGGAGGGGAGGGCGATTATATTTTTTATTATTCATAGTTACTACTAATTAAAGAGGGTTGTGGGTAAAGGACAGCAATCATTACTAAATACATCTAAACTAGGGCACGAGGGGACTTTGGACTTCCGTGACACTTCCGTTGGGACAGAAGGATTATTACAATCTAAACAGACCAACAACACTGAACACTAAACATAAAACACTAAAATCATATTTAAATTACAAATTACTTTTATTCAAGAAAATTCACTCGTCCCATTAAAGGGAACATAAAAATCATAAAGAACAAATTGAACCCCAACAATAAACCTATACTATCTAAACATACTGTGAACCCAAACAAAATAACCAACTTAAACTCCCCACTAAAAACTAACTTCAACTCCCCACTAAAAACCAAACCTCAACTCCCCACTAAAAACCAAACCTCAACTCCCCACTAAAAACCAAACCTCAACTCCCCACTAAAAACCAACATAGGCCGACATTACGACGTCATATCTGAACAAGCCACACACAACTACGCCATAATCTGACCACTGGTCTTCCACAAAATGGGCCATTTCAGACCGAAGTGATTGATTAATTGTTCTATTTATAGACGCTGACCGAACGTCTTTGGTGGCAACTCTAACTCTCGCTCTAACTAATTTCAAAATGACTATTTCCTGCTGACTAAAGTGCTAATCCTTATTCTAAATCTCTCATTGCTAAATATCTACAAATCTACCTTATGTACAACCCTATATTAAATTAAACTACAATAAAAATTCTACCTATTACTTTAATTAAACTACACTAACGAAAACCCAATTTAAGACAATCAGAAAAAGAATTCCGAAAAATGACGCAAGACCTAGCCGCTTAACCTCGTTTCAGGGCTTTCACAAAATACAAAACAATATTTACATACATCATTTTTATACCAAACAGTCCCCCAAGTCTATATCTATATTACAAATAATAAAATACACCTACATTAAAAGTCAATTACCTACATTCTCACAAATCATAACACGCTCAGAGCACAGAAACACATTCAAAACAGACCACTCATACAGCACAAAGCAATTAATCACACTTTTAATTTAAGTCACCGACCTACACATAGATCTACACATTTCAAGTTTTTACCCATTTCTTAGACATAGATCTACACATTTCAAGTTTTTACCCATTTCTAAGACATGCCCATTTCAAGTTTTTACCCATTTCTTAGACATAGATCTACACATTTCAAGTTTTTACTCATTTCTTAGACATAGATCTACACATTTCAAGTTTTTACTCATTTCTTAGACTTAGATCTACACATTTCAAGTTTTTACCCATTTCTTAGACATAGATCTACACATTTCAAGTTTTTACCCATTTCTTAGACATGCCCATTTCAAGTTTTTACCCATTTCTTAGACATAGATCTACACATTTCAAGTTTTTACTCATTTCTTAGACATAGATCTACACATTTCAAGTTTTTACCCATTTCTTAGACATAGATCTACACATTTCAAGTTTTTACTCATTTCTTAGACATAGGGGAAACTGGGGTAAAACGGGATAGCGGGGTAAAACGAGACACACGAATTACTGAAAAACAGAAAGTCGTAGCGCTTTAGAAATGAGTCTATTAAAGAGATCACGTGATACTGCATTGCCGGCAAAATCCATTTTGTTTGGCTGAGCTGCGTGCGTCAGTGAGAGGCAAATATTTCAATTTTAAATATTTTGATCTATTTTTATGGTTACGATGCAAATGTGTTCATTAAGAAAAAAAATACAGATTTGTCAAACAAGAATTAACATTCTGATAGATATTTATGTGGGCAATGGTAATAGATATCTAAATTTGACCTACTTAAGCAGGGCAGTGTGTGGTTTGGAGGCTTTGTGAACAAGGTTATGTTGGGGTAAAACAGGACAAAACAATGGGGCAAAATGGGAAAAAAAGGTTAAATCAATAAATCATTTGTGTTTCTTTTGAAACAAACAAATCTCATCTTTTTTTTGTTGTGTCATTATTGTCCACCACTTGCTTGTTCTGTACACAGAATGTCGTTTACATGTGAATGTTATCTTTGATACGACAGGGTTTTTTCCCTTAAGTATCTCGTTTTACCCCAGGTTCCCTTACTCTGAGAGTGCAGAAAACTGGGTAGCCTGTCAAGGTGACTGTAACAGGCCGGTACACTACAGCTGTGCAGGTCTGGATGAAAGAAACATAGCCCCAGTTTTCGTTTGTGAACTCTGCGACGACTGACATTTGATTTAGCATACCCCCAGCGTATGTCTCGTTTTACCCCAGGCATGGGGCAAACGGGAAAATACGGTTAGCCCAACAAATCATTTGTGTCTCTGTTGAAACTAACAAATCTCATATTTTTTTGTTGTGATATTGTTGTCCACATCTTGCTTATTTAGTACACAGAATGTCGTTTACATGTCAATGTTATCTTTGATACGACAGGGATTTTCCCCTTAAGTATCTCGTTTTACCCCAGGTTCCCCTAGATCTACACATTTCAAGTTTTTACCCATTTCTTAGACATAGATCTACACATTTCAAGTTTTTACCCATTTCTTAGACATAGATCTACACATTTCAAGTTTTTACCCATTTCTTAGACATAGATCTACACATTTCAAGTTTTTACCCATTTCTTAGACATAGATCTACACATTTAAAGTTTTTACTCATTTCTTAGACATAGATCTACACATTTCAAGTTTTTACCCATTTCTTAGACATAGATCTACACATTTCAAGTTTTTACCCATTTCTTAGACATAGATCTACACATTTCAAGTTTTTACTCATTTCTTAGACATAGATCTACACATTTCAAGTTTTTACTCATTTCTTAGACATAGATCTACACATTTCAAGTTTTTACCCATTTCTTAGACATAGATCTACACATTTCAAGTTTTTACTCATTTCATAGACATGCACATTTCAAGTTTTTACTCATTTCTTAGACATAGATCTACACATTTCAAGTTTTTACTCATTTCTTAGTTCTTAGACATATACATTTCAAATTTTTACTCTAACCTGCATAAACAAAATCAATGTGTTAACGGGTGAAATAAAAGCGACAATGTTCTAAGCTTATGTTCTATTCAAAATAAAACAACACAAACAATAGTTTTAAAAAAAAAGTCAATTTAAATATAACCGCTATGGATACTCTGGATATCAACAAAATAAATTCGTTTGTAAAAATCTGTAGCGACGGTTTAAACACAATGTCATTTTGACCCACGTGCCCATGTGAGTTGCAACTAGTATGTGTTAAATTATTAAGTAGACCACCAAGCAGACTTGTATTGAAAAACGGAAGGAAAAAAACACTATTGTATGTCACTGGAACCCCCCCCCCCCCCCCAAACAAAAAAACATGTCTAATCACGGGTTTGTGTGTATGTTTTGTGTGATAGAGACGGGGGGAGGGGTGATGGGCAAAAGGAGAAGGAAGAGCGCAATTTAAGGAAAAAGAAAGGGACACAACTGGATCATGACATAATGAATGAGTTGAGCATAATGCATAACAGACTTGGAGTTACGGTCAGGATTGATTGTAATGTCTATGTTACTCCCGGACAAAAAGAACCGATTGTGGAAATGGGCGGCTGTGATCCGAAGCATATAAATATAGGCTACTTATTATTGATAATGAAAGTAGCCTATTTAATAAAGTAATTGCTGTATTTAGTAGGATGGACAGTCAGTGAAAAAATATAGCATGAGCGTGACCACAGGGATCACCGCATGGGCAACCCCTCTTATCATAGATAGATTGATAGATAGATAGATAGATAGATAGATAGATTGATAGATTGATAGATTGATAGATTGATAGATAGATAGATTGATAGATAGATTGATAGATAGATTGATAGATAGATTGATAGATTGATATATTGATAGATATATTGATAGAATGATAGATATATTGATAGATTGATAGATAGATTGATAGATAGATTAATAGATAGATTGATAGATAGATTGATAGATAGATTGATAGATAGAATGATAGATAGATTGATAGATAGATTGATAGATAGATTGATAGATAGATTGATAGATAGATTGATAGATAGATTGATAGATAGATTGATAGATAGATTGATAGATAGATTGATAGATAGATTGATAGATTGATAGATTGATAGATAGATAGATAGATAGATAGATTGATAGATAGATTGATAGATAGATTGATAGATAGATTGATAGATTGATATATTGATTGATATATTGATATATTGATAGATTGATAGATAGATTAATAGATAGATTGATAGATAGATTGATAGATAGATTGATAGATAGAATGATAGACGGATAGATTGATTGATACATAGATAGATTGATAGATAGATTGATAGATTGATAGATAGATAAATTGATAGACAGATTGATAGACACATTGATAGATAGATTGATAGATAGATTGATTGATAGACTGATAGATTGATAGATAGATAGATTGATAGATTGATCGATTGATAGATTGATAGGTTGATAGATTGATAGATAGATAGATTGATAGATAGATTGATATAGGCCTATTGATTGATAGATAGATGTGAAGAATAACCTATAATACATAGATAAATAGATTATATTATATAGATTGAAAGATTTAATAGATAGATAGATTGAATATATAGATAAATACCAAAGGACGAGTCATGATATTAATATTTTAATAAATACGCCTACTATTTTAAAATTATTGCCATATATTTTTATGTTCACCCATGAGTGAAGTTAAAACAGTGTTTCAATTTGTACGTCTACTTTTTTTTTAAAGTGTAAACCTATATTTTCCTTTATATATAGAGTAGGCCTAATTACAATAGGCCCATTAGAAACTATTTTTTTTCATTTGTAATTAAACACTTTATGAGCAAATATTAAACACTTTATGAACAAATATTAAACACTTTATGAGCAAATATTAAACACTTTATGAGCAAATATTAAACACTTTAGTTATAATAGATATCTACGTGATCTCAGTGGCGTATTTAGGCATTTTCACGTGTTCCATTGGAACAGGGGCCCCCACACAAAAGAGGCCCCGACACATCCCAAAAAGAATTTTTTTAGCGACATCCCCATTCTTTCGTTCAAAATGTAAAATAAAATTCATTTATTCCCCTACAATTTTAAGTTCTCCAGTCCTATCAAGCTAAGCGCGACAACAAAAAAAATATTTTACAGAATGTAACTTAATTAACGGCTTTTTCTGGGGTAGGCCTATGTGGAAGGCAGGGGCGGGACAGCGAGGGGCCCCCACATAAATTTCGGAACAGGGCCCCCCACAATCCTAAATAAGGGCCTGCATGATCGAATGATAGAGAGTCAGTTAATAATGTAATCAGTTTTAGGCTACTGACCATTATTCACTATTTCTATCCCTTTGTTTTTATACATTTTCCAGGACGAAGTCTATCTAGTAGGCCTAAATGATTCAGTTTTTATAAATTACTTCATTATAACATTTAAAAATTGAAATTTGCAAAGTTTAAAAAATGTTTTGAAAATGCACAAGTTCAATAGAAATGAACAAATTGTTCTGACTGTAGTGACCTGTGAAAAGAATTGAGAAAATTTAATAGATTTTTTAGGATATTTTTGCATATTTTATTGTGCGTATTGTAATTAGTTATTTCCCTAGATTATGTCCCTTTGACCCTCGTGTTATGCATGTGACATGACTTACACTGATCTATATATTTATAGGTCAGTGATGTCTAACTTACATTTTGCAGACGTTTTTTTCTAAATAAAAGATTGCGTCGCAGGCCCAAAACTCCTGCAGGGGGACAGGGAATGGTTGGCTTTTGGGCCCTAGGGCTAGAACCTGGTCCGTTTTGTTGACAGTTAAGTGTACTAACCACAGGACCAGCCGGTCTCTTTTGTTGCATACATAATAATAGAACTTGTACAATTCCTCCAATGTTCTCAATCTAGCTTTCTGTCTTTTTTTATTTACGGTACTATAATCATGATTTTAAATAATAATGTATAATGACAGGTCATTGATTCTACTTGTATGTAAAATCTAGATGTCCCAACATTAATAACAAGCAGGTTAAAAAGATATTATATCACTAATAGAACAAATAGGTGTCAGCTATAGCGCTATAGCTCATAAAGCAAAATAATTTTATAAAATCTATTAATTTTCTGGTAGGGTCTATTGCAATCTGCATTTCAAGATGATGGAATAAAATGACTAAATTATTACATACAATTTTTAGGTGTTTTTTTTTTACTACCGGCTACCGGTATCATTAATTTTAGTTTCATCAGATTGTTTTTAAAATTCATTTGTTGAAGCATAATTCATAATGCTTTTTACATTTCTTTTTTTACCAAAGTGATTTGATAATTACCAATTATGTAAGTGTATTAGTAGTATTACAGATTGGCTGCCATGTTTAAATGTTGACGTCTGCCTTATTAAAAAAGATGTGGATGTTTAGTAATGGTGATAGTTATTGTTTGAGAAATGTCACTATGGACATATTTGACTTCTCATTGAGTGTAAACATGGACGATTAAAAAGTTTTTAAAAAATTATTTAAACGAACATTTTTGATTGAAAAGTGTTTTCTAATAATTAGATATTCCATTAAATTTTATTTGAATGAACACATTTGATTGAATAGTGTGTCTTCTAATAATTAATTCTATTAAATTTTATTTAAATGAACATATTTGATCGAATAGTGTGTTATTTTTATAATAATTAGGTTCATCATGTTCATGAAATGAGAATGCATTCACAATATGTTATTTGTTCTATTTTAATTGTCTTTATTTTCCATTTCAATTTTGATAATTCAATAATATAATTAATAAAATTAATATTCTCTAACTATAATTAGATTTTCTTCACGACCACAACACTTAAGACTTAGGTAAATAGGTAGAATGTGTCACCTATAAAATTTAATTATATCTTTTATTAAATACCATGCTACAATAGTGCTACCTAGACATCAAGCGTGCCCCAACCCTGGCCTAAACACTAATTGAATAACTTTAAGGGACTGTTGAATTAAAAATGAAATACAATAATGAAAAACAAAATTATGCAAAACATTAGACAGTAGGGTCATAATCATAATGCCACTATTAACCGTTCAAGTTTAAAATTTGAAAACAAATGTGTCCTTTTTTACACATTTTTTTTTTACTTTGTACTGGTACACAAATATTCCAGTTAATTCTATGTATGAATAGATTACTTTCAATCAATATATCTAATTGAAGTATTTTGGTTATTTTTGGTTCAACCACTATCTTTTAATGAGAAAAATTATTTGAAAATCAATAGAATTGGTAAAACCTCAATCCATGTTATTAAGATTATTAGTCACATTTGAACTTTTAATTGGAATGTTTGGCTTGTACAACTAATGTACAAAATGTCAGTTAATAAATGTATGTATAATATCTATAATAGTGTATAATTTGTATACTATTATACTATCTTTAATGTTGTATAATATCTATAATAATATTAAAATATTATAACAAAAGGAAAACATTGAAACAACATACATTTTATTTTATGCTTTCTATTCAAATTTTGACCAAAAAAAAGTTAACATATGCAGGGAACATCAGAATAGCCTTTTTTTTTTTAAGTTCAATGTTGCATATAAATATAATCTAGTTTAAACAAGGAAATATCAAGAACAAAAAAAACTAAAATGATAATATCAAAATAAAAAATATATATTTCAAGAAATACCAAATGATCAATTTCTATAGCACTTGTAACAAAACAATTGGTTTGACACATTATCAAATGATGAAAACCCAAAATCTAAGGATAAACTAATGGCACATTAATAAAATAGAAAAAAAATGGACATGGTGGTTTCATTATACACATTTACAGCAAAGTGTCAGGTATTTGTACAGTATTAACAGTTCTATTAAATACTCTTTGTACATGAAAGATCTCAATTATCTCCTCTGAAGATGGGGAAAAAAAACATGAATACATTTGTGTAAAGAGGTAATTTAGCTCATAACTAAATTATGTCTTTGACTGAAAGGTTACAATTTGAATACAAGTAAAGTAGTAAAGCAGTATAACTGTATCTTATAATCATCATTTACAATATATATATTATACAAATAAATACAAAAACCTTTTTATACAAAGTTGTACAAGATAATTATAAATACAAAAAAAAATTAAGTTGAAAACTTGCACACCTTATCCAGATGAAAACATTTTAACTCTGAATTATACAGTATCAAACAGACCAAATACTTGAGTATATAGTGTACAGCACAATAATCATTTAAGTAATAGTTACTTGTATTTAGTAAAAAAAAATGAATATTCAAAATTTAAGTCCAAACATAAACTGATCTGTCGCAAAACATATTATAGACATTATATACAGGCAGTAGACCCACAAAATTGTCTAAACATTATGTACATTAACCGTTTTTATAAATATCCAGTTAATGCTACATCAGATCAAACAAGAATCCATATTATTATATCAAAAAATCACAACATTATTTTGTTGTTGAAATCTAGATTTGTTAAAATGTGCAAGGAGAAGACGCTATAAAATGGCTAAGTTCATCAACGCTTGTACAGTGGTTTTCTTGGTCTGACTTCTTCAATATTAAAAGAATCTCCTCTACTATAGTTGCCAAACAGATCAAAATGTGGCAGCTCTGATTCATAAAGATTGCAGGGTAAGGGATGAGACAAAACATCACAAATGTCAAAAGACGGACTGGACCAGAGGTCCCAAGTACCAGGTGGAACACAACCGGCTCCATGCTCGGAATACAACATCTGTTTTGGATCATTTATAGTAGACTCCATCTTGATATCAGGCATCCATCTACTGGCAACTTGTTTAGGACTTTCTCCTTTCTGTGGGACATTCTTTGCATCATCTTTTGGCCACATTGTTGTAACTGGTGATGCATCTTGTTTGGCAAAATAAGCAGGACGCAAATCATGTCTAGCTGGGTAAGCTGGTTTTTCCTTAGCATCAACAACATCATTACAAGAAAGTTCATCTTCAATTCCCTCTGTGTATCTATCAACAGCACACATCAACATTCTCAGATGATGGGAAACTAAAGACTTTCTGTCGACATTAAAATCATCATTTTGCTTTTCGTCAGCAACTCTCTCCAGCTCACGAAGCATTTCTATAGTACGAATATCAGGATCAGAATAATCAACACTGGGCTTTGATGTAATGTCTCTTGTTAGTGGCTGTTGGTTATTAATTAAAACTGATGGATTTTTTTGAATGGGTGTTAATGGTGCGGACAAATTAGAAGGCAGCTGTGGAGAATAGGACTTACTCCAGGGGGATACAGGAGGAACATTCAACGGTACATTATTTTCATTATTATAATTGATTTTAGCAGGACTAAGCAGCCTCTGGTTTCCAAAGGCTTCTGCGTGCGATTGACTCCACGGGTCACTTTTATAGACTGCTGTATTTTGTCCTGTATACACAGACGTGTTGCCCATATTCCATGGTGATAAAGGTGGACTGTAGCCGAATTGTGTGCCAAGAGGAATATGGACAGCAGGAGCAAAATTAAAAAACTGATTATCTACAGAGGACAAAACTGGAACTTCTTTCTTAGGTAGAGCTGACCATTTCAATGAATTTGTCAAAACTGTGGAGGTTTTTGCTTGACTGAAATTTTCACTGCTATCATTTCTATTAGAATCATTGAAATATACTGAATTTGACGTCATATCTGTTGGAAGTTGGTTGTTACTTTCAGATTTAGGAGAAGAAATTTCCTGCAAAATATTGTCTGGGGAACTAACAGGTGTTGGTGGTGGTGAAGATGAAGATTTTTGCCTTTTAAATCTGGGTGGTAAATCTCTATAGCGTGCACTGTGGTTCTCTTGGTGGTGGCGATATCTTTTCTGTGAGGTCATTTTGATTTATTGCCTGCAAGATAAAAGAAAATTATGTTAAATAATCAATGCCCGTGATAAAGTGGAAACAACTTTGATATCAGTTAATTATAATGTCATCTTGTCATAAACAGACCTTGTTTATGTTAGGTCGTTTAAGTGTTTTATTGGTAAGTAAAAAAAAAGTATTTAATACTAAGTTGATCTATAGGGCAAGTGAAGAGCAGCGTTCACAAATTTTGAAGGCCTCTGCAAACAAGGAGTGTGTGGCAAGCATCGTGCCCAGACTAGGGATGTTAAACGAAAACCGGAATATCGGATTCCGGTTTTGAAACCTAAAACCGGTTTTGATTTTTAAAACAGGATTTCGGTTTGTTGGTTGGAAGATGGAAGGTAATCATTACTTCAAGTAGAAGACCCTTTTTTTGGTTCTGATGGAAATATTTTTAATAAATAATGTTAGACTCGCACACAACCTTTCTTGAAATTCCTTGCTAACACTATTTAGTCCTAGATATTGTGTTTCTTGTGTTTCCAAATATATCAACTAGTCTATGGCTTGCGATAAAAACAACATCAAACCAATTGTTAAGTTACAGTTACAATTAACATGAATCTTTTTACTTGTCGGCTCATCTTTTAGATGTTCGCGCCTCTTTGATGTGCGCAATAAAGAAACGCAAACTAGCCCTTCCCTGTGACCCTGAACAATTATTCGGCTAGGCACCGCGTCTGTTATTGTTAACGGGACTATTAAATACACATTCTTTTGATTGGTGCTACGCGAAACCTTTCAATACAGACATTATTTTACAAGTTACCATATATGCCTCTTCATATGCTCTATTATGATTTTTGTCAACAATAATCGGAAATTTTATTATGACTATTAAAAAATTGAAAGCTATTATCGGTTTTAATCAATTAGCCCACTTTTTTTTTTAGTTCTAAAGAATTTTATGGTAAAGTGTACAAAATCATATTGTATTCACACAAATCAACCCATTGAATGCCCTGCAAACACTAATTAAATTTGAACAACTTTTCAAATATAGCCTACCTACAAAACTAAGCACATTAAGCTTTGTGACTTGCGCGGGAAGGGGGGAACCAAAATCCTGTTTTAAACCGGTTTTATAGAACCCAAAACCGGTTTTAACATCCCTAGCCCAGACGCCTTACTTTTCCTAAACTACTGTCAGGTATGGGCGCATGGTCTATGCCCTAATTATTATGTTCAAATAATTATACATAGGCCACCAACAACACCATCCTATAATATGGGATGACTTAGACTTAGGCACTAAGTTAGATGACTGTAGTAGAAGCTAAAATTTAAATGGATAGTGTGAAGTCTGATAATTTTAAATCTTAAGATGGTGTCTGTTAGCCTATTGAGTTATTGTATTGTTATTGTATACTAACTTTTATTGCACAGATGCCTAGACTAGACATTAATATTAATTGGCAATGATTCTGTACTTCAATCTGTAGACTGAAGTTACGAGACTAAATTTGTCTAAAATAAAGTAAAAATGTAGCCACTAATTTTAGCATCGATGAATGTTCCATATGATGAATTCAGTCACTGTGACCCACGTTCATCATCGAGATTAGTAGGTTATCTTATAACTTATAATATATTAATCTTATGGCGTATAGGCCTACAAGTCGCTAGTGACTAGTGAGCATCTAGTGGCAATGGGTAATGGGGGACTATGACTAGGCTAGTGGGGGCCTAACAAAACAGTCAACAGTTGAACTGTAGTCTAGGCCTATAGTCTATAGACTATAGCACTATAGGTATAGGACCATAGGAGTATAGGATAGGCCTACCGGCAAGGCTAGCCGAATTAAACATTTTTTGGAGAAGTTATAAGTTATAAAGCTTAAAAGTTCTAAGTAAGACTAGTTTGTACACAGTGACACATGCTATTCAATAAGGGCAAGGGGCGTGGTGAACCACCACAATATTTTCAGATGACTAATCTGCTTACGACACGACTAGATTCTAATATAAAAATATTTTAAAATATAAGTAGGCCAAGAGAATGATTTTGCTTTACTTTAACATCTACGTGCCCCTCGTTGGTAAAACTATAAAATATTATATGAATATATAACAAATGTAATTACGATATAGATCTATTCTAGATGTCTCAATAAATAAGAAAAGAACATTCTAGAAATATCACGCAATTGTCATTCAAAGACGCCTCCTACACCACGTGGAAATCATTTACATGGCAAGGTCATTATAATTTTATTTAGCCTATTTATTTTTTTAACTAACAAGAGAGACGTTACTTACGTTTTTATACTGTATTTCCAAAGTTTATATGTTACAGTTCCTCTTTAAATATCTTTAAGAAAATGTCTTCTCGTCAGCACCTGATGTATTTTTTTCTGAGATGAATGGTTGTAACGCAGATGTTCAGTCCTTTTTATAGCCGGTGACAAACGCAGATTAAGCAACATTCTGCTTACGTTTCATCACGTGGTGTAAACAACGCCACGACGTTGGTCGACGAGAAAATCCTCTTAGTCATGCCCTAAAAATATCGCCATTACACACGCCCTATTTGCCTAGAGCTTAAACTCATAAATGAATGGCTTTATTTCAATTTTTCCTTTAAAATAAATAATAACAATATTATTGTTCAGCTGTAATTATATTTATGACATGCCATATGAATATAATTATATATTTTTTATTATTCTTTATGCAGAAATAATGTTTAATTACGTTTTTTAATTCAAGGGAAAAAAACTATTTTTTCTATTTTTGCTTATGGTTTGACCTAATTCTTCAAAACAAATTGGTTGTTTACCCGAATCTTCTATCCATCGAATCACCTCGCCAATTTTTTTTTTCTAGTCTATATTTGAGTGACAATTAATTTGCAAATAATGCAATATCTTCTTTATAGAAGGAGCGTCTGGTGATAGGCTTATATAAGATCTTATCTAAAATAGTCTTTTTTTTACTTTTAAAAAGTGCTTTCTTCATGCCCTACGTACACTATAATAGCTAGCTATAATAGGCCTATATATCTATCTCAGACACTGAGAGAATCTGCTATCTGGGACGAGAATCTTTTAAAAAGAACTTAAAAGACCTTTCTCTTTGGCTAATAGGGCCTACATCAGCCACTGCAAATCACACCAAGAGCGCACTGGGCCAGGGGCGGAGCCACAGGGGAAGGGGGCTAAGCCCCCCCCCCCCCCCCCTGGAATGATAAAAATAAATATTGTTCAACTGATTTTTTTAAAAATATGTACTAAATTCGCTAAAAATGTTGCAAATCTTTGTGACGCGAAAGTTCAGCCCCCCCCCCCCACCTGGAAAAAATTACTGGCTTCGCCCCTGCACTGGGCATGCTAATTTAATAGCATAGATAGAAGCGCTATAAGAAATGGCCATTCTTATCTAGAGATCATGCTGAGCTGATTAATTTCGATGCTGTTTTGTTTGATGGTGATCCACCCAGTTCATTATTAATTTATATTTCCTTTGTGTGGCCTGTTTTTTTTTTTATCTTTGTCAAGGTCTACTTACCAAGCCTAAAATTATAGCATATTCAATAATAGTCAATATTATAGCCTATGTTGTAGTCAACGCCACATAAAGACGCTGAAAGACGAATTTATGTAGCCTAATCAAGTCAAATTTCCAATTGTTTGGATCAATAAAGTAATCTTATCTTATAATAAATAGGTTCTATATTATATTATGTTGTCAACGCTAACTAGGCTATGCTATAACATAATTATAATATTTATTATATATAGGCTTTATAGCTAGACTATATTTAGATCTATATTTTTTCTTGTTCCGTGTATAGCCTACCTATTATAATTTGGTTTAACGGCGGCTGCTCGGGACTAATCGACGGTAGCCCCAATACCAGGACAATTTGAGGAGTGGACAGGCATAATATATTAATACATTTATTCGCTTTCAAATGAAACGAATTTAAAATTTAAAACTGCTAAACCAAGACCATCGTATTTACGATGGTCTATTGAGTCTTGGCTATAAAATACTATAAACCCCCAAAAAGGAAATGGAACAGGGGGTGGGGGCGTGGTGCTGTCGACTACCTAATAAGAACAATATTAATAAAAACCAAGGACATATAGGCCTATATTAAAGATTATTTGAAAATTCTTATATCCAGCTATAATATAATATTTTGGAGGCAGGAATTTAAGTTGTTGAGCATATAAATATAGGTCCAAAGTCCAAATTGTCAAACTTCAAAATTAAGATGCCAGTTCGAAATCCGTTATATTATAATATGTAAATATGTATAGGCCCACATACAGGCTACCCTATTATATGGCCTCATACAGCTCAGCCTCTATCCCTATAAATTTAGCTCAACTGTTAACTGGTTTCGGAAATTTCTCTATGCATTCTGCAAATAAAATCCCAATGCGGATTTCTATTTTTCTTTAAACAGAACAAAGAACAACAACAAAAATTTCGCATGATAAATAATTGCGAGTTATTTTTTTAAGTATGGTGCAACGTCATTTCTATTTTTAGACATGACTTCCAACATTGTCACCCCAGACACGTTAGTCTATTAATAGAACACACGCAACATTCTATTAATGTTATTGCCAGTTAGTAGTTAGTAGGCATGAGCATCCCAACGCCATATTTTAGGAGAGCATTAAATATAAACTATATTTGGACAGAACATAGCAATTGATATAGCTATTTAAGATTATTATAATAGTAATAGATTATTAGGCCTATAGCTAGCCTTTTTCTTCACTAGACTTAGAACATAGGGCCTACAATATATCCGGGGTCGGGAACCCATGGCTCGCGAGCCAGATGTGGCTCTTTTGATGGCTGCATCTGGCGCGCAGACAAATGTTCGATTATTAAAAAAATGTTGTTTTTTTACTTTTTGATCTACATATTAATTGCATGTCACAATTTCATTCTACAAATGAGCTAAAGTCTACTGCAGCTCAGCATCAGAAGAATTCAGAGACATAATTATTGTACTTTTAGTGTTGAAATTGCAAAAAATGCACACATTTACTTGAATTTTTAGTTTTAAACATAATGTATGGCTCTCACAGAATTACTTTTCAAAATATGTAGTATCTATGGCTCTCTCAGACAAAAAGGTTCCCGACCCCTGCAATATATCATATTATGTTCTATTTATTTATGGTATAGAGAATTGCTTTCTATAATTTATTTATTGGATAAACATTGTATTCTATTTATTTATTAGACAGAACATGTAGACATACGCTACTATAGGATAATACAAAATCGGTCCAAAGAAAAGGATGTGGAGGTCTGCAAACATAAAATTTATTGTCTATTTCAATTAAATGAATTTAGTGTATGATCAATCTATTTATTAGACAAAATATAGCATGGATCCATGATCTATTCTATTTATTATGTTTAAGATTGAACATAACGTATGATCGGTTTATTTATAAAACATTATATAGAATATATATGATCTATATATCTATGAAGATTTGGACAGAATTTATCATAGCATATGAAATGATATATAGGCCCTTATCTGGGAAAAACAAAGAATATCTTTATTTGTGCAGAATATTGTTGAGTGGGTAAACATTGTAATTCATTTATTTCATATTAGGTCTACTATATTTTTCAGTCTATATTCTCTATCAGCTTACGGTATATAGACCCTGTTCATTAGAAGGCCTATAATGTTTTTGTGTTTTTAAATCCCAGTAAAATACAAGCAAACAATTAATTCACCAGAATACTAGGTTAAATATTATGTCTGGCCTCTGAGTAGGCCTACAATCTGGACAAAAGAAGTCCTTAATTTAACAATAATGGTATATCATAATCATCATTCCATTGGCAGTTTTAAGTAAATAAATTTATCTAACTCTTTAGAGGTATTAGTAATACTATTATTTATAACTTAAAACATTATCCTGCAAAGATTTATTCCTAAGAGTTGTCTTGCTTGCAGTAAATAAAATTATGCAATTAGTAATTAGCAATAACTCTAACAGTAATATAATTAAAAAATAACACAATTCAAATGTATTTTTATTATGAATTATTTCTTTTTTTATGAATGTTTATTGGGTGTATTTGTTACACTCCAATGCAAACATTACTATTACTAATTACCAGAACCATGCTGAATATACATAAATATACAAGAATGTATGTATTCAGTTTTCTCTAAATGAGCTTAAACTTGACTTAATTATTTTTTCATCTTGTTTGATTGAAATTGAATTCTATTGATGCCTGTCTTAAAATATTTTACTGCAATAAATTATTTCTTATAACTAGTGCAGTTTCAGTTACTTTATGTTTTTTAGTTCATATAACTAGTTAATATGTTGTATTATCAATTATTAGTAATATGGTGTAGTTCCACAAGTTTGTACTTTATATAACTGGTGAATGTTATTTTATTAGTATCAGTAATACTGGTGCAGTTCCACAAGTTTGTACTTTATATTTTTTTAACTAGTGAATGTTATATCAGTAATACTGGTGCAGTTCCATAAGTTTGGACTTTATATAACTATATATATATATATGATATAATGAATGTTATATTATCAGTATCAGTAGTACTGGTAGAATTCCATATCTTTTTACTTTAACTTTAACAAAGCAATTTAAAAGGCTTTTTAACAAAAGAACTTAAAAATAATTAATTTGAACATGTCATAAACTAAAAAGAGGATGGTAATAAAACACACACAAATGAAAATTTGACTAACACAAGTACAATTTGAAATCAATTTTAATATATAAATAGAAAGAAAAATTAATCAGTACAAGTAATTTTTTTATAACCTCACAATGGGAAAATAAAATCAATAAATCTGTGCACTTCTATCTTGATACCTTTAGGTTTCCTATCAAGGAATTCATACTGAATTCAAAGAGTTTTCCCAGACATTCATCAAACAAAATAAGTCTACAATACATCTGTTTCTTGATTTTATTATGTCTCTATTTTAACTTGGAGAATATAGTTTTGGATGCCTGAAATACAAAAAAAACAAACAACCAAAGCTAGTAAATATAATAAAGTAAGATGACAAAATAAAATAAACAGAGTATCATGTAGTGATGGCAATGAATTCATTTAGTACAATTTATAGCAATTATATGCTCCTAAATGCTACTGCCCCAGCAACAGTTTCTTGCTCTAGGCAAATAATGTGAATAATGGGTCCTAGGTTATTTTTTAGTGGACAAAGCTTAAGAAGACGAGCACTAAACTGGAAACCACCCTGGGCAAGTATACTTGGAGGAGGTCATGTGTCAGCAAAGCAAAGGCTGTCAGTCTCATATGGATCCAACTAAAGGGAGTCAGCTGAAAAGATGTCATTAGTCTATTATACTTATAGGGGGAGCCACAGAATTAAGGATTAAGTAAGGTCATTTGACAGATTTTTATTGTAATCTTTCTTTATGTTAATTACGGGTATATTTAGATATAGCTTATAAGTGTTGTTTTTTAATAGAACTATTAATTTTTAAGAGTACTAAATATAATGTTTTTATTTAAAACTATAACCCTTTAAATCCTGAGACCCCTGGCCCTTAAATTTCCCTTTACCTGGGCCCCCGAGGGAAATCAACACAAAACAGACAGACAAGGGAAACATAAGACATTTATTCAGATTAGGGCATCAACTTCTTTTATTACAACAAAATCCTTATAAATCACTTTATCGTAAATATTCCTTTTTAGTATGCCAGTCCTTCTACATCTAGTATTTAGACATTTTGGTTCAAGCGTAAGTGGCTTAAAAGTATTTAGACATTTGGTTCAAGCGTAAGTGGCTTAAAAGTATTTAGACTTTTGGTTCAAGCGTAAGTGGCTTAAAAGTATTTAGACATTTGGTTCAATCGTAAGTGGCTTAAAAGTATTTAGACATTTGGTTCAATCGTAAGTGGCTTAAAAGTATTTAGACATTTGGTTCAATCGTAAGTGGCTTAAAAGTATTTAGACATTTGGTTCAAGCGTAAGTGGCTTAAAAGTATTTAGACTTTTGGTTCAAGCGTAAGTGGCTTAGGCAATAATTGCAGGTTACCTCTTTTGCCCATTTTCTATCATAGGCCTACACAAATCTAGACTTTTATTTATTATCCGAAACATGTTTTATCACTTGTATCTGAAGTCTATTCCTCATTATAATTTCTTCATTTTAAAAATGTGTTTTATTCTAAATAGTAATTTACCTCTTGCTTTTTCGTAAAATTTCATTCTAAATCTATTATTGCACTTTCAATGCTTCTTTTTATTGTAAAATATTTTAAAAAATACTAAAACAACACTCGACTATGGGTGGCGCTATTACTTCTACATTAGAAAAGCAGTGTTGTGTGATATGACATCAGCATTTAATGCAAATTTTTATATTGGTAATGTTAATGGGTGTGTAAGCCCAAAATACCAGGTATTTAGTATTGGTTTTTAAGACACAGATTGAAAAATCTGGCACTCTTGATCGAGGCGTAGTTAATGGATTCTGTTTTAACCCAATTGCTGTCTTTACTTTACCTAATGTAACTTTGCCCACCCTTTAACCTAGTAATAAGATTTTAACATTTTGTTCACAAATTTATAGACTTTTTAACCTGCAGGGCACAATGTAAGGTGGAAGGAAAAGGGCAGACAGAAGAAAAGTTGGGAGGACAATTTAGGAAAGTGTACATTACAGGCATTACATTTATTAGCAATCAAATGGTGTGAACAGACTGAGAGATGACATAATCAGTGAACAATGGTGACCCAAAGACCAACCAACAGTTTATCAGATTGGGATATAATAGTTTTATCTCCTTTTACAGTGCATTACTATGAGGCACGGTGGCCGAGCGGCAGCGCGTTCGACTGGCGATCTGAAGGTTCTGAGTTCGAATCCTGATGCAGGATAGGATTTTTTTTACCAGGACTTGAGGGTGATCCTGAGTCTACCTAGCTCTGATGTATACCTGACACTAGTTGGGGTAAAGTAAAGGCAACTGGGCATTGTGCTGGCCACACGTCCCCTCGTATATTGAGGCCACAGAAACTGTTGAACGCTGCTTTACCAACCCTATGATCAGTTTGGTCCGAAGGGTACTTTACTTATTATGTTGCGGTACAGTTTTACAAATAAACATTTTTCACTATTCTAAAACTATGATATTACACATGAAGAAATTGAATTACTCACACAATGATCTACACAATGCATAAAGTCAATCAGTTCTTCTACACAAGTTTCAGAAGTTTTGCTACGACTCTCTACCCGGGCATTACATTCGTCTAATTTCTGTTTATATTTCACACATTCAGGTTTCTCTCCACAGCTTTGTTTCAGTTCAACAAATGGATCCTGCAATAAAACACACACTACTATATACAATTTATTTCTTACATAAAGTAATTTATTTATGTAAGCATTATAATCCAAAAACTCCTCAATATAAAAAAATTTTCAAGCTTATGTTTATCAATTGTAACTCTTCAAGCCTGTTCATAGATTAAATAATAGATCTTAAAACTAAAGTTTAATGCTAAAGTGACCTCAGGTGTTAAAGGGTGAAATATAATTTCAAACCAAAACAGGCTTAATACTTACTCTAGCTTTGTTAAAAATTAATGGAATAGAAAAATGTAAACACTAAAGACAAAGAACAAAGTAAAACAAAAAAATATATATATACAGTTATACATATAATAATATTTTAAATATATAACCAGGGGTTAAGCCATGTGGGGGACTGATTGGGGCTAAGCCCTCCCTTCCTGAAATTTTGTTAAATATTTTTTTTGACTACACTTTTTAAAAAATAGGTACTAAATTTGCAAAAAATGTGGTCACTGTTTGTTATACAAAAGTTCAGCCCCGCCCCCACCCATGGAAAAATGTCTGTCTTCGCGCTATTTAGGTAACACTAATAGTCCTCATACCATCTGCAAATATAAGTGTTAAATAATTTTGTTACAATTCTGTCATTTAAGAAATACTGTCAATTTATGGTAAAACTTTAAAAAACAAGAGAGCTATGAAAAGGTAGGAATGAAGATTTATACAAACATTGAACCAACAAAATTAATGGGAGAATCTCAGAATGTACTGAAGTAAAGTAAAACTGCCTTGTTCAATGGTTTTATAAATGCACTATAGTTCTGTACCCTAATCAATTTCATCTATTAACAAAGCAATACTTACAACCAAATCAGCACTTTCTTCATCCTAAAAATGAAAGAATAACATAATATTATGAATATTAAATGTAGAATTTAAAAAAATATATATATATTATAAATTGAAAATAATAGAAGGTTTCAAATACATGATGAATTAGTCCATATTTCTTGTGCTAATGGAATGTAACTAATCAAAGTTAAAGTTAATTGAAAATATTTTCTGTCCTTTATACTAGATTATATAGAAAACATTCAGAAATAGTAAAGCTAAACATGAGCAAGAACTTGACAAATCTGAAAGAAAAAAACTCAACTTTTAATGTGCAATAAGAGAACAACAAATCAATATATGAATTATTTCTTTATGAAACTTGTCATTTATGATAATTTCTTGCCATGAGAAACATACAGTGAATTTTAGTACTAATTACTAAGCTTATGATAAATGACCTTTTCATAAAAGATTAAAACTATTGTTCAAATAATACGAATAATACAATAGGAAAAATAAAGTACAAACACAAGGAATAAAACTAGTTATACTGTACATTGGGTTGCTGGCATATGCAATAGCATTCACATTTGCCCTGTAGAAATCAAAACAGATTATGCTCTTGCTATAACACTAACACATTAAAATATTAAATTAACATAACATACCATCAGCATTTTAGCTTATTGTCTATGATTATAACTAGTCTAAATAAGGAGCAAAACTGTTGCTTGTATATTTTTCTGGTGCAATATTAAAAGCAATTTATTTGACATAGCTTATTATGTAGAAGAGGACAATAATAGTATTAGAATTGCAGTTATTTCTTCTGTGATCACTACACACAAAAAAAACAACAATATGTTTGCATTTATTATTAAAATAATAGGAGTCCTACAGTTTTATATTTGTTATTAAGAAATAACATCTACCGGCAGGGGCGAAGCCACAGAGGGGGGGGGGGGCTAACCCCCCCCCCCCCCCCCCTGGATTTTTAAAACAATAATTTTTTCAACTGATTTTTTTAAAATATGCAGTAAATTCGCAAAAAATTTGGCAAATCTTTGTCACGTGAAAGTTTAGCCTCCCCCTGGTATTTGGTAAATATTTGTCACGCTAAAGTTCAGCCCCCCCCCTGGAAAAAATTTCTGGCTTCGCCCCTGTCTACCGGTAAATATTTACTTGTGTTTCCGCAATGGTTTCTGGATGTGAACTGTTGCAATATGTGTCTTTATCGTAATATATATTTTATTTGATTTAAATCTGGCATTATAAGGAGCAAAAAATGTAAAAAGATATTTTAGTTTATCTTACTCCCACTTTTCTTTCCAAAGTTCAAGGACATTTCCTAATTCCTAATTGTTCAATATTGTCAACATTTCAAGTTTTATTGTAAAATAAAAAACAACAAAAATATAACAATTTATTATCACTTTGTATCACAGCAAGTAAAATATTGTCAGGTTTTCAAACAACTCAATCAGTGGTGTACTAGACCATGAGAAATTGAATTTTTTAAAATACAACCCTTTTTTAAAAAAGCAGCACGCAAAATGAAAATGAAAGCTTAAACTAAGCTGCATCATCCCTTGTAAAACAATAGTTACTGATAGTGATTGGCCGGACATGATTTTTCACTATTTGCCGGATCCGGATAGTAGGCCCTTAACATGTTCGGATGTCATTTCATGTATGGGGTTGTACTTCAACAGTTTCTGATTAGAATTCAAAAGTATTTATTATTCAAGAGATAGAGAGTATCTGCAGTCTACAATGAAAGTCACAGATACTGTGTAAACTTCACCGATGGACATGTTACAACGTACAATGATCGAACTTTAACGAAGTTCAACGAACTGCGTAGTCGCTGTAGTGTAGTGTGTACCAAGTGAACTGTGTACCGAATGTGTAGTTTATTATACAGGAAGTTGTGATCTATTAAAACAGTACTAAACATTGTTCTTTGGTTCAGATGATTTTTTATCATTTATGCAATCAGTGAAATCTAAATTTGTTATTAAATAATTGTTGTTGTTGTTAAATTAATTATTGTAGTATGTTATATGGATTTCTGGAGGTACGTTTTTATCGATTTATTTGTTTATTATGTTTATTACCTAGTCATATGTATTGTTTATATATTAAAATAATATATTTTATATTTCTTTATCTACTTTATATACTTTATACTACAGTATTACTTTATTTGTATTTGAACTTGAAGTAATTCTTTATTACCGTGATATTCGGATACTTTAACAATCCGCCAGTGGTATTTGGCAAATAAGGATAGTGCTGGAAATCCTGATACCCGGCACGGATATTCGGCCAAACCCTAGTTACTGAGCCCTGCTATTTGTTAGTTGTTTTTTTTCTTTATGTTGATAGAATATCAACAATTTTTTTTTATATTCCGTGCTTGTTAAACTTCTATACAAGTCCAGCAAGGAATTTTTTTCTACAGAAACAGTATTAAATTAATAAATATACACGGATTCATGTGAATGTTCCTTTTCCACTGACCAGAAGTAAATTATATAAATTATCTGATTAAGGGGCAAATCTAAGCATAGCATCAGAAAATAAAACCATAAAGGCTTTTATGACTTTGACTTTTATATTTTTTTCTCAAGATATAATCTAAATTTGTATAATGCTAATTATGCAAGAGCAGTAAAGCCACAAAGAGGACTAAATGTCTCCCATTTGTGCATCTGCAGAATCAGCCTAAGCTTGCAACTTAACTGCTTATGAGGCTTGTTGAGACTTCACTCAAACACTTTTGACTATCTCATCTTTGTTTACTAAGACTAAGACTCATTATTCTTTTCAGCTTATGGCTTTGAAACTCTATTGAGTTTTTCATCCTTTTCATCCCTAGTACACCACTGAAACCATGAACTGGAATTTTCAAATTTCAACTCAGTTTCCTACTTTTTCCAAACCACTATTATCTTCTGACTTTTCGTTCTCATCCTTCTCATCATCATCATCACAAAAACATATGCAAAAACAATCCTCATCCTCGAGAGGTTCCTTATCATTTTCATCATTTGTCAATTGTGTACCTTTACTAGACACCTGAAACATATGGTTAGTAAATAGAGAAAAAGATGGAATTAATCCAGACAAATTCCACAAGTGCTTTAAGTCTTGATTCTTTTGTAACTCCTGAAAGAATTTTTTTTCCATATAAATTAGGAATCATGACAAAACTATACAGAATTTTTAATATCAAAAAGATTACTTTGACAATCAATGTAAAATAAAAGAATAACTAGAACAATTATATACATTTTAAGAGTTTTTCAAAATGTTTTTAAATGCATAATCATCATTTTAAATTGAGAGCAACCAACATGTACCGTATAACTATAACATGTGTGGGCATACATCCAACATATATAACTATAACATGTGTGGACATGCATCCAACATATATAACTATAACATGTGTGGGCATACATCCAACATATATAACTATAACATGTGTGGGCATACATCCCACAGATATAACTATAACATGTGTGGACATACATCCCACAGATATAACTATAACATGTGTGGACATACATCCCACAGATATAACTATAACATGTGTGGGCATGCATGAAGTCAATGAGAGCTGCATTCCCATTTTGTTTGTCTTATAAGCATATACATAAATGCAAATTTTACTTGATTAATATGGTTACATATTCTACATAACTAGAAGTATTATGTAAAGTATGCCACTGATATAGAAATTTAAAAAAAAAAGTAAAAATAAAATTTCAAAATTGTATTGGTCAGAGGTGGGCATGCATGAGGCTAACAGGGGCCGCACTTTACTCAATGAAGAGTTGCATGTGGCTCTCAAGGCTGTACTTGCTCACCCCTGATATATTATTAGGGTCAGTTTATATATTATATATATATTTGTGCTCTACAGAAATGTAAACAAATTGACAAAAGTATTTTATTTCAATAGAAATCTACACCCATTAACTAAAAATGATACAATTTTGTGAAAAGCTTTTCAATGTTATGAAACTGACTTGGTTCAAGTTCAAAAGACGCTATTTTTATTAAAATTAAATATTATATTGAATTGCTTTGACTATATTTATTTAATTTTAACAGAAAAAGTGTTTTCCTATTATAAGCATTTAGGCCTAAATCCCTTTTCAATTTCTAATATTTTTTCAATAATGAATAATGGCTATTTTATATTTTGAAAGAGTTATATTTAGTTTTTTTTATATTTCCGATGACTAAAACAAATTATTTTCAAATTTTCTCAATCAGTTAAGAAATAGCCTACACACATTTGATTTTGTTGAATCAACCATACTAATCAGACCAAAAAATATCTTTTATTTCAATAGTCAATAATATTAGTATTGGTTCTAAGTTCTAAGTAAACACCTCCACATAGATAGGCATCTGAAATAAATTGAGGAAATTAGGCCTACCTACAAAAAAAATCACTACATGGGTAGGGAATAAAAGTAAAATTGGGAGAAAATGGGCGTGGAGGGATACAGAAAAACAGATTGAAAGTTTTTTTTCCAAAGTTGCGCAAATCCGCAAATGCAAGTTGCTTTTAAGTTTACGGCTTACGCCTACATTAAATCTCTTTTTATTTTTTTAAAAAGGCATTTTGAAGTCGATTAGGCTAATCAATAGACAATTAGACCTATTGTATAATATAGTAGCCTATAGTATAGTTATAGTATAGTTATGTATGGTAGGCCTATATAACTTTTATTTTAGTAAAATTTAAAAAGCTTTTGAATATGAGTATTTTTTTATGAAAAATCAAATAAGTGTTATGAACTATTAGATTAGCCTACTATCTAGGCTATTGAATTTATATCGCCACACTTGATCGGCTTGATCGTGAATTATTTTTAATGAACTAAAAAAACTCAAAACTGAAGTGAAGATTGCAAATTGATTGAAATTGAAGTTGCAAGACTTTTGAAGACTAGGCTGAGTAGGCTACTAAAGTTCTTAAGACTGAATCTGACTATACTTACTTATTAGATCTACTTACAATTACTTAGACTAGAGCTAGACTTAGTGACACTTAGTCTTAGACTGACTAAGACTAAGACTAAAGTTTAAACTAAGAAGACTGATGATGCTAGACTGGTGAGTCTTTAGACAGACAAAATACAAGCCTTGACAAGGTCAAACGTAGCAATTATTTAGCAACAATTTATTGAACTTTTTATATGAGCTCAAGCTTCCCATTAGCTGTAAACGAGTTAGAAAAATAAATGTGTAAACCTCTGCTAGAAATATTACTAATAGTTGATACATACCTCTTCTTTAGGAGTGGACGCAGCAATAACTTTGTCGCCTAGACCCATTTTGATAAAGAAAGAACACACGGAAAGACCAGTTGGATAAAAATATAAGCAAATCAGACCCTATGCCTATATTATTATATTGAACTTTTTTTTTTGTTCGCGTTGGACTATGAAAACAAAATTATCAAAACTATGAAGCCCCTATGTTTTAGATCACGAAAAAATGAATTAAAAATTTAAATTGATAATTAGTAATTCAGAAATTCAGAACTTAAAAAAAATAAATAATTTCAATATAATCTTGACAAAATTGCAGAGATCTATTCCTTAACCGGCAATTCTGTTTTAGTAGTACATCTGGGTTTTTTTCAACTCAGACTAATGATTTTTTGGCCGGTAAAAAAATAATATTTAATAATATTAGCCTATATCAATAATGTAGCTTACATATTACAATAACACATGTAGATCTATGCCGATTCAACAGCTTTATAAATGGATATCAGCTTTTCAGTTGTGTGCATAGCATAGGTTGTCTGAACAAACAAGGAAAACCAACAACTTACTACAGTTGTTTAAGTAGGTTAGTAGGCCCTAGGGCTAGGTGGAATCTTATATCTTAATCTTATACATTACAGACGCTCCTTATATAAAGAAGATTATTGCATCCTACGCTCATCCGTGGTCCGAGTCTAGTCTTGCATTTTTATTAATGTTTTAAATGATGTTAAGTTACTGGTTTTTCTGGTCTGTTCAGGCAACCCATTCCATGCCCGAATGCCACTTGGGAAGAAAGAATACTTATATGCATTTGTTCTCGCAAAACGGACAAGGAAAGTGTTTTTGTCTTTACTTTATGTTTATCTGAGCTTTGCAACAGGTTGCAAGAGAAGAGATAGGACATATAAATGTAGATGAAAAAGGCATTAAACAACTTCTAACCAACTTAAAAGCAAACAAAGCTTTTGGTCCAGATGACATACCAGCAAGACTGCTTAAAGAACTAACCAATGAAATATCTCCAATCTTTAAAATACTTTTTCAAGCCTCTCTAAACCAGGGCAAAGTGCCCAGAGATTGGAAATTAGCTAATGTAACCCCCCTTTTCAACAAAGGAGATAAATCTGACCCCGGTAATTATAGACCTGTTTCTCTAACCAGCATAACATGTAAATTACTTGAACATATAATATATAGTAGTATAGTAAATCATCTAGACAAACTTAATGCACTGTGCCCACACCAACATGGCTTCAGGAAAAATAGATCATGTGAGACTCAATTAATAGGCCTAATAGATGACTTGTCAAAGGGATTAGATAATAACAACCAAATTGATGCTATATTACTAGATTTTTCAAAAGCATTTGATAAAGTTCATCATTCTAGTCTAGAGATGGGTCGCTCACTAAAGAACTGATCAACTGATCCGGGTCTTTTAAAGGAACGGATCCGAAAGCCGATCACTGTCAAAAGACCCGGATCAGTACTGATCCGTTCCCGTTCTGCATTTCGATGTGTTGGTTTCCATAGTTCACTTAGAATCCGGATCTGACCCGGATCAGACCGATTCAGACCCGCTCAGTACTGATATGGGTCTGTACTGATTGGATCAGACCCGCTCAGTACTGATATGGGTCTGTACTGATTGGATCAGACCCGCTCAGTATTGATCGGCTCAGACCCGCTCAGTACTGATCGGCTCAGACCCGCTCAGTACTGATATGGGTCTGTACTGATTGGATCAGACCCGCTCAGTATTGATCGGCTCAGACCCGCTCAGTACTGATCGGCTCAGACCCGCTCAGTACTGATATGGGTCTGTACTGATTGGATCAGACCCGCTCAGTATTGATCGGCTCAGACCCGCTCAGTACTGATCGGCTCAGACCCGCTCAGTACTGATCGGCTCAGACCCGCTCATTACTGATCGGCTCAGACCCGCTCAGTACTGATATGGGTCTGTACTGATTGGATCAGACCCGCTCAGTACTGATCGGCTCAGACCCGCTCAGTACTGATCGGCTCAGACCCGCTCAGTACTGATCGGCTCAGACCCGCTCATTACTGATCGGCTCAGACCCGCTCATTACTGATCGGCTCAGACCCGCTCAGTACTGAATGGGTCTGTACTGATCGGTTCCCGTTCTGCATTTCGATATGCTGGTTTCGAATGCGAGTGATCGTACAATTGCTGTCAATTGTAAATAATGTTGATGATACCATTTTTGCATTATAATTAGCCAATATGATTACAGTATTTTACATTTTCCCTTTTAATTTTACTTATTAGTAGATTATTAGGTGAAAAAAAAGGAATTATAGCTTAAAAACAAAAGTTTAATTATAATTAGTTTAGTAGCCTACAACTAGACAATTGAGAACAATTATTTCTTATTTATATTTTTTAATGTTTTAAGTAACAAAAAAACGGCGTTTCAACAAGGGATCCAAGTTGTTTTTCTCTCCCCTTGACATCCAACATATAAAATTATGGAGGGAGGCGGGGGGGGGGGGGGGGGGGGGGGGGGGAAGGGTAAATTACTAAGTGATCCGTGGAACCGTTCAACGGATCCGTATCTATTTAGTGAGCGCTCAATTGAGCGGCGATCAGCATGGTGAACGGTTTTGCCCATCTCTATTCTAGTCTACTAAAAAAAAACTAAATATTTTGGCATCTCTGGTCCCTTACAAAAGTGGATTCAGTACTTTCTTATAGGCAGAGAACAAATAGTGATAATAAATGGCTCTAAGTCATCACCAATAACTGTAAACTCAGGAGTTCCACAAGGAACTGTTCTAGGACCCCTACTATTTCTAAATTATATTAATGATCTGCCAAATTGCATCAACACAGGAACAAAAGTAAGATTATTTGCCGATGATTGCATAATTTATAGAATAATAAAGACAGGAAAAGATAGTGAACTTCTACAAAAAGACCTAGATGAACTGCAAAAATGGGAATTAAACTGGAGTATGTCTTTTCACCCAGAAAAATGCCAACTAATAAGGGTATCCAAGAAAAAGAAACAAATAATTGCAAACTACTTCATTCATGGTAAAGAACTAACTCAAACTAGCAATGCTAAGTACTTAGGAGTAATAATAAATGATAAGTTATCTTGGAACCCTCATATTGATGAAGTAATTAAAAAATCAAACAAAACATTAGGATTCATAAAAAGGAACTTTTACAAATGTAATAAGAACATAAAACTAAAATGCTATCTCACATTAGTTAGGCCTATACTAGAATATGCATCACCTGTATGGGACTCATCAGCTAAAGAAAACATTAAAAAATTAGAGCAAATTCAAAAAAGAGCTGCAAGGTTCATAACTAGCGAATATTCCCAATTAACAAGAGTAACACCATTAGTCAAATCATTAAAACTAGAAACACTAGAAGACAGAAGGGCAAAGAGTAAAGTAGTAATAATACATAAGGCATTAAACTCTAATTTAGAAATACAACACAATGACAACCTTTTGCAAAGCTCACATAAACATAAAGACAAAAACACTTTCCTTGTCCCTTATGCGAGAACAAATGCATATAAGTACTCTTTCTTCCCGAGTGGCATTCGGGCATGGAAAAGGTTGCCTGAACAAACCAGGAAAACCAGTAACTTAACATCATTTAAAACATTTAAAAATGCAAGACTAGACTCGGACCACGGATGAGCATAGGACGCAATAATCTTCTTTATAGAAGGAGCGTCTGTAATGTATAAGATATAAGTGTCTGTAAGATAAAAGATTCACTTATAGTGTAGAGCTAATTGTTGTGAACCGAACAGTTCTTTTCTGAATCCATTCTATTTTTTAAATTAATTTTTTGTTTAGTTGATGGCTCCTTATAGTCAGATATTATAAAATTATAGTACTATAGTCAGATATTATAGTACTACACAATACTACAACTACAATACTAGTTAGCTAATAACTAGGTCTAGCTAATTTAAATGTTAGGTATCATTTTAGCCAATATAGTTGGCCTCTATGTTTTACTCCTGTTACCTGTGCATATGTGAAACTTAAACCTAATGTCTAAGGCTGACAATCTAAGGGATGTATTGTAGGCCTTAAAAAATAACTTGTATATACATGTATTATTATCTTAATAAAGGCTATATTATATAGGCATACTTTAGTCTTTTGGTCTACATTACTGTAAATTCTTTAGTACGTGTATGTAAATCCTTTGAAAAAAATAGAAATAATATTGGGCCCCAGGCCAGGTCCTTGTAGAAATTTTAAGTAATTGGGAGCACGGTGGCCTAGCGGCAGTATGTTTGGCTAGCGTACCGAAGGTCCTGGGTTCAAATCCTGGTGAAGGCTAGGATTTATTGTCGGGTATGGAAGGTGTCACTGAGTCTACCTAGCTCTGATGTGTACCTGACTTTAATTGGGGTAAAGTAAAGGCAGCTGGGCATTTTGCTGGCCACACAATCCCCTAGTGTAGCCACAAAAACTGGTGAACACTGCTTCAATTTGGTTCGACAGGTACTTTTACAATATGTAATTAATATAAGCTAAAATGTACAAAAAACTGAGAGGGGTTAAAACTCTTTCTAACCGAAGCCCTCGATAGAAATGCCATCATTATTTTTACAATTTTGACAACCATTATGGTTCACAGTTGTTCTTTTTTTGTTTTTTCGTAATGACAGTTTTCCCCTTATTTAATGATTTAATAATTATTTTTTATGTCACAAATTAATATAGATACTGTACCTTTTATAATATAAATAGAAGCAAAGAAAAAACAAATATTTAAAATGTGTACTTTATTGGTGGCTTGAACAAAAGAATATTCACACAGACCCAGACAATGGTGACACAAGATTGTCACATCAAAACATGATGATTTGATAGGAACAATGATCATTATTGCATCAGAAAAGATACTATCTAGGTAGCAGATCAATCAAAATTGAGTAGCTCTAAAACAAATGGGGTGATAATTCATGATAATGATACTGTAGACAAAATACAATTGACCAAGTTAAAGTAAAGTGGAAGTGACTGCTGACATATCCAACATGGAGACACAGTGACAGCAGTGCATAGTATTAGTATGATGTTTATATTCAGAATGTCTCCACAGTGATATGTATTGTAGTTAAAAATGTACATGGTAGTTGCTTACTGGCAAATTTAAAAATAGCATTAAAGGGAAGTAATCTAATGTACTTTTTATATTATGTAGAGTCTTACTCTTACACTAGTTACACTTACATATTATAAAAATAAAAAATGCACCAAACCTAGTAAACAAAAATTGATTTAAAAAACAACAACTAAAGGGCAATAGAATTGTACTATAAATAAACAATATATGTTGAGATGTCTCATTGTCATGATAATACACTCAAATGTCATTATTTTATAATGTACTACCACTGGTCATATTTCAAAACTAAAAATTTCCCCTTGGTTATACAAATATGATATGAAAAAAAACAAAAAGGTTTAGATCAGTATGTACAGTTTAATATCCACATCATTTATTGATAAAAAAAACCTCCTGTTTGTCTTTAGGCACACATTATGTTCATTTAGCCAACTTTGAGTAATGCCAAGAAGGGAAAAAAAGGGGAAAGAGATTTTTTACAGCAATATTCTTCAAACACACAAATCTATACACACAAAAATTTGAACTTTTTTCTTAAAATTGTCATCTGTGATATTTGTAAGTTGCATGAGACACTCATAAAAGCTTTGAAACAGATTTTATGTTTTAGCATTGTCATAAAGAAATATGCATTAAAGTTGTGAGGAAAACAACTATGATATAGTACAGAAATAAAACAGTAATGACACTCCAAATAGCTGTATCAAATTATTCAAGAAAATATAAAGCATGTTTTTTTTAAAGACAGTTTTTTTTTCTGTATGACATGAAAATAATATAAAAATTCATTTTGTTCAGTAAATAATAAATGGCAAGTCTCATATTGAATGAATACCTCCAAATTTGAACATATTGGTTATAAAGATTGTAATTTACAGTAGAGTCATTGGCATTACCAATAAAATTACAATTATTACTTCTTGTGAAGTTTAGACCAAGTAACACCAACACAAAAAAAGGGGGGGGGGGAACATATAGCACTGACATATAAAATAAACATAGGTTGAAATAATTGAATTTTCCTCAACTCATCCCTGCAACAAAATAATCTAAAAGCTTCTTTGTTTACTCATAAAATACTATTGCTATTCAAATCCTTGACCTAAACAAGTACAAAAGCAAAAAGGAAATACAATTTTCAAGTTTAATATATGAGTAATTAACAATTTCTGTTTCTCACTAGAACATTGCTTTTATTTTGGATCAACTTTGGAGATAATTTAAAAAAATTTAAACAATTACCATATCTTAATAGTTTTATACGGATATTTTTTTCAAAAATTCTTTTAAACTAAGTACAATTGAGGTTATTTGGAGAGTGCAAAAGTCTATCTGAATAAAAGAGTAAGCAGTACTAACAAATGCAGTATGATACTGACATAATCCAGTAGCCCTCAAGTTCACTATCAAAATTTCAATTGACTTAACATATAAAACATTTGGTTTGCCAACTTTGAGATTGAAAACAGTTTAATTTTTTAAAATTCATTTTTTTTCTTACATCTTAAATTTTGTTCTTTTCTTTATTGTGCTCTATCTTGTTATTAATTTATTGTTTTGTTTTTTTCAGATGTTAATACTGAAACATCAATAGTTTTAAAAAAAAGGCTCATAGGACCTAATGCCAGCATCAAATTGCCCACATCAATACTGACTAGAACAAGATAAAAAGAAATAATACAGCTAAATGTTAAACAGTTGAAAAATAGAATTTATAGCTTTGTTCTATGGAAATATGTTTCAACAATTTATGAATGAATCCAAAGATGATAAAGGAAAATGAACACAAATGTACATTCAAAAAAACATTCGACAGCATCAATAGTTGAACTACCACAGTGAGTACAAGGAACGAAACAGAACATGGAACAACACAGTGAGAACAAGGAACAACACAGTGTGAACAAGGAACAACACAGTGTGAACATGGAACAACATAGTGTGAACAAGGAACAACACAGTGTGAACAAGGAACAACAGTGTGAACAAGGAACAACACAGTGAGAAACACTGAACTTCAAGATAATAAATAAAGTGAAAGCAACAATATACTCAATCCAATTAAAAACCAACGGAAATGTCAAACTGTACACACGAAACACAAGAAGCTGAATGGCTGATGGATTATTTATTATGTCAACAAATCTTGGCTAGTACACTCCTCTCTCCTCCCTCAACACTTGTTGTTTTTCTTAAAACTGTCATCATGACACACAAAACATTTTTTTTTCTTTTCAAATTAAATTCATTTTTAAATGATACAATCCTTGAATATTTTTCACATGAATTATTTTCTTTCTGGAAAGAGTTCTTGAAAACCATTTAAGTTTCCAGGTTAAAATTTTTTTTTAAAAAGGGAATACATCTTGAGCGGTTTGTATAATGAGAGTGAAGAAAGGGGCAATTATTTCTCAATTATTCTAATACAATGTCCAAAAGTCTACACTATTGTCATAACACAGATTTGGGAGATGTTACAGCCTTTAAAAGATAAAAAATCTATTGACTTGAGTGACAGGACAGAGGTATTACATAATGTTTGCTAGAAATGTTCACAGTAGAACAAATAATTCCATAATTAGCACACATACACGAGAAAGTCACAGCTCCTCCCCCTTCCCTCCCTCACAATCACATACTGAACGCACGCTGCCTCTGTGAAATTGGTCCATCCTGCGGAGGGGGTTGGGGTGGGCAGCTAATAAGGAAGGGTGGGGGGTGAGCATCATATCATCGCCGCGGGGAACAACTGTACAGAAAGCTAGGCCAATATGATGGACTATGTACAAACATTTAAAAGATTTAAAAAATAATAATAATAAGGTGAACGGTTTGTGAGATACTTGAGGCCATAGTGAACTGTACAGAGAAGACTTAAGGTTGATACTAGGGTCAAGGCTTGTGAAATCTGAAATTAAATGAATAAAATACATGTAATTAGTTTTTAAACTTATACTTATACAGTTTTAACTACCTGTCATTAACAAAGAGTTTTCTGTCATTAACTTAGAACTATCTGTCATTAACCCAGAACTATCTGCTACTAACCTAAAACTATCTGTCTTTAATCAAGAACTATCTGTCATTAACCTAGAACTCTGTCATTAACCAAGACTAGCTATGTCAAATCCTTCAAATCATAAACCTAGAACTAGAACTATCATTATCCTAGACTAGCTGTGCCAACTACAAACCTGGTAAAATGTCTGCTTTCTTCGTGCACATCCATTTCTTTACTTTTGTATTCATTCAGCTCTTTACGGATAGCAGCCTGAAGGAATAGGATTCAAACATCATTTCATATCCATAAAGATACTTTCATTCATGAAAAAGTAAAAACACTACCACTAAAAGCAAATATTCACTATTGTCCATGTAATGTATGTGTATTACAAGAAAGCTAGAGTTTTTACCATATCTCTAGGTGTGAGTAAATACTACCACTAAAAGCAAATATTCACTATTGTCCATGTAATGTATGTGTATTACAAGAAAGCTAGAGTTTTTACCATATCTCTAGGTGTGAGTAAATACTACCACTAAAAGCAAATATTCACTATTGTCCATGTAATGTATGTGTATTACAAGAAAGCTAGAGTTTTTACCTTATATCTAGGTGTAAGTAAATACTACCACTAAAAGCAAATATTCACTATTGTCCATGTAATGTATGTGTATTACAAGAAAGCTAGAGTTTTTACCTTATATCTAGGTGTAAGTAAATACTACCACTAAAAGCAAATATTCACTATTGTCCTTGTAATGTATGTGTATTACAAGAAAGCTAGAGTTTTTACCTTATATCTAGGTGTAAGTAAATACTACCACTAAAAGCAAATATTCACTATTGTCCTTGTAATGTATGTGTATTACAAGAAAGCTAGAGTTTTTACCTTATATCTAGGTGTAAGTAAATACTACCACTAAAAGCAAATATTCACTATTGTCCTTGTAATGTATGTGTATTACAAGAAAGCTAGAGTTTTTACCTTATATCTAGGTGTAAGTAAATACTACCACTAAAAGCAAATATTCACTATTGTCCTTGTAATGTATGTGTATTTACCTTATATCTAGGTGTAAGTAAATACTACCACTAAAAGCAAATATTCACTATTGTCCTTGTAATGTATGTGTATTACAAGAAAGCTAGAGTTTTTACCTTATATCTAGGTGTAAGTAAATACTACCACTAAAAGCAAATATTCACTATTGTCCTTGTAATGTATGTGTATTACAAGAAAGCTAGAGTTTTTACCTTATATCTAGGTGTAAGTAAATACTACCACTAAAAGCAAATATTCACTATTGTCCATGTAATGTATGTGTATTACAAGAAAGCTAGAGTTTTTACCTTATATCTAGGTGTAAGTAAATACTACCACTAAAAGCAAATATTCACTATTGTCCTTGTAATGTATGTGTATTACAAGAAAGCTAGAGTTTTTACCTTATATCTAGGTGTAAGTAAATACTACCACTAAAAGCAAATATTCACTATTGTCCTTGTAATGTATGTGTATTACAAGAAAGCTAGAGTTTTTACCTTATATCTAGGTGTAAGTAAATACTACCACTAAAAGCAAATATTCACTATTGTCCTTGTAATGTATGTGTATTACAAGAAAGCTAGAGTTTTTACCTTATATCTAGGTGTAAGTAAATACTACCACTAAAAGCAAATATTCACTATTGTCCTTGTAATGTATGTGTATTACAAGAAAGCTAGAGTTTTTACCTTATATCTAGGTGTAAGTAAATACTACCACTAAAAGCAAATATTCACTATTGTCCATGTAATGTATGTGTATTTACCTTATCTCTAGGTGTAAGCTTGGTCCAAGGTTTGTCAGCTCGTCTGTCATACTCATGAGCTTCAGTTACCTCTACATAATCACTAAAGTCAATAATTTTTCTCTCTCTTAGCTCTTCTATACTGGGTCGGAAACTGAGCTGTTGAATTATGAAAAAAAATTAAGAATAGTGAAACATTTTTAAAATGGTGAATAATGAAATAAATTAAAGAATATTGAATGAGAAAATAAAAGTAAGACTTGTTTACGCAGTGGGTCTTCAATGTAGGTTTTTTTTGTAGCCGATAGGGCATCAATTTTTAATTTAATATTCAAACTTTCAGAAACGCTAAGAGAATGCCAGTGGGCTATTTTTTACATCTTTGTTTGGTATTTTTAGCTCACTCTATGCAAATTTTTTTTTATTTAAATTTTTAAAATGTTTTTTTTCATGCAAACAATAAATTTTCAAAATGTTTAGCTAGGCAACAGGCAAGAATTATGATGAAGTTGTGAATGTTTTAGATGATGTTAACCCTTTCTCCTTTATTCAGTTGCCAGCCTTCTACCCCTCCAACCCTTGAGTCAAGTCACATAACTCCATACATTGAAAAAAAAAATCAGACTAATAATATTTAAAAAATTAAAACTATCAAATCAACTGAATCAAATTCTTCATTGTAAAAATATAAAATTTAATTCAAACAAGTAGACATGAAATAAATAAATAGTTATTTAAAAACTGGCATTGGGATCAGAAGCGAAACAACCCGTAATTGGCGATGCATGGCAACTCCAAGGGTACAAATGATGCAGAAATTGATGTAGATGTACCAGTTGGCCTTTGATATGATTTCTAAATTCCACAATAACCATCACAACACAGTGATGTATTAACCTCAAAAGCTTAGTGATTTATTTTTTCTGTTTTACTTTTTAAATTTATCTCTTCAATGTTAAGTTGAGCTGCTATATTAGTGAGTTACTCTGTGAATTTGTGTACAAAGTGTTTTCAGAGTGTGAATAAATATACCAGCTTTGCTTAGGAATGAGGGAGTTATTGTGTGGCAACTGCTAGTGGGGTCAAAGTGTTAAGAGGCAATGAATGAAACAGCAATAAATGAAACAGCAATGAATGAAAGAATGAATGAAACAGCAGTGAATGAAACAGCAATGAATGAAACAGCAATGAATGAAACAACAATGAATGAAACAGCAATGAATGAAACAGCAATGAATGAAACAGCAATGAATGAAACAGCATTGAATGAAAAAGCATTGAATGAAACAGCAATTAATGAAACAGCAATGATTGAAACAGCAATGTACCTTCCGGATCAAATAACGTTTTTTTCTTTCCCTTTCTTCTCTAGCTTCATCTAGACTTTTCTCTGAAAGTAAAAACACAAGGAGTTACTTACTGTATATTATTTACAGACAATGAAACAACAACAGAATATATACTACTGTAAATCAAACACAATTCATTCCATTTAGGCTAATAAAGAAAGATTGGTAGTACTGACTCGGACTCTCACATTTTATTTATAATTTGTTCTTACAGGAATTTGAGCAATGCACATGTCAGCAATAAAACATACTAATTTCATTTGTCTATTTTGTAAGAATTATATTTCTTTTGCTTTTTTAAATTTCTGCCTACAAAAAAAAATAATTTTATGTCTGAAAAAAATGCAGCCTGTAGAAAACTTTTTAGATACAAATCTGTTGTTTTTTTTTTGTTGCTAAAATAAAATTTATGGACTAAGTGGTTGAAAAAATGGGAATTTCAACCAAGCAATTTTATGTAAATAAGACAAAGTAGAAGACTCACGGTGAAGGATATTTCTGTTCTCAAGTTCTTCTTGAGTGGGTCGTAAACTCAATCGCCTAAAAAAGAATACCAGGTACAAAATTAGAATATCGCTCCTTTTATACCAGTATCATTGTTTTCATGGTTGTTTTGAAGTTAAAAGACTATTGCTAAAACATAAGGATAACCATTTTTGATTAGTTACAAGCAACTAACGTAAAGCAGAATTTGATATCTGAGGGAACTGGCTATATAAAAAGTACCTTGTAAGTTTAGATCCTATTGCCTCTCTTAGTTCTCTCTTTTCAAGCTCAGTTTGGGTCGGAATGATATTTTTGGCTTCCAATTCAATTTTAGAAGGCCGGCTTTCCAAGAATCTGGCCAGACTATCATTTCTTGCAACTTTAGCTGCTAATGAATCTTTAAAGGATAGAAATAATTCATTGACAATGAATCAACAATATGGTGGTTTATGTAGAGATTAGATCGACAGTGAATGAACAAAATGGTGGTTTATGTAGAGATTAGATCGACAGTGAATGAACAAAATGGTGGTTTATGTAGAGATTAAATCAACAGTGAATCTTATATGGTGGTTTATGTAGAGATTAGATCGACAGTGAATGAACAAAATGGTGGTTTATGTAGAGATTAAATCAACAGTGAATCTTATATGGTGGTTTATGTAGAGATTAGATCGACAGTGAATAAACAATATGGTGGTTTATGTAGAGATTAGAAAGAGGCACAACATTTCATTTCCATTCGTTACAATGAAGAAAATATCTTTAAAAAATGTCAAACTGAGCTTTACATTTAACTGACCACAGTAAATATTTTTTTTGTTTTTTTTCACAGATCACTGTAATAATTGAGCCATTTAGTAAGAGGCAATGCCCATTTAAACTACCAGCTACTTACTGGGATCATAGTAATCCTTAAATTTAATAGAAAACTACCACTACTTACTGGGATCATAGTCATCTTTAAATTTAATAGAAATCTACCAGCTACTTACTGGGATCATAGTAATCCTGAAATTTAATAGAAAACTACCAGCTTCTTACTGGGATCATAGTAATCCTTAAATTGAATAGAAAACTACCAGCTACTTACTAGGATCATAGTCATCTTTAAATTTAATAGAAATCTACCAGCTACTTACTGGGATCATAGTAATCCTTAAAAATTTAATAGAAAACTATCAGCTACTTACTGGGATCATAGTAATCCTTAAAAATTTATAGAAAACTAAACTATTTGCTACTTACTGGGATCATAGTCATCGTTAAATCTAATCTCCTCATCATCTGAATCAGAATCTCCTGGCACACTGTTGTTGTATTCTGGGGGATCCTCAATTTCAACACTTGGTATGTTGTTCTTGTCCTTCTCACTTTCATTATCAACCCTGGACAAGACATAATGAATGGTTAGCTCTACACAATACAACTGAGATGTTAACATCTGACTGATAGAAAACATTTTGTCAACATACACAGCCTGTATTGTGACTCTTGGTCTGGGTATTGGTCTCACTGTGCCCACTGGAGTAGGCTGACCAGTGAAACGAACTTGGGGACACTCCTGTTGTCTTGGCAGATCTTGTTGCTGGACTGCCCCGGCAATATTTTGTGGTGCAGGGCTCGGCACTGTGACTGCTTTGCTGGTATCTAAAGGTCTTGTGGTCCAGCTAGCAGAAGTAGCACCTAGACAGGAAATAAAAAAATCTGATTGCCTGCACAGTCACAAATTATTGATACAATAGTTATTTTTATCTTATCTTATATAGAACACATTCTATAAAGAAGTTGAGTCCTACACTCTTCCAAAGTCTGAGGCTAGTCAGGGTTCGTACAGAAAAATTGCCTAAAAATTCCAGGAGTGTTCCAGAAGTTTTTCAGGAGTAAATTTTTTTAAAAGCCAAGCTGAGCTCTTAAAAAAAAACAGACACATCGCTACACAGCTTTTTTTTTTGTTTTACGACATCACGGGGACTTATATAGCCTACATCCCAAGTTTGGATCGAAAAAAAAATAAGATCTAGTAAAAAAAAATAAAGAACCATAGAGTGGCATCACTGGTGTCATCAACGTTTGCGTGCGGAAATAAAAGTGGCAAAGAGGGTTAACCCCAATAGGGCTTTCTGGAAAAGTGAAAGTACAATCTAAGAGCAGTGATTACGATTTTTTTAAATTAATAATTAATCTCCCTCGAAAAATAAGGAGTTTATAGTATTTTCCCAGGACTAAATGCAGTTTTTCCAGGAGTTTTAAGGTCCTGGAACACAACTTTTTGTTTTCCAGGAGTTTTAAGGAGTTTCCAGGAGCTGTACGAACCCTGCTAGTCTTGCATTTTGATCTGAGTTTTAAATGATGTTGAATATAATTTAAAGCAACAGTCTCAGTGTTGTTTTCATTGAAGAATGATTGTGATTTTAAAAAAAAAATCCAGAACAAAAAAAAATGATTAAACTTGACATTACCTGCTGGTACATTAGGTTTTTTAAGAGCTGATTTGTGAGGCCTTTTTGTAAGATCTGGTTCACTAGCAAGAACAGCTTCATAAGGTGATTGTGGACTGATCAAGTCTGGATCTGTCAGATATTTGTTCAGTTCATTTGGGTCTACATCATCATTATCATCATGGGCATCATCTTCATGGTCTGAAGGGTTTTCTTGTGGAGCTAAGAGACAACAAGACATACTTAATACTTACAAAAACTGAGCTATTATACTGAGTGAAATAAAAAAAAAAGCTAAATAAAAGCCAAATTTCATAAAAACACTATGTTCCAGATGTGTTACTCACCAACAACAGCCACTTGCTTAAAGCCATCCCCCACTGGAACCATGGGAAGTCTTGAACCAGACACAAGTTCAGGAGCAACATGAGCCAGGGCTTCTGTGTACTTGGGAGGTGGAGGGTGGATCATTGGCTCCTGCTGAACCTGAACTGATGGGCTTGGACATCTCGGAGGTACAATGATAGGCCGAGAATATGCAGAAGATGCTACTGTACCTTTGGAATAAAATTTTTAAAACAGTTTCTTTATAAACAAAAGTCATTTTATATTTTTCAAAGAAAAGAATCCCCATCAGCCCAAATTTATATTAGGGCCAGTGAAGCGCGTGTCCACAAGTTTAGTTTGCCGGGGTAAACTGGGGGATTGGGTGTCCAGCACATTGCCCAGCTGCTTTTATTCTTTAACAACTAATGTCAGCTACCGACTAAGGCTGGGTAGACTCAGGGACTCCCTCATAACCCAGGTTAATATTGTTGCTTTCACTAGGATTTGAACTGAGCATACACCAGCTAGACCACGATTTCTTGTTTTTTTTTAAATTGGCTCTACAAATATCTTGCTCATCAATTTTGTTATGTCTTGGTCACTCCTTAGCCTTATGGAGCTTAGGGCAGCAACACAATATTTATATATAAGCCAACTAAATTCATGCCCTTCTATTCTGGATAAGCCAACTAAATTCATGCCAGATTTCAGTCCTGGGCTTCACTTCTGCTTCCATGGTTCTCCATGTGCCCAGTGGTCTTCCCATCATCCTTTTCTTTTATCAGTTAGTGTCCGTCTCCAGAATATGATTGCAAGCCTTTTCCTGTCCATGCAGAGAACCTGGTCCAGCCGACTTCCATCTGTGCCCATTAAGACAACTTAGATCTCAATCAGGTAAATTAACACAAATATAAAACAAACAAAAATGTACATTCTCTGCATTATATATATCCTGTTTATTCATCTGTTGCTACTTGCCTGATATTTATACTGTGGGTTATACTGATGTAAATCTAGCAAATAAAAAAATTCTAAATTTAATGTCTTCATCAGTGACAGTTTTAACAAATTCTGATAAAATTTGATTTGTTGACAATTCTGAAATATTCCCTTTTCAATATTTTAATTTGCATTCTTTATGCAAATATTTTGTTCAAATTTCAATGTGATTTACCACAATACAAGATATATACATTGAAACATTTGTGTCCCTGACTAAAAGAGATCTAACATAAAGATTGTTGTGTGTATTTACCTGTAGTATTAAGTGTTGCTGTGTTATTTTCCACTGGTGTGTTATTTGCAGGGATGATAATGACTGGACTGGTAGGAGCTGATGTTGAAACTACTGACCATTGGGAGGAATTGGCATTGGTAGAGGAAACATTGGCATTAGCCGATATTGTTGGAGCTGAACTGACTACAATAACAGGAGTTTCTGGTGGCTGGGGCGCAGTGACATCAGGGACTGTTGGTCTTTCATCAGTTTCTTTGCATGTTTCTAAGAAAGGAATAAAATTATAGAAAATGTTTATTATTTCACAATAAATGTCAATTTGAGATTCTTGTGTCAAAACTGTTTTTTTTTTACCATCATATTTGGAAAAACTCTGACACTTACTTCATCACAATTCAGAGATGTGATCAGACCATAGGGAAAATAAGAATATTTTTTAGTTAGTTAGCAGTTAGCACAACCTTATGATATATTAATAGATAATTACTATATTAAATTGCTTTATTTTATAAATCCCATCAAAAGTAAATTTATTTCAAAGTGAAAGGGGTCAGTATTTCAACCTTTTATCTAGGTCTGCTCATGTAGATCCTACTTATTGTTATTGTCTAAGTTTAATCCTACAAATAAGAACAAGAAATCTTAAAGTATGAGAAAACAGTAGAACATAAGAAGATTTAAAACTGATGACATTATTGGCACCCACATCATTAAATATATTCTACTTCTATGATTTTCAACTGAATAAAATAGTGGACATGTTTTGTTTTTTACAGTTTACTTTTATTTTATCAATTTATTTACTAACTGAACAAACTTTAGATTTTAGTTGATTAAAGTAAAGCCTAGACCTAGGTCTACACCAATACAGGTGACCAATAAAACTTTCCAAAGCTCAACACCCCATGGCCCAAGTTACCTTAGCCTTAACTCCTATGCCAATAGGGGCACTAGTCTCTACTACTATTATCCTAAAGTCTAAACCGTAAATCTAAGTCAACAAATTAGCAAGAAAACTCTGAATAATTTAGGTTAACTTTACGGCTAAAGTTACCTTAACTCCCAGACCTAAGTTATCTTTACTCATAATCCCAAGTTACTTTATAATGAAATTATTGTTACATTGTATTAAATCTTAGCCTCTAGTCTGTAAATCTTTGAAAATGGACTACACAGTCAAGCTTACTGACAAAAATATAAACTTTAAATGATTTTTTGGTATTATTGATATATAGTTCAGTGCATAGTATGTATTATAACAGAAAATCAAGGAATGCTTATGTTTAAATAAAACATTAAGACTACAATTGGCTTTTTTTAAACCACATTATTCTGACTTGTCTTGTTTTCCTTTCTTTAAATTTCAATATTGCAGTGGGTAAAATGGAAACATTTACAAACCAATTTTCACTGACATGTGTGAAATGTTTTAATCTTTTCTGGCAGTGAAAAAGATAAAATAAGATTTGTTTATTGATCCAAACAAATGGAAATTTGTCTTGATTACAGATGTTTTGTCCTTCAGCATTTTTTAAACAAGATAAAAGAATTATTTGTACTCAAGCAAAGACGTATACTTATAAAAATAGACATGCACGCACATTGTCCCACAATTTATTATACAAGAAAAAGTTCATTAGTAGTCAGCTATTGTATTCTGTCTTGACGATATATTTCTTGTTACGTATAGGTAACTTTCTCCAACTTTAAAAATAAAGTCAGTTTTTGCAACCAATATGCACCATGCTTTAATATTTCACAGAGTTACACATTGACTGGGTTCACACATCTTTAGCTCTCACCAGATGCATAAAGCTACTTCAGTTTGCCAATAAATGCAATTAATGAACTCTAATGAGCTGATAAACATATACTCCCATTACAAATGCAAGCATTTGATTTGAATGAACTAAGCATTTACCTAAACGAGATGGTGGTGGCTGACTGGTGTCTACTTCCTGTAATACACCTTTTCTTATCAATTCCTCACGAGATACACGCATAGAAATTTTTCTCTCAATTTCTATTGGAGAAATAAAAAGAATGGTTATCATTTTTATACTGCACACAATGAAATTGAAATAAATTAAAGCCACATTGAAATAAATGCACAATAGTGGTTGTATTTTCATGACAATTGAAGATTTTCAACACAAACAGATTAGTTTTTTTTTAAACCATAGATTAGACATAAAAAGGTTTAACACTATTTAGATTTTTTAGTGTCTTTTCTTACATTGAGCTATAAATATGACATTATTGCGATATTATCTTCTTACTCACCCTTAGCAGCCTTTACTATTTTCTCACTTTTCTTCTTCCGCTTCCACTTCCATGGACGGAAAATTTTGCCAAGTGCTGACAGCTTACTTTTTCTTTCAACAGATGGTGTGGCATGTGATGCTGAGACTGTCAGAGATTTGCTGTCTCCATTCTTCTTGTGCTCTAAAACAAAGTGGTCAACAAATACACTGCATCAGACAAAGATGTTAAGTACAATTTCTTTTAATTCCCTTCATTTGTTTTATTCCGTAGTCAATAAAGTAAAAAAAAAACATGACAACAAGAATTAAGGTTTTGCACTCAAAAATGTGCTGGAGTAGTTTCCCTTGGATTTTCTTGTCATCACAACTTTAAAACTGGTTATCTGTTTATTCTCAACTTCAGTGTGCAATCTGTTATTTAGTTGATATTGTAGATGTATACTGTAGGAAATGTTACTTTTGTGTACTGTATGTTATTTTTTTTATATTGTAAATGTATACTGAAGGATATGTTACTTTTGTGTACTGTATGTTATTTTGTTTATATTGTAGATGCATACTGTAGAATGTGTTACTTTTGTGTACTGTATGTTATTTTGTTTATATTGTAGATGCATAATGTAGAATGTGTTACTTTTGTGTACTGTATGTTATTTTATTTTTATTGTAGATGCATAATGTAGGATGTGTTACTTTTGTGTACTGTATGTTATTTTGTTTATATTGTACATGCATACTGTAGGATGTGTTACTTTTGTGTACTGTATGTTATTTTGTTTATATTGTAGATGCATACTGGATGATTAGATTTTATACCCTTTGTTTGAGAAATAAATAATTAAAACAATGTCTTTTAAATAATTGATAAAAGTAAAAAATATAGTCTTGTGATATAATTGATAAAATCAAGGTCTAGCCATGTAAGTGATAAAACTGTGCCCTGGCCATAAAACTGATAAAAGTATAATTGAAATGAATTTTGATGAAAGAAATGTTCAGTCCACATTTAGTTTTTTGTCTATCAAGTCTTGAAACCCATGCTAGCCAACATTTTACCTTTAGTTTGGCAAACACACAATGAGAAACTGTTGTAGTCCGTGATACTACTATATATTTACAAACCCATGCTAGCCAACATTTTACCTTTAGTTTGGCAAACACACAATGAGAAACTGTTGTAGTCCATGATACTACTATATATTTACAAACCCATGCTAGCCAACATTTTACCTTTAGTTTGACAAACACACAATGAGAAACTGTTGTAGTCCATGATACTACTATATATTTACAAACATATTTCAATTCTTTACATGGCTCAAAACAAGCACATATGGTCTGTGATAACAAAAACCCAAATTAAATCAGTCAATGTCACATTTAGCAACAGATTGGTCATTAAGGTATTGAGTAGGAAGAAGAACACACTAGTCTGCACACACTGCTATGTAAGGAACAACAAATTATTGCTAAGGGAACAACATACTTCTAATCAAGGAACAGATAAAAATTACATCTAAAACATCTAGCATACTGGTTTGTTCAGGCGACCCATTCCATGCCAGGATGCCATCCAGGAAAAAAAGAGTACTTATATGAATGCATTTGTTCTTGCATAAAGGATAAGAAAAGTGTTTTTGTCCTTATGTTTATCTGAGCATTGTAACAAATTGCTATTGTGTTGTGTTTCTAAGTTAGAATAATTTAATGCCTTATTATATTATATTTATGTATTATTACTACTTTACTCTTTGCCCTTTCGTCCTCTAGTGTCTCTAGGTTGAGTGATTTAACTAATGGTGTTACTCTTGTCAGCTGTGAATATTCACTAGTAATGGACATTGCAGCTCTTTTCTGAATTTGTTTTAATTTTTTATGTTTTCTTTAGTTGATACAGAAGATACATATTCTAGTACAGGTCTAACTAATGTGAGTTAGCATTTTAGTATTATGTTCTTATTACATTAGTTATTGCCAACCACTTCTTTGTTTGTAAGAGTCAAGCGACTACAAAGAATCGACTACCAGTGATAACTCGTGTTTTGTTTATTTAGGGGACCATCTGGATAGAAGTGCCTATCATCCCTGTGTTGACCAGCGCAATTGACAGATATTGCTTTGAAGAAAATGAGGAAAACAGGCGACAGGTTTAAAGTAAAAAAAAGTATCCTTTAGTAAGACTCAGTCAGTCTGGTTGAGACATCTTTGACCATCCTTTCTTTAAAAAGATTCTTCCATGTTATTTAAGTGGACTAACTGAAAGACCAATCCAGTTTTAGACTTGCCTATATAAACCCTGCAAAATTCACTTCTCTTATTTCTGTTTCTTTGTTTAATTTTGATATTTCTACACTGCCATAACAGTAAATGACTTCAATTACACTTTCACCTGTTACCCACTAGAATTTCCCCACTTAAGACATTGGATATACTCCATTTGTGTTTTTGGATTATTGACTGTTTTAAATATCAAACTGTAGAGATTACTCATCTGTATCAGTGGTGGAAGTTTGAGGAGTTTAGAAGAACACTTATAGTCATTGTGAGAACATTATATATATGCGTCATCAATGATTGAAACTTGTTCAATTGTGTCACTGATGGGACCTTTTTTCTTTCTATAATAAACTGATTCATCCATTTCATGAAAATGGAATAGTTCTACTGTTTTTTTTTCTCTGAGTGTGGATCCGGGATAAATGATGAAACCTAGCTGCAACTATTAAATAAAATATTTGTGCCATAAACCCAGGGTCAAAGTTCTGCCATCATATTTACTAGATAGATAAGCCAGTGATTGTTGGACATACAGGGAGAGATTCCACATTCCAGGAAATGCACACTTTGATTGGATGCACAGGGACTTGTGAATCCTACTGGCCACACAAACTCATCACAAATGTAAGGAGAAAACATGCAATTGAATAGGGAAATCACTATTGTGTAGGTTACATACTATTGTGAGTAGGCCTAAAGAACAACATACTATTGAATAGGGAAATAACTATTATGCAGGAAACATACTATTGCATGTATAGAGAACAACATATTCAGAACTATTGTGTTAGGAACAATATAAATACTACTAATACTACTATATATACTAATACTAGTGTTGAGTAATAACATTTTACCAAAAATAAAACTATTGTATAAAGGAAGAGAACACCAGGGTAAATATATAATACTAGTCAGTAGGGAACAATTTTCTACTGTATAAGGAACAATTTAGCTAATAAAAACTGATGCAAGTTGTTTTTAAATATTTGTCAACGGGTTGGTAAATTACCGCAACCTATTTTTAATTATCAACAAAATAATATCCAATATTTTATAAATACACACTGGTAGTTGTCAAATATCTGTTCATTTCATTGTTTTTAATTCCTATTTCTAATTTTTGATTTAGTATATATCTGATAAATCCACTGTTTAATGTAAACCTTTGAATGAAGTCCACTTACCAGTCTCCTTATGTTTCCACAGGAATCTACTCCAATGCCATCTACTATTAGAGACCTTTTTCTCACCCTCAGCTTTGGCACTTGCCAATTTGACATGAGTGTCTCCATTGTGAATGGAGGACACATCCACTTTGCTGCCGGCTGAAGAGTTCATACCACTGACTTCTTCGCTGTCCGAGGGTAACATTTGATCCCCTTTGCTGCCACATGCCGACTCAACACTATTGTTATTTGTCGGCACATCATCACTGCCGGCAGCCAGCACATGTGTGCTATGCATAGTTTCTATTTCAGCAATGCCTAAAGCTTCTCTATTGCCACTGCTGGTGGCCACAACAACACCATTAGATTCCTGAACACTGTGCACATCCACAGTGATCTGTTTACAGTCAATGGAACTAATAGGTACCCGTACTTCCGCTGACATGTTGGTTTTCAACTGTTGCAGCCCCACTGGAGACTGAATCTTCCCAGTGGGATGATCCAAGCAAATTGAATTTAAAGGCTTTATCCAGCAGAAAGTATACAGTACTTGTTAAAGTCTTAGGGCACATGGAAATGTTTCTATCACTTTCAAATTTATATCACAAGTTGATTGAAACACTATTGACATCCAGTCATTAGAATCTAAAACAAACTTAAATGTCTAGAGCTTTTGATACTTTAACAAATAGATTAAAAAAACATCTTTTATATAGAGAAATTAAAGATCAGATAAATAATTCCCAGCAATTGATATTTAAACACAAACTACAGATTTGATTCAATTGATGGAATATAATACAAACAAGTATCTCAATGGACACCAATAGTCAACATTTATATGTATACAATAAAAGAACAGCTTGCAGCAAGGCAAGTCCTCATAATTGATAATAGAGGACAGTCATAAAAACCTAATTGAAAGACATTATTGATGTCACATCAGAAATGCTTACACAAGTACCATATTATTACAGACATTAATATTGATAGCTCAACTGTCATATGACTTGTCACATGCCAAATCTCAGCTTATAATTAATTATTGCTGGCCTACATTTAACAGATGACTATTGAAGCTATTAGTTGTGTGCAAAAAATGTATTTATGATTGTGAGATATTTCCTTTGTTAATCACCAGTATGTTAAAATGAATGCAACACTGGTTTAAAGTTTGTTCACAAACTCACAATAAAAACACCAAGAAACATCATTTATTCAACTGAAGAGAGTAAAAAGTGTGCAAACCTGGACTGGGCAGTCACAATATATATAAACTAACCACACAAATAAACCTGTCCTTTCTATTTTGTCTAACAGCTATGTAGGGCATGGAGAATACATAGCCCAGGAGACAATGAATCAGTGTAACATGGTATGTCCAGTTGGTAAACAGTTGAACTAATTCTGTCAGGTAAAGGTTACACACATTATCATTTGTAGGGCAATGGTGTATAATGTAAGGGAGTAGCCTGTGATAGTACTAATGTCTGATAAACAAAAGAATTTCCTAACACAAGCTTTTGGTAAACATTTAAACAAAGTAAAGTTCATTTGTTCTTGTAAGCATAAAAAACATATATTTTAAACTGTATTCTAGGGTAGTCATTTACTGTTAATGTTGAAGTTCTTATTTAAATCTAGCATTTAGTCCTTTTTGTAGGATAGTGATTTCATTCACTGTAAGTGCCCAATGAAACAAAATTATTAAATACAAGTGAGAAACAACCATTGTGCAGAAGCCAACAGAGTAAAAGGTACATCTGACAGTCAGTTGTGACACCCAGAGAACAACATGTCATCAAACTCTCTATAAACATAGAGCCTAAACAAGTTTTTGTTTCCCCAGTAATGACTATCCTACAATTTGTAATAATGTTCTCAATTTCAGCAAATCTTTATATTCCACAATAATCCAAAATGAAGCACATCCCTCCCTCCCTACCGGCCAAATTAGCACACATTAAAAAATAAGTGTTAAAGATTTAATGGTCTGGTAAAATTATAATTGTCTGGCTTTATTTCCTGTTTCGGAAGTTTCGGTAACTGTTAGTGCTGAAGCACAGTGAGGGGGGTGTGACAGGGTGAGTTGGGGGATGGGAAGGGGCGGAGATAATGGGCCAAAGACTGATAACCCAATACTTGAAATAATTGTTATTCCTAGTCACCATTGAAGATTCCCCCCCCCCCCTCAAGCCATTAATTTATTATTGTAAAGAAAGCAAGTAAAAGTACACAATGGAAGCCTCACCTACCTATACAAGATGAGACTTTACACAAACTGGTGAACTGACTGACAGAAAAGGTTACACGTTTTTCTCATATGCTAATTTTATGTATTTCACCAATGCTTACAAATTTGCTTTTCTTATTCACTGTGTAAATGAAATTTCTCCTGTGTAATTTAATAGGAAAAAGCCTAAATTCTGATGTTACCAGGGAATTGAAAACACACCAGGTCAGGGTCAGGTTAAGGTCAACCTCCAGTTCATTGTGTGATCTCAATTATTCAATTCAGGGATAAAGTCAACATCATTAAAACAGCCACTATAGTTGACCACTGCCTATAATATCTATAGGGAAAATACACACACAGTAACCATGTACAATACTTAAGTATACTATAGGGAAAAGACAGTATACTGACACAGTAACCTTAATTAGATAATTATAGTACAGGCAAAAGACAGTATACTGACACAGTAACCGTAATTAGATAATTATACTACAGGGAAAAGACATTATATTGACACAGTAACCTTTTTTTAGATAATTATAGTATACTACAGGGAAAAGACAGTATACTGTTACAGTAACCTTATTTAAATAATTATACTACAGGGAAAAGACAGTATATTGACACAATAACCTTACTTAGATAATTATACTACAGGTAAAAGACAATATACTGATAAAGTAACCTGACACAGTAACCCTACATGGATAATTACAGCTTACTACTAGGCCTACTACTGGGAAAAGACAGCTGATTCAGTAACCTTACTTAGTTATATTATGGATGGGGAAAGACAGTACACAGACATAATGACCATACTTAGACAAATATTGTAAAGTATCATTTTTTTCAGTCCATTTTGGCCAAATTGGTAAGAAAAGCAGCATTGACAAGTTTTGATGGCCATGGCATACAGGGTGACTGTGGCCAGCACAACGCCCAGCTACCTTTACTTTAACCCATCAGAACTGAGCAAACTCAGGAAACTAGCCAGGTTTTAAAGTCTTTTTAAAACTGAATGAGCCCTCCGGCTCATAAGTCCAGGCCATTTATATTATAATGAGAAAGGAGTGTTGTCCAAGACCTTGTCCGAGGCATGCCGATGGGACTTGCCGCATGCTCGGTATCCTGCAGGCACATGCACTATATTCCCCCTCCACTGACGCGGAAATCACCAGTGTCATTAACCGGGCAGCATTTATCTTGTAAAGTAGTCATCATGTGGGACTAAATCAATCCATAGGGCAGTAGGGCCGGTGAAGCAGTACTCATAAGTTTCTGTGGTCACAACATACTAGGAAACTTTGTGGCCAGAACAATGCCCAGTTGCCTTTACTTTACCCGAACTTTAGCAAGGTGATGAGAGCTGAGTAGACTCAGGATCACTCTCCAGACCCGGGAAACTCTAGTCTTCACCAGGATTTGAACCCAGGATTTATGGTACGCCAGACAAACCTGCTGCCACTCAGAAACCAATATCATTTGTCCTTTGGGTTCCTTGTGGAACATAAAGCCTCGTAAAGTAAAGTACCCATCAGGCCAAATTGAGCAGTGTTCACTGGTTTCTGTGGCCACGTCACACAAGGGGATGTGTGGCCAGCACAATACTCTACCCCAACTAATGTCAGGTGCCCATCAGAGCTAGGTAGACTTAGGGACACCCTCGAGTCCCGGGAAAAAAATCCTAGCCTTCACCAGGATGTGAAACCAGGAACTTTGGCATGCTGGCCAAATGCGCTGCCACTGGTCACTGTGACCCTTGCTTGCCAACCATGCATCTTACAAATAGGCTTGGTCATCCAGTAACCAGGCTTGGCAAGATGGGTATTGTTTAGCTTATTCCTTGCTCCTCACCAAGGATGTGTAACAGGGAATGTCCCCTGTGCAATCCATTTCTAAATGAATGTTCAGACGGATATAAATCTGTTAGTCGGGACAGTTTAAATGGGAATGGTTGTTGACAAAGAATTTTGTTTAGACTGATGATAAATATAAAAGTTGAAGGCAAGTTGAAATTCTTGACCATGTGAAACAATCCAAGAGGGGCTAAATAGCAATTAATAAATGAGCGTCTAGTGGTATACACATTTCTGGCATAGGACAATAGGGGGAAGTAATAATTCAAGAGTAGTTTAGATACAAAGTTTGAGGTCCCACGCGTATAGACACCATTCCCTGACAGTCGGGGTGAGGTCAGGTATGGGAACTTGGGCACCTCCTACACACCCCTTTTCCCTCCCTCCCTGTGGTAAAGTTGGTTTGGAAAGGTAACATGATAGGGTCCTTTGTCCAAGAATGTTTCTTACAAGGCTGTGGGCCTGGGAATTGGGTAGGATAAATAGACTGGGGCACTTTGATACAGGCAGTCAGAGACAGGCAGTCAGTGAGAGATAGAGTCAAAGTTGAGTCACATACAGAATTGACAGTTCAGAGTTACTTGATAATGAGCATTCCTAACCACTTTAGTTAGCCGGCTAAACTGTACTTGATCTACACTAATCTACCTCTATTTGTATATTTTGGATGTATGTAACCTAAGATATATGCATATCGAAACTTGTCAATAAACGTAGAGCAGCTAAATTTTCATCACTTCTTTGCTGAGATAGCTACAAAATATAAATAGGTTTGAAAGTTAACTCTTCATCTCCTAAGACAACGTAGCCTTTGACATCCCCCATGCTTTAGCCCACCAGTGTATTATAATGGGAGAGCATCTATGGTTTACACACTTTGCCAACTTTAGTAGACCCATGAATACAATAAGAGGAAAACTTCTTGACCGTATACAAAAATTATCAAAAAAAATACTACAGGTTACAGGTAAAAGTTGACTAATTGATTATGTCATCTTAGAAAGACAAATTAACAAATGTATTAGCATAATCTCTATTAAAGTTCTCAACACTTGACCACCATGTTAACATATTTCAATAACACTCATTTTTTCATTAGTCCATAACAGCCTTTGATCTACTACTATAGATGTTGTAGTAATCAAATCTATAAAGTGTTTTTTATTAAGAAGACAAAGTATTTTCACAAAGTTGCCCAAGTCAGTCAATATCTTTCAACACTTTTTTCAAGTATAGAGACCTTGAGGTAAAATAAAGCAAAATACTTTAATACAATAGGATATAGACATAAAGAAAGACTGAGAGAGAGAGTCAATATAATACTTGTTAGGTATACTTAACATACATTACACATCTCTATATTTATATATACCGGTGTGTAGGCTACACATATATATATATATATGCCTATATATATAGAGAGAGAGAGATATAGGGAGTGGAGAAAGGGAAGGGGGGATGAGAGAGATGTTATAATATTATCAATATTTAAACACAAGTTCAGATCAGGAATGATTGTGAAAAACGCCCACATTTTATGCCAAATTTTAAGGGCTATGCTCTCCTATGTCCTATGCCATACCATTTTTTTTAAAGATAGTTCAGATAGCCATAGGCCCACTTTTGTTTTATCCCAATAAATACTATAGCCTAGACTAAAATAGCCACCCAAACATAGTTGAGAATAGTTGACATAATTTGGATATATCATACAATCATAGTCGAATCAAACTCAGTAGATAACATGGGCCATGGGCTACATCAACCAGTCAACAAAAGAAAGTAGGCCCTAGATAACATTGTATATATATTTATTATGTAGTCCAGCCCTGGCGTCTTCAACTAAGAATAACAATAGCGCTCCACTTATAAAAAACGACAAAGAAACTAAAATATGTTGAGATATATATATATATTATATATGTATATACACAATAGTTTGTCAGTGTGCGCTTAAGAAGCAATGGTCCTTATTTAAGTCAATGATTGCAGTCAACTTCAAGTGAAATAAGAAAGAAGTAAATAAAGCCAAATAAAAGCTCTCACAGTGGGCCGACTCACACAATATTGTGACAATATAGTCATACAGACAATATAGTTCAATATAGTTTAACTGGCACATTACTTCCGTCTTACTATTGACTATTGTCTATTGTAGGCAAAAGTATATTGAGACTATACTATAGTTCAATCGTTATAACTTTATAGTCCTTTATTTTAAAATAGTAGAAATATTATTATTATATTTAGGTTAGGATTTAGGGCTATGTTATTAATACTATATATATTATATAGTTAATATAGGCCATATGATATGATGTCATCATCAGTTCAGTATTATTATGTAGGTCTTGAGGTCTTATCTTTAGACCTCTAAGCTCGAAGTATAAGCCTATCCTATATTTACGATGTGTTTATCATTAGGCTCTATATGTTTAATCCACAAGTCACATGCCGTTAGCCTCCCAACAGCCCCAATATTCCAATACTATGAATATATCCACAAGTCAAGAGAAAATACCACAACAATTTATCCCATCTTCAAGTAGAAACGCGATACATTTTTAGGCCAACGTTTTTTTGTGTGTGTGTGTGTTTTGTTTTGTTTTTTTGTCGTGCTATGCTCACAGTTCACGGATTCATAATGTACAACACAGCAACACACAGGCGCAAGTAACACACGGACACAGAAGGGGGAAGAAAACACCTTCCACTACTACCAGTTGCAGCTGTGATAGAGCTACTGGGCTAGCCTACTACATACGTGAAACAGTTAAGTGCGGCATACCTAGGGGATTAACAGTTGGTTTGGCCTTGACCTCTGGGTCAGGACTCACAGAACCCCATCTTCTCCCCCCTCTACCACTCGAGTGGTAGCTGAAGGTACATGTTCAGCTAAATAGGGCATTCTCACCTACACTGCAACACATTGCCTCAATTTCACAGAGACGTGTGTTGGTGGTGGGCTATTGTCCACGATGTAACAGTAACAACAACAGTCTGGCTAAATAGGGCCTGCGTCTTTACCTTGCTTACCTACGGTATTTGGACATAGGACACCCTGTGGCTTTACCAGTTTTTATATTAGGCACAACATATATTTTTTATGGTCAATGTGCCATAGCCCAGTACCAGTCCGCTGTGGTAAAGCAAGTGGCTGGAATGTCAATATAAAAATACTGTACGATATTACTATATAAGAAATATTTATAGGCCTACTACAGGGAAATATTCTAGTTATCGGATCATAGTATAGACTAGTGAAAAAAGACAGCCATACCACCGAATTTACAAATGCCTGCATAAAAAAAATCGAGAGTGACCTAAATGATCCTTTATGTATAATAATATGATCCCATATCCCAATGGTTGCTTCCAATAATTCAAGATATAAGCAGTCATACAATATGGCATAGTATTATACTAAAGTATAGTGTTGGATAGTGTTTTAAGAAAAGTGTTGACAATCCAATGTAACATAAACACAGACAGTTGTAAATAAATGAAGCATGCAACAGTACAGTGTGGGCAATACCAACAACTTGTAAGATATATTGATATTGGCAATACAACACAAGAAACGAGATAATATAATAAAGCTATAACTACAGTTTGCCTATTTTGTTTAGCCCTTTACAACATGTGAAGGAGAAGATTTCTAGTTGGTGTTTGTTTTAATTTACACTGACACTGTGCACAATATACCATAATTTTAAACATTAAAAAAATGTGTGCATTATATTTGAGATTTTATGTAGTGAAGACAAAATTTTTTTTTTTCAACAAACCCTCACTCATAATAATAATCACTGTTAAAAATTACAAGATTGTTCATGCAAATAGGAGAACATACATAGGAATATTTTCTAGGATTATAATAATGACAGAACCATGGTGCTAATATCTAAACCATAGATAATACTTCCACTAAGTAACAAAGCCTATTAGATGTTTCTTTTTACTATTCCAACACTGTCATAGGTCCTGTCATATTTGTCTTCAATAGAAATGACTGATGACTTAGTCTACTTAGTGTTACAGTACACCTCTTATACAGGTTATGGAAGATTTATGGATGATTTACCTTGTCATTTAGTCATTTACATTGGGGGTAAACTAAAGCTAAGAAAATAAATTCAGCAGAAAGAAAAAAGAATTTTTCTAAAACTGTCTCTTCAAAAAAGATGACACACCAGTATAGCAGTCCCTTTTTTTAGACACACCAGTATAGTAATCAAATATTATAGACACACCAGTATAGTAGTCAAGTATTATTGACATACCAGTATAGTAGTCAAGTATTATTGACATACCAGAATAATAGTCAAGTAGTATAGACACACCAGTATAGTAGTCAAGTATTATTGACACGCCAGTATAGAAATCAAGTATTGTTGACACACCAGTATAGTAGTCAAGTATTATTGACACACCAGTATAGTAGTCAAGTATGGTTGACACACCAGTATAGTAGTCAAGTAGTATAGACACACCAGTATAGTAATCAAGTATGGTTGACACACCAGTATAGTAGTCAAGTAGTATAGACACACCAGTATAGTAATCAAGTATGGTTGACACACCAGTATAGTAGTCAAGTCTTATTGACACACCAGTATAGTAGTCAAGTAGTATAGACACACCAGTATAGTAGTCAAGTATGGTTGACACACCAGTATAGTAGTCAAGTAGTATAGACACACCAGTATAGTAATCAAGTATGGTTGACACACCAGTATAGTAGTCAAGTAGTATAGACACACCAGTATAGTAATCAAGTATGGTTGACACACCAGTATAGTAGTCAAGTAGTATAGACACACCAGTATAGTAATCAAGTATGGTTGACACACCAGTATAGTAGTCAAGTCTTATTGACACACCAGTATAGTAGTCAAGTATTGTTGACACACCAGTATAGTAGTCAAGTAGTATAGACACACCAGTATAGTAGTCAAGTCTTATTCACCCCAGTAAAGTAATCAAGTGTTGTTGACACACCAGTATAGTAGTCAAGTATTATAGACACAGCAGTATATTAGTTAAGTAATATTAACATGCTTGTAAACAATTTTCATTGTCAAACCAGTATGGTAATCTAATCTTATTGATACACTAGTACAATAAATCAAGTATTATAGACCAGTAGAGTAATCAAGTATCATAGACCAGTAAAGTAATCAAGTATCATAGACCAGTAGAGTAATCAAGTAGCATAGACCAGTAGAGTAATCAAGGATCATAGACTAGTAGAGTAATCAAGTATCATAGACCAGTAGAGTAATCAAGTATCATAGACCAGTAGAGTAATCAAGTATCATAGACCAGTAGAGTAATCAAGTATCATAGACAAGTAGAGTAATCAAGTATCATAGGCCAGTAGAGTAATCAAGTATCATAGACCAGTAGAGTAATCAAGTATCATAGACCAGTAATAAAGTATCATAGGCCAGTAGAGTAATCAAGTATCATAGACCAGTAGAGTAATCAAGTATCATAGACCAGTAATCAAGTATCATAGGCCAGTAGAGTAATCAAGTATCATAGACCAGTAGAGTAATCAAGTATCATAGGCCAGTAGAGTAATCAAGTAGCATAGACCAGTAGAGTAATCAAGTATCATAGGCCAGTAGAGTAATCAAGTATCATAGACCAGTAGAGTAATCAAGTATCATAGACCAGTAGAGTAATCAAGTATCATAGACCAGTAGAGTAATCAAGTATCATAGACCAGTAGAGTAATCAAGTATCATAGACCAGTAGAGTAATCAAGTATCATAGACCAGTAGAGTAATCAAGTATCATAGACCAGTAGAGTAATCAAGTATCATAGACCAGTAGAGTAATCAAGTATCATAGACCAGTAGAGTAATCAAGTATCATAGACCAGTAGAGTAATCAAGTATCATAGACCAGTAGAGTAATCAAGTATCATAGACCAGTAGAGTAATCAAGTATCATAGACCAGTAGAGTAATCAAGTATCATAGACCAGTAGAGTAATCAAGTATCATAGACCAGTAGAGTAATCAAGTATCATAGACCAGTAGAGTAATCAAGTATCATAGACCAGTAGAGTAATCAAGTATCATAGACCAGTAGAGTAATCAAGTATCATAGACCAGTAGAGTAATCAAGTATCATAGACCAGTAGAGTAATCAAGTATCATAGACCAGTAGAGTAATCAAGTATCATAGACCAGTAGAGTAATCAAGTATCATAGACCAGTAGAGTAATCAAGTATCATAGACCAGTAGAGTAATCAAGTATCATAGACCAGTAGAGTAATCAAGTATCATAGACCAGTAGAGTAATCAAGTATCATAGACCAGTAGAGTAATCAAGTATCATAGACCAGTAGAGTAATCAAGTATCATAGACCAGTAGAGTAATCAAGTATCATAGACCAGTAGAGTAATCAAGTATCATAGACCAGTAGAGTAATCAAGTATCATAGACCAGTAGAGTAATCAAGTATCATAGACCAGTAGAGTAATCAAGTATCATAGACCAGTAGAGTAATCAAGTATCATAGACCAGTAGAGTAATCAAGTATCATAGACCAGTAGAGTAATCAAGTATCATACACCAGTAGAGTAATAAAGTATCATAGACCAGTAGAGTAATCAAGTATCATAGACCAGTAGAGTAATCAAGTATCATAGACCAGTAGAGTAATCAAGTATCATAGGCCAGTAGAGTTATCAAGTATCATAGACCAGTAGAGTAATCAAGTATCATAGACCAGTAGAGTAATCAAGTATCATAGACCAGTAGAGTAATCAAGTATCATAGACCAGTAGAGTAATCAAGTATCATAGACCAGTAGAGTAATCAAGTATCATAGGCCAGTAGAGTAGTCAAGTATCATAGACCAGTAGAGTAATCAAGTATCATAGACCAGTAGAGTAATCAAGTATCATAGACCAGTAGAGTAATCAAGTATCATAGACCAGTAGAGTAATCAAGTATCATAGACCAGTAGAGTAATCAAGTATCATAGACCAGTAGAGTAATCAAGTATCATAGACCAGTAGAGTAATCAAGTATCATAGACCAGTAGAGTAATCAAGTATCATAGACCAGTAGAGTAATCAAGTATCATAGACCAGTAGAGTAATAAAGTATCATAGACCAGTAGAGTAATCAAGTATCATAGACCAGTAGAGTAATCAAGTATCATAGACCAGTAGAGTAATCAAGTATCATAGGCCAGTAGAGTTATCAAGTATCATAGACCAGTAGAGTAATCAAGTATCATAGACCAGTAGAGTAATCAAGTATCATAGACCAGTAGAGTAATCAAGTATCATAGACCAGTAGAGTAATCAAGTATCATAGACCAGTAGAGTAATCAAGTATCATAGGCCAGTAGAGTAATCAAGTATCATAGACCAGTATATTAATCAAGTATCATAGACCAGTAGAGTAATCAAGTATCATAGACCAGTAGAGTAATCAAGTATCATAGACCAGTAGAGTAATCAAGTATCATAGACCAGTAGAATAATCAAGTATCATAGACCAGTAGAGTAATCAAGTATCATAGACCAGTAGAGTAATCAAGTATCATAGACCAGTAGAGTAATCAAGTATCATAGACCAGTAGAGTAATCAAGTATCATAGACCAGTAGAGTAATCAAGTATCATAGACCAGTAGAGTAATCAAGTATCATAGACCAGTAGAGTAATCAAGTATCATAGACCAGTAGAGTAATCAAGTATCATAGACCAGTAGAGTAATCAAGTATCATAGACCAGTAGAGTAATCAAGTATCATAGACCAGTAGAATAATAAATCACAATAGATGACAATGATACACTAGCACTGCAGTTAGTCACCATGACTAATGTATATAAAACATGAATCTCAAAGAAGAACAAATTTAAATATTTAAGAGTGTCAATGATTTCATTTTAGAATGTGTTTTTTTTTTCAATTCATATTAAAGAGCTAAAAAAAAATATTAACAACATCCTTCTTGATAACTTGATATTTTGACTCCATAGAATGCCTTATGTTCACATTTTTGTACATTCTCATGGCTTTTTAAAAAGCGAAATTTTTCTTCACTATTTTTAAATATAAAAAGTAATAAAAACCCATTTTGTCTAAGGGAGATAATCAATAAAATATAACTCTACAAGGATCCCAGCTTTATGTTATGTGATTATCTTTTTTTTTCTTTTAATTTATAATATGTGTTAAATATACATTCTTATATTTTAATGTACCTCTTACTTTCTATTAATTGTACAAGTTAAAACCTAAGCTGTTAAGTTTTATGAAATAATAAGGATAAACCTTTTAAAAAGTGCATTATTACAATAATTTACCAGTTATTATAGAGCATAAAATAGTATAAGTTAAAATTCAAATATTGGCATTGATTGAAAAAATTTATAATTCTGAATTATATAAATAAGGTGAATGTGCCTTATTTATTAAGACATTTTAGGAGTTAATTCATGAGTAGTTTAGACAATTTCAATTATAATGATAAGAGTCAGAGTAGAATTTTTAAAAGCAACATTTTTAATGTTGCAGAACAAACAACTAGGGTGTGACCAGTCATAATCTCAACGGCTAAGGCGCTAAGGCTAGATAAATCAATCTGGTATCCAGAAACAAATCTTCAAAAGTGGTCTATGCCAGAGGGAAGGGGGTGGCGGGTAAACAATGTGCTTTCTCCCCAAGCAGATTCTTCTAAATTCTAAGGTGAGAAGGCAGCTATTGTCTCACCCCAGGGTGCCTACTGAAATGGGATTTGTCAATAAAAGATAAATCAACTGAGTCTGTCTCCCATCTTATCACAAGATATCTTGGAAATTTCCCAAGGCAGCATTTAACCACATCAAAGACAGATGGTCATTGACTGTGGCCATCAAAGTCCATGTGGGTGTTTAAACAAACATGACAAGGCACAAGCCACACCAGCCCGTAATGCCCCAGTGGATTCCTTTGCCTGGGGCAAGCCCCTACTCATTCAGCCCTGTCAACACACTGTAAATATGATGGGAATGCATCGTCAAAGTGAAATGCGAAGCTTATTACAGTCAACTAGTTACATTTATGCCCTAAATAATTCAGTTTATCACCATCAATGTGAAAAATAAGTAGAAAGATTTAAAAGATTCAGCCATGAGAAAAGAGCTTTATTGACCCAGTTTCTCCGCTTTAGAAATAAGTAGAAAAATTAATAGTAAATAGTAAAGAAGAAGTGTGAAATAGAAGAGAAATTAGAAAAGGAGGGAATAAATAATTGATATCAACCTAATAGTGAGATACAAACATGAACTCACCATCTTTAAACTTGACAGATCTTGGTGTTGTAGAAGATCCTGAGGTCAAATATGAATTATCTCCTCCTGGACCATCTACAAAGAGAAACAAATCACCAAAAGAAATAAGCCGTTTCTTTTATTTTTCTATTATTATATCACAAATATTTATATCATCGCCAGCCAGGAGGTACAAATTGAATAATCATTTTGAATATCGTAAACAGACTATAGTTCGGAGACACTACAGCAGAGTCATACTAAGAATCATTTTATAAATGTGTACATAAAATCTGTATGCATTGATATATATGCTTATTATTAATCAATACTTTCATTAGCAGATCAAATGTTCTATAAAAGTGAAAGGAAATATCAAAATTTTGCATTCAAAGGTGTAAGCTACACAAGTTCATGCTAAGCTTTAAACATCTGTGTACCGTTACCTTTTGTTTTGGGATTAAAAAAAGGAGGGGGGTATAAAGACACCCAGAAGAGAAACTGGCCTACTTGATGGATAACTTTACTGGAGTGTGTTAAACTTTTGATTGGACCTTGTGGGTGGCTTTTCACACTTAACTACTTGTGTTGAGATATAAATAAAATAGAGACTAGGGGCAGTGAATCTAAGGAAAGGTTTTATTTTATTGTGTTGAGATATAAGAAAATACAGACCAAGGGCAGTGAATCTAAGGAAGGTTTTATTTGTGATGTGTAAGTAATGTGCCTTGTTTCAGTCATTGTAAAATCAGTTCATTTTTTAATTTATCAAAATTCTTTATATTTACTGGTGTTTTAGCATTCTATATTTGTATTTTAAAACATGTTTAAATAGCTACATTATATAAACAAGGCCATGTAAATAAGCATTGAAAAAATGTAACCAGGTCAATGCAGTGAAAACAGTATGGCAGACAAAAAGAGCAACAGGGGGACATGGCTGATGCGCTAGCCCACCCGTGTACTCTTAATGGGAACATAATTGTGGTAGACAAACTTTGCCAGCTTTGAGGCCCATGGGTATAGAAAAGGGGAGCACTCACTAGATATGAAGGGGCAACAGGGTGAACCAAAAGCAAATCATGCATATGCATAAATATTTTAAAGAGCTCTTTGATACAACATGCATAGTTGTCACACAAAAAATAAATAAGTACATTTTTGACTTGACAATCATTAAAAAAAAGCAACGGAGCAAGGCAAAAAATTCTCAAAAGGAAAAGAAGGGGAAACAAGAACACTTGCAAGAGTACTTCTGAAGTCAGATATCCTTTCAATAATTAAATAAGGTAATGTTCTTGTTATAAACCAAAACATATATACAGACCCTAATAACAAAGTTTTTGGTATAAATATGTATTTTAGTATTTTAGCCTTCCAAAAATTTAGCTCTTTGTCAGCAAGAATAAAAATAAAAATTACAGTAAAACAAATTTTATAGATCTATCAATGATTTATGCACATTAGTTTAGTAAATTCAATAGGACTTTACCAATGTGTAACTATTTTTCGCCTATTAATCCTTTCACCTTTATTCAGTTGCCAGCCTATAATCCCTACAACCCTTAAGTCAAGTCGCATAACTCCGTATATTGAAAAGAAAATCAGACAAAAAAATATTATTTAAAAATTTACTGGAAATAAACTATTAATAGGCAATTAAAAACCTGCATTGCTATCAGAAATGAAACAACCCGTAATCGGCGACACATAGCAACAGTCAGTGTCTGCCAGTAGAGGCAATGAGCAGCGACTCCAAGGGGGGAAACGGTTAAGGAGCTAAAATTGGTTTCTTTTCAATTTTAAGCATAGGTTGGCAGACCACTACTGCTTTTTTAAACCAATTTTGTATTTCTGTAGCATAGAGTCATAGAGTAAGCCTATATTAAATTTTGTATTTCTGTAGCATAGAGTCATAGAGTAAACCTATATTAAATTTTGTATTTCTGTAGCATAGAGTCATAGAGTAAACCTATATTAAATTTTGTATTTCTGTAGCATAGAGTCATAGAGTAAACCTATATTAAATTTTGTATTTCTGTAGCATAGAGTCATAGAGTAAACCTATATTAAATTTAGGCTAAGCTAAGGTCCTAAGGAGACAGTTTCTTTTTGTATCCATTCACTCAAGGAGCACAAGTAGGTACTGAGGTGAAGCAACAGATGTCTTCCAAAAACACTCACTTACTGGTTTTGTTGACTGGTTGATAAATAAAAACATGAAACCCAGCCTTTATTTGTTTATATTGGAGTTATGCATGATTGAATATGTTTAAAAATGATTATTTTTCTAATTGTATATTATATTTAAAGGCAGTGTAACTCCCAAAGTTACGGGTGCGACCTATCTGCAAGTCAAGTACAAAATATAATGACTATATAGGCCTACTGTAGGCCCTATTTAAAATAAATTTTTTTTAAATATTAAAATACTTTATTTAGTTTTAAGAGATATCTCACTTTGATTAGTACTTTAGTTTTGAAGGGGTGTTTCGGGAATCTAGGTTAGTAGCAAATTAGTTAATACTATTGAATTTCATCAATGAAAAATAAAGGTTGTATAGTATTTATAGGCCTATTTTAATAATAGTTAATAGGTGTAGAAATGTAGAATAATTTGGTTAGGTCTATTCTTACTATTTGTAAATATTGACTAAATTACTAGGCGTTGAGAACTAAAGGTTAATTATAGATTATAGACTAACTTTAACTTAGACTAAGTTTAGTATTTCTTTCAAAATATCTATACTAGATCTACTGGACTGGTCACATCACACAAAAAATATTAAATTAATTTTTGTGTATTTGTGTGTAAAGGCAAGGGCAAGGGTGTTTTCAACTTTTTGGTAAAACCAAAAACATATTTAATGATATTTGGATATGGACATGTAAGAGTTAAAAGTAAAAGACATGATAGTATGAAACTAGGAAATGCAAAATATTGATATTTGATTATCACTGTTTTCATATTCATTGTTTGTGATTGTGAACATTGTCACATTAAATAAAATTTAGACAACTAGAGTCTAGTTATTAGTTAGTAAACTGTATAAAAAAAACAGTTGATTTTTTATAACTTCGCAATATCTAATTCATACAAATCAAATAAAGTCTTGTTATATTATTTATCAGGTTTTACAATATATATAGACTCTAATATTAATGTTTTTATCTTTATCACTATACTAGATCTAGACTCTAGACTAGATCAGCAAATATTTGAAATATTGGCTTTGTACTTGGGTAATATTTACTAATATAGTGAGCACTGAGCGTAGGCGTAGACTATTTAATTTTGAAATAGTGACTATTTTTATTTACGTATAAATGTATTACAATTCAATTAGTACCACCTGTTAGTGATAAAGAATCTATAGATGGTTTAGGGTCGCTACTACTTCTATGTCTCTCGAAAGGAGGTATATCGCATTCTGAATCTGTTTTGTTGCCCATTTCAGCCATCTTGTACTGTATTGACTTCCGGTTTGGGGTCAAGAACATTTTGAGGATTTTACATTTGGCTTTTCTGCCTACAGAAATTCGCAATTTCATTGACTTCTGACAAATGACCCACTGAGGCGTCCAGATTGAGAAATTCCGTTGTTGTTTTTTATACTTACTCGAGGGAAAATGTTCATGTTTTAAATTAATTCATTCAGCTAATTGAGGGGTGCATGGTTGAAAACAACACTAAAATGAGATAATTGGGACGTGTTGAAAGAAAGTAATAGAATCTAGATGAGAGTTGCAATAATATGTAGGCCTAGGCCCCTATCCACCACTAGTCGACTAGGACTAGGTTAAAACATGGTAGGCTAGCCTACAATGTGCGCATTTAAATTTGACCTAATGCAACCAAAATGACATATTATATGCAAAATGAAAACATCAATATATTTATGATGCACTTTGCAAAAAAAAAAAAAAAAGCTGATTTTTAGTGCCCGTGCATTGGAATTGGCCTATAGCCTATCATATAGCTCACATAGCGACCACATATTTATTCTTTGGACGCAGTTTGTATAAATTAGGTCTACACAGAATATATAGGCTATATATAAGCCTAGTCCATATAATATAGCTAACTTTTTAGATTAAACACGCTGGAAAATACCGATTTGGACACAAACTTATCTACTAGGTATAAATTATACAAGCTGCTTTTTTCTAGGCCTGATTCATATGAATTACCACACAGTCCGGTGTAGCCTAAAGAGATAATATATATATAGATCTATATGCCTGGTCTGCAGTGGCGTATTTAGGCATGTTCCATTGGAACAGGGGCCCTCACACAAAAGGGGCCCCCACACATCACAAAAAGAAATTTGTTTGTGACATCCCCACTCTTTTGTTGAAAATGTAAAATAAAATTAATTTATTTCCCTACATTTTTAAGCGCTCCTGTCCAACCAAAAGCGCAACATAGCCTACAATTTATGATTTTACAGAATGTAACATGACTTAGGCCTAACGGCACTTGTCTGAGGTATGTCTAAGGCAGGGCGAGGCCTCGAGGGAATTTGGGAACAGGGCCCCCGCAATCCTAAATACGGCCCTGCTGGTCTGAACTCCATTAATTCTCAAAAGAGAATCCGAGTTGATATTTTTATCTAATAGGTCGGTGAATAAACTCTGAGGTGACTACTAAACCGAAGACAGTGGCATTTACTCTAGTTCTATATGATTAGAATAAATGGTTTTCCAGTCCCGCATCCACTTTCAACTTCTGCAAGCTTGGACAGTCTCGCAATACGGCTCGGTCGTCTCTTTGCTTTGCGTCAGTGTCTGCACAATGTGACATGGAGGGACCGTTATAATCTATAATATTCATCCTTATCGGGTCGATCCTTGATTTGGTCGCCGGAGTTGTAGCTGCACAACTCGAATCAGAATCGTTCACATGGTTCACTTCGTACTTTCTAACATATTCTACTGGAGCGTTACCGAAGCTCGAAATATTGGGCCGTTCTTATAGCATTTGGCCCCCAAACCAAGAAACATTGTGATTTCGGTTGCCGAATCGGACCCATTTTAAAAACTCTTCCCTTATTCGTTCCGTGCCATCACTGCTTCGCGGTTGCATACGATCTAAGTAACACGAACAACTTGTCTCTCTGGGACAGACCGAGAAAGACAACAATCAATAAGGACACTATATTCTGCTGTTTCTTGCATTGTCACTTTCTACTGAACCATCGGTGGATGCTTTGGTTAAAGAACGCCACCTGATCCTCCCCGTACTTTCCGGATCGAAACCCGCTGCATATGTTGGAATGATTAGCCTTTTACTCTAAGTATTAAAAGATCGAGCGTCTTAATGAACAACCTATCAGTTTTCTTTGCAGTCCACTATGTGAGCAAACTTGGCCTGTAGCTATCCGTCTTTCCTGCGCAATACCCTTTTTTAAAGATGGTTTAAAAAAAAATAAAGTGTTTCCCCGACAGACCAATTTAATGATCCACAAGGGATTCTTGTTTGTTAGGACACACTCAGATCATTACTGTTCATTAAATAAACGAGTTTATCTTGTCATCAAATAAACGAGTTTATCTTGCAATAAAAAAGTTGAGTTTGTCCTGCAATCAAAAAGTAGCGTTTATCTTGCAGTCAAAAAGTTGTGCTTATCTTGCAATCAAAAAGACTTGAAAAAGTTGAGTGGTTCATTTCTACCTTGAAACATACGTTTCTATCTTCTCCTGTCATATGCCATTCATCGTCTTCCGGACTGTTCAGTGCATGAGGCAATCTCGTTCTTTTAATGTATTTGTTCATCCTTGTAAAATGTAAGATTGTCTATTCTATCCGATAGACACCATGGGACTACTGGCGCCACGCTCTGTGACGACCAGCGTTCCGAGCTAAAACTCAGTCCACAGTATAGATATTATAATAAATCCATCTCTTTGTGTTGCTCGATCAGCCTGCTCAATTTTGTTGATGAAGTTCATACCTTCCAGCCTAGACCTTCTAATCTAGGCAGTGGCGTAGCTAGGGGATGGGGGTCCAAATTCGAAAGTCCCCCGGGCCCCTGCTTGAGAATTTTTTTTTAGCAGGGGCCCCCAAAGGAGTGTCAGCTCAGAAAAATAAGCGGGGACTCTACACACATTCTAATATTTTATAATGGTTCAAAGTTGTAACAGACAAGCCATTATTATGGCCATTCGTTATAGCCTGAAATACATAATGTAATCAACCGTACAATGGTAGGCAAACCTACATAAGTTTTTATGTTTTGTAACAGAAATAAGAGGGCGTAAGCTTACATCATTAGAGGCAGACAACCCCGTGAGCATTGCAGTATGATATACAGCGGTGGACACGCATGAGGTCAATCCACATGAGAGCCACTCAGTCGCATGCATTTTTTTCGTGTTATAAAGATATTGTGACATATTCTACACAAGTTGTAAGTAGCCTATTATCAAAGTATTATAGTCTCATTGTCTTTGGTATGTTGTAACGTACGTAGGCCTAAGCATTCTAAATCATAAACACCCTTTAAAAAAACTAATCAAAGGGAGATAGCTCTAAATTAAAATTATTATATTATAATTATTAGATCTACTACGGAATGTACTCTATAGCCATAGGCTAGGCTATATCTTGTGTTTCTAAATAGTTTTTTTTTAAATAAGTAAACATCATCTAGAATCTAGAGTCTAATTTTAATAAAGCAAGCATTTACACAAATGAAAACAAATGAGTTTGTTGAGATTTCTAGAAATGTACAATCAAATTATCAGTTGGCGTACGTAAATCAAGTTGTAAGTTAGAAATATTGATCAGAGAGTTAAAAAAAAATAAGGCCTTAAAAAATACATATGAATAAAATCTCTATAGAAAATTACCTCAATTTTACTATCTAACACATATTTAAAAAAACTAGATCTAATAAGTCTTATCTTATTGTAATAAAAACTGACAATAGGGATTTTGTTTCATGAACAGATTCTAATGGTTGACTTTCGTTTCGACAAAAATTGTGTCGAATCTCCTTATAATAAGTGGCATAAAAAGCTATGCATAATTATAGATATATAGCGTCACATTTTTTTGACCATCACCTATAAAATGTAGTTGTTGATAGCCAGCACACCACAAATATAACTTATAAGTTATAAGTGTTGACCTTCATGCGTTCTATGGGGCATTGTGGCCGAGCGGCAGTGCGTTCCACTGGCGTACCGAAGGTCCTGGGTTCGAATCCTGGTGGTGGCTAGTATTTGTTCCCGGGGCTGTAGTCCCGAGTCTACCAAGCTCTGATGGGTATAGGCTACCGACTTTAGTTGGGGTAAAGTAAAGGCGGCTGGGCATTGTACTGGTCACACAATCCTCTAGTAAGCCTACAGGTGTCGGCAACCTTCTGATAATAGCGTGCCAAAGTAGGATCTCCTTTTCAACAGCCTAAAAGTCATTGCCCGGAAAATGAGAATGCAGTGCCTGTAACTTTGAAATGTTAATTGATGTATAGGCCTAGACTTAGATATAATTTAAGTGTATTTTATTCATTGAAAGTTAAAGTCTAGTAAGAATATTAGTTTGATTGTTGTTGTTTTTTTAATCGTTTTAGATCATTGAAATTAAAAACTCTACAAGATTAATTACACTCAAGTCTCAGGCCAAGGAAGGCACAGGAAGGATAATAATCTATAATCTAGCCTATCTCTGTGTATATGTAGGACGAAATACTCTTCTGCAGAAGGAACGTCTGTAACATAAGATAAGAAGATTAAATAAAAATAATCTGCTATCATTTTTTTCAGCGGTTATGTACTAGTCCAGTCTGTGTCGGCTCTTTCGTCTAAAAATGAAAGTGAAAGCAGATGACAGATGATTCAAACTCATGTGACTATATGACGTCATATTACAATCCGAGCCGTCTTAGCATGTAAAAATAGATCGCAAACTTCCTGTTTGTGCTGAAATACACGGCTACCACTCCTAGAATCTTGTTTTTTTTTTCCAAACATATCTAAGTTGTTGATTTGGAATTGTGATTGTTTTTTTTCCAAAGTAGCCTTATACTTTTTAAGCCGTGCGTGCCCAGTTGAAAAAAAGTAATAGCCTATGTAATAATTATTTATTAGTTGCTTTCTAAAATTAGGGCTAGACTATATCCTTTTATACAAACTATTTTTGAAAGCTTTTTAAATGAATCGTTGAAACAAGCCTACTGTTAGAGGCTATATTATAGCCTATATTCCTATATTATATTAATTTATATAGGCCTATTTTGCGAGAATAAGCAAATAAAACGCAATATGCCATTCCAATAATTCAAGCATCAAGCTTGATACAATAGTGTGGGAGGCTAGAGCTCATTGACACCCACTGGCCACTGACCATAGAACAGTTCAATACTGAAATACACATCATCTGAGCAGAAAGAACATAAATAGTGTCTGGGTTTTCTCGGCTTTTTATTCAACTCATATTCTGTGTGAAGTTCATGTGTGTTCAGCTGAACTTGACTAATTAGATATTTATAGAAATAGACCGTGATAGAGCTGGCCTATATTTGGTTTTTTGGAATATAAACGTATTTTTGGTAATTGTGCTCATTATTATCAGTTTTTGATTATGTATGTGTTTATTTATAAATTGTGATCTTCTACATATACTGTACTTAACTTATTGTATAAGTAATAATACCTTTAGCCTACTTCTGTACACAAACTAAAACTAACTTCTTGTTACAAACATTAATATTATTCATTATTTATTATACAATAAAAATAGCATACGTCATACATTGAATTTACGCTATTACGCTCTCAATTTCAATAGTTTCCGTGTGTTCAACAAACCAGGATATAATTTTATTTTGCCAAGGATCTAGGCATTTACGTATCAGCAGTGTCACACGCATTTAGGGACAAATATTGCATAGAATAGTTCAATAGGCATAGCAGGCAAAGGTTTTTCTCAACTTATTAGCCTTTAATAACCTTTATATTATAAAGTATAAAGTTTATAGTATAATAAGTATAAAATTTATACTTATTACTAAGAATACTAATTACTAAGACTAAGGCTTTCGGAAAGTTTCCAAAATTAAGGTGAACATTTAGACATTTAGTAACTTTTTTGTTTAAAAGTATAAATTTATGATAAATTTTATTTTAAAAGGCAGTGTAAATCTCCAAATTATGGGTGCAACCTATCTGCAAATAAGTAGGCCTACAAAATAGGCCTATTGCTTATAATTTATAAAGAAACCTAAACTAAGGGCTGCGACCTACCCACCAGAGCAAACTATTTGCAAGAAGTATATATGACAATAAAACAAGGGCTAAGCATTTTATTCAATTTCATTTAAAATGTTTCAGAGAAGAATTACCCCAAGAGATCACAATGTCAAGACTTTATCCAACATTGGAGGACATGAGAGTAGATCAACTACAGACTGTGAGTGAAATCTTACAGATATTATTATTTTATTTTTAATGTAGCATTTTGTATTTATATGATCTTAGATTTTGTTATTATAAAGCATTGTTTTAAAGAATATATTTATACTTTATACATTCACTTCAGGCTCAGATAAGCCATGAACGGCAGGCTATTGAAGCCCAACCAACTCAGTATCCTGCACCACTGCAGTATCCACAACCAACAGGTCAGCCACTTTATCCTGTCCTAAATGAGTACATGGGTCTTCAGTTTACACCAGAAATGATGCAAGTTGTAGCGTCACAGGTAAACACTTTTAACTTCAATGTTAAACTCTATGATTTTATAAACTACACAATTATGCTACACTATGTTGTTTTTTTTAAGTTGTTACCTTTTTTAAAATAGATGAATCAAAACAAAATTTGTTGTAGGGTTTACAAGTTGGACTAAGACAAACTCAGTCAGGTCAGAATCAGATTGCACCAATTACTGGAAACAATTTGGCACTTGCAAGAGCTGAAATTAAATCTGGTATAAGGGAATTGGTGCTGTGTAAAGATGGAGAAGGAAAATTGGGCGTGCGCATCAGACACGTAAATAATGTAAGTATTGCAAAGTGTAATCAATATATAATGTGTAATCAATGAAGAATCATATTATCAGACATATATATAATAGCTTTTAAGATGTTTACTATTAAATTAAGTACATTCAGGAAACTATTCAAACCAAATTTCACTTAGTGTTAAATATAGGATCTAAAGAAATATGATGCAAAAATTTTTTTATAGATAAAATTAGGTAAAAAAAACAATTTGCCTTGTCCCAGTGTAAGGGGAATAACTCTTTATATCACAATGATGTGGATACAAAAGTTAATACTTTTAATACATATTTAAATTTTTACTTTTGTCCTGTAGAAAAACAGATTCCGATTTATTTGGTTTGAAATTTGGTTTGTACTTATACAAAAGTTATCAATAAAAAAAAAGGGGGGGGGGGGGACTCTTACTGAGCAATTTGTAACATCAAAATATGTTTTATTTAGGCATTTATTGCTGCATTTACATTGTTTCCATCACTAATTTAATATTTCCTGAATGTCGACACTAATAAAATACTTGCTAATTCTTTTACTGAAATAAAGCACTTACTAGATCCGCCATGTATTTGAAAAATCAATCGTGTAAATACTTGTGTAAAAATTAAAAGTAAGCAGATTCATTCATTCTTCTCCCAAAAAGTGACCAATACGATATAAAAGACTATTGGGAAATGCTGGGAAATATGAAAATTTAATAGTTTAAGCCTTTTTAGGATTTGTAAATTTTAGATTTTATCAACAGACAAAAAATGGTTTTTTTAGAGAATGAGGGCACTGATGAATTATTGCTTAACCTTTCAGGGACTTTTTGTTGCTTTAGTCCAAGCTGGTTCACCAGCTGCTTTAGCTGGCTTAAGATTTGGTGATCAGATTCTCCAGATTAATGGTAAGACAGTGGCTGGTTGGGAGAATGACAAAGCACACGACTTCCTGAAGAAAGCTGATGGTGCTAGAATTGAAATGGCAGTTCGTGACAGGTAATATACATTTTTATATTACACTCATTAAGTTATGGAAAATAAAACTGACAAATTATATTACCATTGCATTGTTAAAAAAAAACTAAATGAAACTGTAACTATATTTTCAAATTTTTATTTTCAGGCCATTTGAGCGCACAATCACTATGCAGAAAGACAGTAATGGTTACGTTGGCTTCGTCTTTAAGGATGGTCGTATTAAATCTCTAGTTAAAGATTCCTCTGCAGCTCGCAACGGAGTACTGACTGATCATCAGCTGATTGAAGTGGGAGGCCAGAATGTTGTGGGGCTCAAGGTCAGTACACTGTGGGTTTTAACCCCTTGGTTACCATGGACGCCATATCTGCATCATTTATGTTCTTCACTCTTAATAGTTAAAGAGGCCACAAAATGTAAAGAAATTGTAAAAATATGCAAAGCCAGCAAATATTTTTATTACAAAAAACCTGCAGTAGTTATAGGGTTAAACAAATTATTTGGCATAACTAGATCATGCAGCCTCCAAAACGTTATTGTGGAGTGAAGAATTTGACTTCAAATAACTTGGAGTGAAGCAAACATCAAAGTTCAGAAAAACAAAAGTGTTTGAAAACATATTTTTTTTAGGTCAGTGTAATACAGTTATAACTACACTAATATTAAGTGATATGCCCCCCTCTAGAAGTGAAGTGTAATTTTCCAAGATACCCAATACTAAATAACTTTCTTGTGCAATCAAGTTATTCTAAATCATTGGGCCAAATTGCATAAATGTCACCCAAATACTTCTTGATTAAGTGCTTTATTCATATTCTAGGTTGATTGCTCTATTCATTGAGTAAAATATATTCTAGGTTGAATGCTTTATTCATTGAGTAATATATATTCTATTCTAGGTTGAATGCTTTATTCATTGAGTAAAATATATTCTATTCTAGGTTGAATGCTTTATTCATTGAGTAAAATATATTCTATTCTAGGTTGAATGCTTTATTCATTGAGTAAAATATATTCTATTCTAGGTTGAATGCTTTATTCATTGAGTAAAATATATTCTATTCTAGGTTGAATGCTTTATTCATTGAGTAAATTAAATGCTATATTTGTGGAGTAAAATATATTCTAGGTTGAATGCTATATTCATTGAGTAATATATATTCTATTCTAGGTTGAATGCTTTATTCATTGAGTAAAATAAATGCTATATTTGTTGAGTAAAATATATTCTAGGTTGAATGCTATATTCATTGTTGAGTAAAATATTTTTTCGGTTAAATGCTATATATTCGTTGAGTAAAATATATTCTATTCTAGGTTGAATGCTTTATTCATTGAGTAAAATATATTCTAGGTTAAATGTTTTATTCATTGAGTAATATATATTTTAGGTTGAATGCTTTACTTTATTCATTGAGTAATATATATTCTAGGTTGAATGCTTTATTCATTGAGTAAAATATATTCTAGGTTAAATGTTTTATTCATTGAGTAATATATATTCTAGGTTAAATGTTTTATTCATTGAGTAATATATATTCTAGGTTGAATGCTTTATTCATTGAGTAATATATATTCTAGGTTAAATGTTTTATTCATTGAGTAATATATATTCTAGGTTGAATGCTTTATTCATTGAGTAAAATATATTCTAGGTTAAATGTTTTATTCATTGAGTAATATATATTCTAGGTTAAATGTTTTATTCATTGAGTAATATATATTCTAGGTTGAATGCTTTATTCATTGAGTAAAATATATTCTAGGTTAAATGTTTTATTCATTGAGTAATATATATTCTAGGTTAAATGTTTTATTCATTGAGTAATATATATTCTAGGTTGAATGCTTTATTCATTGAGTAAAATATATTCTAGGTTAAATGTTTATTCATTGAGTAAAATATATTCTAGGTTAAATGTTTTATTCATTGAGTAAAATATATTCTAGGTTAAATGTTTTATTGATTGAGTAAAATGACATGGCCTTTAATCTTCTTGTGGTTATATATTATCTGTAGGACAAGGAAATTGGTGAGATCATTGATAGCTGTGGAAGAACTCTGACAATCACTGTCATGCCATGTTTTGTTTATAATCACATCGTGAAATGGTAAGTTTTAATAAACATTCTTTCACTTTATTAATCCAATTATAATTACAAAGTTTTAAAGTTTAATTTTAATAGCACAGCTATATTATAAGACCTTTCAAATGTTTTTCAGCCATTTATATATATATTATATAGTAAGCTAATCAAATGAACTTTGTATACTTGCAGCATGGGTAACAGCATTGTGAAAAAGTTAATGGATCACTCTATTCCTGATCTTTAAAAGTGGCAGAAGTAACACTCTGCATCAAGCAAGGGGAGCTACTTGGAGATATTTTTGTATTATAATGTTTCTATAGCAAATGAGTCAGAACTAAATCAGCTTTAAATGAATTCAAATACAGAAAGTTATCTAAATTTAATGAATTCAGAAAACCACTCAAGTGTTGACATATTTTACTAAGAGAATGTTTGTGTGGGTTTCTTTTACTTTTACCACACCACAATTCAGAAATTTACTTAATGTTCATAATTTATTCTATTTGTTGTCATTTATGACTTAAACATTGAATTGATGTTCAAGTGTTGTCATTTTTTTAATATGTACATATAATGATTTTGCTGCTTTTTTTGTCCTCTTTTTTTTCAATTGTTTTCTTTTTTGTAGTTGATTTTGTTTATGAGAATTATTGTTCTTTTTGTTTGTTTATTTTTAATTGACGCATTTACAAAAAATTTGTTTAACTTCATTTATTTCATGAAGATAAAAACATGAAATATATTCCAAATGGATCTTGTACTTGTCAATATTGTATAGAAGTAGGTCACCATTTTCTTCTTTGTAATTAGACTTTTTTTTCACAAAACCTTTCCTCAAGTTTCTTCTTAATCTTTAGGTTTGTAAATATATGCAGAAATCACAGGGAATTTCTTTCTCTACAAATGAAACCAACCCATGTTGAACTTTGAACTTGTATTACATGATACAAAAAAATCCAAAGATGTTTTTATGTTTGATTATGATTTTTTTTCATTGAAATATTCACTAATTTTTATTGCTCATTCACTGTGTTCGTTACTTCACTAGACTTTTAATATTCTGAATAATAATAGCCATAATGATGGTTGATAGGCTTTTAAAGAAAATAATTTTGAAAACACATTTACTATCAGAGTATCAGCTCACTGTTGTTGTCCAATATAAAGCCAAGATTTAAATATTAGTGAGTGAGGAAATTACTGGGTCTATTTTGGGTCAATCTAAAGACAAGGATCAATGCTTATCTGTTCATTGAGGGATCTATTTGATGAAAATATTGCTATTTTATAAAAATTTATACTTTGGACCAGGATCTTGAATGTTGATGGTTAAGTGTAGCCCATTGCATTGTAGCTATGTTAAGCACAACATACAATTATACTTTAGTTCAATGTATTTATGTTCAAACAAAATTATGGGTATGGCATCCGCTCTTCTTCTCTCTTGTCAATTGATCAAATGCCAACTCTATTTAGTGGTAGTAAAAGATTTTTTTTTAAAAATTGTCAATAATGACCAATGAATAAAAAATTTGTGTAGAAAAAAAAATCGATGTTCTATTTATCATCTATGGTGTACTTTAATACGTTCGTATAATTAAACATTTCATTGAAGCAAAGAGTTCTGTTCTGTATTTGTGAACACATGCTAAAACTAGCATGAGTCAAATGAGTGAGGCAAGTGGCAGCACCTACCAATTCAGGGTTTTATAAGACTTAAAACAAATTATGAATTGACCCCTCAAACATTTTTACATAAGAATATTTGTGGGTACACTTTTTTTTTCATATCTACAGACGACCTTGCTTATTTTATTCCTTGAATTACCTGTGGAACATCCAAATCAGCCCGCCAGCAAACTCAATTCTGGGCAGCCTTTTTCAGTTCTTCCCATGACACAATGACAGGTTGCAGCTTTTCACAGGATCAACACTAGGTGATCTTAGGGCAACCAACCCATCGCTTAACCCCTATGGTTCCACTGCAGAGTCTGCTAGGTGATGTTGTATGGCTGGGGTTTCCACCTGACAATCTGCTGGTCAACAGAATCTTGGTTTTTCTACTGCCACGGCAGAAGTTGGGGTGGCAAGGAGTGAGCAGGTGTTGGAGAATGCAGGTGTTGGAGAATGCAGGTGTTGGAGAATGCAAATTCTGAAGTATGCGGATATAGTGCAGGATAAAAAAAAAGGTGGAATGAGAGACCGGGTGGGGGCACATGCATCATTGAGGAAAAGTTTAAGGTAAACACAAAGGTCAACTTTAAATTTTGTTTGTGAAACATATAGGATAGGCCTAAGGGTAATATTTTTAAACCACATCCTTCACTGCAAAAATATTTTTAAAAATGTTTTTGTGTAAAGGAAACATGTTGTCTCATTTCTTTGTCTTACTTTAGTCTTTCGATTGCAACAAATTTTAATTCAATGAATTATTTATTATTATTAGCATTGACATTAGATTAGTTATATAATAATAGTTTTGGAATTTTTTGGGTTAACAAAATTATTTTAGTGATTTCCTCTTTGTTTCTATTATAGTTATAGGTCTATAATTTAGTCTATATTATATATATTATACTATATAACTACATAATATATAGGGTAGGAATTATAATTTATAGCTCAGTGACTCAGTGATACCAGCTAGCTGTCCTTATTTTCTTGCGGGAATATATAAAATAATTCTTTATTGTATAGGCCTATATATAATTATATATATATATATAAGCACACTTCGATCATTTGACCTAGACTCTAGATGGAATGTTATTATTCTTTGGTAGTTGGTCAGCTAATGATATAAATATAAGTTGATAGCTGCGCCCGGTTGCGTCAAACACTGCTGCTCTTGGTAACGTAGCATACAAAATGGCGTCTCTATTTATTCGTGTGTTATGAAAAGGTAGCCTTTATGAAATATCAACTTCGCCTAATGCCTGGATGAGGATGGCAGAGGTATTACTTAAACCCACATAGTCCCGTATTTGGGATAACTGAAAAAGTTTTGATATTTTTTTCCTAAAATAAGGCGAGGTTGTAATTGTAAATCCACTCATTGACTCAGCCTATGCTTTTACTTTTACCGATTACTACTGACTACTTGAGACACTTGAACTTGTTGAGTATTTGGTTGTATTTTACCATAATTTCGAACCATGGCCGATAACTCATTATCTGCCATACAATTTCATCATTAGACAATGATTAGATTAATAGTATAGTAAAGGAAACACTGGCCACACAAAAAAAGAAATTAGGCTACTTATTAATTGAGAACAGAAAGTCAGAAATGTAAAATCAAAATAATTAAAGTAAAAGTAAGCCAGCCTAGACAGAGTCAAGGGCTGTAGACTGTAGGCTACTCAATAATTATCGGCACCCATATCATAATTATATCAAATCAAGGAAACAGATTGTACAGATGTAGGCATATATATTGCTCAGTTGTTGTTTTTTTCCTTAAAATTAAAAACAAAACTATCAAATTTGCATAGCCTAGGTTAATTGTTAAAGGAAATTTCAATAAATTTGTATTTCTATCTTTTATATTGCCCCATCAATTATATTTTGACTTGAATTGTTGCAGCATAAACCATTTAAATCTCAAAAAAATCTACCTGCTGAAGAAATACAAAAGTTACCCCTGTTAGTTAAGAGTCGAGTTATGGCAGTAAGTGCATTTTTTCCTAATATTGTTTATTTAAAGTAAGTATCAACTCCGACTATTTGCTTCTTATGTAATTATTAAGAAGACCTACCTCTGACTCCTAATACTGTTTAGTATTATTAAGTTTTGACTCCTAATGTTTAGTGGTATTATGTTATTATGTAGTATTGGCGCTTAAGGTTCAGTATTAATAAATATGTTGACTCTCAATATTCAGTATTATTTCAACTCTTAATGTCAATTATTATTATTATAAATATTGACTAGTAATGCTCAGTGTTATTAAGTATTGACCCCTACTTTAGTATGATTAAGTATTGACTCCTACTGATTACTATGATTAAGAATGGACTTCTAATGTTCGTCCTAAATTTAAATGGCTTCAAAAACAAATATGGTACCTTGTTGAAACCTTTATCTTGATTTTAATTAAATTCCTGTGTGAAATCATTTTCAGTTTAAATAATAATTGAATCTCCTGATTTAATAACATTTTCACATTGGTAGATGAATGTTTTGTTGATTGGTTAACAACTGTCTCACTATCACTCATTATCTCAAGGGAAATCTTGCTGTATGTGCTTTTATTTTCCCTCTCATTTTTTTAAAGTATCAAGACCCCCCAAAGGATGTTCAAGATGCCCAGTACAACACAAAGAAACGGCTGAGAGAGAGGAAACAAATGTTTCAAGTGTAAGTACTTTTTGTTTTGCCCAAACATTTCATTAAAAAATAATGGTACAAGTACTACAAGGTGGTCTATTGTAGCGAGTGTTTGATCTACTATTGCTATTCCAAGTTCTTGGGTTCAAATTCAAATCCATCTTAAATCATTTCTTCCCCCCCCCCTATCTACCCAGCTCTGAGGGTATCTGTTTAGGAAAGTAAAGACACTGTGGATGTTCTAGCCGCACAATCCCATGTATTCTTTAACCACAGAAACTGGTGACCACCCTTCACTGGTCTGAAAAGGAGGCTTTATTTATTACATAGGCTAATGACATAAAACACTTGTCATGTTATACTCAACCTTGATATGGGGTGATTCCTAAATGGTTATGAGGTATTACTGACACTGTGGATGTTCTAGCCGCACAATCCCATGTATTCTTTAACCACAGAAACTGGTGACCACCCTTCACTGGTCTGAAAAGGAGGCTTTATTTATTACATAGGCTAATGACATAAAACACTTGTCATGTTATACTCAACCTTGATATGGGGTGATTCCTAAATGGTTATGAGGTATTACTGACAAGCTTTTTGGCAAAGGCCCCTCCTAGGATAAATAACTCAACTACCATCATGGACTAAGAGCAACTACATTGATGTGTGTGACTTATTTAATAATTTGTGTTAGTGGGTCTTAAACTTAAAACATTCAAATTCAAGAAATATTGTTTTAAATTTTTTATTTAATTAATTGTTGTACTATGTTGATATGTCAACTCAAAATAAGTAGCATTTTCAAACCATCTTGGTCCAAGTGAAGCAGCATTCACAAGTTTTGGTAGCCAATGGCATATAATGGAATTGTGTGAGCAGCACAATGCCCAGCTGCCTCTACTTTCCCCCAACTAATGTCTGGTACTCGTCAGAGCTGGATAGACTAAGGGACACTCCCTAGATCCGGAGGGAAGAGGGTGAGGAAACCCTGTTGTTTACCAGGAATCAAACCCATGACTTTTTTTTTTTAACTTTATGTGCAATGCTGCCGTTAGACCATTGTTACCTATATATTTTTCTGTGGCGGGCAGGAAAAGTTGATACATAATAACTGAAACAAAAATAATTTTTACCCTTACATATTACATGAACTTTGTGGAACATTATAAATTTTTTTGTTTTTTAGTTTCTATTTGTATACTTTTTAGACAGAACATGATATCTGACAAAGATGCCCAAGAAAAAGAGAAACATGCCAAGCTAATTGGCCAATTGAAGTAAAATATTCATTTTTTGTCTTTTATCTGTAGCTTGTCCAATACAACATTTCATTGTTTAGAACATTATAATAGTTTTAACTGTCTTGTTTTATGTCTTGGTTCATATCACACCAATAGTCATCCCAATCTTGGGATTGGCACCACTGACCAACCATCCTTTAAATTGTAGTTTGGTGCCACTGATCATTCCAAAACTTGGGCTGGTGGGAGAAAATAAAGGGAACAAATTCTATAATTAAGAGAAACAAATTAATAAAATATTCCATCTATACAAATAAATAAAATAAATTAAGAAGTCAAACAAAAATATTGTAATGTTTTTAATTAGGCAATGCTGATTATTATAGTCATAATTACATTTTTTTGTCATTGTGTTTGCTCAGGGCTGCAGAAGCAAGAACTAGATTGAGAACAATACGCCTGCGCTATCAAGCTAACAGGGTAAAACATGTTGTTAATCATTAAACAACTATACAATGAACTGTAACATTCCTTGCTATCAAGCTAACAGGGTAAAACATGTTGTTAATCATTAAACAACTATACAATGAACTGTAACATTCCTTGCTATCAAGCTAACAGGGTAAAACATGTTGTTAATCATTAAACAACTATACAATGAACTGTAGCATTCCTTGCTATCAAGCTAACAGGGTAAAACATGTTGTTAATAATTAAACAACTATACAATGAACTGTAACATTCCTTGGTATCAAGCTAACAGGGTAAAACATGTTGTTAATCATTAAACAACTATACAATGAACTGTAGCATTCCTTGCTATCAAGCTAACAGGGTAAAACATGTTGTTAATCATTAAACAACTATACAATGAACTGTAGCATTCCTTGCTATCAAGCTAACAGGGTAAAACATGTTGTTAATCATTAAACAACTATACAATGAACTGTAACATTCCTTGGTATCAAGCTAACAGGGTAAAACATGTTGTTAATCATTAAACAACTATACAATGAACTGTAACATTCCTTGGTATCAAGCTAACAGGGTAAAACATGTTGTTAATCATTAAACAACTATACAATGAACTGTAACATTCCTTGGTATCAAGCTAACAGGGTAAAACATGTTGTTAATCATTAAACAACTATACAATGAACTGTAACATTCCTTGGTATCAAGCTAACAGGGTAAAACATGTTGTTAATCATTAAACAACTATACAATGAACTGTAGCATTCCTTGCTATCAAGCTAACAGGGTAAAACATGTTGTTAAATCCTTACACAACTGTACAATGAACTGTAACATTCCAATTCCTTGCTATCAAGCTAATGAACTGTTTTTACATATTTGCATTTTAGGCACAGGAGATTTCTCACTTGATAGCATGCCAACCGGTTGCTTTGAAAGCTGTAAGATTACAGGCCCTTGTTCCACCCCATGCAGAGGTCAGAGAGAAGGGAGATATGCTGGACAAATTTAGTGTAAGTTTTTTTCTCTTATAGTTCATGTCCAAGTTGCGCTAACTGATTGAACAAAATGACAAATTTACTTAAAGATATATCTAAGCTATATCCCCACATTAAGACCATGCTGGTGAGTAGGGTTAGTGAAGCAATTGTACATGGCCACAGCAAACAACACAATACTCGGCCAACTTTACTTTCCCAACTATTGTTGAATTGAGTATACTCATGGAGACCTTCCAGACATAGGCAAAATATCCTCATTTTTTAAACCTAGATTCAAACCCAAGACTTCCAGAAAGACAATGCAAACATTCAAACATACTGCTGCAAATTCATTATGTACAGTAGTTGTTTTAATGTTTGAAGAAATGTTTATTTTATTGTTTAAGCCGTCTAGTTCTCTTGGTAGTTTTAAAACAACATGTTTCTATTGATACTAAAGCTAAAAAAGGTTAGTTGCATCTAAGGATTTCCCCACCAGAAAAACAATGTAATTAAAGACGATATAACTGTTGTTATATAATTTTGTTTTAATGCTGAATTCTTTAACATACACATTATGCTTGTTTTGTTTTTTCAGCGCCAGAGAGTGGAAGCTCTATTGAATGACATGCAGGGTCTGCTCACTAACAGGATAAACTAATAGAGATTTAATCTCTCTTGGATTTTAATGGTGTTCATCAAACAATTACTTAAAGCTCATTGTTTTTTTGTCTCTTTTTATATATATATATAAACTACAATTTTGCTATAAATAAAAATGTAAATAAACAAAGTTTTTCCTAATATCAATTGTAGTATGCTGTTTATAATAAACAAGTCTTGGGATTAACAGAATATTGAATAAAAATAATATTGTTCAAATGTGGTGCTAGGCAACACCCAACAACAAGAAAATAATTATTTCATTCAATAATTTAGTCAGAAAAACTTTTTCTTTTTTTAACTCATTTGCTACTAACCTAGTTTCCAAAGACAACCCTGAAAATACTAGCTAAAGGGAAGGAACTCCTCATTAAATTTAGTAAATTATTTTTAAATATTTTTTTTTATGACTAAATATTCCCTAAAGTTAATAAAAATTACATCATAAAATAGATAAATATCTTAGTTTTCTGGAAATGTATACTTTTATACATAAAAAATGCCGAATTATCGGTAGAATCATTCACTGAGTGTTGAGACCCTAGGATGTGGCAAAATATTTTCACTAGCCCTAGCGTCAAAAGTCCGATAAAGTATCATACAGCCCATAAATCGAGTTGTAATGGAAATTCACCTAAGTCTATATCTGCAGCATCCTTATTATCAGAACTGTTAAATGTTATATTTGGAAGTATAGAGCTATTGATTAATAAAGTAAAAAATTAAAGGCGAAGGCTATAAAAAAAGTATAACAAGACAAAAGGCCAGTGAAAACTATCCGTACTTTGAAAGCGCATCGCGAAAAACAAAACTTATTAAAAACATCAGTTTTTTTTAACGAAACAGACTAATTTTCCTACTATTTAAAAGCAGTGCTTGCAGAAAAATCACACCCACAGAACACGTGGCGAAAAATCTATAAATAACGACAGGTTAGTCACATACGTGGGCCGCTTTTGGGCGCATTTGTACAGAGGGGGGTATGCCACATTAAGTCGCAATAGTAGCAAATGAGTGGAAAAAAAAATATTCTCCTCTATAAAGTAATCACAAAAAAGTTATCACACCAGGGATCAAATACATTCTTTAAATCAACTGAAGGGTTAGTTACTTGAGAAGAAAAAATATTAAAAAATGAACTAGACAGATGTTTTCAAGCTCTACACAGAAAAGAAAAACATTATTCTAATGTAATTGAATAAAGAAGATTAAATGCAGACATGTAAATCCATGAGAGAACAGACTTGATTAGGGAGCAACACCAACAGAACACATGTTATTTAGGCATCAATGGAAGCAATAGAGAATATATTATTTATTGTTATATCATGCACTAAATAAAACACAGCTGGCTTCATGTATAACAGTTCTAGCATTATCCAAGTCATGACAGTTCAATGACACAGGAATCTACCCATGAGATGCACTGCCCTCATTAGCACTGACAATGTCACATCCAAAGTCTGAAGTATGATTAACAGGGTGAGCTAAGACATCCAATGTCAAAGCAGTATCCTGAATATGGTCGACATCAACTCTGTGATCTGTTGGATTGGTGTCTTCAAACTTGTTTATGACGTCATCTTGCACAGAATTATTGTTTGTATGATCACATTCAGTATCACAATCCATAGGTGCTGTTCCATCAGTTGGATACACAGAAGTCTGTCAAGTAAGGGAGGAATAAAATGTTACTTACAAATAAAAAGTATTTTACTGGTAATCATTGATTTCATTATTGAAAAAAAAAAGCAAAACAAAAGTAATAAGCAAAATGAAAATCTTGATAAAAGAAATATATTTAAGCAGAATTATAAGTAAATGCATAGATACATACACATATATAAAGGCATAGATACATGCCGGTACAAAAATAATATATATATAAAAACAAATTAGTTGACTTTGTATAATACTATACTACTTACAACATCAACTTTTTCAACTCCACACAAAAGAACTGCCAGTGACTTCTGCTTAGGTAATTTTCGTTTCTGAAAAAACAAAACAATATTTGAGTACTATTTGAACATAAATATTGCTCAGCATATACATGCATTTAAAAAACGTACTGAACTGTTTTTAACATAATCCTAACCAAAGTCTGCACCTATTAATGAAAACTAAATGATTTGCATTTTACCTTATTTACATTTTCATTGAAACTACAAGGTAAAAAAAACACAATTACTGTAATTTTGTTATCCAGCTAACTGGCATATATATTTTCATTGTCATAAATCAATACTGGTAATTATTAAGCCTTAACTAGATGATGCTTTCAAAATCAATCAGGTATGCATACACTTATATACTCATGACCTTTCAGTGTGTTTTTTTTTCTCCATTCCATTGCCAGATTTTTATTTCTTCTACACCAAATATATAAACAATTCTAAAACCAAACTTTCATAGCCATAGCTAAGACTACATTAACATAGATCTTGTCAACAAATTTAATCAGTTATTCACAATGATCTACTTAAAATACAAGCCAGCTTGACAGTCAGTGTCAGTCGTCTCAAATGTACAAGCAAAGAAAAGAACAAATAAAAAATACTGTCTTAACCAACTCCAGCAGATGGATCAGGAAGATTAGTTCTTAATAAAAAAAGTTATACTATATTCTTGACACTAAGTTTTCTATTGAAAATAGGATCATTGTGTAGCAAACGTGAAAGTTGTTTAAAAAAATAACCAAATGTGAGTTTAATTCATGTATACATCCCTCAAAGGTTAACTGTCTCTTTCAAGAATCATTGAGTCTTATTCATTTATACACCTTTGAAGGGTAAACTGTCTTTTCCAAGAACTATTTAGTTTAATTCATTTATACACCTTTGAAGGGTAAACTGTCTTTTCCAAGAACTATTTTTATTGAGTCAAATTCATCTATACTTTCTCTGAAAGGTAAACTAGTGAGTTTAAAAACATACCTTGTGAGGACCAATCAACTTGCGCTGTCTTTTAGTTTTCCACACATTGAGGCCTTCATGATATTCCTGAACGTGCTGCTGCACATTTTTCTTATAGAAAAAAATTCTCCCACAGTTTTCTATGGGGCAGACCAATGGCTCCCTGGATGTAGCATGTATTTTAATGTGTTGAGTTAAATTAGATTTCCTCTGAAACGTTGCTTGACATATACTACATGTAGGCACTGTGAAGAATGACACAATTATCTCTGTTAATTTTGTTACAGTTAAAAGAATAAGTGAATTTAAAGAAATTCATGCTAAGATAATGCACAGATTTTAGACAAAACTCAATGCTACTAATGTGACCAATCCCCCTCCATACCGCTGCGGCTCAAAGTACCCACCATGCTCTAGTCGGTTATAGATTTTTTGGTGTGGGTTATGTGGGCTTGTTTTAGTGCCAGCACAACTTTTAAAAAGTAGGAATATGGTAGGATTCATAAATATATCTTTTTTTAAAAAAATAACAATTCCTTTTTTTATGCACAATCAAAATTGTGGGATTTTCATGGGCCTTTTTTTCATTTGATTTTTTTAGAGCCTTTGTCTTTCAATTTCTTGACTCAATGGCACTATACCCCCAAATATAACACTTGACAATACTTCTGCCAATAAGGTTGATTCAGATTGCAATTCAGATGAATTTGCATTAGAACTTGATTTACAGGAATTATTGGACTCTAGGGATAGTGCAAGAAGTAGGTAGAGCCCAATTTATGGCCTCAGGGATAGTGCAAGAAGTAAGTAGAGCCCAATTTATGGCCTCAGGGATAGTGCAAGAAGTAGGTAGAGCCCAATTTATGGCCTCAGGGATAGTGCAAGAAGTAAGTAGAGCCCAATTTATGGCCTCATGGATAGTGCAAGAAGTAGGTAGAGCCCAATTTATGGCCTCAGGGATAGTGCAAGAAGTAGGTAGAGCCCAATTTATGGCCTCAGGGATAGTGCAAGAAGTAGGTAGAGCCCAATTTATGGCCTCAGCACTAGCAGTGAATCATTGTACTTATAAATCAAATTTTTTTGTGTAAATAAAAGTACTGGGGTATATCAAATTAGATATATTCAGAAAGCTTGGACATTTTTCTATTTCATATTCGGTGGATAATATTTAGTTTTTAAAAATACTATTGAAAAATATAGTACTAAATTTTATTAAGAGCTACCTCCCTAAGGTTAGTACTTTAAATTTAAGGTGTGTTTTGGGAATCTAGGTTAATAATAAATTAGTTAAAACATTAACAGCAAGTTCCACTAGTTTACATTACATCTATAATAATAATATGGACTGAATAAAGACGTTGAATAGCATAGGTGAAAAACTTTACCTTGGAAATGATCAACAGATTTATGTTTTCTTAAAGATGACCATGTTGGACAAACCTGATTACACCCCTCAAAATCACATGGATAACCTGATATATATTTTAAGCGTCAGCATAGAATTCGAAATTAATTGATAACTTATTAATTATCAAGAAAGCTTAATTAAAAATATTTTTTTAGATTATAAGCATAAGTAATGTCTAGCATTTCATTAACATGACATTAGGTGTGTGGACTAAAGATAAATGTTATGATAACAAGAGGTTGACAGAACCATAGCATTTAAGAAGTAGCTACAAGATAATACTACATATTACATACAAGAAGTGAGGATCAGCAAGGCAAGATTAGCCTTCAAACAACTGAAAAATATTTGGAACTGTGGCACCTTATCAATAAAACAAAAGTTGAGGTCTTCAACAGCACTGAAAAACTTGTTTTTCTATATAGAGCTGAAACATGAAGGAACAGCACAGCCTGCATGAGGAAGATGCAGCCATTCATCAATTCATGCAGCTGAAGGATTCTCAAGGTACACTGGCCCATGGTCTTCTGGCACTGCACATGCAGGAAGAGGCAATCAGCAAAAGCCCACAACCAGCATCACAAGACAGGCCATCACCAGGACCCCACAAGGCAAGAGAAAAAGAGGTAGATCAAAAATGTTATGGAGAAGAGAACTTGAAGCAGACTGAAGGGACAAAACTGGAAAGATTTGCCCAGGTGTAGGATCGCCGGAGAGCTTTTGTTTCCGCCCCAAGTTAGGGACTACAGGAGTTGATGATGATTAAATTCAAACAAAAACCAATGGACATTTATTTACATAATAATAAGAACAATGACAGATTGTGTATAGATTATTATAAGAGCAAAAGCAGTATAAGTCCTATTAATAAGTGAAGTTAAATATTGTCCCATACCTTCATGAATTTTCATATGATGCTTTAATTTATTAGGAAAACTAAATGTTTTTCTACAGCCTTCATGAGAACATCTTGAGAAAGAGAAACAAATTGTGAAAGTGTTAAAATTAATTACTATCACAAGAATGCTAAATATTTGATATATCTCATTACTTTTATTTTAATTAACAGATATGGGAGAGCGGGGAGAAGTTGGACATTATTAATCCCAAGTAAGTTAATTTCAATATCTTTTTTATATATTGTATGAACTGAGCCAAACAATTCTTAACAAATAAAGCATCCTTTAGGGGAGAAATTTAATCATCTGAGATTGACAGCCATGTATAATAAAATATTTATTTTGTGAATTTAGAGGCACCATCCATTGCAGAGATATGGGACAATTGTGGGTGATGAGAGTGGGACATTTGTGGGACACTATACAAATTACTCTTAAACAAGTCAGATATTGATTCAAGCAAACTCTTTAGTTTTTTAATCAAATTTATTTACCATTTTGATTGCCAAATTCAATTAAACAAAATTAGTTAATGCTACATTCAAAATGACAAAATTTAGTTTCAATAATAACTTACACTTTCTTAGTTTGTATTACAGTTTTAAAAACTCTTTTACATGAAGTTATTTCACATTTAAAGTACCAAAGTTAATTTGAAAAAAGGTTTCAGCCTTTGTTCTAGATATTTTTCCTCTTACTCTTACAAGTGATTGAGGCAGGACTGCATTTATGTCATTAATATCATATCTACACAGCAAAAGATCGTTTGAGTCTGGGCTGCTTTTATGTAATTTTTATTTATACAGCAAAAGATCTTCCAATAATAAGTGATTGAGGCAGAACTGCTTTTTTACGCTACCGGGTGACATATTGCAGGTATACGGGTGACCACCACAACAATGATCCGAGGGGAATACTGCAGTGGGAGAAAGATAGTGCACCGTGGAGTGGCTGGCGCCCGGACAGAACCTTGATGTTCCCTCCTTAACATTGTAACGATCTGTTTTTTTTTAAAGTCAGGTATAGTATGGTGCTTTTCTCATGAGTGTGCTTCTAAATAACTTCTTTGGGAAAACAATAGCAGGAGGTATTGCTTAACCAGTTGCAGCCCACTCTTGACTAGATAATCTCTATTTCTCTAGAGTCTAGAGGTTATTTCCCCAACTTGCTCTGGTCACTTCGGTGCAATGACATGAGACATTTTCTGAACATTGGTAAATTCTGTCTCATCAAGATTGAACATTGTAATTGCCTTTGCTTTGGCAAAATAAAAAATCAATGTTATATTGATTGAATGCAGACGCTCTGGCAAGTAAAGTTGCCTCTGGTTTCCTCACAGATAGTTCCGTGTTTCTTTAAAAAAATAATGTCAACCCTGACCAGCCATCTTTCATTCTACCCAAATTAGCGGACATTTTATTTTGTTAGCTTGAGCCCTTTCATAGGCAAGTGCTCTTACTTGAATTGTTGTAAGACCATAGAACATCCAGGAACAAATCTTTAAAAAAGTGCTGCAGTGATTTGTGCTCAGTGATTTGTGCTGCAGTGATTTGTGCTCAGTGATTTGTGCTCAGTGATTTGTGCCGCAGTGAAAATCAAAGGATGTTGATAATTTGGTTGATGCTTTGCTTCTGGATATTGGTCTTTCTTTCGTAAAAACTTTATGAAGTGCAGATTTTGAAATGCCAGCTGAGTGTGCCTCTTATCTGAAGTTTTTCCCATTTGCTCATCAGCTATAGCTAGTGCTAAAATGTGTTCTGAAACATTCAGTGTTTCAGACTTTCTTTTAAAATCTCCAGGCATGATCTAAAATAGAAAGAAAATTGAGTTTCCTAAAAATATTCTTTATTTCAAATGTTAGTTAATTTAGAGTTTTTTCTAGATCTTTTACTGATTCATAACAAAATTATAATTGTATTTAATTATTAAACTACACTTGTATGCATGTTAATTTTGTTGTAAAGTCCTTTTAGCTTTCAAATTATTATGGTGAAGAGAATTCAGTAGTGACAAGGAGAACTGGGACATGGATACTGTCCCACTCCACCTCTAAGTATGGTAACATTTAATAAATAAAGCTAATATAACAGCCAACACTTAACATTTAAAGCTACAATATACTAGAATATAAAATGATAAGCTTATTTCTGAATAAAATATACAAAATCTGAAAGAATAAAAAATAAATGCATACTTACACGAGGAACTAGCCGTCATAAAAAAATACTCGTCAAAAATGTGGATTCTGGCATGCGGAAAGAAACAAAATGAAATCTGCTAAACAGAAGATGAAAAATCTCTTTGTTTAGCCTACACACGATAATATTACACTACTAATGGGAAATTCTAAGGTGTCCCATTTATACCATGTCCAACTTCTCTTCCCTCTTCTATATGGATCCTTATTAAAAATAATTGACCTTAAGGTGTGTCTGGTGTTATAATTACCTGTAAACTTTGTTGGCTGTCACCAATTGACTTGAATGTGTAAGCTTGTGCAATATCAATTGTTTTTTCTTGTGGAATTTTTCACTGCAATTCTCTTCAGTACACTGAAACATTAGGGAGCAAACAAAAACTAAGACAGTTACAATATATATATATACAATGTCTCCATCAATACATTTTCTAAAGTATCTATTCAAGATATCATGCATAAGAATGGTCCATAAATGACTGTATACTTTAAAAAAATGTGTATTGTATTATACACAGGGTTCATACTCTTTTTGGAAAATCAAATTCCAGACATTTTCCAGACATTTTTTTAAAATTATAATTATAGACTACGATGATAATTAATTATAAATACGAATTATTATTATTATTTTAAATAAAAGATTTAATGATGAATTCAATTTAATGATGAAAATAGATAATCTTATTCTATTACTTTCCAATCATTAGGATCATTAAGACTACTAAAATTTTGCTATAATAATACAACCTCACAGCAGTGAGTTATATCTAGGTAGAGAGGAGTAAATAGTGTGTGTGTGGGGGGTGGGAGGGGGGAAAGATTATAGTAGGTTAATTCTGAGCTTATGCATACAATTTCTCCCTAAACTAAAAGCTTAATCTAATTTCCAAAAAAACAATAATTGTAAAAAAAAGGTGAACTACTTGAAGTCATGATTACCTTGCAACCAACAAACCGAAATCCGGTTTTGAAAATCAAGTAGGCTACAAGCAGAGCCTTTACAAGCTTATGTAGCACCCCAGGGCAAAAGTTTCAGCGCCGCCCCCTTGCATACTGTAACTGCTTGTTTAGTGCTATATTTGCCATATTCATATTTAGACTACATTTGCTGGAAGTGTCCCTCTTGGGCATAAGGCCCCCTCTGCCCGCCCCTATGTGAGGACACTGCCTACAACCAAGACCATCGTAAATACTTACGGTGGTCTTGCTACAACCAACCAACTAGAACGGCTTAGGCTTAGGTCAGAGGGACCCAGCTGGGGTGAAGGGCAGACATGCCAACCCCTAAGTAGGCCTACTCAAAAGAGGAACAATCTTGATGAAAAAGAGGATTTTTGAACAAAAAAGTAGAACACTCTTTATCTAGACTAACAATCTTTAAAAAAAAAAAAGGGGAACATACCTAATCCTATAGACTAGATATCTATTTACCTACGTTTTAAGACAATTCACAAGCAATCATGTCTAGAGTCTAGAATAGTCTAGATCTAGTAGGCCTACGAAGAACATTAAATTTACAGTTTTTCTTTGCTGAATAAACTTCTCTGAATATTCCATCCTTTAAAACTGAATTAAGTTTTTTTACAGTTTGAACAAGTCAGGTTTAAACTTTACGAGGCAGGACAATTAGACATTTTCACAATCTTACCAATACAGTAAAAAGGCCTAAAGGAAAACAAAGATTTATTGCTAAACACGCTTAATACCGCAAAAAACGTTAAAAAATATCAGAATATCTCTTTTAATAAACCCAGAAAACCCAAGTAATGATAATTATACCATTGTGACCTTATATGTGCCTTTATTTTATCAACCTAGATACGGACTATATTTCAACATAGGAAAAACCCAAACTTTCCAATTTTGCATAACTAAACTAGTAAAAAGCAGAACAAAATGTGTTTTTTTATTTTTAAAAGAGGAACAAATTCGCCAAAAGCGGAACGGTAGGCATGTCTGAAAGGGCAATGAAGATGATTGTAGCAATTTTAGGATTCCAGACATATTTAAGACTTTTTGGGGGTTTTGGTGAAAAAGTACAGATTTTCCAGACATTTTTAAGTCTGAAATGCGTTTTTTTAGATTCCAGACATTTTTCAGACTTTCCAGACACCGTACGAACCCTGTATACAGTAAAAGAGCATCCCTCCTAAACACACGCTTTCAGTGTTGTTGTTTTTTCACAATCATTTATGCATAATGCTTTGTAGAAATTTGATTTTGACACAGAATTGTTTTTTTGTTCTTAATACAAATTGGAGAATATTATTCCTACAAAGATGAAAAACAAAAGTTTTTATTTTTTGAACCATTAATCAGGATTTAGAACAAAAAGTAAAGTACCCTTCGGACCAAACTAATCATAGAGCTGGTGAAGCAGCGTTCACCAGTTTCTGTGGCCACGGCATAGGAGGGGATATGTGGCCAGCACAATGCCCAGCCACTTTTACTTTACCCCAACTAGTGTCAGGTACACATCAGAGCTGGATAGACCCAGGGGAACCCTCAAGTCCAGGGAAAAAATCCTAGCCTGCACCAGGATTCGAACCCAGAACCTTCGGATCATCCGTCGAAAGCTCTGCCGCTTGGCCACCGCTCCCCATAACAAAAAAGAGGAGTATAATGTTTTGCAAGGCATTTAATGATATGTTTTGTATACATCCAACACAAATATGAAAAAAATTTGGTTCAGAAACAATAAAATTGTAGTACATCACATGTAGAAGAATCTTTCAACACATGCAAAAATCTCTTTTAAAACAGGTTAATACTTTCAAAACTCATAATTACCAATTATTGCTTATCATTCTAACTTTAAAACATGAATTCTAAAAAAATGAAAGATAATGATCTTCTTTGTAAAAACAACTGTTGAATACAAATAGATTTTTTAAAGACAAGTATTGTACAAATGTTTCATAATACAACCACAGCCTGTGTTTGACTGTTTCATGGTCTTTGAATGAATGAAAGTTTGATGAGAAGTTACTTTTTACCTCAAATACTTTTCTCAAAGGTGAAAAATTATGAAATCTCTCCTGGTGGTTATTTAAACAGTTTTGATTGGCTAATTGAAGATGACACTGTGGACATCTGAAAAAGAATAGAATGATTGTTGATTTTTTTTTTTAAAAGGTGCCAACAGGAAATGAATAAAATAGAAGTGAAAATTAATTCCTTAAAACTCAGCTCTCTCTGTTCAAGTGATAGGCTATAACAAAACTCAGCTCTCTCTGTTCAAGTGATAGGCTATAACAAAACTCAGCTCTCTCTGTTCAAGTGATAGGCTATAACAAAACTCAGCTCTCTGTTCAAGTGATAGGCTATAACAAAACTCAGCTCTCTGTTCAAGTGATAGGCTATAACAAAACTCAGCTCTCTGTTCAAGTAATAGGCTATAACAAAACTCAGCTCTCTGTTCAAGTGATAGGCTATAACAAAACTCAGCTCTCTGTTCAAGTGATAGGCTATAACAAAACTCAGCTCTCTGTTCAAGTGATAGGCTATAACAAAACTCAGCTCTCTGTTCAAGTGATAGGCTATAACAAAACTCAGCTCTCTGTTCAAGTGATAGGCTATAACAAAACTCAGCTCTCTGTTCAGGTGATAGGCTATAACAAAACTCAACTCTCTGTTCAAGTGATAGGCTATAACAAAACATCACAACTTTTATTGATGTATAATAAGATAATTTTGTGGATAATTCTTTTTTGGTCTAGGCAGCAAAAAGCATAAGAGACTTGCAGCTACAAACAATTTTGACTTGTAAATGTCTCTCTCGTGTATATATTTACACATATATAGTAAATTAAATACATGAACTGCTTTAATCCGGACTAAATGAAAGTAAACTTGATATGGACATACTCAATTTGTAAACTTTCTTTGAAATCACTGTCATGAGTTCTCTTTATATGTCGAGAAAGATGTTGGGATCGAGCATACGACCTTCCACATCCCTGATAAGCGCACACAAAAGGTCTCTGAAAAATTCAGATTTTAACAGAACATGTTTTAGCTCACAATAATTGTTTCCCCTCTTTGTACTCACAAGCTAAACTACTAGTGTCAGATTTTCATTTCAGCTACAAAATTTAATGTATTTTAAAAATTAACTATTGAAGTATTGTAATTAAATTTTGGCACATAAAATTGAATAAATTACTCTGTAATTTAATGCTACTATTTCAAAAACAAAAGCTGAATAATATATTATTTGTGTTTTTTTTTCAAAAGATGTATCTTTAAACTAAACTGATAAAAGTACATCTCTTCTTTACCATAATAGCAAACTGAGATTTGGAGTTTTTAACAAAGCCAAAAGTGTGCAAAAAGATATGGAGTTTTAATATTTTTTTACCAGTGTATATCTTTAAACTTGGTGGTTTTAACTATTGTCTGTACCTTTTTAAAAAAATATATTTTCTAGAGAACTAATGCTCCTCTGTAAATAACACTATTGCCTCCTACACAAATATGTGGTCTTGCTTTTTGGTAAAGAGTTATAAATGACATTATTGGTTTTCCTAGTATGTTCAGGCAACCCATTGCATGCCCAGATGCCACTCTGTAAGAAAAATTTATTGCATTTGTCCTTGCAAATAGAATTTTTAAAAGTGTTTGTATCTCTATGTCGTCCTGAGAATTTTTATAAATCATTATGTTGTATTTTAAGGCTTTAGGTATTATACCTGCTTAACTCCTACCCAAATTTCCTTGAGTGTTTCTAGGTTTATTGATTTAGCTTCTTTTTGGTGTCACCCTTGTTAGTTGTGAATTAAAAAACAAAACAAAAATAATTTGCCCCTACCTGTCGAAATAATAAAAATTGGCAGCACCTTCTAAACTATTTATACTTATTAATAATAAGTCTAACACATGATTTATTTTCAACCAATAGAATGTTCAAATGAACCAGGCTATGTAATAAATAATGCAGCAATTAATTTTTTTTTTAATAATTTGGGTAATAATGTTTATTATAATGAATTTGTTGTTCAGCCTTTAAAGTTGATAATAACTAATTGCCCACTGTCCTTGTGGCTTATGTAGCCTAATTGGGCTCTAAAGTTTTTTTGCAGGAGAAGCATTTGTAAATTGTAGGTAGTGTCAAAGAAATTTGTCATAAGATGTAGTTACTTTGGACTACCATTTCATTTCTTCCATATTCTCTAGTCCTTTTCTTTTCTGCCCTGTCTGCACCTGCTTTGGTTTTGATGCTTGGAGAGATTGGTGGTTAGTATTACTAGTAATTTTGTAATCTTGCCACTACAGAGGCTGTCGTCTATATTGGCAAAGTAAACTGCCAATAAATGTCTCAAAATGTGTTCTCAATTAACAATGACCTGTGACCTGTAGCTTTTGGCCCTTTACTATAATTTCTCTCTCTGTTTGCAAAGTTGCATTATTTGCTACCTTTTTCTTTCTATATTAGTGCTATCCTTTTATGGTTTTATTCACTGAATCAGCACAAGTCAAACAAAATCATAGGCTAGATATATCACACTGCCAGAGCCAGATCACATACGAGAAAAGCTATTGCTATTTTAAAACAAATCTCCTGCAGCCAAGCACTACTGCACTAGGTGCAGATACTATCATGGTATAACCATCATATGATGAAACGTCAGAGCTTTATACTGTCTACTCAGTGTCCGTGTGTATACGCCCTTAGTGCCTATATTCTATACAATTCACACGTGCATTGCCAACCAACTTAAATAGGATCAAATGCACCACGGAGTGTCTACGCCTCCGGCCCCGGCGACAGGGCGAATAGTGCACGAGATATTCGTCCGACGACCAAGTCATACGAATGCCGTAGCAAAGCCATGTCACGGGATTTGCGGCTATTGACATGAAAGATGGTATTGGGGATATGTGTGGGCAATATGAGATCAGTTCGTTTTAACTCTTGATTGTTCAGAGACTAATGTGAATAAAATCATACATTTAATTTAAAAAAATGAAATTACTAAATATTTTAGTACTGTATATCAAGCTTCTTAAGGAACCATTAAAACCCAGATTTTACATAAAACTATGATAAAACTAAAACTTGCCATATTTGTCCAATAATAACAGGGACAATGTCCCTAGCCCTAGATCAACAGATCATACCAAAAAAAAAACAGTTTTATTTTTCTTCAATATGCCTACATTAGTAGAGAATAAAACAAAATAGAACAAAATAAAATGAATTTCCCTTTTTTTTAATTTTAATTTTATTTTTGGTGTGAAATACAATGTGTTTGAGTGTATGGTTTGAGCTTAAAAAATGAATCATGTCGCAGTAAATTATTAATTTGTAGCTTGAGTACTTTATTCATTAGTTAGGCTTACAACGGATTGAAACTTAATCACCAATATAATATTTACTGAGCATCTATGATACTTAATAAGCTTGTATTTTTTTTCTCAATGATATCGATTTTAAGCTTACTTTTTTGATTACTTAGGCTTACTTAAAATATTGAAATCTTTAGACTTTAGTTGGGAATAAGCGTATTATTGTCTAACGCCTCCCATAATATATAAGTCAGCTGGAATAATATCTCCCGCGCTTGTCATCCAGCGCAACATGCCCACCAAACAATATCTCCCTACCTAACTATTAGTCTGGTCGCCCGCAAGTAGACACTGCCAATGCCTTTTACTTTTACTAAACTTTTAGCTATTATATAGGACTAAATTATTATAAAATAATTAGGCTAAGTAGGCCTAGCCCTAGTCCTAATTATTTTTTGTTATGTACGTGGCATGATAATCATGATTACAAACTAACCTCAATGAGTCAATCTAATTCACTTAGGCGTGACTTAGGGCTTAGGGCCTATATTTAAATAGGCCTATTATTAACTAACGACAATGGTAAGGATGATGAGAATATCATGGACTGAAAAGAAATCTAATGCAGAGGTGTTGAAAACAGCATGTACCTCAAGAGAACTCATTAACACCATTAGGAATAGACAGATGAAATTTCTAGGACACATCTATAGGAAAAATGGTATAGAAAGACTGGCTTTGTGTGGGAAAATATCTGGTAAGAGATTTTAAAGAGAGACAGAGGAAGACAAAGGCTAACATATGTAGAAAGCCTGAACGAATGGGCCACGAACAACAACATAAGTAATAATAACTTTCTGCAAAAAGCTAACAACAGGAAAGAATGGAGAGTCATGACCGCCGATGTCTGTTCCAGACCTGGCACATAATTTTCACATAAAGAAGAAGAAGAAGAATGGTAAGTATCTAGTCTAGACTAGCAATAATAAATAATTATAATAACAATAGCGAAATTCACGAATATTTAACAACTTGTTAAACAAGAAGCTAAAAATTTGTTTTAATTTAAAAAATTAAAAACTAAAATAGGCCTAATGACCAATGCCACTAATGAATGATTAATAATGGCCTAATGACTAATGACAATGACCTAATTTAATGAATGTCAGTAATTTCAGTAATGATAAAAATTGTTCACCTCCCCAGTGTGAGACCGAAAATGTATTTCAAGTCTGTCTTTGCGTTTGAACTGCTTATCACAACCGTTGTAGGAACACTTATAAATATCACATTTTTCCTGTTCATCTTGCATAGCTAAATTATAAATATCCATAGTTATTTAGTTAGGCTATTCACTAATTTAATACATTTGTCATGCTTGTAATTGTATAGAAAAAAATATATTTCTCCCAGAGTGATGGACCTTGATACTTGATACCACCACTGAGCTATATATACCGTTATAAAATTTCAGAAAAGCCAAGTTGAGCTCCTAAAAAATACCCAGAAAAGCCAAGTTTTAATAAAAAATAGTCTTATATCCTATTCCTATTCCTTTATACGAGTTACAATTGTATGTACAATATATGTGTATATATGTCTGGAAATTTTCTTCAAAAGCGCTCTAACGATTATCTTCATGTTTCAATGCACGACTTGTTTCCCCTAAAAAAAAAATCTACAGCTTTTCGGCCCCACAAATAAAAATCGGAAATGAACGTTAGACAAAAATACCCTTAGATTTATTTCTATAATTGATTTTGGCCGTGAAAACATGCCATTGCTCTACCCACGCGTAGCGCGGCTTTCAAGAACGGTGTTTTTTTGCGTCGCAGTTGTGACGTTTCGGAAATACCCGTACAGCAACAGAAAGAAGTTTAATTTCTTGTTTAGACTACCGTTGCGCACCAATGATAAACTATTTTGTTGCCTATTTTTACTCTCTAAAACTATGTCTTGCAATTATATTGTTGAATTTATTGATTATTGTCTCTAGACCAATGTGACCCATTACATTTATTTATGTTTTGGATGTAGGCCCTATTTAAAAACAATATACCTTATATTAGACTAGATATTTTTTATGATCTCTCATTTATGCCCCTACATGTTAAATAATTTTGTAAATGTTCAAAATACTTTTAGAGTGTATCTGTCTAGCACATTTTCAATAATTTATTATTTAATAATAGTGTTAAGTTGTTTAAATAGTGAAAAAAAAAGAAATACATAACATTCATGATCAGAACGTACATAATAATTTTTATTTATAAAAGTAATTAAAATTTAATGTTAATTTTTTAATTTTTTTTTGTAAATGACAACTTAGGTTCTACTGCATGTTAGTAAAAACATTCGGAGAAAATATACTATTTATGTACGACTATATTCTATTCTATATTCTATTAGCTATTTTCAGTTAATCTAAAGCTATAATTTATAATTTGTCTACCTACAACTTCTAGATGTTAATAGTATTAAAATAAAATATTACTTTAAAATACAACAAGTGGATAACAAACATGACTAAAAACAGATGTAGACCATACAGTAATATCACAGAGATCTTTATAGCTAGTGGGAAACACAAAAAACAAAATTGACACATGCTAATTACTAACAAAAACAAGCATTAAATACAGCTATACAGCTGCCATGAAAATTGATAATCCTTTATAACAAAAAGTAATGACCATATAGAGACAGAACTTAACACAAACTTTCACAGCAACAAAATGTAATAACATAAACCATTTAGGAGAAAAGTAATATTAAAAACCCATATAGAATAAAAGTAATATTAAAATACCTATAGGAGAAAAGTAATATTAAAATACCTATAGGAGAAAAGTAATATTAAAATACCTGTAGGAGAAAAGTAATATTAAAATACCTATAGGAGAAAAGTAATATTAAAATACCTATAGGAGAAAAGTAATATTAAAATACCTATAGGAGAAAAGTAATATTAAAATACCTATAGAAGAAAAGTAATATTAAAACCCATATAGAAGAAAAGTTATATTAAAATACCTATAGGAGAAAAGTAATATTAAAATACCTATAGGAGAAAAGTAATATTAAAATACCTATAGGAGAGAAGTAATATTAAAATACCTATAGGAGAAAAGTAATATTAAAATACCTATAGGAGAAAAGTAATATTAAAATACCTATAGGAGAAAAGTAATATTAAAATACCTATAGGAGAAAAGTAATATTAAAATACCTATAGGAGAAAAGTAATATTAAAATACCTATAGGAGAAAAGTAATATTAAAATACCTATAGGAGAAAAGTAATATTAAAATACCTATAGGAGAAAAGTAATATTAAAACCCATATAGAAGAAAAGTAATATTAAAACCCATATAGAAGAAAAGTAATATTAAAACCCATATAGAAGAAAAGTAATATTAAAATACCTATAGGAGAAAAGTAATATTAAAATACCTATAGGAGAAAAGTAATATTAAAATACCTATAGGAGAAAAGTAATATTAAAATACCTATAGGAGAGAAGTAATATTAAAATACCTATAGGAGAAAAGTAATATTAAAATACCTATAGGAGAAAAGTAATATTAAAATACCTATAGGAGAAAAGTAATATTAAAAACCATATAGGAGAAAAGTAATATTAAAATACCTATAGGAGAAAAGTAATATTAAAATACCTATAGGAGAAAAGTAATATTAAAATACCTATAGGAGAAAAGTAATATTAAAATACCTATAGAAGAAAAGTAATATTAAAATACCTATAGGAGAAAAGTAATATTAAAATACCTATAGGAGAAAAGTAATATTAAAATACCTATAGGAGAAAAGTAATATTAAAATACCTATAGGAGAAAAGTAATATTAAAATACCTATAGGTGAAAAGTAATATTAAAATACCTATAGGAGAAAAGTAATATTAAAATACCTATAGGAGAAAAGTAATATTAAAATACCTATAGGAGAAAAGTAATATTAAAATACCTATAGGAGAAAAGTAATATTAAAATACCTATAGAAGAAAAGTAATATTAAAATACACTTTACCCGACAAGTATACACTCACTTTACCCGACAAGTATACAATCACTTTACCCGACACGTATACAATCACTTTACCCGACAAGTATACAATCACTTTACCCGACAAGTATACACTCACTATACCCGACAAGTATACACTCACTTTACCCGACAAGTATACACTTTACCCGACAAGTATACACTTTACCCGACAAGTATACACTCACTTTACCCGACAAGTATACAATCACTTTACCCGACAAGTATACACTCACTTTACCCGACAAGTATAAACTTTACCCGACAAGTATACACTTTACCCGACAAGTATACACTCACTTTACCCGACAAGTATACAATCACTTTACCCGACACGTATACAATCACTTTACCCGACAAGTATACAATCACTTTACCCGACAAGTATACACTCACTTAACCCGACAAGTATACACTCACTTTACCCGACACGTATACAATCACTTTACCCGACAAGTATACAATCACTTTACCCGACAAGTATACACTCACTTTACCCGACAAGTATACACTCACTTTACCCGACAAGTATACACTTTACCCGACAAGTATACACTCACTTTACCCGACAAGTATACACTTTACCCGACAAGTATACACTCACTTTACCCGACAAGTATACACTTTACCCGACAAGTATACACTCACTTTACCCGACAAGTATACACTTTACCCGACAAGTATACACTCACTTTACCCGACAAGTATACACTTTACCCGACAAGTATACACTTTACCCGACAAGTATACACTCACTTTACCCGACAAGTATACACCCACTTTACCCGACAAGTATACACTCACTTTACCCGACAAGTATACACTTTACCCGACAAGTATACACTTTACCCGACAAGTATACACTTTACCCGACAAGTATACACTCATTTTACCCGACAAGTATACACTCACTTTACCCGACAAGTATACACTCACTTTACCCGACACGTATACAATCACTTTACCCGACAAGTATACACTTTACCCGACAAGTATACAATCACTTTACCCGACAAGTATACAATCACTTTACCCGACAAGTATACAATCACTTTACCCGACAAGTATACAATCACTTTACCCGACAAGTATACAATCACTTTACCCGACAAGTATACAATCACTTTACCCGACAAGTATACAATCACTTTACCCGACAAGTGTACAATCGCTTTACCTGACAAGGGTACAATCACTTTACCCGACAAGTATACAATCACTTTACCCGACAAGTATACAATCACTTTACCCGACAAGTATACACTCACTTTACCCGACACGTATACAATCACTTTACCCGACAAGTATACAATCACTTTACCCGACAAGTATACACTCACTTTACCCGACAAGTATACAATCACTGTACCTGACAAGTATACATTCACTTTACCCGACAAGTATACACTTTACCCGACAAGTATACACTTTACCCGACAAGTATACACTCACTTTACCCGACAAGTATACACTTTACCCGACAAGTATACACTCACTTTACCCGACAAGTGTACAATCACTTTACCCGACAAGTATACACTTTACCCGACAAGTGTACACTCACTTTACCCGACAAGTATACAATCACTTTACCCGACACGTATACAATCACTTTACCCGACAAGTATACACTTTACCCGACAAGTATACACTCACTTTACCCGACAAGTATACAATCACTTTACCCGACACGTATACAATCACTTTACCCGACAAGTATACAATCACTTTACCCGACAAGTATACACTCACTTTACCCGACAAGTATACACTTTACCCCACAAGTATACACTTTACCCGACAAGTATACACTCACTTTACCCGACAAGTATACACTCACTTTACCCGACACGTATACAATCACTTTACCCGACAAGTATACACTTTACCCGACAAGTATACAATCACTTTACCCGACAAGTATACAATCACTTTACCCGACAAGTATACAATCACTTTACCCGACAAGTATACAATCACTTTACCCGACAAGTATACAATCACTTTACCCGACAAGTATACAATCACTTTACCCGACAAGTATACAATCACTTTGCCCGACAAGTGTACAATCGCTTTACCTGACAAGTGTACAATCACTTTACCCGACAAGTATACAATCACTTTACCCGACAAGTATACAATCACTTTACCCGACAAGTGTACAATCGCTTTACCCGACTAGTGTACAATCGCTTTACCTGACAAGTGTACAATCGCTTTACCTGACAAGTGTACAATCACTTTACCCGACAAGTATACAATCACTTTACCCGACAAGTATACAATCACTTTACCCGACAAGTGTACAATCGCTTTACCGGACAAGTGTACAATCGCTTTACCTGACAAGTGTACAATCACTTTTCCCGACAAGTGTACAATCACTTTACTTGACAAGTGTACAATCATTTTACCCGACAAGTGTACAATCACTTTACCCGACAAGTGTACAATCATTTTACCAGACAAGTGTACAATCACTTTACCCGACAAGTGTACAATCACTTTACCCGACAAGTGTACAATCATTTTCCCGACAAGTGTACAATCATTTTACCCGACAAGTGTACAATCACTTTACCCGACAAGTGTACATTCATTCACTTTACCCGACAAGTATACAATCACTTTACCCGACAAGTGTACAATCACTTTACCCGACAAGTGTACAATCACTTTACCCGACAAGTGTACAACCATTTTACCCGACAAATGTACAATCATTTGACCCGACAAGTATACAATCATTTTACCCGACAAGTGTACATTCATTCACTTTACCCGACAAGCGTACATTCATTCACTTTACCCGACAAGTGTACAATCATTTTACCCGACAAGTGTACATTCATTCACTTTACCCGACAAGTGTACAATAATTTTACCCGACAAGTGTACAATCACTTTACCCGACAAGTGTACAATCATTTTACCCAACAAGTGTACAATCACTGTACCCGACAAGTGTACAATCATTCTACCCGACAAGTGTACAATCATTTTACCCGATAAGTGTACAATCACTATATCCGATAAGTGTACAATCACTATATCCGATAAGTGTACAATCACTATATCCGACAAGTGTACAATTACTATACCCGACAAGTGTAAAATGACTTTACCCGACAAGTTTACAAACACTATACACGATAATTGTACAATCATTACACCCGACTTGTGTACATTCACTATACCCGAGAATTGTACAATCACTACACCCGACAAGTGTACAATCACTACACCAGACATGTGAACAATCACTACACCTGACAAGTGTACAATCACTACACCGGACAAGTGTACATTCATCATACACGAGAATTGTACAATCACTATACACGAGAATTGTACAATAAATACACCCGACAAGTGAACAATCACTACACCTGACAAGTGTACAATCACTACACCGGACAAGTGTACATTCATTATACACGAGAATTGTACACTCACTATACACGAGAATTGTACAATCACTACACCTGACAAGTGTACAATCACTACACCGGACAAGTGTACATTCACTATACACGAGAATTGTACAATTAATACACCCGACAAGTGAACAATCACTACACCCGACAAGTGTACATTCACTATAGTCGAGAATTGTACAATCACTACACCTGACAAGTGTACACTAAACACGAGAAATGTACAATCACTACGCCCGCTAAGTGTACAATCACTATAGTCGAGAATTGTACAATCACTACACCCGAGAAGTGACAATCACTATACTATTACTCTCCAATAACGGGAAGTTTGCACATACCAGTCTATCACTTAAAACATTTTACATTACAATACAGTCAAGACTAGACTATTGCAACAGTTGCCTGTGGGGTTAACCCCAGAAACAACTGGATAGACTTCAGAAAGTTCAAAATACTGCAGCACGCATTGTGTCACGAGTAAAGAAGCATGACAATATCACCCCAATTCTCAAAGAGCTCCACTGGCTCCCTGTGACGAAGCGCATCGATCATAAGATTAAGTCCCTTACCCATGGATGCGTGGAAGGCACAGCACCTGCCTATCTCAATGAGCTTATACCGAAGCATGTCCCGTTAAGGATGCTGCGATCTTTAACACAATCTCTCCTCAAAATTCCATGTTTGGATGGTCACAGGAAAAAGACTCTTGGTGTACGGTACGCTCGTTTGAATCTGTGGCGCCTTCACTGTGGAACGGCTTACCTGAGACACTGAAAAACTCTGTGCCAAAAAAGGCATTCAAGAAGAATTTGAAGACTTTTCTTTTCAACTAAGTTGATCAAGTACACCCCCATCAGCAAAAAACTTGTTTACAACTATTTTAAAATGTTATTGTCGTTTCGTGCCTCCATCGGCCGAAACCTTGTTTAAAACTATTTTAGAGTGTTATTGTCGTTTCGTTTTTGTGAGCGCGCTGAGCATGCTTGCATTAGCATGGAGTGAGGCGCTATATAAATGACCAATTAATTAATTAATAGAAACCAATAATTTAAGCATTAGGCCTTAGGCCCTACCGATGCACTAGTTTTGGCGAGGCGGGATTGCTACGCACTTAACTTCCTCCCCTCCGAGCATCGGTGGCTCTCGCTAGTAGGGGACGTCCCTCATGCATTATCCCATCGGTGTAATCTTAAGGTGAGCGTATCGGTGTTTTACACACTTAACCAGCTTTGAGGCCCATGGTTAAATAAGTGCAGACTGGCATCCGAACAGTCTGATGACTGCCACCCATAATTTCACCACAATACAACACTCGGAACAGCGACAACATTAGCAAAAGGATAGGGTTTGTACAACTCTGTGTAATCTGCTTTCAAGAATAATTATGCCCTTCTGGCTAGTGTACATGGAGAACATAATAGGACCCAAAATTGAGCCCTGGGTATGCCGAAGATAAAACGAATGTCATTTAACAAGACCTGATTTGCAACAACACGATGAATTCTACCTGACAGATAGGAAGGAAACCAAAGAGTTCCACCTCATTTATTCGAAGCATCAACGGTAGTAGCTCAAGATCAACCACATCAAATGCAGCAAAACCAAGTGTCAGATCTCCACAGTCAACAATGAAGAACATCATTCAGGACACGGAGTAGTGCCGTCTCCATGTCGATATAGTCTTTGCTGAAACATATCAAGCAAATTGTTGCTGTAAAGATGCTGCAGAGACAGAACTTTATCAATTAGTTTATATACCTAAGGGAATTTGAGCAAAAACTCCCTAGGTCTTTCGGGTCCAGGTCATTTTCCTTTAGTAGAGGCTTAGTGACGGCCTTCTTAAATATGCGTTGTACCGTGACTGACCCAAGACTCTTAATAACAATTAATACTAATACAGAAAGCAAAACTTCGAGAAAATACAATACAATCTTCATTGAGATGGAGTCAACTATAGAAGATATGTGGCAGATGTAGGCATAGATGCAACGATAAAACGCCCCAACTGCTCTTCAAAGGAAAAAAATTCAGCCTTAGATACAATGTTTTGCGAAGTTAAAATCAAGGATTTAAAATGTTTTTTGAATCTGTGGTGCTTAACTGGAATATAGTGCATTGTACATATAGGACTCAACTCACACCTAAATAGAATACCCCCAACACATGCACCCTATTCAGATACTGCCATTACCCACAAGAAACTATAGACCACTTCCAACTTGAATGTCCTAAGCTAATCTACCCCAGGCACACATTACTCCCTCCTGAACAGACCGTTATCATTACCAACACACTATACAGCAATACAGTACAACTAAAAAGGACATGTAATTATGTTTGTGTGCAATTGACTACAAGAGAGCAAACTGCTCTGCAGACTGGCTAATAGAAGAAGAATCTGTGGCGCTTAAACTATGGAAGACATTGATGGATTCTGAAAACGAGTCTAATAAGAATTATATTCTTTGTGTTTAACCATAGACTATAATACACATTATAGTATATGGTTTAACTCAAGTAATGTTTCGTAGCCAGCGGAAATGTCCCTTTTATGTTTTACCAATATTCTGCGTTCAAGAAGTGGGAAAAAAAAACTGTACGAATTGAAAAAAAAATTTTTTTAGATAAATATATTGTACCAAAGCCGCATATTTCGGCTTAAATAGGCGCCATGTGACGTCACCAGTGTAATATTGACAACAAGAAGTGAGACATTGTTGTTGACACAAATGTAATCTTCACAAGAACAAGTAAAACACAAACGTTAATACAATGGATAGAAAACCAACAAGGAAAGGCCATTCAGTCGTCACAGCTCCTAAGGGGAAAATGAAAGTCAATAATCTTAGAGGAAAGGCGATGCGGGTTTGTAAACTCTAGTCTTTGTGCACGATTAGCCATTGCTCTGTTCATTTATTAGCCATTGCTCTGTTCATTTATTAGCCATTGCTCTGTTCATTTATTAGCCATTGCTCTGTTCATTTATTAGCCATTGCTTTGTTCATTTATTAGCCATTGCTCTGTTCATTTATTAGCCATTGCTCTGTTCATTTATTAGCCATTGCTCTGTTCATTTATTAGCCTTTTTTTTAATTTGAATTTTTTCTCAAACATTGGAACCTGTGTACCGGTATTTAATCTTTTTTTTAAAAGAAATGTTGTTTTTTAATTGGATATAGCCTACGTTCATTTGATATTTAATCCAAGATTTGACACATTTTATTTGTTCTATTATAATTAATAATTATAATTTAGTCGTAGGCATATAGTTTCATCGTGAAGATTTTTTTTTTTACTCAATAGTGCATGACACTATCGGGAGACCATCGATTTGTCAAGGTGGTCTGATCTGTCAGGTTTCGGGAGACCATCGATGGGCCAAGGTGGTCTGATCTGTCAGGTTTCGGGAGACCATCGATGGGCCAAGGTGGTCTGTTCTGTCAAGTTTCGGGAGATCATTAATGTGCCATGGTGCTCTGTTCTGTCAAGTTTCGGGAGATCATTAATGTGCCAAGGTGGTCTGTTCTGTCATATTTTGGGAGAGCATGGATGTGCCTCTTTAGGCTTGGGAAGTAATGACATCGAAAGTCGTTACATGAACAAATACAGGAGATGGTTTTGCGTTCTAGATAATAAATTATTTCGTGCCGAGTTAGGAACACATAACCCCGGTCTAAGTTAGCTGCTGTATTATTTCTATAGAATGATAAAGAATGTGAAGGATGTTCACTTCTGACGGTTTCCCAAATGGATCCAGTCTACTTTCTACCTACGCTTCCAATGAAAAGAGCCAAGCCAGTCTGGATGACTGACCAACCTCTGTTTGTTCTCGCTGATCAGGGATTTCTACCACCTACCGTACCAAAACCAATGGCATTGTGGGCTTCAGGTAATCTAGTTAAAACATGAACATGAATTAACACTAGTTTACCACAACAATAAAAAGACATTATATATATGGAATATGATTTACTGGCTTAAACTAATGTGACTTTGGTTTGATTACACAGAGCGAAGCTAATGAAGAAGAAAATTGAAACGTGATTTGATGAAACTATTAAACATCAAGCTGGGTGACTTTTGTTTTCATTAGCACTTAACACTAATGAAATTCTTCGGAAAAATATCACACATCGGCATGTATTGTGCTTGGCTTGAAACAAATGAAGCCTTTGTTTATTTAAATGTTCTTATGTTTGTTAAAAATAATGTATCTCTAACATTTGTCTAGTCTACCGTGAGAAACAAAAGCAACCAGTTTACATGACTTACTCTGTCTTCCTGGGTGGCATCTGGTCGTGGAGTGTGTTACCTGAACAACCCAGGAAAACCAGTAACTTAACATCATTTAAAACACTAATAAAAATTCAAGACTAGACTCAGACCACGGACGCAATAATCTTCTTTATAGAAGAAGCGTCTGTAATGTATAAAGATAAGATAAGACGTAGTATAAAGCAGGGCTGTGGAGTCGGAGTCGAGGAGTCGGAGTCGGAACATTTATCTACCGACTCCGCAGCCCTGGTATAAAGTTCTAATGTGCTCTTTAAAAGAAGGGTTTGCTTTTATGTTTGTATCCTTTTTAAAATAGTAACCATCATCATTCCTTAATTGTAGTTCTGTGACAGTAGATCTATAAAATACTTTTTGAAAATAATAATTTCAGAACGAGATGAATTACAAGATATAACAGTAGAAAAAAAAGTAATAAGGCGAAGGCAGAGTTCAAAGCCTGGACTTATACAGTTGCAAGAAAGTAGAAAGAGACAAGAAAACTTTAGAAAATCTTTGCTCAATATAGTTATGTAAGTAACTTCTGGTATGTTTTCTATAATATAAATAATGAAAGTGGCATAATGAACGTTTTTTGAATATACGAGTATACAAGTTAAAAAATTAAAACGTGAAATGTTTATTTAATATAGTCATGTAATAAATGGTATGAAAAGAGCCATATGTAGTGTTGTTTTAAAGTAGGCCTAATAATGCAATATTGTATTTACATAATAGGCCCGACACATTTTTATCCTATATATTTATCGATGAATTTTTTAAACAACATTTTAGAAATCACATTAAAATCTGTGTCCATTCTAGTTAGTCTACATTATTTGTCAAATGGTGTCAATTGATTTGTAGAATGCTGTTGTTTTTTCACTATCTTCCAAGGCAAGGCAAGCCAGGAACGCCTGAAATGGCCATGGAGTCCTCTTCAACAAGCCCAAAAGTGGATAAAGCTTCTAAGTTGTCATCAAAGGAAGTCGATCTCTTTGTAAGTACATCACACAGTCTACACATAGTCATATGTTCGAACTTCTTCTTCTTCTTCTTCGTAATACTGTGGAGACCCCGTAGAACCGAGGAAAAAGTCCACAATTTAAATACACATAAAATAACATAGCAAACATAACATAGCAAACAACAGTTATATACAGATAAAAGAGTGTCACTTTAGGTTTTTGGACCAGCACTTATGTGACGATTTGAAGGCCAGAACTGTAGGGACAGTGATGGAGGCCTGGTCCAGGGTGTTCCACAGCCTAATGGCTGACGGAAAAAAAGAATGTTTGTAGACGTCGGTGCGTGCATGTGGGACATGCAGCTTGAGCTGATGGCCTCGGGTAGAGCGGGACACTTTCTGCATTCTACTTGTTTGGGTGGAAAGGTCCACGTGGTCGTTAATGGTTTTATAAATCATGGACACTTTGTCAATTGCTCTTCGTTATTGTAGTGTATCTAGGTGGAGTTTTGCTACTAAGGCAGAGGCGCTTGATTTGGTGCTGTAGTCCTCTAGTATTCGACGTGCTGCGCGTCGCTGGGTCATCTCCAGTTTGTCAATCAGGTTTTGCTGGTGGGGGTCCCAAACTGGCGAGGCGTATTCTAAGATGGGGCGAGCTAAGCTTTTATAACAGTGGGTCTGAATTTTCGTGGAACACCTCTTTAGGTTTCTATGGATGAAGGCGCAGACTCTGTTAGACTTGGCAACAATGGATTGAACATGTATGCCCCAGTGGAGATTTTCTGTGATGTTCAAACCCAAGTATTTGGCTTCTGACACCCTTGCAAGAGATTGGCCATTTAAAGTAAAGCTAGTGTGTATCCTAGTTCTTTTTCTGGAAACAGAGAGGAGGAGGCATTTATCGACGTTGAACTCCATTTGCCATTTCGATGCCCAGGCCTCTAGCTTTAAGAGGTCTTCCTGTAAGTGGACAGCATCATCAGGGCTATCGATTGGAGCGTACAGGATGGTGTCATCTGAAAAGAGTCGTACCCTGGAGTGAAGTCCACTCTCCAAGTCGTTGATGAATATCAAGAACAGCAAAGGCCTAAGAACCGAGCCCTGAGGGACTCCAGATATGACCGGTCCTATTGTGGAAGTTTCACCCTCTACGACAACCTGTTGGGTGAGGCCGACGAGGAAGTTCTCAATCCATCTCTTGGTCTGACCTCTTATACCGTAGTAATCCAACTTGAGAAGGAGGCGCTTGTGAGGGACCTTGTCAAAGGCCTTTGAAAAATCTAGCAGGATGGTATCGGTTTGCCCAGCCTTGTCGACGGTCGCTACCAAGTCGTCAACGGTGAGGATGAGCTGAGACTCGCAGGATCTCTTTTTCCTGAATCCGTGTTGAGCATTTGTGATGATGTTATACTTGTTCAGGTGGCTAGAGATTTCTGACGTGACAACGTGTTCAAGAAGCTTACAACACACACAAGTCAATGAGATTGTCCTATAGTTGCCTGGTAGGCTTCTGTCCCCTTTTTTGAATACTTTTTTGAATACTTTTAATAATACTTTTGAAAAACTTATTCAGTTTTGATGGGGTACTAACTTTTAATATAAGAACCTATTGTTTTTCGGGGTTGATGGTCTAAGGTTGATTAAAATTTATTTTAAAAATCTCTCAAGCCATTTAAACAAATTGTCAATAGAAGAATTAAACGAACGAGCGTCAATCATACTAAACTACTAATACTACTTTGCTCAACTAGCAAAATATGTTATCTACTTTTTGCTTTTCATTCGAATGTAGGAGAATGCATTTTCTAGGATGTGACTTGACGTCACGCCTAGTTCTACGAGGACTCTTCCATAATACGCGTGACGTCAAACCACAAGAAATGTAACTCTTCTCTCATATTATCACAATCTTGCAATACTTAGCCTAATAATGTTGTTAAAATGTTAAAACATCGTAAGACACAGGCTGAAAAACTAGTTACAGGTTGCAAAAAGTTTGGCGAAATTTTAAAAATCTGTAATTTTTTCTTAAAGCTGTTTTTTTTTCTGAATAAATAATATTCCATTACATTTTAAGTACGATGAATTAGACATCTATACATAGAATTAGGTCCAGTAAACTACATGCACTTTCTTTATTAAAAGCATGAATAAGGCCTACAAAGCTCTGTTGATGATGGTGCTAGAAAGATGTTATATAGGCCTATTATCAATCCCCATGTTTTTAAAACACAGCGCTACTTCTACTACATTCACAATGGCGTTGATGTAAGTGATGTTCAACCAATGGCTGACGTTGTTGTTGGAAACATACTGGCTCGCTTGAGTGCAGCACTAAAGGTATAGACTATGTGGAATAACGTACTTTTTCTTCTCGGCATTTTCAAAGCCCTAAATAATATATAATTTAATCCGGGATAATTCAAAGGAAAATCTGTTTAAGCAATTGTCAAATTCATAAAAACATATAGATCTACACACTTTTGTGTATGCTACATAATATACAATACAATCTAGGCCTACAATTTAAAATTATGGGCTTTGACAATTAGGCATATATAGATAATGTTCATATATTCATTGCCTGTATGTTTTGTGTGTCAAGACCATGATAATTGCACCAGCATTTGTGTTAGAACCAAGCATTCGTTAAAAACAAAAAGAGAGTCCTGGCCTTAAAGTTATGTAACGTGGAGATTGTGTAAGGACGATGATTGTTGTCTGTGTCATTACCTATACAATCATCCATGTTTATCTATCCTTGGTTATTACCCGTATCTTACTGTATAGAAAATCTATCCTTGGTTATTACCCGTATCTTACTGTATAGAAAATCTATCCTTGGTTATTACCTGTATCTTACTGTATAGAAAATCTATCCTTGGTTATTACCTGTATCTTACTGTATAGAAAATCTATCCTTGGTTATTACCCGTATCTTACTGTATAGAAAATCTATCCTTGGTTATTACCCGTATCTTACTGTATAGAAAATCTATCCTTGGTTATTACCCGTATCTTACTGTATAGAAAATCTATCCTTGGTTATTACCCGTATCTTACTGTATAGAAAATCTATCCTTGGTTATTACCCGTATCTTACTGTATAGAAAATCTATCCTTGGTTATTACCCGTATCTTACTGTATAGAAAATCTATCCTTGGTTATTACCCGTATCTTACTGTATAGAAAATCTATCCTTGGTTATTACCCGTATCTTACTGTATAGAAAATCTATCCTTGGTTATTACCCGTATCTTACTGTATAGAAAATCTATCCTTGGTTATTACCCGTATCTTACTGTATAGAAAGGTCAAGGTAAAACACTGGACCGACTCTGTGATGAGATCAAAGAGGATTACGTACTTAATACAAAGAAATCAATATGTAAGTATGTTGTGAATGTAGTTAGTGTAGCCTAGTTTCCCCACATGGTCCAACCTGTCAAATAAATTGAAAACAAGGATATTCGTACCCATGAACTTCGGTACGCCAACCTAGTGGGTCCACCCCTCCCGGCCAATATAATTTGAGAAAAATTATAGTTTTTTGTATTGTTTTTCTCTTTAATAATATTATTATTACTAATTAAAACAATGCTTTAATCCCAAAACATTAAAAGCCTACACAAATTGTACGATACAAAGAAAGAAAAGTTATCCATGATTTATCTGGCTATGTGAATGCAAATGTTTACTGGGGGTGGGGTTGAGAAGGGTAGAGTGTGAATTGTTTTGTGTTTCCATGGATTGCTTTCCAACAATTTCGTTTTTTTTCCCCCAATCCATTGGTGACACTAACTATTTAGTTTAATGCCTGGTTTTTCTCCTTATTAGTTCGTAGCACTCATAGGTAGTCTAATGAAATTACTCAATATTTACACAGAACAGCATACAGGTAAAAAATTGCCCGAATGTGGTAAAAAAAGGGATGCACTGCGTTGCAAACCTATATGACCAATAAAAAACTAGTTGTATTTCAAGCAAATCGTATACAAAGGTTTCATATAGTGCGCATTCCACACACACACACTTATGTATAATATTAGCATTTGCGTAGGGGTGTGAGTCTTTATAACACGAACTACCTGCAAAAATTGAACTCATGCCTGCCCCCACCCTCCCTCCCCCTGTATTAGAACTAAATCACAATAAAAATAGAAATAAGCTTAGAGCTGAGATGAATTAAAAGAACAAAATGATGGGTTTGATGAACTCTTTTCTTCCATCTTACTTAGTGGACTTTGTACTTCGTGACCCAAGAAAACAAATCGAAGATGTGAAAGAATTGAACAAAGAAATGAAAGAATTAGACGTAGTGCCACAGCCATGGCATCAGTCATTGATAGCCAATAAAGAGAAGCTACAGAAGTCCTTGTATGTCGTCAACCCATGCGTTAAACAGGCTGTTGATATTTGGTTCTCAGATTTCGCGTGAGTTTTACATTTAAATATTTATTGCTCAACATATTCACCAATATAGATAAAGAGATTGATAATTCATTACATAGTTGGTAGATAGATGAAACGATACTTTGATATTTGTAATATAGAGGGAAAGATAGATAAATAGTAAAAGATTTATTTATAGATGGAGAGCGAAATAGAAGCAGAAGTAGAAAGAGAGAGATAAAGAGTGTGTGAGAGAGAGAGAGAGAGAGAGAAAAAAAGAGAAGTAGGATTTGGTTGGAAACCTTTGCCATTTCTACTAACTAGAAGCGTCTTACGCTTATCCATGTTTTGGGACTAGCTCCGCATTTTGACGCGGGCTATACGTGCAGTTTAAGTATTGCAATGGTTTTCCTAATTCCGGCAATTCGATGCCTACAGGCCTATGTCACTATGGAAGATAGCTTCTTTATGTGAGTTAGTCCTTGCATATGAAAAAAGAGAATATTTTATAGTACAGCTAAACCAATATGTTTATATGACTCATCTACAACTACGGCAGTAAGGCTAAATAATTGACTTGACATAACGTCTACTCCCAGGGATATGCGATTTATTAATCGCAAAGAATTCAAAGACAGAACAGAATCAATTGAACTGGCATCATTTGAAGAAGTGTGTTTACTTAGCATCGGAATGATGAAAGAAAAACTGACAAAAAAGTACGTGAAATATTTTTGTTCTTATTTTGATTTGCGGTGTTTATAGTCTACAATGTCTTGTTGATTTTTTTTTTTTTACTAGTGTTGTTGATAAAGTATTTGTTGTTTACAATGAAAACTTTTGAGTAGGCCTATCCAGCCTAAGTCAGGGATCGGCAACCTTTTGATAATAGTGTGCCAAAGTAGGATTCCAGCGTGACAACAGCATAACATTCTTCTTGCTCTACCACCCAATTGATTGTCGAAGAGACTTGAATTGCCGTTTTTTTTGTCGGTCTTCCGCGTGTCTTTGAAAATTGCTCTGCGTGCCAACTCTGGCACGCGCGTCGTAGGACTCCGACGCCCGGCCTAAGTCTTATAATCTATTCACATGTATTTCCTTTCTATCATTCCATGGTGATTAAGTTGGCTACTGAAGCTGCACACGATGTTACAGTTGGAGAAAAATAAACGCTTCGCTCCCGATATTGAGACATTAGAAAAACACACGACGTTCTTTCAAACACTGAAAACTGTAATGACATTAAACTTGCAGCAGATGGTGAAAGATTCTCTGGTAGAGTACATGGAGATGTTTCAACCGCCAGAGGTTAGTCTGCTTTTAGTTAGGCCCTATATGTTCAAATAGGAGACACGGTGGTCGTGCGGCAGCGCGTTCGGATGGCGTACCGAAGGTCCTGGGTTCGAATCCTGGTGCAGGCTAGGCTTTTTTTCCCGGTTCTGGAGGGTGTCCCTAAGTCTACCCAACTCTGATGGGTACCTGGCCTTAGTTGGGGTAAAGTAAATACGGCTGTGCATAGTGCTGGCCACACAATCATCTAGTATGCTGGTGAACGCTGCTTTACCGGATCTATGGATCAATCTGGTACTTTACTTTTTTATGTTCAAATAGTGTGTATTCTATACATTATAGCCAATTACCTGTGAAAAAATAAATCAACTTCTATAACAGCAGTTAAAAGCCTTCCGGCTCTAAAGTCCAGGGCGTAACAGGAAACCGGGTGGGTCTTTGGCACGATGGTACACGCCTAGTTATGTTAGGTCTCCCACAGGCACATGCAATCCTCTCCCCCCCCCCTCCTCTTTGCACAATTCATCTGGATCATTAACGAGGCAACATTACCTCGTAAACATGCACTTTCGCCTGGTAGTAGCCTATAAAATACCCAATTAGCTTATATTGTGGAAATATTTTGCCGATTATTCAATCTGGTCAATTAATATGGCTAATAATAATTAAAATAGGGTTAAACCGTTTGAAAAAATTCGTAGTAGCACGATGATTACAAACGAAAAACAACCGAAGATGATAGGCCTATAAGAACGATTCAATACTGAGCCGACTCACTAAGGCGCTTTAAAAGTGCAAATTATAGGCCTTTAATTCATTTTTACCTTTCGCATCTTCTTTCTAATCTAATTTCTGTGGTAGTTTCGGATCATTTCATTCCCGTATTTAATTTAAAATTACATCACTCTGGTTTTGGCTTCAATGTTAAGACACTCAAATATTCCCGTAAGCATTTCCCAAATATATATGGTGTAGATCTAAATATTTTGGTCTGTATTTTGTTTTGAGCATTGATTAGTTTCTGATCGATTATCGGCTCCATGGATGTCAAACGAGATCAAGGTAGCGAAAAAATCGCGCCGTCAGGCTGAGAGGAAATACAAGCAAACCGGTCTAACAGTGCACCGACACTTGTATACACAAAAGAAAAACTTTGTCAATCGTCTGATCCGAGATGCTAAGACAATGCATCTTCGCAATAAGATTGAGAGCGCGGACTCATCTCCGGTGCTGTTTAAAATAACTACATAGTTGTTGGGTGTTGCAGGTAAACCTGTATTACCTTGTTCCATTCCACCTGCCGACCTCCCTGACTCCTTTAATCAATTTTTCACAGACAGGATCAGGAAAATTAGGGAAGACCTAGACTATCAAACAAGCCTACCCCACAATGATCCAGCCTTCCAGGGTTCCCACCTCAGTGAGTTTCACTCAGTATCTGAAGCATCTGTTAAGGAAATCATTAGTAAGATGCCTAAAACGTCTTGCGAACTCGATCCCATCCCTGTCTCCCTCTTCAACGATTGTATCAACGAACTAATACCTTTGATCACTACGATGATGAATGCTTCATTAGCTACAAGTATTGTGCCTCAATCGATGAAACATGCACTGGTTAAGCACCTCTTAAAGAAGCCTAGCCTCGACCCTGAGTGCTTAAAAAACTATCGGCCTGTATCCAACCTTCCATTCCTTTCGAAGGTCTTGGAGCGTATTGTGCTAAAACAGTTATTGTCTCACCTGGAGCAGCACAGCCTCTTGGAGCAGTTTCAGTCCGCCTATCGAAAGAGTCATAGCACGGAGATGGCATTGGTCAGGGTTGTCAACGACCTACTATGCACATCGGACTCGGGTCATGTGTCTATTCTGGCAATGCTAGACCTGTCTGCCGCTTTTGACACTCTTGACCATGAGATCCTGATCGAAAGGTTTGCAACCACATTCGGCTGCTCGGGTTATGTTCTTCGTTGGTTTAGGTCATACTTGTCTGAGTGCACTCAAAGTGTTGCTATAGATGAGTTCGTCTCGGCACCTTCTACGCTGAAATATGGAGTGCCCCAGGGATCTGTTCTAGGACCAGTGATGTTTGCTATGTACGTGTATCCACTCGGCCAGGTAATCAAACCGTTCGAAATTTCGTATCACTTCTACGCCGATGACACGCAACTGTACGATCATGCGGTCCCTCTTGAGGCCCCTCGTCTCACTGCAAAAGTCAGTTGTGCAATCGCCAACGTCTATTCGTGGTCGGGAAAAAACGGGCTTAAAATGAATGAGGAAAAAACGGAGATAATCAGAATTGGAACCAAGAGAAATTTGGCCAAATTCACTGGTCCAGAATCTATCACCGTGATAAACTGCCAGGTGCCATTTGTTAACAAAGTGAAGAATCTTGGTGTCCTATTGGATCCCACGCTGTCTTTCGACCATCATATATCTCATCTGTCCAGAGGTCTATATCTACAGTTGCGTAGATTCGCCCAAATACGACACTATTTGTCCACGGATTCTGCAAAGACACTGGCAGTCGCCCCGATACTCTCGCGTATCGACTATTGTAACGCCCTGCTAGCCGGCCTGCCCGAAGACAAAATCGCCAGGCTACAGCGAATACAGAACAGTACTGCGCGTTTGGTTATGCGCAAGTTAAAACGAGACTCGGCAACTGCCCTTCTACGCTCGCTGCACTGGCTCCCAGTGAAAGCAAGAATTGATTTTAAAATTGCATCACTTTGCCACCAGTGTTTAAACAATAACAGAATGCCATCATACCTCAGTGAACTAATTTCAGCATATGCGCTGCAAAGAGACCTGCGTTCAGCAGACTCGTCTCTACTGGTTGTGCCGCGTTTCTCGCTGAAGACCTGTGGTATGAGAGCCTTCTCATCATTTGGCCCGAAGGTATGGAACTCGCTCCCTATCAAGCTCGGACAAACCGCCTGCTATGACACCTTCAAAAAGAACTTAAAGACTCACTATTTTAAGATTCACCTTTAGTAATCAGTTCTTTCGTTTTATTTTCGTCTAGTTTTGTATAACCCTAGTGTTATATATATTATTATATATACGTTATTACCTGTAGGTATGTTTTGTTCATGGTCTTTTGACGCGCTTTGAGCCTACACTATGTTTGTTGATAGCGCTTTATAAATACTATTATTATTATTATTATTGATCGTGCTTTTTTTCCCGGCAAGCCATGGTAGCAATATAGGCCAGGGGTGTAGTAAGTAGTTATTTTTTGTGTGTGTGTGTGTGGGGGGGGGGGTCTTTGTGCAAAGCTTTGATGTTGGGCCTTTTCCTTACTAAAACTCTAAGGGGATACCGACCCGGTTCGTTGCTAAAAGTACCCGTGACCGCCGGGCCCTTGCGCAATCTGAACGTTGTATCGAGCTCTCTAGCAAGCAGTCTTAGCATTCGTTTACAGCATAGGTTCTCAACCTTTTTCGGCTCACCGCCCCCTTTTACATTTTTTTTCCGCTCACCGCCCCCCCCCCCCCCAACTTAATTTTAGCGGAAACATTTGTTATTTAAAGGGAGATAATTAACCCGTTTCATTTGAGGTAATATTTCAATTTTTTTTTTTCTTTTATAAAAAACTAAATGGCTTGCATTTATAACGTTGAAATGATATGATAGAACTGTAAAAAAATTATTTGAAAATTTTATAAATATTGTATGACTAAAGAATTTATATGAATATTTTGAAGCATTACAATAACTACCCAGTTTGTATGATTACTACGTATCTATACCGCTCAGCTATTGTGGTTACCTCTTTACGAAGAATTTAAATGCGTTAAAGGACATCTCGGTAATACAAACAGATCAAAAGAGTAATATTAGCAGATGATAAGTCGACAGTCTGGTGAATCAACCATTAGACGAGACGGCCGCATACCATATTTGCCAAATACTAACCCCTACTTCATCGAAAAGTCATTGCGATTCTTATTTGTTCAATAATGATGGGGGATATCAGATATTTAGTAGCACTTGCGTTTACATCATATTTCATCCAAAAACTAATCGATTCAAATAGCTGAGGTGTTGAAATTATAGCAGGTACGTTTGTACCGCCCATTTGCCCTTTATCGCCCCCCAATCGCCCCCGGGAATGTTATCGCCCCCCTAAAGCTTCTCATCGCCCCCTGGGGGGCGATATCGCCCCCGTTGAGAACCTATGGTTTACAGCAAGTCTAAGACTCTAAGCCTACCTATGCTTACACGTAAAAGCCAAGCATTTAATTAGCTTCTATGCCTAGGTTACTCTACATAGGGAACCGAAATATTTCTATATTTTATATTTATCGGAAAAAAAATTATATCAAACTATTCATTTGGCAGGGTCCGGAATTTATTATTTAAATTTAAAAATACTTTCATATTTTACTAACGACTAAAGAGGATATAGCTAACACTCTTTAATTAAGAAGATATATAAATGAATTGTTTACTAGATTATTTCACAAATCAGCATTAGTCATAACTATCATAAGTGTCACTTAAAATTAATCTTACATTTAACTTGTGTTGTTATTTAACAGTTAGATACTGTTTTAAATTATTTGGTATATTAAATAAATGAAAGGTCTTATTATTATTTCGGAATAGTTGGTTTGGTTCTACTGAGGACTTTACTTTAGGAGTTTAGGCTTAGGTTTTTATAATTTTTTTTTATGTTCTTATGTTTTACATAGTAACATAGTTTTTTTAATTTAGTATTAATCCAGCATTTGTTAATTTTATTTGACGTCTGTTTTGTTGGCACAAATTATAATAGGCCTAATATCAATAGGGCCTATCATTATCATTATTGCCTTTAAGTTTGTTTTTAGGGATTTTCCACTATCTTCTACTTCTACTGGGCTTTTTATATTGTATTTAATTTAGCGAGTATTGTATCCATTATATTATCATGAATTCAATTCCTAGTAAACTTTTTTTTATAGCAATGATTAGGCTGCATTTGTACAACTAAATAATTATTGAATTTTAAATTTCAATACGTTTTTCAACAGACTAGTACTGATGTCCTGGAACATTGTGGTTTCATTGTGAATTTATGTCTGAATGAAGCTGGAACATCCATTGACTTTGATCCAAGTTTTGAAAGTATTGAAAATGTATTATTGAACATATTGGATGAAATTATAAAAACGTCCTTGGCTATTCCAAGACTAGAAAGGCGCATGTTTCCAGACTTACAGGTTGGTATTCAGTAGAAGAAATATCTGCCCTGTTATCAATGCTATTGAAGCAACTGAGTGTTTGCAAACCTCTGGAGTTAAAAGTACATTTATTAAGCCACATACATCGTTGATATTTCAAGGGAGTGAAAGGTGTCTTTAGAAATTGTCACGCCTCTTACCACTGTAGATATTTTAGAACTTTTAAAGACAAACATTTTTTTTTAGATGAGATAAAATTTGTATGAACAACTTCTATCTACATCTACATATCCCATAGTCTGTTGGACCGTTGGGGCGCCACAGATGACATGTACACCAGCCTCCTCCATTCCTCCTGTCTCTCAGCCGTTCTCAATGCGTCACACAGGTTTGTTCCTGTCCATTCCCTGATATTATCCTCTCATCGTTTCTTTTGTCTTCCTCTCTTTCTGCCTCCTCTGGTGGTACCCTGCAGAATGGTTTTGGCAAGCCCCTTGGTTCTTGTGACCTGGCCATACCATTCCAGTTTCCTTTTCTTGACTGTGACCAGCAGGTCTTCATATTTTCCAACTTCCTGATGTATTCTTTTTTCGTATCTGTTCATTGGAGATATGGTCTTTATAGCAGATACCGAGCAGGTTCCTGAAGCATCTCATCTCCATGGCATTTATCTTCTTTTCCAGCTCAGCTGTTAATGTCCATTACTCACAAGCATATAAGAAAATGGAGAAGACCAGTAAGCGCATCAAGTTATTTTAAAATAAAAGAATCCAATATAAAAACATTGGCCTATCCACAAATTCAGCCAGCTGTCTGATGTTAATACTCCAGATTGTCAATGCAATGATGTGGGTTCGAATCCTGCTGCTAGACTTAAACCCCTTTTTTCTTTCCAGAATACAAGCCAAGATTACTCTCTTAGTGCTTGTAGAACAAATTCCCCTGTATCCTGAACAATGATACATCACCATAAAGGTTCGGCACAAATGGTTGGTTGTGCCTGTCCACTCTAAGAGCCTGCAAGGCGGAGAAATCAAATAGCACAGCTCGACCGTCTTTTCTGCATCCCTGCAGTTTTGACACCATCACATCAATTAAGGTGGGGCCTAAACCTGCTAAAGTAGGGTCCGATCGAACAATGCCTTGTTTGAAACTGGGCTATCATGAACTTTCCCTTCTGTGGAGCTAGACTTGGCCATTTTATATGCTGTCACATATCTCTGCCCTTGTCAGATTCAACCCTGCTGCCATCCATCCCGTGCCTCATTGCGTGATGTACTAATCTTCTTATTAGAAGGATTGTCTGTAACAAATTATAAACTATAATAATCTTGATAAGTTAAGACACTTTCATTTCAAAACTTATAAGTACAAACATGTATTTTAGGAAGGAAAAGCATTAGCTTTAATGAATTTGTTTTTTAAAATTTGTTACAAACAAACTTATAAAACTTCTTTTTTTGAATTTTTTAGTTTGAACCAAAGTATTTGATGCCTGTCACTGCTGATGACTTTGTAGAAGAACTGAAAGAAAAGATTTTAGTTGTGCTAAGACAGGAGTTCCTTCCTTTGGAAGATTATCTGCAAGTTTTTGCCAACTTTGAATTTCTAATTACCAACAAGGTAATTGTGAAGATTAAGGAATCAAATTGCATTATAAATGTTGTCAAGGAATAAAATAAGGCTTTTCAGAGCCAAATGAATTTGCTGAACCCGGTTATTGGTAATGAAACTTTTTATAAACTGGGTATCCAGTGCTGAAAAAATTATTTGAACAAATGGTTTAGCAGGTTTTGGCTAAATTAAATGAAAAATAATTGAAAAAAAACAACAACAGAACCCTTTACTTTTAATATAATATTTGTTTAGTACCATAATAAATATCTTTAGTCACTTCTCTGGGTCATTCTCTTACACATGCTAGGAAAAATTAGGGGAAACAACTGCATCTGGGTAACAGTATATATTTAGTATTAAATAATCTGTAGAAGTAATCAAACTATAACTATAATACAGGAATATTATACAACATTATTTATACAACACCATTCATTATCAACAATCATTTTTTCCTAGGCCAAGCAGGAACTGGAATTGTTTCTGTCAGAGCCTCATCAGTTTGAAGAGCTAGTAGAGAAATTTTATTATTATCAAAATTTAAGTGAACAAGTTCTTACTGATTTGTCTAGGGTAAGTTTGATCTGTTCAGCCTATGGAAATGTAAATATGTTGTACGTATTTTTTCAGAAGATAAAATTGCTTATAGAATCCTTTAAATTAACTGCGCAAAACTGTATGGCCTTTTGGCTAGCAAAATCACTTCATAAGGCTAATATATCCACTTCCCCAACATCCTACTGAGCTGAAACTTGGCATGTAGACATGATGCTGGTGACAATATCAAAACTTCAACCACACCCCATTTCCCAGAAACCAGTTTTTACTGGGGTTTTTTAATTATACTTTTGGTTGTCTAATTGAATGCATCTGACAGACAAATTTATCCCTATTGCTAGTTCTTTATATTAACTTCGCTTTTGTCTCTTTCTCTCTTTGTGGGTGACAAAGAGTTAAATATTGGAAAGGCTTATACTTAACAAAAATGCTTACAAAGGATTTATAAATAGAACTTTGTTCTAATGGGTTGTTTAATTATGAAGTAAAAATAGACAAATATTCTTCTTCTTTATATCAGAGGGTCATTTTTTGCTCATTAATAGATGAGATATATTTATTCTAAAGTAATGCTCTGTCTCCATTAAACGTATGGTTAATGATTTAATTAAATTGTCTGTTTAACATACTTGTATAAGTTTAAAATAAGTCTTAGACAAATATATATTAAAAAATGAAAGAAAAAAAATTGTAGAGAATTATACCTTTTGATCCTTTTTTCTTTTTGCTTATTGATTGTTAAGAGAATGATTATCCAATAATTTCAAAGCTAGTAAATGCATATGTGATTGATTGTTTCAGTCAGCCATTGTTGGCATGTTTACTGTGAACAGTGAGAAAATTATAGAGACTTTATATGAGAGGACATCAACTATCTGTGAAGTTCTTGTTGAACAAATGTTGGAGGATCATTTGGAAAGTAACAAAATGTAGGTTGGTCAATGTTACACTTTGCAGATAGAGTTAGATAAGTTTACACACATGTGAGATACAATACGTTTCTTTATTTGCTTTCTGAAGGCTTTGTGCCCGCTACAATGAGATGAGCCAAACTGCTCTCACAATCCCAACAACCACCAGTGAGTATTTACAATTAGATGCTTACATGAAGAAAGTAAAAGAAGAATTGCTCGGAGAGTTTCACAAAGAACTTTTGCAGTCCAATAAAAGGTGAGAAGTTTTTGTACTTATTGTTTGTCATTATATAATCTATCACGGAGAAATATTGACCGGCTTTGCTTTTCACGTTACATGCAATAAAAAAATATTCAGCACTAATTGTTAGTAATAAAATCATCTGTCATGGGAAAATATATACAGGCTTTGCTTTTCATGTCACATGCAATAAAATAATATTCAGCACTAATCGTTAGTCAATATAAAATCATCTGTTATGGAAAAATATATACAGGCTTTGCATTTCATGTCACATAAAATAATATTCAGCTCTAATAGTTAGTAAATATAAAATAATCTGTCATGGAGAAAATATTGACAGGCTTTGCTTTACATGTCACATGCAATAAAAAAAATATTTTCATCCCACTTTGTCTCCTGGCAGATTGATGTTTTTAACAGATTACAGCAATTTCAATGCGGCAACACTTCGTCTTAATGCTGAACCATTCCAATGGTATCAGAAAACTGAGCACATTTTAGAAGAGAATGCACTTATAATGACAGAGAAGCTGAAGGAGTTGCATGAAGAATTAAAGGTGAGTGTTTACTTTACAGGCGCACCTTATCATTTACTTCTTTATACTTGTTATACTTTATACTTGTATGGCTTGTTTGTACACAACTAACTTGATGCATACTTTATTTATTATACATTATTTAGATTAACAAATTGAGGTTCCTAAATGAGCTTGAGGACTTTTCCAAACAAGTGGAAGAATTAGATCTTCTTACAGATGTAACACAAGTGGAGAATTACAATAAAATCACTGTAGCATTGCAAGACAAATTATCAGAAGCAGCTGAAAAGGTAATGTAGATAAAAAATTCATACTTATAAACAGAAGCAAAGCCAGAAATTTTGTCCAGGAGGCGCTGAACTTTTTTAGCAAAATTGAATACATATTTATAAATAAACTATTGAAAACAAATATTTAAAAAAAAATTCCAGGGGTGGGGGCTTAGTTTCCATCAGCTCCCCCCCCCCCCTCCCCCATGGCTTCGCCCCTGCTTATAAACTATACATCAATTAACCTGAGCCCTCACCTTAATTCATTATTTTAAGAAAAGTTTATTGGTATAGGAGAACTGTATTTAGACTTTAAAAGAAAAGTTTGGCTATGTATTGCCTTAGACAGAATCTGACTGCATTCAAATGAATTAAACTTGCCTTGTTGGTGCATCTTCATTGAAAAATGAAATATTAAAACATATGGCATAGGCTCAGAGTTATACAAGTAAAAAAAAGTTGGATAGGATTTAAGGATGCATAGTTTGATTTTCAATGTTTTTGTTGTTTATTGGCTGGCCAGTGATTGTAATTCAAATGATATGACAACATAATAACTTAATAGCTATAATAACGTGAACAGTTGCTATTGTGAAATTCTCTTTTCCTGTTATAACTATTATTCATTATTTGTATTTCTATTGACAAAACTTATAAAGTTGGATAAACCTGTTGCATTATGTATCTTCTTAAAGTACTATGATCCAATAATCAGATCTCTAGAAACACTTTCACATTCCAAAGATTGCTCTGTTTAACTTTCGCATTACATTTCAAAGATGGCTCTGTTTAACTTTCACATTACATTTCAAAGATTGCTCTGTTTAACTTTCACATTACATTTCAAAGATTGCTCTGTTTAACTTTCACATTACATTTCAAAGATTGCTCTGTTTAACTTTCACATTACATTTCAAAGATTGCTCTGTTTAACTTTCACATTACATTTCAAAGATTGCTCTGTTTAACTTTCACATTACATTTCAAAGATTGCTCTGTTTAACTTTCACATTACATTTCAAAGATTGCTCTGTTTAACTTTCACATTACATTTCAAAGATTGCTCTGTTTAACTTTCACATTACATTTCAAAGATTGCTCTGTTTAACTTTCACATTACATTTCAAAGATTGCTCTTTTTAACTTTCACATTACATTTCAAAGATTGTTCTGTTTAACTTTCACATTACATTTCAAAGATTGCTCTGTTTAACTTTCACACTACATTTCAAAGATTGCTCTGTTTAACTTTCACATTACATTTCAAAATTGCTCTGTTTAACTTTCACATTACATTTCAAAGATTGCCCTGTTTAACGAGGAAGAGGAAGCTTTTGGTTTTGAAACATCTCAGTACCCTCAGCGTGTGACTGCTATAAACAAACTCAAGCCTTTTGCCAGCCTTTTTAAGGAATGTGCTCAGTTTAATGAAAATTACAGGTAAGAAAATAAAATAACTTTATTAGCTGCTGAATATAATGAATTCATTAAACAACTATTAGCTGCTGAATATAATGAATTCATTAAACAACTATTAGCTGCTGAATATAATGAATTCATTAAACAACTATTAGCTGCTGAATATAATGAATTCATTAAACAACTATTAGCTGCTGAATATAATGAATTCATTAAACAACTATTAGCTGCTGAATATAATGAATTCATTAAACAACTATTAGCTGCTGAATATAATGAATTCATTAAACAACTATTAGCTGCTGAATATAATGAATTCATTAAACAACTATTGTAATAAAAAACCTAGAGCATAAGAAATATACTCTGTAGTTAATAATTTAAGGAAATAAACATGCTTTTACCTGATTACAATCAGATAATGTGTGTATATATATATATATATATATATATATATATATATATATATATAATATATATATATATATATATATATATGTCTGATTTTTTACTAATTAATATCAAATGACCCTTAGTTTAAAAAAAACACAATCTTGTTCTGTTAATTGTGTGATATTATTTTATTTGTTAATTGTGTGGTATTACTCTTATTACTCTTAACTGCTAACTTTTCTTGACTTTCATCTCTTAAACAATTTTTATTTATACATGTTTATATTATAGTAAATAATTCTCTGGAGACTACTGCAAATTTCTATATAAACATCTGGTCCTGTGGTTAGTTCATCGGACTGTCAAGTCACTGGGATCTAGCGCCACCTCCGACCTATACCTGACGCCCTGCAGGAGTTTTTGGTCTAGTGGGCGTAATAATCTTCTATGTAGAAAGAAAAAGCCTTAGTGATCGATAAATTTGATAAATTGTTTCCTCTTTGTCCAGGAAGTGGATGCATGGTCCAATGGTAGATGTACTTCCTGAAGACGTAGATGCAAGTGTTGGTGCTTCCTACAGAGCTATATTTAAATTAGAAAAGCAGTTGAATAAGAAACCCAGAGCAGAAGCCATAGCTGTTCATGTAAGATAATGATGTCTTGATCATTATTTTGTTCAGATCCCGTTGTTGTTATCACAATATTATTACTTTAAAGAACTATTATGATGCATTTTCTTGAGAGTGTCTCTGAATATTCCAAGCAAAGAAAGGTACTTGATGTATAGCTGGGAACAAGTAAAAGCAGCTGGGCATTGTTCTGATCACTAAATCCCCTTGTATGCCAAAATGCTTCTAGAAACCCTTTAGATAAGATGAAGAGGCCCAATATTCTTTAAGGTACCAAAGAAGAAATGATGTCATTTATATTTTATGAACTGTTTCAATGAGGAAAAAATAACAATGCTACATACAATTTTCATACCACAGGAATATCTCAGAGACATAATAACAAAACATATCTAACAGATTGTTGAAGCATTTAAATTATAAATGGGTAATAAAATTATTAAAAAAAAACACCTTTCTGAATATGGAACTGCTTAAAATTTCTCAACAGTTCAAAGAGAAAGTGGATTCATTTAAACAACATATCCCTCTGATTAATGTTCTCTTCAATCCTGGTCTAAGAACACGTCATTGGGATCAGATTTCTGAAATTTCAGGGTGAGTACATTAAATTGTCTCTAGCCGCAATACATGTGTAAACAGTATAGCTAAGGAACAAATAAACACATGGTTTTGTTTTATACAGCTTGTTGTTGTTAATGAAATTATTTTATTTAGCCAATTAAAATTGTTTACTTTTTGCTTGTTCTATGAACAGGAAAAAGATCTACCCTACTGAGTCTACAAATCTGACCTACTTTCTTGAGCTAGATATAAAGAAACATCTGAACATGTTTGAGTTGGTCAATGAAGCAGCCACTAAAGAATTCTCTCTAGAAAAAGCCTTGAAAGGAATGATGGAGGCCTGGGCACCAGTGAGTGTCTTTTAGGGACAAATTAAAAAGTCTTACCATTCACGGTGGCACGGTGGAGGTGCGGTAGCGGGTTCGGCTGGTGTACTGAAGGTCCTGGGTTCGAATATCCGTGCAGGCTAGGATTTTTGCTCGGGTCTGGAGGGTGTTCCTGAGTCTACCCAGCTCTGATGGGTACCTGACCTTAGTTGGGGTAAAGTAAAGGCGTCTGTGCATAGTGCTGGCCACACAATTACCTAGTATGCTGTGGCCACATAAACTGGTGAACGCTGCTTCACTGGACCTATTGATCAATTTGGTCCGACGGGTACTTAACTTCACTTACCATTCACAGAATTGTTTTTCATAATCAAAAGATGTCCAGTTAATATTTGTGTGTGTGTTTTTTTCTATGATTTAACTAAAAATCACTATTACTAACTCTCCACTTAGTTGAAACCAAATTTGTTATTTCATGTAACTGATGGTCAATTGAAATCAAATTTGTTATTTCATGTAACTGATGGTCTATTGAAACCACAGAATAAATATAGAACAGAATGCGCAATCGTATTTTTGTCTGTTTCCGGAAGTAATACAGACGCCATACTGTTTAAACGCAGCGGTCCTGGTAACACCATGCTTATTGATGCTTATTTACAATGTCTTTTTCATCAAATATACAAGTTTGAACAAGCAAAGCTAATGTTATAGGCAAAAAGTACAAAGGCTGTTGTGTAATAAACTGCAACAATGATGCGAAAACGATTGATTATTGTACAAATAAGCATGTCAAACTACATGGCTTTCCTGACCCGTAAAGGATAAACAACGGAAAGTTGTAACCTCGTATTACTTAATATTAGTAGCCTTGCTTTAGTCCTAAGCTTGCTAAGAGTAGATATCAGCAATAAATTAAGCCTTTCTCATTTTACTATAGTAGCGTTTCTAGTGACCGCTGCCTTGAATCAAAAGAAAATGGCGCAGTGACTGCGCATATAGGGATTGCGCATTCTGTTCTATACCTATTCTGTGATTGAAACCAAATTTGTTATTTCATGTAACTGATGGTCTATTGAAACCAAATTTGTTATTTCATGTAAATGATGGTCAATTGAAATCAAATTTGTTATTTCATGTAACTGATGGTCAATTGAAACCAAATTTATTATTTCATGTAACTGATGGTCTATTGAAACCAAATTTGTTATTTCATGTAAATGATGGTCAATTGAATTCAAATTTGTTATTTCATGTAACTAATGGTCAATTGAAATCAAATTTGTTGTTTCATGTAACTAATGGTCTATTGAAACCAAATTTTTTATTTCATGTAACTGATGGTCAATTGAAATCATATTTCATGCAAATGATGGTCAATTTTTATTCCTTTCCAGCAAAAATTTATTACAGTTGCCTACAGAGACACTGGAACTCACATTTTGTCTGGTGTGGATGAAATACAACAACTTCTAGATGATCACATTGTTAAAGTTCAGACTATGAAAGGCTCTCCATTTATTAAACCATTTGAAGTAGAAATTGAGTGAGTCGTAATCTTCATTCTGAAATCTTTCTTTTTATTTCCTATTCCAATGGTAGAACCAATCAGCAATTCTACTATAGTAGTAGTCTTGGTTTTTTTTTAGCCCATTTACAGAGTTATTTTATAAAATTGCTTCAACTAAAGCTGGCAAGTACATTAAGAAACAATCCACTGTGATGAATATAATACAGAACATATTGTGTGTATTATATATCTCTTTATTGGTTTCAATAAGATTTGATAAAACCATTACTTATGGATGTTTTAGTTTCAATAAGATTTGATAAAACCATTACTTATGGATGTTTTAGTTTCAATAAGATTTGATAAAACCATTAAGCTTACTTATGGATGTTTTAGTTTCAATAAGATTTGATAAAACCATTACTTATGGATGTTTTAGTTTCAATAAGATTTGATAAAACCATTACTTATGGATGTTTTAGTTTCAATAAGATTTGATAAAACCATTACTTATGGATGTTTTAGTTTCAATAAGATTTGATAAAACCATTAAGCTTACTTATGGATGTTTTAGTTTCAATAAGATTTGATAAAACCATTACTTATGGATGTTTTAGTTTCAATAAGATTTGATAAAACCATTACTTATGGATGTTTTAGTTTCAATAAGATTTGATAAAACCATTACTTATGGATGTTTTAGTTTCAATAAGATTTGATAAAACCATTACTTATGGATGTTTTAGTTTCAATAAGATTTGATAAAACCATTAAGCTTACTTATGGATGTTTTAGTTTCAATAAGATTTGATAAAACCATTACTTATGGATGTTTTAGTTTCAATAAGATTTGATAAAACCATTACTTATGGATGTTTTAGTTTCAATAAGATTTGATAAAACCATTAAGCTTACTTATGGATGTTTTAGTTTCAATAAGATTTGATAAAACCATTACTTATGGATGTTTTAGTTTCAATAAGATTTGATAAAACCATTACTTATGGATGTTTTAGTTTCAATAAGATTTGATAAAACCATTACTTATGGATGTTTTAGTTTCAATAAGATTTGATAAAACCATTACTTATGGATGTTTTAGTTTCAATAAGATTTGATAAAACCATTACTTATGGATGTTTTAGTTTCAATAAGATTTGATAAAACCATTACTTATGGATGTTTTAGTTTCAATAAGATTTGATAAAACCATTAAGCTTACTTATGGATGTTTTAGTTTCAATAAGATTTGATAAAACCATTACTTATGGATGTTTTAGTTTCAATAAGATTTGATAAAACCATTACTTATGGATGTTTTAGTTTCAATAAGATTTGATAAAACCATTACTTATGGATGTTTTAGTTTCAATAAGATTTGATAAAACCATTAAGCTTACTTATGGATGTTTTAGTTTCAATAAGATTTGATAAAACCATTACTTATGGATGTTTTAGTTTCAATAAGATTTGATAAAACCATTACTTATGGATGTTTTAGTTTCAATAAGATTTGATAAAACCATTACTTATGGATGTTTTAGTTTCAATAAGATTTGATAAAACCATTACTTATGGATGTTTTAGTTTCAATAAGATTTGATAAAACCATTACTTATGGATGTTTTAGTTTCAATAAGATTTGATAAAACCATTACTTATGGATGTTTTAGTTTCAATAAGATTTGATAAAACCATTACTTATGGATGTTTTAGTTTCAATAAGATTTGATAAAACCATTACTTATGGATGTTTTAGTTTCAATAAGATTTGATAAAACCATTACTTATGAATGTTTTAGTTTCAATAAGATTTGATAAAACCATTACTTATGGATGTTTTAGTTTCAATAAGATTTGATAAAACCATTACTTATGGATGTTTTAGTTTCAATAAGATTTGATAAAACCATTACTTATGGATGTTTTAGTTTCAATAAGATTTGATAAAACCATTACTTATGGATGTTTTAGTTTCAATAAGATTTGATAAAACCATTACTTATGGATGTTTTAGTTTCAATAAGATTTGATAAAACCATTACTTATGGATGTTTTAGTTTCAATAAGATTTGATAAAACCATTACTTATGGATGTTTTAGTTGAAAGGAGCAATAGGTTAACTTTTACATTTCTTTTATAAATGTTATAAATAGAACAAAACATTTCTATAAAAAAACTTAAAAATAATACGTTTAGCAATAATGTAGGAATTCATTGTTAAAGCAGACATTTTCTTATGAACTTTTTATCAATACAAAACTAATACAATGGGTACTCATGTTTGATTTTTTACCTTATGTTTTTGCTTTTTAAAAAAAAGTTTATTGTTTTTTAATTATCCTTTCATGAAAGTCTATAATTTTATTTTCCAGACATTTTGAAAAGCAGTTGACAGCTTTGCAAGATATTATTGATGCCTGGCTCAAAGTTCAAGCAACATGGCTATATTTAGAACCTATATTTAGGTAACTGTTTGTAATATTACTCCAAATTTAGATTTCAGTAGTGAAATGTATTTTTTAAAATGTTATGGAGAGTTGAGTGCATCAGAGATTGTGCTGGCCACACTGTCTCCCCACAGAAATTGTTTAAACCTTTAAGAAAGGAAATTCATGGCTTCTTTCTTTGTACTTGCAGTTCACCAGACATCATGATGCAGATGCCAGAAGAGGGCCGTAGGTTCAAGACAGTTGATAAAACCTGGAAAGAAGTTATGAAAATTTGTGTTCAAGACCCAACTGTCATGCAAGTCATTGAGATTGAAGGCATTTTGGCCAAGATGCAGAAGAACAACAGTTTATTGGAACTTATCATTAAAGTAAACATGTTTTTAAAACAACTATATTTGCTGAAATCTGGTAGAGAACTAAATTGAACTTACAGAAATAGTGTCTATCTTTGTATTCACTCTCTACATCCCCCCCCCCCCATCTGTTAGAAACACGTGAAATATTTGTTAATGACCCACAAGAGATAGGTATATAATATTTACCTCTTTAATTCCTAGATTGCTTTTCTAGGTAAACATACATGTAGTTGTTAATCCATTTTGTAAAACTTGTTTACTTTGTTGCTAACCATTAGTAATTACACAGTTTATGTCAACTTTGATGTATCTTGCATGTATTTTTTTTTCCCCAGGGATTAAATGATTATTTAGAGAAAAAACGACTGTATTTCCCAAGATTTTTCTTCCTTTCCAATGATGAACTGCTAGAAATTCTGTCTGAAACAAAAGATCCAACAAGGTAAATGCTTTTTGTATAAATTGATCAGAATGTAGTCGTGGTCCACTCTTGTATGTGGCTGAATTATGAATGAAACCAAAAAGTATTAAAATAATGTTTATTTTACAACATGATAGATTACGTATACAAAATATATTGAGAATTACAGTCTCATATTTATTATGTATCAGAGTAATATTACAATATTCATTATATATTGAAAGTACAGCCTGATATTACTATATTCAATATATATTTCAGAGTACAGCCTCATATTCATTATATATTGAAAGTACAGCCTGATAATACTATATTCAATATATATTTCAGAGTACAGCCTCATATTCATTATAAATATTATTATATTGAAAGTACAGCCTGATATTACATTATTCAATATATATTTCAGAGTACAGCCTCATCTGAAAAAATGTTTTGAAGGTATTGCCAGTTTGACTTTCACCGTGCCAGACAAGGAGATAACACACATGAAGTCAAGTGAAGGGGAAGTGGTCACACTCAAAGATACAATCTCCACTGCCAGGGCCAAGGGTCAAGTTGAGAAATGGCTTCTAGAGCTAGAGACAGACATGGTCACATCCATTAGAGCTGTGAGTTTTTGTTTCAGACATTGTCACATCCATTAGAGCTGTGAGTTTTTGTTTCAGACATGGTCACATCCATTAGAGCTGTGAGTTTTTGTTTCAGGTGTTTGTAAGAAAGAGGGTTGGAACCCATGTAAAAGGTATGACTCTACACGTTCATCATACAACTAGAGAAAAGACAGATGGATAGAAAGAAAGACAGATGTCTGAGCTTTATTATTATTACACTAACCAAACTCCTGTTACATTTTTGAATTTGGGTTGCCTGTAAACAACTTGTCTGTTCTTGTCCTCTTGTGATTGTAATTTCGTTTTTTTTCTAAACAAATGTTTATCTTAACATGCCAGGCTATTTAATGTTGACTTTTGAATAAAAAATAGTTGTTTGTTTTTTTAAAGGTAGTTTCTGTAATGGTTGTAATGGGTTAGCCATATGACATGAAGGCCATTAGAAAGCCAAACAAAGTTGTCTGAAAAAGAAATAAATACTCTGCAACTATAAATGAAACAAGTGGGACACTGTGATCTACCAGCAGTACAATTTATTGTCATAAGGAATGTCACTGTTTCTAATCCAAGGAAAAATGTGCTCGGATTCTTACCCATGTCTGTAGAGTTTCACTGGGTTTACCCTGCTCTGACATTATGTGAGGAAATCAAAGCTGGTCACACAATCATCATCGTATGCCATGGCCACAAAAACTGTCACACAATCATCATTGTATGCCATGGCCACAAAAACTGTCACACAATCATCATTGTATGCCATGGCCACAAAAACTGTCACACAATCATCATTGTATGCCATGGCCACAAAAACTGTCACACAATCATCATTGTATGCCATGGCCACAAAAACTGTCACACAATCATCATCGTATGCCATGGCCACAAAAACTGTTGGACACTGCTTTACGAGCCCTAAGAACTAACATGATCTGAAAGCATTAGTTTATTATAAAATATAGCAAGATTAGATTTTTGTTTTTAATTATAATTATACAAAATCTACTCATTTATTTAGTATAGCATTTAAAGCAAAATGCAAAAAAAGGTACTCTTTCTTGTTCTGAAGGTGATATTTGAAGCTTTAGAAGCCTATACAAAAGAACTTCGAACTGACTGGGTAAGAGCCTGGCCAGGCCAAGCTGTACTTGGTGTAGGTCAGACTTATTGGACCACATATGTCACAGATGCAATCACCCAAGGTCCCACTGCTATGGAAACTTATTTAAGTGTAAGTTTTATGTAAGCTGGTGGCTTTACTTTTGTCATTTCACATTTTTATCTTTTTCTTCATTTATATTTCATGTTTTGCCTTCCATTGAATTTTTTTTCTATATTTTTAATGGTGTGTTATTGGAATATTATTTAAATATATCTGTAGCACTGCACATGGAAGCTAATAGGTTATTAGCTTATTTTAGGCTAAATATTTAAATAGGGTTTTAAATTAATACATCTGATGATAAATGACAGATATTCATAATATAGTATATTTTTTTAGAGGCATATACTTTAGTGTATGTTTTATTTTTAAATTTTTTTACTCCCTTTTTATTAACTTGTACTGTCTGCGTGCATGCTTGCAAAACTTTGCATCTATTTTTCTACCACTTCCTGTCGTCCAATCAAGCTGAAACATGGGCAGCAGACTTATGGCAACTAACAATACATTTTATCAAATTTTCAAATTTTAAAAAACTTAATTAGATCTATACTATAATTATGATTTTTTTTTTTTAAATTTAACAAACACATCATAGATAAATGGTCTTTCTTCAGTTGACCACTATTAAAACCCAATCTTCCTTTAGTTGAACAATATTAAAACCCAATCTTTCTTCAGTTAAGCAATATAAAAAAAACCTATTTTTCTCCAGTTGAACAATATTAAGCCCAATCTTTTATCAGTTAAACAATATTAAAACCCAATCTTTCTTAAGTTGAACAATATTAAAACCCAATCTTTCTGTAGTTGAACAATATAAAAAACCCATTCTTTCTCCAGTTGAACAATATTAAAGCTCAATCTTTCTTCAGTTAAACAATATTAAAACCCAATCTTTCTTCAGTTAAACAATATTAAAACCCATTTCTTTCTTCAGTAAAACAATATTAAAACCCAATCTTTCTCCAGTTGAATAATATTAAAACCCAATCTTTCTTCAGTTAAACAATATTAAAACCCAATCTTTCTTCAGTTAAACAATATTAAAACCCATTTCTTTCTTCAGTAAAACAATATTAAAACCCAATCTTTCTCCAGTTGAACAATATTAAAACCCAATCTTTCTTCAGTTAAACAATATTAAAACCCAATCTTTCTTCAGTTAAACAATATTAAAACCCAATCATTCTTCAGTTAAACAATATTAAAACCCATTTCTTTCTTCAGTAAAACAATATTAAAACCCAATCTTTCTCCAGTTGAACAATATTAAAACCCAATCTTTCTTCAGTTAAACAATATTAAAACCCAATCTTTCTTCAGTTAAACAATATTAAAACCCAATCATTCTTGAGTTGAACAATATTAAAACCCAATCTTTCTTCAGTGAAACAATATTAAAGCTCAATCTTTCTTCAGTTAAACAATATTAAAACCCAATCATTCTTGAGTTGAACAATATTAAAACCCAATCTTTCTTCAGTTAAACAATATTAAAACCCAATCTTTCTTCAGTGAAACAATATTAAAGCTCAATCTTTCTTCAGTTAAACAATATTAAAACCCAATCATTCTTGAGTTGAACAATATTAAAACCCAATCTTTCTTCAGTTAAACAATATTAAAACCCAATCTTTCTTGAGTTGAACAATATTAAAACCCAATCTTTCTTCAGTTAAACAATATTAAAACCCAATCTTTCTTCAGTTAAACAATATTAAAACCCAATCTTTCTTGTGTTGAACAATATTAAAACCTAATCTTTTTTGAGTTGAACAATATTAAAACCCAATCTTTCTTCAGTTAAACAATATTAAAACCCAATCTTTCTTGAGTTGAACACTATTAAAACCCAATCTTTCTTGAGTTGAACAATATTAAAACCCAAACTTTCTTCAGTTAAACAATATTAAAACCCAATCTTTCTTCAGTTAAACAATATTAAAACCCAATCTTTCTTCAGTTAAACAATATTAAAACCCAATCTTTCTCCAGTTGAACAATATTAAAACCCAATCTTTCTCCAGTTGAACAATATTAAAACCCAATCTTTCTACTGTTAAACAATATTAAAACCCAATCTTTCTTGAGTTGAACAATATTAAAACCCAATCTTTCTTCAGTTAAACAATATTAAAACCCAATCTTTCTGTAGTTGAACAATATAAAAAAACCAATCTTTCTCCAGTTGAACAATATTACAGCTCAATATTCCTTCATTTGAACAATATTAAAGCCCAATCTATCTTCCGTTAAACAATATTAAAACCAAATCTTTCTTCCGTTAAACAATATTAAAACACAATCTTTCTCCAGTTGAACCATATTAAAACCCAATCTTTCTTCAGTTAAACAATATTAAAGCTCAATCTTTCTTCAGTTAAACAATATTAAAACCCAATCTTTCTTGAGTTGAACAATATTAAAACCCAATCTTTCTTCAGTTAAACAATATTAAAACCCAATCTTTCTTCAGTTAAACAATATTAAAACCCAATCTTTCTTCAGTTAAACAATATTAAAACCCAATCTTTCTTCAGTTAAACAATATTAAAGCTAAATCTTTCTTCAGTTAAACAATATTAAAACCCAATCTTTCTTCAGTTAAACAATATTAAAACCCAATCTATTCTTCAGTTAAACAATATTAAAACCCAATCTTTCTCCAGTTGAACAATATTAAAGCTCAATCTTTCTTCAGTTAAACAATATTAAAACCCAATCTTTCTTCAGGTAAACAATATTAAAACCCAATCTTTCTCCAGTTGAACAATATTACAGCTCAATATTCCTTCAGTTGAACAATATTAAAACCCAATCTTTCTCCAGTTGAACAATATTAAAACCCAATCTTTCTTCAGTTAAACAATATTAAAACCCAATCTTTCTTGAGTTGAACAATATTTAAACCCAATCTTTCTTCAGTTAAACAATATTAAAACCCAATCTTTCTTCAGTTGAACAATATTAAAACCCAATCTTTCTGTAGTTGAACAATAAAAAAAAAACAATCTTTCTCCAGTTGAACAATATTACAGCTCAATATTCCTTCAGTTGAACAATATTAAAGCCCAATCTATCTTCCGTTAAACAATATTAAAACCAAATCTTTCTTCCGTTAAACAATATTAAAACACAATCTTTCTCCAGTTGAACCATATTAAAACCCAATCTTTCTTCAGTTAAACAATATTAAAGCTCAATCTTTCTTCAGTTTTTAAACAATATTAAAACCCAATTTTTCTGTAGTTGAACAATATTCAAACCCAATCTTTCTTGAGTTGAACAATATTAAAACCCAATCTTTCTTCAGTTAAACAATATTAAAACCCAATCTTTCTTCAGTTAAACAATATTAAAACCCAATCTTTCTTCAGTTAAACAATATTAAAACCCAATCTTTCTTCAGTTAAACAATATTAAAACCCAATTTTTCTTCAGTTAAACAATATTAAAACCCAATCTTTTCTCCAGTTGAACAATATTAAAACCCAATCTTTCTCCAGTTGAACAATATTAAAACCCAATCTTTCTTCAGTTAAACAATATTAAAACCCAATCTTTCTTGAGTTGAACAATATTAAAACCCAATCTTTCTTCAGTTAATCAATATTAAAACCCAATCTTTCTTGAGTTGAACAATATTAAAACCCAATCTTCCTTCAGTTAAACAATATTAAAACCCAATCTCTCTTCAGTTAAACAATATTGAAACCCAATCTTTCTCCAGTTGAACAATATTAAAACCCAATCTTTCTCCAGTTGAACAATATTAAAACCCAATCTTTCTTCAGTTAAACAATATTAAAACCCAATCTTTCTTGAGTTGAACAATATTAAAACCCAATCTTTCTTCAGTTAAACAATATTAAAACCCAATCTTTCTTCAGTTAAACAATATTAAAACCCAATCTTTCTTCAGTTAAACAATACTAAAACCCAATCTTTCTTCAGTTAAACAATATTAAAGCTCAATATTTCTTCAGTTAAACAATATTAAAACCCAATCTTTCTTCAGTTAAACAATATTAAAACCCAATCTATTCTTCAGTTAAACAATATTAAAACCCAATCTTTCTCCAGTTGAACAATATTAAAGCTCAATCTTTCTTCAGTTAAACAATATTAAAACCCAATCTTTCTTCAGTTAAACAATATTAAAACCCAATCTTTCTTCAGTTGAACAATATTAAAACCCAATCTTTCTCCAGTTGAACAATATTACAGCTTAATATTCCTTCAGTTGAACAATATTTAAGCCCAATCTATCTTCCGTTAAACAATATTAAAACCCAATCTATTCTTCAGTTAAACAATATTAAAACACAATCTTTCTCCAGCTGAACAATATTAAAGCTCAATCTTTCTTCAGTTAAACAATATTAAAACCCAATCTTTCTTCAGTTGAACAATATTAAAGCTCAATCTTCCTTCAGTTAAACAATATTAAAACCCAATCTTTCTTGAGTTGAAAAATATTAAAACCCAATCTTTCTTCAGTTAAATAATATTAAAACCCAATCTTTCTTGAGTTGAACAATATTAAAACCCAATCTTTCTTGAGTGGAACAATATTAAAACCCAATCTTTCTTCAGTTAAACAATATTAATTTAAAACCCAATCTTTCTCCAGTTAAACAATATTCAGATAGATGACATTGTTGCCCTAGTTCGTGGCAAGCTTTCCAAACAGAACAGAGTCACTCTACAGGCACTTATTGTACTAGATGTTCATGCCCGGGATGTGTTGGCACAAATTGTTGAGGATGAAGTTAGCAGCCCTTCTGATTTCAAATGGTTGAGTCAGTTGCGATATTATTGGGAGGTATTGTCTTTTTATTTTGTTTTAATAAAAAAAAATAATATAGTTTTTATACAATACAGCAATAGTTTATTGAGATAGAACTATAGAATCTTACAAATTTTAAATCCAAGAGTTTTAAAGTCTAATAATCCTATTATGTAAGAATTTTTTTGAGAATCTTAGAAATTAAATTATTTTAGAAACTTTGAATCAGTAATCATCAATTGACATTTTTAGAAAATAGATCAATTGACATCAAGAAAATTGTCAAAATGAAATATGATTTAAAAAAAAAGAATTAAAAAGAGTTTGAAGACCTTTCTCTTTGGCTAGTGGCTGTGTGTCTTACACATTAATATAACTGCCACTGCAATTTACTCCAAGAGTGCACTGAGCATGCTAAATTTTATACCATGCATAAAAGCGCTATATAAATTACCATAATATGGTATATATTATTATTTATATTATTAGAATATTATCATTTTTATTATTATCAACGTTTAAAAGCTGAGTAATAAATTTAGTAACAAAGTTCCAATGAAGTTAGACTTATGTTGTGGATCCTGTGCTTTGTTTGTCTTTGTCAGGATGATAATCTTATGACCAGAATGATCAACTCTCAATTAAAATATGGCTATGAATATTTAGGCAACACTGGCCGACTGGTTGTCACCCCTTTGACTGACAGGTGTTACAGGTACAGTAGACAAACTCCTTGTTGTCACACCATTTACAAACAGGTGTTACAGGTACAGTAGACAAACTCCTTGTTGTCACACCATTTACAGACAGGTGTTACAGGTACAGTGGACAAACTCCTTGTTGTCACACCATTTACAGACAGGTGTTACAGGTACAGTAGACAAACTCCTTGTTGTCACACCATTTACAGACAGGTGTTACAGGTACAGTGGGCAAACTCCTTGTTGTCACACCATTTACCGACAGGTGTTACAGGTACAGTAGACAAACTCCTTGTTGTCACACCATTTACAGACAGGTGTTACAGGTACAGTGGACAAACTCCTTGTTGTCACACCATTTACAGACAGGTGTTACAGGTACAGTAGACAAACTCCTTGTTGTCACACCATTTACAGACAGGTGTTACAGGTACAGTGGGCAAACTCCTTGTTGTCACACCATTTACCGACAGGTGTTACAGGTACAGTAGACAAACTCCTTGTTGTCACACCATTTACAGACAGTTGTTACAGGTACAGTAGACAAACCCCTTGTTGTCACACCATTTACAGACAGTTGTTACAGGTACAGTAGACAAACTCCTTGTTGTCACTCTAATTACTGACAGGTGTTACAGGTACAGTAGACAAACTCCTTGTTGTCACACCATTTACAGACAGTTGTTACAGGTACAGTAGACAAACTCCTTGTTGTCACACCATTTACAGACAGGTGTTAAGGGTACAGTAGGCAAACTCCTTGTTGTCACACCATTTACAGACAGGTGTTAAGGGTACAGTAGACAAACTCCTTGTTGTCACACCATTTACAGACAGTTGTTACAGGTACAGTAGACAAACTCCTTGTTGTCACACCATTTACAGACAGGTGTTACAGGTACAGTAGACAAACTCCTTGTTGTCACACCATTTACAGACAGGTGTTACAGGTACAGTGGACAAACTCCTTGTTGTCACACCATTTACAGACAGGTGTTGCAGGTACAGTAGACAAACTCCTTGTTGTCACACCATTTACAGACAGGTGTTACAGGTACAGTAGACAAACTTCTTGTTGTCACCCTAATTACTGACAGGTGTTACAGGTACAGTAGACAAACTCCTTGTTGTCACCCAATTTACAGACAGGTGTTACAGGTACAGTAGACAAACTCCTTGTTGTCACACCATTTACAGACAGGTGTTACAGGTACAGTAGACAAACTCCTTGTTGTCACACCATTTACAGACAGGTGTTACAGGTACAGTAGACAAACTCCTTGTTGTCACACCATTTACAGACAGGTGTTACAGGTACAGTAGACAAACTCCTTGTCACACCATTTACAGACAGGTGTTACAGGTACAGTAGACAAACTCCTTGTTGTCACCCTAATTACTGACAGGTGTTACAGGTACAGTAGACAAACTCCTTGTTGTCACACCATTTACAGACAGGTGTTACAGGTACAGTAGACAAACTCCTTGTTGTCACACCATTTACAGACAGGTGTTACATGTACAGTAGACAAACTCCTTGTTGTCACACCATTTACAGACAGGTGTTACAGGTACAGTAGACAAACTCCTTGTTGTCACCCTAATTACTGACAGGTGTTACAGGTACAGTAGACAAACTCCTTATTGTCACCCCATTTACAGACAGGTGTTACAGGTACAGTAGACAAACTCCTTGTTGTCACCCCATTTACAGACAGGTGTTACAGGTACAGTAGACAAACTCCTTGTTGTTACACCATTTACAGACAGGTGTTACAGGTACAGTAGACAAACTCCTTGTTGTCACCCCATTTACAGACAGGTGTTACAGGTACAGTAGACAAACCCCTTGTTGTCACACCATTTACAGACAGGTGTTACAGGTACAGTAGACAAACTCCTTGTTGTCACACCATTTACATACAGGTGTTACAGGTACAGTAGACAAACTCCTTGTTGTCACCCCATTTACAGACAGGTGTTACAGGTACAGTAGACAAACTCCTTGTTGTCACACCATTTACAGACAGGTGTTACAGGTACAGTAGACAAACTCCTTGTTGTCACACCATTTACAGACAGGTGTTACAGGTACAGTAGACAAACTCCTTGTTGTCACACCATTTACAGACAGGTGTTACAGGTACAGTAGACAAACTCCTTGTTGTCACACCATTTACAGACAGGTGTTACAGGTACAGTAGACAAACCCCTTGTTGTCACATCAATTACAGACAGTTGTTACAGGTACAGTAGACAAACTCCTTGTTGTCACCCCATTTACAGACAGGTGTTACAGGTACAGTAGACAAACTCCTTGTTGTCACCCCATTTACAGACAGGTGTTACAGGTACAGTAGACAAACTCCTTGTTGTCACACCATTTACAGACAGGTGTTACAGGTACAGTAGACAAACTCCCTGTTGTCACCCCATTTACTGACAGGTGTTACAGGTACACGTTGACAGGTGTTACAGGTACAGGTACAGTAGACAAATAGAATATCTGTAAAAGTAGTTTGTTTTTTAACTGACTGGTAGCTGATTTCTAAAATAGAAAAACTTAATTCACCTTTAGAAAGCATTTCCGTCCCTGGTGTAAGCTGATGTTTGATGCTTTAAAATATGTTGGTAACTTCTGGTCACCTTTCACAACCTGCTGGTGGTTACCTTAATGTCAGTCTAAATATATTTGATTCAAATGTAGACACTTGTTAGCAAATGATAGAATTTTAGGTGACAGTTATAGTTATATAATGACAATGTTTATATTCACATTTATTATTGTCTTTTATAGTTTGTATCTATTATAGATTGTATAAATAGGTATATTAAAGCAATTAGGATTAATATCCTTCCAACATTGATTAACTGTCTTATAATTTAAATCCTATTAATTTCATTGGCAATTAAATAATTTCATTATTACTTAATATTAAGTAATCATCTAGTAGTAAATCACAATAGCAGACGATTTGTAACCAGAAATAAAACTTTAAGATTTGGTAAACATAGCCTCGTTAAAAAAAAAGAGCTATCACCTACATAATTTCCAGACCTAATTGTGGTGCACCCTTTTACAAATATATGAAGTTTCATAGTGTCTATGTATAGTCCCAAAACAATAAACACCACAGCAATGAAGAAAACTGATAGACCTTGTTCAACACAACAATGTAAATCTATATCCGAGGATTAGAGCTAATTAGACTATTCTCACAAAAGATCTGTCTGCACAAAGGTAATTCTTAGTATTTTTCTAACTGTTGCTTTCCTTTTCATATGGTAAGAACCCTGTTTGGGGCTCTGCATCTCCACCTTGGTGGAGCTCCCGAAGGCCCAGCAGGTACAGGCAAAACGGAGACCACAAAAGATTTAGCCAAAGCTGTTGCTAAACAATGTGTCGTCTTCAATTGTTCAGATGGCCTGGATTACATTGCACTTGGGAAATTTTTCAAGGTAAACAAACGTGAGGCTTTTAATCATGTACTCATTGATCAACTATAATAATGCCTCATTGCAATCACTATGTAGTTTAGTTCACAATCTAATAATAAAAGAAAATGTCTAATTCATTTATTGTATAGTTTAGCACACAACATAATGCATAATCTTAAACTACCTTGAGTTAAATTTGGCACATGTGCCTTAGGTTGCCAACCCCTGCCGTATATATTTATCATTTCCAAATGCCATTCAGTATTTTAAGTTAACTAATTAACTTCCTTGTTCTGTTTCAACTACTGCCAGGCCATTAGTTTCAAATGCAAACTTAGCAGGATAACACTTTTGTGTTTAAAAGAAATTTATTAGCAGCTGTGTATTTTTTTTTTCAAAAATGAGAACTGGCCCATCAGGACAATACAGATGTAAAAGGTTTTTGTACTCAAAAGACATAGATAATTGAATTTAAAACGTCTGAAAATAATTTTGACTATTCAATACTATGTCTTTGTGAAGATTTTAGTAGGTTAATGAAAGTAATAGATCTATAATAGCTAGTAAAATTGATGATAAGGGTGGGTGTGTCTAAAACTACAAGAGCAATGGGAAAGGACTCTCTGATAAAACTCTTACATAATTAGATGTTATTTTTTGTGATGCTTTCAAATCAACAGTTTTCATTATCACCTTTATTTGATCACATATTTGATAGTTTTAAAACAGTCAGATTGGTGAAAATGGCCAGGTAGTCAGAGAGTTAAATTAAAATGTCAAATTCAGCTAGTGTAGTATTTAGTGCATGAAATTGTGATATTATGTGCAATGTTTAACTACTGGTAGTTTATTTCATCCCTAAGGGTTTGGCTTCATGTGGTGCTTGGTCATGTTTTGATGAATTTAACAGAATAGATCTGGAAGTGTTGTCTGTTGTTGCTCAGCAAATTCTAACCATACAGAGAGGTAACAGAATATTTTTCCTTCCTCACCATTGCATATTGTATTGATTCTTCTTTATCTTTTGACAGATTTTCAACTTTACATTAGAAATTCAAATCAAGAAAAATACATCAAAACTAGATTTATTGTATCTCTATTTCATCATCTCAAATTATGTGCAGTGTTACATTAGTTTTTGCAACTAATTTGGTAACATAACAGCCACAAGTTTTGCAAATGTATTAAATTTGAGTCCATTTCATATTTTTAAAAACCTGACTTGTGAGAATGTTTTGGTAAAAAAAGTAAAGTACCCGTCGGACCGAATTGATCCAACCGTCCGATGAAGCAGCGTTCACCAGTTTTTGGTGAATGTTTTGGTATTTGGTTGTGTTTCTTGTTTCTCTCAGTATTTAGTTATTGTGGTTATCTTATTGTCTCCCCTTGAATGTGCATTAGTATTGTAGAGTTGTTTGCTGTTCACTTGTTAAACTTCTGCTATTAAAAATGTAGCCAACAGTTGACGTCTTGCCTTCTTCTTGCTAATAATATTTAAACTAACAATAATACTGCAGTGACGATTGTGTAGAAAAACAACAACAATGTTCTCTCCAAAAAAGCTACAAATTGTATTTTTTGGGTAAATATTTATTGATAGCTAAGGACAAGAATATGATTTATTTAATGTGTATGCCAAAAACTAAGCAGCAGTATTATGCATTAGTTCTTGGATAGAGCTGAGATATTTTTCTATTCCTTAAAGTGTTGAACAACTTTCCAATTTTGTGTCCCTGTGCAGTTTGTTGATGTTTTTTATATACATAGTTTTCTATTGACTTTATGTGTCCGAGTGTCAACTTGTATATGTATAATTTAGTCTAAATTATAAGAAAAGTTGATTGTGTGAAGGCTATGTGAAATATGCTTGTTGTACTGTGCAGGTATCAACTCTGGATCTGACACACTTTTATTTGAGGGCACTGAATTGAAGCTTGATCCAACATGTGCAGTATTTATAACAATGAATCCTGGCTATGCCGGCCGATCAGAATTACCAGATAACTTAAAGGTAACATTTAGTCTTGATGTCAGAATTACCAGATAACTTAAAGGTAACATTTAGTCTTGATGTCAGAATTACCAGATAACTTAAAGGTAACATTTAGTCTTGATGTCAGAATTACCAGATAACTTAAAGGTAACATTTAGTCTTGATGTCAGAATTACCAGATAACTTAAGGTAACATTTAGTCTTGATGTCAGAATTACCAGACAACTTAAAGGTAACATTTAGTCTTGATGTCAGAATCAGAATTACCAGACAACTTAAAGGTAACATTTAGTCTTGATGTCAGAATTACCAGATAACTTAAAGGTAACATTTAGTCTTGATGTCAGAATTACCAGATAACTTAAAGGTAACATTTAGTCTTGATGTCAGAATCAGAATTACCAGACAACTTAAAGGTAACATTTAGTCTTGATGTCAGAATTACCAGATAACTTAAAGGTAACATTTAGTCTTGATGTCAGAATTACCAGATAACTTAAAGGTAACATTTAGTCTTGATGTCAGAATCAGAATTACCAGACAACTTAAAGGTAACATTTAGTCTTGATGTCAGAATTACCAGATAACTTAAAGGTAACATTTAGTCTTGATGTCAGAATTACCAGATAACTTAAAGGTAACATTTAGTCTTGATGTCAGAATTACCAGATAACTTAAAGGTAACATTTAGTCTTGATGTCAGAATTACCAGATAACTTAAAGGTAACATTTAGTCTTGATGTCAGAATTACCAGATAACTTAAAGGTAACATTTAGTCTTGATGTCAGAATTACCAGATAACTTAAAGGTAACATTTAGTCTTGATGTCAGAATCAGAATTACCAGACAACTTAAAGGTAACATTTAGTCTTGATGTCAGAATTACCAGATAACTTAAAGGTAACATTTAGTCTTGATGTCAGAATTACCAGATAACTTAAAGGTAACATTTAGTCTTGATGTTAGAATTACCAGATAACTTAAAGGTAACATTTAGTCTTGATGTCAGAATTACCAGACAACTTAAAGGTAACATTTAGTCTTGATGTCAGAATTACCAGATAACTTAAAGGTAACATTTAGTCTTGATGTCAGAATTACCAGATAACTTAAAGGTAACATTTAGTCTTGATGTCAGAATTACCAGATAACTTAAAGGTAACATTTAGTCTTGATGTCAGAATTACCAGATAACTTAAAGGTAACATTTAGTCTTGATGTCAGAATTACCAGATAACTTAAAGGTAACATTTAGTCTTGATGTCAGAATCAGAATTACCAGACAACTTAAAGGTAACATTTAGTCTTGATGTCAGAATTACAAGATAACTTAAAGGTAACATTTAGTCTTGATGTCAGAATTACCAGATAACTTAAAGGTAACATTTAGTCTTGATGTTAGAATTACCAGATAACTTAAAGGTAACATTTAGTCTTGATGTCAGAATTACCAGACAACTTAAAGGTAACATTTAGTCTTGATGTCAGAATTACCAGATAACTTAAAGGTAACATTTAGTCTTGATGTCAGAATTACCAGATAACTTAAAGGTAACATTTAGTCTTGATGTCAGAATTACCAGATAACTTAAAGGTAACATTTAGTCTTGATGTCAGAATTACCAGATAACTTAAAGGTAACATTTAGTCTTGATGTCAGAATCAGAATTACCAGACAACTTAAAGGTAACATTTAGTCTTGATGTCAGAATTACAAGATAACTTAAAGGTAACATTTAGTCTTGATGTCAGAATTACCAGATAAATTAAAGGTAACATTTAGTCTTGATGTTAGAATAACCAGATAACTTAAAGGTAACATTTAGTCTTGATGTCAGAATTACCAGATAACTTAAAGGTAACATTTAGTCTTGATGTCAGAATTACCAGACAACTTAAAGGTAACATTTAGTCTTGATGTCAGAATTACCAGACAACTTAAAGGTAACATTTAGTCTTGATGTCAGAATTACCAGATAACTTAAAGGTAACATTTAGTCTTGATGTCAGAATTACCAGATAACTTAAAGGTAACATTTAGTCTTGATGTCAGAATTACCAGACAACTTAAAGGTAACATTTAGTCTTGATGTCAGAATTACCAGATAACTTAAAGGTAACATTTAGTCTTGATGTCAGAATTACCAGATAACTTAAAGGTAACATTTAGTCTTGATGTCAGAATTATTAGATACTTAAGGCTGGGTACTGCACCACATTTTAGGGGTATTCAACTCGGGTACTGATTTTTAGGTTTTACTTAATTAAATAAGTTCAACCATTTCTGTATACAAAAATGCCACTTTTATAGTAAAAAGCGCAATAGTTTTTTTTATATATTTTTTTGAAAAGGTGTGTATGTAGCTAAGCGGTGAAGAAAATGTAAAATTTTCACATGTTTGTCACCTCGAAACTCACAGTAAAAAAGCAAATTGCTTATAGTTCTTTATACTAATAGATACGTAGTTTTATCCTACGCAATAATTAACTACATTTGGTCCAAAGAAAAAAACAAGCGATTTATTTCGAATTTGTATAAGAAAAAATTTATTTTCATGTTTTTCTGACTTTTTGCGTTTTTCAAAAATATTCATTTTTATTTCTTCTTCTTACAAGTTTCACATTTCTAAGCATATTCTATTAAAACTTTGCCATTTTTATCTTGATACTAATCACAATAACTTGAACTAGCTAAATTTAAGTATTAGTTGGTTAATTTTATATTATAGAAAAAAATGCTGAGTTTTATTATTTTATTGTTTTTATAGGTTTAGTATGTTTTTTTCGTAGAAAATTTTTTTTTCAAACTAATCAAAATGAAATTTTGTTTTAGTATTCCTTATACTATTGCTAATAAATTTCAAGTTGATTGTTATATTAAGTACTTGATAAATTTCGTGTTTTTCAAACTATTCTTACTTTTTTGCGTTTTACTCAAAATAATTATTTTGTACCTTATTTTTACCACTCCTTTCACATTTCTTTACCGATTGTATTGAGACTTTGTAATTTTTATCTAAGCACCTATTTCGACAGAATGTTCTACTTAGATTTTTTAATTTTTGTTTTATTTTAATTTTATAGGTGCAAACGTTGAGTATTTTTGCCAAAAAATAACTATTTAAAAAGTGCCTTAAGAAAAAAATTATAAAAAATAAAATATCTTAAATTTAAAAAAAGTGTGTAGAGCTTTCTTTTGTAAATTCATATCTTTACCAAATGTATCAAATATTGTATTTGTAGGTATTAAGGTTATAGAGGAGATCGATTTTTAAAAAACACCTATAAAATCCAATATGGCGGCCGTTGCCATGGAAACCAATGCATACAAAAATATTTAAAATTGATTGCCCTGAATGATATTCCATACTAGTTATGTGGTTAAAGTTTCAGACGTTTTGGTCGGTAAATAAAAAAAAGTGCCTAAAACGTGCCCCCCAGCCTTAAAGGTAACATTTAGTCTTGATGTCAGAAATACAACATATCTTAAGGCTAAGGTAGCAATTAGGTCTTGATGTCAGAAATACAACATATCTTAAGGCTAAGGTAGCAATTAGGTCTTGATGTCAGAAATACAACATAGCTTAAGGCTAAGGTAGCAATTAGGTCTTGATGTCAGAAATACAACATAGCTTAAGGCTAAGGTAGCAATTAGATCTTGATCTTAGAATTACCTCTGTTTTACCTATGTATCTCTGAGTTACCAGATAACTGGGAAAGGGCATTTATGTATTAAGTTTAAAATTACCATTGTTAAGTGGATTCCCTATACTATAATAACTTAGACTGATGTTTGTTTTTCATTTCTTTAAAATAAACATGTAAAGAAATACATATAAATGGTCTTTATATATGTCCAGATTATTATGTGTAAAAAAAAAGTTTTTTTTTAACTCTTAGAATCAGTGAAACATTTTTATAATTATATTACAATGAACATTAAAAGAAAAAATATATATTTAGTTTATGATATAAAACTTCATTTTATTTTCAGGCCTTGTTTCGAACTGTGGCCATGATGGTTCCAGATTATGCATTGATCTCTGAAATCTCACTCTACTCTTGTGGCTTTGTTATGGCACGCCCACTGTCTGTTAAAATTGTTGCCACTTACCGTCTATGTTCTGAACAGCTGTCCTCTCAGAGCCACTACGACTACGGAATGAGAGCTGTGAAGTCTGTATTGACTGCAGCAGGGAACCTGAAGGTCTCTGATAAATAGTCTGTACAATAGATAAATTCTACACTAACGAATTAGATAGTTTTTGTATTTACTAAAAGATTCAATAGGGAGGAAGAAATATGAGCAACAATCTGTCTTGCCAAGCCTGGTGCCTGGATGACCAGGCCACAGTACAGTTAAATAAGCGATGCTGCCGTGCCAATGATCCAAAGGGAATTCCAAAAGGTGGAAATGTGTAGTGCATGTGACTACGCTATGTTATGCCAACCAAAATGTGTAGTGCATGTGACTGTACGCTATGTTATGCCAACCAAAATGTGTAGTGCATGTGACTGTACGCTATGTTATGCCAACCAAAATGCCCCCTTGACCCCCCTGTCCACGTTATGTCCTGGACTTGAGAGCCAGAAGGTTCGTCCATATTTTTATAGACATTATAGATCAGTCCTGAGTAGAAACTCTGACAGGCATTATCCTAGATTCAAACCTGACACCTTGGAAATGTTTATAATGAGAAATTATTGTATTAACTTGAAATAACAGTTTTTTTAAAACAATGAATGAAAGATAAACTTTTGTAATCAATTATTCATTCTATGTGAAGTAAGTAATGTGATTTCATCTTTCCCTCAGCTAAGATACCCAGACCAAGATGAAAATATCTTGATGCTGCGTTCTATAATTGATGTCAACTTACCGAAATTTCTAAGTCAAGATCTGCCCCTGTTTGCTGGCATCACATCAGATTTATTCCCTGGTGTGAAACTTCCAGAGCCAGACTATGTTATCTTAAATGAGAACATCAAGGCAGCCTGTGCAGAGACCAACTTACAATGTACACTGTTTTTCTTAACAAAAATACAAGAGGTACTGTCAGTTGTTTTAGGCTTATAATTTGTTTTTTTAAGTGAAGCAAGTAAAATGATTGACAGACTGGTTTGCAAATTGTGCTAAAGATATTTTTTAAATATAAACTGAAATTCAGTTTCAGAAAAAGGGAAATAATTGCTAAGATATATACTTATTGAAGGAAGAGTGATTGTACTTGTATTTACTAATAGTGAAATATAAGATTTATTTCAAAATGTTTTTTTGTGTGCATAAGACAGTTTATACCTACCAATCTATCCATTACAATCTGTTTACTTCCAACATTCCTATTCAGTGAATTAACCTTAATTTTCTTACAAAAAGAATGACATCATTTTTGTATAGTTTATTTTTTAGTTAACATAGTATATAAATACATATATATATATATATTAATTAATAAGAACTAAGTACAACGTCATTGTTTGACAATTCTCGTTAAAGACACCTGGATACTGGTACCAGTTACACAAATAAGGCATCTATCTTTAAACCAGGGCAAAGAGTCCAGAGATTGGGAAATTTAAAAACAACAACAGGAAAACCAATAACTCCAACCACTGATAAGCAATTATCTTTTGTATAGAAGGAGCATCTTTAGCATAAACGATAAGATAAATAATTACCACATCATGTACAGAATGGCATCCATAGACATTAATACTATTTGTTAAATGTTGATAGCCATATTGATTGGAGAACTCCTGATAGAACAACTTGTTGGTGTGCAAGAAGCCTAACATTACATGGAAATAGATTTTAATGTATTCCACAACTATCAGCTTCAAATATATATTTTAGATATATGAAATGATGATTGTTCGTCATGGATTTATGATTGTTGGTGATCCTATTGGAGGCAAGACGTCTGCTTATAAAACCTTAGCTAATGCTTTGGGTAGGATTGAAGATCAGGTTAGTCATTTGTATATCTTAACCCTTACAATCCCAGATGCGTATATTTTCCTCAAACTATTTCCTTACCTCAGCCCCAGACGCGTATATTTTCCTCAAGGAAGGGTGTCTATTTAAAGAACAAAATAAAGGATTTGACCTTTCACCATAGTCTCGGGCAGAATATTTATTTGATAGCTGAATATTTGAATTTTATTTTGCTTTTTAAATTACGAAAATTTACCAATTACTGATTTTTTTGTTGTTGTGAAATTGAAAGTGCAGTTCTAATAGGCGCAATTAAATGACTATTATGGAGGTACATGTTGATGAAACTTTTTCTTATGAATTAATATTACGAATGGATACAATTACTTTATGAATTAGATTATTCTAATAAGGTAAGTTATGTTTCTAGCAATTTACTCTCTATGAGTTATTATCAAATTTTACCAACAAAAAAGTATAAAAAATAATTTCGAAACCCTATCGATGTCTCAGCCATTCTGAAATAACATCTGGGCCTTCGGGAATAATTAGTGACATAATGGCCGGGACTGAAGGTATACATCGCAGAAAAGTAGTTCGGTACGGGAAGGGTTAAGATTGTGATATTTTCTATCTTTTCTATCAGTCTTTTTATCTATTGACTAAAAGGACTGTGTTATATTTAAATTTGACCTGATCTCCTGCCAGTGTGTCTTTATTTTTGTGTGACCTGGTTTGTATGTCGATAACAATGTCTTATTTTGAGGACTACAAGGCATTGGTCTTTTTATTTTGCATAAGATGTATTTAATCTGATGTCTTGTAACAAAACATCAAGTTTATAATTGTCTTTCTTTATTGTACTAGGAACTATTGGAAGAACACAGGGTAGAAATAGCTGTCATCAATCCTAAAGCTATTACAATGGGCCAGCTTTATGGACGATTCGATCCAGTTTCCCATGAATGGTCAGATGGGATTCTGGCAGTGAACTACAGAAACTTTGCTATTTCCAATGTAAGTTTCCACTTAGCACTTGTGTGTGATGACTGTTTGGTAAAAAGACTTTTTACTTTTTAATTAAAATGATGTAACTTTATCTTTGCATAGAACCTAGACCGTAAATGGTTGATCTTTGATGGCCCTGTGGATGCTGTGTGGATTGAGAACATGAACACGGTACTAGATGACAACAAGAAACTTTGCTTGATGAGCGGAGAGATTATACAGCTGGCGCCAACTACAAATCTCATATTTGAGCCAATGGATCTAGAAGCAGCCTCCCCTGCAACTGTGAGTATAACCACATATTTGATATAAAACATTACAAATCTATATTAGACACTGTTCCCCTAGCAGCAACATACTCTCTTGGCATACTGAAAGTCCTGGGTTTGATTCTCGATGAAGGCTAGAATTTGTTTCCAGGTTTCTGAGTCTACCCAGAACTGATGGGTACCTAACAGTAGTTAGGGAGAAGTAATGGTGGCTGGGCACTGTGCAAGCCACATTGTCCTCTTTTATGCCCTGTTGACATAAATATGGAAATGCTGCTTCATTTGCCCCATAGATCAAGATACTCTGAATGGTATACATCAATACTTTACTTGCCAACCCTTGTATATATATAGTTCAGTGAATTCTAAATGTTGTTTCTTTCATCCCTGTCTAGACTATTATAATAGGAAGCATGCTTGGTTGTATTCTATGAATTTTATCTGTAAGTTTATCTCTTTCCTGTCAAGTATAACCATAAAATAATGGTTGTTTTAAAAATAGGTATCTCGCTGTGGGATGATCTACATGGAGCCATCATCACTAGGATGGAGACCTCTAGTCAAGTCCTGGCTGTATGCTAAGCCACATTTTTTTCTGGACACTATGAAAGCAATAGTCAATAAACAGTTTGAACGTTTTGTAGACGCTTGTTTGGCTTTGGTGCATAAATCAGGAGTAAAGGTATGGCTACACTACATTATGAAATGAATGAATGTATAACAAATCAGGAGTAAAGGTATGGCTACACTACATTATGAAATGAATGAATGTATAGTAAATCAGGAGTAAAGGTATGGCTACACTACATTATGAAATGAATGAATGTATAATAAATCAGGAGTAAAGGTATGGCTACACTACATTATGAAATGAATGAATGTATAGTAAATCAGGAGTAAAGGTATGGCTACACTACATTATGAAATGAATGAATGTATAATAAATCAGGAGTGAAGGTATGGCTACACTACATTATGAAATGAATGAATGTATAGTAAATCAGGAGTAAAGGTATGGCTACACTACATTATGAAATGAATGAATGTATAATGAATCAGGAGTAAAGGTATGACTACACTACATTAGGAAATGAATGAATGTATAGTAAATCAGGAGTAAAGGTATGGCTACACTACATTATGAAATGAATGAATGTATAATGAATCAGGAGTAAAGGTATGGCTACACTACATTATGAAATGAATGAATGTATAATGAATCAGGAGTAAAGGTATTGCTACACTACATTATGAAATGAATGAATGTATAATGAATCAGGAGTAAAGGTATGGCTACACTACATTATGAAATGAATGAATGTATAATGAATCAGGAGTAAAGGTATGGCTACACTACATTATGAAATGAATGAATGTATAATGAATCAGGAGTAAAGGTATGGCTACACTACATTATGAAATGAATGAATGTATAATGAATCAGGAGTAAAGGTATGGCTACACTACATTATGAAATGAATGAATGTATAATGAATCAGGAGTAAAGGTATGGCTACACTACATTATGAAATGAATGAATGTATAATGAATCAGGAGTAAAGGTATGGCTACACTATGTTATAAACTAAATGAATGTATAATAAATCAGGAGTAAATAATGAAATGTTTGAATGCATAATGAATAAGAAGTAAACTAAATGAATATATAATGAAAGAAGTTTGGTTAATTTTTAACATGCTGTTAATTCTTTCCAGCTTATGTTTTCATTAAAACTTGTTCTATCCAGACAAACGTATAAAAGTTAAAGAAATTTCACGAATTTTCTAGAGACTTTTAATGTAAATATCATGTTTCAAAATGTTTATTTCCACTGTGATTGAATTTGATATGGTATGCCAATTTTAATTTGATGGCAATACATCATTTAGTGAATACTACCATAGTTTTGCTTATAAATAATTGGCCATACATTAATAACTCAATACAGAAGCCATTTGTAATATTGATTTGAAATAAAAAGACTGATGAGATTTTTTTGTATTTCTAGGAATTATCCCCAACAACTGATCATAATCTAGTGGTGGCATTGATGCATTTAATGGATGCCAATATGGATGAATTTCACAGTGATGCAAAGATCATTCAATTGGATGAAAGGGAGATAGTCATGTGGTTAGAAGTGAGTTCACTTATCTCCCTTCACCTGTATGATTTTCACAATGGTGAATTATTTTCAACCATTTTTCTTACTCAGTATTGTTTAGTCTATTCAGTCTATTAATAGTATTAATTGCAATAAAATTAGGTCAGAGGCAGAAATGGTGACAGAACCTAATAAAATATAATCTAAAGCTAAGAGATATTAAAAAGATTGTGAACAATGAATAATCCAACTTTTTTCTTACAACTAAAAAACTTGGTTTGAAATGCATAAAATACTAAGGACTTCTAATGAAATATGTCTTGATTTGAAATGCATTTAAATACTTATTACTAAATAAAATTCTTACAACTAAATAACTTTTTTTCTCTCAGAAGTACTATTCGAAGTCATTGCATTTGCATAGATATGTACAGATTGTACTAAAATTATTTTATGTTTAGTTGCTATCTGTGTTGAGTAGTTGAATTCTGTATAAAAGATCTATCATTTATATCTATTGCAGTGCATTTTTCTGTTCTCCATTACTTGGTCCATTGGAGGTACATGTGATCAGCCTGGTAGGATGCGTTTTGATTCACTAATCAAAGAACTGATGAGAGTAAGTTTGGAATTAATTCATTTCTCAATACTACAAAAGCCTTTATAAGCTATTCTGCAACAGACAAACTGCAAGGTCTTGTTGAATGGGACAAAAACACTCATTCTACAACTGCAGATTGTTGAATGGGACAAAAACACTCATTCTACAACTGCAGATTGTTGAATGGGACAAAAACACTCATTCTACAACTGCAGATTGTTGAATGGGACAAAAACACTCATTCTACAACTGCAGATTGTTGAATGGGACAAAAACACTCATTCTACAACTGCAGATTGTTGAATGGGACAAAACCACTCATTCTACAACTGCAGATTGTTGAATGGGACAAAAACACTCATTCTACAACTGCAGATTGTTGAATGGGACAAAACCACTCATTCTACAACTGCAGATTGTTGAATGGGACAAAAACACTCATTCTACAACTGCAGATTGTTGAATGGGACAAAAACACTCATTCTACAACTGCAGATTGTTGAATGGGACAAAAACACTCATTCTACAACTTCAGATTGTTGAATGGGACAAAAACACTCATTCTACAACTTCAGATTGTTGAATGGGACAAAAACACTCATTCTACAACTTCAGATTGTTGAATGGGACAAAAACACTCATTCTACAACTGCAGATTGTTGAATGGGACAAAAACACTCATTCTACAACTGCAGATTGTTGAATGGGACAAAAACACTCATTCTACAACTTCAGATTGTTGAATGGGACAAAAACACTCATTCTACAACTTCAGATTGTTGAATGGGACAAAAACACTCATTCTACAACTTCAGATTGTTGAATGGGACAAAAACACTCATTCTACAACTTCAGATTGTTGAATGGGACAAAAACACTCATTCTACAACTTCAGATTGTTGAATGAGACAAAAACACTCATTCTACAACTTCAGATTGTTGAATGGGACAAAAACACTCATTCTACAACTGCAGATTGTTGAATGGGACAAAAACACTCATTCTACAACTTCAGATTGTTGAATGGGACAAAAACACTCATTCTACAACTTCAGATTGTTGAATGGGACAAAAACACTCATTCTACAACTGCAGATAGTTGAATGGGACAAAAACACTCATTCTACAACTTCAGATTGTTGAATGGGACAAAAACACTCATTCTACAACTTCAGATTGTTGAATGGGACAAAAACACTCATTCTACAACTTCAGATTGTTGAATGGGACAAAAACACTCATTCTACAACTTCAGATTGTTGAATGGGACAAAAACACTCATTCTACAACTGCAGATTGTTGAATGGGACAAAAACACTCATTCTACAACTTCAGATTGTTGAATGGGACAAAAACACTCATTCTACAACTGCAGATTGCTGAATGGGACAAAAACACTCATTCTACAACTGCAGATTGCTGAATGGGACAAAAACACTCATTCTACAACTGCAGATTGTTGAATGGGACAAAAACACTCATTCTACAACTGCAGATAATCAGTTGATGATTCAGCAAAACAGAGTCAATTTAAAAATGGCAATAAAGATAAACATATCTTACATCTATGGGGTTGTTGTACAAGACACATTGGGTTTGTGTTTGTAAATGACACTAAGTATACTAGAGTAGGTTTATTGTGATTGTCAAATGAGCTAAAATAAAGCTGGTTACTGTGAAAAGTAAATCTATCAGTATCCTGGAATAGACAGCATATAAACCCACATAAGCCATTGGTATGAATATCTTTCACATTAATTTCTAAGAGTTTCTAATTGCATATTTGTGCATTGATCAGGGACCTTTATCAGAAATAACAAGAGGTGCACTAGCCTTTGTTCAGAATGTACCAACCCTAGACTCACCATACATGAATCCATTCCCAGATGAAGGAACTGTCTATGATTATCAGTTTCTAAAAGAGGTAATTTTTTTTTCTTTAATTAAAAAAACAAACCCAAATATTTTAAAAAGCAAAGTGTTTACCAGTAAACCAATACACAACTAATCAAATGAAGGGAGATAAGAGATGTTTCCATGTAGTATGTTTACTTTGTGTAAGTAACGATGGTTCAGTATCTATGACTAATTCTATGCTTTGACTTCACCTGCACTGACATGTTTTAAAAGAAATCACATTTTATTTGTAGTTTTATTTTAGACCAATTCTATTTCCTGTCAAATGTTCAGAAATTTGAAAAGCCCAAAAGTAAAAAGAAAGGAGATGATGAAGGTGAAGATGTATTTACAGAAGACTTGATGGAACTCTTGAATAAAGACAGTGCAGGGGCTGAGAAAAAAGTAGGCTACATTTTTTATACTATTTGGTTTCTGTTACATTTATATAGTTCATTTTGATTGATTGCTTGGAAATTTCTGTTATTATATTTGATTTTACACATGTGAAGACACTTGTGAAAAAAAAAGATTATATGATGATTATGTTGGTTCTATTGGGGTCATAATCTGAGCAATTTGACATACAAAATATTGCAGTACCAAATACCCACTCATCTCTATACATACAATGACAAGGCTTACATATAAAAGTAAAACTACCAACTCATCTCTATACATACAATGACAAGGCTTACATATAAAAGTAAAACTAACCACTTATCTCTATACATACAATGACAAGGCTTACATATAAAAGTAAAACTACCAACTCATCTCTATACATACAATGACAAGGCTTACATATAAAAGTAAAACTAACCACTTATCTCTATACATACAATGACAAGGCTTACATATAAAAGTAAAACTACCAACTCATCTCTATACATACAATGACAAGGCTTACATATAAAAGTAAAACTACCCACTTATCTCTATACATACAATGACAAGGCTTACATATAAAAGTAAAACTAACCACTTATCTCTATACATACAATGACAAGGCTTACATATAAAAGTAAAACTAACCACTTATCTCTATACATACAATGACAAGGCTTACATATAAAAGTAAAACTACCCACTTATCTCTATACATACAATGACAAGGCTTACATATAAAAGTAAAACTACCCACTTATCTCTATACATACAATGGCAAGGCTTACATATAAAAGTAAAACTAACCACTCATCTCTATACATACAATGGCAAGGCTTACATATAAAAGTAAAACTAATCACTCATCTCTATACATACAATGGCAAGGCTTACATATAAAAGTAAAACTATATAGAACCTTTGGCCTGGTGTATAACACTGACCTCAAATATTTAGTTTTTTTTAAAAGAAGAATTACTTTCATTTTATCCTTAGAGAATAACGTCTGTCTGAGAACTAACAGCAATATCTTAATCTGATGAAAACCAAATCAGTTATTTTCACATGAATCATTGTTTAATAAATTAGTTCATTTTAAAATACTCCAAAATACATCCCAAATCACATTTTATAGAGAATAAATATTTAGTGTTAAATGCTAAAAACATTAAGAAATGAATATTCAATGAATACAAAAGAGTAGTGTAAAGACTAAATGAACATGTAACATGACTTTACATTTTCTGAAGATTATTCTTGGTGTATGGAAGGTTTGACTGAATCTTGTGCATTTGGGGGTAAGAATAGATAAGCTAGCCATGAAAGCTAAAGTAATAAATATCATTATCTCTTGAACCAATACAGTAGACATATAAAATATCAGTGATTCCACTAGTTTAATGGAGTCTTTAACTTTTATAGGTTACTGAAAGTGTGGCATACTTAATTACTTTTAAAGATCAAGTGAAGAGGTTTTTCTCAAAGGAATGAGATTTGGAATAGCCTCATACGGCAGTGATGTTTGAGAAAGGAAATAAATAAATAAAACTCGACGCTATAAATCTATATTTAACCATTTTGTTAAAATTAAGAACCGGCAAAAGATTCAAACATGTGGCAATAGATTCAAAACACGTGACAATATTCATTTTTCCTTGTCAAAATCCTTTCTCTTACGTCATTTTCCTATATTGCCGGATATAAAAACATCTCAAATGGCTACGAGATTTGTATTTTTCCTCTGAAAAAAACACACATTTAAGTGCAAATATTGAACTAATTAGATTACTTAAAATTTATCTTTGATATTTTGTATAAATGATTTTTATTAACATTTAGATGCGGAAGACATTATTTACTATCAAAATCAAGTGTTAACTCAATTTTGATAAAAAGCTCTTCACTTGGTCTTTAATTAAGTAGGGATGTGAATATCGTTTTTTTTTCAAAACCGGTTTTTGGTTTTACAAATCTGGATTCAAAACCAAATTCCAGCATTACGGATTTTATTTAACATCCCTACATTTCAGTTTGACTTCACTGAGAATTAAAGTACACCCTATCTATAAATTATATAGTTCAGAGAATCAACATTATTATATAAATATATGTATAGACAGATACCTTCATAGTTGTTGAACATTAAGAATATATTGTTCATAAATCTATCTATTCTATATAAAAATATAAAACTGTTATTACTTACAGATTAGTGGTAGATGGGCATTGTGGTCTGAAGAGCTAGCCACTGCACCTCAGATCTCAGCAGAAGCAGTTTTCAATGAAATAATAGTGCCAACTATAGACACAATACGTTACAGTGTCCTCATGGAGATGTTAACTTTACATGACACACATTTCCTTATGGTTGGACCCACCGGCACAGGGAAAAGTGTTTACATTACAGTAAGTTGATCTAGCACACAAGGTCAAGGTTTTAGTCTTGTCTCCAGGTTTTTATTTCATAAAATTGGATTGCACGCACCCATGACATGATTAGTGTATTGTATTCATGATATGATTAGTCAAAGACTATAATAAGATGGACCACTTGCTTTGATATTTATGCTATTTGATAACTTGAAATGCTCTGTTTCGGAATTTCTGATCGCACCCTGTCCTCTAGACTTCCGGTTTAGTAATTCACTATGATTTTCACAATTGAAAATTAAGATTACAATCAAAAGTTTTATACAGCGGAAAACTTTAGGAACGTTTATGAGTAATTTAACAGCGTTATTGGCTGTGCAAGGAAAAAAACCACTTCAGCTCTAAAAATAGAGCAAGCGGTCCATCTTTTGTCTTTATATTAGTGTATTGCACTCATGATATGGTTAGTGTATTGCACTCATGATATGGTTAGTGTATTGCACTTATGATATGGTTAGTGTATTGCACTCATGATATGGTTAGTGTATTGCACTCATGATATGGTTAGTGTATTGCACTCATGATATGGTTAGTGTATTGCACTCATGATATGGTTAGTGTATTGCACTCATGATATGGTTAGTGTATTGCACTCATGATATGGTTAGTGTATTGCACTCATGATATGGTTAGTGTATTGCACTCATGATATGGTTAGTGTATTGCACTCATGATATGGTTAGTGTATTGCACTCATGATATGGTTAGTGTATTGCACTCATGATATGGTTAGTGTATTGCACTCATGATATGGTTAGTGTATTGCACTCATGATATGGTTAGTGTATTGCACTCATGATATGGTTAGTGTATTGCACTCATGATATGGTTAGTGTATTGCACTCATGATATGGTTAGTGTATTGCACAAATGATATGGTTAGTGTATTGCACTCATGATATGGTTAGTGTATTGCACTCATGATATGGTTAGTGTATTGCACTCATGATATGGTTAGTGTATTGCACTCATGATATGGTTAGTGTATTGCATTCATGATATGGTTAGTGTATTGCACTCATGATATGGTTAGTGTACATCTCCTTTCCTTTCTCTCTGTAGATAACTTTTTAAAATCACTTAAGCAAGCGATAAGCCAGCCTTAAATGTTGGTAGGTTTTAAAATGATATGCCGACTCAGTTATCATTAAATCTTGTTGTCCTTCAATGAAATATAATGGCTTTATATTAACAAATGTGAAATGGAAAGTTCATCCAGCTGTGCATTTATAAGACAATAAAAATATATATATTTTTTTGTTGCCAGGATTTCCTTCTGAAAAAGTTAGATAAAAATATCTACAAACCAAACATCATCAACTTCTCAGCCCAGACCAGCTCCACTCAAACACAGAACATGATCATGTCCAAATTAGACAAGAGAAGAAAAGGAGTTTATGGACCACCTCCTGGAAAAAGAGCTGTAATATAGATTTATGTTGTTTTTGTTAGTGTTGACTTTCTTACAATTATTTTGTAAAAATGGCTTTACATAATATATTGTAGTGTAGACCTTCTTAGAATACTTATTTAAACATGACGATATTTATGTCCTCAGCTTATATTTGTGGATGATCTAAACATGCCGATGCCTGAACAATGGGGGGCCCAGCCTCCTATAGAACTGTTGAGACAATGGTTGGATCATGCCTCTTGGTATGACCTCACAGATACTAATCCAATGAAGCTCATTGACATGCAATTTATTGGAGCAATGGGTCCACCAGGTACTCACTTTGAAAAAAAAAATGTTTTCTTTACAACAAAACATTTGAAAAGACACATTGAAAACTAAATTTGTTCGTCAAGTTTAAGGACATAATTCATCCTACATAAAATATATATTAGTATATTTACCAGAAATTTGACTTTTCCTTTTTTCAAAGAAATTCCTCTTTGTCAAGCTCTGACTTTTCCACCAAAATGTTCCTTTTTTCCCCTGTTACTTGCATTAAAAAGTAAATAGGTTGATATATATATATATATAATGTTTTATATAATATATCTATTTATCTCCCTCTATGAATATCATATATAACTTTAGTAAGTAGTAGTTAGGTTTTCCTTGCAGATTATGTTTGTCCAAATGGCTAGAAGCAACATTCACCAAAAGTCACAAATACCGGATGAGCTTTTGGCTCTTAAGCCCATGGTGTTACATGGAAGGTGGAATACACATTCTTAGCTCCTGTCTGAGGCATGCATCTTGTGTGTAGCACACTGACTTCTAATTCCTGCACTATCACCTGGTTGTGTAAATGCCAAATTATATGTTTTGTCATCTAGCCACCAGGCTTGGTAAGATGGCTGTTGCTGTGTCTTTCCAACCCCACCCCCACCAAGCTTAGGTTCACCATATTCTGTTACCACAGCATGCAAGAGGATTTTGTGGCCAGTCAAATTTCATTTCGCCAACAAATATCGGGTACTCGTCAAGAGCTGGGTCAGCTTAGACTCAGGTGATATGTCCAGGTGTAACCTGGATTAGAAACTGAAACCTTTTGGCATGACAATTCACTAGTTCTGCCAGACCACCCCATGCTTAAAATAAAAATAAGTTAAAAAAAACATCAAGTTTTTACAATAATCAAAATGTGAAAGATATTTACTTCATGTAAAGGGTATCTATATTTTCTATCTGAACTATTTCATTGTTGAAGAATGTTAATTGAAATGTTAAAATAAATTCAGTCCTTTTACTAATTGACTTTTAAGAAATAAATGGAAATAATGCCACAATATATTTTTTTTAGCAACTATTAATTTGAATTAGCTTTTAGATTTGTGTAAATAGCAACTTTAAAGTGAATGTCTGAATTAAGTTTTTGAAAATATTCTGATTGTGAAATTCAATCTCTGCAGGTGGTGGAAGAAACTTTATAAGTCCCAGATTTTTAAGACATTTGAATTGTATATCAATCAATGTATTTGATGATGACACTATGGTGACAATATTTACTCAGATACTTACTTGGCATTTCACAACATTGTAAGTATCTAAGATTCTATCCGTTATGTTAAAAACTGAAATTTTGAAAAAACTTATTCTTATACATTCATTCAACTTTCTCTGTATAGAAATGTTCTATGTTCAACATTTTGTTAATTAAATGAGCTCAAGTTTTATACTTTATGAACTAGTTCAGGCAACCCATTCAAATGACTTATGCCACTTGGGAAGAAATAGAACTTATATGAATCAATCACTGAATAAGAACAATCTTGTGAACAAATGTATAGCATTTTAAACATTAACGTTGCTACTTAATCAAATGTTTCTATTTTGAGTTTTAACCGTGTTCATGAAGTGTTTCTAAATGTATTGTGATTTCAACAGCTGCTTCATTAGGTGTGAATATTTTGTAATAAACTTTGCATCTCTTTGTTTTTATACACAGCCATATAATATAAACATATATATTTTATACACAGCCATATAATATAAACATATATATTTTATACACAGCCATATAATATAAACATATATATTTTATACACAGCCATATAATATAAACATATATATTTTATACACAGCCATATAATATAAACATATATATTTTATACACAGCCATATAATATAAACATATATATTTTATACACAGCCATATAATATAAACATATATATTTTATACACAGCCATATAATATAAACATATATATTTTATACACAGCCATATAATATAAACATATATATTTTATACACAGCCATATAATATAAACATATATATTTTATACACAGCCATATAATATAAACATATATATTTTATACACAACCATATAATATAAACATATATATTTTATACACAGCCATATAATATAAACATATATATTTTATACACAGCCATATAATATAAACATATATATTTTATACACAGCCATATAATATAAACATATATATTTTATACACAGCCATATAATATAAACATATATATTTTATACACAGCCATATAATATAAACATATATATTTTATACACAGCCATATAATATAAACATATATATTTTATACACAGCCATATAATATAAACATATATATTTTATACACAGCCATATAATATAAACATATATATTTTATACACAGCCATATAATATAAACATATATATTTTATACACAGCCATATAATATAAACATATATATTTTATACACAGCCATATAATATAAACATATATATTTTATACACAGCCATATAATATAAACATATATATTTTATACACAGCCATATAATATAAACATATATATTTTATACACAGCCATATAATATAAACATATATATTTTATACACAGCCATATAATATAAACATATATATTTTATACACAGCCATATAATATAAACATATATATTTTATACACAGCCATATAATATAAACATATATATTTTATACACAGCCATATAATATAAACATATATATTTTATACACAGCCATATAATATAAACATATATATTTTATACACAGCCATATAATATAAACATATATATTTTATACACAGCCATATAATATAAACATATATATTTTATACACAGCCATATAATATAAACATATATATTTTATACACAGCCATATAATATAAACATATATATTTTATACACAGCCATATAATATAAACATATATATTTTATACACAGCCATATAATATAAACATATATATTTTATACACAGCCATATAATATAAACATATATATTTTATACACAGCCATATAATATAAACATATATATTTTATACACAGCCATATAATATAAACATATCGTCACGCTCATAAGATAATTGCGTAAGTCATTTTTTGCCATTTTGAGAAAACGTGAAAAAACTGTTTCATTCCTAGTTAATGCCCCTGAAAACTCTAGTTTTTTGTATACGTGTGTGATTTCATGTTTGTATCAATATTATCAACAAAAGAATTTTAATTCTATGTGGATTACTACAGTACGAGACTTAATATGACTTATGCAAAATTTTTAGAGTACTTATGCATCTTTCATTCTGTGACTTAGGCAATCTTACTGTAGGCAGGCAATTTTAGAGCATATTTAATGACTTAGGCATTTCTTCATCCAGAGAGTTAAGCTCTTTATTTTATTATGCCCTACATGTTGACACCACCACCACTACAAGAGCCATCACCAGTCATACCACCACCACCACCACCAACACAACAACAGCAGCATAACAACAATAACAACAACAATAAACAAAACAGCAACGACTAAGACAACAACAACAGCAATTGTCAAATTTCAATAAAACCAAACTTCATGTTTTTGGACTAGGTGAACTATATTGTGGAAATAAAGTGCTACAAAAAGTAACTGTTGCATTGTGATTACAATAAAGGAGTTAAACTAAATGCAATTTAAATCATTTTCAAAAAATGGTAATGCGTTTTGCACATAAAAAATAAAAAAAAAATAAAAAAAATAAACACAGCTCAAGTAACAAAAATTAATTCACTTTGTTGCAATTTTCCTTCAAAAGTACAGTTATAAAATTAATGATGAGTATTATTTTGACCATGGACATGACATAATTGAATTTTCTATCAGTGAGCGGCAGCTGATGCTGAAACAGCTGGACTGTTTCCAACTCAACATCTCGGATTCTCTGAGGCAAGAGTTTCCAGTCATCTCTGTGACTGAGCTTTTAGTGGATTTCTCTGGGTTTGTATTGGATTGCCTTCAATTCACCAAATGTGACATCTCCAGTTGTCTTACCAGGGCGGATGCTTGTGAAATAGGAACCATTCAATTTAACAGGCTGATTGTGTTCAATTTCTCTCACAGTGTAAGCTTGAGGCTTTCTCCTGGCTGTTCTGAACAGGATGGCATACTCAGATGGCGTGAAGACGTCACATGTAATGTTCCTCTCTATCTTGCTATGTACGGAATCACATTCCATTTGAGTGTGTCCACTAATTAGAAATTTCTGCTCAATGACGACATTGTACTTTTTTGCCAAATGATAAAACATATTGGCAACGGCCCAATTTTTTTTCGATAAGTGCAGTTGTCACTCCAAGTAATGTAATGTGTTTTCTTCTTGTTCTCTTTGATGTACTGTTCAAAATGAGTATAATGAAGGTATGCGAACATTTCGATACTCAAATTGCCATTACATTCATCCCATGTAAGACAATAACCTTCCTTGGTGCCCAGGTTATAATAGGTCATAATATTATGAACATGAACTTTGGTTTTGTAATATGCTGTGCTGGCATTTGTCTTAGGACAGAGAAGAACAGCCTGGAGATCCATAGTCCATACAGACTTTGAATTATCTGTCTTTGTCTCCTCTTTGTCTTGACTTTTCTTCTCTCGCGCAAGATCTTTTTGTTCACCATGTTCAGCGTAATCATTATCACTCAGAGTTCCCACTTTTGCCTGCATGCATTGTTCACACTGATCCTTTTTGGGTATGAACACAGAAAATCCCATTGACTGGAACATTTTACGGAACATGGTGAGCCCGACTGGATGCTTTCCGTCACTTGCTGATTGACAATATTGCGTGTGTAGGTCTGTTATTTGTGTACCAGGAAAGAGGAATTTCTTGTTCTTGTACGTTTCACTTTGGCAACAATAATGGGATTCCACTGTAGGTAGATGAAGTCACCAGGTTTTAAGGTAGTTCATGTCTTCTTCTGACACTTTCGGTGTTTTTCCAGAATTTGGATTTTTTGAAGACTCATCTTTGTTTTGGAAATCATCATCGTCAGTGTCGTCTAAAAATGAATCAGAGGTCCAACTTGAAATCGTTCGCTTTGATACACCTTAGGTGTTACAAAACATTTCCTTGCAAACTGGCACAACATTACCATCTTCTTTTTCCAAAATATAGGATAGAGAAATGTGTCGCTTGGATGAATTAATGTTTTTCTTCTGTTTGATAGGCTGCCGAGTCACCAATGCCTGTACATATTTCCTTCTTGCTTCCCATGGTTGCATTTCCCAGAAGGTGGTAAAGAGTTGTAGGCGATCGTTTTCATTCAACGAAGAAGTTTCTTAATTCTGATTTTTTACAATAATCAGATGTGCACATGGGACAAGGCTTTCTCTCACAACGTTGTTTTCCTTTGCTACTGGTGTATTCTTGACCTTGTAATTTGAGTCTTTTGCTGATGTTCGATTTCCATAGGTGAGGTTTCTTTATTCTAATCTTTGTGGGACTATTAAGTGAAGGCGCTTGTTGATTAGCTGACTCAGATGACTCCATTTCCATGTCAGTGTCTGATTCTGTCTCCCGTCATGATGAAGGTTGTAAAAATGCCTAACTCACTGTTTTGACTTAGGCAAAACGATTATCGAGCAGTTTCAGCAGTTTAAAAATTTTCATAGAGCTGTAAGGCCAGATAGGATGGTAGAGCTCGCGTTTCTCTTTCTGTCAGTACCAATAACTCAAAACCGCCAAAAAATGACTTACGCAATTATCTTATGAGCGTGACGATATATATTTTATACACAGCCATATAATATAAACATATATATTTTATACACAGCCATATAATATAAACATATATATTTTATACACAGCCATATAATATAAACATATATATTTTATACACAGCCATATAATATAAACATATATTTTATACACAGCCATATAATATAAACATATATTTTATACACAGCCATATAATATAAACATATATATTTAAACAGAACTGGTTTTTTTTTGTTGATAATTTTGTTTATCAGAAGTTTTCCTGCACAAATGCTTGAGTGTATCAGCCAAATTGTGAAAGCTACATTAAAAGTGTATCAACAAGCCTCTGAGAATCTTTTACCTACTCCATCCAAGAGTCATTATCTATTCAATCTGAGAGATTTCAGCCGAGTGATTCAAGGAATTTTACTCAGTACTCCAGTAACTGCACCAACAGTTGAAGATATTAAAAGGCTTTGGCTACATGAGGTTTGTATATATATATTAAGTCTGCATTCAAAACACTCAGTAGAATATTTCTTTTACAGTTTGTTTGTTTAGTATAATTCTCTTCAGTTATTTAAAAAAAAGTAAAATAAAATTTTGAAATGATATAACAGTCAATAAGTACTTTATGAAAGAAAATTCTCAGCATCGAAAAATAACATATCTGGTAGGCTGCTGTAAATAACATATCTGATAGGCTGCTGTAAATAACATATCTGGTAGGCTGCTGTAAATAACATATCTGATAGGCTGCTGTAAATAACATATCTGATAGGCTGCTGTAAATAACATATCTGATAGGCTGCTGTAAATAACATATCTGGTAGGCTGCTGTAAATAACATATCTGGTAGGCTGCTGTAAATAACATATCTGGTAGGCTGCTGTAAATAACATATCTGGTAGGCTGCTGTAAATAACATATCTGATAGGCTGCTGTAAAAAACATATCTGGTAGGCTGCTGTAAATAACATATCTGATAGGCTGCTGTAAATAACATATCTGATAGGCTGCTGTAAATAACATATCTGATAGGCTGCTGTAAATAACATATCTGGTAGGCTGCTGTAAATAACATATCTGATAGGCTGCTGTAAATAACATATCTGGTAGGCTGCTGTAAATAACATATCTGGTAGGCTGCTGTAAATAACATATCTGGTAGGCTGCTGTAAATAACATATCTGGTAGGCTGCTGTAAATAACATATCTGGTAGGCTGCTGTAAATAACATATCTGGTAGGCTGCTGTAAATAAGATATCTGGTAGGCTGCTGTAAATAACATATCTGGTAGGCTGCTGTAAATAACATATCTGGTAGGCTGCTGTAAATAACATATCTGGTAGGCTGCTGTAAATAACATATCTGGTAGGCTGCTGTAAATAACATATCTGGTAGGCTGCTGTAAATAACATATCTGGTAGGCTGCTGTAAATAACATATCTGATAGGCTGCTGTAAATAACATATCTGATAGGCTGCTGTAAATAACATATCTGGTAGGCTGCTGTAAATAACATATCTGGTAGGCTGCTGTAAATAACATATCTGGTAGGCTGCTGTAAATAACATATCTGGTAGGCTGCTGTAAATAACATATCTGATAGGCTGCTGTAAATAACATATCTGATAGGCTGCTGTAAATAACATATCTGGTAGGCTGCTGTAAATAACATATCTGGTAGGCTGCTGTAAATAACATATCTGGTAGGCTGCTGTAAATAACATATCTGGTAGGCTGCTGTAAATAACATATCTGGTAGGCTGCTGTAAATAACATATCTGATAGGCTGCTGTAAATAACATATCTGATAGGCTGCTGTAAATAACATATCTGGTAGGCTGCTGTAAATAACATATCTGGTAGGCTGCTGTAAATAACATATCTGATAGGCTGCTGTAAATAACATATCTGGTAGGCTGCTGTAAATAACATATCTGGTAGGCTGCTGTAAATAACATATCTGGTAGGCTGCTGTAAATAACATATCTGGTAGGCTGCTGTTGTCAACAATGTCTCCAAGTTATCCAAGTAATAGAAATGTGTTGGACCTATTTAGAGATTGGACAGAGAAGAAAATAATGTAGACTAAGGCAACATGAACGCTGATTGAAGGCAGACTGGGATAGACTATTCTACAGCTCACCCAACATGGACTATCAGACACTCGCCATGGGATAATGACAAATCTGATGACACCTCAGAAGATGTATATCACGACCAACCATCTAAAAATGTATGGACAATGTGCACTTCTGTCTCGGAGTTAAAAACAAGACAGTGTTTGGATGCAAGCGAAGATGCTTGACAAACATCTTATATATATGTCAGGATTTCTATGATAAAAAAGTAGAAAAGGAGAAGAAGAGACATGGATAAGTATAGAGAAGGTTGATGTAGAAAACATTGAGATAGAGAAGGTTGATATAGAGAAGGTTGATATAGAGAAGGTTGATATAGAAAAGGTTGATATAGAGAAGGTTGATATAGAGAAGGTTGATATAGAGAAGGTTGATATAGAAAAGGTTGATATAAAGAAGGTTGATATAGAGAAGGTTGATATAGAAAAGGTTGATATAGAGAAGGTTGATATAGAGAAGGTTGATATAGAGAAGGTTGATATAGAGAAGGTTGATATAGAGAAGGTTGATATAGAGAAGGTTGATATAGAGAAGGTTGATATAGAGAAGGTTGATATAGAGAAGGTTGATATAGAGAAGGTTGATATAGAAAAGGTTGATAAAGAGAAGGTTGATATAGAGAAGGTTGATATAGAGAAGGTTGATATAGAGAAGGTTGATATAGAGAAGGTTGATATAGAGAAGGTTGATATAGAGAAGGTTGATATAGAGAAGGTTGATATAGAGAAGGTTGATATAGAGAAGGTTGATATAGAGAAGGTTGATGTAGAAATATAGAAAAGGTTGATATAGAGAAGGTTGATATAGAGAAGGTTGATATAGAAAAGGTTGATATAGAGAAGGTTGATATAGAGAAGGTTGATATAGAGAAGGTTGATATAGAGAAGGTTGATATAGAGAAGGTTGACGTAGAGAAGGTTGATGTAGAGAAGGTTGATGTAGAGAAGGTTGATGTAGAGAAGGTTGATGTAGAGAAGGTTGATGTAGAGAAGGTTGATGTAGAGAAGGTTGATGTAGAGAAGGTTGATGTAGAGAAGGTTGATGTAGAGAAGGTTGATGTAGAGAAGGTTGATGTAGAGAAGGTTGATGTAGAGAAGGTTGATGTAGAAAACGTTGACGTAGAGAAGGTTGACGTAGAGAAGGTTGATGTAGAGAAGAATGATGTAGAGAAGGTTGATGTAGAGAAGGTTGATGTAGAGAAGGTTGATGTAGAGAAGGTTGATGTAGAGAAGGTTGATGTAGAGAAGGTTGATGTAGAGAACGTTGATGTAGAGAACGTTGATGTAGAGAAGGTTGATGTAGAGAAGGTTGATGTAGAGAAGGTTGATGTAGAGAAGGTTGATGTAGAGAAGAATGATGTAGAGAAGGTTGATGTAGAGAAGAATGATGTAGAGAAGGTTGATATAGAAAAGGTTGATGTAGAGAAGGTTGATGTAGAGAAGGTTGATGTAGAGAAGGTTGATGTAGAGAAGGTTGATGTAGAGAAGGTTGATGTAGAGAAGGTTGATGTAGAGAAGGTTGATGTAGAGAAGGTTGATGTAGAGAAGGTTGATGTAGAGAAGGTTGATGTAGAGAAGGTTGATATAGAGAAGGTTGATATAGAGAAGGTTGATATAGAGGGGCTTAGAAATGACATAGACTTCATGTGTGGAACATTGATTATGCTTATGTTGATGTTAATGATTTCCTCTGTGGACGTTGATTCACTAACTTCTTCATAAACATAACCTGAAAGAGTATTGACACGTCTATCTGTACTGACTGTACTCACTAAGCTTATATTTTATTATCTACTGTGGGTTGTAATTGGATCAAGTTTACAAGTGAAAGTCATCAACAGCTAACACTTGACACACATATATATATATAATATGCATGCTTCTTATCCTCCAAAGGTTTCATACAACATTGAAAAAAATATTTTAAACAATAAGGAAAGGGGCAAGTGAAAGAAAATAAAGACATGTTGAATGGGAATAAAGAAGTGGAAAAACCTAGCGTTACTTATGGTGTAGAAATATGCCAATCATATATAGTTTATAGGCCTACGATGTAAATGCTAACCAATTTCCAACTGAGTTTTATCACAACTTTTTGTTTCAGGTGAATCGTGTGTTTAGTGACAGGTTAATTGATGACCAGGACAGGGCGTGGCTGTACAAATGCTGCAAAGATATCGTCTTCTCCATTCTGAAGGCAGACTTTGATGCCCTGTTCATTCACTTGGATGCTGAGAACACTGGTGAGGTCACAGAGCATAACCTCAGGTCGCTAATCTACTGTGACTTTACTGAAGCAGCCGGAGATGAAAGACTTTATCTGGAGGCTAGAAACTTGGACGAAGTGCAGAAGATACTCAACAATTATTTAAATGATTTCAATCAGTTGAGCAAGAAGCCTATGGATTTGGTATTGTTCAGGTAAATGTCATGAATTACTATAACTTGGTATTGTTCAGGTAAATGTCATGAATTACTATAAACTTGGTATTATTCAGGTAAATGTCATGAATTATTATAAGTTTGGTATTGTTCAGGTAAATGTCATGAATTACTATAAACTTGGTATTGTTCAGGTAAATGTCATGAATTATTATAAGTTTGGTATTGTTCAGGTAAATGTCATGAATTACTATAAACTTGGTACTGTTCAGGTAAATGTCTTGAATTACTATAAACTTGGTATTGTTCAGGTAAATGTCATGAATTATTATAAGTTTGGTATTGTTCAGGTAAATGTCATGAATTACTATAAACTTGGTATTGTTCAAATAAATGTCATGAATTATTATAAATTTAGTATTGTTTAGGTAAATGTCATGAATTACTATAAACTTGGTATTGTTCAAGTAAATGTCATGAATTACTATAAACTTGGTATTGTTCAGGTAAATGTCATGAATTACTATAAACTTGGTATTGTTCAGGTAAATGTCATGAATTATTATAAATTTGGTATTGTTCAGGTAAATGTCATGAATTACTATAAACTTAATATTGTCCAGGAAAATGTCATGAATTACTATAAACTTGGTATTGTTCAGGTAAAGTCTTAGTACAACCTGGGTAGGTCAAGTAAAATTTTGGTAATCGTTTAACTTATTATAAACTTGTAAAGTTTAATTAGTAAATTCTTGCCATTATATTTATCTTTCAGATTTGCCATAGAGCATGTGTCTAGAATTGCTAGAGTTTTAAAACAGCCATGTAGCCATGCTCTATTAGTTGGTGTTGGTGGTTCTGGACGTCAGTCTTTGACAAGACTTGCAGCTTACATATCAGATTATGAACTTTTCCAGGTTTGTAAATAGATTTTTTCCTCAAGATTTTGAGTTTATTATTTATTTTTCATGCTTATAATTAACTCCCTTTGTCTGTTCTCAATGACAAATCTTCAAATCAAAATTTGAATCCACATCCCAGCAAGCTATTGCTCTGGAAGTATTTAGAAAGTATAAGGGAATGAAAATTCCCATTGATTCAGCACTGCCATTTGGGCTGTGCTGGTTGACAATATCACTTCTGTACCCTTGGGCCTAAAAGTCTAGTGTATTGTGTAAACCAGTGATACTCTTTGTTAAGCGTACACCGCTGGACTTATGCATGGGGGACAGCTCCTGTTGCCGGTCCAAGGATCATTGCACTGTTTAGTGGTTCCGAGGCTTGGTGGGCAGGAAGCAATGTTGCAACAGCCCGTCTCAACCCTGCCCTCGTGCCTGGATGTCAAGACCTATAGTCTAGAAACTGTTCCAAAGGGCGACAGTGCAGGTATATGAGTGAGCCACAAGGATAATGATCTGAGGGGAATTCCGCAGGTGGGGAGAGAAGTGTAGTGCGCAAACTGCAAAGACCGTACCCCATGTTACGTGACATGCTTGTTGGCGTGCCATGGGGTGGCTGGTCTTGACATGCTTGTTGGCGTGCCATGGGGTGGCTGGTCTTGACATGCTTGTTGGCGTGCCATGGGGTGGCTGGTCTTGACATGCTTGTTGGCGTGTCATGGGGTGGCTGGTCTTGACATGCTTGTTGGCGTGCCATGGGGTGGCTGGTCTTGACATACTTGTTGGCATGCCATGGGGTGGCTGGTCTTGACATGCTTGTTGGCGTGCCATGGGGTGGCTGGTCTTGACATGCTTGTTGGCGTGCCATGGGGTGGCTGGTCTTGACATACTTGTTGGCATGCCATGGGGTGGCTGGTCTTGACATGCTTGTTGGCGTGCCATGGGGTGGCTGGTCTTGACATACTTGTTGGCGTGCCATGGGGTGGCTGGTCTTGACATTTTTGTTGGCGTGCCATGGGGTGGCTGGTCTTGAACAGGATCTTGGGTTTGCCCCCGCCCCCCCTCCCTGGTCCACCCATTTACATTGTTAAGTAAAAGCCAGAAGTCTGGTCCAGTATTATTTTAGACAATTATAGATTGGTTGACAAACAAAAGCATGTTTATATATTTATTATCTTGTTACATCTATAATATTCAGTTATATTAGTTTATGTTTGGGAACTTGTTTCTGCAGGTGGAGATAACCAAAAGCTACACATCTGTAGAATGGAGAGATGATGTAAAAAGGATTTTAAGAAAGTCAACTGAGGCCAGCACACCTTCAGTCTTTCTGTTTTCTGACAGTCAGGTGACTTGAGCGTTTTGTATACTTTCATTATTGTAAGCTCTGAAATGGTGCTGCTGTGCTGAGAAATAGGGCAATGTATTGTACACTAAACCATCTGCTTGATTGAAAGAATGTTTTTTTTTAAATTTGTTTGAGTTGCCTCAGTCATTTTTTGACTTAAAGTTTGATTTAGACTGCAGATTTTAATTCTAATGACTTAAAATAGTAGTTATACAAATGTGGCCTGTTTCTGGGGAGCCAGGATTTCTTAGAGACACCTTGTAATATTACAATGGCTTTTATAACATTTGTTTTGCTCATTTTGTTTTATTCAATATGGTAAAATATGAAAGCTAGGCTTTGACTTATGGCAAAATCTTATAATAATTAGGAATCATCTCTCCTTGTAAATGTTTCCCTTAGATAAAACAAGAGTCATTCCTTGAAGATGTAAATGGCTTGTTGAATGCAGGAGAAGTTCCAGGCTTATTTGATGTTGAAGAAAGAATTGATATTTGTGAGAAGATGAGAGCCTTTGACAGGTAATATAGTGAAACATTTGGTTTCCTTAAAGCAACATTTGTTTTCTATTTGTACTTATGAATATATGAAAATATCCCTTACAGACTATAATGGTTCTTCATAGCAAGCAAAGCTGTTTTCACCAGTTTTGTTTTTGTGGTCACTGCGTACAAAGGCCAGCACAGTAAAATTCCACTTTCCACAACTAATGTCTGGCACCCATCAGAGATAGGTAGACTCTTGGACACCAATTCTGACAATTGCCGAGGTGTGTGGCAGCATCTAAAAAAATGGCAAAATGGGGCTGACCCGTGTTGGAGGCTTCGCAGAAGTGAACAGTACCAGATTGCCCAATTCTGAACTGGGCATCGTCCGATTAGGGCCTACTTTAGTAGGTTTAGACCCCAGCTTGATTCGCAGTGTCATTCTCTGAGCTCTAATAGAGTAATCTTTACTCACATTCTTGAAGAGAAGTCTGGGCTTCAAGTCTGGGGGAAAACTATTTGTGTTTTTACCTGGTTTCAATACTAAGACCTATGATATTGTACCATAACTTGCTGGAAATTGACTACTGTATTCCACTGTACAAATGTAAAGTATTGAAACTCAAACATTTTTGTCTTCTTTAAGTTTAAAGGTTTCTATACAAAGTCACAAAATCAATTTATTGTCAAAATTTTATTGATTTATTATCGTTTTGTTTTCAAATCTATTTTTTTCTTTTTGTGACATTGCACAGGACCCGAGATAAAAATCAACAAACAGATGGCTCTATGGTTGCCCTGTTCAATTTATTTGTGAGCAAAGTCAGAGACAATCTTCATGTTGTTCTCTCTATGAGCCCTATAGGTGACGCCTTCAGAAGTAGACTTCGAAGATTTCCATCTCTAGTCAATTGTTGTACTATCAATTGGTTTCAAGTAAGTTACCGTATATACTCGCGTATAAGTCGTACTTTTTTTACAGAAAATTTCAACAAAAGTAGGGGTGCGACTTATACACCCGACACTGTTTTTGAAAAGTTCGAAAAACATCACTACTCTGTCATAAAGTTTCCTGCATAACCCTATATTTGATTGGAGTTATGTAGAATTATTAGGATAATAATATGCCTTTATTTGATGCACAATTAAAACAATTGTTTAAGGAAAGTTTCCAAATTAGGGTGAATATTTAGTAACTTTTAATGTTTAAAAGGTATGCATTTTTGATATATTAAAAGGCAGTGTAACCCGGGAAGTCTGGGTGCGACTTATGCGCAGGTCAATGACAACGTATAAGGAAAAAAATCTTAAACTAGGGGTGCGACTTATACACCGGTGCGACTTATACGCGAGTATATACGGTAAGAAGTACTTATAAATACTGCACTTTTACCCAAATGGGTTTCTGCTGAAGTCTAGGGTAAGATGATAAATTGCTAGTGTTAGATGAGAAATTGCAAGGGTTCAATGTGAAATTGCAAGGGTTCAATGAGAAATTGCTAGGGTTTCATGAGAAATAGCTAGAATTCAATGAGAAATAGCTAGTGTTCAATGAGAAATTGCTAGTGTTCATTGAGAAATTGCTAGGGTTCCATGAGAAATTGCTAGGGTTTAATGAGAAATTGCTAGTGTTCATTGAGAAATTGCAAGGGTTCAATGAGAAATTGCTAGGGTTCCATGAGAAATTGCTAGTGTTCATTGAGAAATTGCTAGTGTTCATTGAGAAATTGCTAGGGTTTCATGAGAAATTGCTAGTGTTCAATGAGAAATTGCTAGTGTTCAATGAGAAATTGCTAGTGTTCAATGAGAAATTGCTAGTGTTCAATGAGAAATTGCTAGTGTTCAATGAGAAATTGCTAGTGTTCAATGAGAAATTGCTAGTGTTTCATGAGAAATTGCTAGTGTTCAATGAGAAATTGCTAGTGTTCATTGAGAAATTGCTAGTGTTCAATGAGAAGTTGCTAGGGTTCAATGAGAAATTGCTAGGGTTCAATGAGAAATTGCTAGTGTTCAATGAGAAATCGCTAGTGTTCAATGAGAAATTGCTAGTGTTCAATGAGAAATTGCTAGTGTTTCATGAGAAATTGCTAGTGTTCAATGAGAAATTGCTAGTGTTCATTGAGAAATTGCTAGGGTTCCATGAGAAATTGCTAGTGTTCAATGAGAAATTGCTAGTTATCAATGAGAAATTGCTAGGGTTTCATGAGAAATTGCTAGGGTTTCATGAGAAATTGCTAGTGTTCAATGAGAAATTGCTAGTGTTCAATGAGAAATTGCTAGTGTTCAATGAGAAATTGCTAGTGTTCAATGAGAAATTGCTAGTGTTCAATGAGAAATTGCTAGTGTTCCATGAGAAATTGCTAGTGTTCAATGAGAAATTGCTAGTGTTTAATAAGAAATTGCTAGTGTTCAATGAGAAATTGCTAGTGTTCAATGAGAAATTGCTAGTGTTCAATGAGAAATTGCTAGGGTTTCATGAGAAATTGCTAGTGTTCATTGAGAAATTGCTAGGGTTTCATGAGAAATTGCTAGTGTTCAATGAGAAATTGCTAGGGTTCAATGAGAAATTGCTAGGGTTTCATGAGAAATTGCTAGGGTTCAATGAGAAATTGCTATTTTTTTATATATTTTAGCCATGAGATATTTTTGTCAATGTTGCATTCAGAAAATGCTTAGAAGTACAAAAAATTGTTGCCATGTCTATTACTAAAAGTTTTTAAAAAAAGTTATTAATATGTTTGAGCTTATTTTTAGTTGTTTAATTGTTGATGTCCTGCTAAAACAGATGTGTTGTTAAATAGTTTATGGAAACACTGGGCTACTACACATAACCACAACATATACTGTTCTGTTTTTACATAGATATTACTGGATTGTCAACATTGGGTTAATCCAATAGAAATTAAGTTGTTTTCTTGATGCACGTAGTGGTAGTGGTATAAGAAACATCCGGTTTATATAATCGGGATAGGCCTAAACAATTCTAGGCTATATGATTGACTATAATGAGATATTAATGTTAAAAATCAAAAGCGGAGTCATTAAAATTACTTTTCTTGTTCAATCCATCTTTTTTTTATTTTTTTTAAACTGCTTTTTTGTGTGTGTTGTTGCTTTTGAATATAATGATTAATAAAATTAGTTGAAATCACATCCCCTAACCCCAGGCATAGCTTTTTTTTTTCCAAACTTGAAATAAAATTTAGAAATAAATCAGCATAATCTTAGCTTTATAGCTTTGAAATATTTATGTATATGGCTTACTGGGCTATACATATAGGTCCTATTTAAAGGTAGTATTTGGGCACCCAAGCTTAAAAATTAAATGAAGAGAAAAAAATTAGGACAAATACTCTGTATCATTACCACGCACGCTCTACGGCAATTACGGCTTAAGTCATTATAACTCTAACAGCAAAATGATGGAGAAAAAATACATTTTAAAAATAATAATAATAAAACCTGATGTAAAATTAACATATAGAATATGTTTTGCATTATTTAGATGTATTTTTGTGTATGTAATAAAAGAACATAAGAAAATATGATTACCGATAATCCAATTTAAATATTTCGTTAGCCAAAAATGACCAGCGGCTGTTTTGCAAGAGTTATTAATGAAACTTTAAAAAATAAAATACATTTAAAGAATTTTTTTTATTGCATAGGCTTACATTCATTGCATAGGCTTACATTCATTGCATAGGCTTACATTCATTGCATAGGCTTACATTATTTTCAAATTTCATTATAATAATTTCATTTTCATATTTAATTAAGGGGCATGGTGGCCGAGCGATAGAGCGTTAGTACCAAAGGTCCTACGTACTACGTTGGAATCCTAGTATTTGTTCCCAGGTCTAGAGGGTGTCCCTGAGTCTACCCAGCTCTGACTTTAGTTAGGGTAAAGTAAAGGCAGCTCATTGTACTCATCACACAATCCCCTAGTATGCTGTTGGCCACAGAAACTGGTGAATGCTGCTTCATTGGCTCTTTGGATCAATTTGGTCCAAGGGGGGGATATTTTTAATAGTTACTTGTATTGATAATTATGAATTATTATTAAGGCCAATTAAGGCCTAAAGATAACTAGGACTTCAAAAATAATCATGAGGATTGTGGCTCACATGTGTAGAACAAAAAAGAAAATAATCATGAGGATTGCAACTCACATGAGTGAACAAAAAAGAAAATAATCATGAGGATCGGGGCTCACATGAGTAGAACAAAAACCGTTAACGATATCCACAATCTAAACATATATTTGAATTCCTAGTGGAAAAGTACATAATTGACTTACAATTAATTGTTTTCAATTAAAATTTGTACTTAAATTATTAAACGAATCGTGTTTATGTTAAAATGAATTATAAGCTCAAATATAAACAAGAAACTGGAAGCTGCATCTACCCTTCCTGTTTTATTCATCTAAAAGTGGAACAGATAGTGTACATTTGTTGAAGTTGATGATCCAGTAATATCTATGGTGTTTATACTAGTTGAAATCCATCAGTGTTAGGCACTAGCGGAATAGTTGCTATAGTGGAAAACTGTTTTATAGCCTTGGCCTGATGATGCCTTGGAAGCTGTAGCATCACGATTCTTGGAATCTATTGAAATGAATGAAACAGAAAAATATGGAGTCATTGTTATGTGTAAACACTTTCACCAGTCAACACAGGTATGTCTAATTCTGACACTCTTTGTAACATTTTAACTTGTAGACACTGTAACATTTTAACTTGTAGACACTCTTTGTAGCATTTTAACTTGTAAACACTCATTGTAACATTTTAACTTGTAGACACTAGCATTTTTACTTGTAGACACTCTTTGTAACATTTTAACTTGTAGACACTGTAGCATTTTTACTTGTAGACACTCTTTGTATAATTTTAACTTGTAGACACTCTTTGTAACATTTTAACTTGTAGACACTCTTTGTAACATTTTTACTTGTAAACAATCTTTGTAACATTTTAACTTGTAGACACTCTTTGTAACATTTTAACTTGTAGACACTCTTTGTAACATTTTTACTTGTAAACAATCTTTGTAACATTTTAACTTGTAGACACTCTTTGTAACATTTTTTACTTGTAAACAATCTTTGTAGCATTTTAACTTGTAGACACTCTTTGTAACATTTTAACTTGTAGACACTCTTTGTAACATTTTAACTTGTAGACACTCTTTGTAACATTTTTACTTGTAAACAATCTTTGTAACATTTTAACTTGTAGACACTCTTTGTAACATTTTTTACTTGTAAACAATCTTTGTAACATTTTAACTTGTAGACACTCTTTGTAACATTTTAACTTGTAGACACTCTTTGTAACATTTTAACTTGTAGACACTCTTTGTAACATTTTTACTTGTAAACAATCTTTGTAACATTTTAACTTGTAGACACTCTTTGTAACATTTTTTACTTGTAAACAATCTTTGTAACATTTTAACTTGTAGACACTCTTTGTAACATTTTAACTTGTAGACACTCTTTGTAACATTTTTTACTTGTAAACAATCTTTGTAACATTTTAACTTGTAGACACTCTTTGTAACATTTTAACTTGTAGACACTCTTTGTAACATTTTTACTTGTCAACAATCTTTGTAACATTTTAACTTATAGACACTGTAACATCTTAACTTGTAGACACTCTTTGTAACATCTTAACTTGTAGACACTCTTTGTAACATCTTAACTTGTAGACACTCTTTGTAACATTTTAACTTGAAGACACTCTTTGTAACATTTTAACTTGAAGACACTCTTTGTAACATTTTAACTTGTAGACACTCTTTGTAACATTTTAACTTGTAGACACTCTTTGTAAGATTTTTACTTGTAGACAATCTTTGTAACATTTTAACTTGTAGACACTCTTTGTAACATTTTAACTTGTAGACGCTCTTTGTAACATTTTAACTTGTAGACACTCTTTGTAATATTGTTTTAAAGACACTCATTATAACATTAATGCTTTGTATTGAAGCTTGAACTAATTTGTAAGAGAGTGTTGAAATTTTGTATCTCTATGAAACTTATATTTAAAATTGTATTCAACTTTATATTCAATGAGTGAGTTCTCTAAGCTTCTCTACTACTTTTCAGACGTTGTCAGATAAATTTTACCAAGAGTTAGACAGGCACAACTACGTGACACCAACTTCCTACCTTGAGTTAATCAACACTTTCAAAACTTTGCTGAAAAATAACAGAGAGTATGTCTCTATGATAATTCATATGTTTTTTATTTATAAAAGTTGTATATTTATTTGCCTAGAGTATATTATACATAATTATTAGTTTTTTCAAATGAGTTTTATTAAATTGTTCAGGCGTCTTTTACTCATTTGATGTTACGCTGAGCTTTTTGATTTAGAAAGTATAGGCTTAAAATAACTTAATTTAAAAAAAGACTTTATGCTTCATTCTGTTAATTCATCCTAGTTAATAAATTTAAAAGCAAAAATTGTTTGAATTTTTCCAAATTTTTTACAATAAATTTTTTTTTTTTTATAATGGAGCCACCAAAATAGAAACTGAAAGTCTCTATAATGTTAGTTGTTCCTGGTTTATCAGAGTTAATCATTTCTAGGCTCTACAGGACATGTGAATTTCGGTGAAGTAGGATTCTGTATTTATTATTGTAATATTTCCATAGCTAGAGCACACAAAAAATTGTTCTTGATGTTTTACATACATTTCAGTAGTTCTATTAGAGATCTCTGAACAAAATAACACTTTAGTCACTATTACAATATATTTCACAATGTGACCTATTAGATGCTATAAGGAATTGTCTCTTTAATTTATCTGTTTACTATTATAACACACATAAAGAATAAATAAAATAGTCACTTTTAATCTCATAAAAATGAAAATTTTATTTTTGATGGTCAAATGTATTTGTATGTATTTCACTGTTTCTGTTTTGACTAGATCCACAATGATGCAGAAGATGAGATATGTTGTGGGCCTGGAGAAGCTTGCCTCGGCTGCCGGACAGGTGTCAGTCATGCAACAGGAGCTGACTGACCTGCAGCCACAGCTGGTCGTTGCGTCAAAGGAAGTCTCAGACATTATGGTGGTCATTGAGAAAGATTCCGTTGAAGTTGCCAAAGTGGAAAAAGTAAAACCTTTATTCTTTGATGACCACTTACACCAAGATTTTTGTATTTAGCTTACAACTCTTTTGGAAACTAAAAACCCTGAGAATTACTGAGGGCTGACATGATTGAGTACTGTCTCTATTGCAGATAGTGAAAGCAGATGAAGCTATTGCTAATGAACAAGCTTCTGCAGCTAAAGCTATAAAAGATGATTGTGATGCTCAACTAGCCTTAGCCCTACCTGCACTGGAGGCAGCACTATCAGCACTGAATACACTGACACAAAATGTAAGCTCTTGAAGAATGCAGTCTAGATGTATAAAAAATATAAGCTCTTGAAGAATGCAACTTAGATGTATAAAAAATGTAAGCTCTTGAAGAATGCAACTTAGATGTATAAAAAATTTTTGCTCTTGAAGAATGCTGTCTAGATAAATAGAAAATGTAAGCTCTTGAAGAATGCAGTCTATATAAATAGAAAATGTAAGCTCTTGAAGAATGCAGTCTAGATAAATAGAAAATGTAAGCTCTTGAAGAATGCAGTCTAGATAAATAGAAAATGTAAGCTCTTGAAGAATGCAGTCTAGATAAATAGAAAATGTAAGCTCTTGAAGAATGCAGTCTAGATAAATAGAAAATGTAAGCTCTTGAAGAATGCAGTCTTGATGTATAAAAAATGTAAGCGCTTGAAGAATGCAGTCTGGATGTATAAAAATGTAAGCTCTTGAAGATTGCAGTCTGGATGTATAAAAAATGTAAGATCTTGAAGAATGCAGTCTAGATAAATAGAAAATGTAAGCTCTTGAAGAATGCAGTCTAGATAAATAGAAAATGTAAGCTCTTGAAGAATGCAGTCTAGATAAATAGAAAATGTAAGCTCTTGAAGAATGCAGTCTAGATAGATAGAAAATGTAAGCTCTTGAAGAATGCAGTCTAGATAAATAGAAAATGTAAGCTCTTGAAGAATGCAGTCTAGATAAATAGAAAATGTAAGCTCTTGAAGAATGCAGTCTGGATGTATAAAAAATGTAAGCGCTTGAAGAATGCAGTCTGGATGTATAAAAATGTAAGCTCTTGAAGAATGCAGTCTGGATGTATAAAAAATGTAAGCTCTTGAAGAATGCAGTCTAGATAAATAGAAAATGTAAGCTCTTGAAGAATGCAGTCTAGATAAATAGAAAATGTAAGCTCTTGAAGAATGCAGTCTAGATAAATAGAAAATGTAAGCTCTTGAAGAATGTAGTCTAGATAAATAGAAAATGTAAGCTCTTGAAGAATGCAGTCTAGATAAATAGAAAATGTAAGCTCTTGAAGAATGCAGTCTAGATAAATAGAAAATGTAAGCTCTTGAAGAATGCAGTCTAGATAAATAGAAAATGTAAGCTCTTGAAGAATGCAGTCTAGATAAATAGAAAATGTAAGCTCTTGAAGAATGCAGTCTAGATAAATAGAAAATGTAAGCTCTTGAAGAATGCAGTCTAGATAAATAGAAAATGTAAGCTCTTGAAGAATGTAGTCTAGATAAATAGAAAATGTAAGCTCTTGAAGAATGCAGTCTAGATAAATAGAAAATGTAAGCTCTTGAAGTTCCCCTATGACTTCTGTTTTATTTCCTCTAGGATATTACCCTGGTAAAAACAATGAAAAGTCCCCCTTACTTGATCAAACTGGTCCTGGAGGCAGTGTGTGTTGTACGAGGCATCAAGCCGGAGCGCATTGTCGCTGCAGATGGATCAGGTAAAAAAATTGACGACTATTGGGGACCATCAAAGAAAATGCTTGGAGATATGAAATTTTTGGAACAGCTCCGAGACTTTGATAAGGTAATAATTTGTTATAAATACTTGATCACTGTGATAGCTATATATAAGGCATTTGATGGAAATTGTCACTGGACTATATATATATATATATATATATATATACAACCACTGAGCTATATATACATGGAGTGCTCAAGCAATTAAAATAGAGAAGAAAAAATGGGAGAAAATGCGGACTTTTTAATATAGATAGGTGCACTGTAGACTGACCTATATATACATAAAATTACTTAAAATTTAAAAACTTTTTGTAATTGCGTCATTGTAATTTGATAAAAATGAACTATTTTATATAGACTCTATATACTCTCTTATACTAGAGAGTTGTGTTAACATTAATAAGTACCGGATTAATTTCTTTGTCAAGTCAAAAGATGAAATGGTTGATCATTTGTCTGAATAATTCTTTGAATACCACATATGCTTATATATGTTAACTGAGTAAGTAATTTTAATGTATATAATAGTATATATGTATTATTTAGACGCTAATTTATATATAGTTCAGTCTACGGTGCACCTATCTATATTAAAAAGTCCGCATTTTCTCCTACAATTTACTTCCTTTGAGCACTCCATATATTAGAGCTCAGTGTATACAACCATATATCACCTGTGTATTGCTCCAAAATAATAATTGTTTAAATGTGTTGCAAAAAGGTTTTATTTTTTTTTTTTTAAATGAGAAATTTTCCTTCAATTGCTTGAAAAAAGGAAAAATACTTTCAAGAATAAACAACTTTAGCTGTAGTAGTACAAGATACAATTGTATGTGTATGGAGGAGTTAAATTTGGAGAAGGGTTGGATATATGGATGGAAGATTCTTGTAGTGAACCGGCTAAAGGGAAGTAGCCAGTGGTTGTAGGTCTTGATAGGAGTTGCAGTTCTTGATAGGAGTTGCAGTTCTTGATAGGAGCTGTAGCTTCTTTTGAGCAGTTAAATAATAGAGAACTAAAACATACATCCTCAGTGTACATAAAGGCTAGCAAAATGAGTTAGATCATAGACATGGGAGATCAATAGTTTGTAAAGAAATACTTAAAGCACAATATTGATAGCCTTAAAACTTATTGACTTTATGCTTTTATAATCTATTGGTTCATAATGAAGACACCAGTTGTACATTTAAGCCTAATTGTAATATTGTAGAGTTAAATAATAGCAGTTACAGATTAAAAAAAAGCAAGACAGAAAAAAAGGAAAAACCTGTTCTACCATAGCATATCAAAAATACTAGTGTAAACTGATCAACAGGCTATTTATAAATCCACCTGGACTTATATAAGGCTGGTTTTCAGATTTAAAATTGTCAAGTGGAAACAATAAACCTGTTCTTAATGTAATTCTACTGTCTTAGGCTTGCTTCATTTTTAAGGTTAAAATATAAAAATAACTTCCTTTTTACTTTTGTTTCTTTTTAGGACAACATTCCACCAGACAACATAAAAAAGATCAGGAAACAATACATTCCCAACCGAGACTTTGATCCAGATAAAGTAAGAACAGCATCCACAGCCTGTGAAGGCTTGTGTAAATGGGTCAGGGCCATGGATAAATATGATGAGTAAGCTTACATTTTTTACAAATAGTTTGCCACATAAACATGCATTAATATGATTCCAGATATGAATCTTATTTAACATCTAATAAATATTTTCAAAAATGTATTTTTTAGCTGTTTAATTATTAAAAACTTTTTTGTCTACAACATCAATAATTTATTCATCCTTTCTTATTTCTTTATAAAAGTAATGTGCAAAATTAAAATACAAAAGTTTATTTATTTGTTGAAGTAGTTCTCATTTACCTAATTTATGTAAAGAGTTAAATGGGGATTGAAAGAAATAGATTGACTTAAGTAAATCAATTTATTAAGTATTTGTTAAGTTAATAGATGAATAGTTCATTTGTTATAAATCATTACATTTGATTTACACTGGAGATATTACATTTAACAATAAAGGAAAAAAAGTATTGTTTATATTTGACTCGAGTTGTTTATTTCTACTATGTTAGTGTTGCCAAAGTTGTTGCACCAAAACAAGCAGCACTTAAAGAAGCAGAAGGAGAGCTTAGAACAGCCATGGTTTCTTTAGAGAAGAAAAGAGCTTCACTCAGGGAAGTTCAGGGAAAGCTGCAGGTCAGTGAAGCAATATGGTAGGATAGAGAGTCAAATACAGTTTTAAATGCATTTGTAGACAATGTAAACTAATTTAGGTAATTTGAAAATACGAACTTATATAAACAGTAAACATAAACTTGCGTTTTATAAGAAAATACAAATTTATGTAATTGGAAAACATTAAAGACCAAGTGAAGAGCTTTTTATCAAAATTGAGTTAACATTTGATTTTGATAGTAAATAGTGTATTCAGTATCTGAATGTTAAAAAAAACATTTATACAAAATATCAAAGATACATTTTAAGTAATTAGTTCAATATTTGCACTTAAATGTGTGTGTTTTTCGGAAGATTACTCCAAATCTCGTAGCCATTTGAGATGTTTTTATTTCCGGCAATATAGGAAAGTGACGTAACATAAAGGATTCCGACTAGGAAAAATGAATATTGTCACGTGTTTTGAATCTATTGCCACATGTTTTGAATCTTTTCCCGGTTCTTATTTTTAACAAAATGGTTAAATATAGATTTATAGAGTCTATTTTTATTTATTTATTTCCCTTGTGATACGTCACTGCCGTATGAGGGTATTCCAAATCTCGTTCCTTTGAGAAAAACCTCTTCACTTGGTCTTTAATTGAATTTATGAAATAAAAAATAAAAATTTTTGCAATTAGTAAAAAAAATTATATATTTAGAAAATATATGAATTTATGTAATAAGAAAACATGTCGAGACTGTCAGGCTTTAACTGGCCAAGTTCAAAAAAGCAAATTTTTCAGGAGAAGCAAAAGAAACAGCAATGATGATGTTATTGTTATACAATTCACAAAGCTGTTTTTTGTAATGAAACTGTAGAAAATCTATTGGACAATATTTTTTTTAGACATCATTGAGATTTCCTAAAAAAGGTTTTGATACCAAAAAATTGTTTCTCTTTTATTATTTACTAGGACGGTTTGCACTTGACAAGATTGATACGAGTTTTTGTATTCAAGAAAACAAACCTACAGATATTTACTTTTAAAAAAATGCATTTTAGAGAGCAGTAACTTTTATGACTATAAATAAACTTTAAAACAAAAAATTAGGGCAATTTTGGCCATTTCATTAAGGCAATATTTTTGGAGGCACAGCAAATTTAAGATATTGGTTAATTTTATCATAACCCAATGAATATCAACAGAAACTGCAAGAAACCTTAGATATCAACAAACAAAAGAAAGCTGATTTGGAAAACCAAGTAGATTTATGCCAGAAGAAATTAGAGAGAGCCTCACAACTTATTGGTGGTCTTGGTGGAGAAAAACAGAGGTCGGTTGTTCTAAATTAGTGAAATAAAATAGAATAGCTATAGAATAAGTTGGTAGTCCAGGGGGAGATAAACAGAGGTCAGTTGTTCTAAATTAGTGAAATAAAATAGAATAGCTATAGAATAAGTTGGTAGTCCAGGGGGAGAAAAACAGAGGTCAGTTGTTCTAAATTAGTGAAATAAAATAGAATAGCTATAGAATAAGTTGGTAGTCCAGGGGGAGATAAACAGAGGTCAGTTGTTCTAAATTAGTGAAATAAAATAGAATAGCTATAGAATAAGTTGGTAGTCCAGGGGGAGATAAACAGAGGTCAGTTGTTCTAAATTAGTGAAATAAAATAGAATAGCTATAGAATAAGTTGGTAGTCCAGGGGGAGATAAACAGAGGTCAGTTGTTCTAAATTAGTGAAATAAAATAGAATAGCCATAGAATAAGTTGGTAGTCCAGGGGGAGATAAACAGAGGTCAGTTGTTCTAAATTAGTGAAATAAAATAGAATAGCTATAGAATAAGTTGGTAGTCCAGGGGGAGATAAACAGAGGTCAGTTGTTCTAAATTAGTGAAATAAAATAGAATAGCCATAGAATAAGTTGGTAGGCCAGGGGGAGATAAACAGAGGTCAGTTGTTCTAAATTAGTGAAATAAAATAGAATAGCTATAGAATAAGTTGGTAGTCCAGGGGGAGATAAACAGAGGTCAGTTGTTCTAAATTAGTGAAATAAAATAGAATAGCTATAGAATAAGTTGGTAGTCCAGGGGGAGATAAACAGAGGTCAGTTGTTCTAAATTAGTGAAATAAAATAGAATAGCTATAGAATAAGTTGGTAGTCCAGGGGGAGATAAACAGAGGTCAGTTGTTCTAAATTAGTGAAATAAAATAGAATAGCTATAGAATAAGTTGGTAGTCCAGGGGGAGAAAAACAGAGGTCGGTTGTTCTTAGATCTGCTTATGATGATGAAAGTTAACTTAGCAATTCATTCAACAATTAATGTATTTAACTCCTTGAAATAAAAGTAATGATAGTAATAGGCGTCTTAGTGTTATATTTCTTTCTTCTCTCTTTCACATATTCTTGTGTTATTCTAAATATGTTCAATTCTGTTGTCAGTGTAATGATATCATTAAATGCTAACAACACTTTCATTTAATAATCCCAGCATTTTCATTCAATAATAACAAAATGTTTACAACTATGCAAAACACTATGATCTTCTTGAATAGATGGGAGGCAGCAGCTGCTAGACTGGGAGAAAAGTATAATAGCCTGACAGGTGATGTCTTGGTATCATCTGGCATTGTGGCCTACTTGGGAGCATTTACATCATCATTTAGACTGGTAGGTCAATCTCGTTGTAGCACTATTTTCTCTCTCTCTCTTTCAAACAAATTTTCTCTTTGTCAATGATTCTCACAAGGTTATTTTGTGTGCATAGTGCATAAAATTAATTAGTGCTATAGTATGTAGCCTATATGTGATCATAGACTTGGACTGAGTCAGTGACTGAAGAATATAGTAAATAAGTGGCTATAATAACAAATACTAGAGTAGTAGTTTAGGTATTAGGGGGCATGATGGCCCAACGGCAGTACGTTCAAGGTTCTGGATTCAAATCTTGTTGGAGGCTAGAATTTTTCCCAGGACTTTAGGGTGCCCCTGAGTCTAGCCAGCTCTGATGGGCACCTGACACTAGTTGGGGTAAAGTAAATGTGGCTGGGCATTGTGCTGGTCACACATTCCCCTTGTATGCAGTGGCCACAGAAACTTGTAAATGCTACTTCACCAGCCCTATGATCCCTTTGGTCTGAAGGGTACTTTATTTAGTTTAGGTATTAGTAGGAATATCTAATGGCATTATGTATTCATTTTGTGATTCTTATAAGCTACTTATAAGCTGAACATTGGCTTCATGGCCCGGTTAAACAAGCTGAATAATCTCAATGGTTCTTTTCATTTATATAAATCCTTCAAGATAAATGTACATTCTTACAGAGAATTAATTTCTGTGACACTTTTATATAATACAAATAATTGTAAAAAAAAATGTTTTAAAGTAGATTGGGCTAATTGAATGAGTTCTGTTGGAATGGTTAAATAGGAATGCATCCAGCCAATTGCATTTCTGCTAATATAATGGTTTTGGAAAGTTAGACAACTCAGTTACTTTATACTAATTCGATTTTAGGATGGTTTAGTCTTGATGTGTTTGCTTGACAAATAATGCTTTTAGTTTGTGAGCTGGAATAAGTCAAGGTTTTTACAATTAAATGCAGAATTCAGACTCATTCAGTTAATTTGTTTATTGGTTGTATCCAGGAAGAAGCAGCTGCCTGGTTGAAAGAAGTCAAACAAATGAACATCAGATGTTCTGAAGATTTTTCACTGACCAACACATTAGGAGATCCAGTGAAAATACGTTCTTGGAACATTGCTGGTTTACCAACAGACAGTTTCTCTGTTGAGAATGGAATCATTATCAGGTTGGGCAGTTGCAGTCTACTCTCTTTTCTTGTCAGTTCATAGTTAGAACATAAGTAAAATACAGCAGGGGTAACATGTATTTTAAAACTCTAGGGTAACATGTATTTTAAAACTCTATGTCCAGAACCAGGAACCATAGGGCCCAGATTCCCAATATATTCTAGGCTACTCTCTGAACTCTCACCTCACGGATTTAAGAAAGATATGCCAAAACCATTCCATACAGATAAATCTGTTTGGAACATGAATGCCTCATTAACCCTCACTGGGCCCATACACACACATTAAAAATTGACATGCTCTAAGTGAGAAAACTCCGCTCTTAGTCAGTTGCAGTTCTTATAGTAGTTTTGTTTGGCTGTGCTAGGTATCAGTGTCTAGAATGAGTTGTATACCACAAGTGACAGTCTTTAGACCCTTGAAGAATCCTACTATTCACACACTTGCCCATTCTAACTTTCAACTAACAAGAAAAAACGAAGGCAGCTGTTTATATCCAGTTAACAAAACTATATAATCCAATTTGACAAACTTATACATCAAACCATATGAAAAAATTGTAAATCACAGGTGTCAAAAACTCCAGTGGTCACCACAACAATAACTCTCTAGACTAACGCTTGACTGACTCACCTCACAGGGATAACACACTCTGTCCAAGACTGTGACCACTCTGACCAACCGGACATTGGAATAGAATTCAAAATATAAACAAAGTGAACATGGTTAGTTAATAGAAAAGGGGGAGGCATAAGAGTGACCTTCTACTGACCTTCTACATCACAGCTGTTTTGGCTTTTTTTTACATATTTATTTTCCATAACAGCAATGCCAATCGATGGCCTTTAATGATTGACCCACAAAGCCAGGCCAATAAGTGGATTAAAAATATGGAGAAACAAAATAATCTCCACGTGATTAAGTTTACGGATAGAGACTTTGTGAGAAACTTGGAGAACTGCATCCAGTTTGGAACTCCTGTAAGTTTAGTGTCCTTTTACATCCAGATCACAACATTGACAGACCACAGCATCGACATTGACAAACTACAGCATTGACAAAATACATCTTTGACAATTTACAGCTTGACAAAGTACAGCTTTGACAAATTACAGCTTTGACAAACTACAACTTGACAGACTACAGCTTAATCACAAACTACAGCATTGCCATATTACAACATTAACAGACTACAGCACTGACTACAACATTGACATTCTACAACATTGACAGACTACAGCACTGACAGACTACAACATTGACATTCTACAACATTGACAGACTGCAGCATTGACAGACTACAACATTGACATTCTACAACATTGACATTCTACAACAAAGGTGTGCAACAGGTGGCCCGCCAAGCCTTTTAGTGTGGCCCCCGAAGAGCATCTAACAGCATTTTGTTTAAAATTTGTTGCAATGATAATGCAAATAAATTTTCAGACTGTGTGGCCCGTCTTGTATAAAATTTCATATGCTGCCCATAGAAAAATGTTGCACACTCCTGTTCTACAACATTGACAGACTGCATCACTGACAGACTACAACATTGACATTCTACAACATTGACAGACTGCATCACTGACAGACTACATCATTGACATTCTACAACATTGACAGACTGCATCACTGACAGACTACATCATTGACATTCTACAACATTGACAGACTGCATCACTGACAGACTACAACATTGACATTCTACAATGTTGACAGACTGCAGCACTGACAGACTACAGCACTGGCATACTACACAATTGACAGACTACAGCACTGACAGACTACATCATTGACACACAGAATGAATGCCATTAATTCAGGTTTGTCTAATAAACAGGTATTACTGGAGAATGTGTTAGAAGAAATTGATCCACTTTTAGAGCCCCTTCTGTTAAAACAAGTGTTCAAGCAAGGAGGAGCAATGTGTATTAAACTTGGAGATTCCACCATTGAATATTCTTTTGATTTCAAGTTTTACATGACAACAAGTCTAAGGAATCCTCACTACCTTCCTGAAACAGCAGTGAAGGTAACCAGTTTACAACCTGATAGATTTTATTGACTATCAGGCTTGTATATCTATTATTGTTACATTTATAATTGGCTTGTGTATTAATTTTCTATACATTTATGATTGATTAGTGGACTTTTATACTAATTATATTTATAGTTTAAAAATAATATCAATTAGCTTAAGTTATATTTGATAATGGGATAGATTGTATACTATGCTATGTTTAAAAAATAATATCTATTAACATAAGTTATATTTGATAATGGGATAGATTGTATGCTATGATATGTTTAAAAAATAATATTTATTAACTTAAGTTATATTTAATAATAGGATAAATTGTATGCTATGATATGTTTAAAAAATAATATCAATTAACTTAAGTTATATTTGATAATGGGATAGATTGTATACTATGCTATGTTTACAAAATAATATTTATTAACTTAAGTTATTTTTGATAATGGGATAGATTGTATACTATGCTATGTTTAAAAAATAATATTTATTAACTTAAGTTATATTTGATAATGGGATAGAATGTATACAATGCTATGTTTTGGCTTCTTGTTACTTGGGTATATTTCTCTAAACAGGTGACCTTATTAAACTTTATGATTACCCCTGAAGGCTTACAAGATCAGCTGCTGGGTATTGTTGTCGCTAAGGAAAGGCCAGAATTGGAAGAAGAAAAAAATTTGCTGATAGTACAAGGTGCTACAAATAAGAAGTAAGACATTGACTATATGTTGTTGTATGTATCCACATGTTTGGAGGCCCCATTGTTTTACATGTTGTTGCAGGACTTCTCTTCTTATTAAAGATGATAGTAAGTCACTAAAGCTTAGCTGCAACTGTGAACAAGTTGACTATTGACTGCAGGTTTGTTACTCTTTGTGCCACAATGTACAGTCATCTGATAAGAGCCCATAAAGAATGACTCTATCCACAGCTCTGGATTTAGAATTCAGACCACAAAAACTCAGGGATAGTTGTTTAACCTTTTATTCTGGTACACTCCTGTTCAGAGTTGTCTAACCTTTTATTCTGGTACACTCCTGTTCAGAGTTGTCTACCCTTTTATTCTGGTACATTCCTGTTCAGAGTTGTCTAACCTTTTATTCTGGTACCGGTACTCTCCTGTTCAGAGTTGTCTACCCTTTCATTCTGGTACACTCCTGTTCAGAGTTGTCTACCCTTTTATTCTGGTGCACTCCTGTTCAGAGTTGTTTAACCTTTTATTCTGGTACACTCCTGTTCAGAGTTGTCTACCCTTTTATTCTGGTACACTCCTGTTCAGAGTTGTTTAACCTTTTATTCTGGTACACTCCTGTTCAGAGTTGTTTAACCTTTTATTCTGGTACACTCCTGTTTTCTAATTATTTATTTTAGCCCAGTTCAATACACAGTGTCAGGAGATGTCTTTACCTTACACTGTTTGATTTACTAGTTGGCTCAGAGGTTTGATATTTGAAAAGTACAAGTCTATACGTGTTATAGTAAAAGAGGCATGTTAGGTTGATAATCTTTTATGGACATCCCAGTTTTGTTGAGCTTAAAACCAGTGCTATCTATTCACTGAAAGAAATATCATTATCAGATTCACAAATGCTACGTGTAGATTCATTTTCTGCTCAGTGCATTTTTCTTCTCATTGGCTAACAGTGGATATAATATTCTGTTGTTTTTTTTTTTTGTTTTTTTTAGCTAGCAAGGTTTTGTTGTCAACTTTGAATCAAACTTTGATTGCCAGTGTATGGGACTAATACTGTACTTTGTTCGCTTTTTTCTCTCACTATAACAAAGATCTTTGGGCCAGATTACTGAGCAGCCAGATTCATCACTGCTTGTACTTTCTAAAATGTTAAATCTTGTGTTTATTACAGACAGCTGAAAGAAATTGAAGATAAAATTTTAGAAGTTTTGTCAACATCAGAAGGAAATATTTTAGAAGATGAAACAGCCATCAAAGTGTTGTCCTCATCTAAGACACTGTCCAATGAAATTTCAGAGAAGCAGGTGATAAAATTAATCTCAGTTAACAAAATGCTTAGGATTTACTTAGTCTAATGCAGGGGTCTTAAACTCAGGCATGTGCCATTTTATCACTTAAGAGATAGGTCAAGGGCTGTACCCCCCCCCACCCTAATAACCCGGCCTTAGTAGACACAATAACACTTCATACATCATAACTTATTTTACTACTTATCACTTATAATATGCCAACTTACAATTAAGACACAAAGAATTATACCAAAGTGAACTATTAATATTATTATTACTAAGTATGTTTCGCGGGCCGTGTGTTTGAGACCCCTGGTCTAGTGTGTTGAAATAAAAGGATGATGTTTCTATTTGAATCAATGTTTCTGTCTTTGACTGCAGGCTATAGCTGAAGAGACAGAAGTCAAGATTGATGAGGCCAGAATGGGCTATACACCAATAGCTGTCCACAGTACTGTCCTATTTTTCACCATTGCTGACTTGGCCAACATAGATCCCATGTATCAGTATTCACTCACCTGGTTCATTAACCTGTTCAATATCTCTATTGAAAATGCTGACAAGTCTGAGATCCTGACAGAGAGACTGAATAATCTGCATCAGCATTTCACTTACTTGCTGTATTGCAATGTTTGTAGATCTCTCTTTGAAAAAGATAAGGTCAGTTGATTTGATTTTTATAGATTTATGCCAGGGGTTTCCTACTGGCTCCCCACATGCATACTGCACATGTTTCCTACTGGCTCCCCACATGCATACTGCACATGTTTCCTACTGGCTCCCCACATGCATACTGCACATACAGAAAATAAAAGCAAACTAGTTGGCATTGTTCAAGGTAGAACAGTTGTTTGTTTTTTTCATTCATTTTTAATAGTTTTTTAATCTATTTAAATTGATTAAGCCTAAGTTTACAGACATTCTTTCTAAATAGAAGATTTGTATGTCCTTGGTTCAAAACTCTTGCAGGGTGGCAGGGATTTGACAGCGGCAGGGCTAGAACTCAGGCCATCATCTTGAGTCTGGTGTAGGCTACTAGCTATAGTGTTTCTTGATGTGGTGGGGTGCATAGGTTATTAGTTATTTAAGTACAGGTAGCAAGATGAATGATTGAACAACACCGAGTTAATAGTGAACATGGTCGGGTTTATTTAACAGGGGCTGACGCCATGATGCTTGACTTGTAAAGTAAAACTCAAGTACCCATATCTAACACAAGGGCAGACTACTCTAATAATGTTTGATGTACAAATCTGATTGTTAACTATAAGTTATCTAATCTTGAAACACTACATTCCTCTTTTTCTTGAATTAAATCTAACCTGTTTTAAATTGATCAACCAATGAATAATATTAACGTTTAACATTATAACAATTATAAACTATGAAAACACTTCAAACTTAATTATCATCAAATATATTAATTATAACATATGAATACACTTCAAGCTTAATTATCATAAATTATAAATTAAAGTCCAATAGTGAATAAGCCTGAATAAGTCACACAACTATTTACATCAAAACAAAGTCATCATATCTCCTGGGTAGAACACGGTTTCTAACTGGTCTTGGTAGCTTTCCTGTGTTCTCCGGAATGACTAAAGGTTCTGAACTGTTAGTGTCAGTTTGATTATCCAAAGTGTCTTCGGAAAAGTCAGTACTGGAAATATGAGAATCTTCTTCCCTGTCCTCATCCTCCTGTGAAGGTCCTAAAGGAGATGGTTTGAAGAAACTACTGTTTCTGGTTATGGTTTTGCTTCCTCTTCTTGCAGTAATCATTGAACCTTTCTTGTTGATTATAGTTAAAGGTTTAGGTTCATAAGGCGTTAACCTAGTAAGTGAATTGTCTTTAATAAGAACAGAATCACCAATCTTCATTGAGTTCTTTTTGATGTAACGCTTTTTGTCTGCATATTGTTTCATTTTCTCCTTTCTTTCACTATCCCTTTTTCTGATTTCTTGATCTGGCAATGTTTGAGTTATTTCTGGAAGTTTTGTTTTTATGTTTCTTCCAAAAAGAAGTTCAGCTGGTGATTTTCCTGTAGTGCAGTGTGGCGTAGCTCTGTATGATAATAAGAATCTATACATTTCTTGTTGCCAACACTTCTGTTGTGCAATAGCTGCTTTGATAGTCTTTTTGATAGTGCGCATAAATCTTTCTGTTTCTGCGTTAGCTCTGGGCCATAAAGGAGTTATCTTGCGGTGTTTGATGCCCATGTGATTGAGATACGCAGCAAATTCATGACTGGAAAATGGAGGTCCATTGTCAGTTTTAAGTGATTGTGGAATTCCAAATTCTGAAAATACTTTGTCTAGTTTTGGAATGACTGTTCTTGCAGTGATGTTATTGAGAATTTCAACAATTACATATCTTGAATATTCATCAGTTATGACAAGAATTTGTGAACCATCCGGTAAATGTCCGAAATCCGCACTTAATTCTAGCCATGGTCCATCTGGTAGTGGAGACATATTCAAAGGTTCTTGAGTAGGAGTAGGAGTGCCAATTTGACAAGTCATACACTTTCTTATGAAAATGTTCTACTGATTGATGCATGTTGTAAAACCATACCTTTTCTCTTAGTAATGATATAGTTTTGACAATACCTTGATGTCCACCATGTGCCAGTTGTACAGCTTGATTCTGTAATGATTTAGGTAAGACTATTTGTCTTCCCTTTAAGATAATCTTGTTCTGTGTTACAGAAAGTTCTTCTCTGCATAATTTCAATGTTTCAACGAGTTTGTTATCAACATTCGGATTTTTGTTTGTCATCCAGAGTCCTTTTGAAATACACTCTATGACATATGACAATGTTGGATCTTGAGCTGTTTCTAAAGCAACTTGGTCTGCTGTCATAGCCTTTGGAATGGAATTTTCCATAATGTATTGTATGTATTCTTCAGCAATCTTAAGTTCTCTATCACTTTCACAATTCTTTGCAGGATGTCTACTTAGATAATCTGCTGGATTGTCTTTTCCTGGACGGTATACCACAGACATGTTATATGCTTGTGTGCGTAATACCCATCTTTCAAGACGTGCACCTAATTGAGCATTAGGCTTTCCAAAGATTGAGACTAATGGTTTGTGGTCAGTATGTACTGTAAAAGGAGTGCCATACAAATACATGTGCAAATGTTCACACGCCCATACGACAGCTAGCGCTTCTCGTTCAGTTTGAGAATACCTTTGTTCTGTTGGAGTTAAAGCTCGGCTTGCAAACTGGATTATCTTATAACCATTATTTTTGTCAGGTTGAGCTAAGATTGCACTAAGTCCTACTGGACTTGCATCCACAAAAATATGTGTTTCTTCATTTTGATTGTAGAAGGCACGAGGAGTTGTATTCTGCAGTTGTTCTTTTAATTTTTCAAAAGCACGTTCATGTTTGTTTTCCCATATGAACTACGTTCCTTGTTTGGTTAATAACCTTAGTTCATGAGTAAGTGTGGCATAATTGTGAATAAATTTTGATCCACAGAAGTTTGTCATGCCTAGGAGACTTCTTACTTCACTGACATTTTGAGGAGTGGGTAGGTTTATAATATCTTTCAACTTGTCTGGGGATGGTTTGACAATTCTGCACTGAAAATATGACCAAGAAAATTTATTGATGTTTTATTTAGATCACACTTGGCAGCATTAAGAGTAAGTCCCTTTTCTCGTAGTCGTTGAAATACGCCATGAAGTTGTTTTTCATGTGTGTCTTTATCTGGACTGAATACCAGTATGTCATCACTCACATTTATCACACCATCCAAGCCATTCAAAGTTTGACGTATGGTGTCTTGAAATATCTCAGATGCAATATTCACACCGAAATTAAGTCTTTTGAATCTAAACAAACCAATATGTGTTGAGAAAGTTGTAATATATCTGCTTTCCTCTGCCAGTTCCAATTGGTTGTAGCCTTGATTGAGATCTAGCTTACTAAATACTTTTGCATTACTCAAAAGAGAGATAATCTCATTAAGAGTAGGAGTGGCATGTCTTTCTCTTTTTATAGCTCTGTTTGCCATTCTCATGTCTACGCATACACGAATTTCATGTGGAGCCTTTGGTTTAGGAACTACAACAAGCGGAGACACCCATGGAGTTGGTCCATCAGCTTTTTCAATTACACCTAGGGATTCATCCTGATATAATTGTTTCTCAAGTTGTTTTCTCACATGGAATGGAATGCGTCTATACTTTTGAGCCACTGGAACTATGTTTGAATCAATGTGGAGTTTAACCTGCTGATCCTTTAGTTTGCCTAGTCCTTGAAATAATTCTGGAAACTCTTTTTGAATTTCTGATGTGATTGCGTTTACTGAATCAGAGATACTTATTAGCTTGAGATCATTTGCAAGTTGGTAGTTTATTACACATCCATTGGAACCTTGCAGTACATGAAATGTAGACTTGATTACATCTTCATTATGAGAAATAACAGTCTCAAATGTGCCTAAAACATTGATTTTTGAATTATTGTAAGCAAATACTGTAGTACTAGATCTGTTGAGTTTGGGTGTGTTTCTGAATTTCTTGAAATGCTCCTCATCAATGACATTAATGCTTGCTCCAGTGTCTATGAGAAAATTGATATTTGTGTCCAAAATATATAATGGTACTCTTGGCATATTCTTTTTCATGTTGAATGAAAATACATATTCATGTTTAGAATCATCATCTTCCAGATAATGTATTCTTGAATCTTGTTTTTTTCCTTATGTTTTGTGTCAGTTCTCAGTTTATTTTTACACACAGAAGCAAAATGGTTGACTTTTCTGCAATTGTGGCATGTTTTACCATGTGCTGGGCAATTGCTTTGACCACCTGGATGAGGCCATTTACCACCACAGTTCCTGCAACTGATATTATGCAGTCTTTCTTTACCATGAAAGGACTGATCATGTCTTTTATGCTGTTTCTTACCAATAGTGGTTGTAGCAGTGCCTATTTTCTGAACTTGATCATTATTGATTCTTTTATTGAAGTCTTCAGCCAATTCAATTGTCTTAGCATATTGGAGTAAGGCATTGCGAGACATCTCTGGAGTGGATAGACCCTTTTCTCTCACATTGGAAGACTTGCATCCCGCGATTAATTGAGATTTGATTTCACTTTCTGCATTAGTGAAATTACAAGTTTTGGCAAGTTGATACAGATCTTGATAAAATTCCTCTATATGCGTTGACTGTTGTATTTTATGTCGAAAAGTATATTTTTGCATCTCAACATTCATTTTTGGATTGAAGTAGCTTGTTAGTTGCTTTACAATTTGACTAAATGGATCTTCTCCCTCAGTTGCAGCAGCTGTTGTACTTGACTGTGATAGTGGTAACGATTCTATTAGGTCATTTAGTTCTTCACCACCATATGTTAATAGTAAAGCCTTTTTTTGCTCAACATTTGTGATGTTGTAAGCTGTGAAAAGATTTTGTAGTCTTTTTATCCATTTCGACCATCGGATTGTAACTCCCTCTGATTGACAATCAAACGTTGGATATTGTGGTAACATAAAAGACGCCATGTTCTATTCTATTTTCAATGTGTCCGTTTTGAGTTGTCTGATGCAATCTCAAACGAAGAAATGTAATGTAATTTCTTATGAATATTATATTCCTGTTGGAACTTAAAATAACCAACCTTCTCGTCGCCAATATAGTGTTTCTTGATGTGGTGGGGTGCATGGGTTATTAGTTATTTAAGTACAGGTAGCAAGATGAATGATTGAACAACACCGAGTTAATAGTGAACATGGTCGGGTTTATTTAACAGGGGCTGACGCCATGATGCTTGACTTGTAAAGTAAAACTCAAGTACCCGTATCTAACACAAGGGCAGACTACTCTAATAATGTTTGATGTACAAATCTGATTGTTAACTATAAGTTATCTAATCTTGAAACACTACACTAGCCACAGGACCAATTATACTATGCAGAGTATGCTGGTATCAGAACTTTACTAAAATGGTCTATTATTATTAAAGTTAGTCCTGCTATCATATATAATGTTCCCAAAGTGTCTCTCCAGTTTTTGCAAGTTGGAAACCCATGATTTATAAACTTAATGAAAAGCCTGTATGTATAAACTTTTGTTTGTTAAGTGAACACACTGTCCAAAATGTTGATATTGAATAAATGTCTTCTTGTTTCAACAGCTTCTATTTTCCTTTATCTTGTGTGTGAACATTTTAAAACATAACAAAGAAATCAATGAAGATGAGTGGAGGTTTTTTCTAACTGGAGGGGTTGGCTTGGACAACCCTTTGAAAAGACCTGCTGAGTGGTTGCCAATCAAGTCGTGGGATGAGCTTTGTCGTATTGATAATCTGCCAGCATTCAAAGGCATTCAGAAAAGTTTTGCTCCTGAAGCTAATGATTGGAAAGTTCTTTATGACAGTGTAGTAAGTTTTTTTTCTTTATGACAATATTTATAGTAAGTATTTCTTTATGACAGTATAATAAGTTTTCTTTATTAAAGTTTAGTTTTATTTATCATAGTATACTTTTTTTGTAACATAGCTAAGTTTTTAAAAAATTATTATATATAATGTTTCTCATTTTCCTAGCCTAGTTTTTCTTTTTTGGTAGAATAGAAATATTTTTTTGTAGTGGAGTTATTCTTTCTCATTGTACTATGTTAGTAATTTTCTTTTTCACTGTGAAATAATTTTTTGTATTCTAATATGTGATGCAACCCCACGGAATGGTACTGAAGTCGGCAAAATAGGATATTTAGTTTTAGGTATTGAATTAAAGCTAATTCATTTATCTACATATTGGTGAAAAAATCTTTAAAATCCATTAATTAGTTCAAAAGTTATTCAAAATTACATTAGTAAAGGTATGGGAAGTCCTTTTGGAGAAAAATTAAAAAGAAAACAGTACCGATTTTTTTAAAATTTAGCATTGCAACAGATAATTAATTATTTCCAGGACAAACAAATATTAACCAATCGTCATGAAATTTAACAAACATAATCATAATGAATTTATACACAATCTGTTAAAGTTTTAAATGTTTTAAGTAATATTTATTATATTTTTAAACAATTTAATGTTAAGAGGACATTTTGCGTGATTTTATACAAAAGCTGCATAAAAATACATTTTTGAGTAATTTCTAAAAATCATTTTAGCTTGAAAATTTCACAGCTATAAGTTAAGGCATTCAACATTACAAATCAATAATAATCTAAACAACGACCTAGGACCCTTTTCTTAACATTTTTTTCATTTATTGAAAAATCAGTTTTACCAACTTCCGTACCAGTCCGCGGGGTTGCATCACATATAGTGAGTTATTCTTATCATATAATGGTAATTATAGTTAGTTCTTAGAATAAGAGAGAGTGGAACAAGTTTATCAAACATATTTTTTTTATTCTAATATAGTGAGTTATTCTTATCATATAATGGTAATTATAGTTAGTTCTTAGAATAAGAGAGAGTGGAACAAGTTTATCAAACATATTTTTTGTATTCTAATATAGTGAGTTATTCTTATCATATAATGGTAATTATAGTTAGTTCTTAGAATAAGAGAGAGTGGAACAAGTTTATCAAACATATTTTTTGTTTTCTATTGACACACTGCTAATGTATTTTTATATAAACAGGAACCTCAACATGAATCCTTACCAAAACAGTGGGAAAGTAAATTAAATAAATTTCAGAAAATGTTGGTACTAAGAACATTTCGATTTGACAAGGTGAATATTTTAGACAATTTTAGACACACAAACCTACTAAAAAATTTACTGAAATAGTTTACTAAAACACAATTTTTGAATAAAACATTAAAAAAAGAAAAGTAATTAACATGATATTTCCTCTTGTAAGAACAGGCACATGCATTTTCCACTGAATGAATATTTAATCACCAACCTAGTCAACTTTAATTTCCTCAAATATGGCCACAAGAGTATTATATTTAAAAAAAAACACAGCCTGTTACCTGTCTCTACCGTATCAGACAGAATGTGTTTTTTTTTAAATATAGGTTTAATCACATTTTTTGTTTCTCTTATAATTGATCAATAGCTGTTTTGTGTGTGCAGAATTGTTTTCCAACACATCTCTGTCTGGTACTTAGGTTATTAATTGGGATTTGTGTTATTGTGCAATTACTATGAAAAATTATATCTGTAATGATATTATATCTGTAATGATATTATATCTGTAATGATATTATATCTGTAATGATATTATATCTGTAAGCAGATAAGCAGGGTGGAGGCTATCACCACCTGACATGCAACTGTTTTTCTCCATTACAGGTAATCCCTGCAGTCCAAGAGTTTGTGTCAGAAAAGTTAGGCAAAGTCTTCATTGAACCCCCACCCTTTGATCTTCCAAAGTCTTACGCAGACAGCAACTGTACAACTCCACTGTTGTTTGTTCTCTCCCCTGGCTCTGATCCAATGGCAGCATTACTGAAGTTTGCTGATGATAATGTAAGTCAAAACAGTTGTCTACATTTGTTTCTTGCTATATGGCAGCATTACTGAAGTTTGCTGATGTTAATGTAAGTCACATGGGTTGTCTACATTTGTTTCTTGCTATATGGCAGCATTACTGAAGTTTGCTGATGTTAATGTAAGTCACATGGGTTGTCTACATTTGTTTCTTGCTATATGGCAGCATTACTGAAGTTTGCTGATGTTAATGTAAGTCACATGGGTTGTCTAACTTTGTTTCTTGCTATATGGCAGCATTACTGAAGTTTGCTGATGTTAATGTAAGTCACAACAGTTGTCTACATTTGTTTCTTGCTATATGGCAGCATTACTGAAGTTTGCTGATGTTAATGTAAGTCACATGGGTTGTCTTACTTTGTTTCTTGCTATATGGCAGCATTACTGAAGTTTGCTGATGTTAATGTAAGTCACATGGGTTGTCTAACTTTGTTTCTTGCTATATGGCAGCATTACTGAAGTTTGCTGATGATAATGTAAGTCACATGGGTTGTCTACATTTGTTTCTTGCTATATTATGGCAGCATTACTGAAGTTTGCTGATGTTAATGTAAGTCACATGGGTTGTCTAACTTTGTTTCTTGCTATATGGCAGCATTACTGAAGTTTGCTGATGTTAATGTAAGTCACATGGGTTGTCTAACTTTGTTTCTTGCTATATTATGGCAGCATTACTGAAGTTTGCTGATGTTAATGTAAGTCACATGGGTTGTCTAACTTTGTTTCTTGCTATATGGCAGCATTACTGAAGTTTGCTGATGTTAATGTAAGTCACATGGGTTGTCTACCTTTGTTTCTTGCTATATGGCAGCATTACTAAAAATTGATGATGATAATGTAAGTCACAACAGTTGTCTACATTTGTTTCTTGCTATATTATGGCAGCATTACTGAAGTTTGCTGATGTTAATGTAAGTCACATGGGTTGTCTAACTTTGTTTCTTGCTATATGGCAGCATTACTGAAGTTTGCTGATGTTAATGTAAGTCACATGGGTTGTCTAACTTTGTTTCTTGCTATATGGCAGCATTACTGAAGTTTGCTGATGTTAATGTAAGTCACATGGGTTGTCCTACTTTGTTTCTTGCTATATGGCAGCATTACTGAAGTTTGCTGATGTTAATGTAAGTCACATGGGTTGTCTAACTTTGTTTCTTGCTATATGGCAGCATTACTGAAGTTTGCTGATGTTAATGTAAGTCACATGGGTTGTCTAACTTTGTTTCTTGCTATATGGCAGCATTACTGAAGTTTGCTGATGTTAATGTAAGTCACATGGGTTGTCTACATTTGTTTCTTGCTATATTATGGCAGCATTACTGAAGTTTGCTGATGATAATGTAAGTCACATGGGTTGTCTAACTTTGTTTCTTGCTATATGGCAGCATTACTGAAGTTTGCTGATGTTAATGTAAGTCACATGGGTTGTCTAACTTTGTTTCTTGCTATATGGCAGCATTACTGAAGTTTGCTGATGTTAATGTAAGTCACATGGGTTGTCTACCTTTGTTTCTTGCTATATGGCAGCATTACTAAAAATTGATGATGATAATGTAAGTCACAACAGTTGTCTACATTTGTTTCTTGCTATATTATGGCAGCATTACTGAAGTTTGCTGATGTTAATGTAAGTCACATGGGTTGTCTAACTTTGTTTCTTGCTATATGGCAGCATTACTGAAGTTTGCTGATGTTAATGTAAGTCACATGGGTTGTCTAACTTTGTTTCTTGCTATATGGCAGCATTACTGAAGTTTGCTGATGTTAATGTAAGTCACATGGGTTGTCCTACTTTGTTTCTTGCTATATGGCAGCATTACTGAAGTTTGCTGATGTTAATGTAAGTCACATGGGTTGTCTAACTTTGTTTCTTGCTATATGGCAGCATTACTGAAGTTTGCTGATGTTAATGTAAGTCACATGGGTTGTCTTACTTTGTTTCTTGCTATATGGCAGCATTACTGAAGTTTGCTGATGTTAATGTAAGTCACATGGGTTGTCTAACTTTGTTTCTTGCTATATGGCAGCATTACTGAAGTTTGCTGATGTTAATGTAAGTCACATGGGTTGTCTAACTTTGTTTCTTGCTATATGGCAGCATTACTGAAGTTTGCTGATGTTAATGTAAGTCACATGGGTTGTCCTACTTTGTTTCTTGCTATATGGCAGCATTACTGAAGTTTGCTGATGTTAATGTAAGTCACATGGGTTGTCTAACTTTGTTTCTTGCTATATGGCAGCATTACTGAAGTTTGCTGATGTTAATGTAAGTCACATGGGTTGTCTAACTTTGTTTCTTGCTATATGGCAGCATTACTGAAGTTTGCTGATGATAATGTAAGTCACATGGGTTGTCTAACTTTGTTTCTTGCTATATGGCAGCATTACTGAAGTTTGCTGATGTTAATGTAAGTCACATGGGTTGTCTACCTTTGTTTCTTGCTATATGGCAGCATTACTGAAGTTTGCTGATGTTAATGTAAGTCACATGGGTTGTCTAACTTTGTTTCTTGCTATATGGCAGCATTACTGAAGTTTGCTGATGATAATGTAAGTCACATGGGTTGTCTAACTTTGTTTCTTGCTATATGGCAGCATTACTGAAGTTTGCTGATGTTAATGTAAGTCACATGGGTTGTCTAACTTTGTTTCTTGCTATATGGCAGCATTACTGAAGTTTGCTGATGATAATGTAAGTCACATGGGTTGTCTAACTTTGTTTCTTGCTATATGGCAGCATTACTGAAGTTTGCTGATGATAATGTAAGTCACATGGGTTGTCTAACTTTGTTTCTTGCTATATGGCAGCATTACTGAAGTTTGCTGATGTTAATGTAAGTCACATGGGTTGTCTAACTTTGTTTCTTGCTATATGGCAGCATTACTGAAGTTTGCTGATGTTAATGTAAGTCACATGGGTTGTCTAACTTTGTTTCTTGCTATATGGCAGCATTACTGAAGTTTGCTGATGTTAATGTAAGTCACATGGGTTGTCTAACTTTGTTTCTTGCTATATGGCAGCATTACTGAAGTTTGCTGATGTTAATGTAAGTCACATGGGTTGTCTAACTTTGTTTCTTGCTATATGGCAGCATTACTAAAAATTGATGATGATAATGTAAGTCACAACAGTTGTCTACCTTTGTTTCTTGCTATATGGCAGCATTACTAAAAATTGATGATGATAATGTAAGTCACAACAGTTGTCTACATTTGTTTCTTGCTATATGGCAGCATTACTAAAAATTGATGATGATAATGTAAGTCACAACAGTTGTCTACATTTGTTTCTTGCTATATGGCAGCATTACTGAAGTTTGCTGATGTTAATGTAAGTCACATGGGTTGTCTAACTTTGTTTCTTGCTATATGGCAGCATTACTGAAGTTTGCTGATGATAATGTAAGTCACATGGGTTGTCTAACTTTGTTTCTTGCTATATGGCAGCATTACTGAAGTTTGCTGATGATAATGTAAGTCACATGGGTTGTCTAACTTTGTTTCTTGCTATATGGCAGCATTACTGAAGTTTGCTGATGATAATGTAAGTCACATGGGTTGTCTAACTTTGTTTCTTGCTATATGGCAGCATTACTGAAGTTTGCTGATGTTAATGTAAGTCACATGGGTTGTCTAACTTTGTTTCTTGCTATATGGCAGCATTACTAAAAATTGATGATGATAATGTAAGTCACAACAGTTGTCTACATTTGTTTCTTGCTATATGGCAGCATTACTGAAGTTTGCTGATGTTAATGTAAGTCACATGGGTTGTCTAACTTTGTTTCTTGCTATATGGCAGCATTACTGAAGTTTGCTGATGTTAATGTAAGTCACATGGGTTGTCTAACTTTGTTTCTTGCTATATGGCAGCATTACTGAAGTTTGCTGATGATAATGTAAGTCACATGGGTTGTCTAACTTTGTTTCTTGCTATATGGCAGCATTACTGAAGTTTGCTGATGATAATGTAAGTCACAACAGTTGTCTACCTTTGTTTCTTGCTATATGGCAGCATTACTAAAAATTGATGATGATAATGTAAGTCACAACAGTTGTCTACATTTGTTTCTTGCTATATGGCAGCATTACTGAAGTTTGCTGATGTTAATGTAAGTCACATGGGTTGTCTAACTTTGTTTCTTGTTATCTAAGTTGAAAACAAAATAAAAATAAACAGTTTTTTTTATGTTTGAAATTTGGCCTCTCTGCAGAATGTCATCTTATATCTTGTATAATAGAGAGTAAATTGGACAACTTTAAAAACACTACAAATAGAGATTTTTGCCTTAGACGTACATATACTGTTCTTACAAGTTTCAGTTTTGACAATTCTATTCACTTGCACAAGTCTAGTTAATTATGAGTTTAAATGTGTTTTTTTTCCTGTCTTCTTGTTTTTTTAACTATATAAATAATTTTATATCTGTAGAATATGGGTGGTGACAAATTTGATTCACTGTCTCTGGGGCAAGGTCAAGGTCCTATTGCTCTCAAAATGATCGACAAAGCCTGTAAAGATGGACTGTGGGTTGTCCTACAGAACTGTCACCTTGCCCCATCATGGATGCCAACTTTAGAAAAAATTACATCGGTGAGGCACACATTTATTTAAATCTAAAACATTACCTGTGTTGTCTACATTTAGAAATATAAAACATTGTCTGGGTTGACTAACCTTAGAAATATATAACATTGCCTGGGTTGACATTGCCTGGGTTGACTAACCTTAGAAATATAAAACATTGCCTGGGTTGACTAACCTTAGAAATACAAAACATTGTCTGGGTTGACTAACCTTAGAAATATAAAACATTGCCTGGGTTGACTAACCTTAGAAATATAAAACATTGCCTGGGTTGACTAACCTTAGAAATATAAAACATTGCCTGGGTTGACTAACCTTAGAAATATATAACATTGCCTGGCTTGACTAACCTTAGAAATATATAACATTGCCTGGGTTGACATTGCCTGGGTTGACTAACCTTAGAAATATAAAACATTGCCTGGGTTGACTAACCTTAGAAATATATAACATTGCCTGGATTGACATTGCCTGGGTTGACTAACCTTAGAAATATAAAACATTGTCTGGGTTGACTAACCTTAGAAATATAAAACATTGCCTGGGTTGACTAACCTTAGAAATATAAAACATTGCCTGGGTTGACTAACCTTAGAAATATAAAACATTGCCTGGGTTGACTAACCTTAGAAATATAAAACATTGCCTGGGTTGACTAACCTTAGAAATATAAAACATTGCCTGGGTTGACTAACCTTAGAAATATAAAACATTGCCTGGGTTGACTAACCTTAGAAATATATAACATTGCCTGGGTTGACTAACCTTAGAAATATAAAACATTGCCTGGGTTGACATTGCCTGGGTTGACTAACCTTAGAAATATAAAACATTGCCTGGGTTGACTAACCTTAGAAATATAAAACATTGCCTGGGTTGACATTGCCTGGGTTGACTAACCTTAGAAATATAAAACATTGCCTGGGTTGACATTGCCTGGGTTGACTAACCTTAGAAATATAAAACATTGCCTGGGTTGACTAACCTTAGAAATATATAACATTGCCTGGGTTGACTAACCTTAGAAATATAAAACATTGCCTGGGTTGACTAACCTTAGAAATATATAACATTGCCTGGGTTGACTAACCTTAGAAATATAAAACATTGCCTGGATTGACTAACCTTAGAAATATATAACATTGCCTGGGTTGACTAACCTTAGAAATATAAAACATTGCCTGGGTTGACATTGCCTGGGTTGACTAACCTTAGAAATATAAAACATTGCCTGGGTTGACTAACCTTAGAAATATAAAACATTGCCTGGGTTGACATTGCCTGGGTTGACTAACCTTAGAAATATAAAACATTGCCTGGGTTGACATTGCCTGGGTTGACTAACCTTAGAAATATAAAACATTGCCTGGGTTGACATTGCCTGGGTTGACTAACCTTAGAAATATAAAACATTGCCTGGGTTGACATTGCCTGGGTTGACTAACCTTAGAAATATAAAACATTGCCTGGGTTGACTAACCTTAGAAATATAAAACATTGCCTGGGTTGACTAACCTTAGAAATATATAACATTGCCTGGGTTGACTAACCTTAGAAATATAAAACATTGCCTGGGTTGACTAACCTTAGAAATATAAAACATTGCCTGGGTTGACTAACCTTAGAAATATATAACATTGCCTGGGTTGACTAACCTTAGAAATATAAAACATTGCCTGGGTTGACTAACCTTAGAAATATAAAACATTGTCTGGGTTGACTAACCTTAGAAATATATAACATTGCCTGGGTTGACTAACCTTAGAAATATAAAACATTGCCTGGGTTGACTAACCTTAGAAATATAAAACATTGCCTGGGTTGACTAACCTTAGAAATATATAACATTGCCTGGGTTGACTAACCTTAGAAATATAAAACATTGCCTGGGTTGACATTGCCTGGGTTGACTAACCTTAGAAATATATAACATTGCCTGGGTTGACTAACCTTAGAAATATATAACATTGCCTGGGTTGACTAACCTTAGAAATATAAAACATTGCCTGGGTTGACTAACCTTAGAAATATAAAACATTGCCTGGGTTGACTAACCTTAGAAATATAAAACATTGCCTGGGTTGACTAACCTTAGAAATATATAACATTGCCTGGCTTGACTAACCTTAGAAATATATAACATTGCCTGGGTTGACATTGCCTGGGTTGACTAACCTTAGAAATATAAAACATTGCCTGGGTTGACTAACCTTAGAAATATATAACATTGCCTGGGTTGACTAACCTTAGAAATATAAAACATTGCCTGGGTTGACTAACCTTAGAAATATATAACATTGCCTGGGTTGACTAACCTTAGAAATATATAACATTGCCTGGGTTGACATTGCCTGGGTTGACTAACCTTAGAAATATAAAACATTGCCTGGGTTGACTAACCTTAGAAATATATAACATTGCCTGGGTTGACATTGCCTGGGTTGACTAACCTTAGAAATATAAAACATTGCCTGGGTTGACTAACCTTAGAAATATAAAACATTGCCTGGGTTGACTAACCTTAGAAATATAAAACATTGCCTGGGTTGACTAACCTTAGAAATATAAAACATTGCCTGGGTTGACTAACCTTAGAAATATAAAACATTGTCTACCATTAAAAATGGAGTTAATTTATTTTATATATATTTATTAACCAGGAATTCTCTGAGGATCAAACCCACCCAGACTTTCGTTTATGGTTGACCTCATATCCATCCAGTTTATTCCCGGTCACCATCCTTCAGAATGGAGTCAAAATGACCAATGAGGCACCCAAAGGTTTACGATTCAACATCATGAAATCCTACAAGTCTGACCCAATATCTGATCCAGAATTTTTCAATGGATGTGTGAAGCCAGTATGTAATTGACATTGTGAGGCCTCTCTAGCAAAGGCCTAAGAATTTCATACTTTAGTGTTTTATAGCAATGTCATGTAAAATTTGAAACTGTGTTTTTATCAGGCTCATTTGAGTAGTCCACTTTTAAAAGGTGTTTAGTAACTTTTTTTTTGTTGAGAAAAAATGAGTAATTCCCACTGCCTTCAAGAATGTTATTACTTATGTGCTGCTCCTCAATCCTCAAAAAGTGCTAATTGCTCTTAATATATTTAATAGAAAATATGAACAATATTTCTGAAAGATCAGTTTTTGTCAACTTTGCGCCTTTTGAAAGTGAACTACTCATCTTATTTCAATGTAACAAATTTATGTCAAATCTATTTTAGTCTTGTAAAGATATTTATGTTTAAGATAATATGTTCTATGTTTATTGAATGTCACAATCTAGTCTAGTTAAATGTAGTCTATATCTGAATAGAAAACCTGATGTTTAGTGTTTAGAAAGACTTCATGACTTCAACACATTGGCCATAGTCTCTGTGTATTTAGCATGATGTCAAAGATTATGCCTAGATATTGTATATTTAATTCAAAACATGCTGCAAACTAATGACATTTAATCAAACCATTTTTATTCAGGAAACATTCAAGCGGATGCTGTTTTCCTTGTGCTTTTTCCATGCCTTAGTTCAAGAAAGGAAAAAATTTGGGCCATTAGGCTGGAATATACCATACGAGTACAATGATACAGATTTAAGGATCAGTGTCTTGCAACTACAGATGTTTTTAAATCAGTACGAGGTATGTGTTAGATCAGTGTCTTGCAACTACAGATGTTTTTAAATCAGTACGAGGTATGTTTTAGATCAGTGTCTTACAACTACAGATGTTTTTAAATCAGTACGAGGTATGTACTAGACCAGTGTCTTACAACTATAGATGTTTTTAAATCGGTACGAGGTATGTGTTAGATCAGTGTCTTGCATGTTGATAAATATTCAATGTTAGCTAGCAAGGCCAGCTTAGTGTAAAGATGAACTGATTTACTGTATACTTGTGTATAAGTGGAGAAGTTTTAGTTTCAAAATATTCATTTTAGAATGTAATGTAGAGTCCAGCTATTTGCAGGTCAGTGCTGGTTTTGACAGAAATATCTACCAGTACATTAAATGTGGGATACTGTACAGGTAGCACTAGTGTACATACTGGCAGCTGTACATATACCCAGATACTGGGAACACAGACACACAAACATGATATGTAGACTGATATACAAGCATGTTGTGATACCTCTCAAGTCTATATTGATCCAGCCATAGTTAGATATGAGAGGCAGTAATTGCTGCCTTGTAAAATTTGACAAAACAATAACAAATCACAGGATTTGTGATCTCAAGGTCATATTGCATAGTCAAAAAATAACTGCCCTTAAATGATTTCAGGATAAAACCTAAGAATGGAGCTGGTTCATTATGAAATTAAAAATGTACACTGTCTTCTCAAAAACGATTGTCCATGTGGACAATTATAGTCCAAAGTCCAAAACATATGAATGTTGTAAAATGTATGTATTACTAATCCACTGCTCTTTAATCCACATTCAGGAAGTACAATATGAGGCACTAACGTATTTAACTGGTGAATGCAATTATGGTGGTCGTGTAACTGATGGCTGGGACAGGCGTACACTTCTCACAATACTCAGAAAGTTTTACTGTCCAGCTCTGGTCAACGATGAAGAGTTCTACTTTGATCCAAACAAGAAGTATCCACTGCCACCAGATGGCGATGTGAGTTAATCATTGGCTAAAAGAGAATATTGTTTTTGTTCTATTTACACTCCCATATAAAGTTTAGTGTCAGTGTTGTTAAAATACATGGCTGGAAACATTTTAAAATGGAGGATTTCACTCCAAACATATTCTAGGTTATTAGAATCATGAGCCAGTATTGTAATGTTTACACATAGAACTGTCAAGTCAGCGTGAACAGATTGAATGTTTCACATCTCCATTGTTTCTCTTCCAGTATGAAAGTTATTATACCTTTACTCAAAACTTGCCACTGATTGCCTCCCCTGAGGTGTTTGGCATGCACCCCAATGCTGAGATTACAAAAGATCAGGCAGAAACACAGCTGTTGTTTGATAACATTCTGCTGACACTGGTATGTGGTTGATTGTTGACATTTGTATATGACTAATTGCCAACCTTGGTACATGATTTATTTTTTTTTCAATTTACTTTTAATTACAGTAATGCTACCATATTTTGTAATTAATTCCTTTATTATAGATGTCATTTGATAGAATTACATTGAAATATTTCAGGGAAAATCTAAAAGTAAGGGAGGTCAATCTTCTGATGAAGTGGTCAACACTGTTGCCAAGGATATTATTGAAAGACTACCTGCCAACTTTGACACAGAAATAGCTCTAAGAAAATATCCAACATCCTATGCACAGAGTATGAACACTGTACTTGTACAGGAAATGGTTCGCTTCAACAAACTTCTCATTAGGATTAGAAGTACATTACTAAACATAAGAAAAGCAATTAAGGTAATTTTTTGTGTTTAATGCATGTGTGTGTTTACTAGAAATGTTTTATTTTATTTAGTTATCAAAATACTCAATATAAAAGCACTTTACACTTTAGTTAGAGACATTCTAAGCTCTGAGGTCATATATTAATTTTATTAATTGTTAAGGACCAAGTGAAGAGCTTTTTATCCAAATTGAGTTAACATTTGATTTTGATAGTAAATAGTGTATTCAGTATTTGAATGTTAATAAAAATTATTTATACAAAGTATAAAAGATAACTTTCAAGCAATTATAGTTCAATATTTGCACTTAAATGAGTGTGTTTTTTGAACCAAAAGTCCAAATATTGTAGCCATTTGAGATTTTTTTTCCGGCAACATAGGAAAATGACGTCAGAGAAAGGATTTCTACTAGGAAAAATGAATATTGTCACGTTTTTTTAATTTATTGTCACATGTTTTCAATATTTTCTCGTTTTTTTTTTTTATCTAAATGGTTAAATATAGATTTATAGCGTCAAGTTTTGTTTATTTATTTCCTTTCTCAAACATCACTTTCGTATGAGGCTATTCCAAATCTCGTCCCTTTGAGAAAAAGCTCTTCACTTGGTCTTTAAGTTAAAAAATTAAAATGTTGATTCAAGTCAACAGATATATTTTTCCAAAACTGATTACCATTTGTAGAAATCCAATGATTCATTTGTATAAAGGGACAAACATCCCTCACATAGCGAAAAAGCCTAAATGGTGATGTTTATACTATATTAAAAGCCATAACTATGATTAAAAAAAAGTGTTTGCAAGGCATTAACTATCACTTGATTTCTTCAAATCAAACACGATTCTTGAAACAAATAAAATGAAATACTACTCAAGGTACAACATTACCGTCAGACAAAAGTCAGACAAAAGTGATATTAGTTTTGAAAACCAGTTATCCATTTCAAAACCGATAATCAAATTTCTTAATATTACAGTTTAAAAATCTAAATTCAATACAGAATTTGCTCACTTGAATAAAATGTTAATTTATAGAATTTAACTTTGAGTGATAAGTGCTGTGCTAACATGTTGCAGTTTACATCATAAGCAAAAATCAGTTGTAAAATTTATTTTAAAAACTCTTTTATTTGTTTTCTGAAACTGAAAGACTAGGTTTTTTTGTCTCAGAGATAAGTTAAAAGAGAAGTTTTTTTTTCTAACCCAGGGTTTAGTTGTCATGTCAACAGAAATGGAAGAAGTTGTGGCCAGCATTTTGACTGGAAGAATTCCCAATGTTTTCAAAAAAGTTTCATACCCGTCATTGAAACCACTAGGCAGCTACATTAATGATTTTCTTGCTCGACTTCAGGTTGGTCCATGTGGAATAGTATTGCAATCATTTATATGTGTGTAGTGATGTTTAGAAATTTCAGAAATTTCGGTAGGTTTACAAAATCAATGTTTAATAATAAACAAAACTATTTTGAATTGTGTTTTTCAGTTTTTACAAACTTGGTATGATGTAGGACCTCCAATATTTTGAATTGTGTTTTTCAGTTTTTACAAACTTGGTATGATGTAGGACCTCCAATATTTTGAATTGTGTTTTTCAGTTTTACAAACTTGGTATGATGTAGGACCTCCAATATTTTGAATTGTGTTTTTCAGTTTTTACAAACTTGGTATGATGTAGGACCTCCACCTACATTTTGGCTGTCAGGATTTTTCTTTACTCAAGCTTTTCTAACTGGAGCACAACAGAATTTTGCCAGAAAGTTTGTATTACATTATTGTAAAACTAGATATCATTTTTTTTTCAGGCATTAGGTTGAACATAATGTAGGCCAATTTTTAGAATTATTGTGGTACCGGGTACTATGGTTGTATTCACAGTAAATAATCCTTGTCATTGCTAACATAGTGTAAATATTTGTTTATCAAGATGCGGACATCAAAAATTAAAATGTAACAAAAAAACTGTAAAAAAAAATATTTATTTATGATCTACCAAGAACCATGAAAAAATGCATAATAGTGGTTTCAATATATTTTTTTAATAAATCTTAATAATAAAAATAAGCAAAGAAAAATGCCTATAATTCCAAGTACAAACAAAACACAAATAGAACTTAACTTACATCTAAACAGAATAAGTCCAACACACTCTCCAAAATGCAGACATTGGCCACACCCATGTAAGTCCACATCCCACCATTACCAATACACAGAACAGCTAAAAAAGAAATATAAATTTATTTGCCTTGCATAGACTGCAAGAGAGCCAACAGCTCTGCAGCCTGGTTAGAATAAGAACAAACAACCAATTTATTTTAGACAATTTCAAAAGTGCAGTAGCTATAATATGTTATGCCAATATTTGTGCTAAGGCATTTATGATGCAAACGTGATGTATGTGTTACGCCCAGATAATGTCATCACCCAGTTCATGAACTTTTTGGCCATTTCATGAACTTGTCGATGGCTTTGCTTAGGCTCTGGCCTGGTTATGCCTTTTAAGCTAAGCCCAATGGCAAATGCCAACTAATCATATAATGACATTGGTATTCATAGGTGTACACCATCATTAACATGACCATATCATAGACTTGACTATTAATTAGTAGTGCTATTGATGACTATGACTAGTTTATTAGTTCATGAACATGGCAATTGGACTATCAGTGTGTAACATATACATATATTTATATATATTGCTTGTAACTTTGTTATGAAAGGTTAGTGTAAAATAGTTTTATAAGCTTATTCTGTTATTTACAGGTACACAATACCCATTGATCTCTTGACTTATGATTTTGAAGTCTTAGAAGATAAAATGTACAAAAAATCACCTGAGGATGGTAAGATTTAATCTGTTTCCTAACTCTTGTCTTATGACTTTTGTTTTGTTTGTTTTCTCAGTATATAAAATTAATGTAAAGTATTCCTTTTAGACCAATTCTATCTCTGGGGAAAGTCAAGCAGCATGCCACCAGTTTCTATGAATAGGGGGTAGGTGAAGTGAAGACAGCAAAATGCCCAGCTGTCTTTACTTTTCCCCAATCCCCAACTAATGTCAGGAGGTGCCTGTCAGAACTGATTAGATTTAGAGATACTCTGCAGGTCTGGAAAAAAAACTTGAGTTTAACCTGAGTTTAAACCCAAGACCTTTAGAATGGCAATCCAAATGTCCTTGCAGCTAGACGCTGGCAGCAAGACTTCAGTGTTAATTGTATTCTCAGTGCTTAGACTATATTCATAATGAAACAAAGACATTATTTAGTTATTCTTTAAATGTATGTTTCTAAGTCAACCAGATTCAGACTGTAGTTTTAACTTATTTGATTGATTTGAAGAAACATATTATTATGCAGCTATGAAAGCATTTTTTCTACATTGCAGTGAGTACTTTGTTTTTTTTCTTTGGCAGGTGTTTATGTTTATGGTCTGTATTTGGATGGTGCCAGATGGGACAGAGAAAGGAAAGTACTGAATGAATCCTTACCTAAAGTACTGGCAGACAGTGTCCCAACTGTGAGTCTAATGTTGGCTTCAATATATAGTCTAATGTTGGTTTCATTGTATGGTGTAGTTGGCTTCATTGTATAGTCTAATGTTGGCTCCATTGTATAGTCTAATGTTACTCCATTTTATAAGTCTAATGTTGGCTTCATTGTATAAGTATAAGTAACATATACTGTAATGTTGGCTTCATTGTATAAGTCTAATGTTGGCTCCATTGTATAAGTCTAATGTTGGCTTCATTGTATAAGTCTAATGTTTGCTTCATTGTATAAGTCTAATGTTGGCTCCATTGTATAAGTCTAATGTTACTCCATTTTATAAGTCTAATGTTGGCTTCATTGTATAAGTCTAATGTTGGCTCCATTGTATAAGTCTAATGTTGGCTTCATTGTATAAGTCTAATGTTGGCTCCATTGTATAAGTCTAATGTTGGCTTCATTGTATAATTCTAATGTTGGCTCCATTGTATAAGTCTAATGTTGGCTCCATTGTATAAGTCTAAAGTTGGCTTCATTGTATAAGTCTAATGTTGGCTTCATTGTATAAGTCTAATGTTGGCTCCATTGTATAAGTCTAATGTTGGCTCCATTGTATAAGTCTAATGTTGACTTCATTGTATTGTCTAATGTTGGCTTCATTGTATAGTCTATTGTTGGCTTCACTGTAAGTCTAATTTTGGTTTCATTATTTAAAAACAAACATCTTGAGCTGTCAAGTATACATGAACAGATAGAATGTTTCACTTCTCCATGTTTCTTAAACAATGAGATACTGGTACTAAAATAACAATGTCAGTGAGACAAAAATGTGTCAAATAAATAACAATAAGACAAAGAAATAACAATGAGACAAAGAAATAACAACGAGACAATAACAATGAGACAAATAAATAACAATGACACAAAGAAATAACAATGACACAAATAAATAATAATGAGACAAAGAATTAACAATGAGACAAAGAAATAACAATGAGACAAAGAAATAACAATGAGACAAAGAATTAACAATGAGACAAAGAAATAACAATGAGACAAAGAAATAACAATGAGACAAAGAAATAACAATGAGACAAAGAAATAACAATGAGACAAAGAAATAACAATGAGACAAAGAATTAACAATGAGACAAAGAAATAACAATGAGACAAAGAAATAACAATGAGACAAATAAATAACAATGACACAAAGAAATAACAATGACACAAATAAATAATAATGAGACAAAGAATTAACAATGAGACAAAGAAATAATAATGAGACAAAGAAATAACAATGAGACAAAGAAATAACAATGAGACAAAGAAATAACAATGACACAAAGAAATAACAATGAGACAAAGAAATAACAATGCGACAAAGAAATAACAATGAGACAAAGAAATAACAATGAGACAAAGAAATAACAATGAGACAAAGAAATAACAATGAGACAAAGAAATAACAATGAGACAAAGAAATAACAACGAGACAATAACAATGAGACAAATAAATAACAATGAGACAAAGAAATAACAATGACACAAATAAATAATAACGAGATAAAGAAATAACAATGACACAAATAAATAATAACGAGACAAAGAAATAACAATGAGACAAAGAAATAACAATGAGACAAAGAAATAACAATGACACAAATAAATAATAACGAGATAAAGAAATAACAATGACACAAATAAATAATAACGAGATAAATAAATAACAATGACACAAATAAATAATAACGAGATAAATAAATAACAATGACACAAATAAATAATAACGAGATAAATAAATAACAATGACACAAATAAATAATAACGAGATAAATAAATAACAATGACACAAATAAATAATAACGAGATAAATAAATAACAATGACACAAATAAATAATAACGAGATAAATAAATAACAATGACACAAATAAATAATAACGAGATAAATAAATAACAATGACACAAATAAATAATAACGAGATAAAGAAATAACAATGACACAAATAAATAATAACGAGATAAATAAATAACAATGACACAAATAAATAATAACGAGATAAATAAATAACAATGACACAAATAAATAATAACGAGATAAAGAAATAACAATGACACAAATAAATAATAACGAGATAAATAAATAACAATGACACAAATAAATAATAACGAGACAAAGAAATAATAACGAGATAAAGAAATAACAATGAGACAAAGAAATAACAATGAGACAAAGAAATAACAATGAGACAAAGAAATAACAATGAGACAAAAAAATAACAATGAGACAAAAAAATACCAGTAATTGAGATAGGGGAATAACAAATATAGATATATACACTCATAAATAACAGTCTTGGTTTGTTTTTTTTCAGATTTGGTTGAAGCCGTTAAAAAAATCAGACCTGAAACCATCAAGTGTGTATGAATGTCCAGTTTATAAAACCAGTGAAAGAAGAGGGACATTGTCCACTACTGGACATTCAACCAATTACGTCATGACTATGCTGTTGCCATCGGATAAACCTCAGGAGCACTGGGTGTGTCGAGGCTTAGCAATGATGTGTCAACTAGATGACTAAACTACACACATACACACACAATGTCTGATTGCTTGAAACTTTCACAATATTTCAATGTTCTATTATATTTATATAATGCAGGAAGCCTTAAGAAAAAAGTTACTGATAGTACTTATATAGTGTACAGTGACTGCAGTCTGTTTTCTACTATTAGCTTGACTATTATTCTGTAGTAATATATTCATTATATATTATATTCATTTAATAAAACTTTTTACAAACTTAGACGATATTTCAATTTTCCATTATATTTCTAAATATTTAAATATGAAACATTAAGAAATTAGTTACTTATCTATTGTAGGCTACAGTTGAATGTTATTTAGTGATGACTTGACCATTGTCAAGAAGAAATGTTTTCATTGTATGTATCTAGTCATGACACATACAAATAATGTTTATAATATTCATTCATGGTGTGCTAGTCTATAAGCCTACTTCTATTAAAACTTGTGCTATTTGATTCATTAGTTTTTGTTCACTTGCATATATAACACAACAATGTGTTGTTTGATTTGTTTATTTTTCTTCATCTACATTGGTCCAAAGATTTCTCCAATAAAAGTTCAGCCACAATTTATATAGGCTACCTTTTTTTTCAATGGAAATTTAGTTTTGTTTTTTAACAATATATATTTTTTTAAAATACCCGTATGTGACTTGATGAGTTTGTTGGAATTGATAAACTAATCAAACTCTGTATAGTTTTACATTTAAAGAATATAAACTAATCAAAGACTATTCTTGGGCAACAGATTAAAAAAGTAATAGGCTACATTTATAATCCTAAGCCACTGTTTGATGTGAAATATATATAAATACTAAGTTCCCAACAGGAACGGGATATGCGCTATATAAGTCTCATATTTATTTATTTATTATTTATAGTACTTATATATACTGTATAGATTTCTGATGGTATAAGTATAAACTATTTCCTGTACCTTTAATTTACTTTAAATAAAACATTTTTTTGTTTTAGGACCATCTGAATGTTTATTTATATATACTTATATAGGCCCTTTATCTCTATATGTATATATAAAAATAGTTCTTAGAAAAAGATTTTTAGTAGATGTGATTGAATATATAGCGAACAATTGAATGAAATGAACAAAATCAACTAAAGGTTATCTTTCTCTGGCATTGATTTCTTTCTGTGTTTTTTTTTTTAGTCTATCCTTCCATGAATTCATCTATTTCTTTGACACTTGTTTGGGCGTCTGTTTTCAAACCAGCTTCAGAGACTCCAGAAGGTACACAATTTTAAAGCACACATTGCATTACTAATAAAGAAAGCTAAGCACATTACACTGATTCTTAATAATATCTGGCTCCCTGTGATTAAAAACATTGATAATAAACATTTGCAACCTTCCAGTGGGCACACCACGTTGTATCGACATGGAAACTACCTGGTTTCCACATCTTTTCCCTGTCAATACAACATGGTGTGCCTGCTGGGGTTTTATGGATGTCACTGGATCTTTCTATCTTTGAAAGATAGTTTTAATACCTGTTTCACCAATGTGAAATTCTTTGTTTAGGAGTTCCAGTCTGGATAATAATAATATTGTTATTTATAAAGCGCTGCCAATAGTATTTACCGACTTAATATACAAGTAAAGCAGTAGAGGTAAAAAAAAATCTTTAGGAAGATAAATCATTTTAAAACTTTATAATTTCCTTTTTAAAAAAAGGAGAAAAAAGAATTGTGTTGAGATTATTTTTAAGACGTCATCAAATTTTTTGAATGAACTTTGTGAATAAAGGGAAAAAAATTTATTCCTGTTTAAATTTCCTGAAAAAATGTTATTATTGTGCTTATCTTTTGGTGCTCATTTTTTACATTGCAGCAACTCGAGGTGCATATATTATTAATTGTAGCTATAGGGAGCACATGTTTAAAAGTTTATAGCCATTTTCTTTCACAAGTAAAAAGAATTTAAGTGATTTATATACAGCTTTAATTATTTTAAGCTGTACTTTTATCATCATTATAATAATAATTATTTACTGAATTTTATACTGTATTTATGTTTTATATATTATTTTATGGTAGGCCAACCATATTGAAACTGAAAAGAACACAATATTTTAGGCCTATTTTCACATAAGTGTAGCTAGCCTGCCATTTTGCTCATCATATTTGCATATGGGTTGTAATAGTATAATTTGTTAATAGTGTAAACTTTGGGATTTTAATTTTAAAATTATTTTAGAGTAAGAAGTAAGAACTGTAAGTGTGATAGTAGTTTGGTCATTTTTTTATATTTTATTTTAGTAATAACCCTAATTGTGAAAAATTGGTAATGGTAATGGTAATTTATATAGCGCTTCTATCCATGCTATTTTAGCAGGCTCAGTGCGCTCTAGAAGACTATTAATCTGTGAGAGGTTTCACTGCTGCCGGTTAAGCGCATGTGATAACAACTCAATATTAACGTCATCTAGTCCCAAAACTCCTGTAGGGCGACAGGGATCTGCCGGTGGCGGGGCTCGAACCCGCGACGTGTCAATTGGTTTTTTGGTTGACAGTCTGGTGAGCTAACCGCTAGGCCAGCCGGCTTCATTTGAACCATTTAGCTAAATAGTTATCATTATCCGTGCATATATTTTAAATTAATTTTTCCTATGATATAGATTCTAGTATGCCGCAGGAAAAAAGAAAACTAATAGATTTAGGACAGAAAAATTATAAAACAATAAAAGTTAAACTTTTGTGATTAGGTGAAACTTTGAACAGAATGATATAAGTAGGTGTGAACAACTAAGGGAAAGGGTCAGGACAATAAAAACTATAGAGACTTTGGCAAAGCGTCAAAACTGAAATTAACTTGGAATATTAGGGTTTTTCCTATGGACAGTTATATCTAGCCTGTTCAAGTGTTGGCTCTTGAATCTAAATCAATTTTATTTATATTTTGTACCAATGGGAAAAACAAATAATAATAATATATTGTATAATAAGACTTGGAAAAAGTTGACTGCTGATGGTGTCCATTCGCTCCCCCCAACAACCACAATGGTCAAGGAAATTGATGATGATGATAAAGATGTGATACAGGTGGTGAGCAACTACAAAATATATAACAACCAATTGATCAATTTTAAATTAAAAATTATTAAAAATGCTGTCGAAATCACAAGTGAATTCCATAGCTACATAAATAGAATTTAATTACCAAATAAACGAACCCCATTTGATCACAATAGTAATTTTGACCAAGATGGGCCTATACCCCTATGCTTATACCTATAAGGGCTATAGGGCATAGGCCTACTCCTCTATACATAGGCCTACTGTATACAAAATGTTTCATTTTTTCCTATTTAGTTGTAGGCCCCATTCTAAGCCACAAAACAACAATACATTAATATAAATACTAGCAACAAAGAATTGACCCATATGACGAAGCCCTTTAGGAGAAACGGGCATATAATGCTAGTTATTAATTATTTAAAAAAAAAAATAAAGAAACAAGATTGGCAACACTATAATTATTAAGCTGCCAATTCTTTAAAAAAAATCGTTATGCCAACTTGTCATTGATTAACCAATTAAGCAGTGACAAAAATTTTCAAATATTGTTTAAAGAAATGCTTTTTTAATACACTTATCGGTCTTCTTATTAGACTTAATTTACATCGCCGGAAGGATGTTTGTATAATAAATAAAAATAATTCAATAAAAGGTGTGGGTGCAACATTTTAAACAAAATATTCTATACGAGTTGGCAACATGCTTTCACGGCACAGGGTCACGAACAATTGTTTATAAATGGCTACTATGCACCTACGAAGACTTGTGCGTATGACAAAATGAGTTTGTCGTAACGCCAGATAACAGTACACTACTTCCATCAATAGTACGATTTTATTTGCATTAATAAATAGCTTTTAATAGTAGTGTAAAATATAATAGCTAAATTTATAGGTTATATTTTCAATAGTAATTTAGCATAGCAATTACAAAAAAAAAAGAAAAAATATATCTAGAGACTAGAGTCTATATCCTATATCCAAGTCCAAAACTAGAAGTTAAGATTAAGAGTAGGAGTCTGACTAAGTCTAATTCATTTAAACTAAATCCTAATGGCCATTGATTTAATTTATCAAGAAGGCCTAGACCCCTAATACATTTTTAAAATTTGAAATGTGTCATTGTTAAAATTAAAAAAGATTGGCTTGCCAAAACGCATTAAGACTTTTATTTAAAAGTTAAGTTAACCTTAACGGTTAAGGTTTAACTATTGACACTATTATTTATTAATTGACTTATTATACTTATATATTTTATTGACTGACTGTCTAGGGCTAGACTATGTGAAAATTTGTTGAAAATTAAAATAATGCATTTTTAAAAGTAAAATCATCTAAAAGTTGATGGTTTTCCAGCTGTATTTAAAATCTCTATATATATGAATATATAATATGACAAATGGTAAAATAATTTAGGCTTAGCCTATACAACATTTTTATTTCTTAATTTTTGTTTGTATGGGTTACAGTACTGTTACAGTCACAGTACAAAGTACAATGAGAGTACAGTGGTAGGTCTACCAAGAGCGCACTGAGCATGCTAATTTAATAGCATGGATAGAAGAGCTATAGAAGTGCCCATTCTTATTCTTACTTTGGGTTATGAACTTAATTCGTTCCAGAACTCAGTTTGTAACCCGAAACATTTTAAAACTGAAACATTGAAATCAATGTAAAAGAGACAATCCTTTCCAAGATAAAAGAATTGTTATTTTTTGTATTGGCCTAGTCATTTATCTAACAAAATGCTAAAGCCTTTGGGGCCATCCATAAATTACGTCACACGATTAGGGGGGGGGGAAGGGGGGTCACGCATTTGTGACGATGTGTGACGAGGGGGGGAGGGGGGGTCTAAGATATCCGACGTCACATACAAATGAAAAAGCGTATACATATAGGCCTATATTATTCTATATGTTTGTGCGCTATATACTCTAATGCCGTTACTTCGATCGGGACAACCAAAAATTGACATTTTCTAGCAACTTTCAGGAATATACAATTTTAGTTTATCATTTATGCTGCTGACTTTAGATTTTATATAATTAGAAGTATGCCATTTATGCATACATGAAAACTGTCATTAAAAAAAAAAAAGAAAAAGCTCTTCGCCGTAAAAGATAGAGTAGCTTCCCTTTCATTTTGCTTTTACTTAGAGTGTTGAACTTTTGGTTTTCCCGACTTTTTGTGTGTATTACTGCGCACTCTGTTGTTTTATTGCCATTGTTGGTTTATACTGTACTTTTTTGTTCTCTATTGTTGATCTCGCTATTATTCTTTTAATTTCTATATGTTTTTTATGGACACAATGTGTCCACGGGTCAACTAGTTACTATTAATAAGCATTGTAAATTAAAATTATGTTCGCATTGTTTCTTAGCTATTTTCAAATGATGATCACATCGCGAACGCGTCTGAATGCTAAAAATAAATGTAATACTCTGATTGAAAGTAATCCAGAACTATTTGCATCTCTGAACGTCAGAGCCAAGCCTGGTAGGCCAAGACTTGAGGAAGATCACACATCGTTACTGGAAACTATTGTGGATATTGCTATGCATGGATCATCATCACACGAAATAAGGCACAGTGATGTGTACAGAAGCATAAAAACATTAGATGAACTCACTGAACACTTAAAGGTGGACGGATTTACAATCAGTAAAAGTGGACTCTACCTTTTTCTTTTGCCAAAGTGCAGCTCATCTCTTGAAGGCTAGCTTCATGTCTCAACAGTCCAAGTGAAGCTCATTAGAGCACAGAATGATCTAAACATGCTAAACATATAGACGGTTTGTTTTGTACGGCAACAATAAGACTATTGGAAGAGTTGACATCCGTGATAGGGTCTAACGAAGTGTGCTTTGTGAGCCAAGACGATAAAGCTCGAGTGCCAATCAACTTGACTACTGCTAACAAGCAAAGTCCTTTGCTGATGCACATCGAATACAGAGTCAGCTTGGCTGACCATGACTGGGTTTTGGCTGCAGGACACAAGCTAATTCCGTCGGTGTATGCTGGAATCCAAATTCAGTCCAATGGTTTAGGAAACCGAGAAGCTATTGGTTTTTCAGGACCGACTTACATTGCAATCAGATCTGGAAAACACTCTTCATAAACAGCATTCAGTCATGGACTCGATTTCAAGAAATTGTCTCAGGGATTTTAATGTCATTACACGGAGTGATATTGATTGCTTGGTGAAACCAATTTTTGTGTCGACAGTTGATGGTGGCTCAGACGAAAACCCAAGATACGGAAAAGTTATTAAGGTTGCAGTCCACCACTTTCTTCAGTACGATTTTGATGCTGTATTCATCGCTAGCAATGCTCCAGGGAGAAGTTCGTTTAATAGGGTCGAAAGAAAAATGGCGCCACTAAGTAAGGAACTTACTGGGTTGATATTAGGCCTACCACATGGCCACTATAGTAGTCACTTGAACGATAGAGGTGTTACCGTAGATGCTGATTTAGACAAAAAGAATTTTCAGTTGCAGGCAACACTCTAGCTGAACTTTGGTCACAGTTGGTAGTCGATAATTTTCCAACAGTAGCAGAATTCATTGACCCAACAGTCTCAGAAATCGAACACATGTTGTCTAAAGATAAAAAATGGTTTGACGTTCATGTACGAACAAGGCAATATTTCATTCAAATTGTAAAATGCACCGACAAAAAGTGCTGTTCAAAACCAAGAAGCTCATATTTCAGTGTAGTAACAGAGATTTTTTCCACATCCTTTACCAGTTGTTCAATCAGGTGAAGGTCTAAAAATTCCAGAACAGACAACAGATGGAGCGTCGCATAAGTTTCCATCTCTGTTTGCAGCTGAAAGTCTGAAAGTGGATGATATCCTTCCTCGGTCATCAAATCCTTACCGTTCGATTCCATACGATTTTTTACTGTCCGTCAATACAATCTGTGCTTAGCGATGGGATTTGCAAAAAATGTCATATGTACTTCGCTTCGTTAGTCATGCTGCGCCGCCATTAAATAGACACACAAGCAGGAATCAATTATTCCTCCTAAACCTATCAGGGCACAAAGAGTTGCTGCACATAGGCAACGTGAACTAATGGTTATTATCGCTAATGAAGAAAATGGAGAGAGTGCTAAATGGATAGATGAAGAAGAGTTTGATTTGAATGGAATATCCATTCCACCTGATGAAGAGACCAATACGTTCCCCATTTATTCCATAAAGGAGCATTTTTCATCACTATGGGAAAATGCATGATAAACATACATTTTGTGTTGTAGTTTTTTTAATAAACTTTATTTTTTAAATTGTTCTGATTCTACTAAAGCATTTATTTTTGTGCACATGATATTGTTATAATTACACTTTCGATTTTTCTTTTGAGTAATACAAAATTCATTAATTAATTATTACAAAACGATGACCAAAAAATATAATTTGGAACCTGAAAATCTGCATTTAATTTTAATTTTTAGAAAATTTTTTTTTAGGGGGGGGTGGAGATTTTGTGATGTCATATTTGAGGGGGGGTCTGACTTTTTGTGACGATGTGTGACAAGGGGGGGAGAGGGGTAAAAAATCAGCGAAAATTGTGTGACGTAATTTATGGACGGCCCCTTTTCCCCTATTATTGTTTCATTAACACTGTCTCCTGCAAGTTGCTTTTCATTGATTCAGATCAAGAGAGGATTTTCAACTTTCTCTAAAATTTGAAGTGTTTGGTTCGGCTGCTTAGTTACACCTTTAGCCACCTCAGCTGATTTAAATACAACTCTTCCAAAATGCACTAAGTGGATGTCATGTTGTTAGGGATTTTAGGTTCCAGTTTGTTACTGGATAGTCTGGTAACTCAACAGACTGTGCATTGTAAAATAGGCAAATAATAATTTTAAAAATGCTAAGGTGTTTTGTATTGTCTAAAATGATATCTGGCAACCCTTCATGTTTGTAGTTTCCTCTGCAAGGAATCATATTATATCATATATAAAAAATTAAATACACTACTGGATACTATTCACTCATTTCACACTTTCATTTTGGTTTGTGAATGTATTGTAGAGTTTAGAAATTTTAAAATGTTTTTAGAGTAAGAACCCTGAGCGTGATAGTAGTAATAGTTTTGTAATTTTATAATTAATTTTGAGTAAGAACCCTGAGTGTAATAGTAGTTATAGCATTGATTTGATTAGCTGAACTACCACTAGTTCCCTAAAAGTAATTATTAATGGACACTATATTTTACAATGGTTCATAATGCTAATGCAATTGTGAATGTTTAGCTTTGATTTTATTCTGCCTTAAATTTTTTTTTTTTAAATCTTCCCACCAGGAAAAAGGAAACTGTTGAGACATGCGGCTGACACGCACATTTCTTCAGAGTCTAAGCATAGATTCTACTATGGCTTATGAACTCTATGATTTGAATGATGGCCCAAAATCTGTTAATCCAAAAATTGTACGAGGGATTAGAATCGCTCTGATAAGCTTTCTAATAATAGTCTTGGTAAATAAAAACATATTTCGTTTGTTTCCATTCTATTGTTGACATTTTTCTAGACCCAATATTTACTAATTAAATTTTTTAGCATATATAGCCACAATATTGTAGAGATGAGCTTTAAATTTGTTCATTTTAATTTTCCTATGCTCAATTTTAAAGGGTTTTAATCTTTTGTTTTCTATGATAGCTTTACAGAGATAATCTGTTGTGAATTTTTCAACATTGTATAGTTTAATCCAGGGCTGTGGAGTCGAGGAGTCGGAGTCGGCAAAAAATACTCCGACTCCTACTAAATTTAGATTGGAAAAGGCAGGGCTTCATTTATTTTAAACAACCGATCATTAGGCCTACAGACATTAGTGATGAGAAAGTAAAGTATCTGTTTCTTTCTCTAAGTCCCCATCCCTACTCAAGTTCCTATCCCTATTGTAATACTATTGCGGGTCAACACACAAAAAAAGTCTTTTGAACTAATTTGAAATGCGTCATTAGACTGAACGTCATATAGACTGCACGGCGCTGGTATTGATGACACGGTTTTCTCAGAATACAAAACACTGCCTTAGTAGGCCATAGGTCCTAAATAAAACGCATATTAAGCTACTAGTGTACAAGCATACCTTTATTAGAGGCCTAGAGAGGCTTTTACACATTTACGATTCTTTCAATATGTAATTTGCGTTCAATAGGCCTTCAAAAAAATGCCGCCTTCACGACTTATAAATGCGCTACACACGCAACTCACAATTAGGAGCGGCAATATTTAGGCTATACTTTTCATAATGTTGTATTCTGCTTAGGGATGTTCAACGAAAACCAGAATACCGAAAACCGGTTTTCATTTTCAAAACACAGCGTCTGTGCTTTATTATTAATGGCACTATTAAACACACATTCTTTTGATTCTCTTTCAACACATTTTTTTACAAGTTACCATAAATGTATGCCTCTTCATATCTTTCTTAATATTATGGTCAACAATAATTGGTAATTTGATTATCACTATTGAAAAATTGAAAACCATTATCGGTTTTAATCAATTAGCCCAGATTTTTTTTAGTTCTAAAGAATTTTATGGTAAAGTGTACAAAATCATATTGTATTCACACAAATCAGCCCATTGAATGCCCTGCAAACACTAATTAAGTTTGAAGTATTTTTCAAATATACCAACAAAACTACGCACATTTGGCTTTTCCGGCATGTGACTTGTGACATTGCAGGGGGGGAGAGGGGGTAACCAAAATCAGGTTTTTAACCGGTTTTATAGAACCGATAACCGGTTTTAACATTCCTAGTTCTGCTGTTACAGGGAACGCAGCGCCCATGTGTTACCTAGCCTCTCACTGGTAATGGATTAACCGTTTGCCCCTTAGAGTCGCAGATCGTGACCTCTACTGATCAGGCCCCACGAGAGGGGGATACAGCCGGTACGCCGTACCGGGGCCCTCAAGAGTTTAGGGGGCCCATGAATATTTAAAATTAAATACAGTAAATCCCAGCCAGTAGTCCTGTGGTAATGACATGTAGATGTATGTTGCCTTTCTATCCTTCACGGAATGTAAAAAATACATTCGCATATTAATACAGAGGAATCGGAAGTAAAAAAAAATTAGGAGTCGGAACATTTATCTACCGACTCCGCAGCCCTGGTTTAATCTCTGATTAAATTCTGTTTATATTGTACAATATATTGCATAAGTTTAAGTTTGTTATTGTAATGAGATTGTCTCATATATTTTTTGGCAGCTCTTATCTATAGTATTTATTATTTAACTATTGCAACTGTCAATTGATTGAAACCATCTCTGGATGCTACTACTCAGGGATAACTTTATTTTCAGATTGGAGCACTAAGTATTTTAGGTATTGGGATCTGGACCCTGGAAGCTGAATATGGCAATAAACAAGTTTCTGACCTCATCAATGCTCAGATTTATAAAGTGGATTCATACTTGATGATTATTGGAGGAAGTGCAATCATTGCAATCAGCATTCTGGGTTTCTTTGGAGTTTTAAAAGATTACAGATGTCTGATGGGATTGGTAAGTTTTTCTTTGCTTTCAAGATTTAGTATATGTTAGTTTGGTGCAACTATAACTAAGACTGCAAATCTTTATTTTTTTTAATACGTGAATTTGATACATATCTTTCAGCATATAGGTCTTCTGTCATTTTTATCGGTCATGTTGTTTGTTGCTGGAGTGTTGGGTTATGTACTTGTCAGTGAGGTAAGTCATCTAGGCTACATACATTTACTACATACAAATACAAGTAACATAGCCTATATATTGGAAATTTACCTTGTGATAAAATACTAGCTATATGTACCTTTTGAAAAATATATTTGTTCTTTTTAAAGGTTTTGGAATTATTTTGTGTCCATACGAAATATTAACTCATTTGCTACTAACCTAGTTTCCAAAGACACCCCTCAAACTACTAGTCAAAGGGAAGGAACCTCATTAAATTTAGTAAATTATTTTAAAATATTTTTTTTAATGACTAAATATTCCCCAAAGTTAATAAAATTACATCATAAAATAGATAAATCCCTTAGCTTTCTGGAAATGTATACATAAAAAATGTCAAATTATCAGTAGAATCATTCGCTGAGTGTTGAGACCCTAGGATTTGGCTAAATATTTTCACTAGCCCTAGCGTCGAAGTCCGATAAAGTATCATAAAGCCCATAAATCGAGTTGTAATGGAAATTCATTGAAGTCTATTTATGCAGTATCCTTATTATCAGAACTGTTGTTAAGTGTTATATTTGGAGGTATAGAGCTATTGCTTAATAAACTAAAAAATTTAAGGCGAAGGCTATAAAAAAAATATTACAAGACGAAAGGCCAGTGAAAACTACCCATACTTTGAAAGCGCATTGCAAAAAAACAAATCTTAATAAAAACATCTGTTTTTTTAAACAAAACAGACTATATTCCTACATTTTTAAAGCCATGCTTGCAGTAAAAACACCCCCCCCACACACACACACACACAACAGGTGGCGAAAAATCAATAAATGATGATAGGTTAGTCACACACATGGCAGCCGCTTTTGGGCGCATTAGTACGGTGGGGGGGTATGCTGCATTCAGTCGCAATAGTAGCAAATGAGTTTAAAACTGGCTGGACTCACACCAAATAGCTTAATTTGTAAATTCTTGGGCATTGATGAAGAATATTTTTAAACACTTTAGAATGTTAGAATAGAACAACACTTATGTCTTTATGTTGAAAAAAAAAGTTCTTTTTTTTTCTCTAATTGAATCAGTATCAGACAATGAAACTTTTATTTGAAAACTAAATTAAAGATGTATTAGTCATTGTGTGTTTACATATCTCTAAATTCAGCTGGAAGATAAAGTGAAGGAAAAAATGGAAGATGTTGTGATTTCTAACTACGGTGTTGATGTTTTGAGGAATACTGGTAACAGCATCATAACCAAAGCTTGGGACAGAGTACAACAAGGGGTATTGCTTTAGTTAGAACATGTATTGTGAAGTACAACAAGTGGTAATGCTTTAGTTAGAACATTTATTGTAGGGTACAACTAGGGGTAATGCTTTAGTTAGAACATGTATTGTAGGGTACAACTAGGGGTAATGCTTTAGTTAGAACATGTATTGTAGGGTACAACTAGGGGTAATGCTTTAGTTAGAACATGTATTGTAGGGTACAACTAGGGGTAATGCTTTAGTTAGAACATGTATTGTAGGGTACAACTAGGGGTAATGCTTTAGTTAGAACATGTATTGTAGGGTACAACTAGGGGTGATGCTTTAGTTAGAACATGTATTGTAGGGTACAACTAGGGGTAATGCTTTAGTTAGAACATGTATTGTAGGGTACAACTAGGGGTAATGCTTTAGTTAGAACATGTATTGTAGGGTACAACTAGGGGTAATGCTTTAGTTAGAACATGTATTGTGTATTACAACAAGGGGTAATGCTTTAGTTAGAACATGTATTGTAGGGTACAACAAGGGGTAATGCTTTAGTTAGAACATGTATTGTAGGGTACAACTAGGGGTAATGCTTTAGTTAGAACATGTATTGTGTATTACAACAAGGGGTAATGCTTTAGTTAGAACATGTATTGTAGGGTACAACAAGGGGTAATGCTTTAGTTAGAACATGTATTGTAGGGTACAACTAGGGGTAATGCTTTAGTTAGAACATGTATTGTAGGGTACAACTAGGGGTAATGCTTTAGTTAGAACATGTATTGTGTATTACAACAAGGCGTAATGCTTTAGTTAGAACATGTATTATGTACAATGTGGGGTTGTTGTTTTTTAAATCTAAAACTATGATATTGAATTATGTGCTCGCATTTTATTTTTGGATTGAGGAAAAGAATTTAAATTAACAAACAGTTTTAATGATGAAAATTCAATACACTTGAAAGAAATAATTTCTTGAGGTTTATTTCCAAGATTATAATATATAATTTCTCTTCCTTGTTTTCCAGTTTGAATGTTGTGGTGTCAGAAGTGATCATCATTCCCACAATTCCTGGTTAATTTATGAGAAAAGTGATTGGTTTACTAAAGGCTACAACAGTAAGTTCCCTTTGTATGATTTTCATATTATATAACTCAAGAATCAACAAGATACATTGCTGCTATTTCTATGATCGAAGCAGGACGCTTGGGCGCCGCCGTTTTGGCGCGACGGTTTTTCTGACGGCGGACGTTTTGATGGAATAAAAACATATTACATTATTTAATAAAAGTAACTTTATAACTTCATTTGAGGAAAACAATATTTTTTGTGTATATTAAATGAAACAAATAGTATCAATTTTAAGATTTTGATACAATTATATTTCAACTTAGCAATCACTGCACAGTAACACTTTAATATTGTTATTGTATATATTTTATTGAAAAACTAGCACGCGTAATTTTCGCATATAGGCCTAACGTTCTAGGTGTGGAGCAAAAAAAAGAAACAACTTCCCTATTTGGACGACATATATATAAATAGATAAATAGATAGATAAGCATTTTATGCCGATAAATAGATACATAAGTCTTTATGCATATGTAAAAAAAACAAAGTTTTTAAAGCTTAAAAGTTCTATATATGAGCCCAAGTCAAAAGGTCGTACCTCAAAACTGATATTTTTAAAATCGCTATTAAAGGGTCAAAATGCAATGAAATAGTTAAAACTTGGTCTTAGTTCACACCAAACATGGACAACGAGATAGCATGAGATAGCATTTTGACCTAGGTTGATTAAAATATGCCTCAAAATGCATTTTATATGAAAATATTACGTTTTTTTGCCGGTGACTCTAAGTGACTAATTACATGCAATTTTTCTAGACTTTATTTCAATAACCTAGGAGCTTTATATGTATCTCAAACTCATTTGGTGAATACAAGAAGCCCTTAAATAACTATTTGCCACAAAGTTTGCTCAAATTGATGCAGGGGTAATTTTTTTTACAAGGGTTTAAAAAAAATAGTGTTGCTTAGGACAGTTGTTGTCATTTCAAGTGAGTGGAGTTTATGCTCCTAAACCCCCTCTTTTTCAACGCCTATGCTTGTGATACTCTTGAATATGATAATTATAGGCTATGGAGATATGTGTGTTAAATTCTTGAAGAAATCCATCAAGAATTAGTATGTTTTTTTCTGAAGTCAATTTTTTGTTGTCATTTGTCCTAAGTGACACCAAGATGTCTATAGCAGCCATTACTTTTGTTTCACGTTTTTCATCACTGTGTCTTTTCCAGTGTATAACTTATCTTCCCACTATTCAAATCATGTGTAGGAAGGTTCTGACAACACTTAAGTGCATTTTTACACCTCTCTGTGAATATGAAATTTTTTCCCTTGAAAGAGCACCTTTTGACTTGGGCTCATATGCATTAAAATACATCTTTTAAAATTATTATTGTTTATTATTAGTTTCATTTATTATACAACAAAAAACTAATGTTTTCCTCAATTATTTCATCGTGCCAAAACGTCCCGCGACAAAACGGTTTGCACCAAAACGACAGCGCCAAAACGTTACGTCCCGCTCCATGATATCTAGCTTTAGAATCGACAAGATAGGGGGGAAGGGAATATCTAATTTAATACTAATAAATGAAAACTAACATTCTTAACAGGTGCCTATTTGTCCTCGCCCCAAGCACCCTTTACCCTAGTTATGCAGATGTATGATACCATTACCATGATATATAACTCTGGAATAAAGTTATCTTGGTTCTATTTTCATTATATATAACTCTGGAATAAAAGGATAGCTTGGTACTATTTCAAACGTATATACTAGCGATGGGCAAAAAATCTCTTGTAGCCGCATGCAGCTCTTTGTTTAGTGTGGCACCTTTAAAAAACATACCGTATATACTCGCGTATAAGTCGCACCGGTGTATAAGTCGCACCCCTAGTTTTAGATTTTTTTCCTTATAGGTTGTCATTGACCCGCGCATAAGTCGCACCCCGACTTCCCGGGTTACACTGCCTTTTAATATCTCAAAAAATGCATACCTTTTAAATATAAAAAATACTAAATATTCACCCTAATTTGGAAACTTTCCTTAAAAAATTGATTTAATCGTGCATAAGGCAAACATAATCAAATAAAGGCATATCCTAAAAATTCTACATAACTCCAATCAACTATAGGGGTTATGTAGGAAACTTTATGACAGAGTAGTGATGTTTTTCAAACTTTTTAAAAAACAGTGTCGGGTGTATAAGTCGCACCCTTACTTATTGTCGAAATAATCTGTAAAAAAAGTGCGACTTATACGCGAGTATATACGGTATATCAGAACGCGAGTATATACGGTATATCAGAATTTGTTTGTGTTCTAATTATTGTTAAAAAAGCATTCAAATGTTAGCTTCAATAGTAGGTGTACAGTTAAATAAATAGGCTAATGAATCATACAATGTTAAATAAAGCATGCAATAGGTGTACAGTTAAATAAATAGGCTTATGAATCATACAATGTTAAAAAAAGAATGCAATAGTAGGTGTACAGTTAAATAAATAGGCTTATGAATCATACAATGTTAAAAAAAGCATGCAATAGTAGGTGTACAGTTAAATAAATAGGCTAATGAATCATACAATGTTAAAAAAAGCATGCAATAGTAGGTGTACAGTTAAATAAATAGGCTAATGAATCATACAATGTTAAATAAAGCATTCAAGTGTTAGCTTCAATAGTAGGTGTACAGTTAAATAAATAGGCTTATGAATCATACAATGTTAAAAAAAGCATGCAATAGTAGGTGTACAGTTAAATAAATAGGCTTATGAATCATACAATGTTAAAAAAAGCATGCAATAGTAGGTGTACAGTTAAATAAATAGGCTAATGAATCATACAATGTTAAAAAAAGCATGCAATAGTAGGTGTACAGTTAAATAAATAGGCTAATGAATCATACAATGTTAAATAAAGCATTCAAGTGTTAGCTTCAATAGTAGGTGTACAGTTAAATAAATAGGCTTATGAATCATACAATGTTAAATAAAGCATTCAATAGTAGGTGTACAGTTAAATAAATAGGCTAATGAATCATACAATGTTAAATAAAGCATTCAAGTGTTAGCTTCAATAGTAGGTGTACAGTTCAATAAATAGGCTAATGAATCATACAATGTTAAATAAAGCATTCAATAGTAGGTGTACAGTTAAATAAATAGGCTAATGAATCATACAATGTTAAATAAAGCATTCAATAGTAGGTGTACAGTTAAATAAATAGGCTAATGAATCATACAATGTTAAATAAAGCATTCAATAGTAGGTGTACAGTTAAATAAATAGGCTAATGAATCATACAATGTTAAATAAAGCATTCAATAGTAGGTGTACAGTTAAATAAATAGGCTAATGAATCATACAATGTTAAATAAAGCATTCAAGTGTTAGCTTCAATAGTAGGTGTACAGTTAAATAAATAGGCTAATGAATCATACAATGTTAAATAAAGCATTCAATAGTAGGTGTACAGTTAAATAAATAGGCTAATGAATCATACAATGTTAAATAAAGCATTCAAGTGTTAGCTTCAATAGTAGGTGTACAGTTAAAAAAATAGGCTAATGAATCATACAATGTTAAATAAAGCATTCAATAGTAGGTGTACAGTTAAATAAATAGGCTAATGAATCATACAATGTTAAATAAAGCATTCAAGTGTTAGCTTCAATAGTAGGTGTACAGTTAAATAAATAGGCTAATGAATCATACAATGTTAAATAAAGCATTCAATAGTAGGTGTACAGTTAAATAAATAGGCTAATGAATCATACAATGTTAAATAAAGCATTCAATAGTAGGTGTACAGTTAAATAAATAGGCTAATGAATCATACAATGTTAAATAAAGCATTCAAGTGTTAGCTTCAATAGTAGGTGTACAGTTAAATAAAAAGGCTAATGAATCATACAATGTTAAATAAAGCATTCAATAGTAGGTGTACAGTTAAATAAATAGGCTAATGAATCATACAATGTTAAATAAAGCATTCAATAGTAGGTGTACAGTTAAATAAATAGGCTAATGAATCATACAATGTTAAATAAAGCATTCAAGTGTTAGCTTCAATAGTAGGTGTACAGTTAAATAAATAGGCGAATGAATCATACAATGTTAAATAAAGCATTCAATAGTAGGTGTACAGTTAAATAAATAGGCTAATGAATCATACAATGTTAAATAAAGCATTCAATAGTAGGTGTACAGTTAAATAAATAGGCTTATGAATCATACAATGTTAAATAAAGCATTCAATAGTAGGTGTACAGTTAAATAAATAGGCTAATAAATCATACAATGTTAAATAAAGCATTCAAGTGTTAGCTTCAATAGTAGGTGTACAGTTAAATAAATAGGCTAATGAATCATACAATGTTAAATAAAGCATTCAAGTGTTAGCTTCAATAGTAGGTGTACAGTTAAATAAATAGGCTAATGAATCATACAATGTTAAATAAAGCATTCAATAGTAGGTGTACAGTTAAATAAATAGGCTAATGAATCATACAATGTTAAATAAAGCATTCAAGTGTTAGCTTCAATAGTAGGTGTACAGTTAAATAAATAGGCTTATGAATCATACAATGTTAAAAAAAGCATGCAATAGTAGGTGTACAGTTAAATAAATAGGCTTATGAATCATACAATGTTAAAAAAAGCATGCAATAGTAGGTGTACAGTTAAATAAATAGGCTAATGAATCATACAATGTTAAATAAAGCATTCAATAGTAGGTGTACAGTTAAATAAATAGGCTAATGAATCATACAATGTTAAATAAAGCATTCAATAGTAGGTGTACAGTTAAATAAATAGGCTAATGAATCATACAATGTTAAATAAAGCATTCAAGTGTTAGCTTCAATAGTAGGTGTACAGTTAAATAAATAGGCTAATGAATCATACAATGTTAAATAAAGCATTCAATAGTAGGTGTACAGTTAAATAAATAGGCTAATGAATCATACAATGTTAAATAAAGCATTCAAGTGTTAGCTTCAATAGTAGGTGTACAGTTAAATAAATAGGCTAATGAATCATACAATGTTAAATAAAGCATTCAAGTGTTAGCTTCAATAGTAGGTGTACAGTTAAATAAATAGGCTAATGAATCATACAATGTTAAATAAAGCATTCAATAGTAGGTGTACAGTTAAATAAATAGGCTAATGAATCATACAATGTTAAATAAAGCATTCAAGTGTTAGCTTCAATAGTAGGTGTACAGTTAAATAAATAGGCTTATGAATCATACAATGTTAAAAAAAGCATGCAATAGTAGGTGTACAGTTAAATAAATAGGCTTATGAATCATACAATGTTAAAAAAAGCATGCAATAGTAGGTGTACAGTTAAATAAATAGGCTAATGAATCATACAATGTTAAATAAAGCATTCAATAGTAGGTGTACAGTTAAATAAATAGGCTAATGAATCATACAATGTTAAATAAAGCATTCAATAGTAGGTGTACAGTTAAATAAATAGGCTAATGAATCATACAATGTTAAATAAAGCATTCAAGTGTTAGCTTCAATAGTAGGTGTACAGTTAAATAAATAGGCTAATGAATCATACAATGTTAAATAAAGCATTCAATAGTAGGTGTACAGTTAAATAAATAGGCTAATGAATCATACAATGTTAAATAAAGCATTCAAGTGTTAGCTTCAATAGTAGGTGTACAGTTAAATAAATAGGCTAATGAATCATACAATGTTAAATAAAGCATTCAATAGTAGGTGTACAGTTAAATAAATAGGCTAATGAATCATACAATGTTAAATAAAGCATTCAATAGTAGGTGTACAGTTAAATAAATAGGCTAATGAATCATACAATGTTAAATAAAGCATGCAATAGTAGGTGTACAGTTAAATAAATAGGCTAATGAATCATACAATGTTAAATAAAGCATTCAAGTGTTAGCTTCAATAGTAGGTGTACAGTTAAATAAATAGGCTAATGAATCATACAATGTTAAATAAAGCATTCAAGTGTTAGCTTCAATAGTAGGTGTACAGTTAAATAAATAGGCTAATGAATCATACAATGTTAAATAAAGCATTCAATAATAGGTGTACAGTTAAATAAATAAGCTAATGAATCATACAATGTTAAATAAAGCATTCAATAATAGGTGTACAGTTAAATAAATAGGCTAATGAATCATACAATGTTAAATAAAGCATTCAATAGTAGGTGTACAGTTAAATAAATAGGCTAATGAATCATACAATGTTAAATAAAGCATTCAATAATAGGTGTACAGTTAAATAAATAGGCTAATGAATCATACAATGTTAAATAAAGCATTCAATAATAGGTGTACAGTTAAATAAATAGGCTAATGAATCATACAATGTTAAATAAAGCATTCAATAGTAGGTGTACAGTTAAATAAATAGGCTAATGAATCATACAATGTTAAATAAAGCATTCAATAATAGGTGTACAGTTAAATAAATAGGCTAATGAATCATACAATGTTAAATAAAGCATGCAATAGTAGGTGTACAGTTAAATAAATAGGCTAATGAATCATACAATGTTAAATAAAGCATTCAAGTGTTAGCTTCAATAGTAGGTGTACAGTTAAATAAAAAGGCTAATGAATCATACAATGTTAAATAAAGCATTCAATAGTAGGTGTACAGTTAAATAAATAGGCTAATGAATCATACAATGTTAAAAAAAGCATGCAATAATAGGTGTACAGTTAAATAAATAGGCTAATGAATCATTCATTATTAAATAAAGCATTCAAGTGTTAGCTTCAATAGTAGGTGTACAGTTAAATAAATAGGCTAATGAATCATACAATGTTAAATAAAGCATTCAATAGTAGGTGTACAGTTAAATAAATAGGCTAATGAATCATACAATGTTAAATAAAGCATTCAAGTGTTAGCTTCAATAGTAGGTGTACAGTTAAATAAAAAGGCTAATGAATCATACAATGTTAAATAAAGCATTCAATAGTAGGTGTACAGTTAAATAAATAGGCTAATGAATCATACAATGTTAAATAAAGCATTCAAGTGTTAGCTTCAATAGTAGGTGTACAGTTAAATAAATAGGCTAATGAATCATACAATGTTAAATAAAGCATTCAATAGTAGGTGTACAGTTAAATAAATAGGCTAATGAATCATACAATGTTAAATAAAGCATTCAATAGTAGGTGTACAGTTAAATAAATAGGCTTATGAATCATACAATGTTAAATAAAGCATGCAATAGTAGGTGTACAGTTAAATAAATAGGCTAATGAATCATACAATGTTAAATAAAGCATTCAATAGTAGGTGTACAGTTAAATAAATAGGCTAATGAATCATACAATGTTAAATAAAGCATTCAAGTGTTAGCTTCAATAGTAGGTGTACAGTTAAATAAATAAGCTAATGAATCATACAATGTTAAATAAAGCATTCAATAGTAGGTGTACAGTTAAATAAATAGGCTAATGAATCATACAATGTTAAATAAAGCATTCAATAGTAGGTGTACAGTTCAATAAATAGGCTAATGAATCATACAATGTTAAATAAAGCATTCAATAGTAGGTGTACAGTTAAATAAATAGGCTAATGAATCATACAAGGTTAAATAAAGCATTCAAGTGTTAGCTTCAATAGTAGGTGTACAGTTAAATAAATAGGCTAATGAATCATACAATGTTAAAAAAAGCATTCAAGTGTTAGCTTCAATAGTAGGTGTACAGTTAAATAAATAGGCTAATGAATCATACAATGTTAAATAAAGCATTCAAGTGTTAGCTTCAATAGTAGGTGTACAGTTAAATAAATAGGCTAATGAATCATTCATTATTAAATAAAGCATTCAAGTGTTAGCTTCAATAGTAGGTGTACAGTTAAATAAATAGGCTAATGAATCATACAATGTTAAATAAAGCATTCAATAGTAGGTGTACAGTTAAATAAATAGGCTTATGGATTTTACAATTTTAAATGTTATACAGTATAAATACATTATATTTGATTGTATTAACCTTTGAATAGACTTTTTAATGCTGTAGTTTTATTTTGTAGATGGAAGTCATGTGCCAGAAAGCTGTTGTAAAGGTGCTGAGGATATTTTACAGTGCACTGGATTTATCCAATCATCTGCCAGTACACCAAGAGTTACAACTCCTGATCCAGGGCTAAGAAACTACACAGGCTTCAAAACTGTAATTATTAGTTTTCACACATAAGATTATAAATTTAATTATTTTTTTTTAAAATTAAATTGAAGTCCCTTTCACTTAGCTAAGAGTTTATTTTAGGAGTAACAGCTAGTGGCTGTATTGCAAACTAGTATCCGGTATCAGGACAAACTAATTAATCCATTTGAAGTTGTCAGGCGAGAGAGTTTTGAGAAAACAAGGTTTAAAAGGTTTCTGTATATTCATGTTTTTTGTAAATATGTAACTAAATATTTATAAAATATTTCCAGGTCAATAAAAAAAAAATATAACAGTAATTAAAATTTAGAATAGGATTTAAAAAAACTATTTTTGATAAAAAAATAATATTTTCACCTAGATTTACCCTGCTTCAAAAAACTCTTTCATCTCTTAGAAGCTCCGGTGAATTAAGTCCCTTCTGATCATGATGGCTCAGAAATATTAAATTTTGGCTGTAAATTGTATAGTTAGTTTTTTAAAAGATACATTATCTTGGTTTAAAGAGACATTATCTTGGTTTAAAGATACATTATCTTGGTTTAAAGATACATTATCTTGGTTTAAAGATACATTATCTTGGTTTAAAGATACATTATCTTGGTTTAAATAGACATTATCTTGGTTTAAATAGACATTATCTTGGTTTAAATAGACATTATCTTGGTTTAAAGATACATTATCTTGGTTTAAAGATACATTAGCTTGGTTTAAAGTTACATTATCTTGGTTTAAAGGTACATTATTTTGGTTTAAAGATACATTATCTTGGTTTAAAGATACAATATCTTGGTTTAAAGATACAATATTTGGTTTAAAGATATATTATCTTGGTTTAAAGATACATTATCTAGGGTTTAAGGTACCTAATTTGAAGTTTATTTTCCTCACTATCTTGTAGGGCTGCTTTGATGTTCTGGATTCCTACTTACATGGTACAGGAATAACTATTGGAACTACAGCCATAGTCGTTGGTCTCTTTATGGTAAGTTGGCCTGTAATGTTATATAATTTGAGGAAAATAAAGACAAAACCAATATTATAATTATAACATTTAATTAATTATAATTTGGTGTAGTATTTAAAACAGGTTAAGAATAAATACTGACTGATTACAAATGACCCCTTCTTGTTGCACCAAGAGACAGTTGACAAGACAATTTTATAAAGAACACAATCGCAATAGTAAAAAATAAAATAACTGAAGCCATAATTGCCAATTTATGATAAGTTTAAAATCAGAAAATTCAAAAGTTGTAGGTTTATTTATGAGTAAAAAAAACAACAGTATAAGGTTCAAAATAAAAATTGAGCAAATTTTTATTGGTTTGTTTATGATTAGAAAAACAAAAACACAGTAAAAACACATTGATTTGTTTATTGATTGTACAATTTAAAGCCAAAGCTCCCTTTGTATTTATAGCATAAAATATATTCAATCATAGCCCTTCCATTACCAGACATGTCAATTTCTACCAGCCTAGGCCAATACATTTCCTTTGTACAAGAGTATTTTTTTTTAAGCAGAGACATATGGACCTAAACTTTTAGCACACTCTTGGGCAGAATGTTTATTTAATAGAGAAATAAAATTTATTTCAAAAATAGTAAAAAATATTTTGTTCTGGCCATTTCGATGAAGAAAATGGAGTATTGACCAAGTGTTTTGTGGGTGTTTAGCTATAACTGTTAAACACATGGTATAGCCTAGTAAGAAATAATGGTTCTGCCTCAGGCTATTCATGGTAAAATATTAGCCAGTGGATGTGCTCTGTAGAGTCAAGAATCTGGCCGGTAATGGGAGGCTAAAAATTATCATACCTAATATCTATTTACATAAACTATAAGCATGTATACATTGATTATATTTTTCAGCTTATTGAACTGGCTTTGTCAATCTGCTTTTACAGAACTCTACCAGAGAAATCATAACATGTCAATTTGTCAATTTATTTACGGAAACTTTATCATTGATGTCACTGTGTCAATTTATTTACGGAAACTTTATCATTGATGTCACTGTGTCAATTTATTTACGGAAACTTTATCATTGATGTCAATTTGTCAATTTATTTACGGAAACTTTATCATTGATGGTTTAGGGCACAATTTGCTTTCTCATTGAATATTATTAGTTGTGTGTATCTACACTTATTGTTTGAAGTTAGATTCATACATTATGAGTTTAATGATTTGTTACTTATTATGTATATAATTTTGTTAATATTTTTATTTTTGTTTGAATCATCATTTTATGTAGATATATATTGAATATTGAGTTCAATGATTCATGGCTTTATTTATGTATTTCAGAAGTTAATGATTAGGGCTATGTATACATTTGGTCGAGATTTGATAACAATAACCATAATGTACTGCTTGGTTTTAATTAATATATAGTTAGTTGACATTGACATTATTGTTCAATATGTTCAACATATTTGTTTTGCTTCCTTGCGCTTGAACTCGTATAATGACATGGCATCCAGATTAAATGTCAGCTTGAATGTCATCTGGTCACTGGTCAAGTCAAACCAGATTGTCATGCCTTGAAAGTGTTTAGTATTATATTATGTACATTTAGACATTTGTTTATCTCAGCATTTTCATTTTATGCTTCTCTTGTCTGTTTTTTTTTTTCTTTCATGTAGTTAAATGTTAACAAATTGTTCCATTTAGATTAACATGTAGCATTAATACATTGGGCTTATGTTTTTGTATGTAACACAACTCTCAAGTTGCCAGAACACATTTTCTGTACATTTAATCAGATTCTTTCTTTGTATATTGTTTCTGTTTCTTCAAAAAAGAAATTTGAAATGATTATTTTTTTACAATTTTGTTTATGTTTTTCTAAATATGTTTAAAAAATGTTTAGATGAAAAAATTGTAGATGACATATAACATATGAGTGAATGTTTAATAATTGTTCCTTTGTAGATGCACATTTTAAGTGATTTATTCATTTTGATAGATTCTTATTTGTAAATGTTTATTATTTTATACCGAAAAACTACACAGTTATGATGAGGCCTATCTGTGATATAGTGCTGATTGATTTTCAGGCCAAAAGTTTATTTTTCTATTTATCAATGTTTCAATGATATTATTTTGACAACCATGTTTTTTAAAAAAATTGTTTTAACCTTTGTAGAATGACTTACCCATGATCCCATTCGTAAACCCTTTTAAAAATATTTCTTTAGTTTAAATGCAATGTGTTTACTTCTTTCTGCCTCCAAACTTTGTCATTTTATCCTGACATTTAGTAGTTATACTTTAGTCATTTCTTCACACTTGTGCACATGACAGTGCACACATCACAGTGCACACATGACAGTGCACACATCACAGTGCACACATCACAGTGCTTGTAAAGATCATTAATTTACACCACAACATTGGAATACTTTTATATTATTCTTCCATAAAACTAGCTCACACACAATGCATTCACTGTGCTATTAGCCAAGTCAGGTTTCTTTACAGATTGAATTCATAAAGTCATGAAATGGCATTCTGTTTTACTCTTTACAGTGGTAATTGTTTAAATTTAATTCTAACACATTGGCATAAAAATCAATATGATAAAAGTTAGTGTCTGTTGTCCACCATAATAAATAATAAAAATAATACTGGTACTTACAGTTTTACATTTAAAAAAATAAGACAATGAAATGTTAATGTTTTGCCAGTGTATTTCAAATGGTTGTGAAATTAAAGCAATGACAAACAAATCCACTGGTGTTTATTGTAATGACTTTTATTTTGTTCAATATTTCACAATATATCCAGTCAATGTCTCTGTGTAAACGTTCAAAATATAGTATTGCTGAAGTTATTACATTAAATACAACACATTATTCCAACAATGAGTAATGCATTTACACAATTGACATAAGCCTTGAGTTCAAACACAATTTGTTCCTGAATTATAACATACCAATATTTTGAAAATCAAATGTTTGTCTTTGTATAGATTTCTTTAAATCCCTCAACACCAAATTGTCAAATGTGTATATTATAGCTTGCATAAACTTCTATATACTCAACTAAGATTTAAATGCCTATTTATATTTTTAGCTCTAGTATATTGAATTCTACAATAGGTCTTTTATATACTGTATGTAATATTTTGGGATATTTTCTATAAGGATGGGCTGAAATTATTCACTAAGTTTAATAAACTAGAGGTGGTGTCCTCAATTGATTTAAATAGTTCAATAAAATATCAGCTTCTTGTTACAGTGTCAATTTTCAACACCTTAGATAGGCAAGCAAAAATTAAAACCTTTCATACCCAATTTAGCAATTTAAAAAAAATGACAAATAAAAAAACAAGAAAGTAAACATGTGAAAGAGAGAAAGTTCAAACTTATTTTATTCTATTTCTGAAATTTTATTTTAACAATCAGTTAACATAACATTTACTTAAAATGAAGATCTATCTTTTTCATGGTAAAAATGCTGACAAGAAATCTCCAATTTGTTTTAGCAATTCAATAAATAGTTAATTATAAATGTAGAGTATCATTGAATTTATAAATGTAGACTAATTATGAAATTTTCTTGTAGGTTCTAGTGCAGGAAACTGACTTGCTTGTTAAAACCTGGCAAAAAAGAAAAGACGCTATAAAAAAAAAAGACTTTTAGTACTTTTAGTTTAGGTAATTTTTTATAGTATGCATCTTTTTTATATAAAGTTTTAAAAATTAGGAATGTAACATTGCAAAAGTTTACTGTAACTCGGTGGCTATGTTACATTTTATTTCCTCCTATGAAAATATTTGATTTAAAATTGTATTATGATTGAAAAGTAACTAGGTTGTGTCCCTTAGTTCGCTCTTACCATTGTCATGCTATTTCCATCAACTGTACGTACATTCCTTGATTCAAAGCCATCGCCTTTTTGAAACTCAACTAATTGACCGCTTTCAAGAGAATATGTTGTCTGATACAAATGAAATGCGATATAAGTTAGTAGAAGTAGCAGACAATTCATTGTAATTGCAAATGTTTACCTTGTGGCTTTTCTTTATTTCGGTAAGCGCTTAAATTATAGATAGGCCAAGGCTATGGGCTATACTATATAGACTTTATTTCGGTAAGCGCTTAAATTATAGATAGGCCAAGGCTATGGGCTATACTACTATAGAATAGACGTTGAAGTATTTCTGTGTTGCCTAACAGTAGAAAACATTAAGTAAGCGTTTTCTATCAATAAGTCATTTCAAAGAATCAGCATAATCTAACAATATACTCTAATTAGGCCTACAACATTTAATGTCTGAAACAGGCTGTTGACAATAAAAGTATAAATTTTTTGTTGCAATGACTTAGTTTAACAAATATTTTTGGAAACAATTCTACTTATTTAAATTTAAGATTATTGGGAAGATCAGCTAATTAAAAGATATAATATAAGCTTTTTTAAAGACTCAAAATGTGTTTACGCTTTCACTTTCATGAAACGGTAGCCTACTTACAACATAAAAAAATATTAATTTTCACTAATGGAAAGTAACTGCTTGTATTCACCTTGACCTTCCTACCGTCTAATGTAGTGACGTCTACCGGCTCCCCTTCAACGAAAACGTCTGTCTTTTCGCCTTCTTTGGTTAAAATACCAATGGACCACTTATTGCCATCTACAGATATCTTTTGTATCAGTTTAGCACCAGCCGTCAGCGCGGTTTGTGCCAACTTTCTCATTTCAGGACTAACACCTGGGAAAGAATTCGAATTTGTGCTGTTATGTCTGAGAGATTATAGACAGATAAATGTGTGATAGATTGATTAATAGAATGAATGATAAATGGATGGATAGATAAATGGATAGATAGATAAAGGGATAGAAAGATGGTTAGATGGATGGAGGGATAAATAGATGTAATATGTATAGTGGATAGATAGATGGATAAATAGATGTACAGATAGATAGATAGATGGATAGATACATTGGTGGATAGATAAATGGATGGGTAGAAAGAAAGACTTGTTGACTGATAACTTCATTGATGGATGGGTGAATGGAAGGAAGGATGAATAAATGGATGGTTAGTAGGATGGATAGACGGGCGGGTAGGTTGATGAATTGAAGAATTGATAGGTCTATTTATAAAAATATCTACTTGTAAAGAAAGAAGCAATCATGAAACAAATTATTTTACATTTTTCAAAACCCTAATATTGCCTCGCAATAGGTGTATCATGTGCTGACTTATTGAAGTTATTGCACACATTTCCAAGTAGTGAGTAGACAGTAGTAAGCAACAAACAGCTCATCCATCTTTACAGCAAAGAACAGTGCTTCAAATTTCAGATTAAGATAGGACACGTCAAGAGTCCTTTAATGGTAGGCCAACCTCAACAGAATAAATCCAACACATTCACCTAAATGCAGACATTATCCCAACACTACAAGAAAGAGTGATAACTTCCTTTTCGAATGTCCGAAACTAAACATTATGAGACATGCATTATTAGTTACATAACTAGTTATAACTAACATTGACTGCAAGAAAGTCAACACCAGAAATGCAAGAAAGGTCATAATCAACACTGACTGCAAGAAAGTCAACTAGAAATGCAAAAAAGGTAATAAATAACATTGACGGCAAGAAAGTCAAATAGAAATGCAAGAAAGGTCATAACTAACATTGACTGCAAGAAAGTCAGCTAGAAATGCAAGAAAGGTCATAACTAACATTGACTGCAAGAAAGTCAACTAGAAATGCAAGAAAGGTCATAACTAACATTGACTACAAGAAAGTCAACTAGAAATGCAAGAAAGGTCATAAACAACATTGACTGCAAGAAAGTCAACATTAGAAATGCAAGTAAGGTCATAACTAACATTGACTACAAGAAAGTCAACTAGAAATGCAAGAAAGGTCATAAATAACATTGACTGCAAGAAAGTCAACATTGGAAATGCAAGAAAGGTCATAACTAACATTGACTGCAAGAAAGTCAACTAGGAATGCAAGAAAGGTCATAAAAAACAAACATTGACTGCAAGAAAGTCAACATTAGAAATGCAAGAAAGGTCATAACTAACATTGACTGCTAGAAAGTCAGCTAGAAATGCAAGAAAGGTCATAACTAACATTGACTGCAAGAAAGTCAACTAGAAATGCAAGAAAGGTCATAAATAACATTGACTGCAAGAAAGTCAACATTAGAAATGCAAGAAAGGTCATAACTAACATTGACTGCTAGAAAGTCAGCTAGAAATGCAAGAAAGGTCATAAATAACATTGACTGCAAGAAAGTCAACTAGAAATGCAAGAAAGTTTCAGCAGCCGGACGAAATAATACCCTATATTATTTTAGGAAAAGTAGCATTCAAGACCAGAGCCAAACTGCCCATTGGACCGGTGAAGCAGCGTTCACCAGTTTCTGTGGCAAGAACATATTAGGCCGTTGTGTTGCCAGCTCAATTTACTTTTCCCTAATTACTTTGCCCCATGCGGTTAAGCGTGGGATGCAATAATCTGTGTTAAGAACATGGTTGTCAGATTCAAAGCCCGCGGACCACATTAGGGCCAGCGTACAATTATATCCGATTCACGAAAGAATTTATTGTTTAAAACGGTTTGATGTTCAACTGAGCAAAGAATGTTTACCCACTTCTTTGGCCTGGAACCTTTAGTGTATTTTGTTTTGGCCCCCTGTGCAATTATAATCTTAACCTCTATGTTACATGCTCCACTACTTTACAGATTATTGCGTCCTTTTGAGTCTGACTGCCCTGGTTTTAAAAGAAGTTTCTCTAGCACACACACACACGCACACACACTCACACACACACGCGCGCACACACACACACACACACACATTAGATAAGACTTAAAACTAGTTATGAATATTTGTTTCAATTATTGCTAAAAAATAATAAAGTTACATACCAACTGTTTCCATGTATTTATCAAACAAATCGTCACATGAAATTAATTCCCATTCACCACAGAACTGATCGCGAGCCATGATAGCTTGATACAATGATTGAACTGAAATGTAAAGAAAATATAACTCTGTTGCAGCTTGGCAGTTACTGTAGACTAAAGAATTATTTCATTTTGGATTAGACTCTTTGTTTACATTTCTTTCTTTTATACATATAAAAATTATTCCAAGAAAATAATAATGTATGTATCATTAAAGTGTAAACGAACGCCAACGTCTTTATAGTTTAAAAAATTAAAGATTAAAACATTCATTAAAAACTCATCCAATTATTATAATTAATATTTTTTTTTTTTTAAATTAAATTGTAGACATTGTGCTTAAAATCCTGTAGGCCTATTGAATAACACCTGCATTTTTTGGGCATGTAGTTAATGCTTAAAAATTGACGAATTATTTAAATTTAACTTTTTTAATTCCCTTCAATGAATCCTTATTTATATTTAAAAAATTAAATTAGTTTTGATATATAACAGGTATTATGGGCTTAGACCAGGCATTGTGGGCTTAGACCAGGCATTGTGGGCTTAGACCAGGCATTGTGGGCTTAGACCACTATTCTGAATCATATATTTTCGAAAAATACTTTCTTTACTTAGTAATAGAATAAACTATAAACCAGTAAACTTTCCTTCAATAAAAATGTGTTATCACGAAAAAAGAATAACAAACGAAAAGTTTTAGCAAATGTATCACGAAAACATAAAATATTGTAATGAATATAGGTGCAGGGTGCAGGATATATCATTTTCACATACATAGACCTACAACATCTAATGCAGACACAAATAACGAAATACAGACACAGACAATATCAAATACAGGCAAAACAAAATAACGACTAAGAAGTTACGAAATACATAATTAAATAAATACGAAATACAGTCGCGGGCAATTAAAAAACACTGACACATACAATATAAAATACAGACACGGGCAATGTAAAAAACAGACAATATAATGTAATACAGAGACGGACAATAAAAAAAACCTGAAAATATCAAATATAGAAGCAGATAATGTGAAGTACTTACGTCTGTAAACTAGTGTAAACCCTTTCCTGCAAAAAACAAAAATATATTTAACTAGCCAGTAGGTGAGGTGGACATGTGTTCGAGTAATAATTGAATTGACAAAATTTTTATCTAATGAGGACTAGGGTCACTAAGATAATGTTTACACACACACACATTCACACATATACATACATATACCCCCCCCCCCCACACACACACAAACACAGGTCTCGGTGGATACACTATCTGAGTTGAGGAGGTTAACTGGTCAAGTTGTAGAACTCTAAAGTTCTAATGTAAAGGAGTGAACTTTTCTATTCAACTTATTTTATCATTGGCATATTACTTTCTTCGAATGAACGTGTCGGCAGACTGAGGAATACTTACAGAGAAATACAGTCAGGTAAAAACAGACAGAAAAATAGGCTACAGAAAAATACAGACAGAGAAAGACAGACATAAAAATATAGATAAATATAGAAAGAAAAATACAAACAGAGAAAGACAGACAAGGATAATTAGTAAACATAAAGAAAGAACAGGAAATAGGTGATAGCCTATATATTATATCACGTTAGAGCCTTAAAGAAAGAGAAAAGGAAAGCTCAACAGAACACAAGAGATTATGAAAAAGATACACTGAGAAAGAGAAGTAGTTATGTTTACTACAGTGGTTATACAACACCTTCTGTATGATTCATTTTAGGCCGATTGATTGCACTCAATATATTTTCTTGTAGTTGTGTGACTATTGGTCTTAATATTATGTTTTATGGTGTAATAGTCACAGGGAGTGTTACTTTAAATGCTACGAGTGTGTGTGTGTGTGTAAATGTTTATGAATGAATAACACCGTGTTTATTAATATGCCTGAATATGTGTACTCCACCCTCAACACGCGGCACAATAGCAAATGTTGTTTTATAACGAGTTGTATCCACTATTAAAAAATGTGTGTCTTGAGGAGTAAATGACTTTGTTTCGGAACTTAACACTTGTCTTTCTGTGTGTGTGTGTAGTCTCGCACGCATGCTTCTACCAACACACGTCTATAAACGCGTAGAAGCATAATTAAAAAGCAAGAAACAATGATTAGAATTTTTAATAAATTCGTTTAACCAAATCTACATAATAATATATTCCCTGCTCTCTATTATAGGACTACTAGATTAGGTCTAATCAACCTGAATCAGTACCTATATATTGAATCAATATGTTAAAAAAAGATAATTGAACGGGCGTTAGACCATGTGAGAAAAATCAAATCATAAAATAGTCAGAAAAAGTTACATGACATGAAAATTCGATGGTTACTAACGGCTACTGGTTCTTCATTACTCACCCAGCCCAGCGCCGCACTAACAGCTTCTTGCTAGGCAGGCCCTGGCAGGCTATTGTCATGTTTTACTATCTTGGGAGGAAGTAGATTAGCGTTGTTTGATGTCCCTTCCTCCCCCACCACCAATTTCCAATTTTTGTTTCAATGAAAGGCTATCATTTACTGAAAAGATCCTTAGAGGATCATCGATTTAGGTTATGATTAGTTTTGTCTCTGAAATTTGAGTTATGCGCCAGTTTTCGGTTTTATGTGATATTCGTAACTCATCTGCTTAGTATCTTACATTATTTGTAAGGCTGTTTATTTACGTAAAATAGGACGATCAGATCACATATCAATATATGATTCTCTTTTTCGTTCTTGTCGGCTGTAAATTCCCCCTCCCTCAAAGTTTATTTTTAGCTTTCTAGACATGTCTGGGACAATATACATGTAAACCAATGAAAACAGTCAAAGCACTGAACCACGTGACATATTGTGTTTACTTTCACCTTTTGTGCATAGTTCTTCCCAGGGGTTAATTAACTCATCGTTCAGTACAATGGCAGCAGACATACTTGGAGTATTAGTGTTGTACATCTGATTCAAATTCACCACTGCCACAATCACACCAGTAGCCTGACACGTGAAAAGGTCAGGCCGGTGCGAACGTCATCATTCATTTATCTAGAGTCCATGGGAAAGATCTGGAATTCACCACCAACCTACATCACGTGACGTCTCGATTGAAGTTGAGAAGAAATGAAACGTAAACAGGTTTCTCAAATACAATTTTTATTCTAAGTCCTAAAAGCGGAAGTTAAAATTGTGCGTTCAACTTATTCGGTTTGAACTCAGTTTGAAGTAAACCTGTGGGTGTAGACTAGTTTAAATTAGCTTCATATATTTGTTCCTCCGAAATGGGTCCAAATCCTTGTTTTATTTTTAGCTCCTAGCAGTTTCTATTTTGATATGTTATCAAATAACTTTTTGGTATAAATAATTGTATAGAAATATTATTATTATCTTATCTTATATATCACAGACGCTCCTTCTATAAAGAAGGTTATTGCTGTTTCTTTCCGTAGTCTAAGTGCAGTCTTTCATTTTTATTAGTGTTTTGAATGATGTTAAATTACTGGTTTTCCTGGTTTATTCAGGCAACCCATTCCATGCCCAGATCCCACCCGGGAAGAAAGAGTATTTTGTAAGCATCTGTTCTCGCATATGGGACAATGAAAGTGTTTTTGTCTTTATGTTAATCTGCGTATTGCAACAGGTTGTAAGCTTAATTCTAAACCTGAGTTTAATGTCTTATGCATTATTACTACTTTACTCTTTGCCCTTCTGTCCTCTAGTGTTACTAGGTTTATTGATTTAACTAAAGTGTTACTCTTTGTTAGTTGGGAATATTCACTAGTTATGAGCCTTGCAGCTCTTTTTTTTTAATTTGTTATAATTTGTAATGTTTTCTTTAGTTGATGGGTCCCATACAGATGATCCATATTCTAGTATGCCTATAGGTCTAACTAATGTGAGATTTTAGTTTTATATTCTAATTACATTTGTAAAAGTTCCTTTTTATGAAACGTAATGTTTTGTTTGATTTTTAAATTATTTCATTCATATGAGGGTTCCAAGATAATTTATCATTTATTATTACTTCTAAGTAGTTTGCATTGTTAGTTTGGGTTAGGTCTTTACCATGAATGAAGTAGTTTGTAAATATTTGTATTTTTTTCTTGGATACTTTAAGGCTATTGTAGCTAGAAACCCAAGGAAATAAATATGCTTACGACAAATCATGGAGCTAAGTAGTTTAACCTACTATCGTTTCTGTGGGTAAAGTTAAGGCGGCTGTGCTTAGTGCTGGCCACACAATCATATAGTAAGCCGTGGCCAGAGAAACCGATTAACGCTGCTTAACCGGCCCTATGGATCAATTTGGTACGAGAGATACTTTTTTTTAGACCTACTTACTATCGTTTCTAACCCTTTATCAAAATCAAGACGTAAGGCGCAATAAACTTCTGTGCAGTTAAATTTTAGCCTCTGTAACATAATGATAAGATAACAAAATGTATAACCTAATACACAAACTGAATAAGATAGTATCAACGTGACCAGACATAACATAAGACATTAATTATATGCAAAAAAAAAGGTTGGGAAAATGGAAATAAACTTACATGTATTCAGTATAGTTGTAACACTGACCTATACAAAGTTCTGGTGACATTTAATGAGATGTGCTGAGTTATTACTTATAAAGGTCAGTGTTATTTATTGCAAAGCCAGTATTTAAAACAACAACACTTAATTAAAAAAGCACCGTGACAAGTGTCGCGCGATAACGCAACAGTAGGCAATGGTGCCCCAACAACTCACATTAGGGTGATGGGATAGGTCCGCCGATAGGTAAAGACGAAGAAGTAAATTTAGCCTACATTATAATGTTTAATCTAGACCAGAAATGAAGTTTTATCATAGACTGTAATATAGGCCTACATGGACCGCTTGCTTTAGTATTTCTGCTATATGATGACTTGAAACACTGATTTTCGGAATCCCCGATTCTAAATAAAGTAATTGCTTTACATGAAAAAAAAGTTATTGATATACAAGTTCCCTTTTATTTAATCGTAATGATTTTCTCAATGAAAAATTAAAATCGAAAGTTGTACACAGCAAAAACATTTATAGATCAGTGTTGTGTGCGCACGGAAAAAGAACATAAGCTCTAAAAATAGAGCAGGCGGTCCATCTTATTATAGTCAATGATAATAGGATTAAAGTAAAAAAAAATGCGATTTAATAAAACGGAACTTGTATGACAATTACTTTATTTAGAATCGGGAATTGCAAAAATAGAAGATAATAGCATAAAAAACTAAAGCAAGCGGTCCATGTATATTATAGTCTATGGTTTTATGTAGTACACCAGTGAGAGCTAGAGCGCCTTTGGTAACTTAGCTTGGGTAACTACGATATAAATATATTATGTAAGCTATGTGGTTGTTGTTGACAACTTGAACACAAAAAAATATGCTAAAAAGCTTAGACCTTTTGTTAAGATACATAAATAAACAGCAGCAACATCAAACTAAACCAATAAAATACGAGTTGCAGAATCGATACATGAAATAATTCTTGTACGCACACACGCACACACACACACGCACAAATAATAATAAATGTGCATAATAAATTAGAGAAAAATGTACTGAATACATTATTACTAACTGTATGCTGGTGGTTGTGTACGGGAGGGGAGCAACCAGATGTTGTTTGGCAGTCGATCTAGAGTATTCTAGAGTTATCCCTGTTTACACAGTGAAGCTGTGTTAGGCCCGAGATCACGTTTAAAACTAAGCGAAAGACAATGAAATAATAGCAGTGTAAACACGTACAATAAATAAACGTATTCTTAATGCTAAAGATACAATGTCATACGGTGTACACTGAGGGCACAATAGTCTAGCCACTGCGTGCTCGGATCTCATATATAGGTATTCAAACATCTAAAACAGAGTTTTTCAAAAAGCTGGGCCGAGAGCTAGTAACGTGCCACAAAATAGAAATGTCTGTTGTTTCAAAAAGAAATGTCCAAATCAAAATATAGATAACCCAATTGTAATGTACCATTGTGATGTGCAAGTGATACCATTGTGATGTGCAAGTGATACCATTGTGATGTGCAAGCCATACCATTATGATGTGCAAGCCATACCATTGTAATGTGCAAGCCATATCATTGTAATATGCAAGGGATAACATTGTAATGTGCAAGTGATACCATTGTAATGTGCAAGCCATATCATTGTGATGTGCAAGCCATACCATTGTAATGTGCAAGTGAAATCATTGTAATGTGCAAGCCATACCATTATGATGTGCAAGTGATACCATTATGATGTGCAATCCATACCATTGTAATGTGCAAGCCATACCATTATGATGTGCAAGCCATACCATTATGATGTGCAAGCCATACCATTGTAATGTGCAAGTGATACCATTGTAATGTGCAAGCCATACCATTATGATGTGCAAGCCATACCATTGTAATGTGCAAGTGATACCATTGTAATGTGCAAGCCATACCATTATGATGTGCAAGTGATACCATTGTGATGTGCAAGCCATACCATTGTGATGTGCAAGCCATACCATTATGATGTGCAAGCCATACCATTGTAATGTGCAAGCCATACCATTATGATGTGCAAGCCATACCATTGTAATGTGCAAGCCATATCATTGTGATGTGCAAACCATACCATTGTGATGTGCAAGTGATACCATTGTAATGTGCAAGTGATACCATTGTAATGTGCAAGCCATATCATTGTGATGTGCAAGCCATACCATTGTAATGTGCAAGCCATATCATTGTGATGTGCAAGCCATACCATTGTAATGTGCAAGTGATACCATTGTAATGTGCAAGCCATATCATTGTGATGTGCAAGCCATACCATTGTAATGTGCAAGTGATACCATTGTAATGTGCAAGCCATACCATTATGATGTGCAAGCCATACCATTGTAATGTGCAAGTGATACCATTGTAATGTGCAAGCCATACCATTATGATGTGCAAGCCATACCATTGTAATGTGCAAGCCATATCATTGTGATGTGCAAACCATAACATTGTGATGTGCAAGCCATCCCATTGTAATGTGCAAGTTATACCATGATAATGTGCAATCCATACCATTATGATGTGCAAGCCATACCATTGTTATGTGCAAGCCATACCATTGTAATGTGCAAGCCACATCATTGTGATGTGCAAACCATTTCATTGATTTCAGCGTTAACCTTCGAGACTACGCCATTGTGTTGACATATATGTGGAAATTCATTGATGTTAAAAATATATTTCTTATTTTCAACAGGCTAGTTAAGACGAAAAAATTATTAAAGGTTCACCAAATAGAAGTATAAAATAACTGACTCATGAAAAAGCTAAAGTTTAACAAAAAAAGCTGATCTAGCAAATAATTTGCCAATGAAAAAAAAAAAAAAACTATTGTTGAAAACAAAAGATTCGATCAAGACAAAAATACTTGATTTCCTGAGTAATGCTTTAACAAAGAAAAAAAGCCAGATGCCAACATTATGAAGGTTTTCTTAATGTGATCATAGCTGCTATCAATAAGTTGACTCGATTGAGTAGGCCTAAATAGCAAAGGAAAACACGACATTCCCCTCTTTATGACTAATTCTTTAATGAAACTTTTCTCTCTATAGCACACGTTACTATTTGTGAAAGCCTAAACGTCTGAGAGTAAAATCTTGGCCTCGGCCTCAACCAATTAAATGTGTCATTAATTTCAATTTGTTTCTCAATTAAAGAATAGGCCTAATATTTAGACACTTGTTACTTGTTTCTGTTTGTTCTCGTTTGACAAGCATCAAACTCTCTGTGTGTCCAGATACAGCACACACTCATCTTTATGTAATAAAATAACTGGTTTCGTATTTCGTATTTTAAACTTTTAAAATTATTTCCTTTTAGGGCTGGATGTGTATTACGTTTTTCTACTTGACTTATAAAATACAATAATCTTCTTATGGACTGAGCGTTATATTCAACTACACAAAATTTGGTTGAGAAATCTCTGTATGAATACTTGTTATAAAGTTAAAAATCAACTAAATTAGATGATACGTGTCTCGTAAGGCTTGGGTGAAGATTATAACTAAACCATATATATATATAAATCTATTTAAAATCATTTCAGAGTTTAGGCCTACAACTAAAAGGCCTCACTACATCTAAATACGGCTTTGACAATAGTCATCCTTTTATACACAGCATAGTGTTTTTTAAGTTTTAGATTTAAAAGCGTTTTTAGGCATAGATTATAATTATAATATTAAAACCTTCTTCTTCGTATCTGAACAGTTATACTATTTATAACAGTATACATATTGTACGTAGGCTAGGGGTGAAGCACGCTAAAGTAATTGCTTCAATCAGGCAAACCCCCATCTTAACTTAATTATCTGGCTACCCTTGTTCTTATCTTGTCGATAAGATGCGATGGATCGAATGTAGGTCAAATTAAACAAGGGAAGACTACCGCCATACTAAGAGCATGTTTATATTGGCATATTCTGGGTTTACATTTCTTTTTTCAAAAAATTCTACGATAAACAAAGGTTAGCCCATAGCTATAGGCATTGTAGTTAGGCCCTACTTAAGTGATGTAGGCGAAATAGCTATTTAACTATATGTAAGAAAAAAAAGAAAAGTGTATTATATTTTGAGAGATTTAGAGTGTGAATGATTATAAAAAGTTTTAAGAGACAAAATTTATATAGGCTTACATTTACCCAAAAAAGTTTAGTTAGATTTTAATCAAACCTGCATACACCTCTAGCTTTACATTTACCACAAGCACATTTTTTTTAGATGGATGACGGTTGGCCGAGCGGCAGCGCGATCGATTGGCTTCCCAGCGGGTACACCACGTCGTATCGACGGGGGGAAAACATGGTTTCCACATTTACCGAAGGTCCTGGGTTCGAATCCAGAAGAAGGAAGGCTAGTATTTGTTCCCAGGAGGGTATCCTAGCTTTGATGGGTACCTGAAATGAATCAGGGCAAAGCAAAGTTGGGGCAAAGGCGGCTGGGCATTGTGCCGGCCACACGATCCCCTAGTATGCCATGGCCACAGCAACGTGCCAACACTGCTTCGCCGATCATATGGATCAAATTAGTCCAATGGGATTACTTTACTGCTTGCCAAACAAAACATAAAAATACATTGGTCCTGACTCTTCGACTAAAATTGTTGTTTTTTATAAGTAAACATTCAAATATTAATATCTGGCAGGTGGGCAAATTACAATTTAAACAAAACACGAATGCGGCATCTTATATATAGAGCATAGACACGCTAAAACTAAAACAAGAATAATAACACTGATTCAAACTCACAAAATGTTTATACTGATTTCCCTGTTACTTAATTCCTTAACTTCTTGAATATATTTTGTACGATTTATTTCTGAGCAAACTCTCTTTTTTTGTTTTCATGATAGGCCTACATTCACGACTGAATTTCTTCTTGTTAAACTTAATCTATTTTTCAATGTGCCAGGGAGATGGAACTCATTAGTAAGCGAGGTAAAAATCATAAAACCATATTTTAAAATTTCCAATTTATTTGCTAGAAGTATTGTTTCAGTTTGCTGAGAAGTGTCCTGCATTCCCTCAACTAACGAATGTTGCATATTAAAATCAGTCTGCCAACCTGGGCAGGAGGGATACATTTGGCCAGGTACGATATGCCCGCTAGGTGAAAGGAAAATGTCGCGATTTCCAACAGGCAACATGATCAAAGATTGAACAGTCAAGGAACATCACAGGGAATCCCCGCAGAGTTGTATTAGTTCAATACAGTAGCGTCCCTTGCCTATTTAGTTTATTTATAGTTCCACTATCAAGATCCAAGTTGATAACAAGTAAAGGAAGAAACAAAAACAAGTAAGAAATGTACACACTTAATAAATGAAACAAAAACAATGATATAAATCTGGATTAGAAAAGACTAAACATTAGGACTATATTATACATTGAACTCGTTGAGGAAATTAAACTGTAACTAGCTCTAGACTCTTGATCTAGTTGGCATTTAAATTTACTTATTGTTTTGAGATAACTTATCGTAAGTTTTTGTGTGTATGTAGTATGTATGTATGTGCGTGTCCTGCAGTGACAACCACAGTTTTAGAAACCATAATATAAAAAAAAAGAGTTAATTAAGTAACATTCTAACAGTTGCATGCATTTTCTAACAGAGGTACCGAAAATATCCATATTTTTAGGCCCGAAATCTTTTGTACATAAAATAAAAAAAATCGATTTGTAGACAAACATTTTGGGATCACCTTATAGATCATAGCACAGAAACGAAATTACTTGGTTTTGCTACAACAAGAAGAATCATAGAGGTTTAAATATGTTTAAAATAAATGTTAGTGTAAAAACGGACATTGTTATTTTATTATTGTTACAAATGTTGCATATTATGTACAGCTTTAAAAAAGATTATAATTATGTAGATGAGTTCATTTAATATTATAAAGAAAGTGTATACAACGCATACTTCTCAACAATACTATATCAGTTGTGGTATTGTTGTATTAAAAGGCAATATTGAAAAAAATATATCTGACACGATATATCATTATTTTAACCACAATCAAATTAAAACATTAATTTCATAAACTATACGTTTCGTGATGAATGCTTAAAAATAAGTAATAATAACACCATAATAGTTATTGTAAATTAAATATAACCTATTTATAATGAGAAAATATTAAAACTTACGTGAAAATATCTTTCCCCAAAAGCTAAAGATCTTCAAGCGAGGCGAGCTGGTGGCGAGGTTTTAAACATCATCGCGCTAGGATGAGTTGATGGTAGTTGGCTGGTGAGTTGGCTGGTGAGCACTTGAAAGTGAGCTAGTGGGTGGCAGATCACTTGTTCCCTACTGATCGACGGTGTAGTACAAAGTGCATTGACACATCAAGTAAACAATTAAAGATGTACGATATTATGGATGATACACAGTTTTTTTTGACAATGTTAGCACATTTATTTATGTAACATTGTGCAAGAACTGTCAATGATTCACTGATTAATAATGTTTACAAGTAAGATTTGTTAAGGGATGACTGATTCATAAAGTATACGTGTGGGACTTGTTAATTAGTCGATGATTAATGATAATCGCGTACAAGATTTGTCAACGATTAATGAGCTATACTATACGTGTAATATTGGTCATGACATGGACTCGAGCTATACAAGTTTAATGAGAAAGAGAAAAAATTAGAATATATTTTATGAAATGTATCTTACAACTTACAATATATAAACTCACCTTGACTAAAGTTTGTGGTAAATGTTCATCAAATCTTCATAAATTGTGTGTAAATATGAAAAGATAATGTTATTTAATAATATGGTATGGAAGTCGTTCACAAGTGAAATCATGCCAATTTCATACCTTCACTCCCTGTAAGAGTTAGTTTAAAAAAATGCCCCCCCTTCCCCCAACACACCCAAATCTTATAATGCACATGATATAATATTGACATGATAAAGAACTGTTGATAAATACATTTTCATCTAACCACCGTCATTCAACTAGATTATCAAATTATCAACAAAACAAAAAACTTCGTAATATTGATTGCATGAAGTCACAATTTTTCAAGCCCTATTATCAAGCCTTTATGTTTGTTATATTTTTACACAGTCATAACAATGAACTGTATTGGAGGCATGCACAGTTTAAAGCCTGGAAGTGCTAAGTCTCGTTTATAAGCAAAATGAACTTTAAAAAAAAAATAAAACGAAGTTGATGACAAATTGTAAAGGACACAATGAAGAGACACGAGGAACATTTGAGTGGGAGGAAACATGAGAAATATTGAATTGGCAAAAAGAACACGAGAGAGAATGAAATAGGAGGAGAGTGTAACATAAACAATAAGGAGAGAGAGGAGGAAATGAGAAATATTGAATTGGGGGGGGGGGAACACGAGAGAAAAATACAAAATATGAAATTCGAATTGCTTGGACAGATTATTCTTAGCCTATATACATTTTATTACATTCATAGGCTTATTGATAATTGAATAAAGCTACTTTACCTTATCTTCGGAACAATAATTATATATTTAAAAAAATATAAAGATAGTAAAAGGACTTGGAATAATTTAAGCCAAAGTGGCAATCTAAAATAAATAAATAAATTAATTAACAACAACAATATAGACTATAGACAATGGAAAGCATTTTTGTTGCAGATTGTTTTATTGAATTTTGTTCTTCTTTTTCGTTTTCTTTGCTTGATAAACGTTGTGTCATTTTTTAAACAACGATGTTTCTTATGTCTGAACTTCTGATGTTACAATTTCTCCAGTAAACTTTACCAACTATGTTTTTTAATTGACTTTCTGCAGTCAGAGTCAGCTATGACAGATATAGAGCATTTTTGGAGGTGATCTGTGTCATTCAGCTGTTATCTGTTTTTTAAGATAGGCCTATATTACATTCAGCAGTGCGCTATGTCAGACACATGGCATTCAGCGGTCAACTGCGTTAGACAGGTGACATTTAGTGGTCAAATGTATCAGACAGATAGCATTCAACGGTCAACTGTGTCGGACAGATAGCATTCCACGGTCAACTGTGTCAGACATAACATTCAGTGGTCAACTGCATCAAACAGATGGCATTCAGCGGTCAAGTGCGTCAGACACAAAGTATTCAGTGGTCAACTGTGTCAGACAGATGGCATTCGGGCAGTCAACTGTGTCAGACAGATAGCATTCAGTGGTCAACTGTGTCAGACAGATGGCATTCAGCGGTAAACTGCATCAAACAGATGGCATTCAGCGGTCAACTGTGTCAGACAGATGGCATTCGGGCAGTCAACTGTGTCAGACAGATGTTAATTGCCAGTCAACAATGTCAGACAGGTGGCGCTCTCCATCATCTGTGTCGGACAGATGGCATTCAGCCGTCAACTGTGTCAGGCAGATGCCAATTGGCAGTCAACAATGTCAGTCAGGTGGCAATCTCCATCAACTGTGTTAGACAAATGACATTCAGCCGTCAACTATGTCAAAAAGTTGAAATCAAGCAATCAGCTTCAAAATGTTGGAAACAGCCTAAAGTCGTACGGTTTCTTGGCGTTCACTCTTTGTGTGTTCGATGTAGACTCGTAAGGTTCGTTCATTGGAAGCTGAAGTATCCTATAGGTGTTGTCCACCCAAGGGTCAGTTGATAAAGTAGATAGGACACTGTGACATGGGCAAGTGTTGACACCTGAGTGTGGCATAGATAAAATACTGCATAAGCAACTGTTACTTACTACAATACTTATATAATAAATGTTATAGTTTTTTTTAGTAAGATTTGGTTTACTATGTAAAGGTAATGTAAGTTGAGAATTTGTTTTATTTAATATATAAATTTAATGAAATTATTTATAATATAAGCTTAAAGGTTGTGAAAACTGAGAATCATTTCGGTAAATGCTATTAATAACATGGTATTACTTTACTTGGATTGGATAAGTATGGTCCTGAATAGTTATTGATTATTAAAAAAACCATAGAACTAAGTTTACCAGATACAAGTTCTCTATAGTTATACACTGCTCTTCTGTTAGGTTCAGCCATTGATCTTTCTAAATGTTGAGATAAATATTTGATCTTTTCTTGAGCATTGATTGCCTCTAGTCCATTGGTTACACCGAAATTCTGGAAATTGACGTTTAGAGTTTGCCAGAACAAAGTAAACTATAGGATGTCTTATATGGTTCGATATTCATAAAACGAAGTAAACGATAGGCTGTCTTATACGGTTGGATTTATATGAGACATTGTAGGTAAGTGAAGTTATAAGTGAAATAGAAAAAAAAAACGATCCTAATAAAAGCACTAAAATTTACGATTCTGAAAAAAATGAATTCAATTGATATTAAAGAATAGTTTTTTTGGTTTATGACAAAAGTAGTTAAATATTTAATTGAAAGTTGGTATGACAATAACTAAAATCCATATTATGAAACCCCCATCATACACGTCCAACAGAAAAAAAGATAAGCAGAAAAGATAACGGATTTTATAAACAGCTTTCATTCGTTTTGACATGGCGGCGCATTTTGTTTATCACTCCTAGCATGGTTTCACATTTTTTGTTTGCTAAAATTGTCTCTAACATTAAACAAAAAAAAAGCTTAATATTTAACATTGTGAGCCACTTGATAATTAGTGTTATACTTTAAATATTTAACATTGTAAGCCAATTGATTAATAGTGTCATACTTCAAATATTTAACATTGTGAGCCACTTGATAATTAGTGTTATACTTTAAATATTTAACATTGTAAGCCATTTGATAATTAGTGTTATACTTCAAATATTTAACATTGTAAGCCACTTGATAATTAGTGTTATACTTTAAATATTTAACATTGTAAGCCACTTGATAAGTAGTGATATACTTCAAGTATTTAACATTATAAGCTACTTGATAAATAGTGATATATTTCAAATATTTAACATTGTGAGCCACTTGATAAAAAGTGTTATACTTCAAATATTTAACATTGTAAGCAACTTGATAAATAGTGATATACTTCAAATATTTAACATTGTAAGCCACTTGATAAATAGTGTTATACTTCAAATATTTAACATTGTAAGCCACTTGATAAATAGCGATATACTTCAAATCGATAATTTGATTTAATAGAAGAAATTTCATTAAATGTGAAGACACAATTGCCTCCTTGTTGTCCATTTTTGTTCACCGCGCATTTGTTTGACTTACATCTTACACACTTACACAAAATCTAAAATTATGAACTTTTATCCTCGTTTATATTGTTAAAATTAGAACGCGTTTGCATCGAACTACAATTTGTAAACTGCAAAACATTGCATGAGTCATACAATAAAAAAAAGTTTTTTTATCCAACATATTCGAATGTTGGGCAGATTAAGTAAATATTGCACATGTAAAACTTCATACGGTCTCCATTTCAAATAGTTTACTTTTTTTTAATTGTTAATTTTTTACAAAAAATTCTGTTTTTATAAAATTAATTAAAATAAAACAGCTTTGCAGATTACCGGTACTTAAAGATAACTTGATGATTTCGTCATTAAACTGATAAAAGCAGTTTCTGATTTCTACAACATTGAAAGTTCGAATCTTATCTTAAATTTTATAGATAACTGCACACGCTAGTGCAACGGAAAATGAATATTGTTTCGATCAGATTTCAAAAGTCCATAAGTCCATCGTTCAACTTTTGACAACGAGACACTTTATAAAGACAAAAAATTAATTTTGCTTAAATTAACTATCGGCTATGTCTGTGTGTTTTATCTCTTCGTTAAATGATCATTTATTATGTATTTTATTTATTTCTATGTTTGAAAAATCTGGTCGAAAATTATTATTAATAGTTGGACAAGGATGTAGCCTGATGTTGTCACCTACAGCTATTAGAAATTAATGTAATTGTCCCATACATCTTTTAGACAATTATCTAATTTTGTAATCTGTAACTGATGCTGACATAAGAAACCAGGTTTGGTCAATTCATCCAAGAGACAAATGTAACAATAAGCTAACAATAAGTTCATTAGTTACTTGTAATTTGACGGCATCTGACTTCAAAAGTTGTTGTCCATTAAATCTACATCGACTGAGTGTCATGGCCGACTCTGGCAAATCGTTGTTTATTGCCCACTCTACAACCTGCAATACAATCAAATACATCTTACACAGACTCTGGCAAATCATTGTTGATTGCCCACTCTACAACCTGCAATACAATCAAATACATCTCACATAGACTCTGGCAAATCGTTGTTTATTGCCCACTCTACAACCTGCAATACAATCAAATACATCTCACATAGACTCTGGCAAATCGTTGTTTATTGCCCACTCTACAACCTGCAATACAATCAAATACATCTCACATAGACTCTGGCAAATCGTTGTTTATTGCCCACTCTACAACCTGCAATACAATCAAATTTTAATACATCTCACACAGACACTGGCAATTTGTTGCAGGCTATATTGCCCACTAGACAACCTGCAATACAGTCAAATATATCTGCAATCAGTTTCTACGTTTACCACTATTGTCTTGTTGTCTACAAAATATCTTGTATCTTCTCTTGCGGTTCTTTTAACCCCAACGGGGATTCTTTTGTCTTTCTGGCCAGCTGCTGCATGCCTTTCCTCATTAAAAATACACATTTCTATTTAGCCTCTTTTCTTAGTTCTGCGATGCTTCACGTGCTATATGATATCCTTCCTTGTATCTTTTTTGTGCCTTAACACTTTGTGCTTTAATCATGAGAGCCAGTCAATACTTTACAATACACATAATGAGATCCCAATAAATATATAAACAAATAATATATTTAATAAATTCATACAAAATTGAAATGTATATATCTCATGTATAGTAATGTCAATACTATTAAGATCGAAAAATCTGTGAAAACTACAAAAGAGAATTTCTTAAAGCTTTTAAATTCCCGGTTTTGGAAACAAAGAGGGGAGGTCTGGGCGCATGTCTCACTTTTTCCCCCACCCGTGGCTACGCCCTAACCCTAACCCTAACACTGTGTGTACTTTACTTACTTGATTATTATCCCAGAACGATCCTTGACTGACATGATATTGTGTTTCTTTCTGTGCATAGTCGCAGGGAACCTCGCGGAATAGTACCGGCGGGTAAGCACTACTCCAGTTGACCAGTTCATCTCTGTTCCGGGCAGATTGCTTCACATGTACAGATTCATCCAGAGTCAAAGGATCTGGAATTGAAGGATCAGTCGCTCTGTGGGGCATTTTGGGGCTTTAAGGCTCTATCTTTGTTTCTTTTATCTCTGTTTCTTCGGAGTTAAAACACAAAATATCAAACATCATGACGTCACGGTAACTGTTTACAGAACATTATAGAAAACAAAAGTAAAGACGAACATAGAGAATATATACACTTCAAACATAGCGAAGACATACAATTCAAACATAGAGAATATATACTCTTCAAACATAGAGAAGACATACAATTCAAACATAGAGAATATATACACTTCAAACATAGAGAAGACATACAATTCAAACATAGAGAATATATACACTTCAAACATAGAGAAGACATACAATTCAAACATAGAGAATAGATACAATTCAAACATAGAGAAGACATACAATTCAAACATAGAGAATATATACACTTCAAACATAGAGAAGACATACAATTCAAACATAGAGAATATATACACTTCAAACATAGAGAAGACAACCAATACAAACATAAAGAATATATACACTTCAAACATAGAGAAGACATACAATTCAAACATAGAGAATATATACACTTCAAACATAGAGAAGACATACAATTCAAACATAGAGCATATATACACTTCAAACATAGAGAAGACATACAATTCAAACATAGAGAATATATACACTTCAAACATAGAGAAGACATACAATTCAAACATAGAGAATATATACACTTCAAACATAGAGAAGACATACAGTTCAAACATACAGAATATATACACTTCAAACATAGAGAAGACAAACAATTCAAACATAGAGAATATATACACTTCAAACATAGAGAAGACATACAATTCAAACATAGAGAATATATACACTTCAAACATAGAGAAGACATACAGTTCAAACATACAGAATATATACACTTCAAACATAGAGAAGACAAACAATTCAAACACAGGCAAGGCATACAATTCAAACATAGACAAGACATATAATTTAAACATAGAGAAGACACATCCGAGCATTAAATAGATTGTAGGCTATGAATTAGTCAAGAAAAGCAACAATTATTGAAACTAACATATGATAGAATGAATAAAATAATAGTATTCACCATGACAAGAATAAATAAAAGAAAATTATAAGATACGAAATTTTGCATTGTGTAATTCTTAAACGCCTGCGTGTCGATATTTAAACAAAACACATTCTCATCAAATTGTCATTACTTACAATTTTTTTGTTGTTTAAGTATTTTTATTTTTTAAATTTTAAATTGACTTTTGATGTTCTTGGTGTCAATTTGATTAGTTTACTGGAGTGTATGTGTTAAATTTTAGTGCATTTCCGGTTCTATCTGTTTAGGTGCAACTCGTAAGACATTACTATTAATAGAACATAGAGAAATGTGCACACCCGACGATAGCATCCCTCTTTTTTTCTCTATGTGTTCACTCTCTCTCTCTCTATGTCTTCACTCTCTCTCTCTCTCTCAATTCCTCGTTCCCTCACTCTCCCTCTCGCGATCGCTCTTTTTCTCCCTCTTTATTTATCTTATGCCATTTATTTGTTTTTGTTCATTTCTGTATGTCACTTCATCAATGGACAAGTATTAACGTGTATGCATGCATAAAAGGTCACATGCAATAACATTTCCGTTCTTATTGGATCATTTTCTTCGAAACAATGTCTGTGTGCTACTTTACTGGTTGTACTCAAATTTGTTGGGGATTAAAATTTATTTCATTTCCAAAAGATGTTTACAAAATAAAAAAATGTATTGTGGAAGTCAGACGTGAAAAATCACCTTTTTAAAATATCAAACTTATTGCTTAATGCAAAAGATTTGAAAAGAATTATTGTTATTCGTTTTTTATGAATTTACGCATTTTGTTTTTCAATAACCAAGAAAACGCAACTCTTAACTCATTTATTTTGTAAACAAATAAACAATTTACCTCACGCGACTGACACTTGAGTATTAATTATCGCCTACTCACTTTTGATGTTAAAAACGGATTCCTCATAACTAATATTGTAACCTTTGTATAATTCTAAAAGACTAGAACTGGCCGTCGAGGTTGAAATCAATTGTCAAACACCAGCAAAAGCATGCGTTTTTTGTTTATTAGTTTAACAATAGAACAGGAAGTTCACGAACATTACAGTTTAAAAGGTCACACCTAATTAAGACTCCTCCATAGCGTCTTTTGTTTTACTTTTTTTCTTCATTCTCTAACCTACAGTCTCTAACCCACATTCTCTAATCCACAGTCTCTAGCCCACATTCTCTAACCTACAGTCTCTAATCTACAGTCTCTAATCTACAGTCTCTAATCTACAGTCTCTAATCTACAGTCTCTAATCTACAGTCTCTAATCTACAGTCTCTAACCTACAGTCTCTAATCTACAGTCTCTAACCCACAGTCTCTAATCTACAGTCTCTAACCTACAGTCTCTAATCTACAGTCTCTAACCTACAGTCTCTAATCTACAGTCTCTAACCTACAGTCTCTAATCTACAGTCTCTAACCTACAGTCTCTAATCTACAGTCTCTAACCTACAGTCTCTAATCTACAGTCTCTAACCTACAGTCTCTAATCTACAGTCTCTAACCTACAGTCTCTAATCTACAGTCTCTAACCTACAGTCTCTAATCTACAGTCTCTAACCTACAGTCTCTAATCTACAGTCTCTAACCTACAGTCTCTAATCTACAGTCTCTAATCTACAGTCTCTAATCTACAGTCTCTAACCTACAGTCTCTAATCTACAGTCTCTAACCTACAGTCTCTAATCTACAGTCTCTAACCTACAGTCTCTAATCTACAGTCTCTAACCTACAGTCTCTAATCTACAGTCTCTAACCTACAGTCTCTAATCTACAGTCTCTAATCTACAGTCTCTAACCTACATTCTCTAATCTACAGTCTCTAACCTACATTCTCTAATCTACAGTCTCTAATCTACAGTCTCTAATCTACAGTCTCTAATCTACAGTCTCTAATCTACAGTCTCTAACCTACAGTCTCTAATCTACAGTCTTTAACCTACAGTCTCTAATCTACAGTCTCTAACCTACAGTCTCTAACCTACAGTCTCTAATCTACAGTCTCTAACCTACATTCTCTAATCTACAGTCTCTAACCTACAGTCTCTAATATACAGTCTCTAATCTACAGTCTCTAACCTACAGTCTCTAACCTACAGTCTCTAATCTACAGTCTCTAACCTACATTCTCTAATCTACAGTCTCTAACCTACATTCTCTAATCTACAGTCTCTAACCTACAGTCTCTAATCTACAGTCTCTAACCTACATTCTCTAATCTACAGTCTCTAATCTACAGTCTCTAACCCACATTCTCTAATATTTCATTCGTCTTTAACCCAGTGGTTACCAAACTCTTTTTTATCCAGTAGGCAGGAAAGCTGATAAAATGACGAGCGTGGGGTACATAATCATTCTGTACAATTTGTACTACAATACTTGGAAGCTAGAACGAAAACTCGGGAAGGGGGGGGGGATGCACAAAAAAAAACACAAGAAAAACATACAAAAAAAGCAACAAAAATAAAACAGACAACCAACAAAAATATTTATTTACTAAAACAAAGTTATCAAAGAAAGCGACCTTAGCAAAAAGATGGTTACATCAATACAAATGTTTATGTATCCCAAAACTCACTATTTAAGCAACAAAATAGGTTTAATGAGAATTGTGAACCATTCGTTTGGCTTTCAATATATCATCAATATTTGAATTGGAATTGCTGTTCCGATCCATATAATTGCTTTCTTATCTTTGATTATTCAGTTTCGTTGAATGTTTTGACTTTACATTCTTAATTTTTGAACATTTCTTGTCGAAGACTTAAGTTTTTCCATACCAGCGGTAAATTTCTTCAGTTTTGGAAACTCAACATCAGTTTAAAGCAGCGATACAATTCAACAAGTGCTCCTTCTCTTGTGTTTCTCTTTCTAACAGTCATTTGCTAGCGAATTGTTGAGCCCCAAGTACGCCTTGCTTCACCGGGCCTTAAGATCTGACGGGCCGGATCCGACTCACTGGCAGTAATTTGGTAACCCCTACTTTAAAGAGCTTTTCGCTAATCACATACTATCCAACACTTCATTCTGTAATACTTCATTCTGTAATACTTCATTCTGTAATACTCCATGCTGTAATACTTCATTCTGTAATAGCCTACTTCATTCTGTAAAACTTCATTCTGTATTACTTCATTCTGCAAATACTTCATTCTGTAATACTTCATTCTGTAATACTTTATTGTGTAATACTTCATTCTGCAATACTTCATTCTGTAATACTTCATTCTGCAATACTTTTTTCTGCAATACTTTATTCTGTAATACTTTAATCTGTAATACTTCATTCTGTAATACTTCATTCTGTAATACTTCATTCTGTAATACTTTATGCTGTAATACTTCATTCTGTAAAACTTCATTCTGTATTACTTCATTCTGCAAATACTTCATTCTGTAATACTTCATTCTGTAATACTTCATGCTGTAATACTTCATTCTGAAATACTTCATGCTGTAATACTTCATTCTGTAATACTTTATGCTGTAATACTTCATTCTGTAAAACTTCATTCTGTATTACTTCATTCTGCAAATACTTCATTCTGTAATACTTCATTCTGCAATATTTTATGCTGTAATACTTCATTCTGTAATACTTCATGCTGTAATACTTCATTCTGTAATACTTTATGCTGTAATACTTCATTCTGTAATACTTTATGCTGTAATACTTCATTCTGCAATACATTATTCTGTAATACTTCATTCTGTAATACTTTATGCTGTAATACTTCATTCTGTAATACTTTATGCTGTAATACTTCATTCTGCAATACATTATTCTGTAATACTTCATTCTGTAATACTTCATTCTGTAATACTTCATTCTGTATTACTTCATTCTGTAATACTTCAATCTGTAATACTTCATTCTGTAATACTTCAATCTGTAATACTTCATTCTGTAATACTTTATTGTGTAATACTTCATTCTGTAATACTTCATTCTGTAATACTTTATTGTGTAATACTTCATTCTGTAATACTTCATTCTGTATTACCTCATTCTGTAATACTTCAATCTGTAATACTTCATTCTGTATTACTTCATTCTGTAATACTTCAATCTGTAATACTTCATTCTGTAATACTTTATTGTGTAATACTTCATTCTGTAATACTTCATTCTGTAATACTTCAGTCTGTAATACTTCATTCTGTAATACTTTATTGTGTAATACTTCATTCTGTAATACTTCAATCTGTAATACTTCATTCTGTAATACTTTATTGTGTAATACTTCATTCTGTAATACTTCATTCTGTAATACTTCAATCTGTAATACTTCATTCTGTAATACTTTATTGTGTAATACTTCATTCTGTAATACTTCATTCTGTATTACCTCATTCTGTAATACTTCAATCTGTAATACTTCATTCTGTAATACTTCATTCTGTAATACTTTATGCTGTAATACTTCATTCTGTAATACTTTATGCTGTAATACTTCATTCTGTAATACTTCATTCTGTATTACTTCATTCTGTAATACTTCAATCTGTAATACTTCATTCTGTAATACTTTATTGTGTAATACTTCATTCTGTAATACTTCATTCTGTAATACTTCAGTCTGTAATACTTTATTGTGTAATACTTCATTCTGTAATACTTCATTCTGTAATACTTCATTCTGTAATACTTTCTTCTGTAATACTTCAATCTGTAATACTTCATTCTGTAATACTTTATTGTGTAATACTTCATTCTGTAATACTTCATTCTGTAATACTTCATTCTGTAATACTTTTTTCTGTAATACTTCAATCTGTAATACTTCATTCTGTAATACTTTATTGTGTAATACTTCATTCTGTAATACTTTTTCTGTAATACTTCAATCTGTAATACTTCATTCTGTAATACTTTATTGTGTAATACTTCATTCTGTAATACTTCATTCTGTATTACTTCATTCTGTAATACTTCAATCTGTAATACTTCATTCTGTATTACTTCATTCTGTAATACTTCAATCTGTAATACTTCATTCTGTAATACTTTTTTCTGTAATACTTCAATCTGTAATACTTCATTCTGTAATACTTTATTGTGTAATACTTTATTCTGTAATACTTTATTGTGTAATACTTTATTGTGTAATACTTCATTCTGTAATACTTCATTCTGTAATACTTTTTTCTGTAATACTTCAATCTGTAATACTTCAATCTGTATATTTTATTGTTATTTTTTTTACCCTTTCCGTAATACTCGTGAATGAGACAAGTTATTATAAATACACTTTTTAAGAAATATTATATTAATTAATATGTACAAAATGATTCTAACAAACTATTCAAGAAGCAAAGGAAATAAATGCACAGCAGAGAAGTTGTTTAATTTAGAAACTTCCTTATTTACTCGAACAAACTACCCTCTATAATATACAATATTACAGTAAGGTAGTGCAAACAAGCATCCTTTTTTTAGGACCTACTCTATGAGTGGATTATAAAATATTCTGAGGAGACTCCCTGTATAGTCTTAATACACTGGTATTACACACGGTAACCTTTAACCGAGTCACATTTCCTGGATTGTACTGAACAGGTAGGGAATGAACACAGGTGCGGATTGTGTCAATAGACCATGTCACCTTGTGCTAATAGAACTTACTCATTCAATTTAACACTGAGGCACTTTGAACGAGAAGAGTTGGGGGAGGGGGGAAGTGCTATGTTCATCTTTGGGATTCTAAGTTACAGTATAAAAGATACTAAGACGTTTAAAAAATGGTTTTAAAAAGAGACCAATGTGTCGTTCATAATACGCCTCCGCAAAGATGGTTTGTGCAGTGAGTCCATGGACGATGCTCTGTTAACTAAACGTTCACATTCAATCGGATGGAGATTATTTTGAATAGACATTGTCTGTTTAAAGTTGTAAAATATATAAGTCTGCGGCCGATGTTTAGATTTGAAATCTTGTTTATATCTTTCCCATCACTTTACGATTGCGTGCAAATTAATAGTACGAACGTATAATTAAGGTAGATCTATATCTAAAGTTTAACTTAATAACCTACATTTGTTTTTGCTATAATTAGGCCTACGTTAAAAACTATATCACTAGCCAGGCAGTGAGACGAATAGTTGAAGTATATTTTCACCTTCGTTTACTAGTTCATACTTTAATATATTGATATAAATTTACTTTAAATTTGATGTATTATTAGTTATTTTTATGTTTCGTATTTTTTCTTCTTAATTGTTTCGTTTTTGATAGTTTGTATTAATTTAACAAAACACACCATAGACATTCGTTTCTCCATAGACTATAATATAAATGGACCGCTTGCTTTAGTATTTCTGCTATATGATGACTCGAAACAATGATTTTGGGAATTTCCGATTCGTTGTTTCCTTTGCACTTCCGTTTTATTGAATCGCTTCGATTTTCTCAATGAAAAATTAAAATTAAAATCGAAAGCGGAAACATTTAAGAAACAACGAGGAGCGTAGAAGTAATTTAAGACGGCCTTATTGGTTGCGCACGGAAAAAAAGTTGATATAAGCTCTAAAAATAGAGCAAGCGGTCCATCGTATTATAGTCTATGGTATCTCCGTTATTTTGATGCGCATAACTAGAGTCTATAGAGCGTTCTCAATGGGCGTGGTTTAGGTTTTTAGTGACGTATTTGTGTAAATAGAAGCCACTATTGGTGTACAATGCACAATTCACATCTGAATATTGGCTATCCTACTAAAAAATAAGGAGGTAAATAGTAGTACTGTAGATCAATTGATTAATGTGATTAGGCTAGGGCCGGCTAGACCTATTTACACTTTCAATTTCACTTTATAGGCCTACACTTTTAATGTTTCGTAGACTCGGTTTCGTAGGCTAATGGCTAAGTAGGGCAGCTACGATTTCAAGTGATAGTGTTGGTGAATAGGCTATCTAGTCAAGTCACTAATAGGCTCACATCGTCTATGATAATAATAAAATAGCCTATTTTATTTAACAGACATAATACAGCTTAAATCTTAATAAGACTTAAATCACAACGCATCATTAAAAAAAATGCTCGAGCCTATATGAAACTTTATTAATACGGCGGCCATTGTTACTTGTACACCATTACTCAAAGTAAACAAAAATCACGTGCTTTTTGTCACGTGATTGCAAACGCCCTATTAGTATTCTGATATTAGTGTGTGTGTGTGTGTTGCAAACTTTAAAGTTATACAAATATAACTAAATTATTCTCTTTGTTGTGTCTAGTAGTTACGTAAGACGTCAATTTAGTAACACAGTACAATTATATAACGTAAATCATAATACTAACTTGGGATGTCCACAGTGCAGGTAGAAGAGCGTGAGGGGTTGGGTAAGCCTAAACTACAAGAAAGGGTGGGTAGTAAATAAAGTTTTAAAAGCGGACGTATTTTCTGCACAGCCCTTGAATACTCAATTCATTCTATATTTGTTCACGACTCAAGATATTTATAACTCTTTTATCCATCCAATCATATTCACTTACGTTTCATTTTTTTTTCTTTTATTCCAGGTGTCACTTTACTAAGCCAGGAATATTTCGGGGGCAAAATCACTACAAGTTGAACACTGAATCATTGACCATGAATTCAGCTTTCACCGTCCCGTTGGTGGCTACTATCTTCATCGTCTTTTGTCAATTTCAAGGTAACTCATTATTAAATAAATTCTTTTGTTTGTTATCACTCTAAAATACTTGTAATGTAAAAAAAAAAAGAGTTATTTTCATTATTTTTTTATATTTAGAATACGGCTACAAGGGCCGTAATTAGGTCAATCTAGGTGTGATGACGTCCTAGACGAAAAATGCCGCACTGTCCCTTTTACCAGAACATTTATCCAGTAATTGTTCCGTATGGTCTTTCAACAATTCCATGTTTTCCTTGTTTCTATCTTTTATCCCTTCCTTTTTTTTTATCAAATATTTTTTGTGGCCATTTTTTTTCAATTTTGTTTCACCCCCAATATTTGGATGCACCTATATTGTTGCCGATCTAGGCTACAGTAGCCTACTGATCTAAAACTTTTTTTTCGATCCATACCTATGTTATTTAAAGGGAGGAAATGCGCGAGTTGATAATAATTGTCTGCTCTGGCTTCATTAAGTATTTACTTACTTCGACCCCAAAGAACAGTATAATGCGACTTTACTGTTTCCATAATCTCTAGCCATGTCAGTGGTGATCGAGTGGCAGCGCGTTCTGGGTTTGAATCCTGGTGTAGGCTAGGATTTTTTTTTCCGGGACTTGTGGGTGTCCCTGAGTCTACCCAGCTCTGATGGGTACCTGATATTAGTTGGGGTAAAACAAAGGCGGTTAGGCATTGTGCTGGCCACCAGGGCCCTCACAAGCCAATGTGGCGCCCCAGGGCAAAAGTTTCAGCGCCGCCCCCTTGCATACTGTAACTGCTTTGTTTAATGCATAGGTTCTCAACCTTTTTCGGCTCACCGCCCCCTTTTTCAAATTTGTATCTCTCACTGCTCCCCCACCCCCACCCCCAAATCCGAAGTTGAACTAAAGAGTAAAATTTGCCGCATATAATTTGTAGGCCTATAGGCCGACTTGATTTGTATGCAATTTTATCATCCTAAAAAGAGCGGAATATTCACTGAAATGAATAGGCCTACATTTGTTTAATTGTTGTTTAATAAATAATAATATAAAAAATATACTGCAAAAGAGGTTTGTGAAAATAAAACAATTTTAATGTGAAGCTTGTTCCTTGTATGTTGCTAGTAGTTCGTCTACGTTCCAATAACTAGGGTGTGGAAATGCAATAAAAAAATTGTTGCCAAAACCAAAAGATCTAGAGAAATTGATTGATGTCATTTTGCAACCAAAAGTCGTGATTATAGCCCATTTCTGCATTCAATTTTTTTTCTTTATTTGTTATTTATTCAATCAATTCTTATTGCAGTTGTAAAGGTAGGGATGATTTTAATACTTCACCACGAGAAACAAAGGTCTGATAACCAATATGGAATTTTCTTGTTTATAATATTATCTTAAAATCGTCTGTTGAAGTAATCATTAATTGGTTCAATGTATTGAAATAAGCATGTCTTCATCAGTTGTTCTTTATAAATTCGAGATTTCTGCGTCCAAAGTTATACTTGTACAATAGAAGTTTTGACATAAATGCAAAAAAAACAAAAACACTCTTTGTCTTCTTTTAATTAAGGTCGATTCCCTGAAATAATTTTTTTATAACTTTTTTAATCCAATTAAATAAGGGACAACAATTTTCAATTTTATGAGATTTTCTCTAAAATAATTGTCTTTGGTTTCCAAAAACTTTAGCATCGAAACAAAGATCCATACAATATATAGTGGTAGTAACAAACTATTTGCTATCCTGATTATTCTTTTAAAAAATCTGCAACACTGAACAATGTATCATTAGGTTAAATGCGTTGCTTCTGTTTTGTTCTCTGCATTAATTACGTATTGTAGTGAGTGATGAAGGCGATTACTGAGATTTTTAGCAAAGTAATGTTGTCGATAAATCACACACAGCTAAGACATCTAGCAGAGATTTCTTTAAATACGACATCAAGCTATGATAGAATCCATACCATCGTCGTTGGAAGAATTTCTTTTTTTCCCTAAAAAGTTAAAGTAATATATAATTTGCCTTTAGTGTCCTTAATTTTTTTCTTTAGCAAAATTAGCAAAATGTTCCCTTCTACTTTGTTATGGCCCTCTTTATGATATGACTATTATTACGACTCGTTAAATCGGATTCAATGAATATAGTTGTATTTTTATTAGAAGTCTCTAGATTCTGCTAATCTGTAGCCCAAGCTAGGGGTTCCTTGACTGACAGGTCTATGCAGCAATGTAGTTATATTCGTGATAATTATCTTCAACACCTTTCTCAACAATGATAGATCAAACAACTCCAGTTGTTGAATAAACAATTTTATTTAAATTGTAGACTCAATATAAACGATCAATAAACTTCATCAACTGATGGCAACATAAGTTTCAATACAATGGCATACAATATACAAATGAATATAGCGACTTCACTCGACAAACTTCCGAACTGAACTAACTTTAAGGAGGTCGGGACTTTCCAAAGAAAACTATCATCGAAGATTCTACAGGGTCTTAATACGCATTTTAACCTCTTTCTCTATAATTACTACGATCCAGAATTATCCTCCAATTTCCACGGGATTTGAACGAATTATTTTATTTAAACTGCCCTCAGGGCATAAAGGTCAAACCTTGGTCGCTTTGGACTCTGATACGCACTTGTTAAGAGGTCAATGCCTTACTACGTCATTCATTTATGACCGATATTCGTAACATCCCCCTCCTTCTAAAGTTTTATAATTATTTCTTTTACATTTTGACTACTAAAAATGTTAATTTTAAGGAATAATTATAAAAGAAAATATTCCGGGGAAACAATACAGTTCAATTGGCTATCCCAATAATTCAATCGAACTGATAACAATAACATATAATATATGCAATATACGTTCATCTTATCAAATGGCTTAACTACAGTCATTCAATTTTTAATTCAAAACAATGGACAATTAAATTGTTTATCTAAATCTTGGATACAAGAAAAAATACATAATCATTCTTAATAGATATAATATAATACAAGTTAATAACTTCTATTACATGAACATTCCACGTTAATAAAAACCTCTCTCGTCCATTTAATTATAAACTAATATCTTTTACATTTGTAATCAAACAACAAAAGAAAAATCACTTAATGTCTATTCAGACACGACTTATTTTTTTTCATAAGGAGAAAAAAAAACCAAACGCTCTGATAGAACACATACTAGACCTGACCTAATTACACGTTACAACAAAAAATATTATTGCTTCGACAGTATTTTTTTTTCATGTTTGTAGGCTGGCTAACACATTAAACTTTAAACAATACTGTCTGTGTCAAAACCCAAAATGTAGGTCAATTCCGCACTCTCTCTCTCTATCCCTTTTTTCACCCTCTCTCATTCTCAATTGATTCTAATAATGTTGACATCGCTATGCAAATTTTCCCAATTACCGCTTAGGTAAAAAAAAATTGCTACGCGATTAAATAGTTATCGTACTAAATGAGCATTATTTAACAACCATAATCTCAAAATTAAATTCATTTATGTTAGTTTAAGGAAATTAAACATAGTCTGTTCCAGAATTAAAATAGTTTATAGACAATTTCATAAAAAATATTTCAATTTCTCATTTTACCATGACCTTTCGACGTCCTTATTTTCTTTTTAAAAGAGTTCACATTGAAACATTCTATCTTTCATGCAGACATGGATTTACTTGAAACAAATTTGGTTAATTTACTTAATTAACTATCAATCAAAGCAGATTATATTATCTTCATACAATCTTAGTACTACACAGTAAGTACTTATTTTCTTTAGATTACATTAAAGACATTTCAAATACAATATTATTGACGTAGAAAATATTAAAGACTTTAAAAGAGCATAGACTATTCATTTTTTTTTTCAGACAGAAATCAATTTAGCAATTTATGTACAAAACAAACTGCTGGTTTGACTGGTGTGGTAAAACATTCTATTTCCAATCTTTTCAGTGGGGTACATTGCTCTTTTCCATTTTCCACAAAATGTTTTATTCATTATTCATAGATTCTAGGTTCTCCTGTTCCTCACAGTGTTCAGGTCTACCCAATCTTTTGCTTGTCAGTACAATTTATTCAATCTATTTTAACTCATACAGAAAAAAAATAGATTAGTTTTACAATCTTGACATGAAATCCTTAATTAATAATACATTAGTTGAACATTGGTATGTCAACATTATAAATTCTCAACCATGAATTTTCAACCATTCTGGTTTACAGTGTCAAGTCAGTGGCACATATCCTAAATTTATACAAAACAAGGATAAGTCTTATTTTACATTAGTTTCACTTCTGGTCTGCTTTTCATGTAACAGTATCCTAAAAGTGAAAAATCATATATAATACATTTCTTGGAATTCTTGTTAGTCATAGTTCTGTCTTGCAGAAACTATTTTTACCCTTCATTATCATACATTCAATGATAATATAATAAATGAATAAATTCACACAGAAGAAATTTGCATCCTGACTCAGTGCAATTATTTCAACAACAGTACATGATAAAATAAATCCATAGTACAATCATAAAACATTTCTCAATACTTTAGTGATAGAAAATTCTCTTTTCTTAAAATCATTTACATCTTTATCAATCAGATTATCCTCTCTGCCAAATGTTTCAATTATCATTTCCAGAGATTCTCAAACATATCTTATAATCAGTCCACATTTATAATGTCCTCTGATTTAGAAACCAATTCTGCGGATAAAACTGATCTTTTTCTCTTATAGCAATTATTTTAAATGCTCAACCTAACAAGTTTGTTTAGAAATATCAAAATATAATGATATCTACTCTAACAATACTTTTACTCATTCCTTTTTCTTCACAAGTAAGGGATTTAGTTTTAAAATAGTAAGTTTGGTAACTAACTATCAGTGAATTTGTCATTCAATTCATCCTGAACTCCAGGCATAAATTTTACAAATAAGAGTAACAATGTTAACAACATCAAGCTTATTCCAATTGTTTTCAGAAGGTAAGGCTTTATCATTTTCAAATGATATAATATCTTTGCCTTGCTTTCATCACACAACAATGGCATCTGCATGTAAGCAGTGTACAATTTTTTTCTAACAAACACAGTTATGTCAGACAAAAATTTTATGTACTTATCTAGGTACTTGATCAGCCCAAGGAGATCCAATTCGGTCTGCCATTCCTCTTGAAGTAGTTTGAGTGGTCCTTGGACAGTGGGTCCAAAGATTGGTCCATAGGCTCCTCGACTTTCCGGATAGGATTCAGTTGACATCTCCTGCTCCAGGCATAAGTTCTTTAGGACTGGATTGAAGAGTTCCGAGGCGAAGTTGGTCCTTCGATCTGTCGGTATGGATTGTGGTAACCCATAGCTTTTGATAGTTTCGGTCCAGCTCTCCGCACTCGTTTCTTCAGTGATGCTCCTCCAATCTTCATCTGTACCGGCAACTGCAGGTTTGCATTGTTGTTTGTTTATGCTGTGGTCTATCTGTTCATAGACATCAGTAGTAGGATTTTCTTTCTCGTCGACAGCTTTCTCATGCAGCTGTAGCAACTCTGGGTCTACTTTCTGTTCATCAATCAATTCATTTTGCGATGACTTCTTTGATTGTTCATTTCCTTTCGGACAATCTTCAATCTTGGAGAAAATAGTAGTATCAAGTTCCACTTCTTCTTCCTTCTTCTCTCGTGGGAGAATTTCTTCTTTCTTTTCCTTTTCTTGTGAGATAATTTCTTCTTTCTTTTTCTGTGGTGTCATACCTTTTATGACATCACCTACAGGACAAAGTTCTTTTTCTTTTCCTGTCTCCACCATAGGACTAGGGTTTGGATTTTCCTTCACAATCAGTTCAGGTCTCACCCTCCCTTTCGCCAAATCATTTGCTAGGATAACGGATATGCCCTCAACAGGAAGTTTTGATATTACTCCCACTGTCACATATCCTGTCACCAAGTCAGATGCGAGGTATATCCTATGTAGAGGTATTTCTTCTTTCCATTCAAAACCTCTCAATAGGACAGTCTGTCCTGTCAATGTATTATCATTCAATGGTAATACATCTTTAAGCAGCAGTGTTAATGATGCTCCTGTGTCTCGTAATATTTTTACGGACTTCAGTGGTCCTTCCTTTTGTAAGGCCACACAACCTTCACTAATGAACGGTTGAAAACTGCACAGGGTCTCTGTGTCAATTTTATTCTTCCCTTGACCATGACTTTCGGGTGTTGTTTCATCTTTCGATGACTTCAGACTCTTTTCCGAGTCAAAAATACTCTGGTCTACTTTTTCGTCTCTGTGGACTTGGACAATTAATCCAATAGTAGCCATTCTGTATTTATAATCAGGATATTTATCCTCATTATCTTCAGTTGTAGATTTCTCTACCTTCTGACTTTTGCTCTCAGGCAAATCCACCCTCAGTTTTTCTGGTTTAGAAGAATCTTTCTTCGAATTCAGTTCGTTTGTATTTTCGCTTTCTTGTACCTTTTGTTTTGGTTTATGGCTAGTGCACATTACCACTTTGTTAGGTCTTTTGTCGCTTCGTATACTCCAACAGTCTTCGATGCTATGTCCTGTTCTTTTACAAAAAGTACATCGGACGTTTTTGTTGACAGGTTTCTTATTCACATCATTTTGTTTCACAAAATGCTCTTTTTCACGATGTTTTTGTGTGTTTTCTGCTTGCCGTTGTGGCCTATTAACATTCTTTTCACCAGCTGTCCTATGACACAGTGCATACTGTTCAGCTAAATCAGCAGCCTTATGTGGGTCAGTGATATCACGCTCGGATAAATACATTCTTATATCCGGCCTCACTTTGTTAATAAAATCCTCTAACAGAATGATATCTTTCATTTCTTTTAATGTGGAGATATTTCTGGCTTTTATCCACTGATCCATTAACTTTTCTTCTGCTCTAAGGAAGTCTAAGTGTGTTTGGTAAGGGGACATTGTGTACTGACGGAACCTTTTCCGATAACTTTCCGGTATTTGGTTATAGGCTTTAAGTACAGTGTCTTTAATGATTTCATAATCATTTAAATTCTCCTCTTTTAACAATAGAACACAATCTCTTGCCCTTCCCTGAGTAAAAGCTGTTCTCACTAATATTCCCCATTTATCTTCTGGGAACTTAAAATCTCTGCAAGAAATTTCAAAGGTCTGGAAGAAATTAGCTATTTCACTTTCTTTATCAATGTAGGTAGGGACTAGCTTTTTCCATCTGGCCATCTCTACATCATTATGAGATTCTTTTTTAGTAGCTCCTATCTTTGCTAGCTCTATTCTTTCCTGACTTTCTATTTCTAGACGTCTTTCTTCTATCTCAAGACGTTTCATTTCTAGTTGAAATCGGAACTGTTCAGACATCTGACCTTCAACTTGATATCCCTCCGCGCTTGATTCTACTTTCAACTCGCAATCAACACATCTTTTATCTGCTGTGTCAACACAGTCCTCGATGGTGTAGTTTCAGTAACTTCTATCTTTAAGATCTCAGCGATCTCTTTTAACTTCTTTATTGATAAAGTTTTCAGAACTTCTTCTTCTGGATTTTCAATAAATTCCATTCTTTAGTTAAGAGATTTATAAAGTGGTAAATTTTTCCAACTTACGTTTTTCCAATCGGAAGAATAATTTCAGCGTTCTTAGGCTTGCTCAGTAGGTCACTGCTCCAACACACAACACAACACAACTTGAATATATGCTTCACTATACAACTATATCGGACGCAGCCCGCAAACTGTTATGGCCCTCTTTATGATATGACTATTATTACGACTCGTTAAATCGGATTCAATGAATATAGTTGTATTTTTATTAGAAGTCTCTAGATTCTGCTAATCTGTAGCCCAAGCTAGGGGTTCCTTGACTGACAGGTCTATGCAGCAATGTAGTTATATTCGTGATAATTATCTTCAACACCTTTCTCAACAATGATAGATCAAACAACTCCAGTTGTTGAATAAACAATTTTATTTAAATTGTAGACTCAATATAAACGATCAATAAACTTCATCAACTGATGGCAACATAAGTTTCAATACAATGGCATACAATATACAAATGAATATAGCGACTTCACTCGACAAACTTCCGAACTGAACTAACTTTAAGGAGGTCGGGACTTTCCAAAGAAAACTATCATCGAAGATTCTACAGGGTCTTAATACGCATTTTAACCTCTTTCTCTATAATTACTACGATCCAGAATTATCCTCCAATTTCCACGGGATTTGAACGAATTATTTTATTTAAACTGCCCTCAGGGCATAAAGGTCAAACCTTGGTCGCTTTGGACTCTGATACGCACTTGTTAAGAGGTCAATGCCTTACTACGTCATTCATTTATGACCGATATTCGTAACAACTTCTATAATTTAAAAAAAACAACATAACGTTTAATTATTGTCAGGTAGCGTGGACTCCCATCAAGTTGTAAAAATGTGGAAAGTTTTTAGGTAGTCACATAATATACTCCCACTTTATCACGTGCCATTTCATTAATTCCTCTTGACATAGTGCTTTTGCTCAACTTATATTTCTTTAATAAGTCGATATCAAAACTGGTTTTTATAAATCAAAGGCTATATAAATCTAATTTATTCAAATTAAAACCAAAACAATCTGAATGAAACTTTGATAATGAACAAAAGCACCTAACTTCGTTTTCTAACGAGCTGAGACAGATATGTAATTTATACTCACCCTAGCCCCTACTTTCTCTTCTAAAAATCTAATCACCGCCCCCATCTGCATTTCTCAGATACAGTCTAAATAATAATATCAATAGATTAATAGATCAAGGTTAAGTACATAATGGGCTTTATATGACTTTTACGTCACAATTATACAGTAGACATAAGTCGATAAAGCCTTTGTCAAATCTCAAGATTACCCTTCTTATAAGTGAAGCAGATCTTAATTTTGGTAATTAAAAAATCATTGCTGTTGAATCTATTTCAAGTAGGCTACTTTCGTACCGCCCACTGGCCCTTCAGCGATCCCTACTGTTCCCGGGAACATCAGCGCCCCCCAAGAGCTTCTCACTGCCCCCTGGGGGGGGCGATAACGCCCCCCGTTGAGAATCAGTGGAACTTTAGTGCCTGCGCTTAGTTAATTATTATGATAAAAGACATTTAAATAAGAAGTGTGTTTAAATAAGAAGTCAACTTCTACTAGTCTATATTTATTCATTATTCCTTTTGTTTACAATGTGTTTCAATTTTTTTCCCCCTTCAACTCTCCTAAAATTTCTGATTTGAACTTAGGCTAAATGTGCCGCCCCCCCTAGAAGTGCCGCCCCCGGGCATATGCCCCCCTCTGCCCTCCCCCATGTGAGGGCACTGCTGGCCACACACCCGCCTAGTATGCCTTGGCCACAGAAACTGGTGAACGCTGCTTTACCAGACCTATGATCAGTTTGGTCCGAAGGTACTTAACATGTCTGTACTGATTAATGAATATGAAGATGCGCACTGCTTCTAAAAGTTGCATCAATTTTGCAGGCACAGACTCGGCTGCTAAGTGCATCAAGGGAGATGTTGCTCCTCTGGAGGAAGGGCGCTGTGCCAGAAAATATCTGCTGTGTGAGAATGGCGCCTGGACAAGTGCTATGTGTGTAGGGACAGTCTTTAACAAAACAAGTTCACGATGTGTACCATACTCTGAGTCCTGCCCTGATCCTGGTGAGAAATCAATGAACACATTATTTGGCAATGCTTTTATTACTTAGGGGCCAATTTTATATATGTTACAGACGCCCCTCTACAATGACTATACACAGAAGGTTGTTGCATCCCTTGCTCATTGCTCATCCGCTGTTTAATTCTCATAAAGGCCTAGGCCTATATGATATACAGCCTTAGTCATATTATCAGTCATAAATTGTGAAAATGTAAATAAAAAATGATTGAAAAGTAAATACCCCCGGAACGGCTTAGGCCTAAATGAGAGAAAAACAAAACTAATACTTCTCTAGATAAGTGAAGGCTCCTATTTGTAATGTAACAAAGACTTGGAAAAACAACACAATTTTATAACAAAGACAACACTATAAATACATTAAACAATATGATATGCCCTACATTCATAAATTATTATTTTTGTTCGAAGTATTCATTAAAGGGAATAGGGGTACTGTTAGCTTATAGAAAAAAAATATAAACGTAGGACGTAATGATCTGCCGTAGAGATGGATTGTCTGTAATATATATGGAAAGATAATAATAATAATAATAATGCTTGTTGAGGACAGTTCAATGCGCTGATGACAGTTTCAAAGTTCAAAACAACGTAGAACAGACTAAATAAGAACAACTCTAAAGAAAGCGGATACATATTTTATAAAGCATACATATTATTTATTTTGGCAGTAAGTTTGGCTAGATCTAGAACAAAAATAAATTAGGAAAATCTAAATATAAAAAAAAGGTAAGATAAACAATATAATATATTGCAATGTTATGTTACTTCTATATAGTATCATTGCCCAGTTCTTGAACAAGTCCTATTTAATCATATTTAGTCTAAGTCCTTCGCTGATATTTTTCTTCAGGAATTATTGAGAGAGCTTTTAACACCCGAAAGAAAAGATCAACACTGGGTAAGTTTTAAGACATGAAACATGGATCTTCAGTTTCGTATAACATAAATATATTTTACTTTTTACTTTTTACGTTTTACTTTTATAATATAATACTCCCTTTATTTGCAAACTAAGTTTACCATCATGTAATTAAATAATTGATTGACTACTGCAAATGAAACGTACAGAAAAATATCTGTGTCGCAAATCTCAAAAATATCTCCTTACTCCGTATGAATTGTTCTAAAAATAATCTTAGCGCATAATTTTTTTTTTCTAGCTTTGCGCCGAAAAACTATAAAAAGTTGCACAGGCATTTTTAACGCGAAATATAAATATTTCTTATACTTTCCTTTTAAGAAATGAATATTGTCATAAGTGTAGTATTATTAAATCGTTTTAACTGAAAATTTAATAGGATGTATTGTTAGTCGGGGCAAGTCTGCTGTCCAAATTTCAGCTCGATCGAACCACGGGAAGTGGTCGAAAAATCGAAGCCAATTTTTGCTCCCACGACGCATGATTGCAGACAGACAGAAATTGCAACTTAAAATAAAGGAAGTAACAAGAAAACCATAAAAACGAAGTTTTCATTATACTCCCTTTATTTGCAAACTAAGTTTACCATCAGGTAATGAAATAATTTAGAAGAAATATTTTTGTTTAGTCTTCTTAGGTAGGGCTTATTGGATATTATTGGCTCACTACAAAACTAAAATTTCGAATCGGTAATGTCGGCAAATACATATCTAATTATAACGATTGCGCATTTTTGTTTAAATGTGTGAAGCATAATTTTTTTTTCTACACTTGCGCCGAAAAACTATAAAAAGTTGCACAGGCATATCTCTTATACTTTCCTTTTAAGAAATGAATATTGTCATAAGTGTAGTATTATTAAGTCGTTTTAACTGAAAATTTGATAGGATGTATTGTTAGTCGGGGCAAGTCTGCTGTCCAAATTTCAGCTCGATTGGACCACGGGAAGTGGTCGAAAAATCGAAGCCAATTTTTGCGCCACGATTGCAGACAGACAGACAGACAGAAAATGCAACTTAAAATAAAGGAAGTAACAAGAAAAACGTAAAAACGAAGTTTTTATTATACTCCCTTTATTTGCAAACTAAGTTTACCATCATGTAATTAAATAATTGATTGACTACTGCAAATGAAACGTACAGAAAAAATATCTGTGTCGCAAATCTCAAAAATATCTCCTTATTCCGTATGAATTGTTCTAAAAATAATCGTAGCGCATAATTTTTTTTTCTAGCTTTGCGCCGAAAAACTATAAAAAGTTGCACAGGCATTTTTAACGCGAAATTAAAATATTTTTTATACTTTCCTTTTAAGAAATGAATATTGTCATAAGTGTAGTATTATCAAGTCGTTTTAACTGAAAATTTGATAGGATATATTGTTAGGCGCCACAAATCTGCTGTCCAAATTTCAGCTCGATCGGACCACGGAAAGTGGTCGAAAAATCGACGCCAATTTTTGCGCCACGATTACAGACAGACAGACAGACAGAAAATGCAACTTAAAATAAAGGAAGTAACAAGAAAACCGTAAAAACGAAGTTTTTATTATACTCTATTTATTTGCAATCTAAGTTTACCATCATGTAATTAAATAATTGATTGACTACTGCAAATGAAACGTACAGAAAAAATATCTGTGTCGCAAATCTCAAAAATATCTCTTTACTCCGTATGAATTGTTCTAAAAATAATCGTAGCGCATAATTTTTTTTTTCTAGCTTTGCGCCGAAAAACTATAAAAAGTTGCACAGGCATTTTTAACGCGAAATTAAAATATTTCTTATACTTTCCTTTTAAGAAATGAATATTGTCATAAGTGTAGTATTATTAAGTAGTTTTAACTGAAAATTTGATAGGATGTATTGTTAGGCGCCACAAATCTGCTGTCTAAATTTCAGCTCAATCGGACCACGGGAAGTGGTCGAAAAATCGAAGCAAAGTTTTGCACCACGATTGCAGATAGACAGACAGAAAATGCAACTTAAAATAAAGGAAGTAATAAAAAAGTAGACAATACTTCTGCATGCCTGCAGGCATCTAGAATGGTCTTAAAAGCTATGGTTTAGATCTTTTTTGATTACATGCCAATAGCACCGAAATCTTAACAAAAAAACTTCTCTTGTTAAATAACTCTAATATTTCCCTTGAATACGTTTTTTTCCTCTCCATATTTTAAACCAACATCATGTTACTGTTTCAGATTGTAATAAATCGTTTGATTGTCCCAACGATATTACCAACATCTTCATCTACCCTGATTGGTCCGACAAAACTTGTAACAGGTTAGTATTTTGTCTTGTCTGGCAGGGATGTGGCTATTACTGTAACTTTTCAACTGCTGTCAGCGTTTTCAATATTATTTCCATTGTTATTATAAAAACAGTTTATTTCTGTACTGAGGTTTATTAGATTATTGGTTGTTTTATTTAACGTGTGACATCAACGATCGATCAATTTTTTTAAAAATCACATGAAAGGTACATAAGATGCATGTACATGTGGTCTATGGAAGATCCACAAAGACGTTTTCTCTTCACTACTGATACGTTGTTTTTGTCCACAAGTAAACTATCTGTGTCAACATTGTTAACATACACATTGTCCGTGGCCTCTCTTTACATTTACCTTGTCAATTTTAGGCTTAACTATTTACAGAAATATTGTTATTTAGAGTCATGTTGTCCGTGTCTTTAATTGTATTTTACGCATATCGCTTGTCTCTCTATTTCCAATTATGTTGTTTGTTACGCCTACTGCTTGTTTTTCTATTTCAAATCATGTTGTATGTCATGCTTGTCACCTTCTATTTCCAGTTATGTTGTATGTCATGCTTGTCACCTTCTATTTCCAGTTATGGTGTATGTCTTCTTGTCACCTTCTATTTCCAGTTATGGTGTATGTCTTCTTGTCACCTTCTATTTCCAGTTATGTTGTATGTCATGCTTGTCAACTTCTATTTCCAGTTATGGTGTATGTCTTCTTGTGACCTTCTATTTCCAGTTATGTTGTATGTCTTCTTGTCACCTTCTATTTCCAGTTATGTTGTATGTCATGCTTGTCACCTTCTATTTCCAGTTATGTTGTATGTCATGCTTGTCACCTTCTATTTCCAGTTATGTTGTATGTCATGCTTGTCACCTTCTATTTCCAGTTATGTTGTATGTCATGCTTGTCACCTTCTATTTCCAGTTATGTTGTATGTCATGCTTGTCACCTTCTATTTCCAGTTATGTTGTATGTCATGCTTGTCACTTTCTATTTCCAGTTATGTTGTATGTCATGCTTGTCACTTCTATTTCCAGTTACGTTGTATGTCTTCTTGTCACCTTCTATTTCCAGTTATGTTGTATGTCTTCTTGTCACCTTCTATTTCCAGTTATATTGTATGTCATGCTTGTCACCTTCTATTTCCAGTTATGTTGTATGTCATGCTTGTCACCTTCTTTTTCCAGTTATGTTGTATGTCTTCTTGTCACCTTCTATTTCCAGTTATGTTGTATGTCATGCTTGTCACCTTCTATTTCCAGTTATGTTGTATGTCATGCTTGTCACCTTCTATTTCCAGTTATGTTGTATGTCTTCTTGTCATCTTCTATTTCCAGTTATGTTGTATGTCATGCTTGTCACCTTCTATTTCCAGTTATGTTGTATGTCTTCTTGTCACCTTCTATTTCCAGTTATGTTGTATGTCATGCTTGTCACCTTCTATTTCCAGTTATGTTGTATGTCATGCTTGTCACCTTCTATTTCCAGTTATGTTGTATGCTACAGAGGCACACTACTGACCTCGGATTGTAAAACCGATGGTTACACCTATTACAATCCAAGAAGACTTAGCTGTGAACAGGTTGACTCCATGACTAACACTTGTCTTCACAGACTCTCCACAGACTTATCTTCCCTGTATCGTTAACATGCTCCAACTCATTTTACATTTGTATGGGTTTTCAGTAACAAAATAAATTTCTTTTTACAAAGCTATGTTCGCTTACAAGTGTATTATTCTTTACCTTTTTACAACATTCTTAGCATTTATGTCACTTTAATTGAACTGCAACAATATACTAAGGCATAGACCTATTTTCAAATTCGCCGAGAAACAGCTAGCTTATATACATTTCATTTTAAACATGAAGATTTGTATTTCTTATCTATGTTTTCTTTATAAGAAGAGTAAGTTATACAATTTATAATTTTGCTACCAAAAATCAAACGTTTTATTGGTATAAAAACAAAGGCAAAGTATTTACCTTGGAGATAAAAGTGAAACATTTCAATACATTTAGGCTATATGTTATATTTACAAAGTTATATGAAACAAAATGTATTAACCTTAGGCCCATCCAAAACAAATATACTGTTAAGGATGACTCACTAAGAAGAGAAACTTTCTACAATATTTTTTATAGCTAAAAGGATGAACTCCTGAAATGTCTGCAACATAGGATGTTTGCTTTTGGCAACTCAATCTATTGAATCAACATTCTTTCAATAGGTAGCTTAGGCTAAATCAATACTCTGAGTTGGCACAGTAATGGGAGGGGGGTGGGGGGTATTGAAACGTACCCGGATCTTGAAAAAAATAATGTAATTATTGTTATATTAATATTAGTCTATATATGCTTACATATATGGATGAAATGCTATTTTAGGATAGATAGCTAGATGGATGGGTAAATGGGTGGGTTCTTATAACACTACATGGATAGATTATATCACAATACATTTCTATTCATGTCAATTATTTGCCCCAATTATTTGTTTCCGTTTACAAATTGAATGACTGTGTCTTAAATGAAATGTCTGAATGCAAAAACTATTTTGCAGTATAAAAAACTAAATCGAAAGGTAATGTTAATTTTTTATGTCTGTAGTTACAAGTATGTATTTAGTAAAGCTACTTAAAGGCATATAATTGAAACCCTTTCATCAAGTAATGGACCATCATTCCATGCTGGTATAATAGCTAAGATTCTGTCTTAGTTTTTGCCTTATTTGTGGCTTTAATGAAAATATTTTGGACCAGGTGGTCTTTAACGTTCGTCATACGTCATAGCTCAACTAAACAATTTGATTATAACCTAACAATTATTTTCTTACTGTGCAATCAAACTAATAACTAATAATATAGTTTTAAACGTTCTATAACAAATTCCCCCGAACCCAAAACCCCAATATCAGTATTTAAATTATTTTTTTTTACCATTACGATTGATCTGATTAGTTCCTGAAGCCGAAGATACAATGTGTGCTGCATGATCCTAAGATCTTCGCAAGACTGATCGGCCATCATATAGAGCTGATAATCGGCACATATGGATAACACATTCTATCAACTTTTGAGCCCATCTCTCCCAAACCTTAATATTTTTGGTTTTCGTTTTTTTTTCATCCTGCTTTGAAAGAAAGATGAAGTGGTGGCGCTGTGTGTTCATTTAACGTGATCACAACTGAGTGTTTTAATGTTGATATTAACTTCTCTCTCATTTCAATCTTTTTTTTTGTACAGTACAAAGGGCAAAATCTTTGGAAGTCTAACGTCTAAAAAAAATTCATATAAATAACTTTTTAAGTGTTTGATTAATTACACATGGCTTAAAGCCGTCGGACCAAATTGATCCATAGGGTCGGCGGACAAGTGTTCAACAATTTCTGTGGCCACAGCATACTTGGGGTGTGTGTGTCATTCGTCTGTTTCACATCAGCTGGCGAAGACAGGTTTCAAATTATTCAACTTCTGCAATCTGGGGATTAGACTCTCTGGATGTAATGTTACAACCTGCTACAATAGAAGAATATATTATTAAACAATAATTATATTTACCTATCTATCATCTCTCTCTCTCTCTCTGTATATATATATATATATATATATATATATATATATATATATATATATATATATATATAGGCCTATATATATATATATGGCCTATATATATATATATATATATATATATATATATATGTATGTATATATATATATTTATATTTATATTGTATAGGCATAATAATACAATTATTCAAATGTTCACTTATAGATCCAATAAGGAAACTATTTTAACACAATGTTCAACAAGTTAACAACATAATAGTATGTGATAGAGCTGGGTCGCTCTTTAGTACCAGCTCTTTTGAACGGCTCTTTTACAAAGCGGATTTAATTTTCTCCCTCTCAACATATCCCCTTAGAACCAAGCGGCCTAGAGACTTAACAAGGGAACCGGTATGCTGGTCGCTCCTATCCTTATCTTTTTAAATTTGATAACAAGAATCCTCCACCCATCCCCAGCCATTCTTTATTCATCTTCTTTCCTCACATCCTCTCCATTTGATCAAAGCGTGCATCGACTCACAGTTCCCTGATCATGAATATCCGGTTTAATCAGGAACTCGCGTTTTACAGAAGTGAACACCGAACACTGTATAAAATATATTAATTTTTTTATAGAGACTAAATCAGGGGTCGGCAGCCTTTTGCTAACAGTGTGCCAAACTATGATTTCTAAATCATTCAGCGTGCCAATAGCCTAAGAGTCAACCTACTCCATTATATTTAAAAAAATATATTTTTGTATAGGATAATTAATTTAATTCCGTAGCAAGACCAAGACCAAATCAAAGGAGATTATTTATAGAGAAAGCTTTAGATCTAAAGTGTTTTATATTCAATACAAAACGAACGTTTTTGTTATTATCATCCACATTGATGTTAATTATTGCCTAAACTATAAACATTATCATTTGTTAATTAAGATGAGGATCTTATGCCTAGAAATGTTAATATTTTTATCTCAGTTAAACTTAAGCTCTTAAATCAATATTAATGTGAATCGTTTGCCTGGTTGCAAAAGTCTTAGGTATCCACGCTGTCCACGCTTCACTATTTGCAGCTGTTTTTCTTTTTTGACAACCAAATGGTAATAGCATAAAATCCACTTTCCACAAAAGAATGTAATACAAAATTGTTGCCAAAACTCACAGACCAAGAAAAGTGGATTGAGTTTCTCCCAAATAATTTATTTGTATTATTATTTTAGAAATTGAAGAGACTTTTTAATAGCATTATATTTGTAATTATTTTTGTTTAAAATATAAACTCCTTAAATGGACAAAACAATTAATGCAGAAAATGTTTATTTACCTATGTTTAACGTAAATTATTTTAATCTTCTAATAATTAAATATTGTTATGAATACCACAATGTTGAATGTATATAAAGAAATAATAATAAACAGTAATATTTGTTACATTACAAAACATAACTTGTTCGGCATCACTATTGAATCAAATGTGGAAACATTTGTTTATTAAAGGGAGATAATTAACAACCCTGTCACATAAAAAACATTGAGTTACCGTACAAAAACGCCGACAAGAAAGAACACTAAAGACATTTCGGTTCTGGGAAAGGCTAGATTCCCAGCTGTGGAATATTTGACGCCGAGTGGTGAAAACCAGAATCTGGAAGCTACTGGGCCGAACTCCATCATCTCCATCAGGACCACTGCCACAATTGGTACTTGGAACGTGAGTTCAATGTACGAGACAGGCAAGACTGCGCAAGTGGCGACCGAGATGAGAAATTATAACCTCGCCATACTTGGGATTAGTGAAGCAAGATGGACTGGCTCTGGACAGAGGAGGTTGATCTCAGGCTACGAGGATGACAATGCACCTCACACCCAGGGGGTGGCCTTGATGCTATCAAAGACAGCCCAAAGAGTACTCATCCGATGGGAGGCACATGGGCCCAGAATCCTGACAGCATCCTTCCGAACAAAGAAGCGAAGCATCAACCTAGATGTCGTTCAGTGCTACGCACCAACCAATGAAAGTGAAGAGGAGGACAAGGATGCCTTTTATGACAGAATTCTAGCTGTTGTCAGGGGCCGTCCCAGGAAGAACATCATCATCCTCATGGGAGACTTCAATGCCAAGATTGGTGGCGACAATGCAGGCTATGAAGGACCATGGGGAAGCAAGGAATGGGTGAAATGAACGACGACGGTGAAAGATTTGCTGACCTTTGCGCCACAACCAATCTAGCCATAGGCGGGAGTTTCTTCCAGCTCAAGAGTCTCCTCCAGAGACGATGGCGATGGATTGGCCATACACTCCGAAAACCTGCTTCCAGTACAACAAGGCATGCCCTGAACTGGAACCTTCATGGAAAACGGAAAAGAGGCCGGCCGAGGAACACTTAGCGCAGAGATGTGGAAGCAGATATCAAGGAATTTGGTCTTACTTGGGGGAAGCTGGAGAGACTGGACCAGGATAGAGATGCCTGGAGGACCCTTGTTGGTGGCCTATGTCCTAGGAAGGACCACAGACGTCGATAGTCGGCGCCTGTTCCTCAAGGACGAGAAGGCAGAAGAAGAAGAATAAATAATTTATGTATATTTTCAACCATTGCAATAACTACCCAGTTTGTATGATTACAATAGGGAAATTTATACCGCATAACTATAGTGTTTATCTGTGGTTTTCGGAAGATTCAAACGCATTGAAGGCAATCTCGGTAAAACTGAGATCAAAATATTAATATTAGCAGATGTAAATGCGATAGTCCGGTGAACCAACCATAGAACCAGACGGTCGCATACCATAGGCAAATACTGACCGCTACTTGTGCTTAAATAATATTTAATCCAAAAACGTGTCGATTCAAATAGCTGAGGTGTTAAAAATATATCCGGTACGTTTGTACCGCCCACTTGCCCTTCACCCCCCCCCCCCCAGTCGCCCAGGGAAATGTCAGCGCCGCCCTAAAGCCTCTCAACGCCCCCGGGGGGCGATAACGCCCCCGTTGAGAACATAATAATATGGTCTACATTAATTGTAACAAATCTTTGTTATGAACCCTATAGCCTAGGGGGACGTCCATTAATTACGTCAACAATTTATTTTTTGGCGATTTTTACCTCCCCCCTCCCCCTTGTCAACAACTGTCAAACTTTCAGAGACCCCCCTATATAATTACGTCAACTATTCGTTACCCCCCCCCCCCTATAACAAGTAAAAAAAAAATTAAACGCTGGCTTTTATGTTTAAAATAGATTTGAAACGGAAAGGTCTAGAGTCTAGATCTTTACTAGGCCTATAATTAATTGTAATACATTTTAAGACTTTTTTAAAGATTTTATATTGACTAGATAGAACTCTCATAGGCGTTTGCCACGAAAGGGGTGTAACGTGCTGACTATCCCCCATCGCCCCTCCCAATTTGTTTTTCCAATCCGAAGATTTTAACAATATTTCTTTCCTTTTTATTTACTATTGTTCTTTACATATAGAAATATTGAATACTTTTTTATTGTACGTTTCACTAATGAGCTTTTAGTACAATGTTAATTGTTAAATAGCTTGGGGGGAATCTGTGCACCAAGCGTAAATTAACCTGCTATTTTAACCATATGCTCACTATTCCTTCTTGCATTATTGCCCCCCTCCCCACACATTATATGATTATACACAAGGTAGTTGGCTTCCTTGCCCCTACCGCTCCTACCTTGCACTATTTGCCACCCACACCTTGCAATCTGGCTACGCCACTTTAGGCCTACTAATAAATTTTTATCTCATAAAATTTTTTTTTACAAAATTAGAAATAAAAACTAAAAAATTACTATATTTAGCCTAATCACCAAATTTTAATGTTTCACCCATTATAACGTGTCAGCAAAAATATATTAGTTTACAAATCAGAATTAGGGATGTTAAAAGGAATGGTAGGCTAAGTATTTCGGACTTCATGGGCCACGAATTATTTTTCTGAAGGAAATATTTTAAAATAACCATGTTGGATTCACACAATACATTTCATTCAATGCAATTCAAACATAGTCTCAGAGAGGGCCTATTGTTGTTTTTAGTTCTATTGCCAATCCCAGCTATCGCTTACATGGCATATATGTTACGCACAGATAGTGTAATGAACTGGGCAATTACACTATCTGTGCGTAACATATATAACGAACGCCAGTCTCTGGCGCCTAATTTCACTTCTGTACCTATGAGCCCCAAAGCTGGCGAAGTGTGTAAACCGCCGATAGGTTCCCATTAAGAATACACCAGCGGGCGAACGCATGGGGGAGAACTCCCGCAGCGGGTCCGGACAGAGCTGAGCTCAACGCTAAACGTTACGCCCTGGACACAAGACGGGCTCGTCCGATTTTTTTTTTAGACCTTTTAACTTGATTCCCCGAGTCTGACCAGTGAGCTAATGCATGGAACAAGCGGTCGCCGAGATACTTCCACTCCCATCTCTGTAATTGACGGAGAGAGGCGTGGTATCCCGAGCTGCAAGTCTGGAGATTAATCGGCTTGTTCTGTTCTTCTATTAGAGGGGGCCTGTGAGGTAGGCCTACCCCACTGTCCGATTTCTGGCGTCTCCGGGGTGGGGGCTGATCCGACGTACGGAAAGGTATACAAAACGTCATGTAAAGACGGCTGCTTTCAAAGGTGGCCTTGAGGGGATGACATCTCCGTGTCAGACAAAATCCGCTCGGCCAACACACCGTCAGCCCACATTACAGGAATACGAGGCAAGCCATGGATGGCTCGAGCAAATGTACGTTCGTAAAAGGGGAATCCGAACAGAGCAAGCCGACCCAACAAGCGTCGGCCTTGTAGGACAACGCCAGCCTACTCATATCTTTCCATGTCAGAGTGGATGGTCTGCTAACGCTGATCCAAACATGGTTTCAAGGGTTGGAACTTGGAAAAGACTCAACCATGGGCGTTGAATTAAAGCAGTCGACTCTCGGACGGTGTTCATAGTCCTTTCAGGACTAAATAACAGAACGGCGCCTAATTTAGATGTAGATGACCTACTGAGCGGCAAAAAACTGGGTTTCTGTTTCTGAACGTACTCTGCAGAATGTTTTTTGGTGTGTTTATGTTCTTTTGTTATTCCAGTCACAATGGCTTGCTAGACTACAGCGAAGAGTAAGTTTTTTTTACAATTGGTTGGTCACTTTGCCGTGCTAACAATTGCATTAGTTTCCACTTTCCACTCATACATAGATCTACAAATTAACAAGATGAACACAAAAAGGACATGTCAAATGTAGCGTCCGTAATTTTAATTAATATATTTGTATTAACGTAAAACCATGTTTATATATTATGTCTGCTATGTAAGTGGCACATGACAAATGTAGCCTAGAATTTTGTAATAAATTTGTATCATTATTTATTTAAAAAAAGTAACATTGTTGACGTCAACTTTTCTTGACCTCCCCCCCTCCCCCTTGTCAACAATTGTCAAACTTTTTCAGACCCCCCTCCCCCCTATTTTGTTGACGTAATTAATGGACGTCCCCTAGGCCCTAGTAAAGATGCTAATTTTTTTTTTTTAAATACCTCATTAACTTGTGGATTTCATTATAAATTTGTCATTGAATCTTAGTTTTTATTAAATTTTAATTTTTTGGTTAGATCTAGCCTAGATTAGATTAAATATTCTATTTTCATCCTCTCCTTTTTTTATTTTGTGTGCAGGTTTTACTAGATAGAACGGCGATTCTTTTAGACTACTTGCACTTTCTTGGTCATATTTTGTAGTTACCCCCCTTGTTCTGGGCGGTATCTCATTAGTGAAACATAAAAGATGGCGTCTAAAACAAAACATGTAGATTTAATTTCATTTTGCAAGACAATAATGAAAGAAATGTCGTCAACATCAGGTAGAAACATAACAAATAGTTTATTGTATGGCATGCCATACATCAATTATAGGTTTACCTCTTAGTTTCGAATTCGTTGTAGCATGTTTTTAATAAACAAAATTAAGACTAGCCGACTATATATTATATAGTATATCTTATCTTATAATCTTATTATAAATTATAACTAGATCTATAATAACTTATATTTTTATTATAACTTATTTTTCAAAATGTTTGTAATAAGTATAAGTTTACAGACGTTTACAGGCGTAGCCTAAATTCCCAAATAATAAATTCTAAATAATAAAGTATTTAATATTATTTTTAATTTTTAAGACTCATCTTTAGGCCTACATATTATGATAATTTAAGTATCATATAAGGCATAGTTAGATCTACATCATATTATTATCTGATTAAGATTATGTCTACTATAGACTTTTTATTGCAAATAAAAAAGATCTAGACTAGATCTAGCCAAGACTTGGGGGCTATCCTTAAAGAATTTTGGTTAAAGCTCGAAATGTTTTTTTACCTTCCTTATTGGTAAATTTGTCAAAATTTGATGGAAAGCCAGTTTGATTATAATAAATTGTAATGTTATTATTTGTTACCCTCCTAAAAAATTGAGTTTTGTTCTCATATAACTTATAACCGTATCGGTACTAATATTAATATTATAGCACATGGCTAAAGTTTACGTCTTTTTGAATATTTTTGAAAATGGTTAAAAAATGTCAAGCTTTGAAGTATAAGGGGCTTTTTTTCGTCTATTTACTTTAGAATTATCACACCTCATTTTTTACTATATAACATATAATACATTTTACATATTTTTTAAATTATCAGAGAAAAGCACTTTTTAAACGTTAATAACAGTCTACGTCTTTCGAATATATAAATTATAAAAAATGGTTTTAAAAAGTCAAGCTTTGAAGTATAAGGCGCCATTTTTTTTCTATTTACTTAAAGATTAGCACACTTAACATTTTTTATTATATAACATATAATACATTTTATGTATTTTTTAAATTATCAGAAAAAAGCCCTTTCTATAAATGTTTTCCTCTATTTTTTTGTACAAGTTATGACGTCAGCCATACATTTTTGGCATTCAAATTACAATATCTCCGCTTCTAGATGAGCTAAACAGATAAACTTGGTAGCAAAATTAGACAGTTGATGCCCTATGTCTAATGGTACAAGTTCTATTACAATATATTGTGTTTGAATATTTTGTGAGAGTGCCTACTAAACTTAAGACTTTAACTAAATTATCTTAGTCTCAAATTTACACTTTAGCCACTTTAGGGCAGGCAGGGGCACTTTAGGCCTTTTTGTAACAAGTTACCAAGTTATTCAAATTCTCTACTGCTACTATACATACTACTAGTCTTCTATTATTTATTAATTTTTTATATAGTTCTTTTTTTTTTGTTGTGTTTTGGAATGTATTTTTGTTATTTTGGAGTTCATATATTAATTTTTAAGTTGTTTAAAATATTATAATAAAAACCCTATGCTGACCCTTAGGCCTTGCAACAAGTTACAAATGGTAGATTCACACCCTCCTGATCTTGTAGATCAACAGGGTTAACTGCACATACTGGTGAAATCATGGGTTGCAGCCAGAGACTTAAATTGATTGATGCACATCCAAGAATCATTGCACAGGCGAGAGCCACAGAGACTCTGTGCGGAGAAAGAAATATGAGCAACAATATCATCTCACCAAGCCCAATTCCTGGATGAGCAGGCCTATAGTCTGGTGTTACAAGAGCAATGCTGCCTTGTTAATGATCCTAGAGGATAACCAGAGGAGGGGAGAAATGTATTGTATGTGCTAGTAAGGATCCTACCGTACGCTGCATGCCCCATCAAACAGGGTCTTGGTGTGTCATACACATTGACCCACTCCTTCCATGTTAAACTTAGGAGAAAGCCCTCTTAATTTTTTTTCTTTTGTTTTAACCCAACCTGTTGTAGATCCATCTTCACATTATCTATCCATTGTATCCTGGTCAGTCCTTAGGTCTTTTTTATCTGTGGCATTGTTAAGAAATTGTGTCTGGAACTTTCAAATATTTTATTTCAGAAGATTTTTAATGTAATTAAATGTATCTTCTTATCACTCACTTAATCTTCTTTTAAGCCCAGTAAAAAAAATATTAAATGTACTAGTATGCCCCATCATGCAATATTATGTCAGCTGCAAAATTTTGTGTTTGACTATAGGCTATTAAAAAAAAGTTACCACCTTTAATTAAAAAAATAAAACAATAAATTTAACAATATATTTGACTAGACATAATTTTGTGTTAATATAATATTTATTACATTCAAATATGCAGTAAAATAAACATGAAAATTAAATCACAAAAAATGTCACACCATGTCGCCTTGTTAGCCTTTTCACTGCACATAAATATGGATTTACAAGCCGTGAGCAGAATAAGCACCATAAACTTAAAAAAATACACTATTATAACTTATTGTAATTAGATATGAAAGACCAGTTATTCTTTTTCTAAATGTACATAACTTGATCTTAGACGTCTTCATATAAATAACATTAATAGTACTAATAATGGTAAAATATTTTTTTATATTGGTAAAATATTTTCTATTTAATGTCGTATAGAAGTGAAAAATACCTAGAATATATTTTTTTAATAATAATAGTTATGTAAAATTGAATTTGTCTCACTTAAAATGTTTTTTGACGCAGTCTAAAATTAGGATGTAAACATTTGTCCCAGAAAATTTTTACGTTTACTCTTAATTAAATCTAAAGAAAAAGTATTTTTTAAATAAAATGCATTTCTACTTTACAAAATACAACTAGTATATTTTTAGACTCATTTCAGCTCCATCTGCTTGAAAAGTAAAGTTAATTTTGGTTATCACTTATCTCTTTTCTTTTAGCGACTCTTTCCTCAGACAAATGTATGCAGATAGCAGAGAATTTGTTTGAGAAAAAGTGCTCAAAGCTATTCAGTGAAATAGACTCCAAAAATGTTCATATTTTACCCGATTCAGAGAAATGTCGTTGTTTGCAAACTATTGCACAGGTAAACTGTCAAGGTGCTAGAGTTGATTTAGTTACGTGTTATATTTTAACCATACCTGTATTTTAACTGCATCATTACAATAATACAAACAACTTTTAACCTGTGTAGATTTATATAATGTTATTTTTACCTTTTTCAAAGTAGTGATGAAAACAGCTTGATTAGTTTATTCTAGATTTGACATACATTGATGAATGCCTTCTTGTTGAAGAAGAATTTCCTAGAGTATCATCAACTTACACTCGTCTCAATTTTATCATAGGTAAGGTAATCATCTTTCATTTATTCTTGTAGGGCAGAGGAAGTTATTGCATGTGTGTTGGTGTTAATGTTTTCTATCATGCATCTTGAAGGCTTATGTTCATCATTATCCCCCTTTAAATCATTTAGATCAGTGGGAGAGGGGGGGATTGTCTGCTTATAAGAACATTTTTTTATTGCTGCTTTTATATTTATGTTGTTCTCATTGGATTTGGTGGTGGTACAGAAATATTCACCTCATTGTGGTACTCATCTCTTAATCTTTGCTCTTTGCTCTATTCACTAGTTTGCTTTGTACAGGTGACTGAATATCTCCTCTGATCTTTACACAACTCTTTTCTTATTCTTCACTCACCTCTTTTTCCTCTAATCTAGTCTCTACTAACATCTATTCACTAGTCCCCACTATTCTATGATCACATCTTTTTTCAAATCTCCTCTAGTCTCTACTCACCTCTAATTTCTACTCACCTCTATTCTCTATTTACCTTTGTTCTCACTCTCCTCTGTTATCTATTCAACTCTCCTCTCTACTCACCTTGGTTCTCTATTATTTTGTAGTCACCTCTATTCGTTACTTAAAGCTACTCTCTATTCCTCTGTTTTCTACTCACCTCTACTCTCTACTCACATCTGTTCTCTGCTCACCTCTACTCTCTACTCACCTCTACTCTCTACTCACCTCTACTCACCTCTACTCTCTACTCACCTCTACTCTCTACTCACCTCAACTTTCTACTCACCTCTACTCTCTACTCACCTCTATTTTATACTCACCACTACTCTCTACTCACATTTGTTCTCTACTCACCTCTACTCTCTACTCACCTCTACTCTCTACTCACCTCTACTCTCTACTCACCTCTACTCACCTCTACTCTCTACTCACTACTCTCTACTCACCTCTACTCACTACTCACCTCTATTTTATACTCACCACTACTCTCTACTCACATCTGTTCTCTACTCACCTCTACTCTCTACTCACCTCTACTCTCTACTCACCTTTACTCACCTCTACTCTCTACTCACCTCTACTCTCTACTCACCTCTACTCTCTACTCACCTCTACTCTCTACTCACCTCTACTCTCTACTCACCTCTATTTAATACTCACCTCTACTCTCTACTCACCTCTATTTTATACTCACCTCTATTCTCTACTCACCTCTATTTAATACTCACCTCTACTCTCTACTCACCTCTATTTTATACTCACCTCTACTCTCTACTCACCTCTACTCTCTACTCACCTTTACTCTCTACTCACCTCTACTCTCTACTCACTCTACTCTCTACTCACCTCTACTCTCTACTCACCTCTACTCTCTACTCACCTCTACTCTCTACTCACCTCTACTCTCTACTCACCTCTACTCTCTACTCACCTCTACTCTCTACTCACCTCTACTCTCTACTCACCTCTATTTTATACTCACCTCTACTCTCTACTCACCTCTACTCTCTACTCACCTCTACCCTCTACTCACCTCTACTCTCTACTCACCTCTACTCTCTACTCACCTCAACTTTCTACTCATCTCTACTCTCTACTCACCTCTACTCTCTATTCACCTCTACTCTCTACTCACCTCTACTCTCTACTCACCTCTACTCTCTACTCACCTCTACTCTCTACTCACCTCTACTCTCTACTCATCTCTACTCTCTACTCTACTCTCTACTCACCTCTACTCTCTACTCACCTCTATTTTATACTAACCACTACTCTCTACTCACATCTGCTCTCTACTCACCTCTACTCACCTCTATTCTCTACTCACCTCTACTCTCTACTCACCTTTATTTTCTACTCACAGCTACTCTTCACTCACCTTGTTATTTAATTCACACATGTGCAATGTTCTCCTCTAACCGCTGCACTCAACTAACTATTGAATTTGTTTCTTTGACTTATCTTTCTATGTGTGCTGGAGTTATCTCTCTTTGCTTGCTTTACATGTCTGATCTAGTTACACCTGACCTATACACTACAACATATGTTCTGTGACTTGATTGTTTACCTCAGGGTTCAAGGTACATTCTACTAAAATTGACTTCACCACATGGAGAGCTCTTCCTTCTAGTTATACACTTTCTGTTTTGTTGGTTCTGCATCTAGTTTATTTAGACTAAGGCTTGGCTCCAACATATGTGTCTGTGGGAGTGTACCTTTAAACAAATGGCGTCTAGGTCATGTCTAAAGGCATTATATATTGATGCATTACGTCAACATTACATTTAAAGTTTGTTAGAACAGTTTAAACTAAAAGTTCGTTTTCAAAAGGCATTTCAAATTTAAAAGTTAACAGGTGAACAAATAAACAAGCTGTATAGTATAAACATTTAAACAGTGAAAAAATAATTTGGTTTTCAAATAAGGGATGAAATAAAAGTGAAAATGAGAAGGTTGATTTTAAAATATCTTTTAAAAAAATATTCATCTTACACTTTAATATCTCAGTAATATAATCAAATTAAAAGAATCTTTGGAATCTGTTCAAGTATTTAAACATAAACAGTCACTTCTACTTTCCTTTTTTAATGTTCACAAACAAAAAAGTTAACATAAAAAAATAATCACATATAATATATAATAATATTATAAGCACATGGTCCTTTACCATTGCCCATGTAGTCTTGGACACTCCCTCTCCTTTCATCACTCTTACTGGATATAAAAGCGCTATTACTTTCATTACCCTTATAAAATTTTCATGAGAAGATATTATGGAATAGTCATAATCATTTTCAGCATTTTTAACTCAATTATTCATGTCATTTGAGCATAAAACCTATAAGTTGGTCATTATTCTAATTGTCCAGTATCCATTTAAAAAAAAACAAGCAAATTAACCGTACATAGTCACAAAAAAATCACTTTTATATATTTAAATCACGTTATCTTGATTACATTTTCATTTAAAACAAATGATCATGTAGTATTCAAAACAAAACAAGGAAGTTGTTAAATATTAAATCAGATTTGGAAATATAATGTCATCTAAGATGCCAAAGACAGATAATGGTTTTAAATAAATCTGGCTTGAACCATAAATGTGTCTGGGGTTTGTTTGTCAGCTTGAGATTATAATTTAAATAAAATAATCATTGTCATTGAGATTATGACATTATGTTTTCAGATACTTTAAGCAGTATTGAAAATCTGGCACAAGAATTAATTCAGCAAAAATCTGTAAGTTGTAGATCATAATTTTTATTTATTAATATATACACATTTTTATTATTTTATTTTTAAAAGATTTTTTAAATATATTTTTAGCTGTTGGAAATATTTGGTTCAGAAATTTCTGAATGTTTACATTGGAGGAAAGGGGCATTACTCTACATGTATTGTCATTCATTAAATTCAAAACCTGATTTAAATTGTTTCCCTGATCATTATCAAAAGGTAAATATCATATTCTTGTTTATACCCTCTTAGTTATCTAAGTGCTTTTTAGTGTGTTCTATCTATATACTGGTATACAAAATTGAATGTATGTTATTGCAATTTCCATTGGTTAATTTTAAAGCTTTTATTACTTTATTGTCTTATATTTTACTTTACATGGGTGACCTGGATTTCATTCCCCTTTGGGCAATCTTTAACATAAAAAAAAACAACTTTTTTTGCCAGATTAATTCATTCTCTGCCGGGGGGTTTACCGCGTTTGTGCCAGACCATTTTTAAGCTGCACGAATTTTTTTATTAATTTATTCATAAATTTCTAAAGGTATTTATTTAGCACGATACCTGTATTTCATATCAAATTAAAGCAAATTAAATAGGGAATAATAATAAGTAGAAGTTGAAACAATATTAGAATAATAGTTACATCTTTATTAGTAATTTTTAGAGATCAAATTTTTTGTTTAAAAAAAAGGGAGCAAAAAAAATCGATCTTAACAGATTTTTATGTGGTATGCTTAGCAGATATCCTATTCGGGTTAAAACCACTAAAAGTATATCTATTCCAGATCAGAATGCCTTTTGAATTTTGAAAATATCCCATATAGTTACTAAGTTATACGCATTTTTGTAATGTTAGTATAAGCCGGCAAACGCCGAACCTATATATTTCTATATAGTTTACATAGGCCTAGGCCTAACCACGAATGTCGGAATCTTTAATTAGTAAATAAACAGACAGTCCTCAAAACCATTTTTAAATGATTTAAAGTTATTATCTGATGAATAGAAATTAATCATTAGGGCTATACTTTGGTTTAACTGCCTCACAGAGTTTTTCTAAGTGCCATATATTAATTTAAAGATCTTTTTGTCCTGAATACAACAATCTAGGTTTTATTGAGCGGTTCCATTTGTGTGATTTTTATTTAATGTTGAAAATTTGGTAATTTTTCATGTTTTATTAAAAATTGTTACTTCCCTTGAGTTTTTTGTGTTAAATTTTTTTACGTCCCTTTGATTTGTTTATTTTTATTTATTTTTTCTTTGATCCCTATACTATAATATCAAACGCACACAATCCATGTACCACACGCTTCTCGGACCAGATTTTTCCCCACTATCGGTTAGTTTCTAAGCTTTCTAAGTATTTGTTAATGATTACTATCTGTTAGTTTCTAAGCTTTCCAAGTATTTGTTAATGATTACTATCTGTTAGTTTCTAAGCTTTCTAAGTATTTGTTAATGATTACTATCAGTTAGTTTCTAAGCTTTCTAAGTATTTGTTAATGAGTAGTATCGGCCAACACGGTGATATCTTGGCACAGGAAGTAGTAATCTAGAAAAGCACATGTCACGCATGCGCAACAAGAGACAGGTGGTCTCGACTAGGAAGAGGGAACAATAGGATTTTGTGTCGTTTTGTGTTATTTCATATGATATACAGTAAGAATAATGTTATTTTTGTATTCATTTCGTGCTATTTCGCCCCTTTTCCCTTTTTGGTATCGGTTCTAAGAAATTCCCACTGAAAATTTGAGTAGCGGAGCTATTGATAATTGTGTCTTAGGAAGCCGTCAGACATCGTGTTTTTCATGGCTGTGTGACGTCACAAGCCTTTGGTAAACACAATGGAAATGAATTTTTTTTTCGATGAAAAAAATTTTTTTTTCCATTTTCAATAGTCTGCCGCTCTTCCTAAGACACTTATCAATAGATCCACGCGAAAAAATTTTCAGTTGGAATTTTCTAGAACCCTACTTTTCGTGAGGCAGCTGAACCAAAGTATTACCATAATTAGCAATAAAAGTTATTTTAATAGCAAATTTGACAAGTTCCAAGGCCTAGAAACATTTCGAGTAGGCGTGTCTATGCTTTGTGTACAAAAGTTTAAACAGAAATCGATAAAAAATCGTCATTATTATTTAAAAACCGAAAGGAAACCAAGCAAAAAGGAAGTTAGAAGAGTTATATTTCCCTTTAGACAATAAAAAATTGGATTAGATGCACTGGAAACCAAAATAAATATCGAAAATGAGACTAACGATATATCGTGAGTTGGCACGAAAGCGACGAGTCTAAGTAACGATATATCGTCACTTGGCACGGAATGAGTTAATACTTTTTTTTTAGATTGTTAACATTTTCAGGATTTGTAGTTTTCCTAATTGATTACAATGTGTGCAAAAACTAGAAACTATATTTTACATTTTATTATAGTTTTGGTATCATAAGGCTTGACTATATGAATATACTATAAGAATTATAATTGTTTACATTTGACATAATATAGCATAAACACATAATTAATACCACTTAGTCTTAATCATTGTTATCAAAATTAATAAAAAAAAATTCAGATTAAACATGTTATTTAACTTGAAATAGAGGCTGAAAATGTTAATATGATATATATATATATATATCTATTTATATCTATCTATCTATCTATATACATATATACATATCTATATTATTATATATATATCAAGCTGAAAGTCACTGTCATTTGCTCTTCAATTCAATTGTAACTCAGGGCAATGCAGGGTATTTTAGCTAGTTATAAATAACATAATGCCATGCACATTTCCATTGAGTTTGCATTAATCTTTAGCATCATTTCATATCTAAATTATTGCTTATTAAAAAAATTACATCATGTGAAAAATTTGACAAATTGACAAGTGGAACATGTTTTTGAGAATTGACAACTTTACTGTGAACTCTATTTTATTCTTTAAGTTAGTCTACTCTTCAATATAAATATAATTTATTGCTCTTCAAATCACTTGGGATTCAAGCAATCATTGTTATATCTGACATAACTTGAGAACTACTGATAAAATATTGCAGTTTAAATTTTACAAGAAATACAAAGGCCAAAATCTGTTAAGGCTTTCAGTTGGCAACAAGGACGTAATAAATGGATTGGCAGTTTCCAATTCTTAGCCTTTGTGTTTCAGAACATTCTGTTTATTTTGTTGCAAATGACACGTTGCTTTTTTGTTCTAATCTAGTGTTTAGAAAATGGTGTCCAGTATTTAAAGTGTATGTTGTGTACAAGAACGAAACCTGATTGGTTGAGACAGTTAGATGGTGAAATACTGGCAGAAGCTAAAGATGAAGATGACGACACTTTTTTACTTTCCGAGGGTACATTTCTTGTTGTTGTCTTAATGAGATTTCTATTAGAATTTATTTAATGAATTGAACACAAAATGTTTTAGTAAACAAATTATTTACACTAAGATATTTTAAATAAACAATAGCTAACAATAACAACGTAGATGCGAAAAGAAGTTTAAATAGGCCTTGACAATCTGAACTGATTGTTTAAATGGTAACTCTCTTGTTTGGTGAAATATTTTCAGGTGTGTACAGTGACATCCATCTGCTTGCTTTAATGTATTGCGGTGAACTCTGTTATTGGCTCATTCAACACCAGACAAACTGTGCCAATGAGGTCCACCACACAGAGACACAGAGCACTGGTTTATCAACTACTTCCCCCTCAGCAGACGTTCAAACCTCAAAGCATGTGACCCAACAGTCTGGCCACGTGGAAAAGGAAACAAATTTTACATTATTTAAACATACTGGCATGGCCTGTTTAAAAGTTTATATTAAATCTGCTAGTGGCCCTTTGTCCCTTGGTGGCTGGAACACAAGTAGAGCAGTGGAGATTGTAGACTATCTCACTTCTCATTGAATATTACATTGATTGGGATTTTTACATTTGCCTGATTTTTTAATTGGAACTATCTATACGGTGCATAGTGCTTTGCACTTTTCACTGAAAATATGTATTGAAAATCACAAAATATAGTTGACAATATTTCTCATGTCCCATACAACTATTTGATAAAACATATTTTGATGCAGTAATACCCTGAAATTATGCAATACTAAATCCACTAAGTGGAATTCACTTTGTAAATAAATATATAAAGATATGTTTAATTAGAACCAAGAACTAACAAAATCATTGGTCTAGAAGAAAGAAATTTCTTAAAATTAGAGATCCATAAAACTACAAAATATATTTTTTTAAAGTTTATTTTGAAGTTGATAGCTTGATCATATCTAACAAACTTGTCACAATGACTTTAATTTGTTTGTGCAGAATTTCTTCATTCTGCTCTCAAAGTCCTAGATAATGTTCAGTTTACAGTTCAAAGGTTTAATCTTCCTTTTCTCATTAGGTGAAGGAAAATCAGGTTTACTTCATATGAATGACTTTGTTGTTTTAAAGGCTTAGAAATTGTTTAGTGAAAGAAGTATTAACAGTAGAAATGCAATTGTGCATATAGTTTGTTAAAAATGCATTTAATGTGTATTGCACCAAGAGAAACATTTGAGATAGGAACTTGTATAGATACTCTCACCAGGTGAAATTTGTGAACGCTGCTCCACTGGATCAATTTGGTCCGACGGAATATTTTACTTTAATAGATGCTGTCAGTTTTAATTTGTATGCACACATACTTGTTGGCATTCCAAGAAAAACTTCTTTGGTAAAATTACAAATTCTTTAGTAAAGTTTACTTTGTTTGTGAATGACTTAAATCAGTCATTGACTTGAAAACAAAAAGAGACATAAAAAAAATATTCATGTATACATTTTATCTTTTTATTCAATAAACAATTGTTTAAATATAGTTTAATTTATACATTATTTTAACAAATGTATTTTTTAACTCCACCTAGTTCTCCTATTTCTATATCTACTTAACTCTTTCCATAAGTAAAATCAAGCCGAGCCATAATGTTACGACATACAGTATGGCAAAATGTATAGAAAGAGTTAATCTCTGGTGTCAGTGTTGACATACAAAAACCATTTTTAGTAATGTATTGTTTGTAACATGATGACAACTGGTTTTAGTTTCACCCTCATCTATGAACAAATCTATCCACTAAATTTCGGTCTGCAGATTTATTTTCAATTTAATAATATATGAATTATTTAATTAGAAATTTTTCCTGAAAAAAAAACTTGAATAAAGTAAAGAATTGATCACATTTAACATGAAACTGATTTTTCAAGTATGTTCTTGTTGTGTTTTATTTATTTGTAGCATTTGCTCAATAATTCGCTCAAAAATTTGCTCAATAATTTGCTAAATAATTCGCTCAATAATTAGCTAAATAATTCGCTCAAAAATTCGCTCAAAAATTCGCTCAATAATTCGCCAAATAATTCTATGTAAGAAAAAAAAAAAGGAAAGGTCAACAGAAGTTTAAAATTGTTTATTATCAAATGTATTTATAGTAAATGTTTTTTTTATTTTAGGGTGATAAGATCACAGGAAGTGGTCAAACAACAAGAGAACATTGACAAAACAAACATGTCCAGGGACTGGTCAAACAACAAGAGAATATTGACAAAACATGTCCAGGAACTGGTCAAACAACAAGAGAACATTGACAATACAAACATGTCCAGGAACTGGTCAAACAACAAAAGAACATTGACAAAACAAACATGACCAGGAACTGGTCAAACAACAAGAGAACATTGACAAAACAAACATGTCCAGGAACTGGTCAAACAACAAGAGAACATTGAAAAAACAAAAAGGTCCAGGAACTGGTCAAACAACAAGAGAACATTGACAAAACAAACATGTCCAGGAACTGGTCAAACAACAAGAGAACATTGACAAAACAAACATGTCCAGAAACTGGTCAAACAACAAGAGAACATTGACAAAACAAACATGTCCACAGGAAGTGGTCAAACAACAAGAGAACATTGACAAAACAAACATGTCCACAGGAAGAGGTCAAACAACAAGAGAACATTGACAAAACAAATATGTCCACAGGAAGAGGTCAAACAACAAGAGAACATTGACAAAACAAAAATGTCCACAGGAAGAGGTCAAACAACAAGAGAACATTGACTATTGACAAAACAAGCATGTTTCTAGGAATCTCTGTCCTTAGTTTTTTTCTTCACTTTCTTAGTTCTCTCCCATCTAATAGTCTCTGCCTCTAGAGCTGCCAACTCCATCAATCTTTGTTGAAATGATGCTGTAGCTCCAGGTAGTGGATCTGCATATTTGGGCTCTGAAAGTTAAGCAATGACATTTGATCATGTCATTGTAAGGGCTTGGAAGTAAAGCAATGACATTTGATCATGTCATTTTTGGCTCTGGAAGTAAAGCAATGACATTTGATCATGTCATTGTAAGGGTCTGGAAGTAAAGCAATGACATTTGATCATGGGTTATTTGGGCTCTCAAAGTAAAGCAATGACATTTGGTCATGTCTTATTTTGGCTCTGGAAGTAAAGCAATGACAATTTATCATGTCATATTTTGGCTCTCAAAGTAAAGCAATGACATTTGATCATGTCATATTTGGGCACTGAAAATAAAGGAATTACATTTGATCATGTCATATTTGGGCTTTCAAAGTAAAGCAATGACATTTGGTCATGTCATATTTGGACACTGAAAGTGAAGCAATGACATTTGATCATGTCATGGTGGAGCAGCTAAGCCACAACATTTGATCGTGTCATATTAGTAATTAAGGCTCTGAAAGTATAGCAAATACATTTAATCATGTCGCATTAGGGCTCTGAAAGCAAAGCAATGACATTTGATCATGTAATAGTAAGGCTCTGAAAGTAAAACAATGTCATTTTTTTAGGTTGTAACAACTTTCACAACTATTTATTATAAACAAATGTCAAATAGTTCAACTTAGTAATTAGACTTTCAGTACAACCTGCTTATCTTTAAAATCAAAGAATAAATTTGTACAAAAGTTGATTTTTACTCTGTCTCTAAGAATGAAAACAATAAAGTGGACCACGTACACAATGTATAGCAATTGTCCCACCTTCTAATCTATTTTAAACTAAACTAACATTTGGAAAACGTTTAATTTTTATCAAGAAATATTAACTGACCTTCTTTAATAATGTTGAAGTTACTGCCCATTTGTTTAATTGTGAAACCATTAGAAATTCCATTATATCCAATTCCTGGAGTTTGTTTAACATTGGCAGTAGTTATAAATGGTTGTTTTCTTTGTAATCCATTGTAGGTAGTCATGGTAAAAGTCTGTAGTCCATTAGACAAAATTGGTTTTGTTGAATTGGATGAAGCTGAAGCATTTGTGTTGGAAGCACTTAGTAAAGTGTCCACAGAAACTGTTTCATCTGTTTCTGAAGCTGTGAAAATAATGGACAATATAATGATATACGTTTATGTTAAACACTGTTTCAGAAATGCTTTTATTGGAAAAAGTGTAACTTATTAAGGTCAGGTATGTGTATAGTTAATAGATAAATAAATAGTGGTCATCAATAGTATAAACATATTTTTAGATACTTTTCTTTGGGTAAAAAAAAACATGTAATAGTTTTGTTTATAATAGACAAAAAGACAAGTTAGTTAAATTACAATACAATCATGCTTATTGCAGATGACTGAAAACTGAGAAATTTTAAAAAAGCCATGTAGTCAAATTGTATGTTATAATATTAATAATAAAATACAAATGGTTTGCCAAAATAAAACCAATTAAAATATAATGGATTCATTAACAAAAATTGTAATTATATAATAATGTTTATTATGTTTGTACTTTTAAAAAGTATATTGGTCAGATTTGAAAAACTTTGTTTATGCCAAAGTCCTTATAAACTATAAAGTAGCCTACAAATTCTCTAAATATATGTAAAAGTAATTGAAATAATAATTGTTAAATTGAAAATAGAGGCTTGTTTACATTTTCTTTTGAATGTATTAGTAATTTAAAGCCTGATAGTTTTAGAAGTAGAAATGTGGGCATTACCATAACAAGTCTAAATGACCTTGCATTAATAGAATATCATTAGTAGGACTAAAGAATGTTTAAATTTATGTTTTTAAGTGGATATTCCTTTATTCTGTGCAACAAAATGTGGAAATATTTAATAAATGGATTATTTGAAAACATGTAGACAGTAAACATTTTAAAATACAAAATTAATCTCTGAAAAAAAAACTTTTTGCTAGACTATAAATATTTTTAGGAAATAAATAATTAAATTATATAAATTTTCTTATTTAATTTATTCCATTGCCAATATTTGTGTATTCGTAGCCTAATTTCTATATTTAGATTTATAATAAACAAGATATATTCATTTTAAACACACACATATATGAATAAAATGTAGAAAAAAATAATAATTCCAACAGAACAAGACAAAAACTCTGGTCTTAAGAGTTTAATTTAATCAGATAACCTTATACTTATACCCAAGACCACATTGTGTATTTTATGTCATTGAAGAGTTCATATCAAGAGTGTTAACTCAAAAATTAAGCATTTAATTACTATTTACAATCCTGTTTACACTGCATGAAGGAAGAAAGAAACAAACATAACACACACTGTTGACAGTGTACAGGCCAGGAATATAAGGGTAGAATAGTAACAAAGAAAGTAGCTATTGTGTAATTAGAACAATTCACCTGGAGTAGTGTTACTGGTCTTGTAGGACAATAGCTGCTCTCCCCTGATCATACTGTTTTTTAAGCTGATAGTTTTGAAACTCAATGGCTTACTCAATGTATTGGATCCTTTTTCTTCTCTGTCATGATCATAAAATGCTGAAAGAAGAATTAGCAAGACTAGACTCGGACCACGGATGAGCGTAGGACGCAATAATCTTCTTTATAGAAGGAGCGTCTGTAATGTATAAGATAAGATAACACAAACTATTTATTGTACATTTTTAAATATATATTTTGCCACTATGTTTAATTGGCCTTGTTTCAAAACCGGCAATTTTTTTTTCTATTATTCATGGCATTATATAATAAGAAGACTAGTATAAAGGAATATGTTTTCTTGTGTGCATATAAAATGAACATTTGAAGCCACAAGTTTTTATCTGTTTAAGGGATATTATGACTTTTATAATTTATTACATAAACCATACATAGTTTAAAGAACTTTGTGTATTAAAAAAAAAAAGGTAGCCTACCATGCATTGAGCTCTCTATCTTATTTATCATAGTAAGAAAAAGCTTGTTCTAAAAATTGGTTTTACCTATAATAAAAGTGTTTCAATCACAGAATTATACACATCCTACAAAGCTATTTCATTTCTTCTTTTATAATTTTTTTTAAGTCTGACAAGAAGACAATCTATTTGTATCTAACCTTTATCAATGAATGGAAAAGAGGCTCTTTTATCCTTATGTTTGATTAGCGGTTTGTTTTTGTCAAAACCAGAAATATCTGGACCAGACAAGATCTGGATACTATTCATTCTACTTTGTCCATCTGCATTTCCAAGTAAATCAGATCCTGGAGGTGAGCTAAAACTGCTACTGGTGCTAAAAAAAAAAGAAATAAAATAGTCTGAGAATAAAAAAACAACCAACAATAGCAATATTCGAGTCATTATTGCTGGTGATTACATAAATGTAAAATAGTTATTGCATTTTTGATAATTATTTTTACATGGCAGTAAGTTATTTATTGCAACTATTTTCAATAGCTGGTGATTAAACATGGAAGTAAGTTAAATTTATTGCAGTTATTTTCAATAGCTGGTGACTAAATATGGAAGTAAGTTATTTATTGCAGTTATGTTTATTAGCTGCTTATTACACATGGAAGTAGGCTATTTATTGCAGTTATGTTTATTAGCTGCTTATTAAATATGGAAGTAGGTTATTTATTGCAGTTAGGTTTATTGGCTGCTGATTACACATGGAAGTAGGTTATTTATTGCAGTTAGGTTTATTAGCTGCTGATTACACATGGAAGTAGGTTATTTATTGCAGTTAGGTTTATTGGCTGCTGATTACACATGGAAGTAGGTTATTTATTGCAGTTAGGTTTATTAGCTGCTGATTACAAATGGAATTAGGTTATTTACTGCAGTTATGTTTATTACTGGTGATCAGGGCCGGCTCATCCATAAAGGCGAACTAGGTGTCCGCCTAGGGCGCAAACTTTTTTGGGGTCACAAAATTTAGGATTTTTTTTAAATTTGGGGCTTTAAAAGTAAAAGCTATATTAAAATTTAGTGCTTCTGCACTACTAGCATAGACAGATGAATTACTAGATAATGAAAGGCGAAGGGTATTTTATTTAAGTTGTCTTAGAAAATAGGAAAGTATGCCCTAACAGTACCCAGTTTGGCAACCTCGCTGTGCGTAGCGGATTGCAAAAAGGCAACCCCTCACTTCCCCCGGCCACACCCTGGATGCAATGCGACCGTGACCTTCAAGTCAGTTCGTAAATCGTAAGTCATGTGGGCGCTGAGCTGTTTGCATTGGCAGTGCAGTGCAGTTATTGTTTTTGTGTACTTGGGTTACTTAAAAATATCTGACTTCAAGTTTATTGCTGCACTTGTCATATGGAACAACATTTTGTTTCAAGTAAACATTAACTAGTAAGATACTGAAGATAAGGACTTGAGTCTCCAGAGAGCAGTTAGTCACCTGAAAAAACCGAAGAGTTTTTGGTTACAGCTAGAAGTGATTTAAAGTTTAAGAGAGTTCTGGTTGATGCTAATGAAGTAGCAGAAGAAGTTGGAAAAGAATCCATATTTGAGAAAGAGAAGGTCCGAATTCGAAAAGAGAAGAACATGTAATGTTTGATTATGAATCAACAGATGAATCTGTAAATATTGCAGGTGACCCCTCAGAAAGTTTCAAGATCCACTTTTATTTTGCTGCTTTCGACACAGCTGCTAATGCGGTAAAGATTTTCCCAGTTAATAAAGTATCTGGTGTCTTTGGATTCCACCATTCCTGACCTTAAAAACAAGACTACAAGGTTAAGTTGATGTGCAAAAGCTTGGAAAAGCATTAACAATCGAAAAAAGATGAAGATTTAAATGAATCTGACATTGCTGCTGTAGGACTATGTTCTGAAATAAGAACAATTTTAATATCTCATCATCTCCATGACTCAGTATCAAACCCTGAATAAGTCCTAAACTACATTTAATTTACCAACATAATCTTGAAAATGGATATCCTAACATTTGTGTAGCCCTTCGTATTTTGCTTACGTTGCCACTTTCCGTAGCTAGTGCTGAACAAAGTTTTTCAATATTTAAGCTAATTACAACCTATCTGCGTAGTACAATGTGTCAGGAGAGACTTGCGGGTCTGGCGACAATTTCAATTGAAAGTGAGATAGCAAAACAGTTAGACTCAAAGCCCTCATACAAGAATTTGCTAAGCAGAAAGCAAGAAAAATACCATTAGGGTTTTAGTCTTTAGGAGTATAAATACTGTTGATCAGTATTTAAAAGTGAACGTAGTTATGAAAACAATAATCCAATATCAAACAATATCAAGTAGTCTTTGTGTATTTTTTTAAGTGTTATAAAAACAGATAAATTATCTGTAATCTAACTGTTAGTTTCTGTTTGTTAAAAGAGAACTGTACATAATGCAATTATAAAACTATAAACCCACATACCTAATGTAAAACTGTGTGTTTTGTAACTTTTTGTAATAATGATTTAGATTTCTGATTATTAATCTCTAAGTCGTCAAAATAAAAAACTAAATACAAATCCATTGTTACTTTTCAGTCAACTGTTTCATTTACACATCCCAGTCATTAATCAAAGGTTATAAAATAAAATTCTTTGTTATAACAATTATTAATCTTTTGTTCTACTATCAGTGAGAATCTTTCAAAAGAATCATCAGTCAGCCAGGAAATACAATAGCTGACTCCTACATGATACTTTTTCTTGTATGGTAAATGGTATAATAGTGTGCGCGAATGTCTATTGTGCTTGAATACAAACGGTTCTATAATATTGTTTTAAGTACCGGCATGCTGAAAGACGGAATTTATGTTATCAAGTCAAATTTCCATTTACTTCGACCAATTAAGTAATCTTATCTTATCTTAACAAAAACACATTCCCGAAGTTCCATATAGATCTACGGCAGATCCCACCGAAGGCACTTTAATGAGGGCGCAGAATATGTTTTCGCCAAGGGCGTCAAAAATCCTAGAGCCGGCCCTGCTGCTGATTACACATGGAAGTAGGTTTTTAATTGCAGTTATCTTTATTAGCAGGTGAATAGACATGTAAGTAGACCACACAAACATGTTACTGCCCTTTCCTCTTTCTTCCCCAAAAGTGAAGGCCCGAGCCTCCCAGTGATATAGCATTGTATACCATAATGAAAACAAAATCCGTTAGTAAACAAATATATTTGACATATATCAACAACTTAAAATTAAAACAATTTAGAGGGACTGGAGTATATACTTAGAATGGAATTTTGCTAGCCCTACCTTTATCTTCCTCTCTCTTCCTCTCTCTTTATCTCTCTATCTATCTCATCTCTCTATCTATCTAACTATCTATCTATCTATCTATCTATCTATCTATCTATCTATCTATCTATCTATCTATATATCTATCTAACTCTCTCTCACACTATCTCTACTAAATATATATAATATGACTACTATACAATAGGCATTATATATAAATATATAGCCATATAAACCATATATAGGTTTGAGATATATGAGTTTAGATGTTTTATAAATTTCACTCTTCAAAAGTGGCGTATCCTAAAATTACAAGCTTGGAAATGGGGGGGGGGGGGGGCTATAGGTGAAATATTCTGGATGCTATTTCACCATATTTAATTTTAAGAAAGTAATATTTTATTTAACAACATGAGTTCCAGCTATTGAGCAAATGACAGCCACGGCGCAGTTCGTCACAAGCATTAGACTTGTCTAAATCCTCCGAATCATAATATAACACTTGACAACGAAGAAGAAAAATAGTTAAGGAGGAAAGAATAATTGTTCTCTGCAATTTAAATAATCCATTCCTTCCCACTGTGCAATGTTCCCCCCTATCTTGATTTGTCCTTCCCCCCCCCCCATTACACCCTTGACCCTTCCCCCCCCCCCCCATTTCACAATCTCCTTTTTTGTTCACTTGTTTCAATTTCTCACTCCATTTTTACATCAGAATAAGTGGAGATGTGGTATTTAGGCTATAATAACACTGCACTGACACAGTAGTTGGCAAGTCAAAACAAGGTATGTTGAAGAATATTTCTATGGAAAGCCAAAGTTGTCATAGTTTAGAACTACATTGGCCCTACAATCATATAGGCTAATAGATGCAAATTTATAGTTGTCTATATCTATATTTTGTCTTACATGAAACAGACGTTCATTGTTTACATAAGTTGAGTGCTAGAGTAGACCCAGGGTATATGTATAAATCTAGGCCTTCTACTTCTAGTCAGAGATACTGTCGGCCGATTGATGAATAATTTAGTTATATGCCTTCAATTTATTTCATCGTAGCCTTACTCCAATAGAGAATTATTCCACATGTACTTGATTGACATACATAGTATTGACATACGAGACAACACGGTCACTATTATTTCCTTGCCATTTTGTACTTTTGAACTGAATCGCAGTGTAAATAAATATTTTTGTCATTGATTTAGGCGGCGCCACATTTACACGACACGAACGCCTTTCCAATACAGTCTTGTAATCGACACGATTACACGTCAACAATCAACAGATCGAATCAATCGGTTTCACTTAACACTCTCGGGGTCACCATATAAAAGATTACTGCCTATTATTTAACCTACTTACACAAGTCTGATAGCCATATACGTCTGTAGGGCACACTTGGAGATATTTGCCTTCCATGTGTAGTGCTAAAAGTCTTGCAACGAAGAAAAGGTAAAAGGTAACTCTGGACACAGGTATTGATCGTATTGGAAACGGCATTGTTGGTGGAGTCGATATTGATCGATACTGAAATGCTGGTGTGTGTGTGTGTGTGTTGACTTGTGGGAAGTTCTCATTGATTGTACAAGTCTATAGGTCTTATACGAACTTGTGTTTGAAATAGTTTTATAACTTCACTTTCTTCTGATAGCGTTTTTTTTATATCAACCAAAGAAAGCATTATATTTATTTAGTGTCAATATATCACATTAAAAGCAATTCAAAATGTAGTTTGTTTAATTTTATGATATTTTTTATCTATGTAGAAACCACAATGTATATCAATATATACGACAATAGTAGATCTACTTTAACCGTTAGACAGACCCATATGGCCCCTCCACACAGTTTCGTAAGTTATACCCATATGGCCATGGGGCACGGTGTTTACACTGTTATAAGTTAAGTTATAAGTGGCCGAGCATCAGCGCTTTCGACTGGCGATCCAAAGGTTCTGGGATCGAATCCTGGTGCAGGCTAGGATTTTTTTCAGGGACTTGAGGGTGTCCCTGAGTCTACCCAGCTCTGATGGGTACCTGACACTAGTTGGGGTAAAGTAAATGCGGCTGTGCATTGTGTTGGCTACTCATCCCCTCGTATGCCGTGGCCACAGAAACTTGCGAACACTGCATCACCAGCCCTATGATCCCAATGATATGACCCATAGGGCCTCATAGTTGGCCAATTGTGTAAATTGTGGACTAACGGCCACATAGGGGGGCAGTCCCCTTTGCGCCTGCAAGGAACATTGCTCAGGCCTCCTGAGCTCACATGCAGATCTTCAGAGCGAAGGATGACGCAAAGATAGGTAATCCTATAAGATATTCGTCTTATAAGTCTGGTGTCTAGATGACCAACCCCGATATTACCGGTGCAAGAAAATGAGGCGGTGTCGCTCCGTGTTAATGATTCAAATGGAAATCCATTAGGAATAAATATGGGGGTTCATACATTGTCCTAATAAGACATGCCTCGGACAGGTGTGCTGAGAAAAAATAACCATTTCGATTCACCCCCGTCCTCGTTAAGAGCCTAAAAGTCTCGTCGGGCTCTAGAGCCTCTCACAACTGCAATATCCCCCACAATGTGTATCTCCTTCCTCGATATGGTACACAATAATCTGGACTTCTCCCTATACCCCTGCCCTATGGTAAATTCACGATATCAACAATGTCGATGTTGATATTGCGTTTTTATTTTCTACTTATTTTTGGTTATTATAGGATGCAAAACATTACACATAGGTTCATAGGCCTAAGGTAAGTTTTAGGCTGCTTCCAGATAGGGTCTACTGAAGAGATGTCCTACATGCGAAAAGATTTTGGTGCAAACCTACACGCGATCTATGTGTAGGCATAATAAAAAATATAACCAACGAAAATCCATAAAATTCATTTTTTATATATTAGGCCTATGCAATGAATAGAAAACATGCAAATAGACAGAAACAAACGTTAGTATATGCCTACCAACTTCCACAGTTATATTGGAAAACTTGTCTCTTACTTTTATTATTGCATTTTGTACCCTAAAAGCACGTCCTATTTGTGTAATTATCTGCGTCTACACCCCCCCCCCCCCCCAATCAGGTCAAATGATCACACTATATTTGTAAATGACACGTGACTCTAGTGTTTCATTGAGTGCTATGTACATCTCACATAGTTTCGCTTATTCAATCAGTCGCTGTGCTGAACTAGTAGTAAAAAAAAAAGAAGAAAAAAACTAAACAGACTTTTATATACACGATTTACTTTGTGTAGGCTACCTTTGCACTGAACTATGTACGCTAGACTGGTTAATAACATAGACATTTCCTTTTTTTCTCCAGTTAATAGAACTAAAACACGTTTAAAATATTACATAAGGTTGAAATTATTTTCTATTACTGTCGCAAAAAATATATATATTGGAAATATTCAGCTCTCTAGTTTTGTGTTCAATAGAAATTGTTTCGTGACGTTCATAAATATTTAATGTTGATCACCTTTTATAAAATCTCAATGAATTGTCCCAGCAACTGGACCTGTTCATGAATTCGTCATAAGTCAAAGAAATACGTTGAATAGAAAGTAGTCCAACTTCGCTTGTCGTGTTATTCATTACTTCAACATTTGTGTTACGTTGCTACATTGTATGGTGTATGGTCTTCGCGAACAACTAACGTTCATTCATATGAACACACCAACACACACATATATATAGGCAAAAAACGAGCATAGCTAACACATAAACACACACATACACCAACACTTATTCTTACTGACGCATATTTACATTACCAGACTCACCAACACACAATTGAACGCACATTCACATTAAGGAACACACTTATCAACTTATCAACACGCATTCACTATAATGCACAGTCCCCTATCAATACGCATTCACATTAAGAAATACACCTATCAACAGGCATTCACTGTAACGCACATTCACATTAAGAAACACACCTTTCAACAAGCATTCACTATAATGCACATTCACATTAAGAAATACACCTTTCAACAGACATTCACTGTAACGCACATTCACATCATTAAGACACAGACATAGGCCTATCAACACACATTCACTATAACGTACATTCACATTAAGAAAAACACCTATCAACACCCATTCTCACTTTAACGCACATTCACATTAAGGATTGCACCCATCAACATGCATTCACTATAACACACATTCACATCGAGACACAAATGTTGGCCTATAGTCTATAGGCTATAGGGTCAGACAGTAACTCACATATGATAATTCCCAATTAATTAATTTCATACAAAGAAAAATATGCGGCCACACAGAATAACACGTTTACATTCGCATGTTTAGCCTGCCTCCTTAAAACTTTAATGTATTTTTTTTCAACTTTGTTATCTTTTACTTTACGATGATCCTTCTATACAGTATACACACGACTATTGTGAAGCAGAAGAGATGGTCGTGCTATTACACTGCCCAAACTTGCAGGTTGTTTTTTTTATTGTTTTTTTTTTACAGTAGATTTGTGCTTTTTTTCTAAACTCAGTTTAAGCAGAACTGTAGAGATTATATATAAGTGTCTTGGGAAAATCCATAATATTGCTTTGCATTTAATTTTGTATGCTACATTTTCAATCTTGGGACATACTTTAGGCTCTTGACCTTGGGCGCAACACTGCGTGCGTTAATAATTAATTGACATGTCTCTTATTCTCAAATTGCATGAGGCTGAGCAGTTAATAACACTGTATCGACATGGGGCTGTTTAAACTAAAATATTTTTCAGGATAAACTTATGCCTTGATGTGTGGGCTTAAACTTTTAATTCAGCCAGCTGAGAATAAATATACTAGTACGTCTTATAGAGGATTCTTAATGTTGTTGTGGTGTTAATGTAGATTGTAGTGCCCCATTGAAATATAAAAAAAAACATCTGGAAAAGTTCAGTTTATGGTCATTTATGTTAAAGTAATTTTAAACAAGTAAAAAAAACTTGGCAGTGAGTCAATAAGCTACGCATACAGGACCGTATTAAGTTCTTCGTAGACCCCAGACCCTCTCATATTTTTACTCCACAACTGAACTCTTTCATAGTGAAGATTTTGTCAATGGAACGTAGTCAAAAACAAGCACCAAAAAGTTGACAATACCAATGTTTTTAAAAGGGCCAAGTTGGACTTATTGTGTTTAATATTTTCATAACACATTGTGTATCAATATTTAGACTACTAAACAAGGAATCTTATAAATAGAATTGTTTAAATTGTAATGTGTATAGCAATTTTATCAACACAACAAAGTCAACTTTCAATTACCAACACATAGGCTATATTAGATCACAGTAAGTAAGTATTTCTTTCAGACTAATTTTTATTTATAGAGTACGTTAAGCAGCATTCCACAAGTGTGTTTCCACGGCATACAAAGGGAATGTGTGGTCCGGACAATGCCCAGTCGCCTTACTTATTCTCAACTATTGAACATGTACTCATCGACACAAGGTAGACTCAGGCACACCCTCTATACCAGTGATAAAATTCTAGCCTTTACCAGGATTCTAGCACGAGTGCCCCAGATCGAAGAAGTAATCCATACTGAGAAATATTGGATAAGAAACCTATTGTTTGAAAACATGTTTCTAAACATTGAAGTAATAGGAAAGAGAGAATAAAATTGATGTGCTGATTTTTGCATCACAGAATGAAAACTAAAATTTAAAGATTGCATACCCAGGTCTGCTTTTATATTGGTATTGGCCAAAGTTTCTTTTTTAGGATTTTGAGGTTATACATTACTTAGAAGTATATAGATCTTTGTCAACGGATACAACAGTTTGTAAAGTCATGGCACTAATTCAGATGTATTCACCAGATATGGACGAGAGACAATTACTTAAGAGTTTCTTTTGTTTTCAAAATTGTTTGCTGACAATAAAACTGTGTCTAAAACGCAGGGTGGGGAGCAATATAAACACTTACATAGGGTATCATGGGAAGAGGGCACAACAGAAACTTTCCATTGCAGGAATTTTTGTCGTGATATCCCTACTTGGCCCATAGGCTTGGATACTCCAAAGAGTGCATCTGAATTCTGAACCTGTAGCCACAAAAAAATTATCCCACTTTAAAAAAAATCTGGAAACTAAATTTTCTTATCTTTCTGTCTATCCATACTGCAATTGTGTCAATTGTTGAAAAATAATTAAACCAATTAACTTTTTAAAATGTACTTTAGAGAATGAATTATTACATAAGCCGTCCTCAAAAATGTGGGCGGCAAAGTTATTTTAGAGTTTATGGCCTGCAAGTGTATTGGGTCTTGGTGAAATGATTAGAGCAAAAACAGAGGATATTAGGTAATATGATTTTCAAGTGTAAAAAAAATGTTTTCCGATTCTAATGTTACATTTTCTGAAGGTGAACGTAGTTGTCCACAACTGACACTGATAAATACGTTACCTAAGCCTGTGTGCGGGTAATCCATGGTATAAACTAAATTATCCTTCCTGGCTTGACTTTCTATTTAAAAAATACTTGATAATATAGGAAATGACATTTGAGAACGTTATATTATATGACTTTGCAAATAGAAAGAGCCAATAACTCAACGCACTGTAAATAGTTCATGTGCTCAAAATACATGTTACAGTTAAAAACTTGTTAAAATGTGTATCGTCTATTTCTGTTTTAACTCTTTTGCTACCAGCGGCCCGTGGGAAAGGCCAGTCTAGTTAGCTCTATATTTTTCCATTTCTTTTTCAAATACAAGTTTTTAAACGCTTATTTTCTATTTACTTCCATTCTTTATATAAAAAGCTCACTATTTTAAGTGGTTTTAGTCACTAGTTACTCTGGATAATAGTTTTATTGTATTTGTAAGTAAATGTATAAAGTAAAGAGTCACCACCAGAGTTCGGGTGAAGAAGGCTTTAGATGTTTGAGACTTAGTTAGATGAACAAATAATAAAACTCTAGATGAAGAGATTGAAGTAAATAAATAAATGTTACATGATGATTACACAGTTTTTGAAAGGCTATATGACGAGTATCACTGAATATAAATAGATACAAACAATGAGTCAAGTTGTGATAAAAATGGGGGGGGGGGGCGTTACCCCCAGTTGATCAACGACCTGGGACGAGTCCGTCAACTACACAAAAACAAGCCAAATCAGACCTTATTTATTTAAAAACTGTGGCATAAACAAATAGTGAACTCAAGACATGTGTATTTCATCAACAAAATGAAGATTTGTTTGATTTGTGCTGTTATATCTACGAGTCGTCATAAATAATGGAGAAAAAAAATATTTTTGTTACTTTCGTAGACCGTAAACAAAAATTATTTTAAAAAAAAACTATTCAATATTTCTCAAAAATTCTTTCTTCTGTACATCTAGAATAAGATATATTTTAATAATACTATGTTTGTGTGTAGATTTTATATTTAATAAACAAATAAAGTGCAAGTGAGTTCAAGTTTTTCAGTTATTGTTTACTTGTATTGTGTTTCCACATTATTACATAATCTAACCTTGCTACTAAAACTTAACTTATTTCTACTTAAAACACATACATTAATGTTGTGCTATTATTGCCATTTATTTTAATGTATAATTCATGGATAAAATATCAAAAGTAATAGCACTTTTAGTTAATTTTAAGACACCCCCCTAACCAAAAAGTTGAGTGGTCAACTGGGGTCATGTCTAAATGTGGAAAACCCTATGGTAGCGAATGAGCACGCCAGTTTTTTTTTAGAGGCCTAAAACTTTATTTTCTGATTTTCGTAGGAAGAGTAAATCGTATTTTTTGTTTTTTTTGCGTAGTGTAGATATATATGTATTAGACTCTTGCACTGAAATGACATTTCAATTATAATGTTTGTACCCTACATAAAGAAATATACTCTAGTAGGTATAATGTATAAAGTATTGGATTCTGTGTCATAAGTCAAACATCACTATAACTGTTTATATGCATAAAAGAAACACTAATTTTTAACATATGTAGACGTAAAGGCGAACATTTACTTTTCTCTCTGTAAGAAAACTAAAATCAATAAAACACTTGACAAGATGTTGTTTTTTTCTGCACACTCAAAGTTTATTCAACTATTTTCTTTAAATGTCGAAAGCTTAGTTAATATCAACTTGTTAATGTCGACAGTTTAGTTTATGTCACGTTTTTAATGTCGACAGTTTAGTTCATGCCTCCATTTTTAATGTCAATAGTTTAGTTCATGTCTCCAATTTTAATTTCAACAGTTTAGTTCATGTCACATTTTTAATGTCGACAGTTTAGTTCATGTTTCAATTTAATTTCAACAGTTTAGTTCATGTCACGTTTTTAATGTCAACATTTTAGTTCATACCCCCATTTTTAATGTCAATAATTTAGTTCATGTCTCCAATTTTAGTTTCAACAGTTTAGTTCATGTTTCAATTTAATGTCAACAATTTAGTAATTTTTTCAATTTTAATGTCGACAATTTAGTTCATGTTTCAATTTTAATGTCAACAGTTTAGTTCATGTTTCAATTTAATGTCAACAATTTAGTACATTTTTCAATTTTAATGTTAACAGTTTAGTTTATGTTTCAATTTAATGTCAACATTTTAGTTCATGTTTCAATTTTAATGTCAACAGTTTAGTTCATGTTTCAATTTAATGTCAACAATTTAGTAATTTTTTCAATTTTAATGTCGACAATTTAGTTCATGTTTCAATTTTAATGTCAACAGTTTAGTTCATGTTACATTTTAATCTAATTCAAACGATTTTCTGTTCCTGTATTTTCTTTTCAAGAACCTTTATTTTAGAACGGTATAATTTTTTTAGCATACATTTATTTATTTGCCTATAGTGGTAAAACATCTCATTGACTGTAATATTATTGTTGATAACAATTAACGTTGAAAATGTATTAAATGAGTCATCAGACTTACTTTCACCTTAATAAAGTTTTTCTATATTGTTCAAACAGTTAACTAAGAATAGTTTAAGTGTAAATTGAAGCATAAATTAAAATGTGAACTTACTAAAAGAAATTTCTCGGTCGTGTCATTTTCTTGCCAGGTCGGAATGAGGCTAAACAAAACGTTGTTTGTTCCGTTGACTGGCATGGTATCGTGGATGTACTCATCCAGTCAGGATATAGAAAGTCCGACTTCTTCATAAGAAACGATTCCAAACCAAGAATCTGGATTACGAAGCCTTGCTATGAAATATTACACATCTTTTAGTATCGATGTTCAATAAAGTAATCAGACATATTTCTTAAAGGTGTTAACAGATGTGCCGCATTTTGTCTGTCAATATACACAACTCAATGAATAGATTAAAAGACTGCATGCTAAATACTGTAGTACAACAGTACAATTTAGTGATTGATTATAACATATAGTTGTTTACACTGATAAAATCTGACAACCTATACATTAGAAATGCATACACTGCCAATAACGCTCGCTTACAATGTAGAAACATTCACACATGAAACTTTCAAACAAACTTTTTTGCAGCAGATAGACTACCTGCATTAAAGTCTTGAATCAGTTCAAAATGTACAATCAATAAAGGAAACAAATCCCTGGTGTCACTAGCGTTTAATGTTGTTTATTTCAAAAGTCTTTAGTGCCAGCTAGCAGGCAGAGAAAGTATTTGTCTCCCTTTGAAAGAAATATGGTTCTCTCCCCTTGAAAGCCATACATTTCCTACATTGGTCGTCAATGTAATTCAAGTTGTCAAAGCATAGAACACAACTAGGACACAGAGTTTGAAAGTGGCCTTAATAAGTAAAGCATAGAACACAACTAGGACACAGAGTTTGAAAGTGGCCTTAATAAGTAAAGCATAGAACACAACTAGGACACATAGATTGAAAGTAGCCTTAATAAGTAAAGCATAGAACACAACTAGGACACATAGTTTGAAAGTGGTCTTAATAAGTAAAGCATAGAACACAACTAGGACACAGGGTACGACCATTAATTACGTCAATATAAAAAGGGGGAGAGGAAGTGTGGAAAAATTAGACCATTGTTCACATGGGGGAGAGGGTGTCAAGAAAAGTCAACAATGCTACTTTTTTATAATAAATTTAATAAATAATAATACAAATTCAATACAAACTTCTACATTTATCTTTAACACGGTAAACATGTATAAAATGTGTGGTTTTACGTTAATACAAATATAATAATTATGAGTCCACCCAGCTCTGATGGGTACCTGACCTTAGTTGGGGTAAAGTAAACGCGGCTGTGCATAGTGCTGGCAACACAATCACCTGGTATGCCGTGGCCACAGAAACTGGTGAACGCTGCTTCATCGGACCTATGGATCAACTCGGTCCGACAGGTACTTTACTTACTTACTGTATGGGTACTGCTATTACGTTCTGCCACTGTTTGGGTACTAATATTTTGTTCTGCCACTGTATGGGTACTGCTATTACGTTCTGCCATTGTATGGGTACTGCTATTACGTTCTGCCATTGTATGGGTACTGCTATTACGTTCTGCCACTGTTTGGGTACTAATATTTTGTTCTGCCACTGTATGGGTACTGCTATTAAGTTCTGCCATTGTATGGGTACTGCTATTACGTTCTGCCATTGTATGGGTACTGCTATTACGTTCTGCCACTGTATGGGTACTGCTATTACGTTCTGCCATTGTATGGGTACTGCTATTACGTTCTGCCACTGTATGGGTACTGCTATTACGTTCTGCCATTGTATGGGTACTGCTATTACGTTCTGCCATTGTATGGGTACTGCTATTACGTTCTGCCACTGTATGGGTACTGCTATTACGTTCTGCCATTGTATGGGTACTGCTATTACGTTCTGCCACTGTATGGGTACTGCTATTACGTTCTGCCATTGTATGGGTACTGCTATTACGTTCTGCCACTGTATGGGTACTGCTATTACGTTCTGCCATTGTATGGGTACTGCTATTACGTTCTGCCACTATATGGGTACTGCTATTACGTTCTGCCACTATATGGGTACTGTTATTACGTTCTGCCACTGTTTGGGTACTAATAATTTGTTCTGCCGATGTAGCCTATAGAAATTGCTATTACGTTCCGCTACTGTATATACTGCTACTACGTCCTGCCACTGTATTGGTACTGCTATTGAGTTTTGACGTTGTATGGATATCACTATTATGTTCTTCCACTGTATGAGTATCTCAATTATGTTTTGCAGCTGTAAGGGTTATGCTATAATGTTCTGCCACTCTATGGGTATTGCTATTTTTTTCTGCCGCTTTATGTTACATTTATGTTCTGTCTCTGTATTAGTATCACAATTATTTGTATTATTGTGTGTTCTCCCTTACTATGTTTGATCTTTATATGTATATATTCTGCTGCAGGTATTTATCTTGTTTAAACATTTGTATTTTTTATACTAAGACTACTAACTACATGCGGAATAGATGGAAAAGATTTTAGTTAAAGATGAATAGATTATAATCAAAGCTAAATAGCATGCTGCCGCGGACTGTTTTTACTAACATGTAGTAGAAGCTAAGATTTAAAAGAAACTAACCTAAGAAATAAAAAGTATTGAATTTTAATATCTATAATATAATATAATATAATATAATATAAGTTCCAAATCTCACTGCCTGGCTCATGTATGGCTCCTCGTGCCACACCCTGGACAACAGCTTTGGCTGGCTGGCTAAACTACATAAGCAATAGTACATTCTAGTTGATTTATATCTTATTTATTCATATAATTAGCTGCAATATTCTGTTATAAAAATGAATTTTGTTTTAATTCTATATTCCATTAGGGGAGACCGGGGCTAGTCCGCCCATTTTTAGCTATTCAGTGTTTATTTCTGGATGGAATTCTTTGCCGATTCTCATAATCATTCTCCAACTATTCAGTTAATATAAGCTAGAAGGATTTTGGGAAACCTCTGACCCAAATCACAAAATAAAATAAAATCAAATGTGAGGTCACTCTGTGTGGGCGAATGTGCCCCACATGTGGGGCAAGTTCGTCACACATGTGGGGCACATACGCCCATGAGGGGCAAATCCGCCACATGCAAAACAATTCACTAAAACAAGGTTTAAACACTCGATACCAAAAAGAACAAGGCAAGCTTTATTTATGTTTATGGTTCCAAATTTCGGTATAGATTTAAAGAATAAAAAGTAACCAAGTTGGATCTAGATGCAGAACTGTTTTGATCCCAAAATGAATGAAACAAACTTTAACCGAATACAAAGTGTAACTTTAACTTGAGGTTTCATAACGATTCAAATTCAAAAGCATCATTCGAAATAGTCAGAGTCACTTGATGCACAGTACTGGCATGTGTAAAGTCACATTTGTCTCCAATACAATGTTCAAGTGACCATTCTTTGCACTGCAGACATTGTATTCAGGATTCCTTTTTACTGTGAGACCACTTTAAGAGGCGAATGAGAAAATACCATTCCTCATCTTCATCCTCTGATGACAATTCCTTTGCAGTGCTTCTTTTTGCTTTTTCTTATTCACAACTGAAGTCTTTTTTCCAGGTTGCTTTGCGCTTTTCTTGCGCTTTTTTTCCAAATGGTCCAGTTCTAAGTTTCGCTTATTCTGGCGTGTCTGTCAGAATGCAGCTTTTCCTCTTCCTTTTCCCGCGTGTTGGTAACTTTCGCGGGGGAGTTTTGGGGTGAGGCGTAATTGAAACAGGCAAAAAGTCAGCTGCTACTACAAGCCGCACCGGTGTTCCTTGCCCTTGAGAAGGGCCTGGTTGATCCTGGTGAGAAGTTGGTCCTGGCGAGAAGGGCCTGTTTGATCCTGGCGAGAAGGTTCTGGTTGATCCTGGCGAGAAGGGCTTGGTTGATCCTGGTTAGAAAGATCTGGTTGGTCCTGGTGAGAAAGATCTGGTTAGTCATGGTGAGAAAGTTCTGGTTGGTCCTGGTGAGAAAGTTTTGGTTAGTCCTGGTGAGAAATTTCTAGTTGGTCCTGGTGAGAAAGTTCTGGTTAGTCCTGGTGAGAAAGTTCTGGTTATTCCTGGTGAAAAAGTTCTGGTTAGTCATGGTGAGAACGTTCTGGTTGGTCTTGGTGAGAAAGTTCTAGTTGGGCCTGGTGAGAAAGTTCTGGTTAGTCCTGTTGAGAAGGGCCTGGCTGATGTTTCTGGCGAGAAGGTTCTAGTTGTAGTGGATTGTCTCAATCAGTCACTGAAGAGGGACATAAATCGTTTTCTTGGAAGATGTGTCAGGACTGTAAGGATAGATGCATGCTTTTGCAAATCCTTAGATGATGTTATGCACTGTCATAGTGGGACCCCATGCCTCATTAACAATCTCTGGAAGTTGATAAATTGTCAATAGGGAGCCAGAATGAGATCGAAGTCAGTTTTGCTGAGCTTGCCATAGGCGTTTTTTTTTTTTAGCGGGCCGAACACAGACAGATTCCCATTGGGGCAGGTTCACCCATCTGTCGGATATGCCCCAGCCAGTGTTGGCGAACCTGCCCCACTATCACCTTTCTACGATTAACAATCCATTACAGCAGCCTTGGTATAGAAAGCGACAACGTGACACCATGAATGTATCAAGGAGAGCCAGTGTTTTGATAACATGCAGTGTCGTTTAATAGCCTTTACTACTTCTTGCGTAATATGAGGAGATGTAGTACGGAGAAAAAATCACTTACCTACTAAAAAAACACAAATATAACGGTAGCAGAGCAGTCTAGATTTGTAGCCATTTAACACATACACAAGATCAACCAGACACCATTACTGAACGGCGTGGTAGTGTCGTCCAGACTAAAAATAGCTCAGTTTGCGCGCAATACCACCATGGCGAATGTACCCATATGGCGGACTAGCCCCGGTCTCCCCTATGATATCTGCAACAATTATTACAATTATTATACTTTCAATTATTGTTTTCTTACATTTTATGCAGTTTTTTTTACAATGTTAATAAATGAAGGTGGTATTTATAATGCATTTGTTTTATGAGATTTGGTCCCGACAGGATACTTTACTCAATTTTACTTTGTATTTTTGTGTAAGGAAAAATTAAGACAAACTAATTTTCTAAAAAAAACAAAAACACAAAACATCAACACAATTGAATTCGTTCATCTGCCATGTAGCCTATTTATGTCATTAAACAAACTGTAATATAATTATGGTATAGCACCATGTGTACTACATGTGTATTACATGCATTGTTTATAACTAGAATAATTTGTGTGTAGGATAGCTAGTTAGCTTATGTGTGAAATAAATAAACAGATATCCTAACCCTAACGAGATTGCCAGGAAGTGAAAGACAAATAGTGCAAAAAAAGTAAAAAAAGTAAAGTACCCGTCGGACCAAATTGATTGGGCGGGTGAAGAAGCGTTCACCAGTTTCTTTGGCCACGGCATTCTAGCTGATCGTATGGCCACCTTTACTTTACTACAACTAAGGTCAGGTAGCCATCAGAGCAGGTAGACTCAGGGTCAAGTCCTGAGAAAAAATCCTAGCCTACACCAGGATTCGAACCCAGGACCTTCGGATCACCAGTCGAACGCGCTGCCGCGCGGCTACCGCGCCCGATGAGGTAGAAGGAGGGGGGAAATATTGTAAGCTTGGAAGGCGGGAAATAGCAAAATAGCAGAAATTTAGGACATGTGCATTATTTCATCCAAAATTGTTTCTAAATCAGATATATTAATTTATCAATAATAATAACCTTAAATATTTCAAAGGTTTAAATTCTAATTTTCTGAACACAAATTCGGTGAGCATAATAAGTTAGTTTGACTGTTATCTAGATGGAGATAGTTGCACCAAGAGATGTGTAATAATGTATAGAAGAAGATAGTAGCACCAAGAGATGTGTAATAATGTATAGAAGAAGATAGTAGCACCAAGAGATGTGTAATAATGTATAGAAGAAGATAGTTGCACCAAGAGATGTGTAATAATGTATAGAAGAAGATAGTAGCACCAAGAGATGTGTAATAATGTATAGAAGAAGATAGTAGCACCAAGAGATGTGTAATAATGTATAGAAGAAGATAGTTGCACCAAGAGATGTGTAATAATGTATAGAAGAAGATAGTAGCACCAAGAGATGTGTAATAATGTATAGAAGAAGATAGTAGCACCAAGAGATGTGTAATAATGTATAGAAGAAGATAGTAGCACCAAGAGATGTGTAATAATGTATAGAAGACGATAGTAGCACCAAGAGATGTGTAATAATGTATAGAAGAAGATAGTAGCACCAAGAGATGTGTAATAATGTATAGAAGAAGATAGTAGCACCAAGAGATGTGTAATAATGTATAGAAGAAGATAGTAGCACCAAGAGATGTGTAATAATGTATAGAAGAAGATAGTAGCACCAAGAGATGTGTAATAATGTATAGAAGCAGATAGTAGCACCAAGAGATGTGTAAAAATGTATAGAAGAAGATAGTAGCACCAAGAGATGTGTAATAATGTATAGAAGAAGATAGTAGCACCATGAGATGTGTAATAATGTATAGAAGAAGATAGTAGCACCAAGAGATGTGTAATAATGTATAGAAGAAGATAGTAGCACCAAGAGATGTGTAATAATGTATAGAAGAAGATAGTAGCACCAAGAGATGTGTAATAATGTATAGAAGAAGATAGTAGCACCAAGAGATGTGTAATAATGTATAGAAGAAGATAGTAGCACCAAGAGATGTGTAAAAATGTATAGAAGAAGATAGTAGCACCAAGCGATGTGTAATAATGTATAGAAGAAGATAGTAGCACCAAGAGATGTGTAATAATGTATAGAAGAAGATAGTAGCACCAAGAGATGTGTAATAATGTATAGAAGAAGATAGTAGCACCAAGAGATGTGTAAAAATGTATAGAAGAAGATAGTAGCACCAAGCGATGTGTAATAATGTATAGAAGAAGATAGTAGCACCAAGAGATGTGTAATAATGTATAGAAGAAGATAGTAGCACCAAGAGATGTGTAATAATGTATAGAAGAAGATAGTAGCACCAAGAGATGTGTAATAATGTATAGAAGAAGATAGTTGCACCAAGAGATGTGTAATAATGTATAGAAGAAGATAGTAGCACCAAGAGATGTGTAATAATGTATAGAAGAAGATAGTAGCACCAAGAGATGTGTAATAATGTATAGAAGAATATAGTAGCCCCAAGCGATGTGTAATAATGTATAGAAGAAGATAGTAGCACCAAGAGATGTGTAATAATGTATAGAAGAAGATAGTTGCACCAAGAGATGTGTAAAAATGTATAGAAGAAGATAGTAGCACCAAGAGATGTGTAATAATGTATAGAAGAAGATAGTAGCACCAAGAGATGTGTAATAATGTATAGAAGAAGATAGTAGCACCAAGAGATGTGTAATAATGTATAGAAGAAGATAGTAGCACCAAGAGATGTGTAATAATGTATAGAAGAAGATAGTAGCACCAAGAGATGTGTAATAATGTATAGAAGAAGATAGTTGCACCATGAGATGTGTAATAATGTATAGAAGAAGATAGTAGCACCAAGAGATGTGTAATAATGTATAGAAGAAGATAGTTGCACCAAGAGATGTGTAATAATGTATAGAAGAAGATAGTAGCACCAAGAGATGTGTAATAATGTATAGAGGAAGATAGTAGCACCAAGAGATGTGTAATAATGTATAGAAGAAGATAGTAGCACCAAGAGATGTGTAATGTTGTATAGAAGAAGATAGTAGCACCAAGAGATGTGTAATAATGTATAGAAGAAGATAGTAGCACCAAGAGATGTGTAATAATGTATAGAGGAAAATAGTAGCACCAAGAGATGTGTAATAATGTATAGAGGAAGATAGTAGCACCAAGAGATGTGTAATGTTGTATAGAAGCAGATAGTTGCACCAAGAGATGTGTAATGTTGTATAGAAGCAGATAGTTGCACCAAGAGATGTGTAATAATGTATAGAAGAAGATAGTAGCACCAAGAGATGTGTAATAATGTATAGAGGAAGATAGTAGCACCAAGAGATGTGTAATAATGTATAGAGGAAGATAGTAGCACCAAGAGATGTGTAATGTTGTATAGAAGCAGATAGTTGCACCAAGAGATGTGTAATGTTGTATAGAAGCAGATAGTTGCACCAAGAGATGTGTAATGTTGTATAGAAGCAGATAGTTGCACCAAGAGATGTGTAATAATGTATAGAAGCAGATAGTAGCACCAAGAGAAGATTTAAAACTGAATAAAACTGTTTGTCTTTGTGAAACTCTTTTTTATGAAACTGTTTATATGAAACTATAATATTTGTCTATGTGAAACTGTTTGTCTTTATGAAACTGGTCGTCTGTATAAAACTGTTTGTCTCTTTGAAACTTTTTTTTATGAAACTGTTAACTTAGAGGCCGACTGAAATTCGGTTTTGGTATCGGTTTCGGTGCCGAAAGTGGACAAATGTCCTCTTTCGGCGTAGTTTTGAATTTGGCCGAAGCCAAAAAGTTAGCTTTCTGTTTGCTTTCGGTTTCGGCCGAAACTGATATTGACGTTCGGTCATCAACCGAATATCTATATTAACTTTCGAAATTCAGACTGCAGCGCTAGTGGTGCATCTATTACTCTGCTTATTGATAATTTCATTTAGTTAAACTGTTGCGAATTAATCTGTGAGAAGTAGAAAATACTGTTGCCTCGTCATAATAATGTGGCCTCGTTATAATACTGATATCTCTTCATAATACTGTTGCTACATCATAATACTGATATCTCTTTATAATATTGTTGCTACATCATAATACTGAAATCTCTTCATGATACTGTTGTTACATCATAATACTGATATCTCTTCATAATACTGTTGCCTCGTCATAATACTGTTGCCTCGTTATAGGATTTTTGCTAGGATTTTTTCACGGTCTGAATGTGTGTCCCTGAGTCTACCCAGCTCTGGTGAGTACCTGACCTTAGTTGGGGTGAAGTAAAGGCGGTTGTGTATAGTGCTGGTCATACAATCACCTAGTATGCCGTGGCAGCGCAAACTGGTGAACGCTGCTTCACCGGCCCTATGGATTAATTTGGTCCGACGGGATACTTTACTTTTTACTTGCATGTTATAATACTGTTGGTACGTCATAATACTGTTATATTTCCGTTTCTTAAAACTAGTTTCTCTTAGAACTTATCAATTATTTTGATGTATTGTTCCAGACAAGAATACAAGTTTTATGTTCTGTTGTATTGATGTAATAAATTTCAATCCGAGCAAACACCAGATTAAGAAATTTTAAGAACAGGGTAAGGTTGAAAAGGGGGGGGGCGGAGGGTAAGCTTTATGTTCGCAAAAGGTATGGAAAAATGATTTTGTCTTGCCTTTGCAATAATAAATGGATTTAGACCTACTAAATAAATGGGATATATTAATGACTTAATCAAATGTAGGCCATTAAATATCTAGATTTTCTAGATTCACCAAATTTATCATTATTTTTAGTATAGAATCTATGTTAGTAAAGATTTATTTCAAAAATAGGCCAAGTTGTTGTTTTTTTCATTTCAAAGGTTGATTTTACAGCCTTAATGGTAGGCTACGCCGAAAACTCAACTTGAGTAAAACTAGCGAATGCCACAAGGGACAAGTTCAACCTATTTACCGTATACACGCTTTTCTATTGTTGGTCATGTGATTTGATGCAAAGAGTGTATTAGTTGATGACCGTAGAGTTGGGAGTTAATAGAAAATAGAGAAGTAATATCTTTTTTTTAAACTCTTTAACTGTTGTGGTGTGTAAATAAAGTAAGTGAATCTTATTTTGTTAAAAAGATAATTAGAATCTATATGTTCGTTAAATTGTACTAAATTTTATTTAGTGCAATTGATGAGTTAGTATGAATACTAATAATTATTAAGTACATATCGCATATCTCTATGAAATTGCATTTAAAAGTTTAGTGCGCTTTCTTTCAACATTTCATTTAAAGATGTCGGGGTGGGGTGGGCGAAAAAAAAATTGTTAAAAAGAAAAGTTTTGAAACCCTTCCATAGTGTACGTACTGCAAACTCAAAGGAAGAGCACTGCAACAGACTTCTTACTGTGCATTGAAAGTACTGAGGTCGAGGACTTATTATGTTCTTTGAATAGAATAAGAAACTTTGTAAATTGTAAGATTATAATATTTTAAAATTTAATTTGAAATAGAGAATGTTTGGCCAGCTGGGCTAGAACTCTGAGACTGACAATCTCATAATGCGAATTCAAGCCCTGTCACTGTCCAAAATAACTGAAACATATTTGAAAAGTAATTCTGTGAGAGCCATACATTATGTTTAAAACTAAAAATTCAAGTAAATGTGTTCATTTTGTGTAATTTCAACAATAGAAGCACAATAATTATGTCTCTGAAATCTTCTGATGCTGAGCTGTAGTAGACTTTAGCCTTTAGCTCATTTGTAGAATGAAATATTGATATGCAATTAATATGTAGGTCTAGATCAAAAAGTCTTAAAAAACATTTTTTGAATAATCGAACATTTGTCTGCAAGCCAGATGCAGCCATCAAAAGAGCCACATCTGGCTCGCGAGTCATGGGTTCCCGATCCCTGCTTTAGGGTGTTTTGGCAGTGGGCATAAAAGTATTATTTCTAGAATTGCCACTACAAGATGGAGAAATTTAGGGGAAAGAACTCTTCAAGGGTTCATAACTCCAGTCATTTAATACATTTAAGTATTGCAAAAAAACATTTTTTTTTCTTATATCGTATAATTATTCTTTAATGAAATCAAAAGATACTCATAACTGGTTACTATATCATATCAAATAAACGTACAAATTTGAACAATACATACAGTCTCTAAAGGATACATTTTAAGTTTATCACACTTTTTGTTTAAAATGCATCTTTTACTGTTTAAAATGTTACAAAATACGGTTTGCACTATAAAAAAAACACATTAAATCTCTTCAGCAATCAATCTGCGTTTAAGATTGATGTTTTAATTGAATCTATGGATTGTATCATGTTCAGTTGACCATTACTCTGTTCTTAATATATATAACTTTAATATATTAAGTGTATCTGATTAAAACCATATTTAAATGTGTTTATAGATGCATAATTTGCTTCAACCGTACACAACTTGTAACCTACGTAAAATTTGGTTTTGGTTTCGGCTTTGGCCATGAGGCGCCATCAAAGTAAGCAGTGATGCCCAGGGCGTTCTGCACTTCCCGTGCCGTAAGTCCACGAAATTAAAGCAAGCAGCGGCGCCCCCCCCCCCATGACGCCAGATGTACACTGTGTACAACATTCATGTTAGATCCAACATTTGATTTTATCGAAAGTTGTATAAAATACAAGATTCAAACATGGTTTGTTAGTGGTTCCATGAAATACTTCTTACAGCTTATGAAGATCTGAGAAAGAGGCCTTGAATCGGTATGCCAACGTTGTAGGCCACAGGGACAGCCTCTAGTCACCGGTCATGGGTGATGGGCCACTGAGCTGGGTGGTTGGGTGCCAGGTGTCGTCAAAGTTCATGACGTACACGCTAACACCGTTACTATAAGCAGATAGAAAAAAATGTATTGTTTGCAAATTACGAAACTACAATGGCAATTTTACACAGTGTAAATGTATTATTTCTTATATAAGATTATCATTATTTAAAGATTTAAAACTGTAGTTCACTAGAAAACAAATATGATGGTCTCTGGTTTTAGTCTTAAATATGTCAGGAAGCTAGAAATGTTTAATATAGGCAGTTATAGTTACTATCAGTTTTTGTGGTTTGGAAATATGTTTCTGATGACCACACTAGAGCTAAATATAATGTTCAGGATGGTCCAAGCTGGCACTATAAAAACACACACATTTGCAGTTTGACCAACATACCTGTGGCCGGGGGAGGGGGGAGGAATCTAGTTTGCTTTAAACTCCAAATAACGGATCCGTTCAGCTTACATTTTCCAAAGCCCTGCTCCAGGCCTTCACGCAGGTTTTCATAACTTTCTGTGCGATGTCTGTCAACCAACTAATCAATAATATACCAATCTATGTATGCGATCACTTATCTACACATCCTTATCTATCCATCTATCTGCATGCGTTCATTTATCTACAAATCCATACTTACCTAACAACAAATCAATTCAACCATATCTATCTTATAAGTGATGAAAAGGGGGCGGGTAGCGGGGGTTAAAATAGTGCACTGCAGGGAGGCGATGGAAGACGCATTTTGAACCGATGCACAATGTCTACCTATAACTATTGAGCAACTAATACTGTATCAAAATATCAATAATGAAACGTAAAGTTCGATTCATGAAATATTTCTATAAAAATAATAATAGTAAACAAACAAAAATATTGTGGAGGGGGCTAGATCTCCCCCCCCCCCCACCTGTTAAACAAATGATAAAACGGGCAATTAAAAGTAATTATAGACCTTTCAATCTCAATTCTCTTTTAAAGGCCTAAGGCAGCATATAAAATTATGTTAGTAGTCTACTTATTATGATGGGGGGGGGGGGGGATAACAAATTGTTGATATAATTGCTTAAGGGGGGGGGGGGGGGTCTATGAAAGTTTGACGATTGTTGACAAGAACATGAGGAGTGGGGGGGGGGGGGTAAATTTTGCGTAAAAATTGTTGACATAATTCATGGACGTCCCCAATGAGTTAGAAAGTGGCTTCACTTACTTTACTAGGTCTATGCTTTGCCTTGGTTGCTAGTCTATGGGCTATACCCGTTAAAAATATGTACTTATTTTATTTTCACAGAACAGGTGTGATGATTTATTTAACCACTGAAAGTAGCCAGAGTATTGATAAAACAGTTAAAGAAATAGCATTGCTGTGTTGATTAACTAATGAAGTATTATGTCTGTAACATGTAAGAAAATTATCAAAAATGTATTGCATGCTAATGCATGATGAATGTATTGTGTGTTTAATCAATTGTATAGCAATCATCTAATGCATGATGAATGTATTGTGTGTTTGATCAATCGTATAGCAATCAGCTAATGCATGATGAATGGATTGTGTGTTTAATCAATTGTATAGCAATCAGCTAATGCATGATGAATGGATTGTGTGTTTAATTAATTGTATAGCAATCAGCTAATGCATGATGAATGGATTGTGTGTTTAATCAATTGTATAGCAATCAGCTAATGCATGATGAATGGATTGTGTGTTTAATCAATTGTATAGCAATCAGCTAATGCATGATGAATGGATTGTGTGTTTAATCAATTGTATAGCAATCAGCTAATGCATGATGAATGGATTGTGTGTTTAATCAATTGTATAGCAATCAGCTAATGCATGATGAATGGATTGTGTGTTTAATCAATTGTATAGCAATCAGCTAATGCATGATGAATGGATTGTGTGTTTAATCAATTGTATAGCAATCATCTAATGCATGATGAATGGATTGTGTATTTAATCAATTGTATAGCAATCATCTAATGCATGATGAATGGATTGTGTGTTTAATCAATTGTATAGCAATCATATAATGCATGATGAATGTTTCGTCTGTTTGATCAATCATATAGCAATCATCTAATGCATGATGAATGGATTGTGTGTTTAATCAATTGTATAGCAATCATCTATTTTTGAATGTATTGCCTGTTTGATCAATTGTATTAAAAGTATATAATGCACAATGAACAGTTTAAAATTAATGCATGTCCATGAGTTCTATACACTGATCTATAAAAAGAATGGATTAGGCGCTGAAGTAACATCCTTTAAGAAATTTCCGCCATTTTGTTTCTCATGTCACTGATCAATATATTAATTATATATATAATTACAGTGTGTTTATTTATTTAATTAGGTGTTTGTTTCTGCGCTATAGTCTCCTAAGCCGTTTCACTAATCGGGTTAAAAGTTTAATGTATAAATTGGAAACATCCTCCAAAAGAAATTTTAATTTTATCAACAATATTGCTTAATTTGTTTATTTTTTTTTTTTAAATAAACTTAGACCTATTACTAATCACCGTGTTAAGGTTATAAAACGGGCGCCATTTCTGAATTATGTCCCTTTGAAATGCTTTCAAATCTAATGTGTTTCAGGGCCAGGTTTTCCCGTACTGCAAAATATTGCTGTCTACTTTTTTTATTATTAACTTTTTTTATTCTTTGGTATTTGTTTTCTTTTTCTTTCCTTTTGATCGTATTATTGTTAGTTTTATATAAATTAATAAAAAGTTAGACGCTTGACAGCAACAATTCATATGCATATTGTGTAAAATGGCAGAAACATAGATTCCGTTCCGATCTATTTATAGATCAGTGGCGCAGTAAGGTTTAGACACAATTTTGTTTATATCCATAAGTGCAGTGGAAGTGATTAGATTTCCCTGTCTTCACTTTGCTCAAACTAATTTATTAAGAAGGTGCAATCCATTCTTTTTATAGATCAGTGGTTCTATTGTTGATTTTTTTTTCCTATTGGATGACAATATCCAAACTTGAATATAAAAATATGTTCAGAATATTGACAGCCTTGACTTCTTTCATTGAGTCTAATAAGATTTCTTATGTATGTTTTGTGTTAAATAACATATGATTGGAATCCAAAAAAACATTTATATTATAGACTGTTTCAGATGAATAAGATAAAGAGCATTATAAAGCAGTCTAGTCAGTGTTTCTTTCTTTAAAAAGAAAATGTGAAATAATGTTCTTAGAATTGCTTTTTATGATTAGGTTTATTTACATAAAGTTAGATATCAAATTTACATGAGGCTAGTTAATGTATAACACATACTAATATTTTTAATGAATCAATCATATTTTGACATAGATACATGTATGTTGGTATTGTTTCTATTGTAGCCAAGGTCAGCAATCATTACAATAATAATTTAACTTATCAATAATAATCTTCAAAACAATTAATTGTAAATAAAGTATAACTTTAAAGGTTTCAATTGATACATTAAAGAACAATAGTAAATGTATACAAGTTAAGGTCACTGAATAATGTATTTCTCCTACTATATAGATGTAAGAGTCATGAATTCATTATTTACAAAAACGTATATGAGTCAAAGATCAACAAAAAAATGGTTTGGCCAACAACAAAAAAAGACATTTCCACAAATAACAACTAAAGCTGTTGATCATCATAGCAGCTGATGAATAACTAGTGGAGTGCCAGGGACATACAAAATGCAATGAGTGTAAGTTAAAATAGAGCTTCCCAGCCATTTCTTCACATGCAATTGATTTTCCATTGACCAATCAAAGACATTATGTAAGCAAATGAAAGACATTCAAGTTTGGTAAAAAAAAAATGATTTCACCAGAATGCTGATTATAACATGTTATGATTGATGAAAATCTATGAATTTGTTATTGCAAGAAAACCTGAGGAAAAATAAAGTTGTATGTGCTGCTGAATGCATCATTTTATCTGTGCGTCACCACGACCATCATCTGATATTTCTATTTGTTGGACCTGATTGGATAAATTGGGTTCCACAATTGGACTTATCTGTTGTTGACTTAGTGTGTCACATATGTTTTCTACAGCATCATCTAACACAGACTCAAGAGTGTCAGTGCCATTGTCACGAGCTTCTTGCCTTGTGCCAGAAAAATGTGGGAGACCGAGATTTACTACTGGTTGTCTATCTGCAGGGTCATCTATGTCTTCAACAGCAGGGGCAGCCATTCTTTGAACAGAAGAGGCAGCTACTCTTTGAACAGCAGGGGCAGCTACTCTTTGAACAGCAGGGGCAGGTATTCTTTGAACAGCAGAGGCAGCTATTCCTTCGACAGCAGGGACAACTGGCCTTCCTCCAATAGGCTGTTGATGAATGTCTCTCCTAGTCTGGATTATATTTCTATTTTCATGATTTTGATGAACATCATCCAGGGGCTGACGTGGAGGAAAATTTTGTAAAGGCTGTTTGGTAAAAAGAAACATTCAAGAATTAATAAGACAACATATATTATAATTAAAATAACAGGGGAACCCCAGTATACGACTATTCCTTCAACACCAAGAAGTATTGGCATTCTTGCTATAAACTTCCTGCTTCCAAACAATAACACCTTCTACTTTTCTCTTGTCAGCACTATTCTAGTAGACAGTTGCTTTCTCTTAGCAAGATTCATAGAGATTCAACTTTATTTTATCTAGTCGTTTTTGTATTTATAATGATTGGTATTAGGCAGTGTTCAATTAGTTTAAAAAAAACTATCAGTGTATAATATACCCAAAGATATAGGGCTTATTTTTTATTGGAAAAGATTAATCATTTTCCTATTATTTCTTTGTAAAAAAATGTGTTTAGTACAAGTCCTGTTCAGTATACATCAACTGATCAATGGGTCCGGAAGGTTGTATACTGAGGTTCCACTTTATTAGTTGAGTTATCTTATAACAAATCATAACATGTACTTTACAATACATGAGAAATAACTCATTGACAAAATACTATATAAATTAACATGTTGTTGGTTCATTATGTTTCTAAGAGACATTAAATACGTATCTTAAAGCTTGGCATGCTAATGGTGTGCAGCCTGATTGGTTGAATGACATTCTATTGTCATACAGAGCTTATGAAGGCTCTGGTCTTACTGTCAGATCTAACAGATCTAGGGTACATATTATAATACTATTTATAATATTTATACATTTCTTCCTACCCTTACTATTATAGTACTATTTATAATATTTATACATTTCTTCCTACCCTTACAATTATAGTACTATTTATAATATTTATACATTTCTTCCTACCCTTACAATTATAGTACTATTTATAATATTTATACATTTCTTCCTACCCTTACAATTATAGTACTATTTATAATATTTATACATTTCTTCCTACCCTTACAATTATAGTACTATTTATAATATTTATACATTTCTTCCTACCCTTACAATTATAGTACTATTTATAATATTTATACATTTCTTCCTACCCTTACAATTATAGTACTATTTATAATATTTATACATTTCTTCCTACCCTTACTATTATAGTACTATTTATAATATTAATACATTTCTTCCTACCCTTACAAGTTCATTGTGCTTTGGCTATGTGCCAATCTGAATGTGTTATTTATGTATTCATGTTTACCTATAATATTATTACAACATCAAGACCAATAACTCTATGTATGCTACAATATTATTACACCATCAGGACCAGTAACTCTATGTATGCTACAATATTATTACAGCCTCAAGACCAGTAACTCTATGTATGCCTACAATATTATTACAACATCAAGACCAGTAACTCTATGTATGCTACAATATTATTACAACATCAAGACCAGTAACTCTATGTATGCTACAATATTATTACAGCCTCAAGACCAGTAACTCTATGTATGCCTACAATATTATTACAACATCAAGACCAGTAACTCTATGTATGCTACAATATTATTACAGCCTCAAGACCAGTAACTTTATGTATGCTACAATATTATTACAACATCAAGACCAGTAACTCTATGTATGCCTACAATATTATTACAACATCAAGACCAGTAACACTATGTATGCTACAATATTATTACAGCCTCAAGACCAGTAACTCTATGTATGCCTACAATAGTATTACAGCACAAAGACCAGTAACTCTATTTATGCCTACAATATTATTACAACATCAAGACCAGTAACTCTATGTATGCCTACAATATTATTACAGCCTCAAGACCAGTAACTCTATGTATGCCTACAATATTATTACAACATCAAGACCAGTAACTCTATGTATGCCTACAATATTATTACAACATCAAGACCAGTAACTCTATGTATGCTACAATATTATTACAACATCAAGACCAGTAACTCTATGTATGCCTACAATATTATTACAACATCAAGACCAGTAACTCTATGTATGCTACAATATTATTACAGCCTCAAGACCAGTAACTCTATGTATGCCTACAATATTATTACAACATCAAGACCAGTAACACTATGTATGCTACAATATTATTACAGCCTCAAGACCAGTAACTCTATGTATGCTACAATATTATTACAACATCAAGACCAATAACTCTATGTATGCTACAATATTATTACAGCCTCAAGACCAGTAACTCTATGTATGCTACAATATTATTACAACATCAAGACCAGTAACTCTATGTATGCCTACAATATTATTACAACATCAAGACCAGTAACTCTATGTATGCTACAATATTATTACAGCCTCAAGACCAGTAACTCTATGTATGCCTACAATATTATTACAACATCAAGACCAGTAACACTATGTATGCTACAATATTATTACAGCCTCAAGACCAGTAACTCTATGTATGCTACAATATTATTACAACATCAAGACCAATAACTCTATGTATGCTACAATATTATTACAGCCTCAAGACCAGTAACTCTATGTATGCTACAATATTATTACAACATCAAGACCAGTAACTCTATGTATGCCTACAATATTATTACAGCCTCAAGACCAGTAGCTCTATGTATGCTACAATATTATTACAACATCAAGACCAGTAACTCTATGTATGCCTACAATATTATTACAACATCAAGACCAGTAACTCTATGTATGCCTACAATATTATTAAAACATCAAGACCAGTAACTCTATGTATGCCTACAATATTATTACAACATCAAGACCAGTAACTCTATGTATGCCTACAATATTATTACAGCCTCAAGACCAGTAACTCAATGTATGGCTACAATATTATTACAGCCTCAAGACCAGTAACTCTATGTATGCCTACAATATTATTACAGCCTCAAGACCAGTAACTTTATGTATGCCTACAATATTATTACATTATCAAGACCAGTAACTCTATGTATGCCTACAATATTATTACAACATCAAGACCAGTAACTCTATGTATGCCTACAATATTATTACAACATCTAGACCAGTAACTCTATGTATGCCTACAATATTATTACAACATAGAGACCAGTAACTCTATGTATGCTACAATATTATTACAGCACAAAGACCAGTAACTCTATTTATGCCTACAATATTATTACAACATCAAGACCAGTAACTCTATGTATGCCTACAATATTATTACACCATCAAGACCAGTAACTCTATGTATGCCTACAATATTATTACAGCATCAAGACCAGTAACTTTATGTATGCCTACAATATTATTACATTATCAAGACCAGTAACTTTATGTATGCCTACAATATTATTACATTATCAAGACCAGTAACTTTATGTATGCCTACAATATTATTACATTATCAAGACCAGTAACTTTATGTATGCCTACAATATTATTACATTATCAAGACCAGTAACTTTATGTATGCCTACAATATTATTACAGCATCAAGACCAGTAACTTTATGTATGCCTACAATATTATTACAACATCAAGACCAGTAACTCTATGTATGCCTACAATATTATTACACCATCAAGACCAGTAACTCTATGTATGCCTACAATATTATTACACCATCAAGACCAGTAACTTTATGTATGCCTACAATATTATTACATTATCAAGACCAGTAACTCTATGTATGCCTACAATATTATTACAGCACAAAGACCAGTAACTCTATTTATGCCTACAATATTATTACACCATCAAGACCAGTAACTCAATGTATGCCTACAATATTATTACAACATCAAGACCAGTAACTCTATGTATGCCTACAAAATTATTACAACATCAAGACCAATAACTCTATGTATGCCTACAATATTATTACAGCATCAAGATCAGTAACTCTATGTATGCCTACAATATTATTACAACATCAAGACCAGTAACTTTATGTATGCCTACAATATTATTACAGCATCAAGATCAGTAACTCTATGTATGCCTACAAAATTATTACAACATCAAGACCAGTAACTCTATGTATGCCTACAATATTATTACAGCATCAAGATCAGTAACTCTATGTATGCCTACAATATTATTACAGCATCAAGACCAGTAACTCTATGTATGCCTACAATATTATTACAACATCAAGACCAGTAACTCTATGTATGCCTACAATATTATTACAGCCTCAAGACCAGTAACTCAATGTATGGCTACAATATTATTACAGCCTCAAGACCAGTAACTCTATGTATGCCTACAATATTATTACAGCATCAAGATCAGTAACTCTATGTATGCCTACAATATTATTACAGCATCAAGATCAGTAACTCTATGTATGCCTACAATATTATTACAGCATCAAGATCAGTAACTCTATGTATGCCTACAATATTATTACAACATCAAGACCAGTAACTCTATGTATGCCTACAATATTATTACAACATCAAGACCAGTAACTCTATGTATGCCTACAATATTATTACAACATCAAGACCAGTAACTCTATGTATGCCTACAATATTATTACAACATCAAGATCAGTAACTCTATGTATGCCTACAATATTATTACAACATCAAGACCAGTAACTCTATGTATGCCTACAATATTATTACAACATCAAGATCAGTAACTCTATGTATGCCTACAATATTATTACAACATCAAGACCAGTAACTCTATGTATGCCTACAATATTATTACAACATCTAGACCAGTAACTCTATGTATGCCTACAATATTATTACAACATCAAGACCAGTAACTCTATGTATGCTACAATATTATTACAGCACATAGACCAGTAACTCTATGTATGTCTACAATATTATTACAACATCAAGACCAGTAACTCTATGTATGCCTACAATATTATTACACCATCAAGACCAGTAATTCTATGTATGCTACAATATTATTACAGCACAAAGACCAGTAACTCTATTTATGCCTACAATATTATTACACCATCAAGACCAGTAACTCAATGTATGCCTACAATATTATTACAACATCAAGACCAGTAACTCTATGTATGCCTACAAAATTATTACAACATCAAGATCAATAACTCTATGTATGCCTACAATATTATTACAGCATCAAGATCAGTAACTCTATGTATGCCTACAATATTATTACAACATCAAGACCAGTAACTTTATGTATGCCTACAATATTATTACAGCATCAAGATCAGTAACTCTATGTATGCCTACAAAATTATTACAACATCAAGACCAGTAACTCTATGTATGCCTACAATATTATTACAGCATCAAGATCAGTAACTCTATGTATGCCTACAATATTATTACAGCATCAAGACCAGTAACTCTATGTATGCCTACAATATTATTACAGCCTCAAGACCAGTAACTCAATGTATGGCTACAATATTATTACAGCCTCAAGACCAGTAACTCTATGTATGCCTACAATATTATTACAGCATCAAGATCAGTAACTCTATGTATGCCTACAATATTATTACAGCATCAAGATCAGTAACTCTATGTATGCCTACAATATTATTACAGCATCAAGATCAGTAACTCTATGTATGCCTACAATATTATTACAACATCAAGACCAGTAACTCTATGTATGCCTACAATATTATTACAACATCAAGACCAGTAACTCTATGTATGCCTACAATATTATTACAACATCAAGACCAGTAACTCTATGTATGCCTACAATATTATTACAACATCAAGATCAGTAACTCTATGTATGCCTACAATATTATTACAACATCAAGACCAGTAACTCTATGTATGCCTACAATATTATTACAACATCAAGATCAGTAACTCTATGTATGCCTACAATATTATTACAACATCAAGACCAGTAACTCTATGTATGCCTACAATATTATTACAACATCTAGACCAGTAACTCTATGTATGCCTACAATATTATTACAACATCAAGACCAGTAACTCTATGTATGCTACAATATTATTACAGCACATAGACCAGTAACTCTATGTATGTCTACAATATTATTACAACATCAAGACCAGTAACTCTATGTATGCCTACAATATTATTACACCATCAAGACCAGTAACTCTATGTATGCTACAATATTATTACAGCACAAAGACCAGTAACTCTATTTATGCCTACAATATTATTACACCATCAAGACCAGTAACTCAATGTATGCCTACAATATTATTACAACATCAAGACCAGTAACTCTATGTATGCCTACAAAATTATTACAACATCAAGACCAGTAACTCTATGTATGCCTACAATATTATTACAGCATCAAGATCAGTAACTCTATGTATGCCTACAATATTATTACAACATCAAGACCAGTAACTTTATGTATGCCTACAATATTATTACAGCATCAAGATCAGTAACTCTATGTATGCCTACAAAATTATTACAACATCAAGACCAGTACAGGGTTCCTGCACCAAACTCAAATCAAAATTTCAGGAGGTTTTCAGGAGTTTTTCAGGAGAAAATCTAAAATATCAGGAGGCGCGGCAAAACCGAATTCACTACATCACTAAACAATGACTCAGATATAAATAAAATTAAATAAAATATTTTTAAGGGCATTACAATGTGGAAGCTAAATATGTACCATTAACCTATGTTCATTATATAGAGTCCTTTAACTGTCTTTAGAAATCTAATAATTTTTTTTTTAAGTACAAATAAAAGAAATTTGGTTTATGACAATAAAACGCGCGGGGGGGGGGGAGGTAGAGAATGGAAATATAGTGTCCTGTATAAGGGCATCTGTAACATATAGAGTGTTACATTAACAAGTATAGAAAAAATATTTATATGGGCCTACATTGGAAAGTGAAAAGTAGCCTATATAGAAAGCTTACAGATTTACAAGTTAAAAAAAACTATCACTATGACAAGAAAAAAACTGCTATTGTAAAGGACATGTAGATAACATTTAAAAGTTACTAAATATCCACCCTAATTTGGAAACTTTCCTTTAAAAAAATGGTTTCAATCATGCATAAAAGGCAAACACAGCCCTTCACTTATTTAAAACAACCGATCAATACAGCCATTAGTCATAAGGCAAAGTATTGTATCTGTTTCTACATCTAAATCACTGTCCATACTCACGTTCCTATCCCTATAGTAGGCTAACACTATAGTGGGTAGACACACAAAAAAAAAGTCTTTTGAAGTAGGCCTGACTATGCTTTCTAGACAGAACGGCGCCGGTTTTGATGACGCGGTTTTGATGACGGTTTTGATACAAGTGCCCTAACCTAATTACCATTAACATTGTTTGTAATGATTTCTAGTCAGATATATTTAGCATTGAGTGCATTTCATCAATGTATTGGTGAATAAAATGACTTAGATCTAGACTTCTAGATTAGGCCCAGTGTTTAGACTGATAAACTGATAGACCTAGGGCCACACCGGCTATGCCGCTAGGCCTATGCCTAGACCCAAAATCGTCTGCCTACATTTCCCACATTGATTAAAAAAAAACACATTGTAGGCCTACCCATACGATATAATAATTAGTAAAACCATGTAGGGCCTACACCTTTAAAAAGTTGATAATGATATCGGCGCCAATCGGCGTAGGCCTACATCGCGAACAACTCCTCTAGTAGGGCTAGCTAAATAGGCCTACTGGAATTTTTACCATAATATGATATAAGATAGCGTCTTAAACGTCATCGTTTTCTTTTTAACTAATAAAAAGACATATTTCTGTGTATTTTGATATAAATATATTTTAAAGTAAATCAATTTGGCAAAATATGTCGGTTCGCTGACCCCAAGTAAGCTTAGACTAGTAGGCGCCGCGCGTAGCGTAATCAGGCATTCTCAACATTGATCGCGAAAATAGGCACCTAACTGTCTAGTTCTGGTAATTACCCGCGCCGGTCGGCAAATTTGTCGCCTCCAGAGACCTGCGTCCTCTATGAACAACTGTAAAGCAAAAAAAATAACATTCCTCGCACGAGTTCGCTCGGGTCGACTCGCGCGTGCGATTTTCCGAAACACGCCGCCTCTATAAACGCTAGCTTAGTCCTTATCATTATCTAATCTAGCAGACAACAAACTGTGGGAGAGGGAGCGAAAGAGGAGGAAGAGCTGTATGTATACCATCTTTACCGTCACAAAGCGAGAAGGGATAGGCTTGGCGTAGCAAGCATTATAAGCGAACAAGCGGGAGGTGGGGCTGTTGAAATAGGGACACGTGTTGGATAAGGAAAAAATAGGGGGGTCAGCTCAATTTTTCAGGACATTTCAGGAGATTATTTCAAATTTCAGGAGGTTTTCAGGAGTTTTTGCACTTTTTTGCAATTTCAGGAGGATTTCAGGACATCCTGAAATTTCAGGAGGCCGCGGGAACCCTGCCAGTAACTCTATGTATGCCTACAATATTATTACAGCATCAAGATCAGTAACTCTATGTATGCCTACAATATTATTACAGCATCAAGACCAGTAACTCTATGTATGCCTACAATATTATTACAACATCAAGACCAGTAACTCTATGTATGCCTACAATATTATTACAGCCTCAAGACCAGTAACTCAATGTATGGCTACAATATTATTACAGCCTCAAGACCAGTAACTCTATGTATGCCTACAATATTATTACAGCATCAAGATCAGTAACTCTATGTATGCCTACAATATTATTACAGCATCAAGATCAGTAACTCTATGTATGCCTACAATATTATTACAGCATCAAGATCAGTAACTCTATGTATGCCTACAATATTATTACAACATCAAGACCAGTAACTCTATGTATGCCTACAATATTATTACAACATCAAGACCAGTAACTCTATGTATGCCTACAATATTATTACAACATCAAGACCAGTAACTCTATGTATGCCTACAATATTATTACAACATCAAGATCAGTAACTCTATGTATGCCTACAATATTATTACAACATCAAGACCAGTAACTCTATGTATGCCTACAATATTATTACAACATCAAGACCAGTAACTCTATGTATGCCTACAATATTATTACAGCCTCAAGATCAGTAACTCTATGTATGCCTACAATATTATTACACCATCAAGATCAGTAACTCTATGTCACAAAGATGTAGTTGAAATGTATTTGTTATTATTTCTAAGTAAAAATGTGTACATCTGACATTTGGGGCTGGGAACAGATTTAAATTTTTTTTTATTTAGTTCCTTATTTTATATTAACCTTCTCTCAGGAGCAAATGAATGTTGAATATCAGAGTCTCAGTATATTCATATTTAATAGCATTTATAAAACTAAATGTCTTAGAAATAAAACTACCTGATGATATTCTCTAGGTGGCCGTTGGATACTAAAGATGATTGACCTTATCTCATAGCCAGAAATCACACAAATTAGGAAAAACACAAGACCAAACATAAATCCAGCTACAACCAGCTGCCACTGTAATGGAAGATCTTTAAGGCTGGCGGTTAGAAAAGTGGATATAGCTGTACCAACTATACCTACTGGAGAGACTATTGTCTTCACTATGGCAACTGCTACTGCCTGAACAAGAAAGAAAACATGTTTTAGGAACTGATTTTTTTATATTAAATCAATTGACAGAATAAGTAAACATATGGATTAAGGATATTTGAAAATAGTTTAAGCTACGTTTTTTTTACAAGAAATTGTTAATTACTGCTTGGGGAGCTATCATCTCCTACCAAGCGTGTCCCCAGGTGGCAAATAGGGGAATGACATTTAAATAAATGGGTTAGCTGAATACTGAATAAGCGGCCGCGGACCAACTGGTTTGCTGTCGTGGTGGTGAGGTGGGGTATCCCCTGGTAAGGATACTTTAAAAAATGCCTAAAAAATCCAAGAAAATGACTGAAAAAGTGAACATAGAGCGCTCTAACTCTAAACCCGACAGATGAGGCCGTTAGCGAGGGATAATCAGTCATCTAGGAGAGAAAACTATAAAAAAAATCAACTGCTGCCTTGCAGATGGTCTTGGCTGATCAAAGGCTATGTTAGCAAATCCAGAAAATACACCAGGCTGAAGCCGGAAGCAGTGGGCCTTAATGGTGAAAACATACTGCCAAGCTATTCTCAATGATGAGAAATAAGAAGAAGTTAACTACAGCTGCCAAATTGAAAGATGCAATTATAATGATATTGTTTTTGTATGTAAATATTTCTCAGCTTCTGGGTGACATAAGACTTTGTTGTACATAATCTCCCAAACTGGCAAAGTATGTTGACTGTGAGTTGATTAAAGGGCTAGCAGATGTGGGAATCACATGAGCCAATAGACCAGCTAGTTTTGTGGGGGGTGGGGGGATTAAGCATAAAAACTTGCTCCAAAGCCATGTGAACAATACTCTGTACTCATTTCATATGCATTTACCCAGGTCCCTGCAAAGCCAGACATTATTCCAAGTAAACTAGGCGTGCCCCCTCCCCTTGACAATGCCAGGGGGAATCCCACTCAATGGTAAGTGTGCCTGGTAAGATCTAACAAAATGACATAACTTATACAGGAGGTTTCTTTCATTTCATACCTTATACAGGAGGTTTCTTTCATTTCATACCTTATACAGGAGGTTTCTTTCATTTCATACCTTATACAGGAGGTTTCTTTCATTTCTATGTTAAGCTGAAAGACTTATTACATTCAAAGGGGTCTCTGAGACCAAAAGGAAATATCTTAGTGAAGTTGTAGAACTTACCTCCAATGGTGAGACCTTCACAATAGGATTCACAAACTGAGCTTTATAGAATTCCTGACATTTATCATCTTTAAATGAAACTTGAGATGTGACAAATGTTAAAGCTCTCTGCAAGAATGATTGATCTTCAGACTGTGGACAAACTTTAGTATAGTTTTGCAAGATATTTCTTTCTTGTTCCGCTAAAACTTCCTAGAAAAAAGGTTCATACTGTAAGCTTAGTGTTAAAATAGTATTGGTAAAGAAATTGAATCCTTCTAAACATTTAACATCAAAGAATAAACAAAAAAGTTACTTTTATTAAACAATTACAATTATTTCAATATCTGTAATGGCAGCTAACTTAAAAAAAAAAAATGTGTAAAAAAATCAAAACTACCTGATACATTGAAATCCATGTAAAGATAAAACTGATTAGGCACAAAATGATGAAAATCTGCTTTACAAGTCTAAAGGTGAACATAGTATTCTGTATCATTTTAATTATCAGCATAGTGCTAAATACAATAGCCAAACTCTGATGAGAACAAGAAAATATAATTGAAATGAGGCATCATAATATTTTGAAGTTTTAAAAATAATCACACTTTATTACTTTCCACTCCATAAGAGAAAGTTCCAATATAAAACAAAAGATGTCTTCTTCTTCTTCTTCATAATACTGTGGAGACCCCGTTAGAACCGAGGAAAGAGTCCACAATTTAAATACACATAAAATAAAAAGCATCACAAACAACAATTATAAACAGATGACAGAGTGTCACTTTAGGTTTTTAGACCAGCCCTTCAGTGACGATTTAAAAGCCTGAACTGTAGGGGCAGTGATGGAGGCCTGGTCCAGGGTGTTCCGCAGCCTAATGGCTGACGGAAAAAAAGAATATTTGTAGACGTCGGTGCGGGCATGTGGGACATGCAGCTTGAGCTGATGGCCTCGGGTAGAGCGGGACACCTGTTGGATTCGGCCTGGCTGAGTGGACATTTCCACGTGGCGGTTCACGATCTTGTAAATAGTGGTGACCTTGTTTATCGCTCTGCGATGATGTAGGGGCTCCAGTTGGAGTTGGGCCACCAAAGCTGAGGCGCTAGTTTTAAGGCCGTAGTCCTGTAAGATACGACGTGCCGCTCGACATTGGGTCATCTCCAGCTTAGATATCAGGTGTTGTTGATGAGGATCCCATACAGTCGATGCATACTCCAGGATGGGACGAGCTAAACTTTTATAACAATGGTTCTGTATCCTGGTGGAGCATCCCTTGAGGTTCCTTTGGACGAAGGCGCAAGCTCTATTTGCTTTGGCAGCAATAGATTGGACATGTGTGCCCCAGTGGAGTTTTTCTGTGATGTTCACTCCAAGGTACTTGGCATCTGAAACCCTCTCAAGAGTGAGACCATGCAAGGTATAGCTGGTGGGGATCCTAGTCCTCTTTCTTGAAATAGAGAGGAGGTTGCACTTATCAACATTGAACGTCATTTGCCATTTTGATTCCCAGGTCTCCAACCTATTGAGGTCGCCCTGTAGATATAAAGCGTCATTGGGGCTCTCAATCTGAGAATACAGGATGGTATCATCTGCAAAAAGCCGAACCCTGCGTGGATCCCGTCTCCCAGGTCATTGATGTAGATCAAGAACAGAGTGGGCCCCAGCACCGAACCCTGTGGAACTCCAGACATGACCGGACCAAAGCAGGAGCTCTCACCTTCCACGACGACGCGTTGAGAGCGGCTGAAAAGGACATTTTCAATCCATCTTTTGGTCTGACCTCTTATTCCGTAGTAGTCCAGCTTGAGGAGAAGCCGTTGGTGAGGGACCTTATCAAAGGCCTTGGAAAAATCCAATAGAATGGTGTCGATTTGGCCAGCCTTGTCAACCACCGCAGCCAGATCGTCTACTGTGAGGATGAGCTGGGACTCGCAAGACCTATTTTTCCTGAATCCGTGTTGGGCATCAGTAATAATCTTGTTCCTATCCAGGTGGCTCGAGATCCCTGATCTGACGATATGTCTATTTTTAGCTGCTTCCTTATATATCTTTTTGATTTGTTTGGTCTCATGTTTAACAAGTGATTGATTGACCTCTAAGATTTATAAAAATCTACTTGTGAATTTAATAAGTAAACTCTGAGCTGCAGTTATATTTTCAAAACTGACTTTCGCTTCTAGAATACTATTTTAAACTGATTTTCATGTTTCTTCCCTGGAATGGGATTTGAAAACAACCAAAAAAAACATGGTATAAATGTGACTATTATAGTATTTCCAAGGCATTTAATGTAATTTTGTGTGAATCCAAAACATTTTTTTTAAATATTTGTTCCAGAAAATTGAACTCAAACCAAAATGATTATCTTCAAACAAAACAGAAAACTGGTTTTGTATACTTCAAAATTGATTTTCAGTTTCAAAACCAAAAATAAACTTTTTTATTTTCGTTTAGCATCTCTCTATAAAACTAATGAATACATTACCAGGAACAGGTTAGAAGTAGATAATCCTAGTTTGTCTTCAAGCCAATAAAATCTTAGCTCTTCTTCTTCAGCTTTTGTAGCAAACTGTGTGATATGACTTAAAACTTGATGTACTTCATGAGCATCTGATCGCCTCCCTTGACCGTACTCTTTGAGCTTATAAATATCATGTTTACTCACTTTAAGCCTCAAGTTCATATTTACAGGACTTGCACTACCAACCTGAAAATATATTCAAACATTTAGAGAATAAACCAAAACACCACAAATTCAATACTTATCAAGAAACTTTGACTTCTTTCAATTCATTATGTGATTTGTTTCACCACAATGTAACAACTAAATTCTAGTTGTCTTATTCTTTGCCGCTTCCCCTGGAGCATAAGGCAGCAACAAAGTTCCGCAATGCCACCCTATCTTAAGCAATCCATCTGATCTCATGCCATGTTTTATTGACAGCCTTTGTTTCTTCATCCATCGTTCTCCTCCAAGTTCCCAGTGGTCTTCCCCTCCTTCTTTGTCTGCTACTTACTCTAATAACTTCAAAATGTCTAGGTTGATTGATTGATTAGTTCACACAAACTACTTGAAAAAACAGTAAAAGAATATTCATCTAAATATACTGCATAAGTTGAAATTAAGTATATACAATAATTAAATGCAATAATAATTGCGATTAAAGAATATGTCACACTAGCACTTCTTGACAACTCATTTTCTCTGTACCATTTTCTCCACTACTGTCTGGAAAGGAAAACACTAGAAAGTCTTTAAACTCTGCCCCCCACCCCTTAAAATCTCAAACAAATTGTATGAAGGATGAGACATACTTTGACATACTTATCACTTGTAAGTCAACAATAACTTATCAAAGGAGTAAACTATTCTTTGAGATTATACTACTGTGACTTTTTACAAGACATAGATTAGTGTGACATTTTTGTGATTTTCCAGTTTGAAAATAATTAACCAGTAAATACTTTTTTATACCTTGAAAATGGAGAAAATTTTTATATTTCAATTCAGGGTTTCAGAAGAAGAGACATTTAATTTGCCTCCCTGATCTTTTTTTATTTCTTCCTTGGTTTGGCTATGAAGCCTGTAAAGTGTTTTTTTTTTTCATAATATTACAGTAACAGAGATGTTATTCTAATCAGCTTTCATAAAATATATTAAGCATCCAAGTTTCAATTTAATATTTGTTAATTTCAAATTGGAACCAACCTGACTTTCTAAGTTTTCCACTAATATCATCACATACTGTCGGAACAATGCAGTTATCTGTGAATTGCTGGCTTCTGGGGATTTTTCTTTAGTTTCTACCTTTGGGTTCATATCAGTCAATGTAGGGATGATCTTGTCATTGGTAGATTCTTTGCTTAACTTGTCATTTTCTTTAACTGTATCTGGAGATAGTTGTTTCATGTCCATTTTTTCTGAGTTCTACAGTAATTATAAATAATAAAATTCAAATAGAATCCCACATTGAGGAAATAAAAAAAAAAAACATTCATCCATAAAAATTGTGAAAAAAATAAAAATAAAACTCTGATGTACAGTATCTTTATCTTAATGTATCTTTATCTTGATGTATCTCTAAATTGTTTTATCTATAATGTTAAAGATGCTCTTTGACTTTCTCTGTTATAGTTTACTAACTCCTGCTATGACATTAAGTAAACACATTTATCTTCTATATATAGAAGGAGCATCTTTTGCAGTTGGTAATGTTATCCAAGCATGGAGAAGAAATTATATATTAGGTATAGTAGCAATCATAGGCTAATTAGTAGTACTGCATTAAGATCAAATTTTAACTAGTAGGCCTATATAATTTATTTTTATAAAAAAACTGCAACAAAAAAATCGAATCAAATATTTTTTTTTAAGCCAGAAAGATATAAATACTCTTTTTCTTTTTCCTTATTCTCTTTTTTTTCCAATTTAATGGACAAAAAAAAATGAACATCACCTAAATCCTGTATTAGAATGCAAGACTAGATGGACATAAGCAAAATATATAACACTATTATGCAGAGACTATAAATTATAAGATGTGATTATTTCAGCCATACGGCAAGATGAGGCTTTTCTCCAGGCTGGTGGAAAGCAATTGTGATTGAAATCATTTAATTTAAAACTTTGACAGTAGGTAAGCCAAACATACTCACTTTTGCCATCTTCATATTAACTTGGTCAAAATTCAGAAGATCATTTGGATCAATGCGATCATCTTTTCCAGCAATTTTACAATTCATAGCTGAGATCTCCAACAACAGTATGAAAATCACAAAGAACGACGCCTTTTCTGTCATGTTCTTCAGTGGCCTTAACTTCACCTTGGGTTGAGGAATAATTCAAAATTTAAAATAAGGGCAGACTGTATGGGTAACAGTAAGTTTATGCCTAGCCATGGGGAAGTGTTTTTTTTAAGGTTTTTAACAATTATATAACTCTCAAGACATTTATTAGCATTTGGGCCTACATTATATTAACTTTTTGTTGTATTTCTATATTTTTAAAAATGATGGCCATATGATTACATATGCTGTTCTCAATCGCAATAACTTTGACTTTCCATAATAATATTTTGAAAAAGCTGTGATGCTGTGCCATTAATTTGACTATTATAGCTGTCTACTGTGTCAAGTGCTGTCAGTTTTAAACTTAATTCTTGAGAATAATTATATATTTTGCTGAAAAGGGACTAAGCGTACAATTCTGTTCATAAAAATGAGCATTTAAAACTTGTTTAATTAATCTAATGTAGGCTATAGCTATAAATACTATAATTTCTATAATTATAATTATAATGTTGTAATAAATTTTAATATTCAGCTATGACGCCTATGATACTTAGATAAAATGTTGGTTTCTTAAATAGATTAGAATAAAGGCCTGAAGACTGAAAGCCTTAGGCTTCGGATAAATTTGCCCCCCCCCCCCCTCCGAATTTATAGTCATTGAGCTCTGGGGGGCATACTAAGAGTACTAAGTACTAAGACTAAGTCAGGACTTAGGCCTAGTTAGTAGGCCTTTACTTAGTCTAAGTCGTCTGAGTTGACTCTAAGTCAGACCAAGTCTAAGTAGGCTAACTCTAGTCTAAATTATTTAGTATTAGTATTTTAAGTATTTAGCATTTAGTTTAGTAAAAAGTAAATTATTAATTAAATTAGGCCTAACTACATTTTAAATAGAAAGTTTTTACGAACTTTAATTTTTGTATTGTTTAGTTTTGAGTTTTGTCAAAAATTGTGTATGTCAAGCTTGCAAATAAATTTTAAAAATGTGAGTATGTTGATTTTAATTGAACATTCAATGATAATTCTCTATTTGATAACAGTGGGCCTACTTCGTACTTGTCGAATGCAGTAATAGTACTAATAGTTACTAATGGTGGCGGCATGTCATTGGTTTTGTTTTGTTGTTGTTGTTTTTACGAATCAAAACCGAACTTTAAAAGAAGAGAAGGCCATTGCCGCATTAGCTGACAACTATAAATGCTCCACACTAGAACCCAGACTCACGTACATTTTATGCTAAGATATTAAGATATGCGCGACAAAATCATATTGTCAAATAAAAAGTCCAAACTTAAATAAAGCATTAGATATAAGGGGATGTCCAATAACTACGTCAACCATTTGAAGGCAATTTTTCCCCCCTTCCTCCCCCTTGTTGACAACTGCCAATAACTTTCCCTTATAAATTACGTATGCCTATGTAAAAAAAAATGTACCACCCTGATTCCTAATTAACTAACAAAATTGTATAGCACTGTCTAGCCTACTTTGGCTTTTATGTTTCAAATAGAATTGAGATTTATAGGTCTATAATTAAATTTAAAACATTTAAAACTTGTATACACAATAGGTGCCTCCCTGCTCTCCTTCCCAATTTTGTCCAACCCGAGGATTTTAACAAATATAATATATATATTGTCTTCTCCACTCTAAAACTAAAAGTAATCTCTCTTAGCCAGTTTCTTGCCCTGTTGAGCTTGATGCTACCAGTGGTGTGTATCTTTTCTGGCTGCCTTCATTTCTCTCTGACAGCCATCTACCTTATCTTAGTCAATTCTAATTAGTAGGCCTACTAGCCAGCTCTACACAATATAAGTCTGCTGAGATACACATACAGGCATATGCTCTGATTTTACATATGTGCAGTACTTAGTTACCACGTTGCACTTTTCTTAAGGCCATGAAGGCTTAGTGCTTTTTTTTTGTGTGACTTTAAACGTAATGATTGCAGCATGACTATTGCTAACTAAAACTTTTTTTTTAAAATCCTGATCTGAATCAATTCAGATGATTTGTACTCGTTTAATTACAAGAAAATTTTCATTGACTTCTTCTTATAATAAAATAAATGTTTCTGTTTATTATATTTGGCTATAAATGTGTTTTTAATTATCTGAATATCTAGCATGGTGCAAACAATTTATTAAAATGGTAAATTACTTTCTGGCAACAACCCTAATCATTAAAAGAAATTATAGTATTGGTCTGACAAACTGACTAGAATGCTTTGATATGCATCATATCTTAATTAACTTAAACTTAATATAAACTGTGCTCAACATTTTCAACTAATCATTTTTTATTGAGCATAAAACATATTTAAAAGACCCTTATTATCTTCAATAATCAAAGTCAACCATGTTGATAGTCTCAACATATTTTTATTTACAAGTTTGGATGCACACATCCAATAGAAAAACTCTGGTTATATCAATTATAAAACATTGCAACATGCATTAATTTCAAAACAACACATTTTTACTAACAATTCATCACGCAGAATTTTCTATATATTTCATAATCTAGAACTCATGTCTACACTCAGGGCACTTGTCTAAACTTTGCACATTCAAACTGTATGTGTTTACAGATTATATGATCATCACAGATAATAGGGTTTTTATGTAGATTCTTTCTAGAAAAATTAATTATATTTAGAGCTGTTTAAATAATCATTAAATTGCACAAAATATCACTTCACTAGTAGGATCACCATCATAGCACTAGTTTAAAACACATGAATTGTCATGCTTGTATGACTGATTTAGAACTATGAATGTTAGCAACAACAATCACAAATGTCTAAAAAGATGACAAGAAAATATAAATAGACTGAGGTAACAGAATGTTTCTAATTTTAAATTATTTCATAAAACTTAGCTTTATCTTAAAGGTATCCACTTCAATGTTTCCACATTGTCACAATAAACAAAAATTTAATGCAATTTGGTGACGATGGAACAGAAGAAATGTGTTAAATGTTTTTTTATATTTAAAGTGACAATAAGATGACATATTTGATCAATGCTCTAAGACAAATGAAACTAATGAACAGATCAACAAGTTTAAATTGTGTATTTACACCAACAGATTCATGAACATAATATGAGATTTGTTCTTCAACACTTTCAAAATTAAAATAGAAACATTACTGGCTAAATAAATGTCGTTCCCATGGGGAACATTATAAACAGACACACTTAGGAGATTTTGTTCATATCTTCAGAGTATGTATGTACAGCATCAATGAATTCTCCCAGGTGGTCAGGATCAGTGTCTTTCAATACACCATGGCCAAGATTTGCTATGTACCCTTGAGTTCCAAACTTGTTCAACATTTCTTTCACGGACTTTCTGATTTCATCCTGCAGATAAAAGACAAATATTGCATGCTGTTCAATTGTTTTTATAAACTGGCCAAGAAGGAAAGAATTGACAATGTTATATTGTGATTTTACTTTATATCATATACATTTGTGCATATATGGAGTTGAAATTTTGTATTTATTTTAGAGCAAAAATATACATTTGCTATCAAGTTAGCAGTAGAAAAGTCAAGAGATGCATAATGAACATACCTTAGAAGCAAACAACATGACTGGATCCATATTGCCTTGAAGAGTCACATGATTGCCAGCCAGTTTTCTTTAACAAGAAAAAAGGATATTCTGTCATACATAGTTTTATAGCCATAGTTATTAGATTAAGACAGAAATATTGCATGACAACATGATAGAATCAAATCATCATCACTATAAATCGTCAAGGCATTGAACTGGAAGTTTCAGATACATTTTGGGTTTACTACCAAGTCTTTTATCCTTTATAAAAACTTTCTTTCTGGCTGACTGATGAGACCTTTAGAAGGCACTGAACCACTTCCTGTCATCCTATCATCAAGCCCTGGGCAACACATTCTATCAAATTTTGACTCACATCCCCCCACCCACAAAAAAAATATTTAATTGTTGTTTTTTCTTTGTATGGCTAATGCATACTAGTAACTAAAATGCATATAAAATATACATATGACAAACTTTGACTTGAATTAAGAGTTGTTTTAATTATATCTTAGTCAATTCTAATTAGTACTAGCCATCATTACACAATCTGAGTGTGCTGAGATACACATACAGGAATACACATTTGTGTAAAACTTCTACATCACAGCCATTTGACCACTACATTTGACATATTTACCTGGCATGAAGTGGTTCAACACCCCAATCCAGACCCACAATTTCATATCCAGATTGAGACAGATCTTCTATTGCAAAATGAGCATCTTTAGCAAAGACTACCTACAAATAAATAGTTTCTTTTTATTACATCATTTTATTAGTAGTTTCTTCTACTCCTCTATGTTTGTTGCTTGATGTACCAAAAATAAATCTAAGAAGAAATACATTTCTCTTCTAAATTCCTATCTGAAAAATTCATAAAGTGTACATACACTATAAAATTAATTTCTATTCCTAGACTTTAACCACCTTTTATAATATATTTCTAAACTTTATATAATCTCAAACAAACAGACGCTAGTTTGTAATTTCAAAGTTTTCTAAGGTCACACTAAAAGAAATTTAAATGTGTGATTAACCACAAATTTCTTGTATCACCCGCCATTGTTTTGTCCTGTATTGCCTGCTATATACCCATAGTAAAAAAAAAAGATGTTTAGGACCATAAAAATTTGGATTACAATGATAAACAGGAAATCATTCGGCTACCACAAGTATGGGGCACTGTAGCCGAGCGGCAGTGCGTTCGACTGGTGATCCAAAGGTCCTAGGTTTGAATCCTGGTGGGGGCTTGGATTTTTTCCCCCAGGACTTGAGGGTGCCCCTGAGTCTACCCAGCTTTGATGGGTACCTGACACTAGTTTGGGGGTAAAGTAAAGGCGGCTGGGCATTGTGCTGGCCAAACATCCCCTTGTATGCCGTGGCCACAGAAACTGGTAAATGCTGCTTCACTAGCCCTATGATCAGTTTGGCCCAAAGGGTACTTTACTTACTTGAGTACATCCAGCATAGTTTTTTTTTTATAAATATTTCCAACAGTACCAGTAAAATCATTTCGGTCACCACAAGTAAAAGTTTACAAAAACAATAATCACTTTAAAAATCAATAATTAGATTTCTGAATATTATTAGACATTCCAATCTGTAAGATATAACAATAAATTAATTCTACTTTCATAAAGAAATCAAGTCTTTGAGAACTCATGCTTTGTACTGACAAAAAAGTAAGACAATTCACTAGCTATGTATAATAATGTGTTCCCGACTAACTAAATCTCTACCCTGTAATGCCAGCTTACCATCGGAACAGGATCAATTTCTAAGGCTTTAAGATTTTCTTTCACCTCTCTAGCAATCTGTCTAAGTGTAGGCAGTTCAAATTTTGCAAACAAGATAGAGCCCAGTTCACCAGCAAATGAATCAAAAACTTGAACAATCTGTAGAAAAAAATAACAGATTTTGTTGATTAAACTTGAACGATAAAAAAGTTTTTAGAATTATAATGTATGTTTATAACAAACTAATGCTTAGTCTTGATGAAGTCATTAGATATTGAGTGCCATCAAATAGTAAAGTACATATAAATATATCTATATATATTAATAAATAGAATGGTATAGCAAAAAATATAGTGTTTTTCCAAGACTGGTATGGTTGATTAGCACATTAATAAACCTTTTTATTTACTCAACCCAGTTACAGTAAATTAGAAGTGTAGACAAAATATAAACATACTTCTAGTTTGAGGGGAACTGTTCCCATAGAAACAGGTCAATAAGATTATTGTATAATTAGCACTCACCTGGGCCCCAGCTTTGATTTGTTGTACTAAATGTTTGACCACAGCATCTTTTAAAATACCTAGCAACTCATGACCAGCTTCTGGATGTTCAACAAGAAACTGTCTTGCCTTGTTGGGATTGGGGCCTGCACTCACATTTTCAATCATAAATTTCATCAGAGTCCACTAAAAGAAAAAACAATGTCAACAATTCAACACTGTGAAATATATGAGAAGAATGATACAATACAAGGACATAAATATTCCACTAGTAAAGCAGCAAATGTTGTAAATCAATAGGCTGAAACAAATAACTTACAGGGGCACCACTAAATCCAAACAGTGGCACTTTTCCTTCCAATTTATTTCTAGTTAAAGTTATGGCTTCATAAACATAACCCAATTCAGCAACTGCGTCGAAATCTGGCTTTAATCTTTTGATATCATCTGGACTTTTGATAGGATCCGCAAAAACTGGACCCTGTAGAATTTGATAGCAATATATATATATATTTATAGATATATACATCATGTATGACATAAATGACTAAAAAATCTATGGGTGCACATTTTAGATTTAGTTTTCAATAAGTGGATATCCTACATGGGATACATGTTAATTTAAAAACAAGTCTATTTAAATGAGGATTTCAAAGTGTTATTAATATCTTGAACAAAATGTCTACTGGATCTTACCTCCCCTGGATCATTGGCTACTGTCAAGCCTAAGGCTACAGGAATGACTAAGATATCAGAGAAAATTATAGCTGCATCCAGATCATATCTTCTAATGGGCTGAAAACAATAAAAATCTTTTTTTTTTACAAAATAATTAAAACATTTGAAAGGAATAAATGTGGAATTTTTTTTTTAACTAGCAGCTACAGAATAGTACAGAGAACAAACCTGAAGAGTGAGTTCACAAACCAGTTCAGGTGTCCGACATGTTTCAAAAAACTTGGTACTGCCTTTAGCAGCTCTGTATTCTGCAACCAATTTCAACGATGACAAATTAGAAGCATTAGCATGAAGCATTTTCAGTAGAAAAATTCAATAAATGGATTATTTATTTAAAAATGATTACAATAAATTACTATTCCTTTTATATTAATAATAATAATGATTATTTATAATGCTTGTGTATCCATTCTATTACATTTATTATGCTCAGTGCGCTCTTTGTATAAATTGCAGTGGCAGATGTATTATAAGTTAGCCATTGGCTTATAATTGTATTATGATGTAGCTTGGAGAAAATGTAACATGGGTACAGTTGTAAAGACAAAGTTATAAATCTTTTATTCACTACTACTTGTAATCTTGTAAGCTCATGAACTTAGGCTTTCTTTTCAATATTTCTGTATTGGGTAAAATGTATATATGTGGTATTCATAATTTTTTGTTTGTTAGATTCTTTTTATTCTATTAAGCACTTGGCAGAGCTGTTTTTAATCTTGTAGTCAAACCAAACAAACATATTCATAAGTCATTTTTTAGTTGATCTGTATAGCTGTATGGTAATGGCAGGTTGAGTGGGGAGTAATGCATGACTGGGATTGGTTAGCTAGTGGACTAATGTTTTATGTGGGTGGGGTTAGTTAGGTTGCTGTGTTGAGTTTGTTCTGTTTAGGCGTGAATTGAGAGCTAGGCCTATATGTCCTGTTCTTAACTGGATTATAGTGCATTGTTCTTTGCATGTACATTTTACCTGGTAAATAACGTCCAGCTTGTCTCATAACCCACACAGGAACTCTTTCAGTTCTCTGTCTTCTGGCAGCACGCAATATCAAATCATTTTTTAAGGGTGGGAAAACCTGTTTACAGAACAAAAGTATTTATTTATTTCACTAAATAATATCTTTAATAAACTAATTTAAAATATTTTCATGTGCTTGTAGCTTCAGCTAAAATTATTTTACTGGAATTGTGAATTTAATTTATCCAAATCAGATTTAATCTAATCTAGTAATAGTTCAATCATTAAAACAAATATATTTTCTTTTTATAAACAAAAATATCACAAAAATAGAATAGGAAAGGTTCATTTAAAATTTGACTTGGATCTTAAACTATAAATAACCCATGTTGGGTTGACATTTTAAATATAATCATAAAACATGTGCCTACAAATTTAAAAGCCTCGCTAACAAAATTGTCTTATATATATATTGCTTTTCAATAATTGGGGCTATCCTTTCATATACTATACTGGTAATGCTCTGGAGGGTAAGTAAGCAAGCAGTACTATGAAGTAGGCCTACTAGTTAACTAGTAGTAGTAGCATATCAAATATTGACACCATCACAATGACCAAAATGTATTAATAGCCTAGGTGTAATTATAATTTTACAGTAGGCTGAGTAGGCCTATAGCCTAAAACTCACACTAAAAGGTAAAAGGTCTAATTAATTTAACGAAGTGGCTATTCGGACCCAATAGACTTAGTAATAAATAATTAGAATCTGTTAGTTTATATAGGTTAGGGATGGATTTGTAGTATTTTTGGTAAAAGTTAGTAGGCCCCTATCCATGGGCGCCCGCAGAAAATTTTCTAGGGGGGGGGCAAAATATTTTTAGTAATGTTTTAATGTAGTTTTAATTTACTGAGCGCATTTGTATGGTGAACGAACGGACAGTAAACTGTAGTAATGAAGGGCATACTGTAGCAACACATTTTTTATTAGCACAATATATGTATATAATAGACGTAAACCATACAAAAAAACTTACTTTAAACAAACAATATTACAATATTACAACGTAAAAATAAAATGTATTCTTTAAACAAGAACTGGAGTCGTCTGCTACCGCTACCAAACAAATCTCCAAATTTTGTCCATAAACTCATTTTTGTTGCTGTTCACTTTGTCTCTATGTACTCACAACATGCACAACCTTGACAGACGTTCATCTGACATTGTAGATTTAAGCCAAAGGTTTTCAACCTTTTTCGGCTCACCGCACCCTTTTAAAATCTTACCGCTCACCGCCCCCCAACTTAATTTTAATTAAACATATGTAGGCCTATAATTAATTCTAAAACAAATTTATTTGTATTATTAATTTAGAAATATAAGAGATTATTTAATAGCACTATATCATGTAATTTCTGTAATTATTAATGTTTTAAATATAAACTCCTTAAATGGACAAAACAATTAATGCAGGAAATGTTTATTTACAACTGTTTAACGTAAATTATTTTAATCCTCTAATAATTAAATCTTGTTATGAATACCCCAATGTTGAATGTATATAAAGAAATAATAATAATCAGTAAAAATTGTTATATCACAAAACAGAACTTGTTCGGCATCACTATTGAATCAAACGTAGAAACATTTGTTAATTAAAGGGAGATAATTATTTCGTTTCATTTGAGCTAATATTTCTGTATTTTTTTCTTTTATAAAAAAAAATTAATGGCTTACATTTATAACTTTAAAATGATTAAACTGTAAAAAGTATTTGAAAATTATCTAAAGATTATATGACTAAAGAATTTATATGTATATTTTTAAGCATTACAATAACTACTCAGTTTGTATGATTACTATGTATCTATACCATTTAACGATAGCTTGAACATTTATTTTTAAGGATTCAAACGGATTTAAGGACATCTCCGTAAAACTGAGATCAAAATATCATTAATATTAACATGTGTTAGGGCGAAAGTGAACGGTCAGCAGGGTTGACAGTCCGGTGAACCAACAATAGGACCAGCCAGCCGCACACCATATTTACCAAGACGCGTCACACAGCCATTTAGCAGATTTCGTTACATTATATAAGAACAAAGGGGACCGCAGCGACTGCAAAAAGACAGAGGAATCTCCCTCTTGAGCATAGTTGGTAAGATCTTTGCAAGAGGCACTATCAAGGCTGCAGGTGCTGTCATCTAGAGTCTATCCAGAGTCTCAGTGCGGTTTCAGAAGCGACTTATCCACTATAGACATGATCTTCTCCATTCGAATGCTACAAGAGAGGTTCCGCGAGATGAATAAGCCATTATACATTGCTTTCGTTGATCTCACTAAAGCATTTGATATGGTCAGCAGAAGTGGACTCCTCAAACTCCTGGCAAAAATAGGATTCCCTCCAAAACTGCTCTCTTTTATTAACTGATTTTTTTTTAGAAAACCAGGTGCACAGTGAAGTTTAATCAGAGCCCTTTGAAGTCCGCAGCGGTGTTAAACAAGACTGCGTACTTGCACCCACCTTGTTTGGAATATTCTTCTCGTGTCTACGGCACTATGCTTATGGAGACTGCAACGAGGGTGTCTACCTTCACACAAGCAGATCTTGAAAGCTCTTCAATCTAAAACAGGCTCAAAGCCAAAATCTCAAGCAGTGTTCTCCTAGATGGGGAGATTAATAGTAGAATAGCTAAAGCCATGGGCACTATGGCAAGATTTAACAAAAAAGAATACGAGTCTGGATGAACTCACTGCTCACACGCTCCACTAAGTCACTAGTTTATCGAACATGCGTTCTGATTACCCTGCTGTACGGCTGTGAGACATGGAGCACATATTCCTGGGAGGAGAGAAAACTGAACACCTTTTACCTTAGGTGTCTCAGACTCATTTTAGATATAAGATGGCAGGACAGGGTTTCAAACACAGAGGTCCTACGAAGAGCAGAGTGTCAAGACATCCGTATTACTCTCAGTAACAGACGTCTCACCTGGCTAGGTCATGTACGCCGAATGCCACAGGGTCGACTTCCACAGGACATTCTATATGGAACGTTAGCTTCGGGACAGAGACCTGCTGGACGTCCAAAATTGAGATTTGCGGATGTCTGCAAAAGAGATATGAAACAACTCCAAATTGACCCAAACAGTGGGGAGATCATGGCGCAGGATAGGCCCACTTGGAGGGCAGAAATCAAAGAAGGTTTCAGGCTGCGCGCCAGGAAAAAGACAGTGGAGAAAAATGTGATCCACTCCGCTACATTCAACTGCAGCAAGTGTGACCGTGCCCGTACGTCCAGGATTGGCCTCTTTAGCCCAATGAGGGCTTGCAAGGGAAATGAATCGTCTCTCGAGACGAAAAATGCCGATGAATGTGCTGAACGATCGCTCCACCGAACATGTTGTTGCTGGTAATGTTAGCAAAACTAGTAAGGCATACGGCAAGGTAACAAGTCGATGAAATTTTGGCTACTTTTGTATTCTCGCGTTTTCCGAAAATCAAACTAACTCAAGGCTTCACTATCTCAATTATCAATGTGGTATACCTGATTAATCCCCAGAGATAATGAGATCGATATGACAATGGAAGGAGTCACAGTTGTTACAATTAATTATAAATGTTTTAATTATTATTTTTTTTTGTCTATTTTAGTCCAAATTATTTTTTTTTATCTATCAATCGGGGGGGGGGGCACTTTTCCAGGGGGGGGCAAGTGCCCCCCCTTGCCCCCCCCTGCGGGCGCCCATGCCCCTATCGGTTAGGTTATTTAATAAAGGATAGGGATAGAATTGGTGTTTTCTGTGCTATTTCTTATAGAATATGGTAAGACAAATATATTTTGTTTTTTTCCCCTCTTTTTACTTTTTAAAAATGTTTTTTATGAGTTCTAAGAAATTCCGACTAAAGCCGGGTCCGAATAGCCATTTCATGCTAAAGCTAAAGGGACCCGGGTCCAAATAGCTGCAGCCTTAATTTAATTATACCCAAGTCTAAGTAATAACAAGTAGTAGGCCTAAATAGGATTAGCCAACTGATTATAATTATACTACTTATATATACTTATTGTAGTTTGTAGTTGAACAATAAAATATAAGAATATAAGCATACTGTCCTAATTAAAAGGTGTATGACAGGAAAGTAACATAACTTTTTATGTAGGCTAATGTACTACTTCAAATTCAACCAAATAAATGTAAGTTTAAGGGGGCGTTAACAACATGGTCATGACTAATGACTAGACTCTATTGACTATTGACACGTATGAGTCGTATGTTTGTGCTGCAAGTGCACACACTAAAAAAACAGAATTGAGAATGGTCCAGTCAGCATTTTCAATATATGACTTGCACATTTATTTTTATATTTTACATGAATATTTATTTGACATGAGAATTCTTGGTAATCTTAGAAAACATACTGAATTGTTAATAGCGTTCATTAAAGCAATTTAATAATAAAATAATGTTTTCTTTTGCAAGCTTTGACAGCTCATCATTTCTCAGTTCTGCATTTCAATCTGAGTAGGCCTACATATAATAAACAATACAGTAATGAGTAATGTGTTTAGATTGCATTATTATTTACTATCACCATTTATCTGGGGAAAATTTTCCCATTAATTGCGATAAACTAGAATCTAGAAAAAATACTAAAATAAAAAGCAAAAAGGAGACACAAACCAAATCGTGAGGTGACGTGGGAGCTGCCATTTTGTAAATAGAAAAATTATAATAGGCGCCGTATGGCTGAGCTATATATATATCTGGCTCGGTAAAGATTTGCTCCGAGACTACTACTACTAGTCTTGGCGACGTTTTCATTAGCAACACTTTCAAGAGTAGAGTTTAAAAAAGGGATATATTTCCCTTTCAGTGTAGATTAAATGTGTTCTGTTCGGAGAAAATAAGAAGTGAATGTATAAGTATAAGTGATATAAGTGTATAAGACTAACGCCCAGCGTAGTATTCTTTATCTTCGTTTGTTTTAGTTTTGAATAAAATAAAAATGCAATCGAAACGAAATGCAACTGTTGCTCCAAACACTTCAACTTCAACTTCTAAGACTTCTACTTCTACTAATAAGCCCAAAAATGCCACTGCAACTAGCACTGTTGCAAAAGTTCGCTCTCCTCCTGCAAGGCAAACTACTAAAAATCCCCAACAAGCTAAAGCATCTTTGAAAACAGATATAGGTAAAAATGGGATTAATGTGATTAGATGTGATTATATAGGCCCTACTTATAATTTATAATTATGCCTTATCCCTATATTCTATATACTTTATTATATTATAATTATATCCTATAGACTATAGTAATAATAGTATAGTCTATAGTCAATAGTCCTATACTATAGTACTATAGGCTAGCCCTAGTAATACTAGTAATAGCCTTTAGTGGCTTAAGTTCTAACCTGTCTGCTAACTTCTAACTTTTAATAAATAGCCTAATAATCTAATAATTAAGCCAATTAGCCTGAGCGCTTAGGCTTTTTTAATACTCAACTTATTGATGCAGCATCTTCATCTAGACTAGCTGTATAGGACCCATCAACTAATTTAAAGAAAACATTTAAAAATTTGAACAAATTCAAAAAAGATCTGCAAGGTTCATAACTAGTGAATATTCCCAATTAACAAGAGTAACGTTACACCATTAGTCAAATTACTAAACCTAGGCCTAGAAACACTAGAGGACAGAAGGGCAAAGAGTAAAGTAGTAATAATACATAAGGCATTAAACTCTAATTTAGAAATACAACCCAATAACAACCTGTTGCAAAGCTCAGATAAACATAAAGACAAAAACACTTTCCTTGTCCCTTATGCGAGAACAAATGCATATAAGTAGGCTACTCTTTCTTCCTGATTGGCATTCAGGCATGGAATGGGTTGCCTGAACAAACCAGGAAAACCAATAACTTAACATCATTTAAAACATTAATAAAAATGCAAGACTAGACTCAGACCACGAATGAGCGTAGGACGCAATAATCTTATCTTATCTTATACATTACAGACGCTCCTTCTATAAAGAAGATTATAATCTTCTTTATAGAAGGAGCGTCTGTAATGTATAAGATAAGATAAGCTATGTAGTGAGGTCTATTGACTATATGTATAGTATTATATACTTATATACAGTGCTTTTTTTGTGATGGTACGCACCGGTATGGGGGGGGGGAATTATTACTTTTCTTGTATTTTAACGTTTATTATTAATTTATTATAATATTAATTTGTTAAAATTGAATTATTTTAAAATTGCGCGCGATAAGAATTAAAATATAAAATGCGAAACTGCTTTAAAAGTTAGGCAATCCATCACTGAGTACCGGCACCTATTTTTTTTTTACAAAAAAAGCACTGCTTATAAATAATACTAAATTTACTACAATAGTGCACTAATTATATTATCCCTCTGAAGTGATGAATAGTATAGGCCTTTAAGCCTAGTGTATGATTCACAGCCACACTAAAACCTCAAATTTAGTCTAAGTCTAAAAATTAGACACTTTAATTTTAAAAAAGAAAAGTTTAAAAAAAAAATAGGCTAGGCCTAAAGATAAATTATGCTAAAAAATAAGGTGTGAACTTACAAAGTAGGCCTACTAAAGATAAAAAAAACGAAGCCTATTATAGCTGCTTGCAGATAATAAATTTTCATTGACATAGCCTACACCCAATAGGACTAGGCCTATATGGCCCTATACAAGGGCCTAGTAGACATAATTATGCTGGCTCTGATACTTAGACCTTGCATCCTTATTTATATAGGCTTACATATAAAATAAACATGACTCAAAAATGGAAAGATATTTTGTATTAGGCCTAATTAATTTTAAATGTTTTTTCTTTCAATATTATCTTATCATATCTTATACAGTGGTACCTATAGGGTTAGGAATGCCTCAGGTTACAAATGATTCAGGTTACAAACAGTAAACAAATTTAGCAAATTTTTTGTCTCAGGTTATGAACAGTGCCTCAGGTTATGAACGAAGAGAGACAGATAGGAAGGTTTAAAGTTGGAGACAAACGATTCCTTACAAAAATACAATACAAATGAAGACCTCACAGTACTCAGAGCTAGCCTAGTAGACATATCCTAGTTTTGCACGCATGCACAACCTGGATTTCATTGACCTTACTAAACAGCAGTAACAGATTTCTTAGCAGTGGCAATTTTTCTCTTTCTTTATTGTCCTTGTTAACCCCATCAATTATGAATTAGAAGAACTGGTATTTATAATAATGGAGGTAAATAAATACATAAATTATGCAATATGTAAATGAGTGACATCGCTAATCAGTACAGCAAGGGTACACCATCACAAAGAACAAAGCGTAATCAGTCCGTGCTGCTAAATGTGTAACTAATCTGCAGAAGCAAAGAACTAAAATTTGAGTGAAAGGTGAAGATCATTTGTTAAACTAGATCAATGAAAAGCAATTTTTATTTGATTTGGTTGTTTTCTTTCTCATTAATTGAATGCGTGAAGTACACTGTCACATATTCTTTGCCTTTTGTCAGGTAAACAACTGAAAGTTAATAAAAAAATAATGATTTTGTTCATCTTGAAATGGTTTGAGTTAATTGCATTGATTTCAATAAGTCTGATTACAAAAGTTTCAGGTTACGAACCGAGTTAAGGAACAAATTAAGTTTGTAACCCAGAGGTTCCACTATATATAATTACAGACACTCCTTCTATAAAAAAGATTATAGTGTCCTATATGAATTAAATTCATTCTTTTAAATTATAGTCTAACTTATTTTACTACACTTTTATTTCCATATAAGTTAATTTTGGAAAGGTTGTGGGGAATTTTAAATAAAACTTGCTTATAATATACATTTTCTATATATATTTTTTATTAAAATATAAATGACATAAAGCTTTTTTTTCTGCACAATATACAGGCTTAGCCAAAAGTGGGTCACATTCCAAAAAGATAACTGGAAAACAAAAAACGAAAGAAAATGTTAAAGTATCAAGTGAAAAGGATTTTGCGGCTATTAAGATACAAACTATTGTACGACGTTTTTTGGCAGCCAAAACCGTAGAGAAAAAAAAGATGGAAAAAGAAGAGTATGAAGCAAAAATGGAGGAACTTGACAAACAAGTAAAAAAAATTGTTAAGATATTATATTTCAAAAACCTTTTAAGATGCAATAATTCCAATTTATTAAGATATTATTAGGGCTGAAAAAAAACTGCTTAATTATAAGTAGTTCTGACATTAAGTATTTGGGTATTTTTTTTCTATGTATTTTTTTTAATTGACAACTTTTGGAAAAATGTAAATAAATAAAACTAAAACAAAATCTGAAGAGTTTTCTATAACTCTTTGTTTAATTTAAAGGGAGAGAAATGAGTGAAATTATTTTGTAATTATCTTTAGCCAATTATCTTATAATCTTAAATTTAAAACTCCCCATTTTAAACAGGATTTGTTTATTGTTACATTTCCGATAAAACTTAACTGTACCTTTAATATCCTGATTCTTTGTATTGCAATTATTTAATTGCCATAAAATATATGTTTCTACCAGGCATTTCTCTACTTGTGTAAGTTGGAACAAGAGAAGGCAGAAAAACTACAACAAAAAGAAGACGAGGAAAAGAAAAGGAAACAAGAGGAAGCTAAGAGAAAAAAACGTTTTTTAGAAGCATCATTTGATGGAGATGTTTTGATCATGAAACAAATTCTCAAAGAAGTACCGTATTTAAAATAATATATTTTATAAATCAAAATTTATTTCTTTTAAATTATAATGGTACATTAATTAGATGCTAAATGAATTTCACTCCCATAATTTAGTTTTTTTTAGAGTAATTTAAAGAGAAAGCTTATGTTGCAGATATCTGATATAGATGATAAGAATGGCCTGGGCAATGATGTTATTGGAAGATCTTTGCGTAATAAACATATAATGTCTATAATTGAATGTGAAGATGCCAATGGAAACACAGCACTGTCAGAAGCTGCCAGTGAGTATGTCACACAAAATAATTTTGTTACCTTTTATTTGTTTAGTTTGTTTTCTCCCTTGGTCTATGTCACAAAGTTTAATGTTTAAAATCTTTAATTTTTTGTTTTTTTGTTGTTTTTTTATTGTCATATTTCAATCATCTTAGCCATTTTCTGCTTTACTGAGTGTAATCTTAATACAACTGATAAAAATAATAATAATTTCTATGATGTTTTTTTTTAAAATTCAAAACTATTATTTAAAACTAATGGGTGCTTATGTTGTTGGTTATGTATTAAATAGTGTGTTAGTCAATGAAGTCTCTAACCAAAAACCCCAAAATTGTTGTAGGCTAATTCTTTGCGATCAAACTTAGCATTGTTAAACCATATCATAATAATTTACTCTATGTTCCACGAGGAACTAAAGGAATTAAGCACAATAATTGACTGGATATCCAAATATCAACTATATTTTACGTTTCATTAAATTTTGAGGGAATAAAAAAAAAGAATAAATAGGTTTGCATAAGAAAATAAAAATAAGTACCTTTGCACTGTGAGAGAGTGTGATTTTAAAATGTGAGTTTTGTGAACCTAGAGTGAGGCTGGTGGACTATCATGAAACAAAACTCTCTATGTAATCTTGGGAAGCAGTTGGATCTTCAATGTTGTGGAATGACCACACAAACTGGAATACAAAATTGTGTAAGCCTATACAAATAAAGATATTTTGTTTTGTCTCAGATGGTGGTCATGCAGATGCAATCAAGTTCTTGTTAGAACATGGTGCAGATCCCAATTCTATTGGTCAGTTTAGAAGAACACCCTTGTACAGAGCAGCATTTGCTGGTCACCTGGAAGCAGCTTACGTAAATAACAAATTGAAATATTTTATCTTATGTTACTTTTATAGAAATTAAACAGAAACATGCTTTAACATACCCAGAATTTTGAAAAACAAACAAACACAACAACAATACACTTTTTGATGTATGATTGCAGACTTTACTTGAGAATGGGGCAGACCCCAGGGTTGTAGCTGGAGATAGTCAAACTGCAGCAGAGGTAAATTTTCATATTCAATTTTTTGTGACAAAGTATATAAAAGATTCAACAGAAATTATAATTCATTTAAATGCTTGGCTAATGTTTTAGTTTTTAAATTAATATATTTTTCATTGATTGTTTAGTAACATGAACAGTATTTCTTTTAGAGTTTTAAAGTGAAAGATTGCTAACTATTATAGAGTGAAAATATTTAAATTGTCATTTAGTGTTAATTATACTGTGTAACTTTTAAAGTTTCTGAAACATAAAGACTAAAAATAAACTTAATTAAAACAATGATACACAGGTTGCATCAATTCCAGCTATCAAAGAAGTTCTTGAGAAGTGGGATATTAGTAACACAGAGACTGTACTGAAGCAAATAGAAGCTGCTAAAGAAAAAAGATTAAATGAAGACAGACAGAGAAGAGAAGCTGAAACTAGCAAGTAAAACATTTTCTCAAATATAAACAAAATATTTTCATATGTCTGAGTGGTTCATATGTACAATATATACATAAATATATACATAAATATGCTGCTTTTAGATGTTTTGATTCAGCATCTTTGAGGCACAGGCATGCCAGCCTCATATAGCCTACAGATACACTAAAATAATCTCTTACAAATAAAGTCTTAATATTGACTCTGATAAAAATGCTGTGTTTATAAAAACAGGTTAGGGGAAAGTGTGGCAGAGGCTGAAAAAGAATACAAGGCCCAACAGAAGAAGGTTAGAAATAAGTTTTACAGAAGAAATTTTGATAATAATTTAAAGACATTGGGTATACTTAACTAAGATCACTGAGCTTGATGTTGAATCAAACTATATGTACAATATTTCCTGATTTAGCTTGAGTTTGCCTACTGTGAGCTGAACAAGAGAATACATGAGCATGATATCTGTATGGCTGAAGGATTTGATAAACCAGAACTAACTGAATCAGTGAGTAAAAAATAGTAAAGTAGTAATAATATACAGTATTGAAAATCTAACATAGAAATCCAACACAATAACAATATGTTGCAATGCTCAGGTAAACAGAAGGAAAAAAATATATTTTCTTATCCCATATGCAAGAACAAATGCATAAAAGTACTCTTTCTTCCGGAGGGGCATCTGCGCATAGAATGGGGTGCCTGAACAAACCAGGAAAGCCAGTAATTTAACATCATTTAAAACACCAATCAAAATGCAAGACTAGACTCAAACCACAGATAAGCATAGAATGAAATAAGTTTTTTTATAAATGTAAGATAAGCAGATCACACACATTAAATTGCACATTGTTTTAACTTAAGAGTATGATAATGAAATTTAAATGGTTTTTGCATTGATAAATTAGGAAGTAATGACTGTTTTTTTTAATCATAATATTAAAGGCAATTCATGAACAGGAATTTGAAGTTGAAAGTGCAAAACTTGAACTTGAAAGAGCAAGAGAACAACTTGCTAAAGTCAGGTTAGCCTTACGGGACTCTACAAAAAATACAGGTCATTCCTCAGTAAAAAATATCAGTTTTCTGTATGCAGGGGTCGGCAACCTTTTGATAATAGTGTGCCAAAGTGTGCTTTCTAATTCATTCAGCTTGCCAACAGCCTACAAGTCACCTTGCTTTAGCACTCAATTTCTAATAGAATATACTAGAATAGTTTATTTTAGGAGTCTTCCGTGTGCTATTGAAAATTGTTCTGTGTGCCAAGTCTGGCACGCGTGCCGTAGGTTGCTGATCCCTGCACTACAGAATTTCCAGATTTAAATTTTGTGGCATAAGCCTTTCATCTTAAAGCAGCAACAGACTAAAGTAAATACAGTTTTAAACATAAGCAAATACAAATACAGTTTTAAACATAAGCAAATACACTATTTTCTTCTTTTTAAACATTTGTTACATTTTACAATCTAAATTAATAATTTTTAACCAAACTGTAATAATTTTATTTAAAAAATGTTTCTGTGATAATTTTAACAATTTTGTCATATATTATTATGTAAGAGCATTTGGTTTTCAGATGGAGAAACAGAAGAAGAACGTCCAGGTCTAAAAGTTGTTGTCAAAGAATTAGATGATGTATTGTTCCGTGATGTTGGAAATAGAATAAAGGAATCTGGAAAGTATGTTGAAGGAGCAGACAATTTGTAGAGCCATTAACTGGAATTGAAGTCAAATTTTAAAAAATTGTCTATATTAACCTTTTCATTACTAGCCCATATTTTCACTACTATTTTGCCAAATAATGCTGTGCTTACCAGGCATTATTTTATAGTAAGAAATACCATTTGTTGGAAAAAAATTACAGAATTAATCTATTCAAATTTCTTTATTTAAATAGCCACACACAAAAATGTACTTTCCTCTATTTAAAAAAAAAAACGGGGCTCTGTGGCAGAGCACTCTGTTCAGTACGTTCAGCTTTGTTTGAATCCTAATGAAAGGGTGTTCATTGTGGTGAAAAGTAATACGTTTAAATAAGATACCCTTGCATGTGGGAAATATTGCCACCTGGTTTGAGTATATCAAATCAATATACTTACCTAATAAGGCAAGGGTTAATTTGTAACATGTAAGGAATTATATTTTGCTGTTTGGGAATCATTTTTCCAAAACAATGTGGCTAAAAATATTAATTTAATAATGATTTTTTCTTTCATCATGTTTTTAGATGGCCTTGTGTCATTGATATGAGTGGTCAGGCTGGCACATTCCTTCGTTACAGGGACACTAATTATATATGTGCTTTACGACCTGCCGACATGGATTTAAATAACATCAGGTTAAGCTTACTGGGGGCACTCAGGTAATCTTTTTTTCCCCCACATTATAAAATCTATCAATACCAGTTATATACTAGCGCATGGGTCGGCAACCTTTTAATAATAGTGTGCCAAAATAGGATGTCTAATTCATTCAGCATGCCAACAGTCTAAAAGTCAATATTGACCAATCAATTTTTTGTAGATACGACTTGAATTGCCTTTTTGTGGGCCTTCCGTGTGCCATTGAAAATAACTCTGCATGCTAAGTTTGGCACATGTGCTGCAGGTTGCCGACCCATGTACTAGCATATCAAGGTAGCATTGCGATATTTTTTTAGCCAATTGAATTTCTGCATCTACATAAAATGCTAAACTTTCATTCATTAAGGTTTGGCAAACCTTTTGTTCTGGACATGATGGAAGTAGACATGTTTGAAACTTGTACTGACATCTTTAATCAAGTCATGAAAGATTTAATGTCAAGCATCTTGGACAAAACAATTTTAAGGGAAGAAAAGTAAGCAATAGTGTGTTGTGAGGAAAAGTAGGCCAACATTGACACACAAGTAAAATTAGGTTAAATGTGTTACACTAGAATTAGTAGGCAGGGGTGAAGCCAGGATTTTTTTTTTTCGATATTAATTAATTGTAGTTACTCCCCTTTCAAAAAGACCCATAGTTGATAAGTGTTATTTATTACAAGGCAATTTATTCACCATAATAAATTATGGATGAGACCTTCTATTTAGATCACACAAGTATAATTATGATTTATAATGTTATTACGGCTAGAGCCCCCATTCAATTTATGAAAATAATAGTTATAGTATTGTTATTATTAGTGTGAGTATCCTTGTATTAGTGAAGATCTTATTATATCATTCTGAAGTTTATTTGTAGTTGTCTAGAGTATTCCGTGGTTCTTAGTATCCCCTGGCAATTCACATAGCGTAGTTTTAGAGTTTTCAGTTGATTTACTTCATGTATAATTATTTGTGTGGCTCATATTATACAGCAAGAACCTCGATGTTGAGTGGTAGTGTAGATTATTAATATAGTTGAATAAATATTACACATACACACATGTATATAACTTTGAAATATCGACGTTAACCAAGTTGTGTAGAAAGCAACGATAAATTTGGTTTAATTTACAACATCAATCCAGTAGGAATCCAAATAATATTATATACACAATCAAGAAATACACATATTCCAATTAGTAATGAATATCCTCAATGAACATATAGCATTGTAGTTAATAGTAGAATAATAAATTTTCCATCAAACAAATCAAATAGAAATGATACTCAGAGCGGAGAATATTTGATGTTACTAGATCGAATGCAAGCCAAGAACTGACTAAAGTGTCGAATTGCGTAGAAATATATTACGGGTCAATCGTTGGAAAAACCCGACAGCCTAGTGACACGAGAATTTTAATCAAGCCTGCGTGCTGACTGCGTGAACAGATACTTTTTATTAAGAAGAAGCAATAATGCTCTAACAAAATAAGGAGAGACCGGACGGCCTTGACACGCTGTAGTTGCGTGGACAGTTCATGTTTTTATCGAGGTTAATAAAAACAATAATGCTCAAATTAGGTTAGGAAAAACCCGGGGGAAACTTTGAGCTGAGAAATATTTATATCGTTTAAACGCAATTCGCTTAAATGATTTAGTTGGTTTATTAACATTACAATGTAGGGAATTTACGTTTCGTAACAGTCGCCCATACCAAAAGGAAAAGAACATTGCATACTAAACAATAGAAGTGTGCAATTTCTTTTAGAACCGCCTGCACTTAACTTTAGTTCTAAACAATATACAAAAAAAAACTGACTCCACCTGGGTAGTCCGTTAAATAAGACAAGTGAGGGAAATAATTTATTCTATTAAACCCTCATCATATAGGATCTTAAGTTATCCTTAGACCATAACACATGTTCGCGTTATTCTAAAATTATACTCTCTGAGATATCATTCCTTATAAACATCATCATCTTATTTATAAGGTAAAAATCAACATAACTAATGTTATCATATTAAACAATTCAATCATTAATTAATTCAACTTAAATGAAATTAATATTTAAATAAACTTAAGAGTAAGAATTTAATCTTAAGTGTGTAAGCATGTGAAGTGTATGCACATTACTCTATCTTGGTTTTTACATAATCACAACTATAGTTTGATTGTTTCAAAATAAGGATGTACATTTCTGTTCATTCATTATCTTACTAATAAAGAAAATTATGTCCATAAATCAATAATACTTAAAAGTAACTTATTAGGTTTTTTTCCTTTTTTTTTTTTTTTTTCAACAATAATAATATTTGTTTTAGCAAATGGAAATATTCATGGCATAAAATAAGGCATAAGATATTGCATAAAATAATCACAACATATTCATGTATTCATGCATTTATATTTTAAATGATCCAATTCTCTTAGTTAGGATTATCAGAATATATACATGAAGTTATCCCCTTATACATTTTTTTTCATGCGCGATAGGGTGTCCGCGACGATGTGATCTTTTACCAATACGTAAGTTATTCTTAAGTCGTATGGGATTAACCCTATACGGATGTTGTTTGACAGGTTTAACATTATCATCTTTAAAAACTACATCATGGGTAACCGAAGTTGTTTTGTTAGGAACATCACTAAACAAATTTACATGATCATAGATTAAACCCTTGATAGAAGTCTGTTCACCTGAGTCTAGATGTGCCAGTTTATCATTGAGGTTTTTAAGTGCTTCAGTGTTCTGAAGTTTACTTTCTATGATTGTCTTTTTAAATTTAGGCGGGGGTGTTTCAACAGTTTTGATAGCACTCACTGGCCTAATGTCAGTTTGTTCTTCCCTAACAACATAAGGTTTTAGCATGTTTATATGGCACAGTCTCTGTGTTTTCCTTCTATCAGGGGTTTTTACAATGTATGTTACATCACTGATTTTATCTAAAACCTGATATGGTCCTGTATATTTTGCACTCAGGGGTTGTCCAGACAATTGGGTCAACATGAGGACTTTATCACCAGGATGGAAACATCGGGATCTGGCCTTGACATCATAGTACCCTTTCATTCTTTTCTGAGCCTGCAAAAGATTATCTTTAACATGATTAAAAGCATGATAGATTCTATTGCTAAATTGTTCCACATAAGCTACGAGTCCAGTCTCTTCATCAGAATTTAACAAGGTTTCCTGCAACAGTTTTAGAGGTCCTCGAACTGAATGTCCAAACACTAACTCGAACGGACTGAATCCAAGAGATTCCTGCACAGTTTCTCTAGTCGCGAAAAGAGCGAATGGAATACCGCGATCCCAGTCTTCAGTGTTCTCAAAACAGTATGTGCGGAGCATGGTTTTCAGAGTCTGATGATATCTTTCTAGGGCACCTTGGCTTTGCGGATGGTACGCAGTTGAAGTTGCATGTTGGATGCCTAGTTTCTTTAAGACCTGGTTAAACAGCTTTGATGTAAAGTTAGATCCTTGGTCTGACTGTATAGTCTTTGGAAGACCGTATCTTGAACAAAATGCAATCAGTGCGTCAGATATCTTATCTGCGTTAATGGTGCGTAGCGGAATAGCTTCAGGATATCTCGTGGCAGTGCACATTATAGTGAATAAGTACTGGTGTCCTGTCTTTGTTTTAGGCAAAGGACCTACACAGTCTATTAGCAAGTGGCTAAATGGTTCTGCAAAGGCAGGTATTGGCTTTAGAGGTGCTACCGGTATAGTCTGGTTAGGTTTACCAACTATCTGGCATGTATTGCATGACTTGCAGTATTTAGTGACGTCACGATGTAGTCCAGGCCAATAGAAGTACGGAAGAATTCGACGGTAAGTCTTGTTCACTCCTAGATGACCAGCATATGGCGTGTCATGAGCCATGTGTAAGATGTCATTACGATATATGGCTGGTACCACAATCTGACTTCCTTCTCTGCAATTGTCATTATCACATTTCACATCTCTCCATTTTTGCATTAATATTCCCTCCTTCAGAAAAAATCCATTTCCTTTAATTTCTGCCTCCTGTTCAGTTATCACCTTTTTCTTCAGGTGTTTAATTCCTGAATCTCTATTCTGTTCTAATAGGAGTAATTGTCGAGGTGACAAATTACTTTCAGTAGTCTTGACTGAGGGACCACTCAAGATGTCAGCCAGGAAAGTTGCCTGTAGGTCAATTTCTGGTTCTATTTTTGACTTTGACATGGTTTCGACAGACTTTTGTTGTTGGGCCATACCTCTCGTGACGATGCATATAGGTTTGATAAAGCTCTCACTTTTATTGAGGTATTGTTTTTTCTTGGATATGGAATGCACCACATCTCCAGCAATATCATTTCCCAGTATTAAAGAAACGCCTTTAAACGGAAGTGATTTGTACACACCCACAACTACATTTCCAGTGAAGTACGCACTCTTCAGCTGTATTTGATGCAAAGGAACTTGTACATTTTTCCTTGATACACCTTGAATAGTAAGATCCTGTCCTGTATATGTCGATTGTGACGTAGGAACAGTATTCTCTAAAAGTAGTGAAACCTCAGCCCCTGTATCACGGAGTATTCTGATGTTCTTTTCACTAGTGACACCATTTATTATGGATGACACGGTACCTTCTTCAATGAATGGCAAACAATTGCTTGGTATCTCAGTATCGATGAGATCTGTATCCAAGTTATTTTTGTAAGAGGTATGTTTAGTACTCATGGTGATTCTATCTGATATAGACTCCTTGGAGCTATGATTAGAATTAGAATTATTGAAAACCATTGTCTCTATTTCAGGAACTATTTCTGGTTTCAAGTTTCCTAGATACGTGTGTTTTTGTCAGGTTATCTGCATTAGCACTAGGTATCTCTGTTTGAGTTCTAACATCCTTCTTTACATTTACATGAGTTCTTTGTTTTGGCATTGCTACATACGATAAGACAACATTCTTTTTATTCGGGTTCCCATTCAATATCCAGCACTTTTCCTTAGTATGTCCAATTCGTTTACAATGGCTACAGGTTGGCTTGGAATTAGTTGGACCTTCATTGCTCTGCTGATGTCTCTTTGATTGATAGGATTCATTTGGATTTATGGTTTTCTTTTCTACCTTCATATCTCGATTCTGGAATTTAGATTTATCTACTGTTGTAAATTTATTGCTGGAATGGATAATAACATATTCGTCTGCCATCACTGCTGCTGTTTCTACTTGTTCTACACCTTTGTCTGCTAAATGTATTCTTACATCACCTCTGATGTTATTGTTAAAGTCTTCCATTAGCATAAGATTAGCTAATTTATCAAAGTCTTTGTTTACACCTTTGGATCGAATCCATCTTTCAAAATATTTCTTTTTCTGTCTTAGAAAATCAACATGGGATTGTTCCTGTTCTTTCTTAGACTCACGAAACACTTTTCTATATTTTTCAGGTGTCAATGCATAACTTAGCAGTACTCTATTCTTGATCAGTTCATAATCATACAATTCCTCTTCAGTAAGACTTAATACAACATCAAGTGCCTTTCCTTTGTTCAGAGCTGAGCGTAGGAGTATAGCTTTCTTGCCCTCGGGAAATTGATAGTCTCTAGCGTTTCTCTCGAAAATCATGAAGAACTCTTCCACCGAATTATCTTCAAAAACTGGAATATGTTTCTTAAACTTATACAGTTCTGCATCTGCTTCAGAGCTTGCATTCGAATGATTTGACGTACGAGACCTTGCTATCTCAATTCTTTCTTGGCTTGCTATTTTCTCTCTTGCTATTTCTCTTTCCATCTCAATTCTCTGGCTTTCTCTCTCTCTTTCCATCTCAATTCTCTTGTTTTCTCTTTCTCTTTCCATCTCTAATTCCATCTTTCTTAACTCAAGTTTAAATTTCAATTCTTCACTTAAGTCACCAGTTGTATGCTTTACTCTTTGTTTTATAGGAAAAGGTAATTCATCATCTGATTCATCATTAATGTTATCATTAGCAGTAGTTTCTTCAATAATTAGTGTACCTTGTTTTCTTAAACACTCAGTTACCTCTTGAAGTAATTTAGTTTTTGATGGCCTAGTTTCTGTGATAGAAATGCCCAATGATTTAGCCAATTCTTTTAGTTGTATCATCGACATTTTATTAAGCTGTTCTGAGGTTAGATCAAATATCTCTGGATCCAATGTAAGATTATTTGTGGCTTCCATTTTATATATTATTAAAAGTTACTATAAATCTTGTTAATAATACAATAAAGAGTCCAACTTACTTTCTGTCCTTTGAATAATTCACTACACCACACAGTTCAGATTTGTCACAACAAGGTCATAAAAATAATACTTTCTTAGAGTTACTCTGTTTGATAAGGTAATACACAAGATAATTTTCCAGGCTGAATAGTTAAGTTTTCCGATTCTCAATAGCAATGTTCAATTCAATCACAATCTTTAGTATATTGTATATTGTTCATATTTTCCAACACAATCCATCCAAGTTACGAGTATGTATTACGGCAGTTGTAAATAGTTTGTGTAAATAGTATAACGATTCTTGAAGTTGAAGTAAATCCTCTAAACGTTTGTTAGTAAATCACTGACGAGCAAAACCCATTTTATTACAAGGCAATTTATTCACCATAATAAATTATGGATGAGACCTTCTATTTAGATCACACAAGTATAATTATGATTTATAATGTTATTACGGCTAGAGCCCCCATTCAATTTATGAAAATAATAGTTATAGTATTGTTATTATTAGTGTGAGTATCCTTGTATTAGTGAAGATCTTATTATATCATTCTGAAGTTTATTTGTAGTTGTCTAGAGTATTCCGTGGTTCTTAGTATCCCCTGGCAATTCACATAGCGTAGTTTTAGAGTTTTCAGTTGATTTACTTCATGTATAATTATTTGTGTGGCTCATATTATACAGCAAGAACCTCGATGTTGAGTGGTAGTGTAGATTATTAATATAGTTGAATAAATATTACACATACACACATGTATATAACTTTGAAATATCGACGTTAACCAAGTTGTGTAGAAAGCAACGATAAATTTGGTTTAATTTACAACATCAATCCAGTAGGAATCCAAATAATATTATATACACAATCAAGAAATACACATATTCCAATTAGTAATGAATATCCTCAATGAACATATAGCATTGTAGTTAATAGTAGAATAATAAATTTTCCATCAAACAAATCAAATAGAAATGATACTCAGAGCGGAGAATATTTGATGTTACTAGATCGAATGCAAGCCAAGAACTGACTAAAGTGTCGAATTGCGTAGAAATATATTACGGGTCAATCGTTGGAAAAACCCGACAGCCTAGTGACACGAGAATTTTAATCAAGCCTGCGTGCTGACTGCGTGAACAGATACTTTTTATTAAGAAGAAGCAATAATGCTCTAACAAAATAAGGAGAGACCGGACGGCCTTGACACGCTGTAGTTGCGTGGACAGTTCATGTTTTTATCGAGGTTAATAAAAACAATAATGCTCAAATTAGGTTAGGAAAAACCCGGGGGAAACTTTGAGCTGAGAAATATTTATATCGTTTAAACGCAATTCGCTTAAATGATTTAGTTGGTTTATTAACATTACAATGTAGGGAATTTACGTTTCGTAACATATTGTCAGCCGGCAAGGAATACGCTTGCCTCCAAACAGTGTTATGCTGAATGAATCATGGTTCTTAAATGTATTCGAGTTACAATAAGAACACATACACAACAAGCTAATTGAAATGCATTAGCTCACAAAAATAAAACACTACTTTGGGGCGCTAAAGTTTTGCTTGACAAACATTGACCACATTTTTTTTTAAATTTTGATAGATTTTTAAAAGAAATCAATTGGCTTTGTAAGTAGATCTAACTATTTATAAATTCCAAGTAAAATCAAAGCATTTATTTCAAAATTTAATGCAATTTTATATCCTTGACAGATACTCAAAGCTGATCAAACCAACTGATGGTGCTGATTATGAAGTGTCAAAGTTTAATGAAACCAGGATTTCAAAATTCATGTTCATCTTACTCACAAAAAACTCACTTCTAAATGACAAACTTCTGCAGCTTATGTATGTAATCAGGGTCATAGTCCCAATATAATGAACAGTATAAAATTAAAATGTATTCCATATTATTCTTGTGTGCCTAGTAATAAACACATTGTTAAAAATCTATTGATTACAATTCACATAGTGTTATTTTTTTTTATTATCACAAAGAATTAGTTTTAAAATATGCCATCTTTTATTTGTGTGTAATTATGAATTGTATTTCTGTAAGGTTAAAACATCTAGTAAGTGAACATTTAATGGCTGTGTGCCTTGCATACCAATACATCAGCCACCGCAATTTATACCAAGAGAGCACTGAGTATGCTAAATGTAATAGCATGGCTGCAAGCGCTATTAATAATACTGCTATATAAATAACTATTATTATTTTTTATCCTGTGAACTACTATTACTATTCTTAAAATAAATAAAAAATTAAACCATTTCTTTACCTTAAGTTAGTGGGACTTAAAAAAAAAAATGAAATCTTAGAAGTTATGTAACAAAGTTAAAATAAAAACTTAGAAGTTATGTAACAAAGTTAAAATAAAAACTTAGAAGTTATGTAACAAAGTTAAAAACCAACTCAGAAAGAAAGATGAAACTGAATGTTTTTTTCTTTATTGACATTTATGTACGACATAAAGGTAAAAAATCACAGTCTGCTATTTAATTCCATTCAAAGTAATGTATACACATTTATGGCTATTTATAGATCAAACTTATACATGGAACATTTCATGAATAAATAGAACTAAAATATAATCCAAACTTCATCAGTATCATTGTGAAAAGCAAACAAAGACTAAAAACTCACTAAGTGTACAAATAGAACATAACTCTAGTATATTGGTTGGATTTGAATGAAGCTCTATCATAAACAATTACAATTGTTCTGATGGTCAATCATCACAGTGATAAAAGAAACCTAGACAAAGCATAGGCTAGAACCCCCTATAGAAAAAAGCACATGCAGTTCTATTGGGGAAGCTTGTATAAAAATTAATAACAAGGCCAGCAGAAGACCTCAAGGAACCAAAAGGAGAAAAGATGAGTGTGATATTAATAGTCAATCATAAGATTTCCATTCTGAGTTTAAAAATAGATGTCAGAATAAAAGCAAATCTTGCCAGTGTTGTAGTATGAAGCAATATTTTAATTTAAATGAGCTCTGTATGTACACTATCAATTCTCTCTATATACATTAAAACATTCACCTACATCAGTTATATAGCACAGCACAGACACAAGTGTCAGATATTTCATTGTTTAAAAAAAAAAGACTTCACTATTGCAATGACCCATCCTTTCAGTGAAAGTAACTTTCTGTTTCTTTTTAAATGCAATAAATAATGAGAAATAAAAATATTGGATAAATGCAACACATGAACACAAAATAAAACAAATTAAATAACAAAGTGAATAAGCAAAGATCATATAATGTCTGATAGAGTAGAATCACAACAATGGTACTTGAAAGCAAAATATTATGATGTATGTCTCCTTATGATATAGCAGAGTATTATCTATAACAAATTGTAACTCTAAACTCTAATTTTACTTACTAACTATGTCTAATTCAATTCTAGGCTACACAGAGACATAAAACATAGAAAGGAATGCAGTCTCATTCTGTTCAGTATTGTCAATATTAATATTTCATTCTCTTATAACAACACAAATATTGCATTTGTCAAAAAAGTATATATAGATAAAAAATTTTCAAAAATTAACAAAATTGAATTCAACATTTGGAGAAAAAGTCAGTTTTCTAATGTCAGTGTATCAAAGTCAGTTTTCTAATGTCAGTGTATCAAAGTCAGTTTTCTAATGTTAGTGTATCAAAGTCAGTTTTCTAATGTCAGTGTATCACAGTCAGTTTTCTAATGTTAGTGTATCAAAGTCAGTTTTCTAATGTCAGTGTATCAAAGTCAGTTTTCTAATGTCAGTGTATCAAAGTCAGTTTTCTAATGTCAGTGTATCAAAGTCAATTTTCTAATGTCAGTGTATCACAGTCAGTTTTCTAATGTCCAAGTATCAAAGTCAGTTTTCTAATGTCAGTTTATCAAAGTCAGTTTTCTAATGTCAGTGTATCAAAGTCAGTTTTCTAATGTCAGTGTATCAAAGTCAGTTTTCTAATGTCCAAGTATCAAAGTCATTTTTCTAATGTCAGTGTATCAAAGTCATTTTTCTAATGTCAGTGTATCAAAGTCAGTTTTCTAATGTCAGTGTAACAAAGTCAGTTTTCTAATGTTAGTGTATCAAAGTCAGTTTTCTAATGTCAGTGTATCAAAGTCAGTTTTCTAATGTCAGTGTATCAAAGTCAATTTTCTAATGTTAGTGTATCAAAGTCAGTTTTCTAATGTCAGTGTATCAAAGTCAGTTTTCTAATGCCAGAGTATCAGTCAGTTTTCTAATGTCAGTGTATCAAAGTCAGTTTTCTAATGTCCAAGTATCAAAGTCAGTTTTCTAATGTCAGTGTATCAAAGTCATTTTTCTAATGTCAGTGTATCAAAGTCAGTTTTCTAATGTTAGTGTATCAAAGTCAGTTTTCTAATGTTAGTGTATCAAAGTCAGTTTTCTAATGTCAGTGTATCACAGTCAGTTTTCTAATGTCAGTGTATCAAAGTCAGTTTTCTAATGTCAGTGTATCACAGTCAGTTTTCTAATGTCCAAGTATCAAAGTCAGTTTTATAATGTCAGTTTATCAAAGTCAGTTTTCTAATGTCAGTGTATCAAAGTCAGTTTTCTAATGTCAGTGTATCAAAGTCAGTTTTCTAATGTCCAAGTATCAAAGTCATTTTTCTAATGTCAGTGTATCAAAGTCATTTTTCTAATGTCAGTGTATCAAAGTCAGTTTTCTAATGTCAGTGTAACAAAGTCAGTTTTCTAATGTTAGTGTATCAAAGTCATTTTTCTAATGTCAGTGTATCAAAGTCAGTTTTCTAATGTCAGTGTAACAAAGTCAGTTTTCTAATGTTAGTGTATCAAAGTCATTTTTCTAATGTCAGTGTATCAAAGTCATTTTTCTAATGTCAGTGTATCAAAGTCAGTTTTCTAATGTCAGTGTAACAAAGTCAGTTTTCTAATGTCAGTGTATCAAAGTCATTTTTCTAATGTCAGTGTATCAAAGTCAGTTTTCTAATGTCAGTGTATCAAAGTCAGTTTTCTAATGTCAGTGTATCAAAGTCAGTTTTCTAATGTCAGTGTATCAAAGTCAGTTTTCTAATGTCAGTGTATCAAAGTCAATTTTCTAATGTTAGTGTATCAAAGTCAGTTTTCTAATGTCAGTGTATCAAAGTCAGTTTTCTAATGCCAGAGTATCAGTCAGTTTTCTAATGTCAGTGTATCAAAGTCAGTTTTCTAATGTCCAAGTATCAAAGTCAGTTTGCTAATGTCAGTGTATCAAAGTCATTTTTCTAATGTCAGTGTATCAAAGTCAGTTTTCTAATGTTAGTGTATCAAAGTCAGTTTTCTAATGTCAGTGTATCACAGTCAGTTTTCTAATGTCAGTGTATCAAAGTCAGTTTTCTAATGTCCAAGTATCAAAGTCAGTTTTCTAATGTCAGTGTATCAAAGTCAATTTTCTAATGTCAGTGTATCAAAGTCAATTTTATAATGTCAGTGTATCAAAGTCAGTTTTCTAATGTCTGTGTATCAAAGTCAATTTTATGATGTCAGTGTATCAAAGTCAGTTTTCTAATGTCAGTGTATCAAAGTCAATTTTCTAATGTCAGTGTATCAAAGTCAATTTTCTAATGTTAGTGTATCAAAGTCAGTTTTCTAATGTCAGAGTATCAGTCAGTGTATCACAGTCAGTTTTCTAATGTCCAAGTATCAAAGTCAGTTTTCTAATGTCAGTGTATCAAAGTCAGTGTTCTAATGTCAGTGTATCAAAGTCAGTTTTCTAATGTCCAAGTATCAAAGTCAGTTTTCTAATGTCAGTGTATCAAAGTCAGTTTTCTAATGTCAGTGTATCAAAGTCAATTTTCTAATGTTAGTGTATGAAAGTCAGTTTTCTAATGTTAGTGTATCAAAGTCAGTTTTCTAATGTTAGTGTGTCAAAGTCAGTTTTCTAATGTCAGTGTATCAAAGTCAATTTTATAATGTCAGTGTATCAAAGTCAGTTTTCTAATGTCAGTGTATCAAAGTCAATTTTATAATGTCAGTGTATCAAAGTCAGTTTTCTAATGTCAGTGTATCAAAGTCAATTTTCTAATGTCAGTGTATCAAAGTCAATTTTCTAATGTTAGTGTATCAAAGTCAGTTTTCTAATGTCAGAGTATCAGTCAGTTTTCTAATGTCAGTGTATCAAAGTCAGTTTTCTAATGTCAGTGTATCAAAGTCAGTTTTCTAATGTCAGTGTATCAAAGTCAGTTTTCTAATGTCAGAGTATCAGTCAGTTTTCTAATGTCAGTGTATCAAAGTCAGTTAATCAGATGGTGTTTTTCATATATGATTTGTATTAATAATTGACAAAAACAAATATTTACCTAATATTTACTTAGTTAAAATAATTAATGAATAATGTTTAGCTAATATGAGAAAAACTTCACACATAGTCCCATAAGAATAAATCTATTCATCTAAACATTACAAGGAAAAAACTTAAGATATCAAAACTCCACTGGCCAATTAAGATAGTATATTCTAAGTACTCTTATTTCTTACTAAGCCATGTGAAAAGATACCTCTTGGTACAATACTATCAGCAAAGGTACTTGAATACACTAGAGGAAATTTGGTAAACCAAAAATAAATAAATTACAATGGCTGATAAAAAAGTGAAAGTCTGACAGATTTAAAACAATCAAAAACATTAAACAAATAAACTAAACGAATTTGATTAAAATATAGAATTATATTTCAGTTTGATTAAAATCATCTTCAGATACATACTTGAAATTGTATCAACAAGTTCTCTTAGCAAAGATGGTTATAGACTATTTTTAGATAAAGTAGATAACTTGGGAATGAAATATTATTTTAAGGTATTTAGTTTCAACTTAATCAAATAAATTTATTATAGAGAAATCCACACTCTGTCCTAGCATCACACTCATGTAACAAATATCTCGGACCAAATTGATCCATAGGACCCTTTCAAACAGACACAAATAAATAATTACTGTGGCCAGCTACTTTCCTCAAGTCATATGAAGTAATCATAGGAGCTAAGGCTGACCTCTGACCAGAAAAAAATTCTGACTAAAATAATTTAATTCAGCTTAATTTCACAGGCATGAAATCTTGAAAATATTGCCTGTCTTTCTAACTTGAAGAAAAAATTAAAAACTTCATTTTTATTCTTTTTTTTAAAATTGAATTATTCTTAAATTGTGTGACCAATTCATCTTGTAATACATTCAAACTAGTAAAAAGGTACTAGATACACACACACTGAGTCTAATGAACTTCCTTGTGGCTGAAGCTACTATGTACATACACTGATCCATATTCAAAATGTACAGGATTAACATTGGTGTGTACAAAATATTGCACAGGGTGGGGGGACATAAAAAAGTGTACTTTATTGTCTTCAAACCAATAATCTCATTTTTGTGAATCCACTCACTACATACAATGAAACCAATAAACATGTACACAAATTAATTAGATGATAAGATATAATGAAGGGGAAGAAGGGCGGTCGGGGTGTTGTCGTTTATTTACTTATTCTGTAATTCACTCTACAGTCTAGTTGAAAGTCTATTCTATGGAATGGAAGGATTGTGATTCTCATTCAGAGCTGCTGTTGAAGGAAGCTGAATATGGTCCTTGTTCTGAATACTTCTTATAGTGTTTTCCCAAACTGTCAAACACTGAAAAAAAAAATTGTTAAGAAACAAAAACAACTTAGTTTGAAAAGTCCATTTAGTCAACCCTTGTGGTACCAAGTGCAAATATTACTGCCAGTTAATTTTGTTCCTGTAGGCCCATGCATGTAACATGTCCACCAGTCAATTTTATAAATCTACCACAGGTATGTCTATTTCTCTCACACATAGCTACAAGGCTATCTAGCCCAGATATGTCTATATCTCTCACACAAAGCTACAAAGGTATCTAGCCCAGTTATGTCTATTTCTCTCACACAAAGCTACAAAGGTATCTAGCCCAGTTATGTCTATATCTCTCACACAAAGCTACAAAGGTATCTAGCCCAGTTATGTCTATATCTCTCACACAAAGCTACAAGGGTATCTAGCCCAGTTATGTCTATATCTCTCACACAAAGCTACAAAGGTATCTAGCCCAGGTATGTTTATTTCTCTCACACAAAGCGACAAGGGTATCTAGCCCAGGTATGTCTATTTCTCTCACACAAAGCTACAAAGGTATCTAGCCCAGGTATGTCTATTTCTCTTACACAAAGCTACAAAGGTATCTAGCCCAGGTATGTCTATTTCTCTCACACATAGCTACAAGGGTATCTAGCCCAGATATGTCTATTTCTTTCACAAAAAGCTAGGTATGTCTATTTCTCTCACACATAGCTACAAAGGTATCTAGCCCAGGTAAGTCTATTTCTCTCACACATAGCTACAAGGGTATCTAGCCCAAGTATGTCTATTTCTCTCACACAAAGCTACAAAGGTATCTAGCCCAAGTATGTCTATTTCTCTAACACATAGCTACAAGGTATCTAGCCCAGGTATGTCTATATCTCTCACACAAAGCTACAAAGGTATCTATCCCAGGTATGTCTATTTCTCTCACACAAAGCTACAAGGGTATCTAGCCCAGGTATGTTTATTTCTCTCACACAAAGCGACAAGGGTATCTAGCCCAGGTATGTCTATTTCTCTCACACAAAGCTACAAAGGTATCTATCCCAGGTATGTCTATTTCTCTCACACAAAGCTACAAGGGTGTCTATCCCAGGCATGTCTATTTCTCTCACACAAAGATACAAAGGTATCTAGCCCAGTTATGTCTATATCTCTCACACAAAGCTACAAAGGTATCTAGCCCAGTTATGTCTATATCTCTCACACAAAGCTACAAAGGTATCTATCCCAGGTATGTCTATTTCTCTCACACAAAGCTACAAGGGTATCTAGCCCAGGTATGTTTATTTCTCTCACACAAAGCGACAAGGGTATCTAGCCCAGGTATGTCTATTTCTCTCACACAAAGCTACAAAGGTATCTAGCCCAGGTATGTCTATTTCTCTTACACAAAGCTACAAAGGTATCTAGCCCAGGTATGTCTATTTCGCTCACACATAGCTACAAAGGTATCTAGTTTAGATATGTCTATTTCTCTCACACAAAGCTACAAAGGTATCAAGCCCAGGTATGTCTATTTCTTTCACACAAAGCCAGGTATGTCTATTTCTCTCACACATAGCTACAAAGGTATCTAGCCCAGGTATGTCTATTTCTCTCACACATAGCTACAAGGGTATCTAGCCCAAGTATGTCTATTTCTCTCACACAAAGCTACAAAGGTATCTAGCCCAGGTATGTCTATTTCTCTCACACATAGCTACAAAGGTATCTAGCCCAGGTATGTCTATTTCTGTCACACAAAGCTATAAAGTTATCTTGCCCAGGTATGTCTATTTCTGTCACAAAAAGCTACAAAGGTATCTAGCCCAGGTATGTCTATTTCTCTCACACAAAGCTACAAAGGTATCTAGCCCAGGTATGTCTATTTCTGTCACACAAAGCTATAAAGTTATCTTGCCCAGGTATGTCTATTTCTCTCACACAAAGCTATAAAGGTATCTTGCCCAGGTATGTCTATTTCTCTCACACAAAGCGACAAAGGTATCTAGCCCAGGTATGTCTATTTCTCTCACAAAAAGCTACAAAGGTATCTAGCCCAGGTATGTCTATTTCTCTCACACAAAGCTACAAAGGTATCTAGCCCAGGTATGTCTATTTCTGTCACACAAAGCTATAAAGGTATCTAGCCCAGGTATGTCTATTTCTCTCACACATAGCTACAAAGGTATCTAGCCCAGGTATGTCTATTTCTCTCACACAAAGCTACAAAGGTATCAAGCCCAGGTATGTCTACATCTCTCACACAAAGCTACAAGGGTATCTAGCCCAGGTATGTCTATTTCTGTCACACATAGCTACAAGGGTATCTAGCCCAGATATGTCTATTTCTCTCACACAAAGCTACAAAGGTATCTAGCCCAGGTATGTCTATTTCTCTCACACAAAGCTACAAAGGTATCAAGCCCAGGTATGTCTATATCTCTCACACAAAGCTACAAGGGTATCTAGCCCAGGTATGTCTATTTCTGTCACACATAGCTACAAGGGTATCTAGCCCAGATATGTCTATTTCTCTCACACAAAGCTACAAAGGTATCTAGCCCAGATATGTCTATTTCTCTCACACAAAGCTACAAAGGTATCTAGCCCAGGTATGTCTATTTCTCTCACACAAAGCTACAAAGGTATCAAGCCCAGGTATGTCTATATCTCTCACACAAAGCTACAAGGGTATCTAGCCCAGGTATGTCTATTTCTGTCACACATAGCTACAAGGGTATCTATCCCAGATATGTCTATTTCTCTCACACAAAGCTACAAAGGTATCTAGCCCAGGTATGTCTATTTCTCTCACACAAAGCTACAAAGGTATCAAGCCCAGGTATGTCTATATCTCTCACACAAAGCTACAAGGGTATCTAGCCCAGGTATGTCTATTTCTGTCACACATAGCTACAAGGGTATCTAGCCCAGATATGTCTATTTCTCTCACACAAAGCTACAAAGGTATCTAGCCCAGATATGTCTATTTCTCTCACACAAAGCTACAAAGGTATCTAGCCCAGGTATGTCTATTTCTCTCGCACAAAGCTAAAAAAAGGTATCTAGCCCAGATATGTCTATTTCTCTCACACAAAGCTACAAAGGTATCTAGCCCAGATATGTCTATTTCTCTCACACAAAGCTACAAAGGTATCTAGCCCAGATATGTCTATTTCTCTCACACAAAGCTACAAAGGTATCAAGCCCAGGTATGTCTATATCTCTCACACAAAGCTACAAGGGTATCTAGCCCAGGTATGTCTATTTCTGTCACACATAGCTACAAGGGTATCTAGCCCAGATATGTCTATTTCTCTCACACAAAGCTACAAAGGTATCTAGCCCAGATATGTCTATTTCTCTCACACAAAGCTACAAAGGTATCTAGCCCAGGTATGTCTATTTCTCTCGCACAAAGCTAAAAAAAGGTATCTAGCCCAGATATGTCTATTTCTCTCACACAAAGCTACAAAGGTATCTAGCCCAGATATGTCTATTTCTCTCACACAAAGCTACAAAGGTATCTAGCCCAGATATGTCTATTTCTCTCACACAAAGCTACAAAGGTATCTAGCCCAGGTATGATTATTTCTCTCACACAAAGCTACAAAGGTATCTAGCCCAGATATGTCTATTTCACTCACACAAAGCTACAAAGGTATCTAGCCCAGATATGTCTATTTCTCTCACACAAAGCTACAAAGGTATCTAGCCCAGGTATGTTTATTTCTCTCACACAAAGCTACAAAGGTATCTAGCCTAGATATGTCTATTTCTCTCACACAAAGCTACAAAGGTATCTAGCCCAGATATGTCTACTTCTCTCACACAAAGCTACAAAGGTATCTAGCCCAGATATGTCTATTTCTCTTACACAAAGCTACAAAGGTATCTAGCCCAGGTATGTCTATTTCGCTCCACATAGCTACAAAGGTATCTAGTTTAGATATGTCTATTTCTCTCACACAAAGCTACAAAGGTATCAAGCCCAGGTATGTCTATATCTCTCACACAAAGCTACAAGGGTATCTAGCCCAGATATGTCTACTTCTCTCACACAAAGCTACAAAGGTATCTAGCCCAGATATGTCTATTTCTCTTACACAAAGCTACAAAGGTATCTAGCCCAGGTATGTCTATTTCGCTCCACATAGCTACAAAGGTATCTAGTTTAGATATGTCTATTTCTCTCACACAAAGCTACAAAGGTATCAAACCCAGGTATGTCTATATCTCTCACACAAAGCTACAAGGGTATCTAGCCCAGATATGTCTATTTCTTTCACACAAAGCCAGGTATGTCTATTTCTCTCACACATAGCTACAAAGGTATCTAGCCCAGGTATGTCTATTTCTCTCACACATAGCTACAAGGGTATCTAGCCCAAGTATGTCTATTTCTCTCACACAAAGCTACAAAGGTATCTAGCCCATGTATGTTTTTTTCTCTAACACATAGCTACAAGGTATCTAGCCCAGGTATGTCTATTTCTCTCACACATAGCTACAAAGGTATCTAGCCCAGGTATGTCTATTTCTGTCACACAAAGCTATAAAGTTATCTTGCCCAGGTATGTCTATTTCTGTCACAAAAAGCTACAAAGGTATCTAGCCCAGGTATGTCTATTTCTCTCACACAAAGCTACAAAGGTATCTAGCCCAGGTATGTCTATTTCTCTAACACATAGCTACAAGGTATCTAGCCCAGGTATGTCTATATCTCTCACACAAAGCTACAAGGGTATCTAGCCCATGTATGTCTATTTCTGTCACACATAGCTACAAGGGTATCTAGCCCAGATATGTCTATTTCTCTCACACAAAGCTACAAAGGTATCTAGCCCAGGTATGTCTATTTCTCTCACACAAAGCTACAAAGGTATCAAGCCCAGGTATGTCTATATCTCTCACACAAAGCTACAAGGGTATCTAGCCCAGGTATGTCTATTTCTGTCACACATAGCTACAAGGGTATCTAGCCCAGATATGTCTATTTCTCTCACACAAAGCTACAAAGGTATCTAGCCCAGATATGTCTATTTCTCTCACACAAAGCTACAAAGGTATCTAGCCCAGGTATGTCTATTTCTCTCACACAAAGCTACAAAGGTATCAAGCCCAGGTATGTCTATTTCTCTCACACAAAGCTACAAGGGTATCTAGCCCAGGTATGTCTATTTCTGTCACACATAGCTACAAAGGTATCTAGCCCAGATATGTCTATTTCTCTCACACAAAGCTACAAAGGTATCTAGCCCAGGTATGTCTATTTCTCTCACACAAAGCTACAAAGGTATCAAGCCCAGGTATGTCTATATCTCTCACACAAAGCTACAAGGGTATCTAGCCCAGGTATGTCTATTTCTGTCACACATAGCTACAAGGGTATCTAGCCCAGATATGTCTATTTCTCTCACACAAAGCTACAAAGGTATCTAGCCCAGATATGTCTATTTCTCTCACACAAAGCTACAAAGGTATCTAGCCCAGGTATGTCTATTTCTCTCACACAAAGCTACAAAGGTATCTAGCCCAGATATGTCTATTTCTCTCACACAAAGCTACAAAGGTATCTAGCCCAGATATGTCTATTTCTCTCACACAAAGCTACAAAGGTATCTAGCCCAGATATGTCTATTTCTCTCACACAAAGCTACAAAGGTATCTAGCCCAGGTATGTTTATTTCTCTCACACAAAGCTACAAAGGTATCTAGCCCAGATATGTCTATTTCACTCACACAAAGCTACAAAGGTATCTAGCCCAGATATGTCTATTTCTCTCACACAAAGCTACAAAGGTATCTAGCCCAGGTATGTTTATTTCTCTCACACAAAGCTACAAAGGTATCTAGCCCAGATATGTCTATTTCTCTCACACAAAGCTACAAAGGTATCTAGCCCAGATATGTCTATTTCTCTCACACAAAGCTACAAAGGTATCTAGCCCAGATATGTCTATTTCTCTTACACAAAGCTACAAAGGTATCTAGCCCAGGTATGTCTATTTCGCTCACACATAGCTACAAAGGTATCTAGTTTAGATATGTCTATTTCTCTGACACAAAGCTACAAAGGTATCAAGCCCAGGTATGTCTATATCTCTCACACAAAGCTACAAGGGTATCTAGCCCAGATATGTCTATTTCTTTCACACAAAGCCAGGTATGTCTATTTCTCTCACACATAGCTACAAAGGTATCTAGCCCAGGTATGTCTATTTCTCTCACACATAGCTACAAGGGTATCTAGCCCAAGTATGTCTATTTCTCTCACACAAAGCTACAAAGGTATCTAGCCCAGGTATGTCTATTTCTCTAACACATAGCTACAAGGTATCTAGCCCAGGTATGTCTATTTCTCTCAAACATAGCTACAAAGGTATCTAGCCCAGGTATGTCTATTTCTGTCACACAAAGCTATAAAGTTATCTTGCCCAGGTATGTCTATTTCTGTCACAAAAAGCTACAAAGGTATCTAGCCCAGGTATGTCTATTTCTCTCACACAAAGCTACAAAGGTATCTAGCCGAGGTATGTCTATTTCTGTCACACAAAGCTATAAAGTTATCTTGCCTAGGTATGTCTATTTCTCTCACACAAAGCTATAAAGGTATCTTGCCCAGGTATGTCTATTTCTCTCACACAAAGCGACAAAGGTATCTAGCCCAGGTATGTCTATTTCTCTCACAAAAAGCTACAAAGGTATCTAGCCCAAGTATGTCTATTTCTCTCACACAAAGCTACAAAGGTATCTAGCCCAGGTATGTCTATTTCTGTCACACAAAGCTATAAAGGTATCTAGCCCAGGTATGTCTATTTCTCTCACACATAGCTACAAAGGTATCTAGCCCAGGTATGTCTATTTCTCTCACACAAAGCTACAAAGGTATCAAGCCCAGGTATGTCTATATCTCTCACACAAAGCTACAAGGGTATCTAGCCCAGGTATGTCTATTTCTGTCACACATAGCTACAAGGGTATCTAGCCCAGATATGTCTATTTCTCTCACACAAAGCTACAAAGGTATCTAGCCCAGGTATGTCTATTTCTCTCACACAAAGCTACAAAGGTATCAAGCCCAGGTATGTCTATATCTCTCACACAAAGCTACAAGGGTATCTAGCCCAGGTATGTCTATTTCTCTTACACAAAGCTACAAAGGTATCTAGCCCAGGTATGTCTATTTCGCTCACACATAGCTACAAAGGTATCTAGTTTAGATATGTCTATTTCTCTCACACAAAGCTACAATGGTATCAAGCCCAGGTATGTCTATTTCTTTCACACAAAGCCAGGTATGTCTATTTCTCTCACACATAGCTACAAAGGTATCTAGCCCAGGTATGTCTATTTCTCTCACACATAGCTACAAGGGTATCTAGCCCAAGTATGTCTATTTCTCTCACACAAAGCTACAAAGGTATCTAGCCCAGGTATGTCTATTTCTCTAACACATAGCTACAAGGTATCTAGCCCAGGTATGTCTATTTCTCTCAAACATAGCTACAAAGGTATCTAGCCCAGGTATGTCTATTTCTGTCACACAAAGCTATAAAGTTATCTTGCCCAGGTATGTCTATTTCTGTCACAAAAAGCTACAAAGGTATCTAGCCCAGGTATGTCTATTTCTCTCACACAAAGCTACAAAGGTATCTAGCCGAGGTATGTCTATTTCTGTCACACAAAGCTATAAAGTTATCTTGCCTAGGTATGTCTATTTCTCTCACACAAAGCTATAAAGGTATCTTGCCCAGGTATGTCTATTTCTCTCACACAAAGCGACAAAGGTATCTAGCCCAGGTATGTCTATTTCTCTCACAAAAAGCTACAAAGGTATCTAGCCCAAGTATGTCTATTTCTCTCACACAAAGCTACAAAGGTATCTAGCCCAGGTATGTCTATTTCTGTCACACAAAGCTATAAAGGTATCTAGCCCAGGTATGTCTATTTCTCTCACACATAGCTACAAAGGTATCTAGCCCAGGTATGTCTATTTCTCTCACACAAAGCTACAAAGGTATCAAGCCCAGGTATGTCTATATCTCTCACACAAAGCTACAAGGGTATCTAGCCCAGGTATGTCTATTTCTGTCACACATAGCTACAAGGGTATCTAGCCCAGATATGTCTATTTCTCTCACACAAAGCTACAAAGGTATCTAGCCCAGGTATGTCTATTTCTCTCACACAAAGCTACAAAGGTATCAAGCCCAGGTATGTCTATATCTCTCACACAAAGCTACAAGGGTATCTAGCCCAGATATGTCTATTTCTTTCACACAAAGCCAGGTATGTCTATTTCTCTCACACATAGCTACAAAGGTATCTAGCCCAGGTATGTCTATTTCTCTCACACATAGCTACAAGGGTATCTAGCCCAAGTATGTCTATTTCTCTCACACAAAGCTACAAAGGTATCTAGCCCAGGTATGTCTATTTCTCTAACACATAGCTACAAGGTATCTAGCCCAGGTATGTCTATTTCTCTCAAACATAGCTACAAAGGTATCTAGCCCAGGTATGTCTATTTCTGTCACACAAAGCTATAAAGTTATCTTGCCCAGGTATGTCTATTTCTGTCACAAAAAGCTACAAAGGTATCTAGCCCAGGTATGTCTATTTCTCTCACACAAAGCTACAAAGGTATCTAGCCGAGGTATGTCTATTTCTGTCACACAAAGCTATAAAGTTATCTTGCCTAGGTATGTCTATTTCTCTCACACAAAGCTATAAAGGTATCTTGCCCAGGTATGTCTATTTCTCTCACACAAAGCGACAAAGGTATCTAGCCCAGGTATGTCTATTTCTCTCACAAAAAGCTACAAAGGTATCTAGCCCAAGTATGTCTATTTCTCTCACACAAAGCTACAAAGGTATCTAGCCCAGGTATGTCTATTTCTGTCACACAAAGCTATAAAGGTATCTAGCCCAGGTATGTCTATTTCTCTCACACATAGCTACAAAGGTATCTAGCCCAGGTATGTCTATTTCTCTCACACAAAGCTACAAAGGTATCAAGCCCAGGTATGTCTATATCTCTCACACAAAGCTACAAGGGTATCTAGCCCAGGTATGTCTATTTCTGTCACACATAGCTACAAGGGTATCTAGCCCAGATATGTCTATTTCTCTCACACAAAGCTACAAAGGTATCTAGCCCAGGTATGTCTATTTCTCTCACACAAAGCTACAAAGGTATCAAGCCCAGGTATGTCTATATCTCTCACACAAAGCTACAAGGGTATCTAGCCCAGGTATGTCTATTTCTCTTACACAAAGCTACAAAGGTATCTAGCCCAGGTATGTCTATTTCGCTCACACATAGCTACAAAGGTATCTAGTTTAGATATGTCTATTTCTCTCACACAAAGCTACAATGGTATCAAGCCCAGGTATGTCTATTTCTTTCACACAAAGCCAGGTATGTCTATTTCTCTCACACATAGCTACAAAGGTATCTAGCCCAGGTATGTCTATTTCTCTCACACATAGCTACAAGGGTATCTAGCCCAAGTATGTCTATTTCTCTCACACAAAGCTACAAAGGTATCTAGCCCAGGTATGTCTATTTCTCTAACACATAGCTACAAGGTATCTAGCCCAGGTATGTCTATTTCTCTCAAACATAGCTACAAAGGTATCTAGCCCAGGTATGTCTATTTCTGTCACACAAAGCTATAAAGTTATCTTGCCCAGGTATGTCTATTTCTGTCACAAAAAGCTACAAAGGTATCTAGCCCAGGTATGTCTATTTCTCTCACACAAAGCTACAAAGGTATCTAGCCGAGGTATGTCTATTTCTGTCACACAAAGCTATAAAGTTATCTTGCCTAGGTATGTCTATTTCTCTCACACAAAGCTATAAAGGTATCTTGCCCAGGTATGTCTATTTCTCTCACACAAAGCGACAAAGGTATCTAGCCCAGGTATGTCTATTTCTCTCACAAAAAGCTACAAAGGTATCTAGCCCAAGTATGTCTATTTCTCTCACACAAAGCTACAAAGGTATCTAGCCCAGGTATGTCTATTTCTGTCACACAAAGCTATAAAGGTATCTAGCCCAGGTATGTCTATTTCTCTCACACATAGCTACAAAGGTATCTAGCCCAGGTATGTCTATTTCTCTCACACAAAGCTACAAAGGTATCAAGCCCAGGTATGTCTATATCTCTCACACAAAGCTACAAGGGTATCTAGCCCAGGTATGTCTATTTCTGTCACACATAGCTACAAGGGTATCTAGCCCAGATATGTCTATTTCTCTCACACAAAGCTACAAAGGTATCTAGCCCAGGTATGTCTATTTCTCTCACACAAAGCTACAAAGGTATCAAGCCCAGGTATGTCTATATCTCTCACACAAAGCTACAAGGGTATCTAGCCCAGGTATGTCTATTTCTCTTACACAAAGCTACAAAGGTATCTAGCCCAGGTATGTCTATTTCGCTCACACATAGCTACAAAGGTATCTAGTTTAGATATGTCTATTTCTCTCACACAAAGCTACAAAGGTATCAAGCCCAGGTATGTCTATTTCTTTCACACAAAGCCAGGTATGTCTATTTCTCTCACACATAGCTACAAAGGTATCTAGCCCAGGTATGTCTATTTCTCTCACACATAGCTACAAGGGTATCTAGCCCAAGTATGTCTATTTCTCTCACACAAAGCTACAAAGGTATCTAGCCCAGGTATGTCTATTTCTCTAACACATAGCTACAAGGTATCTAGCCCAGGTATGTCTATTTCTCTCACACATAGCTACAAAGGTATCTAGCCCAGGTATGTCTATTTCTGTCACACAAAGCTATAAAGTTATCTTGCCCAGGTATGTCTATTTCTGTCACAAAAAGCTACAAAGGTATCTAGCCCAGGTATGTCTATTTCTCTCACACAAAGCTACAAAGGTATCTAGCCCAGGTATGTCTATTTCTGTCACACAAAGCTATAAAGTTATCTTGCCCAGGTATGTCTATTTCTCTCACACAAAGCTATAAAGGTATCTTGCCCAGGTATGTCTATTTCTCTCACACAAAGCGACAAAGGTATCTAGCCCAGGTATGTCTATTTCTCTCACAAAAAGCTACAAAGGTATCTAGCCCAGGTATGTCTATTTCTCTCACACAAAGCTACAAAGGTATCTAGCCCAGGTATGTCTATTTCTGTCACACAAAGCTATAAAGGTATCTAGCCAAGGTATGTCTATTTCTCTCACAAATAGCTACAAAGGTATCTAGCCCAGGTATGTCTATTTCTCTCACACAAAGCTACAAAGGTATCAAGCCCAGCTATGTCTATATCTCTCACACAAAGCTACAAGGGTATCTAGCCCAGATATGTCTATTTCTCTCACACAAAGCTACAAAGGTATCTAGCCCAGATATGTCTATTTCTCTCACTCAAAGCTACAAAGGTATCTAGCCCAGGTATGTCTATTTCTCTCACACAAAGCTACAAAGGTATCTAGCCCAGGTATGTCTATTTCTCTCACACAAAGCTACAAAGGTATCAAGCCCAGGTATGTCTATATCTCTCACACAAAGCTACAAGGGTATCTAGCCCAGGTATGTCTATTTCTGTCACACATAGCTACAAGGGTATCTAGCCCAGATATGTCTATTTCTCTCACACAAAGCTACAAAGGTATCTAGCCCAGATATGTCTATTTCTCTCACACAAAGCTACAAAGGTATCTAGCCCAGGTATGTCTATTTCTCTCACACAAAGCTACAAAGGTATCAAGCCCAGGTATGTCTATATCTCTCACACAAAGCTACAAGGGTATCTAGCCCAGGTATGTCTATTTCTGTCACACATAGCTACAAGGGTATCTAGCCCAGATATGTCTATTTCTCTCACACAAAGCTACAAAGGTATCTAGCCCAGGTATGTCTATTTCTCTCACACAAAGCTACAAAGGTATCAAGCTCAGGTATGTCTATATCTCTCACACAAAGCTACAAGGGTATCTAGCCCAGGTATGTCTATTTCTGTCACACATAGCTACAAGGGTATCTAGCCCAGATATGTCTATTTCTCTCACACAAAGCTACAAAGGTATCTAGCCCAGATATGTCTATTTCTCTCACACAAAGCTACAAAGGTATCTAGCCCAGGTATGTCTATTTCTCTCACACAAAGCTACAAAGGTATCTAGCCCAGATATGTCTATTTCTCTCACACAAAGCTACAAAAGGTATCTAGCCCAGATATGTCTATTTCTCTCACACAAAGCTACAAAGATATCTAGCCCAGATATGTCTATTTCTCTCACACAAAGCTACAAAGGTATCTAGCCCAGGTATGTTTATTTCTCTCACACAAAGCTACAAAGGTATCTAGCCCAGATATGTCTATTTCTCTCACACAAAGCTACAAAGGTATCTAGCCCAGGTATGTTTATTTCTCTCACACAAAGCTACAAAGGTATCTAGCCCAGATATGTCTATTTCTCTCACACAAAGCTACAAAGGTATCTAGCCCAGATATGTCTATTTCTCTCACACAAAGCTACAAAGGTATCTAGCCTAGATATGTCTATTTCTCTTACACAAAGCTACAAAGGTATCTAGCCCAGGTATGTCTATTTCGCTCACACATAGCTACAAAGGTATCTAGTTTAGATATGTCTATTTCTCTCACACAAAGCTACAAAGGTATCAAGCCCAGGTATGTCTATATCTCTCACACAAAGCTACAAGGGTATCTAGCCCAGATATGTCTATTTCTTTCACACAAAGCCAGGTATGTCTATTTCTCTCACACATAGCTACAAAGGTATCTAGCCCAGGTATGTCTATTTCTCTCACACATAGCTACAAGGGTATCTAGCCCAAGTATGTCTATTTCTCTCACACAAAGCTACAAAGGTATCTAGCCCAGGTATGTTTTTTTCTCTCACACAAAGCGACAAAGGTATCTAGCCCAGGTATGTCTATTTCTCTCACAAAAAGCTACAAAGGTATCTAGCCCAGGTATGTCTATTTCTCTCACACAAAGCTACAAAGGTATCTAGCCCAGGTATGTCTATTTCTGTCACACAAAGCTATAAAGTTATCTTGCCCAGGTATGTCTATTTCTCTCACACAAAGCTATAAAGGTATCTTGCCCAGGTATGTCTATTTCTCTCACACAAAGCGACAAAGGTATCTAGCCCAGGTATGTCTATTTCTCTCACAAAAAGCTACAAAGGTTTCTAGCCCAGGTATGTCTATTTCTCTCACACAAAGCTACAAAGGTATCTAGCCCAGGTATGTCTATTTCTGTCACACAAAGCTATAAAGGTATCTAGCCAAGGTATGTCTATTTCTCTCACAAATAGCTACAAAGGTATCTAGCCCAGGTATGTCTATTTCTCTCACACAAAGCTACAAAGGTATCAAGCCCAGCTATGTCTATATCTCTCACACAAAGCTACAAGGGTATCTAGCCCAGATATGTCTATTTCTCTCACACAAAGCTACAAAGGTATCTAGCCCAGATATGTCTATTTCTCTCACTCAAAGCTACAAAGGTATCTAGCCCAGGTATGTCTATTTCTCTCACACAAAGCTACAAAGGTATCTAGCCCAGGTATGTCTATTTCTCTCACACAAAGCTACAAAGGTATCAAGCCCAGGTATGTCTATATCTCTCACACAAAGCTACAAGGGTATCTAGCCCAGGTATGTCTATTTCTGTCACACATAGCTACAAGGGTATCTAGCCCAGATATGTCTATTTCTCTCACACAAAGCTACAAAGGTATCTAGCCCAGATATGTCTATTTCTCTCACACAAAGCTACAAAGGTATCTAGCCCAGGTATGTCTATTTCTCTCACACAAAGCTACAAAGGTATCAAGCCCAGGTATGTCTATATCTCTCACACAAAGCTACAAGGGTATCTAGCCCAGGTATGTCTATTTCTGTCACACATAGCTACAAGGGTATCTAGCCCAGATATGTCTATTTCTCTCACACAAAGCTACAAAGGTATCTAGCCCAGGTATGTCTATTTCTCTCACACAAAGCTACAAAGGTATCAAGCTCAGGTATGTCTATATCTCTCACACAAAGCTACAAGGGTATCTAGCCCAGGTATGTCTATTTCTGTCACACATAGCTACAAGGGTATCTAGCCCAGATATGTCTATTTCTCTCACACAAAGCTACAAAGGTATCTAGCCCAGATATGTCTATTTCTCTCACACAAAGCTACAAAGGTATCTAGCCCAGGTATGTCTATTTCTCTCACACATAGCTACAAAGGTATCTAGTTTAGATATGTCTATTTCTCTCACACAAAGCTACAAAGGTATCAAGCCCAGGTATGTCTATATCTCTCACACAAAGCTACAAGGGTATCTAGCCCAGATATGTCTATTTCTTTCACACAAAGCCAGGTATGTCTATTTCTCTCACACATAGCTACAAAGGTATCTAGCCCAGGTATGTCTATTTCTCTCACAAAAAGCTACAAAGGTATCTAGCCCAGGTATGTCTATTTCTCTCACACAAAGCTACAAAGGTATCTAGCCCAGGTATGTCTATTTCTGTCACACAAAGCTATAAAGTTATCTTGCCCAGGTATGTCTATTTCTCTCACACAAAGCTATAAAGGTATCTTGCCCAGGTATGTCTATTTCTCTCACACAAAGCGACAAAGGTATCTAGCCCAGGTATGTCTATTTCTCTCACAAAAAGCTACAAAGGTATCTAGCCCAGGTATGTCTATTTCTCTCACACAAAGCTACAAAGGTATCTAGCCCAGGTATGTCTATTTCTGTCACACAAAGCTATAAAGGTATCTAGCCAAGGTATGTCTATTTCTCTCACAAATAGCTACAAAGGTATCTAGCCCAGGTATGTCTATTTCTCTCACACAAAGCTACAAAGGTATCAAGCCCAGCTATGTCTATATCTCTCACACAAAGCTACAAGGGTATCTAGCCCAGATATGTCTATTTCTCTCACACAAAGCTACAAAGGTATCTAGCCTAGATATGTCTATTTCTCTTACACAAAGCTACAAAGGTATCTAGCCCAGGTATGTCTATTTCGCTCACACATAGCTACAAAGGTATCTAGTTTAGATATGTCTATTTCTCTCACACAAAGCTACAAAGGTATCAAGCCCAGGTATGTCTATATCTCTCACACAAAGCTACAAGGGTATCTAGCCCAGATATGTCTATTTCTTTCACACAAAGCCAGGTATGTCTATTTCTCTCACACATAGCTACAAAGGTATCTAGCCCAGGTATGTCTATTTCTCTCACACATAGCTACAAGGGTATCTAGCCCAAGTATGTCTATTTCTCTCACACAAAGCTACAAAGGTATCTAGCCCAGGTATGTTTTTTTCTCTCACACAAAGCGACAAAGGTATCTAGCCCAGGTATGTCTATTTCTCTCACAAAAAGCTACAAAGGTATCTAGCCCAGGTATGTCTATTTCTCTCACACAAAGCTACAAAGGTATCTAGCCCAGGTATGTCTATTTCTGTCACACAAAGCTATAAAGTTATCTTGCCCAGGTATGTCTATTTCTCTCACACAAAGCTATAAAGGTATCTTGCCCAGGTATGTCTATTTCTCTCACACAAAGCGACAAAGGTATCTAGCCCAGGTATGTCTATTTCTCTCACAAAAAGCTACAAAGGTATCTAGCCCAGGTATGTCTATTTCTCTCACACAAAGCTACAAAGGTATCTAGCCCAGGTATGTCTATTTCTGTCACACAAAGCTATAAAGGTATCTAGCCAAGGTATGTCTATTTCTCTCACAAATAGCTACAAAGTTATCTAGCCCAGGTATGTCTATTTCTCTCACACAAAGCTACAAAGGTATCAAGCCCAGCTATGTCTATATCTCTCACACAAAGCTACAAGGGTATCTAGCCCAGATATGTCTATTTCTCTCACACAAAGCTACAAAGGTATCTAGCCCAGATATGTCTATTTCTCTCACTCAAAGCTACAAAGGTATCTAGCCCAGGTATGTCTATTTCTCTCACACAAAGCTACAAAGGTATCTAGCCCAGGTATGTCTATTTCTCTCACACAAAGCTACAAAGGTATCAAGCCCAGGTATGTCTATATCTCTCACACAAAGCTACAAGGGTATCTAGCCCAGGTATGTCTATTTCTGTCACACATAGCTACAAGGGTATCTAGCCCAGATATGTCTATTTCTCTCACACAAAGCTACAAAGGTATCTAGCCCAGATATGTCTATTTCTCTCACACAAAGCTACAAAGGTATCTAGCCCAGGTATGTCTATTTCTCTCACACAAAGCTACAAAGGTATCAAGCCCAGGTATGTCTATATCTCTCACACAAAGCTACAAGGGTATCTAGCCCAGGTATGTCTATTTCTGTCACACATAGCTACAAGGGTATCTAGCCCAGATATGTCTATTTCTCTCACACAAAGCTACAAAGGTATCTAGCCCAGGTATGTCTATTTCTCTCACACAAAGCTACAAAGGTATCAAGCTCAGGTATGTCTATATCTCTCACACAAAGCTACAAGGGTATCTAGCCCAGGTATGTCTATTTCTGTCACACATAGCTACAAGGGTATCTAGCCCAGATATGTCTATTTCTCTCACACAAAGCTACAAAGGTATCTAGCCCAGATATGTCTATTTCTCTCACACAAAGCTACAAAGGTATCTAGCCCAGGTATGTCTATTTCTCTCACACATAGCTACAAAGGTATCTAGTTTAGATATGTCTATTTCTCTCACACAAAGCTACAAAGGTATCAAGCCCAGGTATGTCTATATCTCTCACACAAAGCTACAAGGGTATCTAGCCCAGATATGTCTATTTCTTTCACACAAAGCCAGGTATGTCTATTTCTCTCACACATAGCTACAAAGGTATCTAGCCCAGGTATGTCTATTTCTCTCACACATAGCTACAAGGGTATCTAGCCCAAGTATGTCTATTTCTCTCACACAAAGCTACAAAGGTATCTAGCCCAGGTATGTTTTTTTCTCTCACACAAAGCGACAAAGGTATCTAGCCCAGGTATGTCTATTTCTCTCACAAAAAGCTACAAAGGTATCTAGCCCAGGTATGTCTATTTCTCTCACACAAAGCTACAAAGGTATCTAGCCCAGGTATGTCTATTTCTGTCACACAAAGCTATAAAGTTATCTTGCCCAGGTATGTCTATTTCTCTCACACAAAGCTATAAAGGTATCTTGCCCAGGTATGTCTATTTCTCTCACACAAAGCGACAAAGGTATCTAGCCCAGGTATGTCTATTTCTCTCACAAAAAGCTACAAAGGTATCTAGCCCAGGTATGTCTATTTCTCTCACACAAAGCTACAAAGGTATCTAGCCCAGGTATGTCTATTTCTGTCACACAAAGCTATAAAGGTATCTAGCCAAGGTATGTCTATTTCTCTCACAAATAGCTACAAAGGTATCTAGCCCAGGTATGTCTATTTCTCTCACACAAAGCTACAAAGGTATCAAGCCCAGCTATGTCTATATCTCTCACACAAAGCTACAAGGGTATCTAGCCCAGATATGTCTATTTCTCTCACACAAAGCTACAAAGGTATCTAGCCCAGATATGTCTATTTCTCTCACTCAAAGCTACAAAGGTATCTAGCCCAGGTATGTCTATTTCTCTCACACAAAGCTACAAAGGTATCTAGCCCAGGTATGTCTATTTCTCTCACACAAAGCTACAAAGGTATCAAGCCCAGGTATGTCTATATCTCTCACACAAAGCTACAAGGGTATCTAGCCCAGGTATGTCTATTTCTGTCACACATAGCTACAAGGGTATCTAGCCCAGATATGTCTATTTCTCTCACACAAAGCTACAAAGGTATCTAGCCCAGATATGTCTATTTCTCTCACACAAAGCTACAAAGGTATCTAGCCCAGGTATGTCTATTTCTCTCACACAAAGCTACAAAGGTATCAAGCCCAGGTATGTCTATATCTCTCACACAAAGCTACAAGGGTATCTAGCCCAGGTATGTCTATTTCTGTCACACATAGCTACAAGGGTATCTAGCCCAGATATGTCTATTTCTCTCGCACAAAGCTACAAAGGTATCTAGCCCAGGTATGTCTATTTCTCTCACACAAAGCTACAAAGGTATCAAGCTCAGGTATGTCTATATCTCTCACACAAAGCTACAAGGGTATCTAGCCCAGGTATGTCTATTTCTGTCACACATAGCTACAAGGGTATCTAGCCCAGATATGTCTATTTCTCTCACACATAGCTACAAAGGTATCTAGTTTAGATATGTCTATTTCTCTCACACAAAGCTACAAAGGTATCAAGCCCAGGTATGTCTATATCTCTCACACAAAGCTACAAGGGTATCTAGCCCAGATATGTCTATTTCTTTCACACAAAGCCAGGTATGTCTATTTCTCTCACACATAGCTACAAAGGTATCTAGCCCAGGTATGTCTATTTCTCTCACACATAGCTACAAGGGTATCTAGCCCAAGTATGTCTATTTCTCTCACACAAAGCTACAAAGGTATCTAGCCCAGGTATGTTTTTTTCTCTCACACAAAGCGACAAAGGTATCTAGCCCAGGTATGTCTATTTCTCTCACAAAAAGCTACAAAGGTATCTAGCCCAGGTATGTCTATTTCTCTCACACAAAGCTACAAAGGTATCTAGCCCAGGTATGTCTATTTCTGTCACACAAAGCTATAAAGTTATCTTGCCCAGGTATGTCTATTTCTCTCACACAAAGCTATAAAGGTATCTTGCCCAGGTATGTCTATTTCTCTCACACAAAGCGACAAAGGTATCTAGCCCAGGTATGTCTATTTCTCTCACAAAAAGCTACAAAGGTATCTAGCCCAGGTATGTCTATTTCTCTCACACAAAGCTACAAAGGTATCTAGCCCAGGTATGTCTATTTCTGTCACACAAAGCTATAAAGGTATCTAGCCAAGGTATGTCTATTTCTCTCACAAATAGCTACAAAGGTATCTAGCCCAGGTATGTCTATTTCTCTCACACAAAGCTACAAAGGTATCAAGCCCAGCTATGTCTATATCTCTCACACAAAGCTACAAGGGTATCTAGCCCAGATATGTCTATTTCTCTCACACAAAGCTACAAAGGTATCTAGCCCAGATATGTCTATTTCTCTCACTCAAAGCTACAAAGGTATCTAGCCCAGGTATGTCTATTTCTCTCACACAAAGCTACAAAGGTATCTAGCCCAGGTATGTCTATTTCTCTCACACAAAGCTACAAAGGTATCAAGCCCAGGTATGTCTATATCTCTCACACAAAGCTACAAAGGTATCTAGCCCAGATATGTCTATTTCTCTCACACAAAGCTACAAAGGTATCTAGCCTAGATATGTCTATTTCTCTTACACAAAGCTACAAAGGTATCTAGCCCAGGTATGTCTATTTCGCTCACACATAGCTACAAAGGTATCTAGTTTAGATATGTCTATTTCTCTCACACAAAGCTACAAAGGTATCAAGCCCAGGTATGTCTATATCTCTCACACAAAGCTACAAGGGTATCTAGCCCAGATATGTCTATTTCTTTCACACAAAGCCAGGTATGTCTATTTCTCTCACACATAGCTACAAAGGTATCTAGCCCAGGTATGTCTATTTCTCTCACACATAGCTACAAGGGTATCTAGCCCAAGTATGTCTATTTCTCTCACACAAAGCTACAAAGGTATCTAGCCCAGGTATGTTTTTTTCTCTCACACAAAGCGACAAAGGTATCTAGCCCAGGTATGTCTATTTCTCTCACAAAAAGCTACAAAGGTATCTAGCCCAGGTATGTCTATTTCTCTCACACAAAGCTACAAAGGTATCTAGCCCAGGTATGTCTATTTCTGTCACACAAAGCTATAAAGTTATCTTGCCCAGGTATGTCTATTTCTCTCACACAAAGCTATAAAGGTATCTTGCCCAGGTATGTCTATTTCTCTCACACAAAGCGACAAAGGTATCTAGCCCAGGTATGTCTATTTCTCTCACAAAAAGCTACAAAGGTATCTAGCCCAGGTATGTCTATTTCTCTCACACAAAGCTACAAAGGTATCTAGCCCAGGTATGTCTATTTCTGTCACACAAAGCTATAAAGGTATCTAGCCAAGGTATGTCTATTTCTCTCACAAATAGCTACAAAGGTATCTAGCCCAGGTATGTCTATTTCTCTCACACAAAGCTACAAAGGTATCAAGCCCAGCTATGTCTATATCTCTCACACAAAGCTACAAGGGTATCTAGCCCAGATATGTCTATTTCTCTCACACAAAGCTACAAAGGTATCTAGCCCAGATATGTCTATTTCTCTCACTCAAAGCTACAAAGGTATCTAGCCCAGGTATGTCTATTTCTCTCACACAAAGCTACAAAGGTATCTAGCCCAGGTATGTCTATTTCTCTCACACAAAGCTACAAAGGTATCAAGCCCAGGTATGTCTATATCTCTCACACAAAGCTACAAGGGTATCTAGCCCAGGTATGTCTATTTCTGTCACACATAGCTACAAGGGTATCTAGCCCAGATATGTCTATTTCTCTCACACAAAGCTACAAAGGTATCTAGCCCAGATATGTCTATTTCTCTCACACAAAGCTACAAAGGTATCTAGCCCAGGTATGTCTATTTCTCTCACACAAAGCTACAAAGGTATCAAGCCCAGGTATGTCTATATCTCTCACACAAAGCTACAAGGGTATCTAGCCCAGGTATGTCTATTTCTGTCACACATAGCTACAAGGGTATCTAGCCCAGATATGTCTATTTCTCTCACACAAAGCTACAAAGGTATCTAGCCCAGGTATGTCTATTTCTCTCACACAAAGCTACAAAGGTATCAAGCTCAGGTATGTCTATATCTCTCACACAAAGCTACAAGGGTATCTAGCCCAGGTATGTCTATTTCTGTCACACATAGCTACAAGGGTATCTAGCCCAGATATGTCTATTTCTCTCACACAAAGCTACAAAGGTATCTAGCCCAGATATGTCTATTTCTCTCACACAAAGCTACAAAGGTATCTAGCCCAGGTATGTCTATTTCTCTCACACAAAGCTACAAAGGTATCTAGCCCAGATATGTCTATTTCTCTCACACAAAGCTACAAAAGGTATCTAGCCCAGATATGTCTATTTCTCTCACACAAAGCTACAAAGATATCTAGCCCAGATATGTCTATTTCTCTCACACAAAGCTACAAAGGTATCTAGCCCAGGTATGTTTATTTCTCTCACACAAAGCTACAAAGGTATCTAGCCCAGATATGTCTATTTCTCTCACACAAAGCTACAAAGGTATCTAGCCCAGGTATGTTTATTTCTCTCACACAAAGCTACAAAGGTATCTAGCCCAGATATGTCTATTTCTCTCACACAAAGCTACAAAGGTATCTAGCCCAGATATGTCTATTTCTCTCACACAAAGCTACAAAGGTATCTAGCCTAGATATGTCTATTTCTCTTACACAAAGCTACAAAGGTATCTAGCCCAGGTATGTCTATTTCGCTCACACATAGCTACAAAGGTATCTAGTTTAGATATGTCTATTTCTCTCACACAAAGCTACAAAGGTATCAAGCCCAGGTATGTCTATATCTCTCACACAAAGCTACAAGGGTATCTAGCCCAGATATGTCTATTTCTTTCACACAAAGCCAGGTATGTCTATTTCTCTCACACATAGCTACAAAGGTATCTAGCCCAGGTATGTCTATTTCTCTCACACATAGCTACAAGGGTATCTAGCCCAAGTATGTCTATTTCTCTCACACAAAGCTACAAAGGTATCTAGCCCAGGTATGTTTTTTTCTCTAACACATAGCTACAAGGTATCTAGCCCAGGTATGTCTATTTCTCTCACACATAGCTACAAAGGTATCTAGCCCAGGTATGTCTATTTCTGTCACACAAAGCTATAAAGTTATCTTGCCCAAGTATGTCTATTTCTGTCACAAAAAGCTACAAAGGTATCTAGCCCAGGTATGTCTATTTCTCTCACACAAAGCTACAAAGGTATCTAGCCCAGGTATGTCTATTTCTGTCACACAAAGCTATAAAGTTATCTTGCCTAGGTATGTCTATTTCTCTCACACAAAGCTATAAAGGTATCTTGCCCAGGTATGTCTATTTCTCTCACACAAAGCGACAAAGGTATCTAGCCCAGGTATGTCTATTTCTCTCACAAAAAGCTACAAAGGTATCTAGCCCAAGTATGTCTATTTCTCTCACACAAAGCTACAAAGGTATCTAGCCCAGGTATGTCTATTTCTGTCACACGAAGCTATAAAGGTATCTAGCCCAGGTATGTCTATTTCTCTCACACATAGCTACAAAGGTATCTAGCCCAGGTATGTCTATTTCTCTCACACAAAGCTACAAAGGTATCAAGCCCAGGTATGTCTATATCTCTCACACAAAGCTACAAGGGTATCTAGCCCAGGTATGTCTATTTCTGTCACACATAGCTACAAGGGTATCTAGCCCAGATATGTCTATTTCTCTCACACAAAGCTACAAAGGTATCTAGCCCAGGTATGTCTATTTCTCTCACACAAAGCTACAAAGGTATCAAGCCCAGGTATGTCTATATCTCTCACACAAAGCTACAAGGGTATCTAGCCCAGGTATGTCTATTTCTCTTACACAAAGCTACAAAGGTATCTAGCCCAGGTATGTCTATTTCGCTCACACATAGCTACAAAGGTATCTAGTTTAGATATGTCTATTTCTCTCACACAAAGCTACAATGGTATCAAGCCCAGGTATGTCTATTTCTTTCACACAAAGCCAGGTATGTCTATTTCTCTCACACATAGCTACAAAGGTATCTAGCCCAGGTATGTCTATTTCTCTCACACATAGCTACAAGGGTATCTAGCCCAAGTATGTCTATTTCTCTCACACAAAGCTACAAAGGTATCTAGCCCAGGTATGTCTATTTCTCTAACACATAGCTACAAGGTATCTAGCCCAGGTATGTCTATTTCTCTCAAACATAGCTACAAAGGTATCTAGCCCAGGTATGTCTATTTCTGTCACACAAAGCTATAAAGTTATCTTGCCCAGGTATGTCTATTTCTGTCACAAAAAGCTACAAAGGTATCTAGCCCAGGTATGTCTATTTCTCTCACACAAAGCTACAAAGGTATCTAGCCGAGGTATGTCTATTTCTGTCACACAAAGCTATAAAGTTATCTTGCCTAGGTATGTCTATTTCTCTCACACAAAGCTATAAAGGTATCTTGCCCAGGTATGTCTATTTCTCTCACACAAAGCGACAAAGGTATCTAGCCCAGGTATGTCTATTTCTCTCACAAAAAGCTACAAAGGTATCTAGCCCAAGTATGTCTATTTCTCTCACACAAAGCTACAAAGGTATCTAGCCCAGGTATGTCTATTTCTGTCACACAAAGCTATAAAGGTATCTAGCCCAGGTATGTCTATTTCTCTCACACATAGCTACAAAGGTATCTAGCCCAGGTATGTCTATTTCTCTCACACAAAGCTACAAAGGTATCAAGCCCAGGTATGTCTATATCTCTCACACAAAGCTACAAGGGTATCTAGCCCAGGTATGTCTATTTCTGTCACACATAGCTACAAGGGTATCTAGCCCAGATATGTCTATTTCTCTCACACAAAGCTACAAAGGTATCTAGCCCAGGTATGTCTATTTCTCTCACACAAAGCTACAAAGGTATCAAGCCCAGGTATGTCTATATCTCTCACACAAAGCTACAAGGGTATCTAGCCCAGGTATGTCTATTTCTCTTACACAAAGCTACAAAGGTATCTAGCCCAGGTATGTCTATTTCGCTCACACATAGCTACAAAGGTATCTAGTTTAGATATGTCTATTTCTCTCACACAAAGCTACAAAGGTATCAAGCCCAGGTATGTCTATTTCTTTCACACAAAGCCAGGTATGTCTATTTCTCTCACACATAGCTACAAAGGTATCTAGCCCAGGTATGTCTATTTCTCTCACACATAGCTACAAGGGTATCTAGCCCAAGTATGTCTATTTCTCTCACACAAAGCTACAAAGGTATCTAGCCCAGGTATGTCTATTTCTCTAACACATAGCTACAAGGTATCTAGCCCAGGTATGTCTATTTCTCTCACACATAGCTACAAAGGTATCTAGCCCAGGTATGTCTATTTCTGTCACACAAAGCTATAAAGTTATCTTGCCCAGGTATGTCTATTTCTGTCACAAAAAGCTACAAAGGTATCTAGCCCAGGTATGTCTATTTCTCTCACACAAAGCTACAAAGGTATCTAGCCCAGGTATGTCTATTTCTGTCACACAAAGCTATAAAGTTATCTTGCCCAGGTATGTCTATTTCTCTCACACAAAGCTATAAAGGTATCTTGCCCAGGTATGTCTATTTCTCTCACACAAAGCGACAAAGGTATCTAGCCCAGGTATGTCTATTTCTCTCACAAAAAGCTACAAAGGTATCTAGCCCAGGTATGTCTATTTCTCTCACACAAAGCTACAAAGGTATCTAGCCCAGGTATGTCTATTTCTGTCACACAAAGCTATAAAGGTATCTAGCCAAGGTATGTCTATTTCTCTCACAAATAGCTACAAAGGTATCTAGCCCAGGTATGTCTATTTCTCTCACACAAAGCTACAAAGGTATCAAGCCCAGCTATGTCTATATCTCTCACACAAAGCTACAAGGGTATCTAGCCCAGATATGTCTATTTCTCTCACACAAAGCTACAAAGGTATCTAGCCCAGATATGTCTATTTCTCTCACTCAAAGCTACAAAGGTATCTAGCCCAGGTATGTCTATTTCTCTCACACAAAGCTACAAAGGTATCTAGCCCAGGTATGTCTATTTCTCTCACACAAAGCTACAAAGGTATCAAGCCCAGGTATGTCTATATCTCTCACACAAAGCTACAAGGGTATCTAGCCCAGGTATGTCTATTTCTGTCACACATAGCTACAAGGGTATCTAGCCCAGATATGTCTATTTCTCTCACACAAAGCTACAAAGGTATCTAGCCCAGATATGTCTATTTCTCTCACACAAAGCTACAAAGGTATCTAGCCCAGGTATGTCTATTTCTCTCACACAAAGCTACAAAGGTATCAAGCCCAGGTATGTCTATATCTCTCACACAAAGCTACAAGGGTATCTAGCCCAGGTATGTCTATTTCTGTCACACATAGCTACAAGGGTATCTAGCCCAGATATGTCTATTTCTCTCACACAAAGCTACAAAGGTATCTAGCCCAGGTATGTCTATTTCTCTCACACAAAGCTACAAAGGTATCAAGCTCAGGTATGTCTATATCTCTCACACAAAGCTACAAGGGTATCTAGCCCAGGTATGTCTATTTCTGTCACACATAGCTACAAGGGTATCTAGCCCAGATATGTCTATTTCTCTCACACAAAGCTACAAAGGTATCTAGCCCAGATATGTCTATTTCTCTCACACAAAGCTACAAAGGTATCTAGCCCAGGTATGTCTATTTCTCTCACACAAAGCTACAAAGGTATCTAGCCCAGATATGTCTATTTCTCTCACACAAAGCTACAAAAGGTATCTAGCCCAGATATGTCTATTTCTCTCACACAAAGCTACAAAGATATCTAGCCCAGATATGTCTATTTCTCTCACACAAAGCTACAAAGGTATCTAGCCCAGGTATGTTTATTTCTCTCACACAAAGCTACAAAGGTATCTAGCCCAGATATGTCTATTTCTCTCACACAAAGCTACAAAGGTATCTAGCCCAGGTATGTTTATTTCTCTCACACAAAGCTACAAAGGTATCTAGCCCAGATATGTCTATTTCTCTCACACAAAGCTACAAAGGTATCTAGCCCAGATATGTCTATTTCTCTCACACAAAGCTACAAAGGTATCTAGCCTAGATATGTCTATTTCTCTTACACAAAGCTACAAAGGTATCTAGCCCAGGTATGTCTATTTCGCTCACACATAGCTACAAAGGTATCTAGTTTAGATATGTCTATTTCTCTCACACAAAGCTACAAAGGTATCAAGCCCAGGTATGTCTATATCTCTCACACAAAGCTACAAGGGTATCTAGCCCAGATATGTCTATTTCTTTCACACAAAGCCAGGTATGTCTATTTCTCTCACACATAGCTACAAAGGTATCTAGCCCAGGTATGTCTATTTCTCTCACACATAGCTACAAGGGTATCTAGCCCAAGTATGTCTATTTCTCTCACACAAAGCTACAAAGGTATCTAGCCCAGGTATGTTTTTTTCTCTAACACATAGCTACAAGGTATCTAGCCCAGGTATGTCTATTTCTCTCACACATAGCTACAAAGGTATCTAGCCCAGGTATGTCTATTTCTGTCACACAAAGCTATAAAGTTATCTTGCCCAAGTATGTCTATTTCTGTCACAAAAAGCTACAAAGGTATCTAGCCCAGGTATGTCTATTTCTCTCACACAAAGCTACAAAGGTATCTAGCCCAGGTATGTCTATTTCTCTAACACATAGCTACAAGGTATCTAGCCCAGGTATGTCTATATCTCTCACACAAAGCTACAAGGGTATCTAGCCCAGGTATGTCTATTTCTGTCACACATAGCTACAAGGGTATCTAGCCCAGATATGTCTATTTCTCTCACACAAAGCTACAAAGGTATCTAGCCCAGGTATGTCTATTTCTCTCACACAAAGCTACAAAGGTATCAAGCCCAGGTATGTCTATATCTCTCACACAAAGCTACAAGGGTATCTAGCCCAGGTATGTCTATTTCTGTCACACATAGCTACAAGGGTATCTAGCCCAGATATGTCTATTTCTCTCACACAAAGCTACAAAGGTATCTAGCCCAGATATGTCTATTTCTCTCACACAAAGCTACAAAGGTATCTAGCCCAGGTATGTCTATTTCTCTCACACAAAGCTACAAAGGTATCAAGCCCAGGTATGTCTATATCTCTCACACAAAGCTACAAGGGTATCTAGCCCAGGTATGTCTATTTCTGTCACACATAGCTACAAGGGTATCTAGCCCAGATATGTCTATTTCTCTCACACAAAGCTACAAAGGTATCTAGCCCAGGTATGTCTATTTCTCTCACACAAAGCTACAAAGGTATCAAGCCCAGGTATGTCTATATCTCTCACACAAAGCTACAAGGGTATCTAGCCCAGGTATGTCTATTTCTGTCACACATAGCTACAAGGGTATCTAGCCCAGATATGTCTATTTCTCTCACACAAAGCTACAAAGGTATCTAGCCCAGATATGTCTATTTCTCTCACTCAAAGCTACAAAGGTATCTAGCCCAGGTATGTCTATTTCTCTCACACAAAGCTACAAAGGTATCTAGCCCAGATATGTCTATTTCTCTCACACAAAGCTACAAAGGTATCTAGCCCAGATATGTCTATTTCTCTCACACAAAGCTACAAAGGTATCTAGCCCAGATATGTCTATTTCTCTCACACAAAGCTACAAAGGTATCTAGCCCAGGTATGTTTATTTCTCTCACACAAAGCTACAAAGGTATCTAGCCCAGATATGTCTATTTCACTCACACAAAGCTACAAAGGTATCTAGCCCAGATATGTCTATTTCTCTCACACAAAGCTACAAAGGTATCTAGCCCAGGTATGTTTATTTCTCTCACACAAAGCTACAAAGGTATCTAGCCCAGATATGTCTATTTCTCTCACACAAAGCTACAAAGGTATCTAGCCCAGATATGTCTATTTCTCTCACACAAAGCTACAAAGGTTTCTATCCCAGGTATGTCTATTTCTGTCACATAGCTACAAAGTTATCTAGTTGTTTGTTTTTTTTAAATATAGATGTACTGTAACCTTTACCACAGTCTAGAACATTTTTTAATTGGCCAATCTGTGGAAATATTGCAACAAATTGGGTTGGTACTGAAAGAGTTAATAATGTTGGATGTTGTCAAAATTTGTTTTAAAAAAAAAACTCTTTTTTTTTTCTATTTTCAAAGATAAATGTAGATTATTCACACTAATACCCTAATTTCATATTACCATTGCTCATTTAAATACACATGAACCATTTTCTAAACCATTTTTTTTCTTTGTGTTGTATTTTTGCCTTGTTAGAATGTCATAAGTGAACATAAATTTTGTCTGCAACCAAAATTTGTGTGTGGCTATTAATCAAGTTTAAAGTGTCATTGTGTTACAGTATTAATAGGAAGAAAATCAATTTAAGTAAAAACAAAAATAAATAAGGAAGTGAAAATACATTTTCAATCAGAAGCCGCTAATTAAAACTGTACATGAATTTGAATGTTAACAAAATGATCTCTACACATAATGATTTTTGAAATTCAGTCTTTTAACATGGCTCATCACATTGACTAAAAACTACTATTTGCATTTCAATGTATTTCTTCTTAAAGTTTGAGGAAAATAACAGCAGTTAGTAGACAATGACACCTGTAAGTTAATTAGAAGCTGAAGCAAAATGCCATGAAAAAATATATTTTAAAAACTGTTGTTTGGAGAGGAACTTTTGAGCAAGAGACTGACTTCTATGGTTACTTCAAGCACTAAAACTAAAATGAAAACTATTTTTAAAAAAACTACCTTTTCATAGTAAGCTATCTGTAGATCTGCCATACTCATCAATGTTTCCCTCAGGTCTCTCTGCTTGTGTTTATGCCACCTTTCCATGTCAGCCTTAAGATCAGCATTGGCCACCACTGTTTTGTCATTGAGGCTTTCCATTTGATGAATCAACTACACAGGAGACATGTAATATACAAATACATTTAGTTTACAGAGCTTATTGAAGGACTTATAAAATACACAGGCATTATTGTATGGATGTGAGAGTTTTAAAATGTACTACTGGTGATTGCTTTGATATGGTGTACCTATGGTACTTATGACACATTTTATTACATACTGTTTACTCTAATTAAAATGTAAATACCAGTGTATATTAAGGTAACTAAAACTAATTTAAATATCATCTTTCTTCATTTTATTTTATTGACAAAATAAAAGAACAATATTTTCTACAAAACCTTAAAAACTTCCTTCATAATAATAATATGTAGTCAACCATATCATTTACAAAACTTTCTTTGAAATCATAAAGTATTATTTATTTAGCTCTTGTTTTATTTAAAAGCTAAGTTCCTGTAATTGTTACATTTGGACTTAGGAATGGGCGCCAAGCAAAGCGCCAAAGCACAAAAACTAAAATAGCTTCTTTTTTTTAAAACTATGCCTGATTGGGATTTTCAGTTGTACCTGCCCAGAATGAATAAATGTTTGAATGAAATGTAATTTATTTATGTATTTACACTTTTTTCTATAAATAATGTCTCATATTATGTATACCCTACACTATGCAATATATTTATACTATGGCTATGTTACTTCTCTTGAGCCAACAACCTCGGCACCCATAACCTCTCTCTTCCCTTTCCCCACCAACTTTGCCCTTTGATCTCCCCCCCTCCCCCCCCCTCCTCGGACATCAGATCACAAATAGAATTTTCAAAATCTTCGGTACAAACCTGTGGATCAAACCAAAACAACCAGACAACGTCCCCAAAACAACCAGACAACGCCCCCAAAACAACCAGACAACGCCCCCAAAACCAGTTCCTGCACACCCCATTCCCTATCTCAACCCTCCCCCCCTTGTTAGTAGCACATCGTCAAATTACTAAGCAAATAAAAAATGAATAGAAATTGCTTACATCTGAAATCTGTTGTTCAAGTTTTTCATGTTTCTGCTGTTTAACATCTTCTGGATCTTTACCCAAGAAAGCTCCAATGGAATAGGTTTGGTCTGAACTTTTTACCTGAACCAAAATAACAATAGCAATAATGGCAAGGAGACAGTGCAACAAGAGTTTGCTATTTACTGCCATAAATACGTCAAGTCAGTTCTCACAAAATCAAAAGCTCCTGGATAATAATTTTAATAAAGAACTTATTGGACTTACATTTTCTTTTTCATCCCTTCGTTTAGCTAGCTCCTCAACAACAATGTCATACTGGTTTTGTATAGCATCTCTTCTCCTCAACACCAACTAGTGACACATTAAAAAATAGTAGTGTAATATTATTGTAAATATAATTGCAACACAAATATAAATATAATTGCAACACAATTATAAATATAATTGCAACACAATTGTAAATATAATTGCAACATAAGTGGTATTTTTTAATGTTTATTATGAAAACTGTTGAAGATACTTACTTTAATACATTCAGTATACAAAAGGTATTCCTTTAAAGGTTGTGCAAATTTAGAATCTGTCTCATCAATCTGAAAGGAAACGAAGGGTTCATATTCTAGTCTCTTCAAACAATTTTGATTTTATTAAATTGATAGGGTACCATACAATTACCTTCAGCCAAGACATCACATTGTGAAGTGTATTTTTGAATTGTGCAGGCTAGGTAAATTGTGTCTTTATTATTAGTCATGTCTGTGAATTGGTTAGCAGGTTTAGGAGCTGACCTGTATTATTATTGTTTTTATTTTGTCAGTATTTGCTTGAAATGTGGAGTGTTTAAAATGTACATAGGAAATTACTTCAGCAGGATAAAAAGTCTATGACCAAAAGAGTCACTTAAAATCAATAGTTTTAAAGTCAAATGTACTGCAAGACTCAAAGAGAATGTTAAGACCCAGTACTGGCAGTCAAAACTGTTTCAAGGTTGAAAAAAAAACCACAATAAACACATGTTTACATTTACTCCAAAAGATAAATTGAACTCCTTTCCACCCAACAGATATTCAAGCATAGAAAATCAAGCAAAAGGACAAAAATTTCATGACTTTCAGATTTTTGTTACTAAATCTGAAATTTAATACTTTTTCCAGGTCTGAAATATGAATATCCATTTTCCAGACTTGCTCACAGACATCACTACTATAAAGATACTGTTTCCAACAGGCATAACTAACAATACTTCATTAAATGTAAATAAAAGAAAAGACTACTTACTAAGTCTCTGATTGCCTTAACACATTCATCCACAGCCTTTGACATGGTCAACAAGGCCCCGGTCAGCTGATCTTCGGAATTGGCCCACAGAGTATAACAAGGCCCCCATTCAAGTAATTCTGCCATATGATCTGAAATCAATGCATGTATAATAATATATAAAGAAATGTTTTTCTTTATAGTGAATATAGCTTATTTAATTAATATGAGCTAATTTGTTTCTGGAAAGAAAAGGTTCATTGTACAGCAGTGAAAAGTTTTCAAGTCTTTAAGAAAATATGAGTGTCACAAATAGCAGAACTATATGTTTGCATTTATCTGATTTATATTCTGAATTAAAAAAAAACTATTTTTTTTAGGAAAAAAAAAGTATGTAGCAGGAAGATAATAAAACTAGTCAAGGAAGCATATTTATGATAAAAGTACTTGACCATAAACAGGAAGAGAAACATTGAATTAATGTATAGCCTACAGTGAAAACTAATTGACTGGTCAAGTTAAACTCAAGTGCCCACACTTAATATAGTATTATGTCACTCAAAGCTAATTCAAAGCTATATCTACCCTAATCTATTTAATGAGAGCTTATTAGAATGAAAGCATCAGGGTTTTTCAGAATCAACTGCAGGGCATAGCAGTACATATGAAAGTAGTAGAAGGATAAACAAGGATAGCGAGAAACAGAAAACATTTTTTCAAAGTAGGTAATTTTTTCACAAATAGAAAACTGCCTCTAAGAGCCAGGTTAAAAAAATTAATTGATATTATGTAATAGACTCTTATTTATATACATTTTAAACTTATCATTTATTCTAATTTGTTTAAAAAAAAATCTTTTGAAAAATATTTATAATTATCATAGTTTCATTCACATACATAGCAATCAGCTTTATAAAAGCTGCTCTTCTATACTGATTGTATTCATGGACTCTTGTTGTTTGACTGATATTCTTTCATTTGTTTATTTCAGATTTTTAAAAAATGAACAGCAGAAAGTACAATGAGTATACACAGCCTGTAAAAGCTCTCAGCCCTCCAGCTAAGCTCCAGGAGCAGATAGTGAATGCCAGAGCATCAACCTGCTCTGATGACATCTACATGAACACAGCTTTACCGGAAGAAGCTGCACCTGGTCCCCCGGATCACAATCAGAACAAGTCATCTGGCAAAGCCAAAGCCCTCAAGACATCCCTACAGGTCGTTAAGCAGCCATCACCTGACAGCGATGCCAAGAACAAAGCTGAGGCATTCTACAGCAGCCTGGATTTAAGCCAGAAACAGGAACAGGATGTTTATGAGGAACATCAGGCCACCATGAGTACCCACAAGCCACAAAAGCAAGAGCTGCTGGAGTTAGTAGAGTTGCCAGCCAGAGAATGCAAACAGGAGGAGGAAAATGAAGAAAGGAGGCAGACCAATAAAGTTATGTTGTATTTAAGGAGGAAGAAAACTATTCTTGCAGCAATTTGCATTTTCTTCTTGGCCTTTGTGGCCAGCTTACTGGGTTCTTTGATCATTGGATCAGTCATTATAAAGAACATAGAAATAATAATGAACACCTTTATCACAACAAAGAACAACAATGCAAACACAATAACAATCAACAAGACACTGACACTATCATCAAATGAAACCACTGAATATGAGCTCCAGCAGTCTTCAATGTTATGAATAGTATTAAAACTGTATGCTGAACTTTAACAAACAAACAAACATTATCAGGAGTTCAAAGGACTAAAATTAAAATGTACAGATGTTCTAATTTTAAATACAAACATTTACAGGTGTTTTCAGGACTAAAAACCAACATTTCGTGGCTACTACCATTCTGTTCTTTTGAGACCCTCTGTGAAATTCTGTCCATCACTGCCAGCTTGTCAGACAGCAATGTGATGTAGTCATGCATGACAGCAAACTCCGTAGGTCTGTTCTTGATCATGTATGAGGCTGACATGATGTGCAGGGAGTCTGACACTCGGCTGAGAAATCCTGTGCCTTGTTTCTTGTGAGCTTGAAACTCCTAGGAAAAGTGCAGCAGTGTATTCAATAAGTCAGTCAAGAGTCGTCAAAAGTTTTGTTTTATAGATAAGAAACACACAAAAATGAAAATTTAAAGGTCAGAAGAGGCCAACAAATTGACCATTGAAACAAAATTAAATGACGATTAAAACATTAAGAGCTGTCAAAAGTTTATAATTGATAATTAATTCCATTGAAAGAAAATTAATTATGATTGAAGCATCAGGAGCCATACATTTTCAAGTATAATTTCCAGTTAAACAGTGGTTTGAAATGTCATAAACCAACAAAAAGTTTGGTATGGATTCAGGCTGCAGAGCTCTTTGCAGAATGGCAGCTGTTGCCAAACAAACATATTGGTATGTCTTATAAGCTGTTGTATATTATTATGGATAATAGAAAGGAATAAAATTAATGATTAATGACACATCCAAAGTTTTAATTGATAATTCCAAAATGAAACTAAATAAGTAGACATTATCAATTGATTTTTTTGCATTGAAATGTTGAGTTAGAAAGAAAACTTTATCTTACCCAAGCTTTTGCTGTTAAAAATATCTGAAAGCATTTGTCAAAGGACAAGACTGGATGGTCAGCAACTCTAGTTAAAAATTTCTGTAGAGCTACCTGCCGTACTCTGAGAAATTCTGTACTAAAACGATCCATTCTTTTTAAACTATGCTTTTCTGGAAGTGGCTAAATGAAAAAATAAATTTGACAACATTGAAGTGTAATCCTGCTTTCATGATTATTAAAATTACAATTAATTACTAACTCACTACACATAGTTTGCTAGAGATTGAACTACACTTTAGAGCTAAAAAAATATAGAAATATAGCTTAGTCTCATACCTAGAAATACAGTCCATCTTATGTTAGAAATATAGCTTATCCTCATATCTAGAAATACAGTAAAATTGAACAGGAAGAGCTTACTGGTACAAGATGAGTTGGGTAGTTCTCTTCTAATCTTTGTCGAATCCACAGAAAGTCATTATATCGTCTGCGAACACTGAAATCTGTTCCCTCAAATTCCGGTCTGCTAGTCTACAAGTGAGAAAATAAATTTCTAAAATATTTGCTTTGTTTTTTTATATAATGGCTAAATCTATCTATATCAATATATTTATAAATAAATATAGATACCAATATTCAAAAACTTTACAAAAAATTCTTTGGAAAACAAAATTCATGTATAGATTGAACATTTTTGGAGTTTACTGTCTCCTCATCCTTTTTTTTTTTACTAGTTAGAAATTTTTGAAAACAATCTTTTATATTTTCATACTCATGTCTATATGAGGTGTTCTGTATAAGCCACACATGGCTCTTCATTTTAAGCTAAATATGGCCCTCATTGATAATTTAAATTCATCTTTTAAAATAACTATTTCATTTTCATAACTTTTTTTTTTAATTTTGTTAAATTGATGCTCTTTTGATAGTATTTTTTCTTCTGCTGATTGCCTAATTACATTGTACTAGTCTTTGTTAAATTTCATACTTTTATAGATTTTATCATCTTTTTTTTTCATTAACTATTAATATTTTAAAACTATTATTTTAAATATTTTGCTATATTTCTTTATATTCTATTTTCTTACAAATGTTCTAGATATAGCACTTAGGAATGTTTAGAACATGTAGACTCTATATGTATCTATATTAATTATTTAATTCAATAACAATACATTTGAATTTATGTATTTAATATAATGTAACTATGGTCTAGCTCTTTATAATATTAATAATAAACAGAAATGTTGTTCTCCCCTTTTCTATATTGAGAGCCCCCATAAAAATAAACATAAGGTAGGCTAACTATGCTGTTAAATATATTTAGATTGCATTTCTTTTTACTGGCCTATTAATTAAGTTAATAAATTATTTTTTTTATATTTTTAAGTAATGATTTATTGTTTGTGTTTTATTCAAATGAATTAAATTCATAATTTGCTCAATGTTTTTAAATATTTTTTTTACAAGTTTGTAAAATTATTTCTTCTGTAAAAAAAAATCATCTGCAGCTAAAAAGCTCATCAGAAGAAATGTTCAAACAGAATTTAAAAATCCCATTTTGTTTTTTTTTAGCTAAACTATAAATGACTTCAGAGCTGTGAAGATGTTCATTTGTAAAAACATTTCTTCTACTTTGCACAGCATAACTTTATGTAGTTTCTTATTGATTAAATGTATTTGTATGAAATCTCCGTTAGCCAATATATAATGTAATACAACCAATCAATAAGTTACATTTAAAATACATCAGAGCTGTATGTGACTTCAGAAGCAAAATTTGTTTCATTATAGCTGCGCAAACTTCACAATTACCTCCTATGTATGCAGTGGGGTGGAAGTGGTTGATAAAGACTTTTTGCAAGTGGATTTAAGTTGTTTTTTTTGGGGGGGGGGGGGGGGTAAAAAATGTTTGCGTGAAAAACATCAATTAATTTTGTATACACATATTTGTGAAGTGTATTTAACGTTTAATGGTGCCTCTATACTCTAACCATTACATCCACTGATCTATATGCATGGACTGACAATGCCTATATATAATGTTACATGTTTTGGAAACTCTGACATGATGTATAGCACTGACCTATAATCTTTAGTCTTTTTAAGAAAAGACTACCTGTTATAATGCCAAATGCAAAACTAATACAAAGAAAATTTGTCATTTAAAGCACATTGAAACATTTATTTATTTATACAATACTTATTTTAGACTACTGGAGTAAACAAATTAATAATTGTCAAAATCTTTACTAAAATAAATATTTAACTATTATTCAACTCTTTATTAGATTTTCAAACTTTTTTAGGTAAGTGAAAGTCTACAATGGCAGGAGTTTTTACTTCTACTTAGAATCAAGGACCGTCCATCCATGTATACATAGCTCAAGGTTGAAATTGAAATATTGAAAAAATCTGGTAATTCTGAAAAATAAAATGTAATTCTTGTAAAATTATTTCAGACCTTTGTTGTAACCCTAAAAGTAATGTAGGCTTCAAGGGTGCTAGTGTGTTTCTCTGGATCATCCACAATGATGAATAAATCTCTGGTTTCCCCATCATAATCATCATCAAGGCGAAAATTGGCTATAAGACTTGAACTTCTTGATACAGAGCCCTCCTCTGACTTAGCAGAAGCCTCTAAATCGAGACTTTCCATCTGGAAAAAAAAAGAATTTAAATAATAGAAAAGAGACACAAATACACAAAAATTAATTCCAAAAATGCATGCATGATTTATTATGTGCCTGTGGGAAACATCTGTATTCTAAAAAAATATGCCTGTGGAAAAAATTCTAATACATCTGTATTAATCCACAAAAACAGTATTATAATATTACATTGAGTAACTATCATCCTTATTAAAAGTGTACACTAAATGACTTCATCAAAACAGATAATATTAATATGTTGTAAAGTAAATAATACTATATATATGCTACAGTATGGTAAAGGCATAAAGCAGTCACTAAGCCCCAGACACCCACACTTTTCTTTGCACTTAGTTTTTTTAATACTTTCAAAAAACCAACATGACTTGACTACTCTTAGTATGATGTTTAATTAAATATTGATATACTGAAGCCATGACACATAGTCAGATGGCAAGGGGAAGACTTCTATTCCTTATTTTACTCTAACCAAAATCTTGTAGGCTACATATCAATGTCAAAGGCTCTCATCTCTCTATTCTCTTCGATAAAATGTTGTGTTTATATCCATTCTATGAAAGTGTTACTGATCTGCACCTTTTACTATAAAACTTAATTCATACTATAATTCATGCAACATGAAAATTATAGGCCTAATTCCTTTTATTAGTCTATTAATCTACTAGTAGTAATTTATAGTAGCACGGTAGCCGAGCGGCAGCGCGTTTGACTGGCGAGCCAAGGGTCCTGGGTTCGAATCCTTGTGGAGGCTAGGATTTTTTCCCAGGATTTGAGGGTGTCTCTGAGTCTACCCAGCTCTGATGGGTACCTGACCTTCGTTTGGGTAAAGTAAAAGTGGCTGTGCATAGTCATAGTGCTGGCCACATAATCACCTATTATGCAGTGGCCACGGAAACTGGTGAACGCTGCTTCACCAGCCCTATAACAATAGTCTACTATACTACTATAGATTTTAATAGATCAATTTGGTCCTACAGGATACTTTTTTTTTACTAATTTATATAAGCAGGTTTCACAAAATGGCCACCAAATGATGGAGATTTATTGTTTATTTAAAAAATAAAAATTGTTGATACAAAATGCTGTTGTTTTTACTTGTATATGTTTATATTATATCTCCATAAAGTATCAGCTGCATCAGTATTGTATGTTTTAATTATGTTATGTGTTGTTTATATTAATTTAAACACCCTCAAACGTTACATAATCCACCGATCCCATTTCCCGATTTTTTTTATACATTTGAAAATCACTTACCAGGAATAAATAAAGCCGAAATATAGCGTTTTTTAAATGTTTAACATTCATAAACATGTTAATTTTCCCTAGGCCACCATTAGAAGCACACAAAAAATTGTATCTTTTAAAAAAAAGGTGTTTCAAAAAGCCCTAATTTTTACGGCCTATCTGTGGGGTTTTTTTTGCCGCCGAGACTAAGTCTAAAACTCGATATAAAATAAGATTTATCTATGTAATTTCCAAAAACTCTTTTAATTTTAACCAGAAATATATTTCTTTTCATAAAAACAAAGTTTGTTTTAAATATTTAGCCAAAGAATTCATTTTATTAGTAAATAAATGAAAATTGATTGGTACAAAAAAGGCTTCTGACGAAGAAATATAACGTTCGCTGTCAAAACAAGATTCGAGATTACGGTCAATTTAAATGCACACGTGCGAATTTTAGAATGTAAATCCGATCGGATAGCTTAAAAATTCCATTTGATGCACTTTTTGAGTTCGTAAAAAGAGGATTTTTATTATTTTTTAACTCCATTCGGTGGGTAACGCATGCTTTTTGAAACGTTTGATCGATGTCGAAAAAGTATTTTCTAAAACACTATGTACACATTTATTTTCCGATTTCCGACTATTTGTGTACTATCTCCGGCAACAAAATACTATTATTTATAGTTTTAAACTAAATTTACGCAAACTATTGTGGTTTAAACGTAAAAAATCCTTTTTTTCGCTTTTAACACACACGCTTTGTTTACGTCCAAGAAAGACACGTTTTTTCAAAATGGCGGCGACTTCGGTAGTTCTAGACTTAATGACGCCCGAGTGCGAAATCACGTTTTATTATAAAAATAATAATAAAACACAAACACTGATATTTTTACGTTTTGTGAGTTTATTTGTCATAAAAGTCATAAAAGTATCAATTTCAACAATATTGTGTGTTTTAATGCTATTTTGATGATGTTTAGTCTAACTCATTTTGTAGCCCCAGGAACTTTTTGATAGAGGGATTTTCCCGATTTTTAAATTATTAATTATAAAATATTGGAATATCAGCTGACTTTATAAGTGTCATATTTGGATTTCTGGGCTTTTAGGCTTTAAAATGACATATATATGTGATATAAGTATATAAAAGTTAATATAACACTATACTATACTATAGCTTAACATTATTTAAAAAAAAAAAAACGTAAAAAATGGGAACTCCTGAAATCCTTATTGTGAAACCTGCCATAATAATATATGATAGGCCTATATATGTAATCATATGATATAACTATCATATAACCATCCATATATTTAAAGTGAGTGGGTTAGCAACAAATCAAAATCAACAACTTTCTTTACATCCATCATTTAGCTATCTAGTATTGTATTACGCTATTTATAATTAATAAGGCCTATGATTATAATTATTATTATTAATATTATTATCTAGACTAGCTCTTGATTTGAGACGAAACAGCTAGATCTAGTACTAGTCACTAGTCTAGTATTACTAAGTCACAAGTATTAGTTAGTAACTAGTTGAGCTAGCGCAACATTACAGCTGGATTTCAAAAAGAAAATATATGTTTTAAATGGAACAACTATTCTTTATAAAATAAAATATAAAAAATTAAATAATATATGTCAACTAACCCCATCATCGTCACTATCTTTATCAAATCCCGTTAAAAGTGGATCTTTGAACTTCGTTTTTTCATTATCTTTAATATTTGCTGGAGCAGCCATTGTTGTTGAATGATACTGGGTCTAAGTATGGCACCGTACGATTTCTTTTTCCTTTATCCTTACCTACTTATAAATTGCAAGCAGATTGATTAAATTGTAGCAGTTCTGATTTGTAGTACATTGTTAATCAAAGCTCATTTATTCAAACTCAAATTTGGTGTCAACTATAGATACTTTTTTTATGTTTCATTGATAGAATCTATGCAAATAAAAAGAACCGTACACGTGAACAAACCATTTACATCTTTCTACATAACAATGGACATTTGAATAGCTCAGATGGCTTCACCAGAGCTGCCAACTGGAGGTATTTTCCACTAGGATTTTTGGGGGGTATAAAACTGAAGAACACTACGCTACTGATTATACTCACAATGTCTAAGACAACTATGGAAAATTTTTCTGACTATGTCTTTAGTATTCTTGAGGATCCACCACTAATATCATGATATCTGTTTCTCTAGTTTAGTAATCACAGTTTCACTGAGATTTCACTATTATATTTAAAATGCATTATTTATTAATGCTTTTTCATCCCCCATTTTTCATTTTTACAGCAGTACAGCCTCACTGACTCATTATTTCTCCTTTGAGATATAGTCTAGTGTCAAGGATTCACAAGCATAATCATTATTTCTTGTCAATCCAGATGAGTCTTGTGGCCCTGATGTGTGATGCCCTTGGAAGTATTTCTGTTTTGAAACATTTATCCATGAATTTGTTGAAGTTGATATACATATTTTTTGCCACCTGGGCGTACATTGATTCCAGTGGAATAATTTTGTACTGTTTGGTTATTGTAATCATATTTCTTGGAATTCTATTAGACAATTACTGGCAATATAGTCTTTAGTTTTGGAAGTATTGCATGATCATCAGAGTGGTCTTATCTGCACAGACCTGTGTTTTGGCCACAGTTGGGCTTTTTTGCTGACAATCTGCAGAACAGTGGCATTGTCTGGAGATATGAAAGACTGACCGTTGTCACAAATTTCTATTTCTATCCATCAGTTTAAATAAATAATCTTAACATTAACAGGGTGTCGCAATACTGTTGAGGCCCTATAAACATACACAGATACAAGCAAGTTTTTCTTTCTGCTGGTGAACACTTCCAACCAAGAGAGGGAAGAGGGAGTTTCAGACACTTTGGGACCCTAATAAGGGCCACTTGTTATTATACCATTCTTAATTATTACTATGATTTTATTATTGGTATGGCTCTGATATTATAGGACCAGTGGTTTATTGAGCTTCACTTACTGACAGATTAACATTTCCTCTTCACTCCAATAGAATGGGCGTACAAGCTTTCCTGATATGGCTAAGGCTTTTAGATTTAGGGGTACCTAAGAATATATATTTTTAATTTTAAGGTATATTATTGCTTATTTTTTAGTTATTAGTTTTCAGAAGTGCTTCATATGCCAGAGTGTTACATTGACCTGGTAACTCTATTTTTTATCTGGTATTTATTATAACTTGTTTTATCAAATTAATCTGTCAAAACATAGATCAATTCTGTCAGAGGAACTAACTTTATTGCCCTGTTTTTGTTACTGCTTCCACACCATCACTACAAGCAAAAAATTATCAAAAACATCGTTTAGAAAAGAAAAAAAAAGAAACTGTTTTAGATATGTTGACAAGACTATGGTAATGAAAATGAAAGGTAAATATTATAAGGATAAATGCACAAACTGGACTGCCATAGAAATACCAATAGACTATATAATAAAATAAGAAGGGAAACAATAGAAAAGTCGAGAGACCTAAAACAACTGACTTATGAATCTTTCTAAAAAGAATTTTATGAGTTTAATATGAGACAGGCAAAAAAATAAAAAACATTCTAAAAAAAATATAATTATATTTTAAAATATAAAGATTCTCCATTTATTAATTCTATACAGAAGATAATTGTATTCTAAATTTTCATGATTCAATTCTAGTCTTGTATTATTAGTTTCATTATAGATGTTTTAAAAAACAAATGTCAAAAGAAAATATTTGCTGAAAACTAGGAGTAACAAAGATGAATATTCAATGTATTTATTTTGCTTGGTAACAAGGCAACTTATTTCAACAAATTCAATCGTATATATAAAAAAAAATATAAATATGACAAACTAGCAATCTAAATATTTAAAAATACATTCTGAATATACAGGACCTCAATGAATCATATTTGTAAAGTTATGTTTTCAAAAACAATAATGCACTATATACTATATATATATATATATTATCTATGTATGTATTTACAAATACAACAAAGTTGTATTTAAATTAAAAAATAATAAACAAATTTATAGTTACAAATATAAAACCTTTACTTTTTAATTTTTCTAACTCATTATAACGTGTAAAGCAGTTTTAAAACATTGTTTTGTTAATAATAATAGCCAATATATTTATTTTTACAAACCTAAGTAATATGTAAAATTAGTGATGAAAACGTATTTTCACCGAGATAAACAGGGGAATGTATGAGCAGCATTGCATTTTGGTTTCTTTTGCTTTTTTTTTGTTTGGGAGGGAGGGGGGTAACATGTTGATCTAAATATAATTTGAAACTATGACTATAATTCTAATAAATTAAGACCTTTATTATCTGTGAATGTTTTAAAAACGTATTTGCACAGAATAAATACAGTTGAAAAAAAAACATTTGCACTCAGTCATACCTTATGGTTACAAAGTTGTGTGAATATTTTGCCATTAATAAGTCAAAACAGAGATGGATGCATTTAAGCATTGCACAAATAGAATTTTTAAAATAATATAATAGATTTCATTATTGATATCCCATAACATTGTCCATTTGTTTTATAAGACAGTAATTCCCATCACATCCTTTCTGTGTGAACAGAAGATGCACTGGTTGAAAATTGCATACATACTCACATACATACTCATGGATAAGTGGCACACCTACTTTTTGTCAAAATTTTGGTTTTAAAAGTGTGACTTATCCTCGAGTATATACGGTACATACAGAGGTTTGATTTCACTTACGGTAATGCATTTTGAAAAAAAAATCATAAGGGAACATCAAAATTTAAACTTCCAAAAAAAACACAAAATATGCTCACATAACCTCAAACATCTGTCTTGATTATCACATTAATAAATTGCTAACAACTTGGAAAAAAAAAAAGAAATGAATGCAGAACCAAATTTCTGTTTCCTTTTACTCATAATGTGTGTACTTGAGAGGTGTCATGACTTTGGCCAGAGCATCATGAACTTGAGGCCAAAGTTCATTAGAGTACTTGCCAGTAAATTCTTCCACTATGCCTTTATTGCTGTTTAAAAAAAAATAGTATTACTTGTTTTGATTTAGTAAATTGTTAATTCAGAAACAAATTATTTTTAAATATGAAAATGTATGTTTTAAAAAAAACATTAACGTAGACATTAAGTTTTTGCAAAAAGAACAAATTTTTTTTAAAATTTTTATAGATGTTTTAAGAAGAATCATACAATAAGAACATTCTTTGCATAATACCTAATTACAAGCATGCAGTGATTTGTTTAATAGAATGTTGTGATAAAGTTTCTAATTGAAGACTCACTAATAAAAACAAAAATACCAAAGAGTAGAGTAGTCCTTGGTAAATACATTAAACAAATGCCAGTTTTAATATCCATTATTTAGAATTACTTTTGACAGGAATGAAAATTTTAAATAGGAAGGGAGAGTATTTAGCCACAGTTGATGATTGTAAACAAGAATCTTAAGTTTAACTCTGTTGGCAGACTATAATGGTTAAACTTAAACATACTGGCTCAATATTTTGTCTAAGGGGAGAATATGTATTTATATATATGTATCATGTTCTATGTTGTCTTCATAAACATCAATGTGTTTAACCAGACAATATTAAATAAACACCAGATAATATCAAACAAAGAAACTATATGTGACAATGTGAGTACCTTTTTAAGAAAGGGGAGCGGGAGTGTTAAACATTAGACCATATTTCTTAGTTGACTGGGGTCAGCTAAGGTTTATGGGTCATGTGTCACATGCACTCTAAATGGGGGAAGAGGGTGGTGTTTGTGTGTCAGGTGACTGGACAGACTGGACAAATAAGAGAGAGAGAGAGGGAGGATAAAGAAGGGACAGTTGAAAGAGAGGCCCATTTAGATAGTAAATCAGTTTTAACCAGGTTAGTCCATATGTACAATAAAAATATATTGACTGTTATCATGTGTTTGATAACTTGTGAGATCTGAGAAATGTGCAGTTATTCTATAGAAAGGAATAGAGAGATCCAATATAATTAGTTGTAGCTTCAAGGAAAACTACACACTTTTTATATTAACAATCCATTATGTAACAAAGAGTTGACAGAATCCAGTCTTTAACTAAATTAACTGTAAAACTTTGTCATAGTTCCAAGAAAGCTAACAATCATGTTGTGGTTAAATAAACTGTTATGATATTATGCTATTGGTTCAATACATTTTTAACTGTGCCTTGGGATTTCTAGAAACTGTTAACTGTATGTTGGGTTTTATAAAACATGTTATCAGCTAGAGTTTCAAGACCTAACCTGTATTTTCAACTTCTTAAAGGACGTTTATAATTATAACTTACCTTTTTGTATGCAAGTGAAAACTAAGAAGTAAACACGCAAGACTATAAATTAATTACCTAAAAAATTGTAATACTGGATGTGTCAATCTTCTGTAATATTCAAGACGAGCTTTCACAGTTTCCTCTTTGTCATCATCTCGCTGCATCAGAGGCTCTCCTGTTTCATCATCAAAGCCCTGCAGAAATAGTTGTTCAAAAAATGTCAAATAAATCTGTGCATCAAGTTTATTACTCAACCATTATAAATAAAATATAAAACCATTTAACACTAACATTTAATTTTTAATTAGAGATTTACACTAAATTATTCATACTTTGGCTAAAATGAATTTAAAGCCTGCAGAGACAATGATAAACTGATCTCTATACTTATAGAGAATACATATTTTTTGCAATCAACATTTTTTTCAAAATCAACAAGAAAAAGAATATTACTGTTTTTTTGGGTGGGTTGAACTCTGTGTGATAAATTCTTCCACTGGGTAAATGAGTCCATCGTCCTTTAATTCTATCAATGATAACCTCAAAAGGCACTCTTAGATTTATGACAATATCAATAGGTTGGGTTCGATATAAAGCCTTGGCTTGTTCTACTGTTCTTGGAAATCCTTTCAACAAAAAAATATAACTTACAAGCAAAACTAAACAGACAAACGTATAATTTTAGAAACTGTCCTATTAGCACACTATGTTATACCCATAGTCAATAATCATAGAAAAGATTTTGTTAACAATCAGTCTTTTAAAATATTAATCTACATAGTTGATCTGTAGACACATTGTGTGTCTATGCCACAAAATGTACAGCTGAGAAAAAAGAAAATAACAACAAAAAAAAGGAAGGTTAAGAAAAGAAAAAAAAAGTACTGTTTACACTTCAACATAAAGAAAACAACACAGTCAGGAAAAACAAGTCAGAGAAAAGGGAATTAACTCTAGGTTATGTACATTTTTTTAGACATATTGTTCTAGTCGCCATTTTTCATTTGTATTCCTACAGTAATATATTATTTGCATAATTTGTCATACCCAGCCCTGAATACTGTTTTTTTGTCTTCTTAAATACAAACAGTTTTGTTAATGAATGAAACATGCAAAATGATACTAAATTTTTAAAGAGCTTACCATCTAACAGCCAGTTGTGATGTTGTAGATTATTAAGCTCATTCAAAATCATTGTCAGCATAATATTATCAGGGACCAGTTGACCAGCATCAATAAAGCGTTTGGCTGCTAAACCATTTGCTATCAAAAGAAAAATTAATATATATATAAAGGGTAAAGCTGAATGTTAAAAATTTTTTTTATAACATTATAAGTTCAACCAAGAAAGCAATAGTAACAAATGTGCAAGTGAACAAAAATACCCCTTCAATCCACTCACATCCTGAACATTTTTTACATGGTACTAGACAGCATGGGGGCATGTTGGTCATGGGTTCAAATCCTGGTAAGGCTAGGATATTTGTTCTTGGGCCTAGAGGGTCTCCCTTATTGTCTCATATTTTACTTTTGTGATTTTGCTTTTGGCAGCTAGTGTATCCGACTGCCATGCTGGCGACCTGGGTTTGATTCCCCACTAAGAAATTTCTTTTTCTACTTAAAAAAAAATTCCCATTTGTACCGTATTACTTTTTTTTTTAATTGTAAAGAATTTTAGGATTTAAAGCTTTCCTAAAATGTTTTCAGGAAGTAAAATCTAATAATAGCCACAGGGATAGTCAGATAGTCCTAACTTTTCCACAGCCAAGGGCAACACAAGGCAATTTAACTTTTTGATTTTGTTTTAAATAAAAAGATTTGCCTATTACCTGTTAATAACCAGATTACAATATTTAGGCCTATTTTAAATTACTTTCCTAAATGTTTTCAGTAAACAATAATAATATTTTTGAAATAATTAAATATATGGCCTAGGCCTAGACTTATTATAAATAGTCTATAATACCTCTTTCTGTTCATTGTACTTTATTAAACAAAAAATTCTGTAGCTAGCTTATACAGGCCTATTTACCTATTTAGTTATTTAGGCTACCTATTTAATTTGGCTATACTTTAGTGTAATTGGTTCTATTTTTTTTAAAAGTCTCATGGGACTTTAAAAGATCTTTTTATCCTGAATACGAAACCGTTGGTTTCATTCAGCATTCCATTTCTGTGATTTAATAACAAAATTTGAAATGTAGAAAATTGAGATTTTTTAATAAAAAAATATTACCTCCCTTTGAAATTGTGTGTTGTAAATTTAACATGAGTTACCTCCTTTGGAAATTGTGTAGCGTCCCTTTGGTTTGTTTATTTATTTATTTTTTTAATTTTATCGCATAATGTCAAACGAACACACACACACTGCATGCATTTCTCGGACCAGATTTTTTAGCCAGTATCGGTTAGTTTCTAAGCTTTCTAAGTATTTGTTAATGAATAGTATCGGTTAGGTTAATAGGATAGGGAGAGATTTGTAGTTTTTTTATTTGGCTGTAGATAGCCAAACTGGCCATATCTTGGGACAGGAAGTAGTGTAGAATAGCACATGCTCGAGACAAGGTGTTCTCAATAAGTAGGAAGAAAGAACAATAGGATTTTGTGTCTTTTTGTGTTATTTCATATGAAATACGGGAAGAATAATTTTATTTTTTTATTCATTTTGTGCTATTTGGCCCCTTTTCCCTTTTCGGTATCGGTTCTAAGAAATTCCGACTGAAAATTTTAGTAGTGGTCCAGTAGTGGAGTTATTGATAAGTGTGTCTTAGGAAGCGCTGCATACATCGTGTTTCATGGCTGTGTGACGTCACAAGTCTGTTGTAAACTGTTAACACAATTGAAATGAATTCTTTTGGGATGAAAAATTTTTTTGTTTTCATTTTCAATTATCTGCAGCTCTTCATAAGACACTTATCAATAGCTCCAAGCGAAAAAATTTTCACTTGGAATTTTTTAGAACCCTACCCTTCTAGAACCAATTACACTAAAGTATTACCTTTAATTTTTCCCCGGACAACGCTGGGGAAGTTAGCAAATTAATGATAAATGAATAAATGGACAAAAAATCACAACTGACATTATTGACAACTGTCTAAATTTCTTCTTCTCTCTCTCTCTCATTTTTCACCATTATTAACTTTGACTTTGAAAGATTTTATTGACAAGATTATTTTAAGTATTAATTATATTAAAGGTAGTGCTTAAGCCTAAGCTACTAAAACTTACTAAAAGCTAATCAACTAATCTAAACTAAAGACTAAGGAAGGCACTAAGACAAGACTAAGTCTAATTTAAGTCTAAGGGACTAACACTAAACTAAGCCTACTATGACTAAGACTAAGGCTAGGGAAGCATAAAAACTAGACCTCTAACTCTAACTAAAAGTCCAAGTAACAACGTCAAAGCTGTTACTGTCTAGAGTCTAGACCTAGAGGAATACGTGTGACATCTATCTGTGACACTGACCTGTTTTGTCTTGGATTTGCTTACGTAGTAAATCTCCACTGGATAAATGTTTGACTCCAAAGTCGTGGACTATTCGTGTTGATATTGTACCTTTTCCAGAACCTGGTGGACCCATAATAATGGCTCGCAAAAGTTTGAGGGAAGACATTTTTTGAAGACCAGAGGCCTAACTGTAAATAAATATTATGTTCTGAAATCCAAAGCCAGTTTGTTAATTTTTTAACCTTTTTAGTAGCTTAAACTTAAAGCTTGAAAACTTTAGTTCAAAGTATACCGAACTATTTTTAACCCGCACTATCTTAGTTTCGGAAAAAAATACAATTAAAGGTCAGGGCTGCCAATTTAGTAAAGCACGTTTATAAGGCTTTAAAAAAAAATTATTTAGACATGTCTTAAAACCTATAGATCTAAATCCAAGTCTTCTAACGACTACTCATAGACCTAGCCTGCCTAACTACTAAAATAATCCTAAGGTCAAGTTGAAATATGTGAAGATGTTTTTAAATGTTATCAACTGCTTCTAAATGTCTTTTCCTTATAGGCCTATTTTAGATTTTTTTAAAGTTTTCACTTGGTCTTTATAAAGAATACGTGCGATAATTTAGTTTTTGAAGAAAGTTGGCATTTCTAGTACCTCTCGCACACTGAGCTATATATATTATAATATTATAAAGTAATGTGCTGGTAGGGACAGGGGTGGGTAGGGGCAGGGGTGCGACTGGGGCGGCGGATCATACGAGACCGTTATCCTAATTATGGGTCATTTTCGATACTAAAAAAGGGAATTTCTACAAAAAAATTATAAACTGGGTATACCATAAACTGTTGGTTAGAAATAATCAACATCAAATTTGTCCTGAGTGATCGAAATTGCCTATAACTTCTTATAACGCATGTAGGCTACTCAGTCGAATCCAGCCATACAAAATCAAAATTTGACGAAAACAACAGATTCTATGATGATCTGCAAGTAGGTATTAGATGAGGGAACATAAATGTTATTTATTATTGGCGCGTGTTCTCGTTTTCAAAAATACCGAAAATTTCACCGCTGTTTAAATTATTAAGCAAAAAAAAGGATGAGCTTTGGGCACCAAGTGAAAGAAGGGGCGGAGCACTAGGTAGGCCTACATTTTTTATTATTGCATGAATATATATATATTTTTTAAATATATACCATAATCGATTAAATTTCACATGAGATATTATGCAGTCGAATCAGGGTCCAGTTTTATATTACAAAAGACAAATCGTATCAATAAATTAGCAATTTTAAAATGTCGATTTTTTTTATATTAAAAGAGGAAATAAAGGCCTACAGCTGCAAAAAACTACATCATTGGTTTCCATCTTAATGTGTGGTTTGTTACATATTGCAATAAATAAAACTGAATCATATGGCTTATTTTATTTTTTATTTTTTAATTAGGCCTACTTTTTTTTCAATGGGTGGGGGTGGTTGAATCAAAAACCTTTTAGTGCTTAGAGAAAATCAGGGTCTAAATCCGGCGGCTCTGTGTTTTCCTCAGCACTATTTATCACCCAGAATAATGAAAAACATGCCTGATGAGTTGCACAATGACAATGTTCTTGTTGGAGTGATTACAGCATTAAATAAACTTCATTAAATATAGCACACTCTTTTGCTCTCGCATTTGAAACACTCTTTACTCAAACCATCATAACAGGTTTTCCAAAGGAAAAGTTAATAATAATATAAGAGTTTTCATACTTTTGTGCAATACCAGCTGTAGGGCCAATGCACGCACAATGTTCTTGTGTGCTTTTTTTTAAAAATAGGCTCAGAGAATCTCAGTATCTATGGTGTTACGCATAATAAAAATAATAGGCCAAGGGTTTTGTCTTTCTGGAGTTTTGGATGTATAAATTACGATTTGAATTTGAATACCAAAATACAGCGATGAAATCTGTTGCGCTTTATGGTTCGATATATTTCTTTAAAGAAAAAAAGAAAATGGTCAGATAAAATTAGATTCTTGCTATCAATGGTAAATGGTGTAAAGTTGTAACTGCAGAACACTGAGGTAACTTATAGCTCTACTGTTACAGGATGGGAAGATGGCGATCTGGGCAATTTTCACTCCCCCATTCTCCTTATCACACATCGTCACAAATCTTTCACCACCTCCCACTCATAGATGCGAGACGTCATTTATGGACGGCCCCATAGTGGACGGATCAAACATGGGTGAGACCTCGAACATAAAAGGCCTATGCAATGAAAGTTTGCATGTTATGGACTGCCATACATAAGTTCGTGGAAGTAATTATGTCTTGGGCAAGGACTACTTAAGTAGTCCTTGGTCTTGGGGCATATAGTGCGCATTGAACGTATCGTTTTTTGTATGTTCGTTTGTTTATGTTAGCTATTTAAGTTCACATTTATATTTAATATATATCAAAGCCATGTAATTACTCCTTCAATTTCGAGTTCATTGGTGTTTTTCTTTTTTTCATTTTTTTTTTCAGAATAATTAGGCCTACATAGGCCTACATTTGTTTTGTAGCAAAACATGTCTCGCTATTGCTTAGATTTACAATAGGCCAATTATTATGTAAAGTTGTGTGAAGTTGTGTGCCACATATTTTATTTCAGAGACTATTATAATACGCTCTATTGTCCCCCGGGTAGGCATATAAAGTGGAGCAAACATTATTTTACTAAGGGCTTTAAAATGAACACCTCAAATTAGGCCTATAATTTAAAAAAACAACAACTGGAAAAGCATACGGGGATGGGTTGACTGGTTGAAATCACATACATTAAATTTGAAAACAATAAGATCTACTTTCCCACAAACTGGGATCAAATGGGTCATTAGAATTGTTCACATGCCTGCACTAATTAAAACACATGAAATATTTATTTAATTTGAAATGACGTAACAATTCGAAACGGCAAACGAGATTCGACTGACCGTTTCAAGACGATTATATGTGCAAACGAGATTTCTGACTGTATAGGGCCTAATTAATTAGAAGTAATTATAGGGATTCTGACCAAACGTTTTATATATATTACTCAAATCAGTAGACCTACTTAAAACACATTCATAATTCATGTCCTGTTGGTTTAAAGTAGTTTGAGTGATTTATTTCAAGACAGAAAACATGAGTATAGGCCCCTTAACATTTACTAGTCTATAAAAGTTCGTCCACGTCCTGTCAGAAAAAACTGAATCCATTGTTGTAAGGTGCAATTGATAATGTGGCTCGTAATTAAGTGTGTTGTTTCTTGACGGTGAATACAATGACATAATGGTGTAAGACAAGACAAGCCAACATGCCTTTTTTTCCAGGGCTTGAAATATATCACACCCAGTTGCAGTATTCTTCAATTGTATTGAATCTATTGTCACATTCCAACTTGGCTCTACACCTGTAATAAACATTAATCGTTAAATCCGAAATCATGTTGGCAATTTTATTGGGGGACTGGTTTTAGCTTATACCGTCAAAATTTAAAACTTTTTTTTTCTGTGTGGATACACAATTATTATTACAATGACTAATGAACGTCTATATTTAAAGTTACACTTGATAACAAATATGTAGGCTATTCTGAAAAAACAACAACTAATGATTAGCTACCCAAATATGGTATCACAACGCTTACATTAGAGTGTGAACAAAAATTAAATTAGTATAGATCTAGGCCTAAGCTTATGGCATCTGTCCGTCCTCAATGGACTATGTCGTAGTTTCTTTGATGTAGAAGAAGAACTTATCTTAGCGTAGGTAATGTGTTATGAGGGTCTGTTGTAGCACAGCCAACAGACCACGCCATCAGGGCCGGATTTACCTATAAGCTAAACAAGCTATAGCTTAGGGCCCCCACTTTCTTAGGGGCCCCCTAAGAAACAAAATTGTAAAATGTTCTTGAACGAGTTGTGGCAAATTTGATCCTTTTATAGCAAACCATATATACAAAAATTTGGAATAAAGGACCAGGTGTGACATCTTATCTATCTAAAACAATATGTGATGAATTTATCAAAATTATGGCACATGAAGTAAGAGACTCAATAATTGGATGATTTAAAGGGTACTTCAGTTTATCTGTAGATTTCACTCCAGACCGGTCCCATATTGATCAGCTCACTGTTATTGTGCGATGTGTGTCGAGTCCAGTCATATGATAATGTTGTCAATACGCCTGGCAAATACAAGGGTATGCAAGAAATAATATTGAAGATTAACAAGTACGCTATGTATATTTCATGTGCAGGTCATTCTCTAAATCTACACACAGATGTCATTCTGTTGTCATTCTTCAAAGAAGATTCAAAAGTTCCAAAGTCTTTGTCAAAGACTAGATGGGACGCACATTCAATGGCCACAAGTGCAATACTTAATAGTTATAATGGAATAATTTCGGCATTGCATCAACTGCATATTGATACTACAGAGAAAGGAGAAACAAGAAATCAAGCCATAAACATTTTGAATAAAATGGAGGAGTTTGAATTCATGGTAATGTTATATTCGTGGAGTTACTTGCTGGATGGATTTCACAAGACTGCAATTATTTATTAGTCTAGATGTATGTAGGATATTGTATGCTTTACTTTCGGATTTTGATAAAGGTTCCAGTGATATGTTCGATCACTTTGAAGAAAAAGCAAAGAAAAATTGCCTGATGTTGATTACAAAAAAAACAGATAGAAGCTAGGCATATCAGTGATGATGAAGATGATGCTTTAGAGAACTTTGAGTCATGAGACAAGTTCAGAATCAAAACATTTATACCTGTGATGGATGCATTAGAGTCAAGTCTGACACAGAGTGCCTCAGTATACAATGATGCTGCAAAAAAAGTTTTCATTCTTATAACAATTAGAAGCTACAGAAGAAGAAATTCGTGGAGGAGTTAGTGCACATGAATCTTTTAGGAGAAATCAAACATTTTCATCAATATGTTAGAAATAGTCAAGCATACGGTTCAGTGGAACATGATAGTCTGATACATCAGGATCTGTATAGGGTAATATTTAACGATCGTGTCCAATCAGCATTCCCTAATGTAGAAGCAATTTTGAGATTATTTTCTAAGTATGATGGTTGCAAATTCTCAACTCAAGAGGATAAAAAATGAATTTAGAACAAAAATGACTCAAGATAAATTATGTTCCCACAGTCACATGTAGGCCTACATAGAAAGTACGCAGTTTATCATTTGATAATATCATCAGTGACTTTGCTCTGAAGAAAGGAAAAATATTTAATATAATTCATGAATCCTTATAACATGTGTCAAGAGATTAGATAATACGTCTTTGTAAAATGTTCTTTTTAAAAGAACTTTATTTTCTTTTAACCAGTGTTTGCTTTTTTAAGTTTGTTATGATTAAAAATTATTTTAAGTTAAAGATTTATTGCTCTATTTTTAGAGCTTATGTGTTCTTTTTTTTCCGTACGCAACCAATAAGACTGTCATAAATAACTTCTACGCTTCTACGATTGCATTAAAGGTTTCCGCTGTATACAACTTTCGATTTAAATCTTAATTTTCCATTGAGCAAATCACAGCGAATTTCTAAACCGGAAGTCTAGAGGACTTAGTGCGATCGGAAATTCCGAAACTAAGTGTTTCAAGTTATCAAATAGCAGATATCGAAATATCAAAGCAAGCGGTCCATCTTATTATAGACTTTGATTTATTATGTCACTATCTATAGGTCGATAGCCTACTTCTTAATTGTATTATCCGAAAATCATATTTGACACTGACTAAAAGCTTATAAAGGGCCCCATATCTCACATAGCTTAGGGCCCCATCAAGTCTAAATCCGGCCCTGCACGCCATGGTTGATTCCAGGGAAACAGCGTAGCTGATATAGCAAGGGACCATCTGCTTCGCAGAAAGCTGACCGATAGCGCGGTCGCTATTAGACTGCCTTAGGGATAATTCCATCTCCTAATTTTCTGTTAAGGCCAACTCTCTTAGCTTTTTTTCACAGGTGTAGAATGCATTATCATAGGACCACTATGTTTACATCAGTGTGAATCGGGGAAATGCAAAGCTTTGTTATTAAATTAATCGTATTACGCATGACGGCTATCACTGATGACAATACAAAAAAAAATGTAGGCTAAATAATAAAGAAATAAAATATCACCACGGAAGTTCACGGTCACAAATCTATATTAAATCATACGCGTTGTTTTAGTTGCTCGCAAGTTTTTAACATAATACACAAAGTAAATTGTCATTTTGTTTTAAAATCCTAGAATGCATCGCGGGCCGCACATTAGGTCTTTGCGGGCCGCAAATATTGTGACCCCTTGTTCTAAAGGACCTTGAACAATGTGACTCTTATTGTTTCTCGATAGTGAAGACATCACGCGTGACTAAAGTGAGGGCTAGCATTGCTATAATCTCTATTTTCAATTAACAAACTGCTTTATCGAATGACCGCTGGGTACTAGGTTATGTCAGCTCGTGTGCAAAAGTATCACACGGTCATCTCAATTTTTATAACCGTGTGCAAGTAGATGACCGCTGTATATAAAAGTCTGTGTAACAATAGGTTTCCATAAATTACATTTCATTTACTCATTTTTCTAAAACTTTTTAGCGTGCACATTTTATCATGAGTGGCAAAGGTAAGATAATTTCATTTATGCAAGAAAAAAAAGTGGATTATCTCCCTGTTGCTTTCACCGTGTTTCGCTCTTATACAAATTTTAATATATCTACAAAAATTCGCACTTGGAATTCTGCGGCTCTAGGCTTTGTTTTTCTCCATTGGATCGTAACATTTAGAATTATTTGAAATTTCGATCACTCAATACTCTAAAGTAACACATAAAATAGCGTATCAGGGAAGACGCGGGCGGGCACAAGAAGGTGGACAGTAGACGTATAAATGTCTACAGCCTTTACAGTATGTAGGTCTACGTACTGTATAGACCCTATTGTATTTTACCTGTAGAAATTTAAAGGTTAATGTAAATTATGTCCATTTCTAAATGAAGTGTATTGGTGAATATTTAATTCGTGTTTAGCATATTTAATATGAAGATTATAGCCTAAGCTTATTTTTATTTGCCCTTTGAAAATTTGCAGCATTTTCAAAATTTGTGGTCTAGGAACATAGTTTCCTCTAATTTCGGGATGTCTGTTCCAAATGTTTAACGAAATTTATTTTTCAAAGTGTGTCCTACTTAGCCGACTCTAAGGTCTTTCCTTGGGTTCGATGAAAAACCCCGATCCCGTGTGAACCATTAGCTGGTTTTAACATAGGCCCTACTATGTCAAACAGATAAATATAATCACGGTCACATGAGTCATCTGTAGGAGAAAGTATGAAGCGGTCAGCTGACCCATTTAGGCGGTCACTGACACACAAACAATATCTATTCTGTAGCGCAATATCTTTCTTCTTTTTTTTATATTATGTCCTTGTTTGATTTTTTCATTAATGATTTGTCTTTCTACATTTCTTACCTAATCCGTACTTTTCAAGTCGCTTTGTATCATTAGCCTACTATTGTAATTAGGCCTATGCCCTAATAATGTTATTGTTTCTGTTTGTTTTATCACATTCACCCACACCTTGGCATATGAGAGCATTCTGGATTTTACAAATAATTTTTTATGTTTTTTTTCCCTCGTATTCTTATAAATAGGGCCTATATTTTCTTAAAATTTTATTTTTTTATGTCATTTTTTTCTGCATTTAAGAAATAACACAACTATTGTGTGACTTTTTAATTGAATTTAACAAAAGATTTCTGAGCGAATTGTGTTATGTTTTTATTTCCAGGCCCAAACTGCAAGGAGGCCTGTACTGGAGAGAAATGTACTTGTGGAGACAGCTGTCTGTGTGGTGAGGGATGTAAATGTCCAAGTTGCAAATCAGGAAAAGGTCAGTTATAAGCTTATTCATTTTTCTTTTCTTGGTGAAATCTGCCAACAGACCATTATATATACATTGAAAATATATTTATAAATACAGATAGCCTATAAGGATCATGCCACTTGCATTATATAACGTTTAGCAACTGTAGTTTTAAATTAAATTTTCTTTCCAGTTTAACTATGATTATAGATTTATAGTACTTAAGTTAAAATTAAGTTTATAGTAGGCCTATAGTTAGATTAACACAAACATGTTTTGTACAATATTTCCAGGACCAAACTGTACTGAGGCCTGTACTGGAGAGAAATGTACTTGTGGAGACAGTTGTCAATGTGGTGAAGGATGTAAATGTCCTAGCTGTAAGTCAGGAAAAGGTCAGTTTATATATTCATTGATCTTCTCTTAGTTAGTGAATTCTGAATACTGACCTGCCATCAGAAGCGAACCCAGGATTTTTTCCAGAAAAGTTGACCTTTCGCGTATCAAGCATTTACAAATTTGTTAACGAGTTTTTCAAAATTTCAGGAAGAGGCGTAAAATAAAGCCCCCTCTCGTGGCATAAATTAATTAAATTTGCCCTTGCTTGTTATTGTAATTAAGCATAAATTAAAGAAATAAAGATAAATATAGTAACCTACAAATAGGCCTATTACATTTGTATATAGTATTTTTATAACATTTAGCATCATTTGTTTAAACTGTGATTACTTTTTACTTAAACAATGAACACAGATTTATATAAATGTTTATATATAAGCTTACATATATTTTAAACTGTGCTTGTGATATGTTTCCAGGCCCAAACTGTACTGAGGCCTGTACTGGTGAAGAATGTAATTGTGGTGACAGCTGTCTGTGTGGAGAAGACTGTAAATGTCCCAGCTGTAATGTCTGCAAATGTACAAGCTCAGGTAGGCAAATTGTTATTTAATGGTGTTGTTACACTGTTAATTAAATCGTAAAGTCAATTACATTGCTGAAATCACTTTAAAGATTAACAAAAATATATGGGTTGGGGTGTGGGAGGGGGGGTAGGGGGCATTTCAGGGTTTATTCAGGGTTGGGGTAGTTGTTTTTTTTCAAAAATGCATAAAAGATTGTCTGCTATAGACTTTAATAGTCTATTATTGTATCTTGATTACTGTATTAAATGGTGTTAAGTTAATAGTTTTCCTGGTTTGTTGGGGCAATTCATTCCATGCTCGGATGCCAATCGGAATATAGTTCTTTGTTTGTAACTTCGATCGCTGGGAGATAACTGGTATCACCGGCGGCTTTTTTCACAGGGCCACGAAATAAACGGTGGCCGCAACGCCAAGATATAGGTCTATATTGAAAATAGAACAAAAAGAAAATAACGATAGGCCTACAGTGACGGCAATGTAACCCAAAATTTTTTTTTTAAGTTTCTAGTTATGTTTATAGGCCTAGGCCTACATTGTATTTACTGCTTCACACTTTGTCATTTTAAATTTTAGCCTGTAAAGAGAGGGGAAATTATTTTATTTATTGTTGGTCTGGGCGACATTTACACTAGTTAAGCAACTGCTCGGCACACGACACTTAAAGTATGTACCCGGTAATCAATCTAGCTTTATACTTAGATTTGTGCATAAATGTTCAAAATTAGGTCCGTGTAGCCTATAAACTATGTTCAATATTAGATCAATGTAGAATGTGTGCTCATAATTAAATATATGAATATTCTGTTATTTTGTTCTCTATTTTCAGTAACTGACTGTCAATGTGATGCTCGAACTAAAGGAACATGTCAATGTTGAAAACCAGCACTAACCAAAAAAAAAAGGCATTTCATGAATTACGTAGCTGTAGGCTACAGTTAGGCCTAATCTGTATCCAAGTTCCCCTAAGTTATAAATTGTGTATAAAAAATATTGTATTAGAATATAAATAAACTGTATATATTAAACGTTGTGAAAAAAAACAAAAACGACTAGGCCTACTTGGGGTAAAATGGGGTACTTAAGGAAAAAACTCTTCTATATTGACAAAAAACATCAAAATCAAAACAAATTTAGCTGAAAATAAAAGAATACAACATTGACAACATTGTAACAAAGCATAAACACCATAGAATGTCATTTTTTAAATTTATTGAACTTTTAAAAAAATGTCACAAATACCCCATTTTGCCCCATGCTTGGGGCAAAATGGGGTTCGGCATGGGGCATAATGGGGTCATGGTAAGAACTTGTATAAAACCATAAAAAAACATCAAAATTTTTCACTATTAATACACAGTTCACATATAAAGTTTGGACTTTTATTTTTTTCTTCGAGCAAGTCTTCTTAGTTCAAAGGATGAAAGACCAAATAGCATTTTCTCCATCTTCTGACTAGTTCAGGTTCTTGTTCAATCATGTTCAACAGAAAACACAATTTTAAATGCACCTAGGGCTGAAAAAAAAACATGCCTCATTAGAAATTGCAATCACAAATAAAAATAATTTCATATTTACAGGCCTAATTAGAAATTTCATTTACAAAAATTAAATATTAAAAAAAAGTAGTATGGTGAAGAACCCCATTTTGGCCCCATTGAAACTACCCCATTTTGCCCCATTGTGGTGGGGCACAATAAAATGCATTAAAATCGCAACATGCTTGATTTTATTGTTAAATTAAAGGCCCTATTTGTCGACAATAAGATATTATTCAGATACAAAAAAAGATTTAGTTCAAAACTTTAATTATTAAGTATCAGTTTCATAAGTCGTAAGTTAAAAAAATTAGATGAAAAAGATGCAAAAATGTGTATTTACCTTGTAACAATAATTCTGCGTGAAATGTGGACTATAGCTCAAGATGTAGTCTCGTATCGTGTTACTTCAAATCCAATCAATTGCGATAGTTTTTGAGGCTCTGAAAGCGGTGTATTTGCAAAACCCCATTTTACCCCAATACCCCGTTTTACCCCAGTTTCCCCTACTATCGAGGGTTGTTGAAGCTTTCACATCTAAAACTTTAAAATCATATTGTTTTATTAATTTTTCAATTGATGTTATACCAATATTTAGGTTAAAAAGTAATACATTGAGTAAAAATTCACCATGAATATGCATGGTCACCTATAGGCCTTTCACTTGATTTTACATTCAATGTTTAGCTTACTTGTTTTGTTTTAACCATATTAATGAACGTTTGAAGTGACGAACAGGTGAAGTGACTAGAATTGACTAGATTATTGCATGACTTCTCCTGGTAGAACGTTCCTTTAAAAAAATGATTCAACTTAAACGTAATCCCTAATAAATAGTATTTTCGAGTAGGGAACTACTGCGTGGATCATTATTAATTAACACTTTGTAACTTAGGAACGAAGATAGGCTACCAGTTTATGTAGAAATAATGTTACGATATATTTTTCTTATATTCATGATGCATGTTTAATATAGCTTATAATATTACAAATGCAATAATAAAAATAACGGTCGTTTTTATAGAGCTTCTATCCATGCTATTGAATTTAGCATGCTCAATGCGCTCTCGGTGTGAATTGTAGTGGTAGATGTATTAGTATGTAAGGCACACAGCCACTAGCAAAAGAGAAAGGTCTTTAAGCTCTTTTTAAAAGATTCTTTTGTCTCAGATTCTCTCAGTGTCTGAGTAAGCTGTTCCATAAAGAAGGCGCAACATGTCCAAAGCGCACTTGCCAACAACCGATCTATGTAATGTCTATAGGGCCTAGATGCGGCCATGATCTAATAAATAACCAAAGTAGTTCCAAAGTAAAAGTAATATGCGCAAGTTACAATTTAAAAAAAAATTACATTAAAAGTATCTCCTTCATTCTGTGTTGGTACCTAGGCAGTTGACAAGTTTCTCTCCCCCACCCCACCCCCAATGGTAGGCCTATGCAAGGATATTTGTGTGAACTGCACAACTTAACATATAATATTCTTTTATTAATAGTCCCTGGTTGAAGGCTTATTTCAGCATATAGGTACCCTTGATTGATCCATGGTTGTGTGTGTGTGGAGAGAGAGCTGTAGCTACAGAGAAAAGGGCTTGGCTAAACCGCCCCAATGTACTCTATAACCAATATATTATTACTGGATTTTTCTACAGCATTTGATAAAGTTCACCATACTAGTTTACTCTGGTCCCTTACATCGGTGGATTCAGGACTTTCTGATAGGTAGAGAACAAACTGTAATAGACTAATTAATGGCACTAATTCATCACCTCACCAATAACTGTAAACCCAGGAGTTCCACAAGGAACTGTCATAGGACAAGTACTGTTTTTAATTTATATTAATGACTTACCCAATTGCATCAACACAGGAACAAAAGTAAGGCTATTTGCAGATGATTGTATAATTTATAGAACAATAAAAACAGAAAAGATAGTGAACTCTTACAAAAAGACCTATTTGAATTACAAAAAATGGGAATGTAACTGGAGTATGTCTTTTCACACAGAAAAGTGCCAACTGTTAAGAGTATCCAAGAAAAAGCAACAAATAATTACGAACTACTTCATTCATGGTAAAGACCTAACGCAAACAAAAAATGAAAGTAGGTACTTAGGATAACAATAAATGATAAGTTATCTTGGAATCCACATATTGATGAAGTAATCAAAAAATCTAGTCTAACAAAACATTTGGCTTTATAAAAAGGAACTTCTACAAATAAATGTAATAAGAACATAAAACTATACTAGGATATGCATCTTCTGTATGTGGCCAATCAACAAAGAAAAAAATATTAGAACAAATTCAGAAAAAATCTGCAAGGTTCATTACTGGCGAATATTCACAACTGACAAGAGTAACACCACTAGTTAAATCAGAAGGGCAAAAAGTAGAGAAGTAATAATACGTAAAGCATTAAATTCTAGTTAAGCAATACAAAACAAAAACAATCTGTTGTAATGCTCAGATAAGCTTGAGGACTTTAACACTTTCCTTATCCCTTATGCAAGAACAAATGCATATAAGTACTCTTTCTTCCCGAGTGGCATCCGGGCATGGTATGGGTTGCCTTACAAACCAGGAAAACCAGTAACTTAACATCGTTTAAAACATTTATAGAAATGCAGGACTCTAAACAACGAATGTGCGTAGGACGCAATAAACTTCTTTAAACTTCTTTATAGAAAAAGCGACTTTAATGTATAATATAAGATATAAAGGCCGCGATTGACCAAATCCGGTTTTAAACCAACAATATTGGAATAAAATTCAGTCTAATATAAATGAAATATTACATTAACAGCAAACCGCGGACCTAGACTTGTATAATAATGTATTGATATCTCAGAAAAAGTTTCGCGTAGCACAAATCAAAATGTTTTTAATAGTTCCGTTAATAATAAAGCACAGACATGGTGTCTCGGTGTCTAGCCCTAATGTTCAGGGTCACAGGGGAAACCTAGTTTTGCGTCTCCATTGCATACATCAAAGGGGAGCGCACATAGGTGTCGAAGATTCATGTTCATTGTAACTTTACATTTGGTTTGAAGTTGTTTTCATCATACCACAAGCCATAGATCTGGAAAAAAAAGAAAAACACAATATTTAAGACTAATTAGTGTTAGCAAGGCATTCCAAGAATTGTTTTGTTCGAATCCAGCATTATTTTTTGAAAATATTTCCATCAGAACCATAAAAATTCGTGTTACATGAAGTAAATGAGTACCTTTAAACCAACAAACCGAAAACCGGTTTTGAAAACCGATTCAAGGTTTCAAAACCGAAATCCGGAATTCCGGTTTTCGTTTAACATTCCTATTCCGAAGCCCATAAAGTTCAAAGGGAGGCCATTAAAAACAGTAGGCTAGCCTACATTATATACAAATTAAAGTCTATACATTGGCTCAATGTTAGCCAAGAATCCTATCGGTAAACCTGTCTTGGTATTGTAGTCCTTGTTTTACTTACATAAACACCTTTAGCACAATTATTATAGAGACGGTAGGCGAGAAAGAGAGGGAGAAAACGAGAGACCTACTAATATGAATTGAAGAGGTAGAATCATATGCCTAATAAAGCCAGATTCTGGCCGATGCAACTTTATTTTCAACTGTAAGTTTACAATTATGTGATCATTTGTATAGCGCGTCTCGCCATGCTTTCAAGTAACCTGTTTTAGGGTCTTGAGTAGGCCTATATCACTGAAGAAGAATACAATCTTGGGAAGAGGGGGGAGGATGGGCCATATTTAATATGGCTGTAAAATTGAGGGGGGTGGGGAGAAAGTGGAAAGAGGGCGTACTTCTAGTAGATGTGTAGCCTAAGGTATTTTAATTTAGGATATTTTGATTATCTTGGATCCAAGTATATGGACAACAAACATTATCAGCCGCTCCGCCTGCTCCGTTAGCCCATAAGAGACAGCGCGCTCGTCAAATGTATTGAAAGTCCCGGGCTCGAATCCTGGTGAAGGCTAATATTTCTTTCCGAGAATAGAGAGTGTCCATGTGTCTACCCAGCTCCGATTTGTACCTTACATTAGTCTAGTTGAGGCAATCTAAACGAGGATGTGTCATTTTGATGATCACACAATCTCCTAGTAGGCTATGCCATGGCGACATAAAACCCGCAATCGCTGCTTCACAGTCATTATAGATCACTTTAGTCTGACTTGTATACTTTTGACTTTAATGCGTTTGCTCATGTTATATTTTTTTGGGTCGTACCTAAAGATCACCATTCTGTGACTAACATATGACTATGTAAATCTTGTTTGAAACACTAAATATGCACTCATTTTTTACAGCAGTCTAAAAAGTGAACCGTACACACTCTCTCCATTGACACTAAACCATTTCAATTTAATTAAAACTAAAAAATCAATTAATCTAACTTCTACGAGGCATGTATTGGCACAGTGCAACCAACATTTCACTTTAAAGGGGTGGACAGCACATTTATTTTGAACTTAATTAAAAAGGGAGAGCTGGCTGTGCAAAAAAATGAAGTTTAAGAACCTATTTTAGAGAAAAACAATGATAATCTTCTTATTCCTCACATCAAAAAGGCATTATGAAAATAAAAGAACTTGTTCAATACAACTAGTCTAATGCTATTTTTGTTGTTGTTTGACCAAGTGTAACACTATTTGTTAAATCACTAAGCTTATTCTGAAGGAAGATTTGAAAAGGCGAAATATAAACATTATTATCTGGGTTTGTATGTTAGCTTGTAGTTACTTATCCTGTCGAAATTAGTCGGCAAAGTTCTCAAAATACAATAAACTATAAGCTTATTTGTTAGGCCTAATATCTTAAGACACAAATACAAAAAAGATTAAAATAGAAATAATTAATGCCAAAAAAGTAGTTTTTTTTTCAATAGATGAAGTGGGGGGGGGGGGGGTGATATGGAGATGGATTAATGACAGCTTGAATTCAAACATGAAAGAAGAAAAAGTCAAATTAGTTGCAGAGAGGCAGGCCAAAGTTGTTGTTTTTTTTGTTGTTGTTTTTTTTTTTTGCTCTTCATAACGTGACCTTTCCTTTTTATCAGGTCTGCTATTGTTGGTAGGTCAGACTGCTTGAGGAATTCTTCGTTTTAAAGATTACATAGAGTTGATAAGGCCATTGATTTTTTAAATGATCGAAGTGTTGATGTTAAACGAATGATAGGCCTATATTCTTGCAGAGAATGAATTATCTAGACCAGGGGTCGGCAATCTGCTTTTGATATCAGCGTGCCGAAGTAGAATTTCTAAATCATTCGGCATACCAACTGCCAAATAGTCAACCTCTGCTATTTTTTTAAATATTTTTAATCAACAACTAAGCTTATTAAATGTAGGCCTATGTGTAAGGGGGGTGGGGCGCTACAGCGAGCAGTAATACTTAATTTATTAATACTACCTTATTCAATTACATAACAGAATTAATTTATAATACAGCTTTAGGACTAGTGGGAAAAGGGAGGGGCAGTGGCTGTCTGTGCTTCTTCGTTAATACAGGCAGGTTATTAGCTACCTGGACAGAACCCTACTGTAAACTAAAACTAACTAAGTCACAAACAACATAAACATCAACAACACTGAAGCTTAGCTATTAACATTAAAAAAACAATTTAAAGCAATACAAACAAGTTTATTCACATAGCCTAATAATACTTATTTAATAATACTGAATATTGATTAAGTAAATCAATTCACAACCATTCTACTAGTCTACTTTCAAATCTCAAATGCACACATCTTAACTCAATTAGTAACATATCTGCCATAAATGTCATCACACCAACATCGACTCAACATAACAACATAACTAATTCTTTTCACATCTCATAGGCTATAAATAAACATTTCTAAGTCAACATTATAATACAAATACCAAATTTCTAAATACGAAGAAAAATTTTATATAGAAGAGAATATATTTTTATCCCTAAAGAAAAACCAACTATAGGCAGGTTTTACCTGACATTAGGCTATTCATTAAAAAAAAATTAAACATATATTATAACGTCCGCCCAACTAATGATAATTAAATCTCCTTGCAAAAACTCTTAGCTAAATTATCCAACTGAAACTGTCGAGTATAAAAAAAGTATATTACATACAAATTAATATAAACAAAGCACGCAATAACCACCAGTCTACGTATATGTAGCGTGACGAAAAAGAAAAGGCGCTTTTCAAAAGTTATCACGATTAGTCACACATTGCGATAATTACAACAAGGACGTAATTTAATGCTCGTATATAAAAGCTTAATCTTCTTTTTATTTTCAGAAGATAAAACAAATACAAGCGATCTTGAACATTTGTGTATGCTTATTGAAATAATATAAACAACATCTCATTTGAATGCAATTGGCCTGTTTCAATTATTGTGAGCTTTGTCCTTGCAGGGTTTTCGATATATTATTGTTTAATATCAGTTACATATTTAGTTACTTTAAATATACACAGATGTGATGAAATTATTACTTATAACTTTTAAGTAATCATCTGTTAATTAATATAAGTCTCAAATATAGCGCTTAATAAATAGTGTTTTTTACCAGAAAGAAAGTAAGTTATAACAATAAAACTATAAGTATAAAAAAAAGAGTCATATTAATAAATAAAAAGACCTCATATTTAGGGATGTTAAACAATAATAATAAAAAAAATTGGAAAGTTTTTTTCATTGTGGTGGCACACAATTTTTTTAACCTTAAAAATCAGAAAGAAAATACTTTAAAATAGCATCATTGGAATCGCACAAAATAATTCAGTAAATGGTTTGCAAATACTAATTATTTGTAGTTCGATATTTCTTTGGATTGCGATATAATATAATCCACAGCAACCAAACGTAGAGTAGTCGTCGCATTCGTTTGAAGCACAGAATAAATATAGAACAGAATGCGCAATCGCAATTTTTTTCTGATTCCAAAAGTAATACCGACGCCATACTGTTTACTCGGTGGACCTGGTTACACTATATATTTATGCTTATTTACAATGTCTTTTTCATCAAATCTGGTTACACTATATATTTATGCTTATTTGCAATGTCTTTTTCATCAAATCTACAAGTTCGAACACCCAAAGCTAATGTTTCGGGCAAAAGGTAGGCCCTACAAAGGCTGTTGTGTAGTAAACTGAAACCCTGATGCGAAAACGATTGATTTGATTATCGTACAAATAAGCATGTCAAACAACAGGGCTTTCCTGACACCGTAAGGGATAAACAACGGTAAGTTGCAGAGCTTCACTTTTAGTGACTGCGCATAATATAGGGATTGCGCATTCTGTTCTGTGGTTTGAAGTAAGCATCCTTTGATGCAAGGTTTTCCCCGCTGAAAATGAAACGTTTTCGGACAGGCAAACGACGGAGAGTCATGGCGGTACTTTGATTTAAGTGATAGAAAATGTGCTTTATTCAAATATTAAATTACATTCAGAGTTCAGATTCTATAATAAGATCTTCAAATACAGCCAGTCTGTATGGCTGGCCAGCAAAAAAAAAAATAGATCTAACGTTTAGCTGCTGCAAAAAAAAAAAAAAAAAAAGGATAGGATAGGGCATACAAATTTTTTTTTCGGGGGTCCTTCTCGTGCCATTAAAAATGGCTACGCGTGCCAAGTCTGGAACGCGATCCGTAAGTTGCCGACCCCTGATCTAGGCTACAGAAATAACATTTAAAAAAAAACACAATCTTTTGAAACTCCTATCAAACGACAAGTAAGACTTACTTAAATCACTGATTTTGGAAGGGCGATAATCTTCTTTGAAATATCTACAATACGAAACATAAGCTTACTTCCTGGAACTACCCTTATAATCTCTATGAATACCTTGACTGATATTGATTTGTATGTTTGTGTATAAACAATAAATTTAGTAGTCTATACACAGTCATAAGGGTCTATGTCAAAAACAGAATGTGATGATTTCATACATTTGTTGACATAGGGATTTCGTTGGTTTAAAATTTAAAACATATAAATAGGACTTGTAGAAAACTAAATCACGCATTTAAACACTTTATTTTCAAGATAATAAATATATTGAGTTCATTCTGTGTGGACGTGTAGATAATCTGTAAATGTAATTATATTCCAATTCTAACATGGTAATTAACATTAGTTCGGTTTTTACTTGGAACATTCGTGCACCTTCGGTATCGGGCTTATGAACTAAAGAAACAAAAAAAAATATAACTAGAATATATTTAGAAAAAAAAAGATGCATGGCTCATTACAAGTGAATATTCATAACTGGCTAGTGTAAAAGCACTAAACCTAAAAACACTAGAGAATAGAAGATTACCATTAGGACCTGGTAATAGGCATATTGTCCTACATCATGCATTAACAATTCTTAGAAATAGGCCTACATCACAAAAGTAGCCTGTTACAATGCTCAGTTATATAGATAAAAACATTTTTCTTATTTGCAAGAAGAAACCCAAGTATGTTATTTTTCTTCTACGGTTGCACCAGGGCATGGAATGATGTACCAACAAAAATGAAGGATTTATAATCTTAAAACAGAGTAGCTTAACAGTAGCTGTTAAGTGTAGGATGCAATAATCTTTTGTATTGAAGAAGCAACTAAACCATAGGCATATAAGATTAAAATAACTAAAAGGAAAAAAAAATGACTTCGCTCCCTGCCAGTGCCCACCTTATCCGCTTGACCCCTGTGCCGTGATAGCACAGCCTACACAATCAAGACCATCGTAAATACTTACGGTGGTCTTGACACAATCCATTGCTAGGCCCCTTGTTCCAGTGTTGGTATTCAGAATCGTATTTGGCCTAGAAGACCTACTGTGCAATTTAAAATAATTGATTCCTTAACCCCTGTTGAATTCTTAGTTTTATACATTAATGGCAATGTTAAGAATATCTAGTTCTTTAAGTTAGCTATAGCCATTCACACTACCACTATTCAACCCAAACACCTCCAACCGTAACATGTAAAATGTAAGATGTGTTTGAGAAAATTTAAATGGACCAGAGTATTAGGCTAAACGAAGCCAGGGTTGTTCCGCAAGAGTAAAGTCTTTAGCTTTTAAAAGAGAGTTGCTGGAATGGGTGAAAAGATAAGGGGTAAAGAAATATAAAGATTAAAAAACCTTCCTTGTAATTTGGGTCTGCTCAAGTTGACTAAAAAAAGGGGCGGTAAGGCTAACAGGATGTTTGCTTGCAAAAGAAAAAAAACAAGGCCTATTATTTCTTCCCTGTAGTAGACATGTCTGTCATTGGAATTGAAAGTAATAGGCTAAGCTTATGTAGCTATAAATAATATCGTATGTGAACAAAGGCCTATGCATGGATTTATGTAAAAAGGTTTACGCGTTGAATGTTATCAATGTAGGTCTAGGTCTAGATTATATATCAAATTATTTATTTCTGTTACTAGTTCATATTTTTTAGAAAAGCCAATGTCTAATCATGACCAATAACATTTATATAGTTCATTATAAAATTATAACAATCATAAATATGTGGTTGACTTTATGGGGGAAGGGGGTTGGGCTAGGTCGTGCCCCCCTAGTTTCTACCGATTTATAATGTCTAAAAAAAAAAACGAACGAGCCTTCCGGTTTTTACGTCCAGGGTCTAACGCTGTTAAGTGGTGGGTCGGGATGGGGATAAGGGGGGGGGTGCATACTGACATCCTGTCCGAGACTAGCCACCACGCGGCGCGCCGAAAGAGGTGTCGTGTAACAAAGGGTACGATCTCTGCAGTACATGCACTACACTTCTTCTCCCTCACCCGCTGAATCCCACCTGGATCTTGAAATCGGTGGCTCGCTCACATACCAGCACTGTCGCCCGGTAGCACACATTCCAGACTATATAGGATTGGACATCCAGGCACCGTGGCTATTTTACTCATTGTTTCCTCCCCACCGAAGCTCGACGCCTCTCGACAGTGCAATGCTATCTCGGACGCGCAGTATGGGCTGTCCCCCATGCGGCAGCTCATTGGTGTAGCCCTACTCTTAATGGGAGCGTAACGGTGAGAGAGATAGGAAGATAGAAAGGGGCAGAGGAACAGAGGAGAGGGAGAGAGAGAGAGAGAGAGTATGAGAAGGGGTAAATAGCGAAGGATGCTCTATAAACAAATCTCAGTTCCCTATTGACAAGTCTTAATGAGGCGTGAACTTTTGAACCCGAATGTTCGTGAACTTCCTGTTCTATTTTTAAACTAATAACAAAAAAAAAGCATGCTTTTGCTGGTGTTTGACAATTGATTTCAACCTCGACGGCCAGTTCTAGTCTTTTAGAATTATACAAAGGATACAATATTAGTTATGAGGAATCCGTTTTTAACATCAAAAGTGAACAGGCGATCATTAATACTCAAGTGTTAGTCGCGTGACGTTAAATTTTTATTTGTTTACAAAATAAATGAGTCAAGAGTTGCGTTTTCTTGGTTATTAAAAAACAAAATGCGTAAATTCATAAAAACGAATAACAAAAATTCTTTTGCATTAAGCACAAAGTTTGATATTTTAAAAAGGTGATTATTCCCTTCTGACTTTCACAATACATTGTTTTGCTTTGTAAACATCTATTGGAAATGAAATGAATTTTAATCCCCAACAAATTTGAGTACAACCAGTAAAGTAGCACACAGACATTGTTTCGAATAAAATGATCGAATAAGAACGGAAATGTTTTTGCACGTGACCTTTTATGCATGCATACACGTTAAGACTTGTCCTATAGAGTTGATATCGTCTTCTTCCCGGAGGGAGGGTGTGCTGATGTTTCCTGGGCTTACCACTTAGCCAGCGACCATATAGGCTAGTGCAGGGGTCGGTGACCTTTGGAACGCGTGCCCGACATGGCACGCAAAGCAATTTTCAATGGCACGCGGAATACTCCCCAAAAGACAATTCAAGTCTCTCCTACATGAAATTGCGAAACTGGTGAACACTGCTTCACTAGCCTTTTGGATTAATTCTGTCCGATTAGATACTTTACTAGCCTACAATAAATTTAGTGCGAAAGTAGGATAGGCCTAACCATTATAGATCTAGATCTAGTAGCCTATGTTGGCACGCTGAATGGATAAAAAATTCCACCTTGGCACACTATTATTAAAAGGTTGCCGATCCCTAGTGTAGGCCTATTTTTAAATGCTAAAATTTAAAAATTCACTATTTGAGTAGGCCTATTCTATAATATTTTTAAAGCATTAATTATAAGCAGCCTAGACCTAATGTAAAGAATGCGAACAAAGATTTTTTTATGGCATTGTAGGCCTACTGTAATTTTATTACGACGAATTTCATGGCAAAAGAGTGAGAATACGTTTCCAAGGTAACACGAATGAATTAGTACAGTAAGCATGAAGATAATTGCAATGTAGGCCTAAGCTTTTTGTAATAATTAGGCTAGTTTATGCCTTTTATTTAGTGCGCATTTGTTCCACTTTTCAGTTTTTGAATTCGGATGTGGGTAAAAGGGTGGAGTCTGGGCACGTAAAGGGTTGGGGTGATTTCTGACTCATTTCTGAGACACACAGTTCCATAATTTGTGCGCTTTAGATCCAAGAGAGTGCACTCAAAATGTCTTCTTTATGTGTGGAAGACCACACTGTACACTGTGAACGCTGACGAGTAGACCTCCGCACTCCTCACTAGATAGAGGTGCCTTGATATTCATGTCCAGCACTGAGCTATGTAGATAGGTCTGGCTATGGTGAGCAGGACAAATCTCGTAATGATTCTGAGTTGGCAACATTGCTGGGTTTGTGTCTTGTTCTTCATTTATTGAGACGGAATGTAACAATGACATTGTAAATAATAAAAATTAACATAGACATGGTATGTAAACAAAACCCCTGTTTCATTGTTAATAAGATCTACCCTCTATATTGAATTAGGATTGTTTAATTAGGCCTATTTATTTATTCACAATTCAACAAGCTAGATTCTAGATCTATAACTGACTGTGCTGCGATAGGCTAACTAAAAAAACTTGCTTTTGGCTTTTTTTTAACCTTCTTTTATGAAAAGTGCTCTGGCTCTAGTCTAGACTCTACTACTCTATTAGTTTCTATCATCTATGTAGTCTAGGCCTTAATTTTAAGAATTTTAGAATTGTTTTACTATGTAGGCCTACTATCCATTATAAATATAGTCGGTAATATTTGGTGTTGCATTGTCACAATTATGATTGTCCATTGCTTTTCTAATAATATAAATATAATATAATTAATAAATATACGCCTTGGGCGGCCCTTGGGCCGCTTGGGCTTGTCTGGTCTCACTCGAGTCACTGTAGTTGTAGTTACTAGTCTATTCTAGATCTAGTTTAAGAGTTAGTCTAGACTAGTTAAAGTTAAATTGAGATTTTAGGACCAAAAAGTTGGTCGTTGGTAACTTGTGATCAACTTTCATTCTTATTCTGAAATATTCTCCGAATATGATTATATTTGATAAATATAGGTATGTGACAATTACCGTTTTTGAGGCTCTCGATTTGTGTATTAAAAAGTGTGACCTGGTTTTATACAACGCGTTGTGGGTACGTCATTTTAATTAATGTTAAACGAATTTGTTTAAATATTTACATTTAAAGTTTAGTGAGATACGTAGTTCACATATTTCACAACTTTATCGATTCATAAAAATAAAATATAGTCACAATATTCAATATAGTGTAGACTATAGTCTATAGCCTACACTTGCTATAGGCCTACTATCAATTTACTCAACAATACAATATCAACAGTTTTATTTAAAAATTAAAGGCCCTGCCCTATAGGCTATAGGCCTAGCTATAGGCTATAGCCATAGGCTATCGGCCATAGGCTATCGGCCATAGGATTAAATAGGCATATAGCCTATAGCCCTATTTTCTTTTTAAGACAATGTCAATGACAATAATTTCCACTTTTATATTCCTCTTTAGTAGACCTAGTCTTTAGGCCTAATTAATATAATAATTCAGTTTAATTCTTGTCTAGACAAAAAAAGAACTTTTTTTTTCTACTTTTCTGTCACCATAGCCAAAGAGATTTTATTCTTTCATGGAAATATAAAATGGAAATCACTCAAATTGTTGTGTTTTTTTTCTCCACAAAGGCAGCTAAATGTTTATAACAGAGTTACTTTTTGATATCTTAATGTTGGCGCTGCCTGTCAAAGCAACATTGGCCAAGAGTTGGATTACTCAACCTCGAATATGGAACATAAGCTGGCTTTAAACCTTTGACAGACACACAGGTTAGTTTTAAATTACTGTTGACTGTTGACAAATCCTAGCAAATCTATATATTCTAATGCCATGTTGATGTAGGGATAGAGAATTATGTTTGTCTAGCTCAGGGATTGGCAACCTTTTGATAATACTGTGCCAAGTGGGAATTCTAATTCGTTCAGCGTGCCAAGCTGCCAAAGCATTTTTCTACTTTGGCCATTCCTTTCTTGTAGAAGAGAGCTGAATTGTCTGTGAAAATCTCTATATGTGCAAAGTCTGGCACATGTGCCTTAGGTTGCCAACCCTGATCTAGTTAATTGATGATATTACTAAATATTATTCTAGCCTATTTCTACCTAATTCTTCAAAAGTCAGAGATCTTGGCTTAAATATTTCTATTTGTTGAAATCCTTTATATAATATCATAATTAGACCTAAATTTAAAACTGTGTCAGTAATATGAACAGATGAATAAAACCAATCAATCAACAAGTTGTAGGCTATTGATATTGTGCTTCAAGTATTTCTTTATAAGCTCTTATATGCCTGAATTAAAGAATTGAATTATTTTCACATGAACTGTCGTTTTATACTTTCTCTTTCACACTCTTTCTCTTCTTCTCTCTTCCTTCTAGCATGCATTGTTTTCACCTCTCACTCTCCATATCTCTTCCTTCTAGCATGCATGGCTTTCACCTCTCACTCTCCATATCTCTTCCTTCTAGCATGTATTGCTTTCACCTCTCACTCTCCATATCTCTTCCTTCTAGCATGCATTGTTTTCACCTCTCACTCTCCATATCTCTTCCTTCTAGCATGTATTGCTTTCACCTCTCACTCTCCATATCTCTTCCTTCTAGCATGTATTGCTTTCACCTCTCACTCTCCATATCTCTTCCTTCTAGCATGCATTTTTTTCACCTCTCACTCTCCATATCTCTTCCTTCTAGCATGCATTGTTTTCACCTCTCACTCTCCATATCTCTTCCTTCTAGCATGCATTGTTTTCACCTCTCACTCTCCATATCTCTTCCTTCTAGCATGTATTGCTTTCACCTCTCACTCTCCATATCTCTTCCTTCTAGCATGCATTGTTTTCACCTCTCACTCTCCATATCTCTTCCTTCTAGCATGCATTGTTTTCACCTCTCACTCTCCATATCTCTTCCTTCTAGCATGCATTGTTTTCACCTCTCACTCTCCATATCTCTTCCTTCTAGCATGCATTGTTTTCACCTCTCACTCTCCATATCTCTTCCTTCTAGCATGCATTGTTTTCACCTCTCACTCTCCATATCTCTTCCTTCTAGCATGTATTGCTTTCACCTCTCACTCTCCATATCTCTTCCTTCTAGCATGTATTGCTTTCACCTCTCACTCTCCATATCTCTTCCTTCTAGCATGTATTGTTTTCATCTCTCACTCTCCATATCTCTTCCTTCTAGCATGCATTGTTTTCACCTCTCACTCTCCATATCTCTTCCTTCTAGCATGCATTGTTTTCACCTCTCACTCTCCATATCTCTTCCTTCTAGCATGTATTGTTTTCACCTCTCACTCTCCATATCTCTTCCTTCTAGCATGTATTGCTTTCACCTCTCACTCTCCATATCTCTTCCTTCTAGCATGTATTGTTTTCACCTCTCACTCTCCATATCTCTTCCTTCTAGCATGTATTGCTTTCACCTCTCACTCTCCATATCTCTTCCTTCTAGCATGTATTGTTTTCACCTCTCACTCTCCATATCTCTTCCTTCTAGCATGTATTGCTTTCACCTCTCACTCTCCATATCTCTTCCTTCTAGCATGTATTGCTTTCACCTCTCACTCTCCATATCTCTTCCTTCTAGCATGTATTGTTTTCATCTCTCACTCTCCATATCTCTTCCATCTAGCATGCATTGTTTTCACCTCTCACTCTCCATATCTCTTCCTTCTAGCATGCATTGTTTTCACCTCTCACTCTCCATATCTCTTCCTTCTAGCATGCATTGTTTTCACCTCTCACTCTCCATATCTCTTCCTTCTAGCATGCATTGTTTTCACCTCTCACTCTCCATATCTCTTCCTTCTAGCATGTATTGCTTTCACCTCTCACTCTCCATATCTCTTCCTTCTAGCATGTATTGCTTTCACCTCTCACTCTCCATATCTCTTCCTTCTAGCATGCATTGTTTTCACCTCTCACTCTCCATATCTCTTCCTTCTAGCATGCATTGTTTTCACCTCTCACTCTCCATATCTCTTCCTTCTAGCATGTATTGCTTTCACCTCTCACTCTCCATATCTCTTCCTTCTAGCATGTATTGCTTTCACCTCTCACTCTCCATATCTCTTCCTTCTAGCATGCATTGTTTTCACCTCTCACTCTCCATATCTCTTCCTTCTAGCATGCATTGTTTTCACCTCTCACTCTCCATATCTCTTCCTTCTAGCATGCATTGTTTTCACCTCTCACTCTCCATATCTCTTCCTTCTAGCATGTATTGCTTTCACCTCTCACTCTCCATATCTCTTCCTTCTAGCATGCATTGTTTTCACCTCTCACTCTCCATATCTCTTCCTTCTAGCATGTATTGCTTTCACCTCTCACTCTCCATATCTCTTCCTTCTAGCATGCATTGTTTTCACCTCTCACTCTCCATATCTCTTCCTTCTAGCATGCATTGTTTTCACCTCTCACTCTCCATATCTCTTCCTTCTAACATGCATTGTTTTCACCTCTCACTCTCCATATCTCTTCCTTCTAGCATGCATTGTTTTCACCTCTCACTCTCCATATCTCTTCCTTCTAGCATGTATTGCTTTCACCTCTCACTCTCCATATCTCTTCCTTCTAGCATGCATTGTTTTCACCTCTCACTCTCCATATCTCTTCCTTCTAGCATGCACTGTTTTCATCTCTCAATCTACATTTGTTTTTGTTTTATTGGAGGTACCATTCCCTCCCCATTTTTCTAGCTTTTATGTTCTTCACCTATATATGTTCTTGTTCTCTATTTATATAATGGTTTAAAGACTGACTGCTGGTATATATAGCTCTGATGAAAAGCTTCGTTTAGAAAAAAACAAATTAACTGAATCCATGGTTGTAGGTGCCCTACTTTGACTAATATAATAGATTTCAAATCATCAAATATATTGTATAATTGATTCAGCTAATCATTAAAGGATGAGGTCAAAAACATTAAATGGCATTCAAACTATACAAGCAAAACAAACTTGCATAATTACAAAGAAAATATAAAAACAATTTTTCTATTTTAAATTAAAGATACATGGGGAGCATAATTTAAAATATAAAAAGCAAAAAAAAAAAATGAGAAAAGTCCAGGTAAGTGTTAAAGGATTTAGATTCCTTTCCCAGACAAAAAACAATTATAATTGAGATTTATATCTTAGATGTTTTTATATTTATAGGAAATACTTATACAATATTTCTACACTATAACTCTTGATTGTTGTCTTGTAAAGTTTTGCATAGTCAAGTTTCTCTCACATGGTTGTTTTTTTAACTTTTTTTATCTGTGTGATTTATTATTTATAGGACTCAGCACCAGTTTAATCCAGGCTAGAAGGCTGATACTCTACAAAAATTGCTACTTACCATGGCTTTTCACATAACATTGTTTCTCTATGTGTTTGGACTTTTCATAAAAAACTCTGGTGAGACTTGATACTCAAAACTTTAAATTACTTATAAAACTAAGCTATTGTCAAGCTATTGCCTACTAAGGAATTATTTAGCATTCCGAGAAAATCATGCCATGCCTAAGCAATGTTTCCAAAACTATGATCGACATATTTCAGGACATTTCGGAAAAATTCTTCACTGAAATTTTTTTTTCAAATCTCTATAGAACTAATGCGTAAAATGTCAATAGTGCGTTTCATTTTTCCTTAGTTGCATGTAAGAGTTTAAAAAAAAAACACACCTTAATGTTCGTCCCCAAGATAAAAAGCCAGCACTCAGGGCTTTTTAATTTTTTTCACACAGTCCCGTTTGAAATCATTACAAACAATATTAATGGTAATTAGTTCAGTTGTATAGCATATCTATCCATGTCGCGGGCGCTGTCCAGTCTAAGAAGCGTACTTCAAAAGATTTTTTTTTGTGTCGACCCACTATAGTGAGACTATAGGGATATTAACTTGAGATGAAGAGACAGATGCCTTACAAAAACGTTCTCATATGACCAATGGCTGTGTTTAAAAATAAATGAAAAGCTGCTTTTATTTGTTTTTGTTTGTGCTACTGCTATGCATGATTGAAACAAATTTTAAGGAAAGTTTCCAAATTAAGGTTAATATTTTGTAACTTTTAGGTTTAAAAGGTATGAATTTTTTAGAAGTTAAAAGGTGGTGTAACTTCGTGAAAGTCAGGGTGCGACTTATATGCGGTCCAATGATAACATATGAGAAAAATAATCCTAAACTAGATCTTAAAATGAATAATAATAATATACTATTGATATACATTGATTATTATCATGAAGTGCATTTTATAATTTTAAAACAATCAAACCTTCTTTACCAAGTATGGTTAATTGTAAGATTTAGTGGTCCAATCTTTTCCTGCTTCTGCTTCTTAAGTTTTATTTTTGCCCACAAGTGATTGTTATCAATTAAAATTAATTCAGAGTTTACAAACTTATCTGTTTGCCTTTATCTACTGTCTTGGTAATGAAATAAATTGTATGCATATTTGAAAATTCAGTAGTAAGAATACAATTGGGAATTTTATGCCCCACCCTAATTATCATTAGAAACAAGAATAAAATAAAGTTGGTAAAACTTTATAATCCTTTTATCTTAATCCCATATGAGATAACAAATATTTTTACATGATCAACATTTATGTAAGGGTATAGCACCACTAAAGACAATTCGTCATCAACAATTTTTAAAAATTAAACCCAAGAGAAGAAGTAGTTTCATTCTAGTCTCGTACTCTTTTGATTAGTTTATACAGTCTATGGCTCTTTTAATTTTCTAAAAAACATTTTAATACAAATTTCAAGTAGATTTGCACCTGCCCAATGCATTGAATTCCTATTTAGTCAGTGCCAGGCTATACACAAAAATTTTTTTATTAATATTTGCCATCAACAATTTCACCTTAACCCTTCTCTACCTGCCCACACCAACAAATTTTATTTGTAAAAATTTTTTTTTTTAACTTTAAATATCAGACAAAAATGATCTTTTCTTGTTTCAAATGCATTGAATTATCTCCCATGCAGGTCAATTTTTTTGGGATACTCCAGAAGCTGGTATGACATAGTGTCTTATATTTGTCGTTAACCTTTAAGGCTTGTGACCTTTGATCTTTTATTTCATTAATACTTTCTTTTGTGTTTACTTGTTTAGTATTTATACTAACACATAACTATAAAACCTCTCAATTTCTTGTTCTTCCCCTTCTGAAATAAAGTCTAAACAGTACTAACTTTTTAAAACATGACCATTTTGAATTAGTGTAAAAATATGAACAGACTGTAAAAAATAAATCAAAGTTTTCTATTGAGACTCTAACTGTATAGACAACAAAGTTCATATTGCTGCTGTTGGATGAAAACTTATTGAGAGGTTTTACAACTGTATAGACAACAAAGTTCATATTGCTGCTGTTGGATGAAAACTTATTGAGAGGTTTTACAACTGTATAGACAACAAAGTTCATATTGCTGCTGTTGGATGAAAACTTATTGAGAGGTTTTACAACTGTATAGACAACAAAGTTCATATTGCTGCTGTTGGATGAAAACTTATTGAGAGGTTTTACAACTGTATAGACAACAAAGTTCATATTGCTGCTGTTGGATGAAAACTTATTGAGAGGTTATACAACTGTATAGACAACAAAGTTCATATTGCTGCTGTTGGATGAAAACTTATTGAGAGGTTTTACAACTGTATAGACAACAAAGTTCATATTGCTGCTGTTGGATGAAAACTTATTGAGAGGTTATACAACTGTATAGACAACAAAGTTCATATTGCTGCTGTTTGATGAAAACTTATTGAGAGGTTTTACAACTGTATAGACAACAAAGTTCATATTGCTGCTGTTGGATGAAAACTTATTGAGAGGTTATACAACTGTATAGACAACAAAGTTCATATTGCTGCTGTTGGATGAAAACTTATTGAGAGGTTTTACAACTGTATAGACAACAAAGTTCATATTGCTGCTGTTGGATGAAAACTTATTGAGAGTTTTACAACTGTATAGACAACAAAGTTCATATTGCTGCTGTTGGATGAAAACTTATTGAGAGGTTTTACAACTGTATAGACAACAAAGTTCATATTGCTGCTGTTGGATGAAAACTTATTGAGAGGTTTTACAACTGTTCATATTGCTAAAACTTGTGAATGCTGCCTCACAGGCCCTATGATCAATTTGGTCAGACAGGGACTTTACTACCTTATTTAACAGCTAGCCACTAACTAATGCTGTGTCATTTGATTATGATAGAATTCTTTTTTTCTCTTTAAAGACCATTACTTTTTTTCTTTTTAATTATAATCAAATAGCCAAAAGCCTTTCACCGTATACTACAAAAACGAATGAAGTCTGAGCATTGCATTTGAAAAGATATGTTTCATTATGGTATTTTAGCATTAGAAATATTTCATCCACTTATCATTGTAGATTGATTAAAAATATCTCAACAATTCAAATTGACAGAACTGCTAAAAAAAATAAATAAGAACATTCATGCAACTTTAACTTAGTTGATTTACACTTTTTTATGCATACATGTAGGTCCTTTATGATCTAGTTTAGTTATTAATGAGGTATTTTTAACATTATTGGTTAAATCTTTCTTAAAAAATTGTGTCAGTAGACATTTATTTTTGCTATTAGCATTCTTTATACCAGTATTATTGCAAGCTCTCTTTGTAGTTTGTGTTTTTATAATGCATTGTTTGTTTAGTTTAGAGTATTTGCCAATTTTATTCCAGAGTTCTTTCAATTTTTTTTTGTCGTAATAACTCTGTCTTCTATTTTTGTTGTTTTTTTTACTTTGCTTTGAATAAATTCATGTCTGTACAAATTTTTTTTTCTATTAAAATTCTGTGAATATCTGTGTTTCAGTAAATGAATGTCAACAATTTATTTTAGAATAGCCCACTTCCTACTATTGTAAGGTCTAGTTTTAATAAAAAAAACTATATGACTAAGGAACAAGTTTACAGATCAATTGATTAACCAATGTTCACTTACAAAATTGACTCATGTTATGTTACAGAGTGGAATTGATGTTTTGCTTGTTCAGGGTTTTATTTTGTTAGTATTTGGTTAATGCTTAGAATAAAGTGTATTACTGTATTCCTAAGGACATTAAAATATTTAGTATTTGGTTAATGCTTAGAATAAAGTGTATTACTGTATTCCTAAGGACATTAAAATATCTACCATAAATAAAATAAGAACTCTTTAAGTCTTTAAGAAAAGAGTTTTGCCAGGCTTACATTTGGATCTTTATTTTTAGACAATAGTCTTTTAAACTCTGTACCATCTTATAATGCTTTGGTACTAATACTAATTGTTGTTTTACTAACCGTTCTTCTAACAATGACTTGTCTTTATTTGTTTTTAACATTATGCTTTAATTATTGTAGAAAATAACAATGCTTTTTATTTTATATCCGCCATTTATGTTATAAAAGAGATTTTACTGACAACAAATTCTACATTCTCTAAAATATCTACTTGGCAAATTTGAAATCAAAGCTGAAATATTTTCTAAAAGAATATTTCCTGTTCTATATGTTTTTGCAAAAGGCTCATACTTTTGTTGTATAAATCTCCTCAGAATTGCTACCAACAGATAGCCTTGTGTTTGTAGGAGAAACACTTAGGATGAAATGCACCCCACCAGAGGGTACAAGTACCAACCTCAGTTTGGTCCGTTTCACAATATACAATCAGAACGATGAAAGCTGGATGCTACCTGAAGAAGATCATGTGGTGGATGGTCTTACTGTTCTCATCAATATAACTGTGACCCAGAATTTTACAGAATCCACAACAGTTACATGCATAGATGAGAAAAAACAACCTTTGAGGAGGACTTTTATTTACGCAGAAAGTGAGTCATATTCATTAAGAGTTACTGCCCTTTTTCTTTGTAATGGTCCAACATAATCTAAAAAGGGGTACTCTAGGTTTTTTAGACGTAACCAAGTACTATATGTCGTGGGTTGTGGTGAATTTTAGAGTATATTCACGGTCGAGACCACATAATGTAGTGACTTGGGGTTGTGATTAGATTGGGTTGGAATTTCCCATCTATATGGTGAGTTGGATAATCTGGATACGACATGGGGTTTGTTGAAGCTCGTTTTCCGGTATTTAGAGTCACCGTGTAGGTAGGGTGATCTAACATACAGGCTTGCAAAAACATTCCCTGGATTTAGGCTTCATTGTCTGAGTAGGATATGACGATGGCCCCCCCAATGTGTGCTGGCAAATTCAGTGACGACTTCTCCCACAATATTTCTATTTGATGAGTCCGGTTGGCTCGTGATAGATAAGCAAATAGTACTAATAACATCACACATAGGCACAAATCAATGAATAACGCTGGCATATGTTATAGACTTTTATTTAATTAGTCTAAGTTTGGGCCGCGAGCCTTGGCCTGGCTCACGGCCACTACATAAGACTTATTTGTTCAAGATACTTGTGTGGAAAGACCAATCTTAAACTAAACATGAAATAGCATGGCTAGTAGAGAGAGAGAGAGGGGGGGGAGAAGGGGGGTTTGGGGAGCTGACACCATCAGACTGGGCAGTACAAAGACAGGTGCCATCTAATTAATTGTCAGGAGAGACAGTGAGAGGCGAGATGTGGGGCTAGGGGTGGGTGTGGAGTGTGGGCCAAAGCACATACAAAAGCACACAGAAATGCCACTATACAAGGATGGACACTGATTTACGAGATCGTTAAATCTGATTAGAGGTGGGGGTTTGAGACCTGCCAGGCTGGCCTCTAGTGTTCCGCTTGGATGGAGAAAGGGGGTCGGGGGAGTGCAATTAAATTGGTGAACGTGGGTACAACATTCATAGCAGAAATTAGAAATGGCAAATCAGTATTTTATATCTATATATCACATACGACATACATATATATAAATATAAATAGGCAACATTCTTCCCACTTTTATACGTGCTGCCAAAGTGACTATCTATTATAGTGTCTAGATACAGGAAGTCTAGTTCTAATTATAGTATTATTGAGTGAGACCGTCACACTATATACTGTGTAAACTATAATCAAGTATTTCTTCATTATAGGTCCCATTGAGAGCATTCAAAACTTCTCTGCCGTCTATCTGTATAATGAAAATATCAGTCTAAGCTGGAACTGGGCCATGAAGAATAAGACAGATGTTAACATAAGCGTTACATTGAGTGGTTCCAACACCTTCAATGAGTAAGTCCCATTGTCATCATCATCATTTTCAAAGATTCATCCTAGTTCTTGATGTCTCATCAATTTCTAAAGATTAACACCGATTCCAAACACTTAACAAACTTTTTTTTAAAAATTCAAATTAGAATATTCTGTTTTGAAAAGTAAAAAGACACCCATTTCCTGACCCTGTCTTACTTTGTACATCAAATTGCTTTGAAACCTTTTTTTTTTTTTAATTCCAGAAATGACACGTTTCCTTGCCCTTCTGTCACCATGGAAGGTTGTGTGCTACCTTCTTCAAAGTATTTTGGTCAACCATATCTTTATGTCAACATTACTCTTACTGCCCTGAGGTGGAATAAGCGTCCAGATGTGACATATTTGAGCCAAGTATTTAATACCAGTGTGACTTCATTCCACTCAGTCTATATTTTCAATAACAGTAAGTGCTAGTAGATAATATTGTCCTAATCAAATTAATTAAACAATTGTGTGGTGTTAGAATTAAATATTTCATATTTTATTACTGCTTTGCTTTTTTTTTTTTTTTTTCCTGAAGATGTTTCCTAATTTGTCTAATTTTACTGAAATGGTTTTGAATTTTATTTCATTGTAATGAACATTACTTCTCTTTTTTATCTTTTGTTCAGTTTTATTTTTATCTTTGTCTACTTCTTCAATTGATTGTTTCTTTGATAACCAATGAGAGCGCATTGATGGCATTGATTCTAGTGGATTTCTTTATTTTATGGCATTTTGACGGAAGATAATCTAGTGTTACTAAATAATAAAAAATTAAGTATATTCTATGACTAATGTCAAGTGGCATTTTAGCAGTATGTTCTTGTTACATTTGTAGCCTTTATCTGTGTATTATTTTGATAACTTTAAGATTACTTCATAATTTTTCCATTTTTTTAAATAATTCTTTTGTACTTTGCATTTTGAGATTGAATAAATGTATTTCCATTTGTTTGATACTCCAAATAAGAGTAGAGACTTGTTGAAATAGAAATAATCCAGTTAGTAAATTTTATAATTCATCTAAGTAAGTGTAAGTGGCAATAAATTTTGTTTAAATATTGTTTTAATCATTGCATAAAAATAATTTAAAATTTCAGCAAAATCTGGTCCACCTGAACATCTGACAGTCATGAGTAAGAATAGCACATGCTTTACACTTTCTTGGAAAAATCCAGCGTATATAAGTTATTGTTCAGTTTGCAGCAGATTTTATGCCATTAAAGTTCAGAAAGTGGGTGAAGCACCAGATGGGGTAAGTACATTATATTTACACACCCGGTCTGCATTATGTGGGAATGTCAGACACTTTGTTGAGTTTTTTAAAATATCAATTGTTGAATGCCTTATGCCATTTTAACAGGGTTCGTACGCAAGTCTGGAAGTCTGAAAAAAGTCTGAAAAATCGGATTTTGGTTTTCCAGACCCTCAAAAGTCTTAAATGTTCATTTTTGTCTTTAAAAAGTCTGGAATTTTTAGGTTAAAGTCTGGAATCAAAAAAAGAAAAAGTTTTGATTTTTTTAGGTTAAAAGTCTGAAATGGAAAAAAAAGGTTCCTTTGTCTTTTTGTATCCAACATACCCCCCCTTCCCTCCCAACTATCAAATCCGGTTTAGTTAAAAATACAAACGCATGTGACGATTTTAGTGCGTTATCCACCTAGCGATAGTAGACTTCAGTCTCTCTCCACTCTCTTCGCATTCTCAGCGGGCGTGGTTGGAACCAAAGTAGACCTATGTGTTACAAAAAGATCTCTCGCGTTCTCTGTGTTAGACCTATTTTTAGGCTAAACAAAAAAATAACAGCGGTTGATGATTTTAAAAAACTTAATTGTATATTAGTGTAGTTTTTTTTTTACGCCACTAAATGATCCAACCTTCCTTTTTTTTTTTATAATAAAAATACTAGACTTGACAACGTTCGTTAAAAAAAAATTGCAAGCAGCGGTCGTACCTAACGAAAAGGAAATTTCAATCAACTCAATATTGAAAATTGCAAAGTAGGCCAATGCCTATTATCTTGTCGGGCTTCGATAAATTGTCGAATGTAGGCCTATAATTATTATATCTAGTTAGACTATATATAATATTTGAGTTTACAGATGTTCCTTCTAAATAGAAGATTTTTATAGTCTACGTACTAGGCCCAAGACTCTTGCAGGTATCAGTTGGCGGCAGGGCTAGAAACTAGAAACACGTTAGAACCCGGGTCGTTTTGTTGATAGTCTGATGAAGGTGTAGGTGTGTAGGCCTATGTCTATGTCTACTAACTGAAGGACATCTTGTCATCACATTAGCCTTTTCACATAAAATGCCTTATGGCATGGAAATAAGTTATAATAAACAAGTAAGCTGACAAATATACGCGTATAAAGAAAAAAACAACTAAACCGCTTTAAAAATACGCGAATTCCGGCAGAATTCGACAATAGTCAGAAGTTCAGTACTCCTATTCGGAAAATACAGTAGCCAACACCTATTTAGAAAATAGTTATTTTAGATTGTTAAAAATAAGTAGGTTTCAATAGAGAAGTAGGCCTAGTAGGCTAGAGTCTATACCGGTAGCATTTTGTTAATATGATTATTGATTAGGCCTATAGGTAGCACTAGTAGACTAGGACTAGGGACTATTAAGAAAAAAAAACGTAGACAGCCTTTGCCTTTGGTTGCTTAGGGGTTCGCTTGCGGGTAGATAAAACATAATAATTAATAATTACAACAATGCCACTTAATATAACTTTTAACAAAATCTGTTTAAATTGTTGTACAAATAAAACGCAGCATCTTTTGATAGGCCAGATAAAAGCATAAGAACATAAATGAACAAAACAAGTGGCTTAAAACTGTTAGCAAATTATTTGATTTTTGTCCCTTCATGCTTACATTTTCTTTTTTTTTTTTCAATTTGAGTATAGGGCCTACATAGGCCTAAATCAAAATAGGCCTTTATAGATTTTAGATCTAGATTTGGTTCTATTTCTATCTATGATTTGTTAGACTATTTTTCAGAATTTGCTTATTTTTTCTGTTTATCTTATTATCTGGTTCTTACTTGGACTTAGTGTAGGGTTTTTAGCGTGCACTATAGATCTAGCGCAGGGGTCTCAAACTCAGATGCATGCGCCATCTTTATCACTTAAGAGATGTGCATCGATTCGACCCTAGTAAACAAAAACACACTTTGCACATCTTAACTCATTTTACTACTTATCACTTATAATGGGTATATCTTATGTATATAACATTAACAATAAATTTGATGTGTATCAGTATACTAGCTGTTTGAATTTCACAAATAGTACATTTTTGTAAGTTTACTGGCGGGCCACAAAAATCTGCATGCGGCCCGCGTGTTTGAGACCCCTGATTTATATAGCTCTTTCTAGAACATTATTCTTTTTGTTTTTATTTTGATTGAGTCTAAATGGAGGCTATAAATATTTTGAAAATTAAGTATAGCTACATTAAATTATTGTGTTATAGCCTATTACTGTTATATCTTTTTCTGTATTAGTTAGCCTAGTTAGTAGCAGGCCTATAAAGCATATGTTCACATGCTTTTAGTATTTTTACAGAGCTTATTTCTTCATGTTAAATTCAGTAACACTTGTTTAGAATGTTTTTTTTATTTTAAACCATTTTCAATTAGATCAAAAGGAAGAATAGTGCTAACAATTTCTTTTATTCTACTTTTTAATTTTATAGTTAGCATTTATTTTAGTGTTCGTATAGCCTACTACTAGAAATAATATAGCCCTATGTAGCCTATCAAGAACCTTGTTATTTTTTAAAGTCTGAAATTTTTGTTAAAAGTCTGAAAAAGGTCTGGAAAATGTCTGGAATTTAATTTTCTGAAAAGAGTAAGAACCCTGTTTTTTTTAAATTGTACAAAATTGAAACAAAAAATATCTTGTTCAGGCTTAGAATACTTGGCACTGCAAAAAGCATTACACTCAAACCACAATGATCTTCATTTTCAAACAAGTGACGTAAGGCCTGGTCAAATTATTTTGTACTGAGTCATGTGAGAATTGAAACGTAGAAAAGGGGGGTGGGTTTGGATTGGGCATTTTGGCTCAGTAAGTGTGGACTTCACCTGATGTGTAACACATGTTGGACTTCATGTTGTAAAAATGTTGGATGGATAAGACTTTTTTATACACGGTGCTTTTTAACAAATTTTCTGGAAGAAGGTTAATTGCTAATTTATAGGTATATTTCATGCATATGTATACTATGTTGTAAGGGCAATAAGTCAGGAGATCAGAATTTCACTGTTTCCTCCACTTGTCATTTACATTTATGTTGATACATAGATTTTAAATTTTTAAAGTCAGTGACAACAAGCATAACTAGAAAAAAAAATGTCTACCTATTTTGAAAATCAAAAGTAAATAATTCACTTTTTTTCCCACCAAATAGGATATAAAACAAATAAACTAAAATAGATTGGTAAAAAAAAATAAAAAAATTGTGTTTGGATAAATTGATTACAAATTAATAAAAAAAATAGATTTAATTAGTGGCAAACTCCTTACTTGTTTCGTTGTTTTAATGGTATTCTAATTTTTGTATATTTCACAATGTATTGTTCTGTTTTCAGCCAGGGGAAGAAATCTATCAAAATGAAGGTGTACCTTACCAGGGTCCAACACTTTCTTTGTGTGTGTTTGAACCTTTTACTGAGTATCAAGTAACTCTTCGAGTGAAGAGGGAGGAAGTCACTCCGTGGAGTAATCCCTCGACAATTTCCTTCAGAACTGCAGAAGACAGTGAGTCTTTTTTTTATTTATTTTTTTCATCTTAGTATTCAATGTCTATTTAGGTAAATGGTCTTTTGTATTTATAAGTTGGTCATTTTGTATCTTTGAACAAAAATATCACTGTGAACAATTAAGATCAAGTTCTTGGTATAAGTCAGCACCTGTCTCTGCCATATCTGGGGGCGGAATTCTTTTTAAATCTTCATTTTGACCTTTATCAACATCACCAGCATGCTCTGTTCTGAAACATTTACTATTGGGGGCAGTATGTGTATAGGGCATGCCAACTTTGAAACAACTCTTTATGTCTTTTCTGGCCCCAACCTTATGTCAAAACATCAAACAGTTTCTCAGCAAATGTAAGCACTAGAACTACTTAAACTTGGTTTATTGTGTGCAATTGATCACTTCATCATTGATCAACATGACTATCTGTTGTTCCCAATCTGTGTGTCAGTATGGTAGCAGGTGCTCCGAATACTTCTGTACCACTTAAGTACTATGGGCTGCAAATAATCTGTAGGGACACAACTTACTGACATTAGCATTTTATTTTAGAGTACATACAAAACAAAATATTTTAAAACTTGAGATATTTAAAAGACCTATAATCTTAATCCATCTAACTGAATCATCATTGTAAACCTTTGCATGTGCAATAACTTACAGGTGTAATGAACAGGTCACTAAAAACATTGGTGAGTTACTTGCAGGGGCTGGTGGGCTTGTTGTTTTCTTTATTTGTTCATCACATTCCATATTGCTTACGTTCATACAGTAAGGGGTCATCTAGATAGGACACATACCCGAAGTGTGACAATGTGTGATGAGATGGAGGAGCAGGGCTGAGTAAATAGGAGACCTCACTTCAAATATAGTTCAGGCTGCTGGTTTAGATTTTCTATGAATATGCTTTCAGCACACAATGCAGTCTTTACATAAATCTGAAATATTGTTTCGCTTTTTAAAAAGGCATTCATTTTGAATAGCACATTTTTCATCTAGCCGGGATAAAGAAATGGTCTGGGTTTTTAGATTGTGATGGAGAAGTGTACAAAATGTCATATTATAGGCATAAGGTCTTTTGTGGATGACCCCTTTGATTTTGTTTTTATAATTTACAATTATTATTTTACACTATAATGTCCATGTTAGATATGTTTTGGTTGTGTTGACAATTTTGTTTAGCTGCTAATCTTGTAAAATGCTTTTAATACCGGTCCCATTTAACCAAAATATTTATAAGAGTCTGTTTTGGACAAAAAGTAATACCAATGTTGTCAGATGATTGTAATGGGAGTCAATATAAAATGTATAACATTAGATATTGTCATTATTGAAGTTAAAACATTAAATTAACCCACTCAGATCATTTTGTTACATTATGCTAGTGAAACAGCTTTCATCAGTTTATTTGGCCATGGTGGATCATGTGATCAGCACAATGCCCTGTCACGTTGACGATTGCTAACTGTCATTACAGGGTGAAAAAATCATGTCATACTCTTCAGGCTTTTAGGCCAAGACCTTTAGATCTTCATAATGCTTCTGCAATCTAAAGTAAAGATATGTGTTTAGTCAATGTTTTCATGTTGATCCCAGGAGGACAAGCCATATTTTGGTTTTCTTTCTTTTTCACACATATATCAAGAAGATGTCTTTGGAAAAGGTGCAGTGTGGACTGAGTAGTATTACCAGCTTCAGGGATAGCATAAGCACATCAGCCTCAACATTCAGTTTAAGATTTCTTTATTGATCCAAACTAATGGAAATTTGATTTTGATTACAATTGGTCTGTCTTTCAGCATCTATGCATTATTGTGATACAATATTTGTTTAACTTTAGAAGAGAAAACTATTAACATGCAAGAACAGAAACATACTTCTAAAATACCCTAGACATTCTCACATGCACAGTCTCATAGCATTCATAAAAGAAAGTTGTCAAAGGTGTTTCTGCTTGAAGAGCAATAAAAAATTCAGACAAATAGTGGTACAAAAGATTAAGTGTGTTTTAGGCCCTGATTGAAAGGAGCCATCCACTTTATCGGATGTAGCTCCTTGTGCTAAACCAATCTGTGTTTTAGGCCCTGATTGAAAGAAGCCATCCACTTTATCGGATGTAGCTCCTTGTGCTAAACCAATCTGTGTTTTAGGCCCTGATTGAAAGGAGCCATCCACTTTATCGGATGTAGCTCCTTGTGCTAAACCAATCTGTGTTTTAGGCCCTGATTGAAAGGAGCCATCCACTTTATCGGATGTAGCTCCTTGTGCTAAACCATGTGTTTTAGGCCCTGATTGAAAGGAGCCATCCACTTTATCGGATGTAGCTCCTTGTGCTAAACCAATCGTCAGCATGTCACAAAGAATTTAGACATGCAGACCAGGCATGAAATTCACTTTGTGGTTTAGACAAATTTGTGACAGGGGATTACTATATATTGTAATGATTTAAAATTTATTTTCAAAACTTTGATCTTATTATGCTATACATGAATTTCCTTAATTTACAAGCAGTCTTACACATTGTTATATTTTGGAGTAATTCAATCTGTTTCACACATTTGTAACCAAAAATTTTTGTTTCACTCCTTGATATTTCACTACAAGATGTATTACAGTTTAGATCGGAGGTTGAGCTCCCACCATTTGATATTTAAAGCTGTTTGCTGTGTTGTTCCTTAACTCTCAAACAACGGCTAACAAATATATGGTACTCTGGTGCACCATGAAATAAACACACATAAAATATACTTTAAAATTATTTTTTTTGTACTAAACATCTTTTTTACGTAGGCAAATAGCATTTTAACTCATTTTGATAAAAAACTATAACATTTTAGTGAAATTTTAATTAAAATTGCGTTAAAAATAAATACACGAAATCGAGGGCGACCATTCGACGCCATATTGTCTTCTTGACAACAACGCGTTTCAACACACTCAGTAATTTTACCATAAAATGGACTCCCATTCCAATTTTCAACCTAATACTCAACTGATTTCGAGTTCTGGATTCTAACTGATGATTCTGGTCATTCGGAAGATGAAAATGATACTTTGCAGACTGATTTGAATGCATCGAACACCGACGTGTAAGTTTGGCTTGTGACCTGGATTACTTTCTATCATGTGTGTGGCTTTACACAATATATTTATAAAGAGCTTTTTACAAATAGTTTTGATGTTATTTTAGGTAAACAGTGTTTTTATATTTAGTCCTATTTTCTATGTAACCAATTAGTTATTAGAAAGTGTTTTCACTATCAATAAAAGCGTGTTAGGCCTAAGTAAACAATAGAAGTTATTTTTAGAGGGATCAGCTGTTTTTTGTTTACATCAAGCAGTTGAGAGAAAATTTCAATTTGGATACAGTTGAATCTTATTTATATTATTTAAATGGCTCAGGAGAATTTAGAAATAATTACACCATTAATAATACATAAATTTAAATTTGTAATTTTTAGTTTTTTGTAACTAATTTTGTGTGTTTCTTTGACTCTATTACTATTACTATTATACTTATACTATATTTTACAGTTTCTATGGCCTATGGATATGACAATGTGGACACTATGCCTGAGCTGCCTGACCCATTTCTTCCTGAGAGGGTTCCTGGAATAAAACTGATGTTAGGACAAGGGATGAAGCCTGGAATTTTACAATGGCCATGGCTTTTTTAAAGCTTTATTTCACTTTAGATTTGGTAACAAAAGTGTGTGAGTTTACTAACTATTCCACATGAGAACATGTAGGCCCTACCCCAAAAACCTAAAGGTTGGTTTGACCTAACTGTGGAGAGTGTTATAGGTTTTGTGGTATAATTATGTATGCAGGTATTGTCCCTTCTCCAAATGTGGTTAGGTTCTGGTAAAAAAAAAGTAGACACAAGTGACCAATTAATTAGTAACTATAAAGTTTACGGAAAAGCATTGCAATACCATACTTTTTCATTTATTAGATATAACTAGGGTAAATTCTTATATTTTGTTTCAAACTTGAAGGGATAAAAATCCATATAGGGTATAATTAAACAGACTCGTTAAATTTGGCCAATTGAGTTTACAGTACTGAAGTGGTTTGGGAAATATTGGTATTTTTTATTCAATACCTATCAATGCTAAACCATTAGTTTTATTTTAAGCATGCCATGGATCCAGAATTTATGGATAAACCTGGAAACTGTAGAGTATATTATGAAAGTGAAAAAGTTGTGAGAAGAACAAGTGTGAAATGTAAGATGTGAGAAATATTTTTTTTCCAGAAAGGTAGGTAATGTTTGTTTGTAGACTGCTCTAACTTCGACCAGTTTCTATCTTCAACCAATTTCTCTATAGGGCGCAGTAAAAAAAATCTAAAAAAATAACGATTATGATTGCTTAATACATTTTTATTTTTATCGTCTCGCGATTGAAAGGCAGGAAAAGTAGTCTAAAAATATAATGACTATTTTTAGCCGTTTTAGCGGACAACACCGTCTAACAGAGGCTTACACTGCGACCTTTGTCTTTTTAGGACCTATGCGGAGTATGCGCTGATTTTCTAGTTTTTCTGTTTATACAGTGTATCGCTTCACAATGCTTAAAACATGAGTTTTTTATGTTATTTATTTGTTTAAAAAATATATATAGCAAAGAAATAGGTTAAACTACATATTGTTTTTTTAGTTAGCCTTTGAAAAAATATTTTTTTTATAAAAAAAAAAACAACAACAAAGCGGTTGAAGTTAAAACCATAAAATGTATACCTCGCTCTAACTTCGACCAGCGCAAAAACTCTATTTTCGACCAATCTATTTAGACCTATATATCACAATTATGGCCTACGTAGTACTGTGCATGTAATTAATACAAACTGGCTAGTGAAATCTCCTTTAGTTAAGTATTTAGTTTAGATAAATAGTTGTAGATTTTAAAACGTTTTTGTTTAAAATAACATTTCTCTGAGGCTATTTTAATGAGCGGTCGAAGTTAGCAATCAGCTGGTCGAAGTTAGAGCAACCCCGGTCGAAGTTAGATACATACAATAAAGCTTGGGGGGGTAGGGAAACTAGGGGACTTTTTTTTTTTGTATTCCTTAAAACTATTGGCTAAAAAGTTTAGTACCCATCCAATCAGCAGAAAGAACACGAAACAACGGTGAAAAAATAAAATCGCAGTCATGATTGGTTGCCGATTTATAGCGAAAAGAAAAACGAGATTGTTGCCGTTTGTAATTTAATCGGTCGAAGTTAGAGCAGTCTACTCTACCATAATTTGCTATAAATCAATACATATGAATGAATCTTTTTTCTTTTTTTATAAATAATGTGTAACAGTAAATAAAATGTAATATTAATTTCGTATTTACCAGTATTCATAATTTTAAAATATCTTAAACTGTTTTTTTTTATATTAAACAAATTCCGGTAACAATGCCGGCGCTCCCGCGTAATTGCTAAATTGAAAAAAATTAACTGATATTAAAAGAGGAGCCATAAAAAATTTATTTCTTTACATATTTACTTCAAATTTGTTTTATCTTGTGTAAAATTGATTTTACTTTAATAAAATTTGCATTTTGTTGACTTATGGGAGCCTAATTTGTTTTAATTATATTTGTAAATGTTGAAACTTTTTATTTTAACTATCTAAATATAATATTTTGACCTAAATTTTCATTCATAAATTTTTTATTCTAAAACAAAAAGTTTTATTTTGCCTTATAACATTTAAGTTAATTCATTTTGAAACAAATGAGACCAAATACTTATATTATATTCTCATACAACTTAAAAAATCAAGTCTCAATTGCCCCTCTCCTCTCCTAATCGCTAAAACGTACTAAATCTATTAATATTACAAAAAAATTCATAAAAAATGTATTACTGTACAAATTTACTTCAAATTTGCTTTGTCTTGTGTGAAAATGATTTTACTTTAATAAAATCTACATTTTATTTACTTATGTGTTCATACTTTTTTTTTCTTATTTTTGTGAATGTTGAAATTTGTAATTTTAGCTAAAAAAAATAAATTTTCTTTCCTAATTTTCATTCAAAATTTTTTTCTACTAAAATATATTACATATTTTTTCTAATAACATAAAGGATCATTCATTTTCAAACAAAATGATACCAAATACTTGTATATTTAGCCAAATACAACTTAAAAAATTTAGTCACAAAGATAAAACATTAGTTACAAAGAAAAAAAATGAAAAAAACTGCAGTTGTTAGAGAGTTAAGCTGTGTTGCTTTCACATTAATAATGCTTTGACAAGCTTTGTGTTTTCAACAATTCACTTTTCTAGTTGTGTGTATCATTATCACACTGCTGCCTTGATGACTTTATCACAATTTTTTGAATAATGTTATCATTGGGTCATTTTTACAAAATACATTCCGAAATCCAAAAACAAATTGTAGACGCTTTTTGAAAGTCATAGGTTAAATCCGAACTTCTATATGAGACAGATTTCACTATATAAGAGTTGGCAAAAACAACATTTATTTGCCAGTTTGGCCTGGCGAATTATAATAATAATAAAAGACAGCCCTAACCTATATGTATTAACTTTAATTTAAAAAAGACAGCTCTAAACTATATATATTAAGTTTAATAAATCTTGTTTTTTTAATAGGCTTTATATAAGGAAAAGGGTGCTTGCATATACTATTTTTTTCTCCCCAACCCGCTTGGTCTAAAATCAGATTAGCATTTGCGCACATCTAGTAGTAGACAATGGTCATATGCCTAGAGTTTAGACTGTGTGTCTATTTCGGTGTGGACTGTGCACGAGTTGAAAAAATGACCAGACCGTCATGTTTTTTAATAGGCTTTATATAAGGAAAAGGGTGCTTGCATATACTATTTTTTTTCGCCATTAGGGGAATGACCTGTACGTTTAAGAATTAGACGTGAATTTTGAATGAGCTTCTTTGGACCAATTCGTTTGCTCTCAGTAATGGATGATGTAGCTTCCCTATGTTGGTCGGGGTCCTATTAGTGAAGGTGTACTTGCCAAGTTTGTTAACCATAGATAGTCTACGTTCTCATAAAGAGTAGGCTTACACGTGGGATAATGCATGCGGGTCCGCCACTGTTGCGAGTCCCAGATTTCATTGCACAGGCCACCAAGACCTGCCGAAAAACCCTTTCCGACAAGCTTTGCGCCTGAATGCCCTAGGGAGCATGTCTCTGATGGGGTCTTGGTGTGCAGCCCTCTCCAGGGCCAACCAACACTTCCACGTTACACTCTGGAGGTAAGAGCCTTCGGGTAGTTTTTTTTTAGTCATTTCAGGTTGGTGTGCTATCAATATCTTGTCTTTCACGAGAGCCGGTAACATGAATCAGTGGCATAGCCAAGACTGTAATGAGGGGAGGCCCCTTCTTGCAATATGGTGTCACGACACCTCGTCAACCGAATTAAAAATCTCTTAAGAACCCGGACAAGCCGAAGCTCTTATGTCCAGGGCGTAACGCTTAGGTTTGAGTATAACTCTGTCAGAGCTCCAGCCACCCCACGGCACGCCGAAGTCGTGGCGTACCGTGTAACAGGGAAGGATTCCGCAGGCCAGCGACCGTTCACTGCAGTTCCCCTAAGAATCATTATTGTGGTGGATTGCTCGTATTCCTGCACTGTCACCCGGTAGCACAAATTCTATACTATAGGCACAGGCATCCAGGCACCGGGTGGTTTTCGAGTCGTGGTTGCAGCGTCCATTGCTACCTCCCCACCGAGACCTGGTGACCTCTCGGCATGCCAATGAATCTCAGACCCGCTGTGGGGGCTGTCCCCCATGCGTTCGCCCACCGGTATATTCTTAGTGTGAATGTATCGGCGGTTTACACACTACGCCAGTCTTTGAGGCCCATGGGTACAGTAGTAACACCTCGTCTACAGACTTTAGTCTACGACACATACAGAAAATGTGTCTAATGCGAAAGTTCGTTCTACCGACACTTCGTTTAATGCAACATTTGGTATACCAGACGATTCGTCTACCATGACAGTTCGTCTACCGTTACACTTCGTCTAACGGACAATTCGTCTGCCGCGACAGTTGCCACAACCGTGTACGCCTACTGAAAGATGTCTGCCGACTCTTCATCAACCTACTTGCATAATGAGATTTTTTTATATAAGCTTATTTAAATATTTCTTGCAATTAGAGAGTACATTATCACACAAAATGTTCAAACCCTTAAAATGTTAAAATTTATGTCTCTCTCTCACTCTGTCTCTTTCTCTCTTCATACTGTCTCTCTCTTCATACTGTCTCTCTATGATCTATGTATATCTATCTCTCTCTCTATGTCTCTCTCTCTGACTCTCTCTCTCTCTGTCTGGCTCTCTCTGTCTCTCTCTGACTATCTCTCATACTGTCTCTCTCTGTATGTGTCTCTCTCTCTCTCTTCATACTGTCTCTCTCTCTGTATCTCTGTCTGACTCTCTCTTCATACTGTCTCTCTCTCTGTATCTCTGTCTGACTCTCTCTTCATACTGTCTCTCTGTATCTCTGTCTGACTCTCTTTTAATACTGTCTCTCTCTGACCATGTCTATATCTCTCTGACTTTGTCTATCTCTGTCTCTCTCTCTGACTATGTATTTCTCTCTCTCTGTCTCTCTCTCTGACTATGTATATCTCTCTCTCTGACTATGTCTATCTCTCTCTGTCTGACTATCTCACTCATTCTGTCTCTCCCTCTAAAATATGTCTCTCTCTGACTCTATCTCTCTCAATATCATTATTTTCGCTGTCATATTGTCTGATATAAAAACTTTTAGTAATATAATATAGACGAAAATTATACCACCACACCTTTCTCACTTCCTAATTAATTGTCTATTCCTAGAAGCTTCTTATTCTTTATCACTCCCCTTGGAGCCAAAGGCAGCAACATAGTTCCGCCAGGCCTACCTATGCCGGGTGAGCCATCTGATTTCATGCCATGTTTTGTTGGTGGCCTTTGCTTCCTCGTCCATTGTCCTCCTCCACGTTCCCATTGGTTTTCCCTGTGGCCTTTTTCCTGATGGTGTCCATTTCAATGCGCTGTTTGGAAACCTCTTTTTGTCCATGCGGAGGATGTAACCCAGCCATCTTCATCGTCTTTTCTTGATTTCTTCAGTGATGCAGTTGATTCCAGTTCTATTAATAACATGCTATTTTGGTCCAATATTGGATTGGACAATAGTCAATTTTTGGACAAATGTTACGCAAATATTGTACCACTTTAGAAATCTGTTGGGATCTGGGGTTATCACTATACAGTTTCCTGATACTGTTTTACCATTCACACAACATATTTGTACTCATTTAAAGAACTTAATATATGTATTGTTTAACATCTAATTTATGTCAATATTATCTAGAAACTATCCATGAAAGAAGCTTACAGATCAAATTAAAAATTAGAACACAAAGATTAGAGATACCACAAAAATAAACATAAAAACTATGTTAATGTTATATGAGTAAGCCCAATTTTTATTTCTTTATCTCTACAAATTGCATTTATAAGGATGGAATTATTAAAATGAATACAATTGCAAGAAACTAAGAGATTTCAAAAGGCAAGACTAAACTAATACCTTGAGAATAATTTTCATATTTATCTATAACAAATTCTAAAAACTGAAGTGAGCTAAAATGGAACAAAAAATATGATAACTATTTATGATTACAATAAAAAAAAAAAATGAAAAATTTAATTCTAATGAAATGAAAAGGTTCTAGTTATAAATGAATACTTCATACATTTCAAAGAGTACAATAAGTTTTTTTTTTAAATGCCTAACATAAAGTGTAATAGGATTATAATATAATATAACAAGCTAAATTCCCCGGCTTTGCCTGGGAAAAATTAAAAAGGCATGTATAAGGTACAGATAAAAATTTCATGAACTACAATGAACAAAAAGATATAGGCTGGAAGTAATAATTTTAAAAATATAATCTTTTTACTGAAGACTTTTAGGAAAGTAATTTAAAATGAATATGGTAATTGGGAAAAAAAACTAGGCAAGTCTTTTTATTTAACAAAAATAATGGTGTTGCTCATAGATTTACATACATTTTTTTCAAAGTAATATTAATTGATATTTTCAAAAATTATAGATAAAAAGGTATAGACTAACTGGAGAATCGAACCCGGGTCGCACGCAATGCAGTCCGACACGTCGACCACTTAGCTAGCGAAGACACATGTCCGAAGTGAAATAGCAAAAGTATAATATGAGCCAATAAGGTCATGTGTCTGTAAATAACTAATAATATATGATTGGTTGAACACACACACAGTCTACTTTATTTATATAGATTGAACCATTTTTTGGTTGCCCATAGTTTTTCATAACTGTACATAACGCCATACTGATGTTCTAAAAAGTGAACGGATACGGCAATATAAGGACATGTACCCAGTCATGTAAACATATGTATTGAAAAAAAGTGTAAAAGATAAAAAGTTAAATTATTGTAATTCCAAAAAAAAAATATTTTCTTTAAACAAAAAATCATTAAGTAAGTAGTCCGCTTGCAAAAGGTGCTAAGTGAAACTAAATTGATAGACAAAGTTTAACTCTTTACAACTCAATTTGGCATCTTCAGTTTGGTGCTTAATATTATCTATACAAAATAATACAGTAATGAGTGCTTTTAGAGGGCTGAACTAAAGAAAGCATATAAAATAGATATATATTCTTAAACATTTCAGAAAAATGACTTACTATCTTTTGAAAATGAACTACTCAAATGAAATTTTCAAGCTTGAAATCATGCCATAGCAATAACATCAAAATATATGATACATATTAATTAAAACTACTCAGAACACATACAACAACATTTACTGTTGTGTACATCCATTTTTCAATCTGTTAGGTGTGTAAACAGCTCATGGGCATACTTGTGTTTGTTAACTAAAGCAGATCATTACAAAATTGCTGATCATATCGTCCACAATGATGCTGCAACTGTAACCTAAATAAAAATAAATTATATTTAAAAAAGAGATTAATTTGTGTGATTAGTGCATTCAAATTAAGAAAATAAATTTTGAAGTTCAATAATGAATGTCCTAAGCTAACCAATCTCAGACGCTAGTACCCCCTCAGCCTACCAATACCAATACACTATACAGTAATACAGAACCACAAAAAAATAGTTATAAATATGTTTCTCTAGCATAAACTGTAAGAGTGTAAATAGATCTGCACTCTGATTAACAAAATAATAAGAATTTCAATAATATTTATAAAAATATTAATAAAGGGCTCCTGTCCTGTACATCATAAACATGCATAAACTGCAGAATTCCGCCCTTGGATTATTAATATTATTATTGTTTTTGTTCGCCCATGTACCTGCAATGTCACCAGTTAGCACAAATCCCATACTATGGCTATGTAAATCCAAAAACCCGGGCGGAGTTACTGCACTCATTTCTTTCTCCCCACCAGGGCCACAGACTTTCCCGAATGAAATGGGAGCAGGACACTGTGAGTCACAGCAGGGGCTTACCCCCATGTGTTAGCATGTGTGCTTTTTGGTGGTTTCCACACTTCGCCGCTTTTAGGCCCATGGGTATTGCAGTGTCAGGTGCCCATCAGTGCTGGGTAGAATCAGGGATACACTCGAGATGCTGGAAAAATCTTAATCTTCATAAATGCTCTCCCCTAAACAGTATTATGAGAAAATATAATTAATTGTAACATATTAAGTGGCATCCATGAAAATGTAATAAAATTTAATTGTTAATGTTACCTCATTGTCCTCTGAAGGAGCAGACTTTTCAACAAACTATCTGATCTGTTGTGTCAAACTGGATTTATATATTTGTTGTGAACTGAAGAAAAAAATATTTTACTCATAAACTAGTCTTAACATAAAAATATACTGGTTATAGCATTAGCTGCCATAATATTATTTTTAGACACATACATTTATTTTCATATACATTATAATTATAATGGTAATCAATATGTACTGGGTAAGGGTTTCATAAAAGATTGTTAAATGTTTTTACTCACTTGAATTGTATGATTTCTAGTGCCAGTTAAAGCATCCCAAAAGACATTTCAATGTGCTTATGCATCTAGTTTACTTCAAGCACAGCTGAAAGTAAAAGATGTGTAATTTATATATAATATCAATTGTAACAAATGTTTCAGGGAATAAATATATATATATATAGACAAAAGTGTGAGAAAAAAAAGTTCAGTAGTATCTTGGGTTACGAACGCCTCAGGTTCCGAACTGAGTTCAGGGAAGAATTAGGTTCATAACCCGAGGTACCATAGACTAATTTATTATTTAAGTTTATAAACATAAAGCAAAAATTTTAGCAAATTAAAATATGATTTCTTAACTTTTTACCTTATAATCTTATAGTTATTTGCATAGTTGATCATTACCATTACTTTTCTGAATATCTATTGCATTATATGGGTCCAATATTTGCAATGAACTAGGCAGTGGTCAGTTCTCAATATGGTCAGTCATTAAGAGATGTTTTGCAAGCCCAGAAGTTTTCTGTACTGTCAAACCCACAAAAGAGATAGTGCCTATGAAAAAAAATGTTTATGAATTTAAATATATGCTTAATATAACAACAGTATAGTATAGACTACTATAGGCCTAAGCCCTAAGCTTGCTATTTTTGTAGAAACAGCAGAAAATTAGTAATAATATGATATTAGATTTAACTATATTATAATATAGCCTAAATGATAGTGGATAGGCCTATAGCTAGGCCAGGCCTACTAGATTAAAGCCTAACTCATATAACTGATCATAACTAAGAATTTTCCGGTCATGATTAATTCAGTTTTTTACTGATACAGTGAGTCGACGCGATTCTAGGACAACTCTTCTATTCTATAGGCCTAGTCTATACTAATAGGCCTACTACCAGGTATAATAATAAATAATGATAATAATAGTCAATAATCAATAGTTGAATAGTTCTACGAAAATTACAAATACTATAGTCTTAATAGACTATACTATAGTATAGACTATAGTCTATAGTGACTATATACTATTAGTATTACAGTAAAGTAAAGTATTTTTTGTGTAAAGCAATGTATGCCTATACTGGCTATACGTACCTTAAAAATTAGATAGGCCTACAATTATTCTGAACTAGCAGGCTATTATAAATTCATTCAGTAAACTAGACTACTACTACTAGTCATACAATATGCTACAAAGACTTTCAATATATGGAGGCTACCTGTTTAAATTGTTTTGATATTTAAAACATTTTATAACTTTAGAAAGAAGATTTAAAATTACCGTTACTTTCGGTTTTAGATTTGGCATTTATTTTTTTATTTTTGGCTCAAAGTTTTTAATGGCCTCAAAAAAATGTTTTAATAACAACTCTTCTTCTTGAAAGTGCTAACATATAGAAGTTCGGATTCTACCAAGTCATATGTTCAAAATGTTATACTGTATATTCTTAGTTGGTAAATATTTATTGGTCTATCAATGTACAAAGGCCTTATATTTTATTTTATTTTTTCATGAAGTTCATGAAGCTAAATAAATATATTTTTGCTTTTGGTTGTTTTTTTAATTCTGCATTCAGAAAATTTTTCTCTTTTTTTATTTATACTTTTACCCATTTCTTTTTTTCCTTACATTGGTTTTGTCTTTTTATTTGATTACAAATGTTTGTCCTTTTATTGCTGCAAATGATTTCATATTAACATTATATTAACATATTAATATTGAACATTAGTAGTTTCTTTCAAGTATTAAAACAATTTTCTTTATTCCTTGACTTGAAAGTGTGTATTACTATTTTTATATCACAAAATATATAGTAAATTGTGATAAAATGAAGATTTGCTACTAAATGAACTATTTACCTGATAGTTAGGTAGAACTAAAGTTTGTTTTGTGCCTGGTTTAAACAAATCTAAACTCCATGAAAAAAATGTTTTTTTACACCAGGACCATTAAATGGACCACCTGTGCTGAATACAAATTATTATGTGAAGGAATGTGTGTCTAACAAAAGACAAGTCTATATATATTGGCAGGTATGTATTTCAGGGTATGCCTGGCCAAAGAGCGTAGCATTACCTATCAAAATGCCAACTGACAAACCAGAATAGATTTGTATAAATAATAAAATATTAAAACACTGGTAATTAATGAATGTAAAGAGATAAAAACATTATATTTAGATCATGACATGTTATTCTAACTCTAACTTAAGAAAACACCTACTGCAGGTTTATTCATTTTAAAATAGAAGGATTTAAGACTTTGTTTGACCCTTTTTAAGGCAAGGTTGAACTGTTACTTTAATTTAAAAGATATCCATTTATCCACCTCTGCCCCTTCCCATGCATCCACAATGAAGCAAAGATCAGCTCCACAATTTCTTCTTCTCCTCCTTCCTATGGATGATTATTCTTCAAAATTCTACTAGAAATATTTGACAGAGCTCTTTTTGTCTGGTCAACATATCTCACCATAGGCTTGATAACTGAAATCTAATGCCACTTATTATCTTAACTTATCTGAAAAATATTATATTTTCCCAACTTTAGAATTAATATTAAATATGTTTACAATTGTTAGGGAAAAAATGGAAAAAGACAAAAGTTTCAATGATAATTAAAAGTGTTAAATGGTCAATCAGCAATCAGTTAGGTTAAATGGTCAATCAGCAATCAGTTATTATATGAATTTTCATTTAAATGTTTTTAGTAGTTTTTCCTAATTCATCATGCTATATCAAACTTGGCCATAAGCAAAATTATAATCAATTTTACAGGCCCCACCTAAGACGATGGTACGAGGCGAACTCACAGAATTTAAGATCATTTTTAACAACCAGACTTACAAAATTCGCAAAGAAAGCAATTACTTTCTGAATGAAATTGAATGTTTGTCTGAGTCGAATGTCTTCATCTACACGGTGAATAGTATTGGGGAATCTATAGAACCTTCTAAGATTGTGGTGCCTGCTTCACAGACAGGTAATTAGGCTTTAAAGTTTGAATCTCTCCTTTCTGTATTATGAATTATGCTTTTGAGTTTAAGAGCTGCCAACTTTTCTTTGAATCTGTCATAGTTAAATAAATATATATAACTCCATGTGGGACTACAAATAAGAATTATTTTACAGTAAGTTTCAATTATTTTATATACAGGTTGGGAAATTGGGAACAACTGGTCAGGGTTTGGGAAAGTTTGCAAATTTCACTCTAATTTGAAATTTGTTTTCAAATATACAAAAGAATTGAAAACTATATTGTTTAGGTTTCAATCCCATTTGTGTTCTTATTGAAGTTATATGCTGTTTCTTTGAGGGAGGAAAAAGGACACAAATAAAAATTCATTTTGATTTATCTTTATACATTAACGGTTATCATTAAAACATTTTTGACGTACCGAATAAAATTGGTTTGGATATTTTTGGCACAGTTTGGGAAGTTTATCTATTATCATTTTCAGGAGGAACCCTGAATTAAAATATTTTTTTTCATTTCAATTTTTTCAGTCACAATGTTTGTATGTTTTTGTGTTTTCTCTGTTCTTTTATACAATGGACAGATTTCTCTGATAAGCTTGAGTTCAAAGTTGAAGAAATTTACCACAACACTTCCACCACTTTGAAAAACATGACTATAACCTGGAACTCTGGCCCCTTGAAAAATCACAATGCAACCTTGTTGATTTATAGATGTGAAGAGTATTATATAGCTAATACTTGTTTTGTAAGTTTTTATGATACTTTCTTTTTTTTTCCTTCTTTATTATATCAATGTAAATTGGTAACAATGACAAAAAAGTATATCAATTACATTTGTCATATAATAATAATAACAAAATAATAATAATATTTTAATGCCATTTAACATATTTCAGAACACACATATAATCTCTAGGCTAAGAAATATAAAGCTAATTGATAATTTAAAACTTTACAAACATGGGACAAAACAGATAAATGAAGCATTAACTGATCTAACCTAAAAAGTATGACAGTAGGGGTCTAAAACATATTTAATGATGGTAAATATTGAAATAATTAGTTTTTAAGTTCTTTTTGAAAGTATCAATGGAGCTTGTTTGTCTGAGTTGAATGGGAAGTTGATTCCACACCTTCAGACTGGGTATTGAGAATGCTCTCAGGCTAAAGATCGTCAGAGAGAAATTGGGGCTCCTCCAGAAACAAGGAGTTAGCAAAACAAAGTGTTCTTTGCAGAACATATCGTTTAATTAATTCCTTGTTGTTATAAAGGCACTGATGGCAAAGTAGACACTTTGACTTACACATGACCAGACGGGCGGCACTGTTTTCTATACGCTGTAGTTTGGCAATTTACGTATCCTGATTAGCAGATCATTATAGTAGTCGAGGCATGAAAGTACAAAGGCAGCAGCAAGTTTCTTTGCTGAGTCAAATGACAAATAAGGTCGGATCTTACGCAGCTGTAAATAAAGGCCTCTGCATAGGTTTCTTTTGTGGGCATCAAAAGACAACTGAAACATTATAATAATGATGACATTTGTATAGTGCTGCCAACAAACATACTGTAAGCTCAGAGCGCATTAAACATAACAATTAAAGAACACAGATTCTATCTATAGGCCAAGAGATAAAAAAAACAAAACTAATTGATGATTCAAAACATTACAAACATAGAACAAATCAAACAACTAAAACAAAATAACCGACCTAACATATAAGTAAGACAGTAAGGCTCTAAAGCATGTTAACTGAGATAAATATTGAAAAAATGAGTTTTTAAGTTCTTCTTGAAGGAATCAATGGAGCTTGTTTGCCTGAGTTGAATGGGAAGAAGATTCTACACCTTCGGACCGGATACTGAGAAGGCTCTAAGGCCAACGGTCATCAGAGAGAAACGGGGCTCTTCCAGAAGCGATGAGTTGGCAGAACGAAGTGTTCTTTGAGGGACATATGGTGTTATTAGTTCCTTGAGATAGGACGGAAACTCGTTATTAAAAATGCACTGATGGCAAAATAGCACCACTTTATACTCGATTCTGGCTTTCACAGGGAGCCAATGGAGCTGATGTAGGAGAACTGTCACAGAATCTCGCCTTGACTTACGCATGACTAGGCAAGCGGCACTGTTTTGTATTCGCTGTAATTTGGCGACCTTATCGTCAGGTATCCCGATAAGCAGAGCATTGCAGTAGTCGAGGCGCGAGAGTATAAAGGCAGCGGCAAGTTTCTTTGCTGACTCAAGTGACAAATAGGGCCGTATCTGACCAAGTCTACGCAGCTATAAATAAAGGCCTCTGCATAGATTTCCAATGTGGGCATCGAAAGACAACTGTGAATCGAAAGTGACACCCAGGTTTCTTACGTTGTCTGCAAAGGGGATATGGCAGTTTAATACCACCAATGATTCCAAGCCCTCGACTGGCGATTTTTCTCAGAGTTCCAATTAGAATTGTCTCCGTCTTATCTTCGTTCATCTTAAGTCTGTTTTCCATCATCCAGGAGCAGACACTAGCAATAGCAAGACTGAGGTTGGTGGCTATACGGGAGACTTCAGCGGTAACAGCAGAATCATGCAACTGCGAATCATCCGCGTAGAAGTGGTATGAAATGTTGAAAGGCCTGATGACATCGCCAAGTGGATAAGTGTACAGTAAAAACAGTACTGGGCCCAGAACCGATCCCTGTGGTACTCCATATTGCAGAGTCGAGTATGTTGAGGTAGATTCACCAATGATGACACTTTGTGTGCGTTTAGTTAGGTAGGATTTAAACCACCTGCCAACACATCCCGAGCAACCAAAAGTAGTAGACATTGATGACATCCAGGTTTTTTACTTTTTCTGCAAAGGGGATATGGCAGTTCAAGACCATCAGTGATTCCAAACCCTCAACTTTAGCAATTTTACTTTGGGTTCCGATTAGAATTACCTCTGTGTTATCCTCAATCATCTTAAGCCTGTTTTCCATCATCCAGGAGCAGACACTAGCAATAGCAAAACTGAGATTAGCTGTTATATGAGGGACTTCAGCGGAAACAGCAGAATCATGCAACTGTGCAATCATCCAAGTAGAAATGGTATGAAATATGGAAAGGCCTGATAACATCACCAAGTTGAAAGGTGTACAGTGTAAACAGTACTGGCCCTAGAACTGACCCCTGTGGTACTCCATATTGCATAGTCGAGCATGCTGAGATAGACCCATCAATGATGACACTTTGCGTGCGTTCGGTTAGGTAGGATCTGAACCAGCTGCAAACACATACCGAGCAACTAAACATAGTAAACAATTTATCAATAAGAATCTCAAATGCTATGACATGTCCTGTAAGCTGACTGGAACTGTTCCAAGAGGCCATAATGCATTAAAAGGGTCAACAACTGTGTCAACACAATACGCTCCAGAACTTTTGATATCAACAGTAGGTTGGCAATTAGCCAGTAATTCTTTAGGCACTCAGCATCCAGATTGGACTTTTTTAAAAGGGGAATGCTTGAAAGAATTAGTTAAAGTGTTGTAAAATTAGGTTAACTTATTCATGCATAATGTTGAGATATTTGACCAATTGATTTATGTATTCCATTTGTTTATTACAGTATGACTTTAAGGTTGAAGAAGTCAAATTGAGCCAGCAGTCACTGAGCTTAGAGAATTTAAATTTTAGAGAGAACTTCTTTGGATTTGCATTGAAATTTGGCAATAATGAAAAACAAGGAATTATTTGGACTGAATGTGTTTTTAGTAAAGAAGCAGGTAAGTCTATGGATGTATTGATGTTTCAATGCAATATATTGCATTTTATTGTATCATTATGAGGACTTGGTGTTAACCTTTTTATGATTTTACATAAACCAATTGTTAATTACATGAAAAGGTAGCGCTGGTTGATTGGTGAATTATTTAAGTTATATTTTGTATATATTGGTAGCCCCCGTAATTTGGGGAGTAAAAAAAAATTCTAAACAGAGTAGTATTTTTTAAACATTAAAGTTACTAAATATTCACCTTAAATTGGAAAATTTCCTTATAAATAGTTTGCAAACATAAACAGCTGCCTTTCATTTTTTTTTTCTTTTTACCAATCAACAAAGCAGTAAGAGAAAGATTTGGGAACCCATCTGTTTCTTTAATACAGTCTCACCTTGAGTTCATAGTTTGCATGAACACACTAAGAAGTTTTTTTGTAATGTGCTCTTTCAAATTATTGAATATTTTGCCTAAAAATTGAGAGAATCTGTAAAAAAAAAAAGAGTCATTTAAGAAACCTTTTTTTTTCAACCAGACTTTTGTATCCAAACTCCATGACTGAAATGTTATACCAGAGCACATTGAGTATGCTAAAATGTTAAATAGCATGGATAGAATAGATGCATTATTACAAGTGCACACATTTTACTATTATAATAATAATAATAATATTTGTATAGTGCTGCCAACAAACATAATGTAAGCTCAGAGCGCTTTTAACATACAACTAATCATTAATAATCTTGAATGATTTCAATTTTTTTTCTCTTGTTCTCTTTATAACCAGCAAAACATTTCTTTTTAAAATCTTACATACAACCTAATAAAACTAAGACACTATGGAAATTTCAAATATTATTTTAAAAAAAATTGTCATTAAGTTTGAATTACAATACAAGGTGCTCCTAAAATGGGGCTATAGGCCCATCAGAGGTGCAAAATTGATTTCTAAATTTTAATTTTGATGGAAACTGTTTTGGTTTGTACCGTTTACAGAACAAATTAATTTTTTAGACAATGTGTGCTACCAGAGTTCAATATAGAGTTGTGCATTTAAACATACTTAAGTCTTTTAGATAATAATATGTTTCAAGCCAAGCTGGAATGTGTGACACTGTGTTTGTGTATTCCTCCAGAACCATTGAAACCTGTTGGTGTACAAGTAGCTCCAGGCAGTGAAGAAAACTCTCTGTTCATCTCATGGCTTGCAACACCTTGTGACAGGAAGACTAAAGTTCTCATACAGTACTATGTTGTTTACATTTGTCCCACGCCAGACTCAATCAATGGCTGTTTTAGTAAGTGGCTGTCTTTGTTTTATGTTGTTTACATTTGTCCCTCACCAGACTCAACCAATGGCTGTTTTAGTTAGTGGATGTCTTTGTTTTATGTTGTTTACATTTGTCTCTCACCAGACTCAATCAATGGCTGTTTTAGTAAGTGGATGTCTTTGTTTTATGTTGTTTACATTTGTCCCACGCCAGACTCAATCAATGGCTGTTTTAGTAAGTGGCTGTCTTTGTTTTATGTTGTTTACATTTGTCCCACGCCAGACTCAATCAATGGCTGTTTTAGTAAGTGGCTGTCTTTGTTTTATGTTGTTTACATTTGTCCCACGCCAGACTCAATCAATGGCTGTTTTAGTAAGTGGCTGTCTTTGTTTTATGTTGTCTCTCACCAGATTCAATCAATGCCTGTTTTAGTAAGTGGCTGTCTTTGTTTTATGTTGTTTACATTTGTCCCACACCAGACTCAATCAATGGCTGTTTTAGTAAGTGGCTGTCTTTGTTTTATTTTGTTTACATTTGTCCCACACCAGACTCAATCAATGGCTGTTTTAGTAAGTGGCTGTCTTTGTTTTATGTTGTTTACATTTGTCCCACACCAGACTCAATCAATGGCTGTTTTAGTAAGTGGCTGTCTTTGTTTTATGTTGTTTAAATTTGTCCCACACCAGACTCAATCAATGGCTGTTTTAGTAAGTGGCTGTCTTTGTTTTATGTTGTTTAAATTTGTCCCTCACCAGACTCAATCAATGGCTGTTTTAGTAAGTGGCTGTCTTTGTTTTATGTTGTTTACATTTGTCCCACACCAGACTCAATCAATGGCTGTTTTAGTAAGTGGCTGTCTTTGTTTTATGTTGTTTACATTTGTCCCACACCAGACTCAATCAATGGCTGTTTTAGTAAGTTGCTGTCTTTGTTTTCCCCTTTTCTTTCACTTCCTTTTTCTGCTATAGAAATTTTTTTCAAGTTTATTACATTGACTGAATGAAAAGTTTGTAAATAATTGTTTTGTGTATATATTTTTTTTAGAATAAGAGGTGGAGAAGAATTGGAATTTGTTAATTCTTACTTTTTGTTAATGTATTTAAAGAAAAATACAAAATGAAGCACTACTACAGCATTCTCAGACTAACTTACTAGCATTGAATGCCTTAATAAATTGTAGATAGAGCAACTTCAGGTTACCTTCAAGTTCAACCCATCAAGTTCACTAAGTGAACATAATAGTTTTTTTTTCATTTATCAAAGCGTTTGAGCATATAGCTCACTGACTATTCCTTGCTGTATTGTCTTCTATGGAAGTAAAATTTTGTTTGCCCACTGATATTCAAGGGAAAGGCTGATCAATTTATATCATAGTCATGAACAACCAAACAATGGGGATTTTTTTCTAAAAATACAGTGGTTCCAAACTTTGTTCCAATCACAGCATTCTATTTGAAGTATAGTTGTCACATGGTACCCAACCCTAAATCAAAGACCTGCATGTCACATTTTTACCAAAGTGAAGAAAGAAAACTCTAAAAATTAGTCTTGAAAGCCCTTGCAATATATTCTGTGACACACGCTTGGAACCAAGGAGTTATGGATGGTGGGTTTCTTACTGTAATATAATTAATAAAGCTGGAACTCCATCTAAATTTTTTTTTAAATTTTACTAGTGACATTTTCACCAGGCTTTAAAGCTTTTTGCTCTCTTTCAGTCAACAGCAGACAAACATATTCACAAGTCTCTGTTGAACTTTCTTGTGATGTAGAACATATTGTGGTTAGGGTAGGGAGAGAGAGGGTGTAATAATGTATGGTAACACAAGGAATGCTGTAGTTGCCAAACTAAGCATTTGTTTACATTATTGACAGGCCAGCAAGTGAGCAGCACTACTAAAAATTTGACTGCCAGGTCATTACCCAGGAATGGAGACTTCTATGTTTCTATCAGAGCTGTCTCTCCATATTTAGAAGGAAAACTATCTGAACCAAAGCTGGCAACAATTAAACCAAATGTAAAAGGTACTAGTTGTTTATAATATTAATATAATGTAGCTCTTAGATTACATTTTTACTTTAGCCTAATTACTACATGCACTAGTCTAATGTGAAACTGAGCTTCACCATTTTATTCCTTTTAGATTCAGCACTGAATGGAATAATTATAGCAGTTTGTTTGTCCCTGGGTGTTGTCATTGTCTTTATTGGCTTTGTTATCTTGTTGAGGTAATTGTGTGTTTCATTAGATAACTAAATCATTTCTAACATAACATTCATTGTTCAGGGATCATACAGGTTTGTGAAAGTTGGATAAACTTACTTGTTTGTTTTTTTTTCAATTTTTTTATTTTTAAGTCTGGGAAAGTTGGATTTTTCAAAGCTGCAAAAAAAATTTCATTAACTAAATTTGTTTTTAATCAATAACTTTGTTGTCCAACACTCATAATCATATGTATTGCGATTTTTTTCAAAAATTATTCAAATTATGTAATGTATAAGATAAGAAAAAATTAGAACAAATTCAACAAAGAGCTGCATGGTTCATAACTAGTGAATATTCCCAATTAGCAAGAGTAGCACCATTAGTCAAATCACTAAACCTAGAAACACTAGAGGACAGAATGGCAAAGAGTAAAGTAGTAATAATGCATAAGGCATTAAACTCTAATTTAGAAATACAACCCAATAACAACCTGTTGCAAAGCTCAGATAAACATAAAAGACAAAAACACTTTCCTTATCCCTTATGCGAGAACAAATGCATATAACTACTGCTTCCCGAGTGGCATTCGGGCATGGAATGGGTTGCCTGAAAAAACAGTAACTTAACATCATTTAAAACATTAATAAAAATTCAAGACTAGACTCGGTCGTAAGACGCAATAATCTTCTTTATAGAAGGAGCATCTGTAATATATAAGATAAGAGCTGTTTCTAATTGCTCAATGCGTACTGGAGAATTAATTTTTAAACTGTTTCATTTGGACAATCTATATACAATACTGTTGAACTTTAGAACAATTGATACATACCAGTATGAATAAATAATAATTTGTGAATTTTTATAAAGTTTAGGAAACATTTGGAAATTTTAAAAAGATTTTACAGTAAGAACTCTGTTGCTACTAATTGTATCCTAAATAGCATCAATTGTAATTTCTCTAATCTATCATTGATTTAAACTGTCTCTAATCAAGCATTGACTGTAACTTTTTTTTTTCTCCAATATAACATTCATTGATTGTTCAAACAAACTAATTATTTTCATTATTTGTAGACTATCTATATCGATATTTTATTCAATTTTACTTACAATAAAAAAAAATTAATTTTTCAGAAAATGTGATGAATCAAGAGAAAGAATTAAAAGATTGATTGAAAAAGAGGTAAAGATTAATATTTTAATAAGTTTGTTTGAAACTATTTATATATATACTTTTTTATGCTCTTAATTGGCAACGTTAACTTGAAACCTTTGCTGCTTTTAGTATATTAATAGCATGTTAGCCAAGCAGCACGTTCAGCTGACGAACCAAAGGTCCTGGGCTAAAATACTGGTAAATGCTAGTTTTTGTTCCAGTGGGTATCCCTGAGTCCACCCAGCTCTGTTGGGTACCTGACATTTGGGGAAAAATAAAGGCAGCTGCACATCATGTTGGCAACACAATCCCTTAGTAGGCTGTGGCCATGGAAACTTGTGTATGTTTCTATCAGAGCTGTATCGCTATATTTAGAAGGAAATCTCTGCTAGCCCAATTTGATAATAGTTAAACCAAACGTAAAAAGTACTATTTGTTTATAATATTAACATAGCTCTTAGATTACATTTTACATTTTTCCTTAGCCTAAATACTACATGCACTAGTCTATTGTGAAACCGGCCCTAATTGGATCAATTCGATCCTACTGGAATCCTTTTCACTACTTTTGGTTAATCCTCCATCAAGGATTAACACACGAGAGCAGTACCTTTAAATTTTATAAATTCTTTCTGAAACCAGATTCCAGGTTCTGGAATTTCTTTTAGAGTAACCCAGGCACCTGTTCTTGAGTACTCTATGTTTGTGACCGTGAAAAAAAAATATGGACTTAAAGCAACATTGTCAGATAAAAAAAAACTAAACTAGATGGCTAATACCTATTGACTTTTGAACAAAATATGACACAATTTTATCCATTTATCTCAGGATGCTGTTTCATGTGATGGTTCCAACAACACAACTCAGGATACTGTTTCATGTGATGGTTCCAAAAATACAACTTATACGGTCGTCACTATAAATAGTGATAAAGTCGATACAGAAACCCCTGTCTATGATCTACCAGTAAGTCTTAACTTACTTCATGGTAACATTTTTTTTTAGCAAAACTTTAAATTGTTTACAGATGAATTTTTTTTTTACTTGCATCTACATACACAGAGGTTTTTTAATCTCAATATAATTTCATGTTGAAAGAATTTGCCTAGGAAAAAAATATGTTTACATCATCCATTGTCATCAGTAGCACAATGCAACATCATAAACATAATGCAACATCTATAACATAACATCAATAGCAACACACCATCAATAACAATGCAACATCAATAACAACGCAACATCAATAATATACACAACATCAATAACAACACAACAACAATAACATAACACTTCATGAATAACATAACACGTCAATTACAACACAACATTAATAAGATAACACAATTACAATAACAGCACACATCAATAACAATGCAATATCAATATCATCCCAACATTAATCATATAACGCAACATTGTATTTCTTTACTGTTGTTCTAGCAATGAGAAATTAATTAACATCATAATTTGTTTTCCTTTTAAAGAATATTGATTTATGGAACAAATAAGGCAGCATTCACAAGTTTCCATTGCCATAGCATACAAAAAGAGTGTGTGGCCATCACAATGCCCAGCTGCCTTTACTGTACCTCAAGCACACAAACTAATGTCAGGGTACCCATGAAGTCTGGGTAGACTCAGGGACTCCCTCCAGACCCGGAGACTGGTCTTGGTGTTTAACCAGGACTTGAACTCTAGTCATTTGTTATTGTAATGGTATTCCTAGTGTTCTGCCCACAAACCATGTACCATAAACTATGTGTGATCCCATCTATTAAAACATGTTGTATTTTATTAAGATTTTATTTTCAATGCGCATAGCAGATGAGCTCATCTTTTTTTTTTAGTATGTTTGCTTTTATGAGAACTCTTTACACTTACATAAATTATGATAAATTCAAACCTTCTTCTTTTCAGAATACTGACAATAGTATTGTGACTAACAATCAGATAGCATATTCTAGAATGTCTAGCGGAAGTGAAAGCACATCTCAGGATGCGTGCTCAGAGTACCAGACAATGGGCTATCAAAGTTCAGGAACCCAGACTGAAGTAGTATCTCACGATGGATCATCACACCTGCCCAACAATGCAGGCAATGAAAGCGTGAGCTTTGATTTAAATGCTAACAATGCATCCTCTAACATTCTTCAGGAAGAAAGGGGAGACGGCTCATTGATTGGAGACGGCGACGAGATAGGGCCATTCACAAGAGAGATTGATTTAGAAGCCATTCAGGTAGAGGCAAACAGTAATATTATACAATTCATGTTTGTTGCCCAGGAAACAAGTGCAAAAAAACAACAAATTGAGAGGCTCTATGACAACAATCAATCAAATGAAGACCAAGAATTATCAAATGAAGAAAATCAATCAACAACTGAAGACAATGAAAACAATCAGGAGTATATTTCAAATGAAGAAACCAGTCAGCCTGTCAGTGATTATGTTAGGGAGTGCCAGTGCTAAGCTAATTGCTAATTAAGTAAAAGCATACAGTTAGTAGTTAGTTATTAAGTAAAAACATGCACTTAGTGATTGTTTAGAAGCTTACAGTTACTGATTAAGTAAAAGCTAAAAGCTTAGTTAGTGATTTAGTAAAAGCATGCAGTTAGTGATTATGTAAAACCATGCTGTTAGTGATTATGTAAAATCCTACAGTTAGTGATTATGTAAAAGCATGCAGTTAGTGATAATGTAATTTAAAACCATGCAGTTAGTGATTATGTTAAAGCTTACAGTTAGTGATTATGTAAAGCCATGCGGTTAGTGATTATGTAAAAGCATGGTAAGTGTTCAAGTTATTCTGTGTTATTAGAATAGCTATTAACTTTACCCTCAAAAGTGAGTTACATCTGTTTACATCCACTGATCTATAAATAGACTGGATTGCGCCTTCTTAATAAATTGGTCTGAGAAATGTGAAGAAATGCACTGATCTATAGAAGAAAGGGAAAACTCAAAATTTCCACTGCCTTTACAGATATAAACAAAATTGTGTCTAAAACTTACTGCGCCACTGATCTATAAATAGATCGGAACGGAATCTATGTTGCAGCCATTTTACACAATATGCATATGAATTGTTTCTGTCAAACTTCCCACTTCTAATTGATGATATAAAACTAACAATAATACGATCAAAAGAAAACAAATACCAAAAGATAAAAAAAGTTAATTATAAAAAAAGTATACAGCAGTATTTCGCAGTATGGGAAAACCCGGTTTATTTTAACAAATAAATTAACGAATTAAGCAATATTGTTGAAAAAATATAACTTTATTTTGGAGAATGTTTCCAATTTATACATTTAACTTTTAACCTGATTAGTTAAACGGCCTTAGGAGACTGTAGAGCAGAAACAAACATCTAAATAAATAAACAAACTCACGGTAATTGTATATATTGATCAGTGACAGTAGAAACACAATGTCGAAAATTTCCTCAAAAATGTTACTTCCACGTCTTATCCAGTCTTTTTATAGATCAGTGGTTAACATCGCATAAGTAATATATAGTATAATAAGTAATCTATAACAACATCCTCTCACATCAAATCTTCCTCATTGCTTTATCAATTGTCAATTTTTCTTTGCCTCTTCATGTTACATGAAATCCAAGAAGTTTCAGTATTATTGAATTCTTTTGTAGTTTCCTAGTAATGACCTTCCTAAATCACTTGTTACTCTTCAATTGATAAAAGTTATATAATCTATTGATTGCTTCATCTTAACCTAGGCAGTAAACTTGAAATGTCTACCAAGCAGAGTCTTTGAAATACTCATTGTTCTCTGTACTTAGATCTGACAGAATGTGTATCAACTGTGAACTCCACAAAATCAACTCATTTTTTATGGCTTTTAAACTATGTACAATAAATCAAAACTGTGTGTATCATATATCAATTACCACTCTTCTTTCAACTAAGCTTTTTATGGAGGTGAATAAGGAAAGTGTACTACGATATATTGATCTATATTTGTATGAATATTTGTTTACACAAGTAATTGTATACATTGGTAATAATTTGTATGCATTGATTTTTTTCATTTTGAACAATGTGTTAATTTGAGCTCTTGTAGTTGCATAAATGGTAAGTGTAGCAGCAATATCATGGCATGAACTGAGACCTTTGGGCACTACTGCACAGGAGAGCTTCTGTCTACTCACTATTGTTCTTGCCCTGCATAATAACCTGGACTAATTTTAAGTCTCTCACCACCCGCCATAGACAGTTTTCTAATAGAACAATGAGGCATGAATCTAGTTCTTAGTTTCAAACTCAAGTTTGGCTCTCATGACATTTTCACACCGATCAGTTCTATTTTGAGCTTCATTTTCTAACATCTTTGATGCTATTTTTTCATAATTAATTATACCCATACATTAGCTTGTATACTGCATTTTCACCAGAACAGTCATTGTTCAAGCACTGCTTACTTAAACACATCTGTTTACTAATGAATATGTTTCTATGTTTCATTTCTTTCACATTGTTATAGAATTGCATTTACAGCAAAAAAAACAGCATTGATTTCTTGTTCCTTACCAAAGTTTGTGATAGAAGATTGATCAGCCAATGAAAAACATTTCTTTACCTTTTAAATAACAAAATATTTTCTTTCTTTCTTACTGTTTCACACCATGGTATAAGACTTATGATGCAGCGTTTACTAGTTTCCATGACCATAGGATGCAGAGGGGATTTTTGTGGCTAGCAAAATGCCCAGCTGCTGTTAGTTCCAGTTATTGTCAGGTATCAATCAAAGACACACACCCCCTCCCAAAAGAGACCTTTATATGGCAATCTAACTCACTAGCGCTGTATCCCTCATGTAGATTAAGTCTTGAATTTTTATACGTTTGTTTTTCTGTTCTTCAGTTGTTGGTTGATTCAGGCAGCATGTTCCGTGCCCCACTAAAAAAAAAGAAAAAGAACTGACCTGTATATGATTTAGTCCTAGAATAAGAAAAGTGTTTATGAATTAGTCCTTTTCAGTATTTTGTTACATAATAAATGAACTTGAACATGGATGTCTGCAAGAATGTTCTCCCATAGAGACACTTTTTCATAAAAAGATCTACATTTAAATTATTATTGTGGTGTATAATTCATTGTTTAATTTCAAGATATTAAAGATTAAGTATTAGCTCAATTCTATTTTAATTCAACTAAAGTTTAGTTGAAAGTGTGAGAACCTCTGTATATTACCTCACACATTGTCATTTATTAGTATTGGTATTGAAAAAAGGTAGAAAACTTTTTAAACAAATAATTCAATTGTTTAACAAAATGGTATATCATTTTGCATTGATAAAGCTTTTAAATTTGATGTCTGCTTCCAATTAAAAATTGTTGTATACTTTAATCATAATGGTGCATTGTATAAAGGCGTACATAATGTATTGGCAATGAACTTTTAACATTTTATCAAACAGGTTTAAAAGAGAATGTTGTCAGTGACAAATTTTCTTTAAAATAAAATTTTGCTTTTATATATATATATATATATATATATACTACATTTAAATTGTATATTATGCTATCTCGATCAAAGCTCATGTTCATTTTTATTTTTGTACAAATCTCAAAACTATTATTTTAACTTTTATGCTTATAATGTTTTAATAAAAACATTAATTTTTTTATGCAATTAATTGTGTTGTGTTTACATTTTTATGTAGAGTCCTTGTGGTAAAATAAGAATATGTTTATGCTATTTACATAACTTTGATGTTCTGTAATATCCTTCAAATTTAGTAGAATGACTTAATTATGTGAAACATGGGCCAGCAGCTTCTGAGTATTTTATATTTACATTTGCAATGTAAATCAACACTAATAACTGTAAATTCAGGAACAGTTCAAGGCCCCGTACTATTTCTAATTTACATTAATGATTTACCAATTTGCATAACATGGGAACAAAAGTAAGGTTATTTGCACATGATTGCATAATTTACAGAACAATAAAAGATACTGAAATGCTACAAAAGTAGAAAATTATAATTAGCAAATTAGAATGAGAAAAATGGGAATCTAACTGGAGCATGTGTTTCCACACAGAAAGGTACAAACTGTTTAGAGTATCAAATAAACAAATAATTACAAACTTCTTCATTTATGGAAAAGACCAAACCCAAACTTAAAATGCAGTAAGAGTAGGGTAATAATAAACGATAAATTATCTTAAAATTCACATATTGATTAAATAATTTAAAAATTGAGTAAAACATTAAGCTTTCTAAAAAGGAATTTTTACAAATATAATAACACAAAATAAAAATTATATCTCACCTACATGCATCTTCTGTAAGAGATCCATCCATCAACTAAAGAGAACATTACAAAATTAGAAAAAATTCAGAAAAGAGCTGAAAGGTTCATTACTAATTACTAGCGAATATTCACAACCGACCACAGAATCGCCAATAAATAAATCAATAAACCTAGAAATTCTAGAGGACAGAAGGGCAAAGAGTAAAGTAGTAATAATACATAAGGCATTAAACTCTAGCTTGGAAATACAACACAATAAAAACCTATTATGGTGCTCGATAAACATAAGGATAAAAACACTTTTTTTTATCCCATATGTAAGAGCAAATGCATATAAGTACTCTGTCTTCCCGAATGGCATCCGGGCATAGAATATGTTGCCTGAAAAAAAGAGGAAAACAAGTAACCTAACATTATTTAAAACATTTGTCGAAATGCAAGACTAGTCTCAGACCACGCAATAATCTTCTTTATAGAAGGAGAGTCTGTAATATATAAGACAGAAGATAATATTTAAATCTGGACACATTTTTTTACAAGGCTGGGTTGTTTGCCCTCATTTTCCAAATATAAAAACAAAATTAATTCTAAAATTGTATTTGTGATTATGTCTGAATCTATATAAACTGTTTACAAATATGTTCAAGTCAAAGGAATCTGAAAACAATTGACACTCAGTTTACATTGTTAGTTGGAATTAACCCTCAGAGGCCCAAATTATGTTTTATAGTAGTTTAAAATTTATAATCTTTGGTCTATATACGTATGTTTAAACTAGCCCTCATTATTTTCTGAGTGGGGGCGGGATCTCTGTGCAATAAAGGCAGTAACTAAGTCAATTAAAAAAAAATCATAGTTAATTCCCTTGTGTTTCATAGATGGAGGAACACTTGGGCTTAAGAGTAAAAAAAAAATTAAACACGTAATTAATCAATTATTTTAAGTTTTTCAACAAGGTGGTCCCCATTAAACATGGTTGTTTACGGGTGATCCTATGGGCCTCTAAGGGCTAGAAATCAAAATCAATCACAATAGAAGGTTGATAAGTGATCTAGGCTTGAGCTACTTTTAAGCTTACAATGTGTTCCACCAGTGACCCATTGGGCAGAAGAAAAAACTACAATAAATCAGCAAAATGAAATTAAAAAGAGTTATTAGATCTAACATCATTGAAGATATAATAGGGTTTTTTAAGTTTCAAATTTACATGAAAATTTTTGAAACAATTTCTATGCTCTTCTAGCTAAGGAAATCTGTATCTTGTTCACAAATGTAAATGTTATTGGTTTCTAGACTGCAAAGCATACATCTTTGATGTTGTTCTGAGTTGATCATGAAATTGTAGTAGCCACCAGTTCTTACTTCAAATGTACAAATGGACAAATGTAGAAGCAGCCCTTTTTATTTTTTTATTTTAGAGAAAGAGCCTTCCTTTTCTGTTCACACCTTTATTTCTCATTACTGGCATTAACCTAAACAAGAAGTGTTGCTAATCTAGATTGTAATGCTTTTTGGGTCATTGTTTCGTGCCCTAGCAGTACACAAACACGGCGAAAAGATAACGAGACATTCACTAACATAATTCTAGTCTGCCAAAAGAATATAATACACACATTTGGCCTTTATTCTGTATGAGTTTTTTTGCTATGAAGCAGAGATCCATCCCTCCCATGCACTCATTGTAGAGTTTTATCACTGCAGGTCTCTCCACCGGCACTCTGGAGGATTTTAACCGTTGGTAGGACACATCTCCACCGGCACTCTGGAGGATTTTAACCGTTGGTAGGACACAAAGGCAGTGAATATGCTTTCAACACTGTGCAGTTCGTTTGTAGGACACAAGGGCAGTGAATATGCTTTCAACGCTGTGTAGTTCGTTAGTACGACACAAGGGCAGTGAATATGCTCTCAACACTGTGCAGTTGATCGTTGGTACAGCGTCCACCGTAGTCTCAAGAGGGAGAGATAGCAAAAACATCATTTGTGGCCAGCAAAAACATGACTTGTGTGAGAAAGGGTCTGGTGGGGTCGGCGGGGAAGATCATATGACTCCAATGGAAGATTTGCAAATTTGCTCTGGCTCTGTTCACACATATTATTGCATCATAAGGCAGTATACATCGGATCAGCAAGGGTTACCAACTAACTGCACAGTGTTGAGAGCATATTCACTGCCCTTGTGTCGTACCAACGAACTACACAGTGTTGAGATCATAATCACTACAGAGTCGGGTGGAATAATTTGCTGATTATTATTTTCTGATTTATTTCGCGAAATACATTTTTAAAGGTGTGTTTTTGATTGCTATCCACTGATGCTATCTGAGTTTAGATCACTGATCTATAAAAAGAAAGATCAGTGGTTTAGAGTTATATATATGCTTTCTTTGAACTGCTCTCTAAAGTGCTAGTCAGATCAGAAGCAATAGAGAATAGAATATGTATTCATTTTACACAAAATAAAAAGGCCTACGTAAAATAAATATAGCAAGCACCAGAAAGTGCTCAATATGACACCCTTGCCTTAAATACTGAATGAGTTTGAAAGAAATGGCAATGGACTAGCTAGCCCGTAACAAGTTGACAAGTATGAAAAGCAAAAGGCAGGTGAGAATTAATTCTGTCAGGAAGTGCTTTGGCCTTTGGCTTTGACTGGGACTAGACTAAACTACTGGCTTTGCCTTTGTTTTAAGATTTGTATAAAATTATGATTAAACATGACGAGGAGCTTATAGTATAGGCTACTAAGCCGACTAAAGACTAAGGCTAAGTCAAGCCCAAGGTATACACTTGTCACTTGTAAGTTACAAGTAATAAGTTTAAATAAGTAGGCCTAAGCAGAGTTAGAGTGTAGGTGTACCATTTTAATTTTACAAGACCTAAAAAGTTGTAAAATTATCATGAATGATGAAATGAAGAAAATGTGCATAAATCATAATAAATATAATCATCAGTCATTCATCTGTGTGTGGAAGTGTAGATTTTTGGTTTTTAATACATTTATATCTGGAAAAAGCCTACAATTTACAACCAGTGCTTTTTTTGTAAAAAAAATAGGTGCCGGTACTCAGTGATGGATTGTAAAGCAGTTTCGAATTTTATATTTTAATTCTTATTGCGCGCAATTTAAAAAAAATTCAATTTTAACAAATTAATAATATATAAAATACATTAATAATAAAAGTTAAAATACAAGAAAAGTAATAATTTTTTCCCCACATTGAAAATGGTGCCGGTACATAGTACCGGCGCGTACCGTCACAAAAAAAGCACTGCCTACAACTACTACTATCATGTTACTATGCCATAGGCCATAGAATAGTAGCCATGGCCATGGCTATGGTTAGTCTTTGATTATAAAAGTCAATAATAGGCCTACTAGTAGTTAGTAGCCTACTAGTAGGACTACTAAGCCTAATTTTCCTAGTATATCTTTGATTAGAATGTGCATAGGCCTATATAGCCTAGTTAATATAGCCTAGCCTATATTAAATATTATTATAGGCCTAATATATATATATATATTATATATATATAGGGGGGAGGGGGTAGGCCCCATTAGCTCACATGTAGGTCTATTCAAGTCAGTCACTGGCTCAGTGAGATTGAGTACAAACTTTTCAGACTATGTAGTCCCAGATAGACAGTTTAAAGTCAAAAGCAAGACACACACACTGTTTCAATCACAATTATGGTAGGCATACTAGTACTAGTTTATGCCATTAGCAGTAGGTCTATAATTCAAACTAGTACTAGTACTAGTACTGTTTACATTGTACATCCATCCACTTAGTGATCACAGGCCTTTTGGTATTTCTTACCATGGATGATTCCCAGTTGCATGATTCTGCTGTTCCCGCTTTAGTCCCTTGAATAGCAGCTAACCTCAGTCCTGCTATTGCTAGCGTCTGCACCTGGATGGCGGAAAACAGACTTAATATGAATGAGGATAAGATGGAGGTAATTCAAATCAGAACCCAAAATAAAATTTGCTAAAGTTGAGGGTTTGCAATTACTGATGGTCATAAACTGCCATATCCCCTTTGTAGAAAAGGTAAAAAACCTGGGTGTCATCCTTGATTCACAGTAACTTTTCTTATGATGCCCACATAAGCAACCTTGTGCAGAGGCCTTTATTTACAGCTGTGTGGACTTGTTCAGATTCGATCTTATCTGTCGTTTAACTCAGCAAAAAACTTGCCACTGCCTTTGTACTCTCTCGCATTGACTACTGTATATGGCATCTTTCCATCCTCAAGGGACTATGGCGCAGTCTCCTTTTTCTCTGCCTCTCGCCTTTCTCCTGGCTCGTTTCTCTTCACTTCTTTCTGTGAAGGTGGCTTCTGCAGCTTGAGTGCCCTCGCTCACCTTGGACCACTAGGCGGTGCGTTCCTCAGCAAGGCTCTCCTACGTTTTGGGCTCAATGCGTGTCAGTAATAAGTCTTTTTTACAAACGTCTTTGAAACGCAGGTAAGGGCGACCTCTATTTCTTGTTCCGGCTGCCAGCTCTCCATACAGCAGGGCTCTTGGGATGCGTTCCGCACCCATCCTGTGGACATGGCCTATCCATCGCAGGCGCCTCTCAATCAGGATTGAGTTTATACTCAGCATATGGCTTTTCCTGAGCACCTCCACATTTGTGACTCTTTCCTGCCATTTGATGTGGAGTATCCTGCGCAGGCATCGCATGTGAAAGCTATTTAGCTGCTTTATTTGCTTAGCGTATGTAGCCCAGGTCTCGCTTCCATAGAGGAGTGTGCTTAGCACACAGTGACAGGCCTGGTAGACAGAGATTTTTGTCCTATCAGTGAGTTGAGCATTATCCCATACTCATTGGTTGAGCCTTGCCACTTAAAGATACTGCCTTGCCGATTCTGGTTTGTATTTCTTTTTCCAGGGACAGTGAGCTTGAGATGTTGCTGCCAAGGTAAGAAGTCCTGGACAACATCCAAAGTGTTTCCCTCAATGGAGATTGCTGGGAGGCATTCTGTACCTTGCCTCATAATATTGGTATTTTTCAGGCTTATTGTTAGGCCAAATTCTTTGCATGCTTCCGAGAATCTACTGACCAGTTGCTGGAGCCCTTCCTCTGTATGTGAAGCAAGAGCTGCATCATCAGCAAAAAGCAATTCTCTGATTACTTTGCACGGAGCCGGGCTATGTTATAGAGATTTCCATCGGCCCTAGTATGGATGTTCACGCAGTTCTCAAAAGCATATCGGAGGAATACTGAGAAGAAGATACCAAAGAGTGTTGGTGCCAGGGCGCAGCCCTGTTTGACCCTGCTACACACTGGGATAGGGTCTGATGTGGCACCATTGCAGAAAACTGTGCTGTGCATGTTATTATGGAAAGTCTCAATAATACTTAGTAGCCGGGGCGGACATCCAATCTTTTTTAGTATGCTAAAGAGTCCAGTGTGGCTAACTAGGTCAAATGCCTTAGTCAAGTCAATGTATGCAATGAAGAGGGCCATCTGTTGTCCCGGCATTTTTCTTGTAACTGGCGCAGTGAGAAAACCATATCCATAGTTGACCCAGGGTTCGTACAGCTCCTGGAAACTCCTTCGTCCTTGAAACTCCTGGAAAACAAAAAGTTGTGTTCCAGGACCTTAAAACTCCTGGAAAAACTGCATTTAGTCCTGGGAAAATACTAAATCTCCTTATTTTTCAAGGGAGATTAATTATTAATATTTAAAAAAATCATAATCAATGCTCTTAGATTGTACTTTCACTTTTCCAGAAAGCCCTATTTGAGTTAACCCGCTTTGCCACTTTCTATTTCCATGCGCAAACGTTGATGACACCAGTGATGCCACTACTTCGTTGTTTTTATTTACTAGATCTTGTTTATTTTTAATCCAGACTTGGGATGTAGGCTATATAAGTCCCAGTAAAGTCGTAAAACAAAAAAAAAAGCTGTGCAGCAAAATGTCTTTTTTTTTTAAAGAGCTCAGCTTGGCTTTTCAGCAAATTTACTCCTGAAAAACTTCTGGAAAACTCCTGGAATTTTGAGGTAATTTTTCTGTACGAACCCTGATTGACTGGCCAGCCCGAAAGCCCGAAAGCCGCATTGAGATTCTGTGCCAGAGTTTGCAGGTGTGCCAGTACCACTCTTGCATAGGCCTTTCCCACAATACTGAGTAGTGATATATATGCCTCGATAGTTATTACAATCGCTACCGTCACCCTTTTTTTTGTAGAGGGTTACTATCTTGGCATCCCGCATGTCTTGTAGGATGTGGCCACGTTCCCAACAAACGCAGTTGAGGTCGTGCAGAGGCTTAAGTAATGCTGTCTTACCGTACTTGAGGACTTCTGCAGGGATGCCATTTTTCGTGGAGCCTTTCCGCAACTAAGGTGATCAATGGCCTTGCGGAGCTCCTTTATCGAGGGCAGGGCATTGAGTTGATCCAGCTCTGGTAGAGCTGGAACTCTTTTTAGGGCAGAGTCAGAGATAACGTTCTGTGTTGCGTAGAGTTCCAGGTAGTGTTCGGTCCAGCGCTGCATCTGCTTGTCTTGTTCAGTGATCACCTCTCCTGTCTTCAACATGAGTGGAGCTGACTTTGAAATTAGGGGTCCAGTGGCCTTTTTTATGCCTTCATACATTTTTTGGCATCTCCTTGATCGGCAGCCGATTGGATACCTATGCACAGATCAACCCAGTATTTGTTGGCGCAGAAGCGTGCAGTCTTCCGGGCTATGTTCCTTTCATTTCTGAGTTTTTGCAAGGCATCAGGTCCTGGGGCAGCTTTGTTGGCCATTAGGGCTTTTCTCTTTGCCTCCGTCACGGGCTCCATTATATCCCAGTTGGCCTCAAACCAGTCTGCACTTTTTCTTTCCTTCTTCCCAAGGACAGCGATGGATGTGTTGTAAATGGTCTCGCGAAGGTGAAGCCATGTGACATCGATATGTTCTGGCAAATTCTTTCCTGCATCATGGAGCTTGGGGACGTCTTTCTGCAAGGTAAGATCTGTGAGGGCTGAACTAAGCTTGCTATAGAGTTGCTCCCTTATCTCTGGGCAATTAATATGGCATTTGTTTATGTCTGTTTTCCCTTTTCTCTTGGAGTGGTGAAGCTTCCTTGGGGTTATTTTTATTTTGCTTGCAACCAGTGAGTGGTCTGTGTCGCAGTCAGCACTGTGGTAGCTACGTGTTTGGAGTACACTAGCCAGTTCGTAGCGCCTGGTGATAATGAGATCAAGCTGGTGCCAGTGCTTGGGGCGAGGGTGTCTCCATGACACTTTGTGGATGTCTTTGCATTTGAAAAAAGTATTAGTTATACACAGGTTATGAGCGCTGCATAGCGACTGCTGGCCATTGTCATTCATTTTGCCAATGCCGTGTGTACCAATAGTGGTAGACCAGGCTTTGTGATCCGTGCCTACTCTGGCATTAAAGTCACCAAGGAGGTATAGACTCTCAGGTTTGGGGATATTTGACACTACGGAATCCAGAGCCTCATAAAAATGGTCATTTGTTTTTGCTTCAGAGCAGAGAGTTAAGGCGTTTAGGCTGAGGATATGCGCTGCACCCATGGATGTTAGTAGTTTTATGCAGAGTATCCTCTCAGTGCCATGTGCCACTTGCTCAATGTATGTCATTAGAGAGTTTTTAATGGCAAAGCCAACACCATGTTGTCATGGTCTGTCTGAGGGTGGTCCCTGCCAGAGGAACGTATAGTTTGCCTCACTTATTCTGCCATTGTCAGCCAGCCGTGTCTCCTGCAGGCATGCAATGTCAATGTTTAGTCTGGATATTTCCTTGTCTATGATTGCAGTTTTCCTCATATGTTCTGTTAGTGGAAGGTCATTGTAGATTCCAGGGCACAGGGTTCTGATGTTCCAGCTTGCAAGTCGAAGTGCTGGAGACTTCTTGCTTGTTCTTTTTCCTGGTGCTTGGCTTTTTGGCTTGCTTGTTGAGTTGAACACTCTGATCTACCAATGGGGCAGGCAAGCCTTATTGGCTGGGGGCTGCCCAGCTTGAGGCGGGCGGTAGATGCTCAGTGAGACGTTGTTATCTCTCCCACCGTCTGGAACGACCCCTAGCCTAGCTCTATGCCAATCCAGCAGTCACTTATAACCGGTAACTGCCGCTCCACGTGTTGTGCCAACGCCTTGCAGCGAAGCTGGAGTGACCTCTCCAGGTTGGGGTGAGGGAAGTCAAAAAGGAGGCCACGATGGCCTGGGCGATGCTTAAGAAGGTCACCTGTTGCCCATGCAGCAGGCCCTCTCTCTCCTCGCTGATGGTGGTTCCAGGGGAACAGCAAGCTGATACAACGAGGGATCATCTGCGTTGCAGGAGTTGCTAGAGAGATAGCGCGTTCGCTATAAAACTGCCTTAGGGACTCCATCTCCTGATTTTCTGTTAGGGTTTATTCCCTTAGCTTCTCCATGAACAGGTGTAGCCGCGAGGCAGCGGAGGTTTGAGATCAGAGTTTCCCTCTCCTAGATCAGCTACCTATCAAGGTTTACTAGCCCCATCTGCCCGAAGCTACTGGTCTTAAGGCGCCAGGGGCCCGCCTTCGCCCCTTCTCCTTTAGTTGAAACATAGTGTGCCAGACTTAGTAACGAGTCATTCGAGAAGGCCTGGAGTTGGACTTTGGTTAGCAGAGGCTATTTGAGACGCAAGCCATGAGGATATTTCGAGAGGAGTGGGTGCTTATTTCCCACCCCCATCCCCGGCAGTACTAACCTTGGACCACACTAAGATCCGATCTATCTGTCGTTTGACTCAGCAAAAAACTTTGCGATGCCTTTGTACTCTCTCGCATTGACTACTGTAATGCTCTGCAAATCGGGATACCGGACGATAAAGTCGCCAAATTACAGCATATTCAAAACAGTGCTGCCTGGTTAATGCTATATTTATTTGCTTTGTACTATGTTTGTAAAGTTTTAAGATTATTAATTATCTTTAAAGTTTTTAGCCTAGAGATTCTGTGTTCTTATTTTTTTGTTGCTGAATATTAAATGCACTCTGAGCTTACATTATAATAAAGGTTTTTCGGTAGTGCTATACAAATATAATTATTGTTATTATTATTAGTAGGATTACTAAAACTCAATCCTATCAGGATAAAAAGAGCAAAGTTTAGCTCTTATATTTTTTCATGGACATAGTCTTTATATTTTAGTCTTTATACTACGCAACTTTTGGTTAAAAGGTGGATTTACAATGTGTTAAAGAAATGAAATCTTTTTTTTTTATCAAGAAAAAGTCAATAATTAATATACCAGTAATAATAAATATAGACTATGGGCTAAATAAAATAATGTATTTATTTTTGTATTTGTTTATACTTTTAATATTTAAAGCATATGCACTCAGTAACATTTTTAAACTTTTCCCTCTTCGTTTTATAGTAATAATAATAAATAAATTTATAATAATAAATTCAATGTGAATCATTCTACTTAAATTCATGTCATTCAGATTATAACTTCTGTGAACATTGATGTGTTTGATTCTTAAAGTCTAACCATCTATTCTGTTTTTTTTCATTCAGGTGACAGTATGAAGTAATCAAACAAAATGAATGATTGTTACAGTCCAGTTGAAAATGTAGATAATTCGTTGGAGTCACCTCCCCTCAATCACAATGATGAACCAATGTGGTATTGGGGTATTTTAACAAAGTAATTTTTTTGTAATTATTTCTGAATGAATGCACTGTCTTACTTATAGGTTGGGTGTGTAATTATTTCTGAATGAATGCACTGTCTTACTTATAGGTTGGGTTTGTAATTATTTCTAAATGAATGCACTGTCTTACTTATAGGTTGGGTTTGTAATTATTTCTGAATGAATGCACTGTCTTACTTATAGGTTGGCTCAGTTCATGATACATTTATTTGATTTTATTTCTGAATGAATGCACTGTCTTACTTATAGGTTGGCTCAGTTCATGATACATTTATTTGATTTTATTTCTGAATGAATGCACTGTCTTACTTATAGTTTGGCTCAGTTCATGATACATTTATTTGATTTTATTTCTGAATGAATGCACTGTCTTACTTATAGGTTGGCTCAGTTCATGATACATTTATTTGATTTTATTTCTGAATGAATGCACTGTCTTACTTATAGGTTGGCTCAGTTCATGATACATTTATTTGATTTTATTTCTGAATGAATGCACTGTCTTACTTATAGGTTGGCTCAGTTCATGATACATTTATTTGATTTTATTTCTGAATGAATGCACTGTCTTACTTATAGGTTGGCTCAGTTCATGATACATTTATTTGATTTTATTTCTGAATGAATGCACTGTCTTACTTATAGGTTGGCTCAATTCATGATACATTTATTTGATTTTATTTCTGAATGAATGCACTGTCTTACTTATAGGTTGGCTCAGTTCATGATACATTTATTTGATTTTATTTCTGAATGAATGCACTGTCTTACTTATAGGTTGGCTCAGTTCATGATACATTTATTTGATTTTATTTCTGAATGAATGCACTGTCTTACTTATAGGTTGGCTCAGTTCATGATACATTTATTTGATTTTATTTCTGAATGAATGCACTGTCTTACTTATAGGTTGGCTCAGTTCATGATACATTTATTTGATTTTATTTCTGAATGAATGCACTGTCTTACTTATAGGTTGGCTCAGTTCATGATACATTTATTTGATTTTATTTCTGAATGAATGCACTGTCTTACTTATAGGTTGGCTCAGTTCATGATACATTTATTTGATTTTATTTCTGAATGAATGCACTGTCTTACTTATAGGTTGGCTCAGTTCATGATACATTTATTTGATTTTATTTCTGAATGAATGCACTGTCTTACTTATAGGTTGGCTCAGTTCATGCTACATTTATTTGATTTTATTTCTGAATGAATGCACTGTCTTACTTATAGGTTGGCTCAGTTCATGATACATTTATTTGGTTTTATTTCTGAATGAATGCACTGTCTTACTTATAGGTTGGCTCAGTTCATGATACATTTATTTGATTTTTTTTTTGAATGAATGCACTGTCTTACTTATAGGTTGGCTCAGTTCATGATACATTTATTTGATTTTATTTCTGAATGAATGCACTGTCTTACTTATAGTTTGGCTCAGTTCATGATACATTTATTTGATTTTATTTCTGAATGAATGCACTGTCTTACTTATAGGTTGGCTCAGTTCATGATACATTTATTTGATTTTATTTCTGAATGAATGCACTGTCTTACTTATAGGTTGGCTCAGTTCATGATACATTTATTTGATTTTATTTCTGAATGAATGCACTGTCTTACTTATAGGTTGGCTCAGTTCATGATACATTTATTTGATTTTATTTCTGAATGAATGCACTGTCTTACTTATAGGTTGGCTCAGTTCATGATACATTTATTTGATTTTATTTCTGAATGAATGCACTGTCTTACTTATAGGTTGGCTCAGTTCATGATACATTTATTTGATTTTATTTCTGAATGAATGCACTGTCTTACTTATAGGTTGGCTCAGTTCATGATACATTTATTTGATTTTATTTCTGAATGAATGCACTGTCTTACTTATAGGTTGGCTCAGTTCATGATACATTTATTTGATTTTATTTCTGAATGAATGCACTGTCTTACTTATAGGTTGGCTCAGTTCATGATACATTTATTTGATTTTATTTCTGAATGAATGCACTGTCTTACTTATAGGTTGGCTCAGTTCATGATACATTTATTTGATTTTATTTCTGAATGAATGCACTGTCTTACTTATAGGTTGGCTCAGTTCATGATACATTTATTTGATTTTATTTCTGAATGAATGCACTGTCTTACTTATAGGTTGTCTCAGTTCATGATACATTTATTTGATTTTATTTCTGAATGAATGCACTGTCTTACTTATAGGTTGGCTCAGTTCATGAAACATTTATTTGATTTTATTTCTGAATGAATGCACTGTCTTACTTATAGGTTGGCTCAGTTCATGATACATTTATTTGATTTTATTTCTGAATGAATGCACTGTCTTACTTATAGTTTGGCTCAGTTCATGATACATTTATTTGATTTTATTTCTTAATGAATGCACTGTCTTACTTATAGGTTGGGTGTGTAATTATTTCTGAATGAATGCACTGTCTTACTTATAGGTTGGGTTTGTAATTATTTCTAAATGAATGCACTGTCTTACTTATAGGTTGGGTTTGTAATTATTTCTGAATGAATGCACTGTCTTACTTATAGGTTGGCTCAGTTCATGATACATTTATTTGATTTTATTTCTGAATGAATGCACTGTCTTACTTATAGGTTGGCTCAGTTCATGATACATTTATTTGATTTTATTTCTGAATGAATGCACTGTCTTACTTATAGGTTGGCTCAGTTCATGATACATTTATTTGATTTTATTTCTGAATGAATGCACTGTCTTACTTATAGGTTGGCTCAGTTCATGATACATTTATTTGATTTTATTTCTGAATGAATGCACTGTCTTACTTATAGGTTGGCTCAGTTCATGATACATTTATTTGATTTTATTTCTGAATGAATGCACTGTCTTACTTATAGGTTGGCTCAGTTCATGATACATTTATTTGATTTTATTTCTGAATGAATGCACTGTCTTACTTATAGGTTGGCTCAGTTCATGATACATTTATTTGATTTTATTTCTGAATGAATGCACTGTCTTACTTATAGGTTGGCTCAATTCATGATACATTTATTTGATTTTATTTCTGAATGAATGCACTGTCTTACTTATAGGTTGGCTCAGTTCATGATACATTTATTTGATTTTATTTCTGAATGAATGCACTGTCTTACTTATAGGTTGGCTCAGTTCATGATACATTTATTTGATTTTATTTCTGAATGAATGCACTGTCTTACTTATAGGTTGGCTCAGTTCATGATACATTTATTTGATTTTATTTCTGAATGAATGCACTGTCTTACTTATAGGTTGGCTCAGTTCATGATACATTTATTTGATTTTATTTCTGAATGAATGCACTGTCTTACTTATAGGTTGGCTCAGTTCATGATACATTTATTTGATTTTATTTCTGAATGAATGCACTGTCTTACTTATAGGTTGGCTCAGTTCATGATACATTTATTTGATTTTATTTCTGAATGAATGCACTGTCTTACTTATAGGTTGGCTCAGTTCATGATACATTTATTTGATTTTATTTCTGAATGAATGCACTGTCTTACTTATAGGTTGGCTCAGTTCATGCTACATTTATTTGATTTTATTTCTGAATGAATGCACTGTCTTACTTATAGGTTGGCTCAGTTCATGATACATTTATTTGGTTTTATTTCTGAATGAATGCACTGTCTTACTTATAGGTTGGCTCAGTTCATGATACATTTATTTGATTTTTTTTTTGAATGAATGCACTGTCTTACTTATAGGTTGGCTCAGTTCATGATACATTTATTTGATTTTATTTCTGAATGAATGCACTGTCTTACTTATAGTTTGGCTCAGTTCATGATACATTTATTTGATTTTATTTCTGAATGAATGCACTGTCTTACTTATAGGTTGGCTCAGTTCATGATACATTTATTTGATTTTATTTCTGAATGAATGCACTGTCTTACTTATAGGTTGGCTCAGTTCATGATACATTTATTTGATTTTATTTCTGAATGAATGCACTGTCTTACTTATAGGTTGGCTCAGTTCATGATACATTTATTTGATTTTATTTCTGAATGAATGCACTGTCTTACTTATAGGTTGGCTCAGTTCATGATACATTTATTTGATTTTATTTCTGAATGAATGCACTGTCTTACTTATAGGTTGGCTCAGTTCATGATACATTTATTTGATTTTATTTCTGAATGAATGCACTGTCTTACTTATAGGTTGGCTCAGTTCATGATACATTTATTTGATTTTATTTCTGAATGAATGCACTGTCTTACTTATAGGTTGGCTCAGTTCATGATACATTTATTTGATTTTATTTCTGAATGAATGCACTGTCTTACTTATAGGTTGGCTCAGTTCATGATACATTTATTTGATTTTATTTCTGAATGAATGCACTGTCTTACTTATAGGTTGGCTCAGTTCATGATACATTTATTTGATTTTATTTCTGAATGAATGCACTGTCTTACTTATAGGTTGGCTCAGTTCATGATACATTTATTTGATTTTATTTCTGAATGAATGCACTGTCTTACTTATAGGTTGTCTCAGTTCATGATACATTTATTTGATTTTATTTCTGAATGAATGCACTGTCTTACTTATAGGTTGGCTCAGTTCATGAAACATTTATTTGATTTTATTTCTGAATGAATGCACTGTCTTACTTATAGGTTGGCTCAGTTCATGATACATTTATTTGATTTTATTTCTGAATGAATGCACTGTCTTACTTATAGGTTGGCTCAGTTCATGATACATTTATTTGATTTTATTTCTTAATGAATGCATGTCTTACTTATAGGTTGGCTCAGTTTATGATACATTTATTTGATTTTATTTTTGAATGAATGCACTGTCTTACTTATAGGTTGGCTCAGTTCATGATACATTTATTTGATTTTATTTCTGAATGAATGCACTGTCTTACTTATAGGTTGGCTCAGTTCATGATACATTTATTTGATTTTATTTCTGAATGAATGCACTGTCTTACTTATAGGTTGGCTCAGTTCATGATACATTTATTTGATTTTATTTCTGAATGAATGCACTGTCTTACTTATAGGTTGGCTCAGTTCATGATACATTTATTTGATTTTATTTCTGAATGAATGCACTGTCTTACTTATAGGTTGGCTCAGTTCATGATACATTTATTTGATTTTATTTCTGAATGAATGCACTGTCTTACTTATAGGTTGGCTCAGTTCATGATACATTTATTTGATTTTATTTCTGAATGAATGCACTGTCTTACTTATAGGTTGGCTCAGTTCATGATACATTTATTTGATTTTATTTCTGAATGAATGCACTGTCTTACTTATAGGTTGGCTCAGTTCATGATACATTTATTTGATTTTATTTCTGAATGAATGCACTGTCTTACTTATAGGTTGGCTCAGTTCATGATACATTTATTTGATTTTATTTCTGAATGAATGCACTGTCTTACTTATAGGTTGGCTCAGTTCATGATACATTTATTTGATTTTATTTCTGAATGAATGCACTGTCTTACTTATAGGTTGGCTCAGTTCATGATACATTTATTTGATTTTATTTCTGAATGAATGCAGTCTTACTTATAGGTTGGCTCAGTTCATGATACATTTATTTGATTTTATTTCTGAATGAATGCACTGTCTTACTTATAGGTTGGCTCAGTTCATGATACATTTATTTGATTTTATTTCTGAATGAATGCACTGTCTTACTTATAGGTTGGCTCAGTTCATGATACATTTTTTTGATTTTATTTCTGAATGAATGCACTGTCTTACTTATAGGTTGGCTCAGTTCATGATACATTTATTTGATTTTATTTCTGAATGAATGCACTGTCTTACTTATAGGTTGGCTCAGTTCATGATACATTTATTTGATTTTATTTCTGAATGAATGCACTGTCTTACTTATAGTTTGGCTCAGTTCATGATACATTTATTTGATTTTATTTCTGAATGAATGCACTGTCTTACTTATAGGTTGGCTCAGTTCATGATACATTTATTTGATTTTATTTCTGAATGAATGCACTGTCTTACTTATAGGTTGGCTCAGTTCATGATACATTTATTTGATTTTATTTCTGAATGAATGCACTGGCTTACTTATAGGTTGGCTCAGTTCATGATACATTTATTTGATTTTATTTCTGAATGAATGCACTGTCTTACTTATAGGTTGGCTCAGTTCATGATACATTTATTTGATTTTATTTCTGAATGAATGCACTGTCTTACTTATAGGTTGGCTCAGTTCATGATACATTTATTTGATTTTATTTCTGAATGAATGCACTGTCTTACTTATAGGTTGGCTCAGTTCATGATACATTTATTTGATTTTATTTCTGAATGAATGCACTGTCTTACTTATAGGTTGGCTCAGTTCATGATACATTTATTTGATTTTATTTCTGAATGAATGCACTGTCTTACTTATAGGTTGGCTCAGTTCATGATACATTTATTTGATTTTATTTCTGAATGAATGCACTGCACTGTCTTACTTATAGGTTGTCTCAGTTCATGATACATTTATTTGATTTTATTTCTGAATGAATGCACTGTCTTACTTATAGGTTGGCTCAGTTCATGAAACATTTATTTGATTTTATTTCTGAATGAATGCACTGTCTTACTTATAGGTTGGCTCAGTTCATGATACATTTATTTGATTTTATTTCTGAATGAATGCACTGTCTTACTTATAGGTTGGCTCAGTTCATGAAACATTTATTTGATTTTATTTCTGAATGAATGCACTGTCTTACTTATAGGTTGGCTCAGTTCATGATACATTTATTTGATTTTATTTCTGAATGAATGCACTGTCTTACTTATAGGTTGGCTCAGTTCATGATACATTTATTTGATTTTTTTTCTTAATGAATGCATGTCTTACTTATAGGTTGGCTCAGTTCATGATACATTTATTTGATTTTATTTTTGAATGAATGCACTGTCTTACTTATAGGTTGGCTCAGTTCATGATACATTTATTTGATTTTATTTCTGAATGAATGCACTGTCTTACTTATAGGTTGGCTCAGTTCATGATACATTTATTTGATTTTATTTCTGAATGAATGCACTGTCTTACTTATAGGTTGGCTCAGTTCATGATACATTTATTTGATTTTATTTCTGAATGAATGCACTGTCTTACTTATAGGTTGGCTCAGTTCATGATACATTTATTTGATTTTATTTCTGAATGAATGCACTGTCTTACTTATAGGTTGGCTCAGTTCATGATACATTTATTTGATTTTATTTCTGAATGAATGCACTGTCTTACTTATAGGTTGGCTCAGTTCATGCTACATTTATTTGATTTTATTTCTGAATGAATGCACTGTCTTACTTATAGGTTGGCTCAGTTCATGCTACATTTATTTGATTTTATTTCTGAATGAATGCACAGTCTTACTTATAGGTTGGCTCAGTTCATGATACATTTATTTGATTTTATTTCTGAATGAATGCAATGTCTTACTTATAGGTTGGCTCAGTTCATGATACATTTATTTGATTTTATTTCTGAATGAATGCAATGTCTTACTTATAGGTTGGCTCAGTTCATGATACATTTATTTGATTTTATTTCTGAATGAATGCAATGTCTTACTTATAGGTTGGCTCAGTTCATGATACATTTATTTGATTTTATTTCTGAATAAATGCAATGTCTTACTTATAGGTTGGCTCAGTTCATGATACATTTATTTGATTTTATTTCTGAATGAATGCAATGTCTTACTTATAGGTTGGCTCAGTTCATGATACATTTATTTGATTTTATTTCTGAATGAATGCAATGTCTTACTTATAGGTTGGGTCAGTTCATGATACATTTATTTGATTTTATTTCTGAATGAATGCACTGTCTTACTTATAGGTTGGCTCAGTTCATGATACATTTATTTGATTTTATTTCTGAATGAATGCACTGTCTTACTTATAGGTTGGCTCAGTTCATGATACATTTATTTGATTTTATTTCTGAATGAATGCACTGTCTTACTTATAGGTTGGCTCAGTTCATGATACATTTATTTGATTTTATTTCTGAATGAATGCAATGTCTTACTTATAGGTTGGCTCAGTTCATGATACACTTATTTGATTTTATTTCTGAATGAATGCAATGTCTTACTTATAGGTTGGCTCAGTTCATGATACATTTATTTGATTTTATTTCTGAATGAATGCACTGTCTTACTTATAGGTTGGCTCAGTTCATGATACATTTATTTGATTTTATTTCTGAATGAATGCAATGTCTTACTTATAGGTTGGCTCAGTTCATGATACATTTATTTGATTTTATTTCTGAATGAATGCAATGTCTTACTTATAGGTTGGCTCAGTTCATGATACATTTATTTGATTTTATTTCTGAATGAATGCAATGTCTTACTTATAGGTTGGGTCAGTTCATGATGCATTTATTTGATTTTATTTCTGAATGAATGCAATGTCTTACTTATAGGTTGGCTCAGTTCATGATACATTATTTGATTTTATTTCTGAATGAATGCAATGTCTTACTTATAGGTTGGCTCAGTTCATGATACATTTATTTGATTTAATTTCTGAATGAATGCAATGTCTTACTTATAGGTTGGCTCAGTTCATGATACATTTATTTGATTTTTTTTCTGAATGAATGCAATGTCTTACTTATAGGTTGGGTCAGTTCATGATACATTTATTTGATTTTATTTCTGAATGAATGCAATGTCTTACTTATAGGTTGGGTCAGTTCATGATACATTTATTTGATTTTATTTCTGAATGAATGCACTGTCTTACTTATAGGTTGGCTCAGTTCATGATACATTTATTTGATTTTATTTCTGAATGAATGCACTGTCTTACTTATAGGTTGGCTCAGTTCATGATACATTTATTTGATTTTATTTCTGAATGAATGCAATGTCTTACTTATAGGTTGGGTCAGTTCATGATACATTTATTTGATTTTATTTCTGAATGAATGCAATGTCTTACTTATAGGCTGGGTCAGTTCATGATACATTTATTTGATTTTATTTCTGAATGAATGCACTGTCTTACTTATAGGTTGGCTCAGTTCATGATACATTTATTTGATTTTATTTCTGAATGAATGCACTGTCTTACTTATAGGTTGGCTCAGTTCATGATACATTTATTTGATTTTATTTCTGAATGAATGCACTGTCTTACTTATAGGTTGGCTCAGTTCATGATACATTTATTTGATTTTATTTCTGAATGAATGCACAGTCTTACTTATAGGTTGGGTCAGTTCATGATACATTTATTTGATTTTATTTCTGAATGAATGCAATGTCTTACTTATAGGTTGGGTCAGTTCATGATACATTTATTTGATTTTATTTCTGAATGAATGCACTGTCTTACTTATAGGTTGGCTCAGTTCATGATACATTTATTTGATTTTATTTCTGAATGAATGCAATGTCTTACTTATAGGTTGGCTCAGTTCATGATACATTTATTTGATTTTATTTCTGAATAAATGCAATGTCTTACTTATAGGTTGGCTCAGTTCATGATACATTTATTTGATTTTATTTCTGAATGAATGCAATGTCTTACTTATAGGTTGGCTCAGTTCATGATACATTTATTTGATTTTATTTCTGAATGAATGCAATGTCTTACTTATAGGTTGGGTCAGTTCATGATACATTTATTTGATTTTATTTCTGAATGAATGCAATGTCTTACTTATAGGTTGGCTCAGTTCATGATACATTTATTTGATTTTATTTCTGAATGAATGCACTGTCTTACTTATAGGTTGGCTCAGTTCATGATACATTTATTTGATTTTATTTCTGAATAAATGCACTGTCTTACTTATAGGTTGGCTCAGTTCATGATACATTTATTTGATTTTATTTCTGAATGAATGCAATGTCTTACTTATAGGTTGGCTCAGTTCATGATACACTTATTTGATTTTATTTCTGAATGAATGCAATGTCTTACTTATAGGTTGGCTCAGTTCATGATACATTTATTTGATTTTATTTCTGAATGAATGCACTGTCTTACTTATAGGTTGGCTCAGTTCATGATACATTTATTTGATTTTATTTCTGAATGAATGCAATGTCTTACTTATAGGTTGGCTCAGTTCATGATACATTTATTTGATTTTATTTCTGAATGAATGCAATGTCTTACTTATAGGTTGGCTCAGTTCATGATACATTTATTTGATTTTATTTCTGAATGAATGCAATGTCTTACTTATAGGTTGGGTCAGTTCATGATGCATTTATTTGATTTTATTTCTGAATGAATGCAATGTCTTACTTATAGGTTGGCTCAGTTCATGATACATTTATTTGATTTTATTTCTGAATGAATGCAATGTCTTACTTATAGGTTGGCTCAGTTCATGATACATTTATTTGATTTAATTTCTGAATGAATGCAATGTCTTACTTATAGGTTGGCTCAGTTCATGATACATTTATTTGATTTTTTTTCTGAATGAATGCAATGTCTTACTTATAGGTTGGGTCAGTTCATGATACATTTATTTGATTTTATTTCTGAATGAATGCAATGTCTTACTTATAGGTTGGGTCAGTTCATGATACATTTATTTGATTTTATTTCTGAATGAATGCACTGTCTTACTTATAGGTTGGCTCAGTTCATGATACATTTATTTGATTTTATTTCTGAATGAATGCACTGTCTTACTTATAGGTTGGCTCAGTTCATGATACATTTATTTGATTTTATTTCTGAATGAATGCAATGTCTTACTTATAGGTTGGGTCAGTTCATGATACATTTATTTGATTTTATTTCTGAATGAATGCAATGTCTTACTTATAGGTTGGGTCAGTTCATGATACATTTATTTGATTTTATTTCTGAATGAATGCACTGTCTTACTTATAGGTTGGCTCAGTTCATGATACATTTATTTGATTTTATTTCTGAATGAATGCACTGTCTTACTTATAGGTTGGCTCAGTTCATGATACATTTATTTGATTTTATTTCTGAATGAATGCACTGTCTTACTTATAGGTTGGCTCAGTTCATGTTACATTTATTTTATTTTATTTCTGAATGAATGCACAGTCTTACTTATAGGTTGGGTCAGTTCATGATACATTTATTTGATTTTATTTCTGAATGAATGCAATGTCTTACTTATAGGTTGGGTCAGTTCATGATACATTTATTTGATTTTATTTCTGAATGAATGCACTGTCTTACTTATAGGTTGGCTCAGTTCATGATACATTTATTTGATTTTATTTCTGAATGAATGAATGCACTGTCTTACTTATAGGTTGGCTCAGTTCATGATACATTTATTTGATTTTATTTCTGAATGAATGCACTGTCTTACTTATAGGTTGGCTCAGTTCATGATACATTTATTTGATTTTATTTTTGAATGAATGCACTGTCTTACTTATAGGTTGGCTCAGTTCATGATACATTTATTTGATTTTATTTCTGAATGAATGCACTGTCTTACTTATAGGTTGGCTCAGTTCATGATACATTTATTTGATTTTATTTCTGAATGAATGCACTGTCTTACTTATAGGTTGGCTCAGTTCATGATACATTTATTTGATTTTATTTCTGAATGAATGCACTGTCTTACTTATAGGTTGGCTCAGTTCATGATACATTTATTTGATTTTATTTTTGAATGAATGCACTGTCTTACTTATAGGTTGGCTCAGTTCATGATACATTTATTTGATTTTATTTTTGAATGAATGCACTGTCTTACTTATAGGTTGGCTCAGTTCATGATACATTTATTTGATTTTATTTCTGAATGAATGCAATGTCTTACTTATAGGTTGGCTCAGTTCATGATACATTTATTTGATTTTATTTCTAAATGAATGCACTGTCTTACTTATAGGTTGGCTCAGTTCATGATACATTTATTTGATTTTATTTCTGAATGAATGCACTGTCTTACTTATAGGTTGGCTCAGTTCATGATACATTTATTTGATTTTATTTCTGAATGAATGCACTGTCTTACTTATAGGTTGGCTCAGTTCATGATACATTTATTTGATTTTATTTCTGAATGAATGCAATGTCTTACTTATAGGTTGGCTCAGTTCATGAAACATTTATTTGATTTTATTTCTGAATGAATGCACTGTCTTACTTATAGGTTGGCTCAGTTCATGATACATTTATTTGATTTTATTTCTGAATGAATGCACTGTCTTACTTATAGGTTGGCTCAGTTCATGATACATTTATTTGATTTTATTTCTGAATGAATGCACTGTCTTACTTATAGGTTGGCTCAGTTCATGATACATTTATTTGATTTTTTTATATATTTTTTTTATATCATCAGTTAGTTTTGTCTCCAGCCTAGAGTAATGTCCGTGTTCTTAGTTGTATGTTATATGCGCTCTGAGCTTACATTATGTTTGTTGGCAGTGCCATACAAAAATTACTATTATTATTATTATTATATATGTAGACTTTATATTTACTAAGTCAGAATTTTCATTCATTATAATATATAAATTAAGATGAGCCTTTAAACTCAAATTTTTGAAAAAGTACAAGAATTGGAGGCTTGCTCTGATTAGGAAATAGAGATCCATTTGTTTCAGACCTAGAGATGTCAACTCGTAGGTGATGCTTTATAGGTTGCTATAAAGGTTTAGTTGTACCATGTTTAAAATGTTCATAATAATAATATTAGAAGTCATCTGTTAGGCTTTAAAATTCTCAACCATTCCTTTAGCCAAATTCATGAAGGTGATAAATACATCTTGATCACAAAGTTTGAATATATTGCAGAACATAACTAAAATCTGTTGCCCCTTTTTCTTCAAGAAAACAACAAGGAAACCTCAGACCATTTTAAAAAGGAATTTTCCCCCTCATCCTTCATCTACCTCTGTGACACTCACTACCTTGTTATAGAATTTCCCCCCTCATCCTTCATCTACCTCTGTGACACTACCTTGTTATAGAATTTCCCCCCTCATCCTTCATCTACCTCTGTGACACTACCTTGTTATAGAATTTCCCCCCTCATCCTTCATCTACCTCTGTGACACTACCTTGTTATAGAATTTCCCCCCTCATCCTTCATCTACCTCTGTGACACTACCTTGTTATAGAATTTTCCCCCTCATCCTTCATCTACCTCTGTGACACTACCTTGTTATAGAATTTCCCCCCTCATCCTTCATCTACCTCTGTGACACTCACTACCTTGTTATAGAATTTCCCCCCTCATCCTTCATCTACCTCTGTGACACTCACTACCTTGTTATAGAATTTCCCCCCTCATCCTTCATCTACCTCTGTGACACTACCTTGTTATAGAATTTCCCCCCTCATCCTTCATCTACCTCTGTGACACTACCTTGTTATAGAATTTCCCCCCTCATCCTTCATCTACCTCTGTGACACTACCTTGTTATAGAATTTCCCCCCTCATCCTTCATCTACCTCTGTGACACTACCTTGTTATAGAATTTTCCCCCTCATCCTTCATCTACCTCTGTGACACTTACCTTGTTATAGAATTTCCCCCCTCATCCTTCATCTACCTCTGTGACACTACCTTGTTATAGAATTTCCCCCCTCATCCTTCATCTACCTCTGTGACACTCACTACCTTGTTTACTTTTTAAATTATTTTGTTAGTATTTGAATTTTTCATTTCTTGTCTTTAAAGCCAATTATTATTTATTGAAAATATGTGTATGTTGTTTTATTATATTAATTGTTTTCTTTGGAATAACAAGTTTTGTTGGTTAGGCATCATTTTACCTTGAGTTGATGTTTTTACATCTGATTGAATTATTACTGGTTATATAATAAATTACTGTTCATCATTTGCTAGATATTATTTGATTTTTAAAACATTTTTTATCCACAGGGATGAGACAGAAGAAAAATTAAAAGGTTTACCGGATGGTTCTTTTTTAGTTCGAGATTCTAACACTGATAACAATTACACCTTAGCTTTAAGGTAAGTTAACTAAAGTTATCCCTTATAAAGTTATAGTCATTATAGTACATTTCACATTTTATTACTCTGAAATAGCTTTTATTTTTACTATTTAAGGAAAAGTATTCTAATTTATAAACAATAAACAGCTTCTGTTAGTAATTCTATATCTTTTATTTCTTCCCTCCTAGGCATGGTGATAAATGTAAGAGTATTCTAAAGTATAAACAATAAGCAGCTTCTGTTAGTAATTCTATATCTTTTATTTCTTCCCTCCTAGGCATGGTGGTAAATGTAAGAGTATTCGAATGTATAAACAATAAGCAGCTTCTGTTAGTAATTCTATATCTGTTATTTCTTCCCTCCTAGGCATGGTGGTAAATGTAAGAGTATTCGAATCCTTGTAAAAGATGAACATTACGGGCTGAAGGAGAATGAGTGTATATTTGAATCTCTGGAAGCGTTGGTGAATCACTACAGTGTCCACAGTTTGACAGAGTTTAATAGAACTCTTACAACAACATTGTTACATCCTGTAATGAAGGTTTGTTCAGTATATTGTTACATCCTGTAATGAAGGTTTGTTCAGTATATTGTTACATCCTGTAATGAAGGTTTGTTCAGTATATTGTTACATCCTGTAATGAAGGTTTGTTCAGTATATTGTTACATCCTGTAATGAAGGTTTGTTCAGTATATTGTTACATCCTGTAATGAAGGTTTGTTCAGTATATTGTTACATCCTGTAATGAAGGTTTGTTCAGTATATTGTTACATCCTGTAATGAAGGTTTGTTCAGTGTGGGCTATAACAGAAATTTAATGGTCTATTGGCTGCTAGGGTTGAGTTTATTTTAAATTGATTGATTTAAATCACAAAATGGTTTCATGCAAAAAAGAATTTTATGTTTAAATTAAAATATATTAATATTCTAATTAAATTGTTTCTTATACAACTATTTTACAAGCTTCCATAAATATTTACATTTTTTTCTCTTATATGCATTGTGATTTAATGGTATTATCAGTTTTGTAGTCAAAATGTGAATATTTCTGGACTAAATTTGCAGAAACCAGCTTTGAAAATAACTATGTCTGAAGCGCTTGGGATTCTAGCAGAACAAGCCAGGAAACTACACAAAGCTAAAAGGGAATATACAGTTTTAATGGAGGAACAAACAAAAATATGTCAAGTAAGATTTCAATTAATTCTTGGATAATTTTGTTTTGTTTTTGTTGATTGTTTTTTATAACAGTTAATACAGTTCACTCGTCAGCTCTTTTCTCTGTATTGTGAAGTGATGATGTTTTCTTGCTTTCTGAATGTCTAGGAAAGATTTGTTTACCCAAATTTTTTTTAAAACTTAGAACCAATGATTGTGCAATGAACAGCAAGATGGTACTGAGCTAAATGGATAATGGTGCATTACAATTAAAGTAAAAGTAAAGTATCCTGTTGAACTCATTTGATCTGTAGGGCCAGTGAAGCAGCGTACATCAGAGCTGGTTAGACTCAAGGACACCTTCCAGAAACAGGAACAAATTCTAGCCTTCACTAGGAGTCAAACCCAGGAGCTTTAATATGCCAGCCAACTCTTGCCCACCATGCCCATTAATGGGGCATGAATTACAATTAAATTTTGGATAATATCCACACTCGTGGAAATCAAGCACACTGAGCATGCTAAATGTGACAGCATAAAGAAATGCACTATATAAATGACCCAAACTGTTTTGTTAACAATAGCTGCTGCTCTTATCTTTGTGGCTGTGAAATCAGAGTTTTCATTTACAGTAATATTTGCATAAAAATGTTACACAGTAAAATCTGATGTTATTACTTGTATGTCTATAAAAAAGAAAAATGCTTTAATTTCTATTTAATAATTTGATTGCCATGGCAACAAAAGACTTCTTGTCTCTGTTTTTTTTTTTTCTGTTTGGTGACTTGTATTTTCTTTTCTATGGTAAAATCAAATATTCTAGATTTTTGTGTGTGCAATAGACACCCCACCCAGACACAGACACATATCCTTAGCATATGTGTATAAAATAAAAGCGTCTAGTTGAATTAAAATGATGTCTACACTTCTTAATTTTCTGCAGGATCTTCAACTACTTGAGATGGAAGCCAAGGCTCATAGGTTCAGTCAAGAAATGTATGAAAGTATTACCAAGCTATCAGATAATTTGCTGAATGAACTGGAGGACCTAGAGATTGTAAACGAGGACAAGAAACATATGTAATTACAGATATAATACACTTTGCTATTCTATTGTAAATTAGGACAAGAAACACATGTAATTACAGATATAATTATACACTTTGCTATTCTATTGCAAATTAGGACAAGAAACACATGTAATTACAGATATAATACACTTTGCTATTCTATTGTAAATTAGGACAAGAAACACATGTAAGTACAGATATAATTATGCACTTTGCTATTCTAGGACAAGAAACACATGTAATTACAGATATAATTATACACTTTGCTATTCTAGGACAAGAAACACATGTAATTACAGATATAATTATACACTTTGCTATTCTAGATCAAGAAACACATGTAATTACAGATATAATTATACACTTTGCTATTCTAGGACAAGAAACGCATGTAATTACAGATATAATTATACACTTTGCTATTCTAGGACAAGAAACACATGTAATTACAGATATAATTATACACTTTGCTATTCTAGGACAAGAAGCACATGTAATTACAGATATAATTATGCACTTTGCTATTCTATTGTAAATTAGGACAAGAAACGCATGTAATTAGAGATATAATTATACACTTTGCTATTCTATTGTAAATTAGGACAAGAAACGCATGTAATTACAGATATAATTATGCACTTTGCTATTCTAGGACAAGAAACACATGTAATTACAGATATAATTATACACTTTGCTATTCTAGATCAAGAAACACATGTAATTACAGATATAATTATACACTTTGCTATTCTAGGACAAGAAACGCATGTAATTACAGATATAATTATACACTTTGCTATTCTAGGACAAGAAACACATGTAATTACAGATATAATTATACACTTTGCTATTCTAGGACAAGAAACACATGTAATTACAGATTTAATTATACACTTTGCTATTCTAGGACAAGAAACACATGTAATTACAGTTAATAATAACTAATGTTATAATGTGTCCTTCTGGACCTAGGAAAACATTCAAGCCTTCACCAGCATTCAAACTGGGGGGACCTTTGTTAGGCCAGCCTAGAACACTGCCTCTAAACCACCATGCCCCTATACAGTGCAAATGTGCAAAGCTACCATTAAGTCAGATCAAATATTACAATACTTTTCTTACATCAAAAAAAGAAAATAATACAATGTTTTGTTATAGAATAGATAAATGACCCAACATTGCCCTGAAAATATCAAGCGCATTCAAAGACTTTGTTATGAATAGCGCTATATAAATATGTCATTTGGAAAGGCATAAAAATAATTTACTTCATTCAAAACATTAATTCATATTGTAAATAGGTAACAATAAAAATTATATTTTTTGTATTTCTAGATTGCAAGATAATACAACCCGGGCCTTTGACAGACATAAGATGGTTGCTGAGCATATCAAACAAATTGAAGAGGATATCAAGACAAAAGAAGAGGAAAATATTCAACTTATACACAAAATCAATGCCCACGTCTCCACATTGTTTGATGCAGAAGAATATTGTGATTATATCAGGGAGTGAGTACTTAGATTGAGGATGATATTTCTCTAGTGAATATATACGTGAGTGACTCACTAATTGGTGATGATATTTATCTAGTGATGATATCAAAAAGTAAGTCCTTAGTTTGGTGATGATATCTCTTGTGATTTAATCAAAGAGTGAGTCACTAGATTGGTAATGATAATTTTCTAGTGATTTTATCAAAGGGTGAGTCACTAGATTGGTAATGATATTTTTCTAGTGATTTTATCAAAGGGTGAGTCACTAGATTGGTAATGATATTTTTCTAGTGATTTTATCAAAGGGTAAGTCACTAGATTGGTAATTATATTTTTCTAGGGATTATATCAAAGGGTGAGTCACTAGATTGGTAATGATATTTTCTCATAATATTTAAATGTTTGTTTCTCATCAATGAAATTAATGTTCATACTTTTACTGCCTTAAAATATGTAAATAATGAACGTAAAGTATACTCATCTGATCTAGGGATGTTGAACAACAATTGGAAATTCAACATTTGGTTTCAAAAGCAATTTTCAATTTATAATGTTTCCAAAAAAAAAACTGGACCAGCCTTCCGACTCTTACTTCCAGGGCATAATACTGTTAAGGGTAGGGCAACCCATATCCTCTGAGACTAGCCACCCTGGGGGCCCCACCCTACATCCTATCCAAGACTGGCCACCCAGTAACAAAGGGTATGGTCACAGCAGTATATGCACCACACTTCTTCTCCCCACCTGCGGAACTCCCCTTGGATCATTGACGTGGTAGCTCATGACTTTATTGGTTCTGAAGAAACAATTTTGAAAAAATCAAGTATCATTTGGAGGAATCAGTTTGATGATTGCTATGCAAACATTCATTTAACTTGTAATTAATTTTAAATCCTGCCTGTGGCTTTTCATTACAGTATAAATAATGACGTTCTCATCCTGTGATGTGATTGGGTGGGGGGGGGGGGTGCTCCTTTGATACGCACTATTGATATGAAGGCCCAAAACTGATGATGGATTTAAAAATTGGATTCCTAAAAAAGAGATTTGAATTTTGAAAAGAATTGTATTAACATCCATTATTTGTTAACATCCATTATTTGTTCTTTTCAGGCAACTCTTGGAGTATGGGGCAAAACCTGACTTCATTGATTGCATACTCAGTGAGGATTTGAGCGAATATGCCTGGCCAGATAGTCAGTGGCTTGTCAACTGTTCAAGGGAAGAGGCCGTTGCTTTGTTGGCAGACAAAGATTCAGGCACTTTTCTGTTTCGTCCTAAGCAGAGCCCTGACTCTCCATATGTGCTGTCTATAAAGTTAGTATTTTATTATCACCAATGGTTTTGTTAAAAGTATACACATTTTTTTGTCAAAATAGTTTTGTTAAAAGTACACATATTTTATTATCATGATAGTGTTGTTAAAAGTACACATATTTTATTATCATGATAGTGTTGTTAAAAGTACACATATTTTATTATCATGATAGTGTGTGTTGTTCAATTTATTAAAAGTACCAAGTATTTTATTATTAAGACAAAAAAGCACTAATTGATGTTTATGTACTAAAGTGACCCACAGTAAATAATCAGACGCTAACAATCTTGCTGTAGAGTTGAAGATTTGTCAGATCTTACTTTGGAAAAATTATGATGACAATTAGGCCTCCATAGTATTTTAGCTTCTGACACAGCCAATGTGGAGCCTATTTTATTTACTTGAAGGGCAATAAGGTCAACTTAAATCCTTGTGGCATCTATAGTTGGTTGGTTAAGTGTGACTTTTTGTTTAAACCCTTCCATTGCTAGGCCTTTATATTTCCACTGGGTGATGGTATTTCCATTTGCCCAGGTGCAAATATTTCTCTAATACAAAGCTACAAAGGTATCTATTACAGTCCAAATACAAGATAAGAATGTTACCTTTCACTCACCACAAAATGATTATACCATAGGAAATATGTTGAATTTTTGTTTGGCGTTTTCCAAAAACTGATTACTGATTTTGTAATTGTTGTCAGACTCATATCATCGGCTAGTGGGAGGTAAAATAATAGTCATTACTTGGGCAATTATCAGTCATTACTTGGGCAATTATCAGTCATTACTTGGGCAATTATCAGTCATTACTTGGGCAATTATCAGTCATTACTTGGGCAATTATCAGTCATTACTTGGGCAATTATTGCCAAAAATTGGGCTTGTAATGGAAAAGTTTAAAAAAAGTTAGCAGACAATTTGATTGTACAATGCATGACCTTTTTTTTAAATAAATAATAATCAATGAATGTAATGTTTATTTATCAGATGCAGCAATGAAGATGAAACCCATGAAGTTAAACACTGTGTTGTGTTTCATCGTGAAGGGCGAGGGTATGGCTTCAAGGAGGAGGCGGCCGTTTTTGAATCTTTGGACGAGCTTGTTGAAAAACATTCCCAGGTTTCGCTGAAGATGTATTTTTCCCAAATAGATACCTGTTTGGCTTACCCAGTATTTGGACCTCAGGCTTTAGAAATGACTAAATTCCCCTATGAACTTGAAGAGAATGAATAGCCCTGAATGTATTTACACTAAGACTAAATGCAGTTGTATGTGATGATAAATTGATTGTACATGTTGTTTACTTTAAAGGATTTCTATTAATTATAATGTTACAATGAAATATACAATTTATCTGGAAATTTATTAAGCCATACAAACAAAATTTTCATTTAAAAAACAAGATACATAGAGCTCTATATTTCTAGTGGTTCATCTATTGTTCATTCTTTGGTTCATGTATTGTTCATTACATTTCAATAAGTTCATATATTGTTTTTTACATTTTCAACTAATTTGTATATTGTTCATTGCATTTCTATTGGTTCATATAATGTTCATTATATTTCTATTGGTTCATATAATGTTCATTACATTTCTATTGGTTCATATATTGTTCATACAACTATTTCTATTGGAGCATATATTGTTCACTACTTAAACAGTGATCATTTGGCTACTAATGTTTTGTTGCTTTTTTAGTCTTTCCAGCTTACAAGCCTTGTGCCTTTTTCAGTTTAAAAAACAAATATTTCTTTACAAAGCATTTATTCTCATTTATATTATGGAGTTAATGACTAACACAATATATTTGTTAGAACTGTAGTGCTGCCATGTTTTTATCACAGTTCTCAGTATTGTTTATATTAAAATGTTGTGCTATGTTTACATTAGATTCTTTATTTACAAATTATACTCTACAATTTGATTGGTTGTTTGTACAAATGTTAAAATCTTTTCAAATGCCCTCCCATCTTGTGGTTATGTGGACTGGAAAGAAACATTGGTTGTTCAAATATACTTCTACTGATGGTTGTTCAAATATACTTCTACTGATGGTTGTTCAAATATACTTCTACTGATGGTTGTTCAAATATACTTCTACTGATGGTTGTTCAAATATGCTTCTACTGATGGTTGTTCAAATATACTTCTACTGATGGTTGTTCAAATTAATGTATTTTTTCTATAACTCTCCATTTGTCATGAGTTATTTGTTTATAATTATTGAATATCTGGATTGCCTGAGACCATCTTATCAACTAAACAGAAGTGTGTATTTATTCAAATAAGTCTATTGTTTCAAGTTTCAACTAAAAATACAAAGCATTGTTGTTTGTTTCAAATAAAATTTCTGTTCAATTTATAGCTTACATTTACTATCAAAAGCTTCTTAACGAATGTATTTATTTATTAAATTTATTAAATACTTATAGAAAAATTATACAAATGTTATTCTTTGTTTTTAAATTACATTTGAAAAAATTACATTTTAATTAAGTCAAATCTCTGTGATGGGTTATTCTTGACCATGATATAAGAATTACTGTTACTGTTATGACTTATGAGCAGTCTGCTACTTCTAAGAAATTTTTATAACTCTACAGAATTTTAACTCATTTTTGGCCCAGTTACAAAATTGTGAGTTTTATGCAAAATATACAAATTATTATAGTCAATAAAACACCTACATTCAAAAAAAAAGTTATGTTTAAAGATTAAAGCCAGAAAGTTGGATAATTCATTGCTGATTTTATTATTGTTGATGATTTTGAACTTTTTAATGTACATATACAAAATATTTATTTAAAATAAAAATACAGATTTGAAAGTAAATGTTACTTTATCCCTACTACATATATAATTTTTATAAAGAACGGCCGTGAGTAAATGTAAACTAATTTACACCATAAGACAAAAAATATAAGTGTTACATTTAACAAATGTACAAAGTCTATAACTAACTTACACTGTGTGTATAGAAATATAGTTTATTATAGTTAATATCATCTACGTCTGTGATCCTTCCTAGACATAGGTTACAAACAAGGGTCCTCCTACATCTCAATCCTGGGCCAGTCTCTCCAGCTTCCCCCAAGTTTCTTGGTATCTGCTTCCATGTTTCTGTGCCAAGTGTTCCGAGTTAATATAGACTTATACAATTTGTGGAGTAGGCCTATTGATGTAGTTACTATAGGCTTATACAATTTGTGGAGTAGGCCTATTGATGTAGTTACTATAGGCTTATACTTATACAATTTGTGGAGTAGGCCTATTGATGTAGTTACTATAGGCTTATACAATTTGTGGAGTAGGCCTATTGATGTAGTTACTATAGGCTTATACAATTTGTGGAGTAGGCCTATTGATGTAGTTACTATAGGCTTATACAATTTGTGGAGTAGGCCTATTGATGTAGTTACTATAGGCTTATACAATTTGTGGAGTAGGCCTATTGATGTAGTTACTATAGGCTTATACAATTTGTGGAGTAGGCCTATTGATGTAGTGGTTAAAATATATGGTAGCAACTATAGTCATAGTAGTGCTGTTTAAATAAAAGTTCCATTATTATAAATTATGTCCAAATTAGGAAATGGTGTTAATGAAATAATTTTTTTTTTCCATTTTCAGTAGACAATGTAATGATCTCCAGGTCTGATTATCAAGAGTTGAATAAATGTTTATTTTTAATTAGTACCCATGTGATCAAAACTAAATTTAAAAAAAAATATTTTTGACAATCACAACAAAATCAAGGAATACCATTTTGAAACTATTTTATTGTACAAATGTATAATTCCAGATTGTTTTTGAAAGAAATTATCTTCTTTTAAGCTTTAAATATAAACAAATAAAACCAGAGAGAATCAGCAGTATATTGGTTCAGTTCAATGAAGTATATTGGTTCAGTTCAATGAAGTATATTGGTTCAGTTCAATGAAGTATATTGGTTCAGTTCAATGAAGTATATTGGTCAACTAAGGAATACATTTGATGTCATGTACAAATAAAAAAATGTATCTGGTAGCTATTTCTATTGGAATGGAATGCAAGCAAAATGTCTTGAGCATTCTTTAACCTTGACCTTCACACAGAGAACATACAAACTGAACCTAAAGAGTAAAGTAAATCAAAGTTACTTTTTATCTAAAAAAAAAATATAACTTGAAGAAATTATTTATTTCAATAGCGACTAAAACCAGTAGCTTTATAACTTAATGAAAATGAAATAGAATTCTTGGCTGATCTAATGTCCAGCTTCAATATACACAAGCACTCGCTACATATATTTCAATTCAATTTGTTATCCACAAAACTCAAAAATGTCAAAAGAAAAAAAAATGTCATCAAAATGTGCAAACAAGAAGAAAAAAAAAAGACTAAAACATTGGCTCAGTTTCAATTGAAGTGAATATTTCAAACAAACTGAAAAACTTAAACTCAGAGGCACTTCAGCTTCAGACACAACATTGGGAGAGGCTTCCAGTTTTTACATTGAACAGGAAACATTAACAGCAGTCAAGAAGAACAAATCATTTGCTACAGATGTTTTACAAAATTATATTTTGTTGTCAGCTGTTGTTGTTTTTTTTCATTCAACTAAATTTGAAGAATATTTAGTCTTTACTCATACATTTTTTGTTTCTTTTTAGGAAATAAAATGTTCAACCCACAACCAACAATAAAAATAGATGAAAAATCAGCTTCCTTTTGCAGTGAAAGAAAAAATAATAAAAAAAAATCAATGAAATGAAAAAGCCTCAAGATACTTAGAGCCACACATTGTTCTAGACATAGCAGTACAAAAATATATCAACAAGCATCAGAAGAGGAAAAAACAATGGCACTAGGAAAGAATGTATGCTAAACTTTGTAATCTGCTGCCCACTCATTCATTAACACTGAACTATATAGGAAGCAAATTGAGTTACAGTACTACCTGATACATTCAGTATTTACACATAATGAAAACATGCAAAGTAACACAAGACATTAGTAATGCAGCACAAACATATTTCTCAAAGAATACAATTTGATATCTTATAAAATAAGTGACATGGTTCCAATGTTGATTCAAATGTCTTTCTTTGGGGCTTTTGGCATTAAACATTTATTTGTAACTGACTAATGTAAAGCTTTATGGTGTGGGTGGCTATTAAACAAAAGTGTTTTAAAATATGTTTTACACAGTTCAATGGACTACAAAACTTAGTGTAATCCTACACCTTCTTATTTTCTCCTATTTAAAAGTTTTTTTTTTGTTTTTGCTGTAAATTAAATTTAAAAAAAATTCCAGATAAAAAATCATGTTTCCATTTATAACATAATGAGTTGAATAAAACCTAGATCTAGTTATAACTGAATGAGTTGAATAAAACCTAGATCTAGTTATAACTGAATGAGTTGAATAAAACCTAGATCTAGTTATAACTGAATGAGTTGAATAAAACCTAGATCTAGTTATAACTGAATGAGTTGAATAAAACCTAGATCTAGTTACAGAATCAATATTTTAGCCACACACACACAGAATTTCCAGTTTACACAAACAAAAAATTGAATGAAATAAAATTGTTTCATACAAATATATATACAGTTTGATAAAATGTATGAGGAAAAAAAAGGTACATTTTAAAAAATACATTTTCTGATGAAATGACAAAATTAAAATATAATTAAATCCAATCTTGCGATTGACTTTAGCAATAAACTTTAAAGGCAAATAGTTCTGTATATATTCATTAGTTAATATGTACATTGCATAAAATAGTGCTTTATTTTTCATCAAAAAGGTTTCGTTAATTTTGTTGTTTTTCATTCATTGTTTTATTAAATAAGAATATTTTGAGCGATGGAGTTATTGCACTCACATTGGTAAGATCAATGAGGCTGTAAACTAAAGTTTTAGTTTAGACTAGAAGATGAGGAAATTCTTTTCACTCCACACTATGGCTGGAATTGATTCATGCACTAAGACACTGGCTTATTGTCAAATTTATTTCACACTAAACAAAAATACACCAATGAAATAAGGATAACCAAATTGTAAATTGTTCATACCAGTGATAAAACTGTTACATAACTACTGATAGAATGAAGTATCTATCACAAACAATCCTATAAAATATGCATTTGTTTTGCAAGAAGTCCAAAATTTTAAGATGAAACTAAACTGATGGATTCGAAAACCGAAACAGAAAACAAATGCCAAATATTTTATTTCACCTAATCGAAAAACATTTTTTTTCCCAGCCTCTTTTAAAGTCCAAGTCCTGACATTGAAAGCAGTGATAAAAGAAGTGAGCTAGATGGAACCTACAAGATTTATGTTTTACTGAAATACAAAATATAACAATATATAGATCATATATTGAATATATATACTGTATATATATATATACTTATACATAGAGTGCTCCAAGTTAAAATAGTTTTCAAGGCTCTTGGTGTGAAAGTAAATTTGATAATGTGTCATGGAATTTACAAGTTAAAGCAAAATACAAAATAGACAGGCTGGACTTTAAGTTTCAAATAGATACAACAAATTTAACTTGCTTTACATTTTTTACCGGGTACTCTAGTTTTCTTCTTAAAAACATGAAAAACTTTCCCTATACAAATGTAACAGAGTGGGTGCATGAAAACCAAGTTTATATTGAAAAAACTACTCGAATACCTCCAGTACCAAGCATATTTCCCTCATACAAGATTACAAAGATATCTATAGTAAAAACAAATAAGAATGTAACCTTTCACCACAGTATGGGGGGGGGGGGGGGGATATTTTTAGATAGGAATATCTTTTAATTGACCAATAACTTATATTTGTGTGTGTAAAATGTAACTGTCAAATAAATAATAGCAAATAGTTGGATATAAATATAATGCCTTGAACTATGAATAGTAAAATAATAGCAGATATCTGTTTAATTATTGTTAAAAATGGTAACAGTGAACAAAATATTTTTTTTATCAAGGCATGAAATCATATTTTTTCTCTTTTTTTCTACTCAATTGAAGAATTCTTCATGTCTGACAGAAGAAATGTATTTCTTTTTTGTAAATGACAGACTAAATGTTATTTATTTAATGGCTGCCAACTGTCTAAGAAACCAGCACAGATTTTGAAACAAAAAGCCAACACCTTGAGTGCACAGTGTGATCAGATGTTCATTTAGTCTGGGAAGGCTAATGTCCGATATATAAAGTAAGAAAAGAAAAGCTTGAGATCAACGTGTATAAAGGATCACAGAGCCCAATAGTAGGTCAAAGGTCATTAGAACCTGTACAGTCAACGTTTAGCTTGCAAGTGTTGTCATTAATTGCTGTACAAAATCAACAAAACTAGAACAATCAGAACAATCAGCTGTACAATTAGAAGCTTGTCAATGTACAATATCAACTCTGCAAAACATTCTTTCATATGGTAAGACTTTTGGCATTGAAAATGTACCCCATTAGTAACATGCTCTCCCAACATGTCTATTTTATAGAACCAGGCATCTAAAGCAGTGGTTTCCCAAAACCTGATATCAGGCCATGAAAGTCCAATGACAAGGTCACAAATAAAAAGTTCAGTTCAAAATCTATGTCAGCTTCTAGCTTAAGTTCTAGCTTTATAACTAAAAGTGTAAATCTCTGAAACTGTGTAATTTTTAAACCAGATTTTAACAACAGTATAGATGACAGTAGTCTTCAATATTGTGTGGATCTATCTATATATATAAAAAGACCGTGTTAAGCCCCCCGAGGATCCCCATTGGTCAATTTGAAATCACGTGAGTTTGTGTCACTGACCTATTTAGGCCTAGGCCTATCTACTGTCTAATAATTGTTGAGATTGGACATGCGTCTCCGCTAGCTCAGTGGTTAACGTAGCGGACTGCTATGCGGGTGACCAGGGTTCAATTCACCAGTTAGACTCTACCTTTTTTTTTTCTACAATTTTTTTTTTCAAACTTTTAAAAACAAAAGACAATTTAGATTTTTGTTAAATAAAAATACTTGCCTATTTTTTTACCCGATTACAATATTTATTTTAAATTACTTTTCTAATAGTCTTCAGTAAAAAATAATAATTTAAATATTAGATTTATACTAATTTTTAGTTTTCTTTTAAATATTAGATTTATAGCTTTCTTTTAATTGTAGTTTATACAATTTTTATCTGCACCTAATACAGTAATACAGTCCTGTTTTGTTTTTCACCCGGGCAACGCCGGGAAATGTAGCTTGTAGTAGATAAAAAGGATAATGGGTCACATTGTAGTAATATGAAAATAACCGAGCCATTAAAATGTTTGGGTAAATGTTGACTTCTAGAATAGTGTTTTTATAAGCATGTGGTAGAGCTGCTACTTCAAGATTTCAACCCCAAACTACTACAACACACAGGCTACTAAACAACGCACATGTGTGATGCAGTAATTCAATTCTTCATATTAAATAGTTTTTCCACCAATTCAAATGTAATCCATGAATTTTTTATATTAAAATATAAGGCACTTGTATTGCATTCAGGAAATATGTAGATTCACACAAAAAAGTTGCATTACAAATCAAACATTTTCATGACAATAACAAACCAACAATTGTTGAACAACTTTTCTTGGACCCTACAACATGATTATTTTAAAAACAAATGATTTTTTTTAACTTTAAGAAATAGGAATCTTTTTTTAAGGGCAGTTTTCTAACAGAAATTGATATAAAAATATATCGTTAAACATGAGTATAAAAAACATTGCTTGGTCCTTTATTCTAGGAATGATACATCTGGTACATAACAGTAACATCATTGTTGTAGTCTATAACATGGGGCAACATTAAACATGACATTGCAAATACAGAAATTTCATAGGACATTGTCAAAAATTCAAACAACAAAATTTCTAGAAGTATTGATTCTGAATGGAATTGGTAAACAATGTTTTGAACTAAACTAAAAAAAAAAGAATCGTCTCCTTCTTATCTAATTGGGTATTTTGAAAGCAATTAATTTTACTATGTACGTAACAAAAAAATACAGAAACTATATACATTAAAAAGTTTTCCACAAAATGCTTTGCGGGGAAAAAATTAAAGTGACAAAATGTCCTTTATTTCTTGCAACAATGTATTTGCAAAATATTCCAAGGGCCTGAAGCCACACAAATGAAGTCTCAGTAAATCTCAAACACAATTTCAGCATTAAGGTGCTGCAAGAAGACATTAAACCCATGAAGTCTTTAGCTGACCTGGGCAGCACTTCCTGTCTAGATGTCAGCACCTTCAATATCTACCAGGTTTTTCAACATGGACTTGGCAAATGTCATTCTTTCATATATCTCCATGGCGCAGCCCTCCTGTTTTATATGTGCTAGACTGTACGTGCGTGCAACACGCTCCTGGTCAATGTAGGTCACCAGGTAGTCACTTCTGTTGGAGCTCAGGATAAGTTTGGTGTGGTCATCAAAGAAGTTCACCTAGAAAAAAAAAAGTCAGAATGAAGGATTAAAAAAAATTCTACATTTAGATCTGAAAAAATCCTTTAAAAAAACAACAATATATTTGATGAATTTCTTTACACTGAGTAACAGACTAGTTGTAACTGTTAAATAGGCTTTTTACTCTAAAAATCCTTTCAAAACTTTTCACTAACTTGTAACATAATTGACAAACCAATATATACCAGTATATCTTAATATTAACCTGTAATGTAAGCCCATGTATGTAGTCCAAATAAAAAAAAAATCTTTTTAACATGATGTAAGTTAATAACACCTATACTTAACGCCTTAGTTTTTCATTTTATTCAAATAAAAAAAGAAGAATTTTTGCGCTTTGTCTATTGTATCAAAATCCTGAAACTTCACCCAACCTTGGTCAGTTTTCAAAATCTAGAAAAATCAAGTAAGTTTTCCTAAAATTCTACAAACTTTCATAACCTTTATGTACCCATTAGACATAGCAAAAGGCTTTGTGAGAGACCAGACAGAGAAACAAATTGGGCTTTCATGCTCATATTTTCAAATATTTTTGTTCAAACCTCTACCTAGAAAAGATTCAAACAATTTGTGCTAACATCATCACAAAATATTTTTGTTTCCAATACTAATTGCCTCTGTGAAAAAACTCTTTTCTTAAATTCTATCTGCTCAATTCACTGAATAAAATCAAATTCAAACCATACATCGGGTGCTTGTTCCTCAATGTACCAGTGCACACAGAGATCAGCCAGAATCAACACAAGAATAAATTAAACATTTCTTCACATCCTACCTGTAGAGTTCCCTCACTCAAGTACATTACAATAGCTTTAGCTGTGCGGAACCATTTCTTCAGAAATAGAGATCCTGACCAAGAGACAGAATCACTAGAACTGGAATATTCCAGATCACCACCCTGTGAAAGGAGAATGTATAACTTAAACCTTAAAAAAAACAAAAACATTTCAAGTAGTTACAAATTTTATTATGTTGGTGATAAAAATTAAAATGCTTCCAGAAGACTATTCTGTCCATTGGTTATTCACAAATATTTTCTTGCTTTCAAAAATACTATAAAGCTGTGAAATATATAAAACTAAATGTACTTTAATATTGAATGCCAGTGTCACTGCTTACATTGATAAGGTGTTCATCCATATAACGAGCAAAGTATTGAAGTAAAGTTGTCTTCCTCTCTAGCTCATCAGGTACACAGTCAGATGTGAAAGCAGAAAGTTTGCCTGTTACATCGTAGTACTGCATGGCCCTATTGAAAGCAAAAATAACAGAAAAGTAGAGTTATTTATACTATTTCTTGTGGGATATCTTGTCTGACACGCATACTATTTCTTGTGGGATATCTTGTCTGACACGCATACTATTTCTTGTGGGATATCTTGTCTGACACGCATACTATTTCTTGTGGGATATCTTGTCTGATACGCATACTATTTCTTGTGGGATATCTTGTCTGACACGCATACTATTTCTTGTGGGATATCTTGTCTGACACGCATACTATTTCTTGTGGGATATCTTGTCTGACACGCATACTATTTCTTGTGGGATATCTTGTCTGACACGCATACTATTTCTTGTGGGATATCTTGTCTGACACGCATACTATTTCTTGTGGGATATCTTTTCTGACACGCATACTATTTCTTGTGGGATATCTTGTCTGACACGCATACTATTTCTTGTGGGATATCTTGTCTGACACGCATACTATTTCTTGTGGGATATCTTGTCTGACACTTATAAAATCTACACTCTCAGACTCAATAAACAATCAAATGCTAAAAAAAAAATTTTCTGTAGGAAACTGGTGAACGCTGCTTCACCGGCCGTATGGATCAATTTGGTCCGACGGGATACTTTACATACTTTACTTTTACTTACTACTTAATAGAGACAAAATATGGTAATGTGGCAATTACCTCCCTTTCAACATTCTAGGTACTTTACATGAACATGATTTTAGTAAGGTGTGGAGAGGACAAAGTTGATATAAAAAGACCTTGGAGTCTAACTGCACATGCATTGGTCATATAGCGTGCAGGTAAAATCTAGCTACTATTTTATATCACATCCAGGACACTTCGTCATAGCCCAGACGAACTTAGAATAAAATTATAAATAGCTGGAAAGAGTACACAACCGTGTGTCATTTCTTTACAAATACATATCTTTGATTAGTGACGTTTGTAGTTAATCACATTAGTAATCTGTAGTTGATGTTTTAGAAAATTGAATATCAGTCTTGGATTTGTACACTGGATGTGTAACGGCTTGAGCATGTTAAAATGCAATTACAGGGATGCAAACTTGTTAATAATTTTACCCAACTAGTAACTTTTAGCTTTGTTAATTTAGGGTAAAATTTTCTTAAATCTTTATCTATAGCCTATAACTTGGTCTCAAATTAGACAACTATCAGCAAAAAAGTTAATTCAAAATGAACCAATGATATTTGTGTCTATATAGTTTAGTAGAATAATGTAGTTTTCAGACTACGGAATGAAATGGAATTCTGCTGAAAAGTTGCACCCCTGTGTTAATAGATGCACTAAATAAAGTGACCACCAAAACCATTAGTCTTAGTGAATAAATTATCTACTCAATACACAATGTACTATCTAAGAATAATCATTTCAATGACCAACCTGCCATCAGGTGCCATAATAATTCTTGAAGTATCATTGAACAACACACCAAGAGCATCACTGGACAGTTGAAATCCAAAGCCATATTTGTTGGAGTAATCAACCCACTTGGTCACCCAGGTAATTTCAGCATTCAGTGGAGCGAGGTTGCTCTTAAAATCTGAAACATAACAAATGGCATAAGCATTAAGTAATCTGTCTAGATAGAGCTCTGCAGCTCATAAACTAAATCCCCAGGTAGAAATGGAACAATGTTCATTATTGAATAAATATATGGTACTTAATAAATAAATACTTGAGTCAATGATACTTAATAAATAAATACTTGAGTCAATGATACTTAATAAATAAATACTTGAGTCAATGATACTCTTTTAGTGAACTCTTTTCTCCCAAGAGTGCTTTATAAATCAACTAGCAAATGTGAATTATAATATTTTGTAATTTTACTAAGAAACAAAAAAGATTAAATACATATGAATGTTATATTATTAAGTCATGCACAAAGAGAGTATGTCCAAAGTGTCAAAACAGTTTCTGCAGTGTAAAGTAGATTGCCTCTTTATGGGATTGATGCCCTCATTTAATGGTTGACTAGACATTTATGCAAAGAAAAGGCTCAGATGCTTAAGTATTCTAATGAAATATTTTTATTTACATCTCTAACCTTTAGGCATTTGATCCAGACATTGTCCCAATACATTCAACAAAACTGATGCATAGCCTGGTTTGCTTGCATCTAGAAGAAAGAAAGTTTTATTATAAAATAAATAATCTTAATGAATTTCTGTCTTAAAATTCTCTTTAATTCTTTTTTCCCTTTTAACGCAAGATGTTTAGCATGTTTTAATCAGTGATTAATGAAGGTACAGCACACAGGTAGCATATAAAAATGACCTCTGACCTCTCTGTGATGGAGACCTTGACCTTTCATCCACATTTCTTTCATTATTGTTACTTCCATTTTTATGAGAGTCTCTAGCTGGCAAAACACTTTCAATATGTGTGTGAGAGTGCTGGGGGGATTTCTTCTCTATCTCCTACAGGCACAAGAAAGAGATAAACAAGGATAAGTTTCACTAGTAAAAACAGCTTAGGAAAAATTAAAAGTTTGTTTACACTCTATGTGTAAAGGGCATGCAAAAAGCCACAGCTTAAAACAAATGTAAAACTTGAGTTTTTTAACTTCTACTTTAATAAAAAAAACATCATATATTTCGCTTTTTTTTTTTGCTACTTATAAGTTTAAACATACAATATCTATAGATGCAAAAATTGTTTCTTCACAAGTCTAATACATAATTTGTAAATACTAAATAAAATTTAACAAAAAGAAATGAAGAATGAAAAGAATGACTAACTTCGAGTTCTTTTTCTTCCAACAAATTCTCAGAGCGTGAATCTAAGTGAATCTGACTTAAGGCATTTCCCAATTGGCCAATATGATCCACACCAGGGTCTCTTGCAGCGGCATATGACATTGGTCTGCTAATACACAAACAAATTCATCATTAAATAATTGCCCAATTGCAAAGAGAAATAAATAGATGAGATGTTTTAAATTAGCCCAGGATTGGGATACCTGGAGGACTCTTGTTGGCGGCCTATGTCCCAGGTGGGGCGAAAGGCATAAGTAAGTAAGTTTAAAGGTTCATCAGTGTGGTGAAAGAATATACATAATTGAGGTTTGACTTACTGATTGGTAGTTAATATAATTACATGTTAGTTAAATATATTATTCCCAAACTGTACAAAAACTCCCAAACCAATAGGCTATTTATGTAAAAGTCTAAACTACTCTAAGAAAGAAAGTAGCTCATTTGTTTCTGTATTTACATGATTTCAATATTAAATTAAACTCAATTAAAATGCTTTTTTGTACATTTATCTACTAAGTCTTATGGAGAAAAAGGCAAATGGATATATAAATTATACAGCATATAGAATATAGGGCCAAATAACCAAATAGGCATAATAAAGCAGCAATTAAAAATATATAACAATCTTAAAGTCAAACTAACCACTTACTAAGTTGAGAAATTAGCAAATTTATTTCTGTTTGGTATCTACCGTATATACTCTTGTATAAGTCACAGGATTAGTCGCACCCCTAGTTTAAGATTATTGTTTTTCTTATATGTTGTCATTGACCCGCGCATAAGTCGCACCCCGACATCCAGGGGTTACACTGCCTTTTAACTTCTCAAAAATGCATATCTTTTAAACATAAAAGTTACTAAATATTCACCTTAATTTGGAATTTTTTCTTAAAAAATGGTTTTAATAAGGCAAACATAATCAAATAAAGGCAGGGCTTCATTTATTTTAAACAACCGATCAATAGACCTACAGATATTAGTGATATGGGAAAGTAAGGTATCTGTTTCTCCATCTAAGTCCCTGTCCCTACTCAAGTTCCTATCTCTATTGTCATACTAAAGTAGGTCGACACACACAAAAAATCTTTTGATGTTTGTCATTAGACTGAACGTCCCTAGTCCTAGACGGTGGCACCAGTATTGACCTAATTACCATTAACATTGTTTGTAATGATTTCAAGCGCGACTACGTGACGACAATAAGCTGTGTTTTTTTTCAACTCTTGCATGCAACTAATGAAAAATAAAACACATTATTTACATTTCACGAGTCCATCATCGGCCGATCGTAGTTTTGGAAACATTGCTTAAAAATGGCGCGGGTTTTATTGGAATGCTAAACACTGCCTTATTAGTAGGCTATAGCCTATAAGCCTAGGCCTTAGGTCCTAAATAAAACGCATCTTAAGCTACTAGTTTACAAGCTTATGGGCCTACCTACATTATAGGTCTAGACATGCTTTCACACATTCACCAAAACAATGCCGCCTTTAAACTTACGCTACGTTTCGGCAATATTAAATCGGCCCAAAAGTTCAAAAGAAAAACCTAAAATGTTTGTCCATTTCAATTTCAGTTATATAAAGATAGAGATATTTAGACCTACACCTACGAAACTTTTCTAAATGTAAAATGTAGGCCTATGCATATCCTAGTAATTCTACATCACTACAATCAACTATAGGGGTTATATAAGTAACTTTATGACAGAGTAGTGATGTTTTTGAACTTTTCAAAAACAGTGTCAGGTGTATAAGTCGCACCCCTACTTTTTGTCAAAATTTTCTGTAAAAAAAAAGTGCTACTTATACGCGAGTATATACGGTAAATTAAATACACCAGCTTCAGCACTGTTCTAATGACAACAATATCAGTTTTACTAGAGGATTTGAAGCGCTAGGCTTTGGCATAAAAAAAAAAAACTAAAATTTTTCTCTTTTTACTGGCTACTTTAGAAAAGGCAACATTAACATATTTTGCACTCTAGACAAAAAAGGAAATCAATTGAAATGGCATTAACTGATAAGAAACAAAAATGGGCAAAGGCTCTTTTCATTTTGCGCTATTAATATCTTAATTAAAACATCAGCGTTTTCAAATAAGCCCATTTTGCAGAACAAACTGATCTAATGAGAAATTGCTGAATGAGGAGTCAAGTTTAGCCATATTCTGGAACAATTGCGGAAAATGCGGAGCTGTTGGAATTTCTGTTCAGCCATTTTCTTAAGTCAATAAGAATGTGTTTGAAATTTGGCTCCAAGTTTCTATTTAATGGACTTAATGTTTCGTTGTACATTCAGTTACCTGTTGTTGGTGTATCTAGAAGGAAACTTTGGCATTGCTGTACAACATGTTGGAGACAGTGAATGAGGTAAATAACCACAAATGAAAAACTCATCTGCTAAGATATCCTGTGGGAAAAATAAATTAGAATCTGAAAATGCAATATTTAAGCTACAGGACCGACGGAATCTAAACATGTTAGTTTTTAAAATAGTTCAATTTGAGGGAATAGATTGTACCTGCAAGAGTGGTCGGCTAGTTGGCTCAGGATGCAGACATTTGCGAATTAAATTTTTGGCTGATGTAGTCAAGGATGATGGAAAAGTATAGTTATTTTCTGTGATTCTAAGGTAGGTTTCTTTCAATGTAGTTGTTTCAAATGGTGGTCGGCCAACCAGCAAAGCATACCTGATTTAAATCATTTCTTTCAATTATTTTATTATTTTCTTTTTCGTCATACATACAGTTTGGTTTAAAATTATATATGTATTTTTTTTAATGTATAAAAGTAAATTAGTTTATAACAACTGTTCTAATGACAATGTACAAGGGCAGACATGCCTACCCATAAGGACTAAAAAGAGGAACAATCTTGATGAAAAAGAGGATTTTTCAACAAAAAAGCGGAACACTCTTTATCTAGACTCTAACAATCTTTTATAACAAAACAAAAAAAGAAAATCTAGTCTAGGCCTATTTAAAATGTAAGTTAGGCTTACGTTTCACAGACAATTCGCAATGGATCTAGATCTAGTAGGCCTACAAAGAACATTAAATTCACATTTGCTGAATAAACTCCTCTGAATATTCCTTCCAATAACACTGAATTAGTTTTTTTACAATTTGAACAAGTCATATTTAAACTTTCTGAGCCAGGACGTTTAGACATTTTCACATCTTAGCAATACAGTATAGGAAAAGAAGATTAATTGCCAAACACGCGTAATACCGCAAAAAACGTTAGAAAAGCCCACAATATCTCTTTTAATAAACCCAGAAAACCCAAGTAATGATAATTATAGCATTGCGACTTTTTTGTGCCTTTGTTTTATCAACCTAGACACGGACTATATTTCAACCCATGAAAAACCCAAACTTTCCAATTTGGCGTAACAAAACTAGTAGAAAGCGGAACGGCGGAACAAAGTGTGTTTTTGTATAAGAAAGCGGAACAAATACGCCAAAAGCGGAACAGTAGGCATGTCTGCAAGGGTATTAAAGCCACCTAAGTAAACATTAGACTCACGTTATACAGCCAACAGCCCAAATATCAGCTTCAAAACTGTGACCTTTTTTCTGAAGCACTTCTGGAGCAATATAATTTGGAGTCCCACATACAGTCCTAAAGATAGTTAGTAGAATTTATATGTCAGGAGACATGATAAAAAGCAAAGTATTTGTGTAATAATGAGGTCAGCACATAAGATTCTAGTAGTAATTTGTGTGTAGCACATAAGATTCTAATTGTAACTTGTGTGTAGCACATAAGATTCTAATTGTAACTTGTGTGTAGCACATAAGATTCTAATTGTAACTTGTGTGTAGCACATAAGATTCTAATTGTAACTTGTGTGTTGCACATACGATTCTAATTGTAACTTGTGTGTAGCACATAAGATTCTAATTGTAACTTGTGTGTAGCACATACGATTCTAATTGTAACCTGTATGTAACACATAGGATTATATCTGTAGTTAGTGTGTAGAACATAAGATTATAATTGTAATCTCTGTGTAGTACATAAGATTCTAGTTGTAATTTGTGTTTAGCACATAAAATTCTGTAATCTGTGTGTAGAACATAAGGTTCTAGTTGTAATGTGTGTGTGGCACACAGGATTCTAATTGTAATCTCTGGGTAACACATAGGATTCTAATTGTAGTTTGTGTCTAGGACAGAAGATTCTAATTATAATCTCTGTGTAACACATAGGAGTCTTACTGTAGTTTGTGTGTAGAACATAAGATTCTAGTTATAGTTTGTGTGTAGCACATATGTTTCTATAGAAACTTACATTTTCTTCTCTCCAGCAAAATCCACTTTAGTTGCAAGACCAAAATCTGCCAACTTTAGTTCCATTTCATGATTGAGCAGCATGTTGCCCAGCTTCAAGTCCCGGTGAATTATTTGGTTACTGTGGATGTAATCTACCCCAGCCACTAGTTGGCGAAGATAGTAGCGGACTTCAGGCTCTGTTAGATACTTTCTATGCTTCAGGACATGCACTAGAGACTGGAAACATTTAAGAAAGAACTTCAGAAACTAGCCCAATTATGTATAAATAAAACAAACTCACAATGCAAAGCTTATTAATACATGGAAAATATATTAAAATAAATAATCGCATATGCTGCACTTATGACAGGAAGAACAAATATTTTAAAAGGCTCAATGTTTTCTATAGATGGCTTCAACACCATTTGTATTCACAATTTATAGTTTTTAAGTACTTCTACATTTCTAGCTTTTAATCATTTCTGACCTTTATATTTTCTATTATTTTTCTGTTCTCTGGCTGTTTAACATAGTAATCCACTGTTTAAACTCTAAAATTCCCAATCTTTTCCAAAACTTAAATTCACTAACCAATACAACTGTAAGAAATTCAATAATGAATAGTGATCTTTATCTTTACAATTATATACTTCCATAGTTTTCCCAAACTTTCCCAACTACTTTCAAGAACTACTATAAATCTGTTTTCGCCAGGTTTTCACAAATCAAATGAACTACTATATCTGTTTTCCCCAATTGTATCTTTCTTTAAGTAACAAGAATGTTTCAACTTACCTTTCGACTACAATTTTCCAAGATGATATAAACATTGTTTTCATCTTCGAAATAGTTTATAAATTCCACAACATTTTTGTGCTTTAGATTCTTTTGCAGTTGTACTTCTCTGAGAATCTAAAACAAGAAATTCAAATAAATGAAACAAAATTAACATTTTAAAATAACTGTTTCCCAGCAATCATAGGAATGTATATTAAAAACGTAAAATAAGTATATTCTTTAACAGTACCAGAAGCTTGAAAATATGCTGTGAAAGATTTTTCCACATTTTTTTCAAACTTAAAATAAAGAAATATTGTAGGAACAATTGGTTTACATTTTTTTCACAAAAGTTAATTCAAAAGTATTTGTATCATAACAAATATAAATATAAATAATTCTGTAAAATTTACTTTATCCACCTAGCTTATAAAGAGCACATATCTAGAGTTGACAACTTAAAAATGTTTCTAATTAAATGAATAGAATTATAAATCTGATTTGTGAGAAAATATACCTTTTGTTTCTGATGAGGTTTTGAAATTCTAGTTTTACTAATTATCTTTCCGGCATAAATCTTGTTGCTATTCAAGTTCAGTATTTCATAACATCTAGCAAAGCCACCCTACATAGAAAATTTATATAACAAAACAAGAGTCAATATCTTAAACATTAATAATTTCTAAAACTTAAATCACTGTGTTTTATCTGGCCTGGTAATAATTTCTAAAAAATCTCACACTTACTTTTTTTAATGTAAGAATTTAAAATGAAATGTATAAAATATGATTAAGTATCATTGCATTAGAATTAAACAATCTCTACACCAATTAAATCTCTACAATTTAAATGAACAATATGTCTAAAACATCATTTTTTTTAATTATAAGTAGCTTTATTTGAAAGAAGTCCCACCTTGATTTGATTTATCTAATTTTGCATCAAAATGTATTGAATTAAAATGTTAATGTATAACTATTACATAAACAATTTATAGGAAAATCTATTTCTTTACTAAATACGATTCCATTTGTAATCTCTAAAACAAAATTGTCTCACCTTTCCAAGGAGTCGTCCCCGTAGGTAAGTTGTATCAGTTGTGTTGTCATAGATAATATGAGTGTTGTCAAAATGTTGCTGTACGTCGGTACTGAGACCATTCGCATCCGAAATATGCCTTTTGGTTTCCATAGGGTAGTGAGAGACTTGACCAGGATGGCCAGTTGAGACCTTGGGGTGGCCACCCTGTTTACTTGCATTAGAGGAGGGACGTACTTGTTCTTTCATGATGGCTTCAGCTGTAGCTAAGGCAGTAGCAGGTTTAGACAGCAAGACTTCAACAGACATGAGGAGCACAAGTGTATGCAGGACACTACATCAAAGATAAACATAGAAAATGTTGATCCCTGATGATGAACTGGAGATAAAATATTCCATTTAGAACAATAGATTCCATTCACTTATTAATGTGACAACTTTGCAAAGTCATTTGAAACGCTCCATGCACAGCAAATACTGTTCCTAGTTTCATATGTTATTTTAGTTCCTATAAAGGTACAGCCGTTCTGAAATAGACAAACATATTTTTTTTTACTGTGTTAAAGTAAAGGTAATGTAATGATGTTTAATTAAAACAAGAAGCCCTACAAACAGCAAATGGTTCAATGTAAATATTGTAATTAGAATTCTACTCAATGGCAAGCTTATTATGGGCACAGAATTTTTTATTCCAGCAAATGTTCTACTGTTACAGTGTAAGTAAAACCTAAGCTCTAAATTAATTCTTTATGGGATAGGCTTGCAATGCCATGTATAAAATACCTTTTGTTCAGTTCAATGAAGACAAAAAGGAATAAAGTTATTAACAGCATTTCTATTTCTAAGTTTAATTGAAACTGAGAAACTACTGGAAAATATAATGGTTTTGACTTAATGACAATTTAAATACAAATTAAAATCCTATTATATTTAGCTTAAAGCATTTACTTACATATTTTCTAACATTAAGATTGGCATCTAGATTAGATAATATTCTTTTACAATGTATGTAGTCACTAACTTAAATAGAACAAGAATTACACAAAAGAAGATTGAGATGGATATGCCACACATTGAGGAAACCAACGACAAATTTGACTAGACAAGCTCTTTCATGGAATCCACAAGGTGCAAGGCAAAGCGGCAGACCAAAGAACACATGGCGAAGAGAAGTAGAAAAGGATGTGCAGCTGATCGGGATAACTTGGAAGGAGTTAGAGAAGATAGCCAGAGACAGGAGGATATGGAAAGAAATTGTTGATGGCCTATGCTCCACTAGGAGTTGATAATGGCGAAGAAGAAGAAGAAAACATTTAAATATGTAAATGCATGAATTGTTTTAAAAAGGTTTCATATTTCTGTCAAAGAGACCACATCTCCAATGAAGAAGCGTGAGGCAGAAGTTTTCAATCTGGCACTACACCAACTTTCTGGCAATAGTAAAACTACACAAATTCAAATGATATGACAATGTTACAAGTATAGAAGGACTTGCATAGACCATACAGAGGAACACAACACAAAGAGGGAGAGAAAGCATTAGACAGAGAAAAGATGGGAGGACAATACATGGAAATGGAAAAGAAAGACTATCATGAAAAAGGAAGAGAATCTCAAGAATTGAAGATAGATTGTCTGTCATCTGTGGTGCCCCAACTGTCCAAAAGACCAAGAGACAAGTAAGATTGGATTGTTTTTCTTTGATAATGTCTAGGTACAAACACAATAAATATAACAATTGGAGAAAAACAACAACATACAAATGATATCACAGACAAATTGTATTTGGTCACAAGTCTCATGTCAATAACCACCAATAATTAATTTGTATAATGAAAACTGCTAATCAACAACAGTAGGCCTACCATAAGAAAACTATGTCAAGTCGTCAGTCAAATGGTAACAAGTAAAAGAATTAAATAAAGCTAACCACAATAAAACTAAAACAAACATGAAATTATTTGAACAGAATGAATTATAAAAATTTAACTGCACCACAACAAAGAGCTAAAGTTGAACAAGTCTATAGTGTACAGCTAAATGTATCAAGTCTATAGTGTACAGCTAAATGTATCAAGTCTATAGTGTACAGCTAAATGTATCAAGTCTATAGTGTACAGCTAAATGTATCAAGTCTATAGTGTACAGCTAAATGCATCAAGTCTATAGTGTACAGCTAAATGTATCAAGTCTATAGTGTACAGCTAAATGTATCAACTCTAACAAGTCTATAGTGTACAGCTAAATGTATCAAGTCTATAGTGTACAGCTAAATGCATCAAGTCTATAGTGTACAGCTAAATGTATCAAGTCTATAGTGTACAGCTAAATGTATCAACTCTAACAAGTCTATAGTGTACAGCTAAATGCATCAAGTCTATAGTGTACAGCTAAATGTATCAAGTCTATAGTGTACAGCTAAATGCATCAAGTCTATAGTGTACAGCTAAATGTATCAAGTCTATAGTGTACAGCTAAATGCATCAAGTCTATAGTGTACAGCTAAATGTATCAAGTCTATAGTGTACAGCTAAATGTATCAACTCTAACAAGTCTATAGTGTACAGCTAAATGCATCAAGTCTATAGTGTACAGCTAAATGTATCAAGTCTATAGTGTACAGCTAAATGTATCAACTCTAACAAGTCTATAGTGTACAGCTAAATGCATCAAGTCTATAGTGTACAGCTAAATGTATCAAGTCTATAGTGTACAGCTAAATGCATCAAGTCTATAGTGTACAGCTAAATGTATCAAGTCTATAGTGTACAGCTAAATGCATCAAGTCTATAGTGTACAGCTAAATGTATCAAGTCTATAGTGTACAGCTAAATGTATCAACTCTAACAAGTCTATAGTGTACAGCTAAATGCATCAAGTCTATAGTGTACAGCTAAATGTATCAAGTCTATAGTGTACAGCTAAATGTATCAACTCTAACAAGTCTATAGTGTACAGCTAAATGCATCAAGTCTATAGTGTACAGCTAAATGTATCAAGTCTATAGTGTACAGCTAAATGCATCAAGTCTATAGTGTACAGCTAAATGTATCAAGTCTATAGTGTACAGCTAAATGTATCAAGTCTATAGTGTACAGCTAAATGTATCAAGTCTATAGTGTACAGCTAAATGCATCAAGTCTATAGTGTACAGCTAAATGTATCAAGTCTATAGTGTACAGCTAAATGTATCAAGTCTATAGTGTACAGCTAAATGTATCAACTCTAACAAGTCTATAGTGTACAGCTAAATGTATCAAGTCTATAGTGTACAGCTAAATGTATCAAGTCTATAGTGTACAGCTAAATGTATCAAGTCTATAGTGTACAGCTAAATGCATCAACTCTAACAAGTCTATAGTGTACAGCTAAATGTATCAAGTCTATAGTGTACAGCTAAATGTATCAAGTCTATAGTGTACAGCTAAATGTATCAACTCTAACAAGTCTATAGTGTACAGCTAAATGTATCAAGTCTATAGTGTACAGCTAAATGTATCAAGTCTATAGTGTACAGCTAAATGTATCAAGTCTATAGTGTACAGCTAAATGTATCAACTCTAACAAGTCTATAGTGTACAGCTAAATGCATCAACTCTAACAAGTCTATAGTGTACAGCTAAATGCATCAACTCTAACAAGTCTATAGTGTACAGCTAAATGTATCAACTCTAACAAGTCTATAGTGTACAGCTAAATGCATCAACTCTAACAAGTCTATAGTGTACAGCTAAATGCATCAACTCTAACAAGTCTATAGTGTACAGCTAAATGCATCAACTCTAACAAGTCTATAGTGTACAGCTAAATGCATCAACTCTAACAAGTCTATAGTGTACAGCTAAATGCATCAACTCTAACAAGTCTATAGTGTACAGCTAAATGCATCAAGTCTATAGTGTACAGCTAAATGCATCAACTCTAACAAGTCTATAGTGTACAGCTAAATGCATCAAGTCTATAGTGTACAGCTAAATGTATCAACTCTAACAAGTCTATAGTGTACAGCTAAATGCATCAACTCTAACAAGTCTATAGTGTACAGCTAAATGCATCAAGTCTATAGTGTACAGCTAAATGTATCAACTCTAACAAGTCTATAGTGTACAGCTAAATGCATCAACTCTAACAAGTCTATAGTGTACAGCTAAATGCATCAAGTCTATAGTGTACAGCTAAATGCATCAACTCTAACAAGTCTATAGTGTACAGCTAAATGCATCAACTCTAACAAGTCTATAGTGTACAGCTAAATGTATCAACTCTAACAAGTCTATAGTGTACAGCTAAATGCATCAACTCTAACAAGTCTATAGTGTACAGCTAAATGCATCAACTCTAACAAGTCTATAGTGTACAGCTAAATGCATCAACTCTAACAAGTCTATAGTGTACAGCTAAATGCATCAACTCTAACAAGTCTATAGTGTACAGCTAAATGCATCAACTCTAACAAGTCTATAGTGTACAGCTAAATGCATCAACTCTAACAAGTCTTTAGTGTACAGCTAAATGCATCAACTCTAACAAGTCTATAGTGTACAGCTAAATGCATCAAGTCTATAGTGTACAGCTAAATGTATCAACTCTAACAAGTCTATAGTGTACAGCTAAATGCATCAACTCTAACAAGTCTATAGTGTACAGCTAAATGCATCAACTCTAACAAGTCTATAGTGTACAGCTAAATGCATCAACTCTAACAAGTCTATAGTGTACAGCTCAATGCATCAAGTCTATAGTGTACAGCTAAATGTATCAACTCTAACAAGTCTATAGTGTACAGCTAAATGCATCAACTCTAACAAGTCTATAGTGTACAGCTAAATGCATCAACTCTAACAAGTCTATAGTGTACAGCTAAATGCATCAACTCTAACAAGTCTATAGTGTACAGCTAAATGCATCAACTCTAACAAGTCTATAGTGTACAGCTAAATGCATCAACTCTAACAAGTCTATAGTGTACAGCTAAATGCATCAACTCTAACAAGTCTATAGTGTACAGCTAAATGCATCAACTCTAACAAGTCTATAGTGTACAGCTAAATGCATCAACTCTAACAAGTCTATAGTGTACAGCTAAATGCATCAACTCTAACAAGTCTATAGTGTACAGCTAAATGCATCAACTCTAACAAGTCTATAGTGTACAGCTAAATGCATCAACTCTAACAATTCTATAGTGTACAGCTAAATGCATCAACTCTAACAAGTCTATAGTGTACAGCTAAATGCATCAACTCTAACAAGTCTATAGTGTACAGCTAAATGCATCAACTCTAACAAGTCTATAGTGTACAGCTAAATGCATCAACTCTAACAAGTCTATAGTGTACAGCTAAATGCATCAACTCTAACAAGTCTATAGTGTACAGCTAAATGCATCAACTCTAACAAGTCTATAGTGTACAGCTAAATGCATCAACTCTAACAAGTCTATAGTGTACAGCTAAATGCATCAACTCTAACAAGTCTATAGTGTACAGCTAAATGCATCAACTCTAACAAGTCTATAGTGTACAGCTAAATGCATCAACTCTAACAAGTCTATAGTGTACAGCTAAATGCATCAACTCTAACAAGTCTATAGTGTACAGCTAAATGCATCAACTCTAACAAGTCTATAGTGTACAGCTAAATGCATCAACTCTAACAAGTCTATAGTGTACAGCTAAATGCATCAACTCCAAGGTTCCACAGTCACTAATTCTACAGGCATCTATGAAATCCATATCTTATTGTCTTATATATTGCTACAAAGATGCACACTTCAAAACCATGAATACACTATAAAAGAGTATTGTGTCCTACACCAGTCTGTGGTCTAAGTCTAATCTTGCATTTTGATTAGAGTTTAAAAATTACAGGTTTTCCTGGTTTGTTCAGGCAACACATTCCATGCCCAGCTGCCATGGTATATCTCTATATCCATAGAAATACTTTTAAAAAAAACAATAACAATAGCTGCGTCTTACTTTAGCAACTAGCTTGGTGCGAACCTTTTATTTAAATTTAAAAACCACATCTTATATGCATATATAAAACTATTTATATTTACATACCAGTCAGATAAAGTTAGCGTAGTCCATTTGATATTTACACACACACAAATATTGTATAATATGAAATGTTCAAACGGATTATTAATAGTTAAATATTTAATTTTATTTACACAATTATTTACCACTCAATAAAACCTTCATGGCTCTATTAAAGGGAAAAAAAACTGAGCTATGTACAAGTTGCCCTAAGAGGTAGCCACTTACAGATACTAGAACCATATGACACTAACCACTTATATTATACAGTCAGGTTATACAGTTTACTTTAGCAAAATAGCAAGCGTGGTTAGCATTTTTTAATGTAGTACTATGATTACTGTCTTAAATTTTCTAGGTCATTAGCCTGGTATTTTCAGACATAGTAACTGTATTCATGGCCATGAAAAGTGTCCATCAATCAAGCAATTTAAATAGTTTGCCTCCAGCCATATCATTTAGTCTACATGAAGTTCCATTGAATTATATTAATAACCAATAACCATTCCATTTACACACTATCAATGCATTTTACAAAATCAAATATTTCTTCGTTTACAGTATTTAACTGTTAAGAAAAAACTAAACTTTAAAAAAGTATATTTATTTTATAACCGAGCCTTGGCACTGCTAAACTTCAGTTTTAAATAGCTGTATTGCAGTTTTCACTGGCTGTATTTCAGTTTTAAATAGCTGTATTTCAGTTTTCACTGGCTGTATTTCAGTTTTAATCGCTGAATTTAAGTGCATTATTAGTTGCTTGTTGTAAATCTGATTACGTTACAAATTAAATTATTCAAAATTGCAATGAACTCTACAATACAGTTGTATACTTCAGTCACTAAACAGAGCTTAAAGCCCTGCCTCATTAAACTTTTCTGGGAGAGCGAATCACTTTCTCATCATGTTTCAGTATATTAGAAGAAATGCAAAGTAAAACTTTTACAACTATTATTTCAATAGTTTCTATATCGCTGTAACGGAACACTTACAGTCTACACATTGATGTGTTTCATAGGTGAAGAAAAAACACACAATGTTTTGTAAGACTTATTAAATCCATTATGCACTAATAAATTATCACATTTTAGTCTAAGCGTCAGTTTACGTTCACATTCTGTAACATAACTTTTTTTTTCAACATCATTTTCTAGCATTTGAAGCCACCCTATAGTATCGCAGAAACCCGAACTAAACAAGTAAAAATTGATTTAAGGTAATTTTTATTTATTTGTAAAAAAAATTAATTAGACCATTTTTTTTGGCACTTGTTTTGAATAAAATGTTTAGCTTTTTGTCAAGGAAAGAGTAAGTTTAATAGCTTCAACTTTATATTCCCTAAGATATGATTATTTTATATTAATTTCTACTAGAAAACATTTCAATTCTGAAGAAACTACTGTAGTTATCTCCACTTGCTGGATTAGCCTACCTTTACAGTAAATCCTACATTTTAATGACTAGATATTAAATGCAATACTAAGACAGATGTATGGATAAAAAACTTTTTCTTATTCCACATGCAAGAACAAAAGCATTTTAAGCTCACTGTCTTGCAAAGTGGCATCTGGCGATAGAATAGGTTGCCTGAACTAACCAGGAAAATAAACACTGTAGCCCATTCACCCCCGGCTGCCTTTGGAAAGGCCAGTGTAGTGAGCTCTATAGTTGTTTGTTTGGTTTTGTAATCAAAGTTTTAAAAGCTTATTTTCTATTTACTTTTAAGAAGATAAGGCTTTCATAGATGCCTGACTGTGGAACTTGGAGTTGATGTATTTCATAGATGCCTGACTGTGGAACTTGGAGTTGATGTATTTAACTGTACACAATAGACTTGTTAAACTGTATCTCTTTATTTTGGTGTAATTTCTTATAGCTCACTATTTGAAATGTTCTTTTATTGCATTTTTCTCGGATAATAGTTTTATTGTTTTTGTAAGTAAAATATCACGTAAAGAGTCACCGCCTAAAGGGTTAGGGAAAACAGACATAAGATGTTGGAGGCTTAGGTAGATAAACATAATAAACCTTTAGAGAATACATGAAATAAATAAAATTAAATGTTACGTGATGTTTACACAGTTTTACTACGTTTTTGAAAGGTTAAATGATGACTATGACAATTCAGAAAGATATCTGTAAAGCTGAGAGAAATTGTCATATATGAGGTTTGTCTACAAACAATAACTATAACTATAACCATTGTTTTTGATGTGAAAACACCATTTGCCTTCACTTGAAAGGATGTTTAGAGCATTACCATTCATAAATCTGTGTGATAAACAAATAGTGAACACAAAATATGTGTATATCATCAACAATATAAAAGAAATGTGCTACAATGTCTCTGAGTCATCATAATTTGTTTAAAAAAATATTTTAACTTTTCATAGACTGTTAACAAAATTTTTTTTTTTTAATTCTTGTATAATCTGTGCATCTAGAAAAAGACATAGGGCCTATTTCAATAAAAACGTGTGTGCGTGTGTTGGTATAATTTTCAATATATAAAGAAGACTAAGTGCAAGTGAGTTTAAGTTTTCAACATAATGATAATCTCAGCTAACTACTAAAACTGAATCTATTTGTACTTCAGGGTTCGTACAGAAAAATTGCCTCAAAATTCCAGGAGTTTTCCAGGAGTGTTCCAGAAGTTTTTCAGGAGTAAATTTTTTTGAAAAGCCAAGCTGAGCTCTTTAAAAATAACAGACAACTCGCTACACAGCTTTTTTGTTTTGTTTTACGACATTACGGGGACTTATATAGCCTATACATCCCAAGTTTGGATCCAAAAAAAACAAGATCTAGTAAAAACCAGGGCTGCGGAGTCGGTAGATAAATGTTCCGACTCCGACTCCTCATTTTCTTTTACTTCCGACTCCGACTCCCCGACTCCTCTGTATTAATATGCGAATGTATTTTGTACATTCCTTGAAGGAAAGAAAGGCAACATAGCATCTACATGTCATTACTACAGGACTACTGGCTGGGATTTACTGTATTTAATTTTAAATATTCACGGGCCCCCTAACAGCAGAACTAGGGATGTTAAAACCGGTTATCGGTTCTACAAAACCGGTTGAAAATCGGATTTCGGTTTCCCCCTCCCCCCACCCGCGCAATGTCACAAGTCACATGCCGGAACAGCCAAATGTGCGTAGTTTTGTAGGTATATTTGAAAAATACTTCAAACTTAATTAATTAGTGTTTGCAGGGCATTCAGGGGGTTGATTTGTATGAATACAATATGATTTTGTACTCTTTACAATAAAATTCTGTAGAACTAAAAAAATCTGGGCTAATTGATTAAAACCGATAATAGCTTTCAATTTTTCAATAGTGATAATCAAATTACCGATTATCGTTGACCATAATATTAAGAAGCATTTGAAGAGGCATATATTTATGATAACTTGTAAAAAATGTGTTGAAAGAGAATCGAAAGAATATGTATTTAATAGTGCCGTTAATAATAAAGCACAGACGCGGTGTTTTGAAAATCAAAACCGGTTTTCGGTTTCAAAACCGGAATACAGTATTCCGGTTTTCGTTTAACATCCCTAAGCAGAACACAACACTATGAAAAGTATAAATATTGCCACCAGGGCCGTATTTAAAATTGTGGGGGCCGTGTTCCTAAATTTATGTGGGGGCCCTGTTCCCAAATTTATGTGGGGCCCCTCGTGGTCTGCCTTCCACATAGGGCCTACCTCAGAAAAGGGCCGTTAATTCATATTACATTCTGTACAATCATACATTTTATGTTGCACGTAGCTTGGTTGAACTGTAGCGCTTTAAATTGTATGGGAATAAATGAATTTTATTTTACATTTTCAACGAAATATGGGGATGTCACTAAAACATTTCTTTTTGGGATGTGTGGGGGCCCCTTTTGTGTGGGGGCCCCTGTTCCAATGGCACATGTGGAACATGCCTAAATACGCCACTGATTGCCGCTCCTAATTGTGCGTTGTGTGCGTAGCGCATTTATAAGTCGAAAAGGCGGCATTTTTTTTGTAGGCCTATTGAACGCAAATTACATTATGGAAAGAATCGTAAATATGTAAAAGCCTCTCTAGGCCTCTTATAAAGGTATGCTTGTACACTAGTAGCTTAAGATGCGTTTTATTTAGGACCTATGGCCTAGGCCTATAGCCTACTAAGGCAGTGTTTAGCATTCAGAGAAAACCGCGCGTCCCATGTCCTAGCATTTGAAATCATTACAAACAATGTTAATGGTAATTAGTAATGTGGGCACTTGTATAGCGTCATCAATACCAGCGCCGTGCAGACTATATGACGCCCAGTCTAATGACGCATTTCAAATTAGTTCAAAAGACTTTTTTTGTGTGTCGACCCGCTATAGTTTGACAATAGGGATAGGATCTTGAGGGATGGGGACTTAGAGGAAGAAACAGATACTTTACTTTCTCATCACAAATGTATGTAGGCCTATTGATCGGTTGTTTAAAATAAATGAAGCCCTGTCTTTTTCCAATCTAAATTTAGTAGGAGTCGGAGTCGGTGCATTTTTTGCCGACTCCGACTCCAGGTACCCAAATTTCCTCCGACTCCGACTCCTCGACTCCACAGCCCTGGTAAAAACAGAACCATGGAGTGGCATCACTGGTGTCATCAACGTTTGCGCGCGGAAATAAAAAGTGACAAAGAGGGTTAACTCCAATAGGGCTTTCTGGAAAAGTGAAAGTACAATCTAAGAGCAGTGATTACTATTTTTTTTTATTAATAATTAATCTCCCTCGAAAAATAAGAAGTTTTTAGTATTTTCCCAGGACTAATTGCAGTTTTTCCAGGAGTTTTAAGGTCCTGGAACACAACTTTTTGTTTTCCAGGAGTTTCCAGGAGTTTTAAGGAGCTGTACGAACCCTGTACTTAAAACATACAAAGTCAAATTCTGCTATCAATGACATTTAATTTGATATAAAATACTTGGCTGAAATATTAAAAGCAAATGCACTTTGAAATACTTTATTTTGATTATAAGACAACCCAATCTCCATGAAATTAATGGGCCAACTTGTGTTGTGTCTAAATGTGGAAAACCCTAAAGGGAAATGGCACCATTTAAAACCATAAATCTAAACAAAATGCAAGACTCAACTCAAACCACGGATAAGCATATGATGCAATAAACTTTTGTATAGTAGAATCATCTGCAACATGTATTAATAAGATAAGATGTATGGCTAGGGATGTGCAATTAATTAAAATGGTCAGGTTAGATGTATTTTATAGATGTAATTATTATAAAGGAAAAATGTCAATTTACTTTTACATAGATAGATTTTAATAAAACAGATTATACAATATATTTCTTCTTCTTCTTCTTCTATTAGCCAGTCTGCAGAGCTGTTTGCTCTCTTGCAGTCAATGCCAGACAAACATATTTACATGTCTTTTTCAGTTGTTCAATGCAGCTATATAAAGTGTTGGTAAAGGTAGGTTGAGGGGGGAGCAAGGTGCGTCTGAGGTCGGTTAGCCCAGGGCACTCAAGTAGGAAGTGGTCTACAGTTTCTTGTGGGCAGGGGCAAAGCCTGGAGTTAGGTGGGTGAGTTGGGTTTATTCTATTTAGGTGTGAGTTGAGTGCTATATGTCCTGTTCTCAACTGGAATATAGTGCATTGTTCTTTGCGGGGGAGGAACTTTATGTTGTCTTGTTTGTTGGGCTGATTCATTTCTCTGTACATTTTTCTTCCAGTTGTTCCCTGAGCCCATTCATTTAGCCATTCCTCCTTAAAGTTGTTTTTTAGTATGTTGCACACTGTGTTATAGCTGACAGGTCTTTCATATTGGTCCATGCTAGCTCCCTTTCTAGCCAGTCTGTCAGCTTTTTCATTTCCTGGTATGCCAATATGTCCTGGGATCCATTGTAGAGTTATGTTGATGTTGACGCTTATTAGGTAGTCCAGAGTGTGTTCTAATAGGGTGATTTCTTTCAAGCTTGGTGAGGTTTCGCTTGCTACTGTTTGAAGTGCTGATTGAGAGTCGGTGAAAATGACTATATCTGCTGGGGCAAAATGTTTGTTGTTATATTTATGTTCTACTGTCTCAAGGGCAATAATCATGGCATCTAATTCTGCTTGAAAGTTTGTGCAATAGTTTGCACATGGTGCACTTATCTCAAGGTAATTTTTAACAGTGAAGATTAGGTAAGCGCCTAATACAATATATTTAAATATATATATATATAGAATAGAAAATGTGCCTGCCCAGAAATCTAATATAGCCTAGTCTAACTTATTATATAAATAACTTAGGCCTATAACTTATAAGTTTTACAGACGTTCCTTCTAGATCAGGGGTCGGGAACCTTTTTGTAACAGAGAGCCATGGATGCCACATATTTTGAAAAAAAATTCTGTAAGAGCCATACATTCTATTAAATATTATTTATTTTAATTATTAATTATATAAATGCACAGATAGGCCCTAGGCCTAGGCCTACTTTTTTCTAAAGTAGGTCTCAGTCTAAAGACTATTTTTTAAAGTGATCTTGAGTAAAATAGCATGTCTTTTTAAACTTTTAATATCGTAACTTAAATAAAATATTAAAAATATATCTAAACTTTAAACTGTCACGATTTTTTTGTTACGGTCTAGCTGGTAACATCATGTTAAACATGCAAGAATGTCTATTAGTAACTATTAGATTGAATTCGTAATTAATGTGTAACTGAAGACAGTAACACAAGTAATTATAGGCATGCTACTGCTACTGCAACTGTAAGGCAGTGTAACTAGTGTAAAGTGTAAGGTCACTGTCTAAACTCTAAACTCTCTAAAAGTCTAAAAAGTTGTAGGGCCTACACTTATAAAATTATAAATGCATAAAAGACATTTCTTTGTATGATTCAATCAAGAAAAACCCACCCTCATCGCTCGATACCATATGCACCTTTATTAATTTTACAATATTTATCAATATACTTACATAATTGCTTGAAAGCCATCTATTTAATAAAGTTCTACAAAATCCAGGTCGACTTGACGTCCAATATATAAATAAACACTCGTCTAGTCCTCAACTCCACAACGGCCCACTCTCGCCGAGCAAATTCTAATGTTTACGTTGACTACTTTTAACCTTCCTTTGAGGGCTGGTGTGTATGTGTGTTAAGTTTTTTTTCAAAGTAATATGTGTGTTTTAAGATGACAACAGCCGTCCCAGAAAACTTTCAGCAACCTTTTTTTAAAGTATTTAGGTGTCACTGCCTTGCGTCCTACTTAATTGTTGGTCGGTAGTGTTGTCAACTTTTATATATATGTAATGCAGCTTTATTAATTTATGCAGGCCTAAACTAAAGGCCTGATGTATAGTGCCTATATTTGATAGAATATGCTTCAAGTTGGTTGTGTCGATAATAAACTAATTAATTGCTACTAAATAATTATAATTAGAAATAGACTTAGATCTATTTTGGGCGTAACCTCACCGACAAAGACCTAACTAATATAATAAGCCTACTATATAAGATAAGTAGTTGTATAGGAAATGCAATGGGCCGTTGTCGTGATGTTTATCTTAAACTAGTAAAACTAAATATTAAATACGTTTTTAATATGATAACATTAGGTATCGTGGGAGGTTAAATCAAAACGTCGAACTAAAATATAAGCCGATGTGTCATAAAGAGGGTTACAGGAGGACAAAGACAAGAGTGAAATAAACTAATTTGGCAACTTAGTTGACGGTAGCAGTCTTTTTTTTTCCCCATACGACATTAGCTTTATCCGGTGATGACTGAATTTTCTTTTCAAGTGAACACTGGTCCATTATATGACTGAGCAAAGTGAAATTTGAACGAACAACTGCTTAATTATTATTTTTTGTTTAACTTAAAACTTTAAATTGCTTACATATGTTCCCACGTTTGTTAATTATGCGTTTTCATTCAAATAATATTTATAAATAATAAATGCCGTTTAAAATTTATGAATTCAAAGGTATACTTTACTGCACCAACACCGAACACCGCTGTTACAGACGGACAGGTCACACCCTCCAAGAATTCACACGGTCTATAAATATCCTAGACGCCCCAGCTCTAAGTTCTGGCTTACTAAGCGTATGATCTCTATTTTAGTTGAACGCTTCTGACGGGAGAGTCAATAATGCGTGGTGAAATATATTTCTCATTAATAAGAACTAGATCTACTTCGAATTTTAAAGCGTAGTATAGATCTAGTGGTTATATAGTAGATAAACCTAATAGATATTACAATAATGACGTTTAAAAAGAAACGGTTGCAAAAGTCTAGACTATATTTTAATTGTTTAAATTAACAAACCAGTTTTATAATTTATATGATACAATGTGGAGCCTAATTATATGCTTAGGGTGCAACTCATGTTTTGTTTGTGTTGTAATTACGTGCTTTTTTTTTCTATCACAACCGCGTAGGCTTAAAAACGGGACCGACCAATTGTTTGAGAATAAATTATCTTGATTTGATAAGTAGGATAGGCCAATTATTTAGGCCAGTATCCAAAAATTAATGAGGGGCGAATAAATAAAGGCTACATATTTCTTAACATAGCGCTTAGTAAAGTAAGTATAAAGTACAGGCCTACCCTTCGGACCAAATTGATCAAAGGGCCGATAAAGCAGCGTTCACCAGTTTCTGTGGCCAGACAAACTAGGTGATTGTGTGCATGGCCAGCACAATGCACAGCCGCCTTTACTTTACCCCAACTAATGTCAGGTTATACCCATCCGAACTGGGTAGACTCGGGGACACCCTCCAGTAAAAAATCCTAGCCTTCACCAGGATTCGAACCCAGGACCTTCGGTACGCCAGTCGAACGCGCGGCCTCTGTGTCCTTTACATAGCGCTTAGATCTACTTGATTAGTTTTTACTTTTTAATATCAAACGTGTGTGTGTTGTTAAAGCATTATCTCACGAGTTCTATTACCTGTTCTTTGGGCCTACATATTATAATATCCACCGCCCTCGCTAGATATGAAACTAACACTGAATCTAGCGTAGGCGTAACTCCCCCCCCCCTCCCCGGGTATCTTCAAGAAAATAACCTCTTCTTACCTTGCACTATTTACCCCCTCCCCTTGCACTTTGCAACCCCCAACCTCCTACCGATATAGCACTATGTGCACCCACACACACACAAACCTTAACTTTGGAATCATTTATACAAATGCCACTTTATATTATAGTATGATAGTCTATGAATATGTAGCCTACGTTTTAACGTTAACGCGTTGATTCTATTATAATGAAACGGAATGGAAAGCGTTGATAGTAGGTGTAGGCTATAAAGTAGACCTACTCACTATATAGGCCTATGTAGCCTATGATCATGGCAATTTTTACCACAGAAATCACCATCTTACAATATGCCTCCAATATTTATTCGTGAAAATCATCAACCAATCAATATTTATTTAGTTTTATATGTTTATGGGACGTGGAAATAGGCCTACTTTGTGTGACAGCAGGCCTTGTTTCGAAATCCCGGGTAGACGCCGGGATCGGGATATAGTTTCACTTCAGGGGCGGGCACATGCTTTTCAAGGGCCGCAATCTGAGACAGTGAATTGAACCAACCGAGTGTGGACTAAAAAGATCTAGAATGAATAATATGCGATTTTGCTTAAGTAGAACGATGGTATAAATTATACTTTGGACATTGAATTTATTCAAATTATGGTAGGCCCTATAGACCAGTTTAGGCCTACATCGTGCCTTTACTATTAATTTATATTAAATCATGCTATTTATACATGTCATAAAAAAGTCAATGAGCCTCTACGGCAGGGGTCGGGAACCTTTTAGTCTGAGAGAGCCATGGACACCACATCTTTTGAAAAGTAATTCTGTGAGAGCCATAAATTATGTTTAAAACTAAAAATTCAAGTAAATGTGTGCATCTTGTGTAATTTCCACACTAAAAGTACAATAATTGTGTCTCTGGATTCTTTTGATGCTGAGCTATAGTCTACTTTAATGTCTACTTTAAGTAGAATGAAATATTGATCTGCAATTAATATGCAGATCAAATGAGTCTAAAGAAACATTTTTTTATAATCGAACATTTGTCTGCGAGCCAGATGCAGCCATCAATAGAGCCACATCTGGCTAGCGAGCCATAGGTTCCCGACCCCTGCTCTACGGCTATTACAATAATAAAATTTCACTTAGGGTACTACTCTTTAGAACTCATTATTTAAGTTATGAATTAGTCGATCTATTATAATTTTAATGGACCAAGTCTATCCATGAAGCATGTGAAACAGCATTCATCAGTTTCTGTGGTCACGGCATACTAGGGGATTGTGTGGCCAGTACAATGCTCAGCAGCCTTAACTTTACCCTCGGCCACCATGCTCCTTAACTTTATAGGCTACGACACATTATAGTTTTAAAAAAACAGTAAAATCATAATAGATTATTCATATAATTTGAACTTTAATCATTGACATTAATCTAAACTAATGAGTGTGTCGTTTCCGGAAGTACAGTGAAATAAAATTACAATACAGCCTATGATTATGATCTTATTCTGTTTTCACTTTTTATACACAGGCGTTTCAAATAGTTACGTTCTTATTGCGACTGGTAACAGCTGAATAAGATAAACACAATTAAATTAGCACCGTTTATACAGGCCTACAGTGGTCTAAAGGCTAACTACAATGCATTAAATAGTCATCTACGATGGTCCACAGTTCAAAGCAATATTATGTAGACCCTAAACAAAAATGTGTTATATTCTATGATAAATCTGATAACAAATGAAAAAGGACTCCACATGTAGAGAAAAATGAACAAAAACATTATTACTTTATAAAACGACTTTTCTCCATAGGGGACGTCCATTAATTACGTCAACAAAATAGGGGGGAGGGGGGGTCTGAAAAAGTTTGACAATTGTTGACATGGGGGAGGGGGGGAGGTCAAGAAAAGTTGACGTCAACAATGTTACTTTTTATGAAATAAATAATGATACAAATGTATTTAAAAATTCTAAATTTTCATGTTCAACTTAAATAGATAACATGTTAAAACATGGTTTTACGTTAACAAATATATCAATGGGGACTATGCACAAGTCCTTAGAAACAGAAGATTGGTCACGTGATAAGGATTAGATGAACCAAAACATGGCGGATTTTAGATCGATAGTATCTGCACCTATGTGTATTCAAAATTTCGATTTTACACACATTCTTGAATACTGTGATATAATAAATGATGCTCACAAGTGCAACAATGATTACAGATTAATAATAATTAAAGGGCAGCACTTATTCAAAGAGCGCTTTGTGACCGACATACGTTTCAAGCAAGACAACTTTGAAAGATTCATAATAAAAGCGAAGGTAAAAGCTGAGATGAAAAAACGGTCATCATATTATGTGAGCAGCACAATAGACAAATCAGGAAAGGTAGGCATACGTTTTGCTTCTTTACTGTCATTTACGAAATTTTATCTTTATAAGTAGGCCTAGGCAATGTGATAGTCAATAACCAATGTCATGTTAGTATGTTAGACTCAGATACTATATGTATGAGTATGAGCCTTTAGAAGCTTTATACTTTAAGCTTTAAGTAGCCTATTTAAGTTAGGCCATATGCCATATCTCATGTAGCCTATAATTACTATTGTGATGGAAACTACAGTTGACATGCCTTTTTTGTGTTCATCTTGTCAGTTTGTAGATCTATGTATGAGTGGAAAATAATGCGATTGTTAGCAAGGCAGTGTGACCGACCCAAATTGTAGAAATCTCACTTTTGCTGTCTAGCGTAGGGTTGCCAGACACATGGGTGTCAAAAGGAGGACAAAGGAGTACATTGTGTTTCAATTGGATAGTTTCGCATTAAACCCGCAATCAGTATAATTTTATTACAAGAGCTGCCACTAAGTTTAAGTGTGTATTGGTAAACTGAGCATAAAACAGTTTTGTTAAATGTTTAGTGCTTTGCCTGTTGGACGGAGGAAAAGAGTCTAGAAAGGAGGACATGCCCTCCTTTTGCCGGACGTCTGGCAACCCAAGTCTAGCGAGCCATGGTGGCTGGAATAACAAAAGAACACAAACACACCAACAAACTGTCTGCAGAATACGTTCAGAAACCCAGTTTTATTGTCGCTCAGTAGGCCTACATTTAAATTTGCCGGAGACTGGCGTTCTTTATGTAAGCCATGTAAGCGGTAGCTGGGATTGGCAAGACTATAAGAAATGTTCGCAAAGCACCGAATGAAGTGTTTTGTTATAATCTCAGTGCCGTTGCAAGGGATTTGGGGGCCCGGGGGGCTTGGCCTCTTTTTATTTTCGAATTTTCTGGAATAATTGTATGATATAAAAATATATTAGTAGGCCTATTAGTGTCGTCGCCAGTACTGCAAGGAGTGAGTAGCAAATAGTGCAAGGTAAGAGAGGTAGGGGACAGGGAAGGCAATGTGTTTGTGTGTGTGTTTGTGGACAATAATGCAAGAAGGAATAGTGAACATATGCTTTAAATAGAAGGCTAATTAACGACTGGTGTACAATTCCCCCTAAACTATTTAACAATTAACATGGTACCAAAAGCTCAATTTGTGAATCGTAAAATAAGAAAATAGTAAATATTTCTATGAAAAAAACAAAAGGGCCTACTAAAAAAAAGAAAAGAAATATTGTTAAAATCCTCGGATTGGAAAAAAATGTGTGAGGGGCTAGTGAGGGGGGTAGGAAACATGTTTCACCCCCTTCGTGGATACGCCTCTAAGAGTTATAGTCAATTTGAAATCTTTTAAACAAGTTTTAAAATTTATTACAAGCAGGGACGTATTTAGGATTGTGGGGGCCCTGTTCCCAAATTTAGGTGTGGGCCCCTCGTGGCCTCGCTCTTGCCTTCCACATTCCTAAAAAAAGTGCCGTTTATTCATGTGACATTCTGTAAAATCATAAATTGTATGTTGCGCTTAGCTTAGTTGGACTGTAGCGCTTAAAATTGTAGGGAATAAATGAATTTTGTTTTACATTTTCAACGAAAGAATGAGGATGTCACAAAAAAATATATATATTTGGGATGTGTGGGGGCCCCTGTTCCAATGGAACATGTGGAACATGCCTTAATACGCCACTGATTACAATTAATTATAAGTATAGATCAATTTTAAACATAAAGGCAAGCGTCTAAAATTTTGTTACTTGTTTTGAGGGGGGGGGGGTAACAAATTGTTGACGTAATTATATAGGGGGGGTCTCTAAAAGTTTGACAGTTGTTGACAAGGGGGAGGGGGGGAGGTAAAAAACGCCTAAAAATTGTTGACGTAATTAATGGACGTTCCCATATGTAATCTACACGTTTGAAAAGACGGAACACCAATAGTTAAATCACTAAACCTAGAAACACCAGAGGACAGAAGGGTAGTGTTGCCATCCGTCCCGTCCCAGCTAGATATGGCAACTGGCAACCCTACTGCCCTACAGAAGGGCAAATAGTAAAGTAGTAATAATAGGCCTACATAAGGCATTAAATTCTAATTTAGTAATTTAGAAATACAACACAATAACAACTTGTTGTAATGCTGAGATAAACATAAATGTAGGTCGGTGACTTAAATTAAAGTGTGATTAATTGCTTTGTGCTGTACGAGTGGTCCGTTTGAATGTGTTTAAGTTTCTGTGCTCTGTGGGTGCTATGATTTGTGAGAATGTAAGTAATGGACTTTTAATGTAAATATATTTTATTATTTGTAATATAGATATAGACTTGGGGGACTGTTTGGTATAAAAATGATGTATGTAAATATTGTTTTGTATTTTGTGAAAGCCCTGAAACGAGGTTAAGCGGCTAGGCCTTGCGTCATTTTTCGGAATTCTTGTTCTGATTATTTTTAATTGGGTTTTCGTTAGTGTAGTTTAATTAAAGTAATAGGTAGAATTTTTATTGTAGTTTAATTTAATATAGGGTTGTGCATAAGGTAGATTTGTAGATATTTAGCAATTAGAGATTTAGAATAAGGATTAGCACTTTAGTCATCAGGAAATAGTCATTTTGAAATTAGTTAGAGCGAGAGTTAGAGTTGTCATCAGTTACGTTCGGTCAGCGTCTATAAATAGAACAATTAATCAATCACTTCGGTCTGAAATGGCCCATTTTGTGGAAGACCAGTGGTCAGTATATGGCGTAGTTGTGTGTGGCTTGTTCGGATATGACGTCGTAATGTCGGCCTATGTTGGTTTTTAGTGGGGAGTTGAAGTTTGGTTTTTAGTGGGGAGTTGAAGTTTGGTTTTTAGTGGGGAGTTAAAGTTAGTTTTTTAGTGGGGAGTTTAAGTTGGTTATTTTGTTTGGGTTTACAGTATGTTTAGAGTTTAGATAGTATAGGTTTATTGTTGGGGTTTAATTTGTTTTTTTTATGATTTTTATGTTCCCTTTAATGGGACGAGTGAATTTTCATGAATAAACAGTAATTTGTAATTTGAATATGATTTTAGTGTTTTATGTTTAGTGTTCAGTGTTGTTGGTCTGTTTAGATTGTAATAATCCTTCTGTCCCAACGGAAGTGTCACGGAAGCCCAAAGTCCCCTCGTGCCCTAGTTTAGATGTATTTTGTAGATGATTGCTGTCCTTTACCCACAACCCTCTTTAATTAGTAGTAACTATGAATTTAAATTAATTACCCCCCCTCTTCCCCCCACCCTGTTACAAATGGTGTCTAGAAGTGGGAATCCGTGCTTAAACAGACCAATGATTACTATTTTTAGCTTAGGAAGGTTAGGTTTAATGGGTTGGAGGTTAGGATATAGGTAGAAAAAAACCAACATAGGCATGGCTGGTGAAGAACAAGCCACACAGACAGTGTATGTCTTCCTGCACCGTGAGGAGCCGATCAAGCTATTCCACGGCAGTAACCACCCAGGCGACGTGGAGAGCTTCATCGAGGACATTAGAGGTGCCTGGAGGGCGAGACGAGTCACCGAGAACGAAGAGAAGAGAGACGTGCTATGGACTCACCTCGGCGAGTCAGTGAGGGCAGAGTGTAGGTGCCACCCACCGGAGGTGAGGTCCAACCCTGAAGAGCTGATCAGGGTGTTACAGTCCGTCTACGGGGAGAAACGAAGTATCTCCAAATTAATGGGCCTGTTTCTCACAGTCCATTAACATGTCTCAGAGACCGTGAGAGCTTACTCTCACCGCTTGCAGGCTGCATTTGATGCCCTGTTAGCGCGACAAACCTGTCTCTCAGTGGCCCTCACAGATGCCGTAATCTTGAGGGACCACTTTGCAGAAAACTTGCTGGACCCCCTCTTGAGGAAGTACCTGCGAGAGGAGATCCATAAATACCCCAGGACCTCCTTCCTAGACCTGCGGGATACGGCTATACGCTGGTCCGAGGACGAATGTGACGTCCACTTGATGCACTCTGTAGCTACGACTGTTGAGCCAAAACAGCCGGGCCCAGAGTTGGAAAAATTGGTGTTGGCACTGGCCAAACAGGTGGCTGAGTTATCAACAACAATAGAGTATCTGCAGCTTTCACAACAAAGCTCTGATGCTCATCCATACCCACAGCGTTCAGGTGAACCAGACCACTACGGTTATCATGCTGGATACAGTGTTAACTGTGGCAGCCCCGACCACCTTGCTGGAGAGTGCCTGAAAGGGAGGCAGTCAACTGTCGGAGCGAATGGAGCGATTCATCGCAAAGATGAGGATTCCACTCTGTTGAGCCAGATAATAGGCACCCGCCCTGCCGCAAATGTCAGCCTTAATGGGCTATGTTGTGAGGCCACGATTGACACAGGCTCCCTGGTCAGCACAGTGACGGAGAGCCTATTTACCAACCAAACTGCCAGTGTACTACCAGAAGTTGGGGATACCCAAACTGTTAGACCCCAGTCAGTCATGTTTAAAGTAGTTGTGCCAACAGGACCGGTAGTAAATAAAGGAATGGTTCAGGCGGCACCGTTATATGGCCTGAAAGTGGTTAAAGAAACGGTTTCGGTGGACCCTATGATAGTTAATGTGAAATCGGTGTGCCAAACAAGACGTCAAGATGTACCAGGAGAGGACTCTGCTCTTTTCTCATTACACTTCTGTTTACTTTTTTATTTTTAGCCATTTTCTTTCCTTTTGTTATGTTTTTATGAAAATGTTAAATTTACTTTTTGTATGCCTTTATTACCCATTTTATGACATGTTGACTCTTTTGTGTCGTGTGCGTAGATTTTTCCTTTTTGGCGTACTTGGACGCTACGTATATCTCATTGTGACTTTGATGTCAGATGTTTTAAGAATAGGTACAGCATTTTTTGTCCCAGTGAGAATTTCACAGTTTCCACCGATCTTTAGGCTGCATGCTTTTTATGTATGTCCCAATGGGTAACTTTTTGTATTGATCTAGGGCCAGAGGGGTATTTTTTGTATGATAGTTTGTTTTGCAGGGTCGCAAAAAGAAAGTTAGGAGATGAATGTAGGTCGGTGACTTAAATTAAAGTGTGATTAATTGCTTTGTGCTGTACGAGTGGTCCGTTTGAATGTGTTTAAGTTTCTGTGCTCTGTGGGTGCTATGATTTGTGAGAATGTAAGTAATGGACTTTTAATGTAAATATATTTTATTATTTGTAATATAGATATAGACTTGGGGGACTGTTTGGTATAAAAATGATGTATGTAAATATTGTTTTGTATTTTGTGAAAGCCCTGAAACGAGGTTAAGCGGCTAGGCCTTGCGTCATTTTTCGGAATTCTTGTTCTGATTATTTTTAATTGGGTTTTCGTTAGTGTAGTTTAATTAAAGTAATAGGTAGAATTTTTATTGTAGTTTAATTTAATATAGGGTTGTACATAAGGTAGATTTGTAGATATTTAGCAATTAGAGATTTAGAATAAGGATTAGCACTTTAGTCAACAGGAAATAGTCATTTTGAAATTAGTTAGAGCGAGAGTTAGAGTTGTCATCAGTTACGTTCGGTCAGCGTCTATAAATAGAACAATTAATCAATCACTTTGGTCTGAAATGGCCCATTTTGTGGAAGACCAGTGGTCAGTATATGGCGTAGTTGTGTGTGGCTTGTTCGGATATGACGTCGTAATGTCGGCCTATGTTGGTTTTTAGTGGGGAGTTGAAGTTTGGTTTTTAGTGGGGAGTTGAAGTTTGGTTTTTAGTGGGGAGTTAAAGTTAGTTTTTTAGTGGGGAGTTTAAGTTGGTTATTTTGTTTGGGTTTACAGTATGTTTAGAGTTTAGATAGTATAGGTTTATTGTCGGGGTTTAATTTGTTTTTTTTATGATTTTTATGTTCCCTTTAATGGGACGAGTGAATTTTCACGAATAAACAGTAATTTGTAATTTGAATATGATTTTAGTGTTTTATGTTTAGTGTTCAGTGTTGTTGGTCTGTTTAGATTGTAATAATCCTTCTGTCCCAACGGAAGTGTCACTGAAGCCCAAAGTCCCCTCGTGCCCTAGTTTAGATGTATTTAGTAGATGATTGCTGTCCTTTACCCACAACCCTCTTTAATTAGTAGTAACTATGAATTTAAATTAATTACCCCCCCCTCTTCCCCCCACCCTGTTACATAAAGACAAAAACTCTTTGCTTGTCCCATATGCGAGAACAAATGCATATAAGAATCTTTATTCCCAAGTGGCATCCGGGCATGGAATGGGTTGCCTGAACAAACCAGGAAAACCAGTAATTAACAACATTTCAAACACTAATCAAAATGCAATACTAGACTCAGACCACGGATGATAACGCAATAATATTCTTTACAAAAGTATCGTCTGTAGCCTAATATATAAGATAAGACTTCTACGGGTGTATTGATACAGCTAGTAAGTCTATCTATAGCCCTGTCTGTGGCGTATGAAATAATATTATAACCCTTTCTCATTTTTATTATGTCTCACTGTAACTGAGTGCATTCGTTTTCCTCTCCTTTCCCTTTTGTCTTCGTTTCGACGAACGGCAACGAATGTGTTACATTTTTGTAACGTCACTGGCGACACATTGCGCCATTTTGCTCAGTTTGGTTCCACTAGGTCAGGGGTCGGCAACCTGCGGCTCGCGAGCCGCATGCGGTTCTTTCGATGCCGAGATGCGGCTCTCCAGTTCCTAGCGCAAATATTAATAATTATATTATTTTCTTTTCAAAATAAAAAAAATATATATATTATACTGAAAAACAAATAATTGTATATATACTGCAAACAGGATAAAAACACTCAACAGAGAACCGTGAGAATAGGTGGAGTAGAGAGTAGACCGACAAGCCGACAGTCGATAGTCAAGACTGCCACCCAGCCAACAATACAGCGGACGGTAGTGTTCAGACTTTAGTCAGTCTTGCTAGAAGATATATATGACCTTCCGACTTGTCTCATTTGTCAAGAAAAACTTGCACACAATAAGAAATCAAATTTGGAGAGATTTCACTACAAAGCATACCCAATTCGCTGTTAAATATCCAACCGGTGACACATGGGAAAAAAGCTATTAAAGAGCTTCAAAAACAAAAACAATAGTCGAGTTCTATGCTAAGTAACTGGGCGCAGTCTTTAAATAATGTTAATCTGACAAGCTTTGTAATATCACTACAAATTGCAAAAAGAGGGAAACCATTCACAGATGGTGAGTACGTCAAAGATTGTTTCATACGTGGAACTGAAGATGATTTTTAAAAAAAAATGATGAAGATTTGCCATTATCTGCTAAAACAGTTCAAGATAGAATTGCTAAATGTCTTCAAATGTAACACATACGCAAGTGGAAGACATTTAACTGGCTTCTGCTTAATCACTTGCTATGGGTGAGTCTTGCGACATAAAAGACACGGCACACGTTACCCTTTTCATCAGGTATATGTCGTCCCAAGGTTCCAAAAGAAGAACTGCTAGAATTGCTGCCGCTCTCAGGGCAAACTCATGGAGAAGATATAGCAAATGCTGTGCGAAAATGCCTGGAAGACTATAAAATCGTTTCCATAGCAGCTGATGGAGCCAGAAGTATGACAGGAAGACATAAAGGGCTTACAACGATTCTTCGGCAAAAAAAAAAAACCCACGAAATTTTAACGTTTTACTTCATAATTCATCAAAAGGCGCTCTGTGCCCAAACATTTCCGGCCGAAATAACTGAGGTAATGAACTTGGTAATTACGATCATTAACAGCATTTTGGCAAAAGTTTAAGGAATTTCTTGAAGAAATAGAAAGCCAGTATTCTGACCTACTTCTGCCCAATAAAGTGCGATGGCTTTCCAGGGGTAACATATTGAAACATTTTGCTTCTAACTTGAGTGAAAAAAAATTATTCTTCAATGAAAAAGGCATTGTCCATCCCGAATTAAAAGAAGACATATGGCTAAAAAAATTCAACTTCATGGTGGATAACACAAAGAAACTAAATGAGCTAAATGTAAAACTACAAGGAAATGGAAACCCAGCCTCTGAAGAAGTAGTTTGTTTCGATAATAAATTACTTCTTTTTGGCAAAGATATGAAGAGCGGTAAATTACTTCATTTTGAAAATCTGAAGCAATATCGCGATGAAACCAATGCAACTATTGACACGAATTACTTCAGCATGGCTATAAACAAAATGAAGGGTGGATTCGCTGAGAAATTTTAGAAATTCAAAACAAACGCAAGTACTCTCGTTCATAGTAAAACCTCTCAACACAAATACAAATGAGATCAACATTGAGTGATTCGGAATTGGCAAGTTCACAGAACTCAAGAGTAAGTTAGAAGAGTTGGAGACGGAGTTCCAGAAAAGCATGCACGTCACGCTACACAACTGGACAGCTCTAAAAGAAATGCCGCGAGTTGAGGCACTCTTTTTGACGCATAGAATAGTCTTCCAGTATGCTACAGTGAAGTTGGCATTTGGAGGGCTGACGATCTTCGGGTCAACATATTCCTGCGAGCAAGCATTTCTCTTGCATGAATATAATAAAAAGTAAAGTAAGAAACCAACTAACAAATAAAAATCTAGAGGCTTGAAACTGAAAACAACAAGTTATGAGCCAGATTTAACCAAACTTTCGAAAGGCATGCATTAAGGCCAATGCTCCCATTGATGTAACTATTGTAACTTGTACCTATCTATTATTCAATAATTATAGTTAGGCCTATATTATTTGATTACTAATTGTATTATTCTTGCAGAGCTAAAATACTTTAATATGTTTTGTGCGAACCATTTTAATGTTTGTATATGAATAAATATTATTTCATATTTAAAGCTATGTATTTTAAATAAAAAATCAAATTTATATACCTAATCCTAATCAAATACCATAATATTGAAGCAAAAATGTGAGTGGCTCTTTAAAAACCGGTAAATTGTGTAAATTGTAACTTTTGGCTCTTCCGTCTCAAAAGGTTGCCGACCCCTGCACTAGGTGGAACAATAATGGAGGCTTTGCAATTGCTTTTACTGTTTTGGATGAAAAGGAAACGTCGAAACTCGAAACCCAAAACGTTACTGGACACACAACATTTTTTTACGAAGAGGTGATTTTGGAGAATATCATCATCTTCTGGATGAAGTTTTAAGAAATGAAGAAAAATGTGTTTCCTATATTCGGATGCGCCCTGAAACTTTTCAAATCCTTCTTGATCACATTGGACCTCGTATTGAGAAAAGAACAACGAATTTTCGAAAACCTTTGTCTTCAAGAGAAAAACTTGTGATAACTCTACGGTAAGTGGCACATTGAAGATGACTAATGTCAAAAACATAATTTAGGGCAGGTAGACAGACAGGCAGATGGGTGGGTTGAAAGATGGATGGATGGATGATAGACTGACGCTATAAATTTAAAGCAAAACAAGTGTAAAGGGTGCAAAATGATTTATTGAAATTTCACATGGGAGGATTGTCTCATGTATTTGAGAATGACCATCTGTATTTCAGCCTGGCATTCCAATTTTGAAAAAGGATCCAATCTTCTGATCTTAGACACCAGGCTTTTGCAGAATAGTTCATCCTCATCCGGCGCTTCCTTTTGCGTAAGCTTATTGCCGATGGATGAAATGGTCTCAAGCATTCTTTCATCCATCAGATTGACAGTGTCTCTTTGTTGAGGGAACTTTCGTTTTCGGGGTCTTGGGGTGAGCAGTGGTTCTACCTCACTACCCTGAGATTGGGTACTTGTGCTGGCAGCTGTGGGTGCAGGGTAGGGAGTGTACTTTATATCCCTCGGACTTTCACTGCCAAGCGTACTTCCAGTTTCTTCATTTTGTTCGGGTGACAAGTTTGAACATGTGGCTCTGTCACCGATATAAGGCAACAAGAAAAGTAAAGAATCATAAAGGTACCATTTCTTCTGCTTGTCTGCCCCGCTGCCAGACCTTGTCGTCGTCATTTGTCGATGGCTCTTTTGAAAGTAGTCCCGAAGAGTTGTCCACTTCTTTCTTGCTCCATGATCTGTGGGTATAAAAAAAATGGGTGGGGAGAGGTTGTAATCTGTGCTTAAACATTTTATACATAATAATAATAGTCCTTTCTTCTTCTAAACAGGTACTTGGCCTCTGGCGAAAACCATCGATCTCTGTCATTCCATTTTCAAGCTGGTGGCACAACGATAAGATTAATTACGACAGAAACATGCAGAGTTATTTGGAATGTTCTACAACCTCTGGTGATGCCAAAACCAGATGAAAATCGGTACGAAAGATTGCTGTAGAATTCAATGAAAGATTTGATTTCCCTTTGTGTCTAGGGGCGATCGATGGCAAACATATTCGCATAAAGAAGCCTCATCGGTCTGGATCCAAGTATTACAATATTACAAAGGCTACTGCTCAATAGTTCTCCTGGCCGTTTCAGACGCAAATGAAAAATGTGTGATAGTGGATGTGGGTTCCTATGGAAACAGCGAAGGAGGCGTGTTCAGTCGCTCAACTTTTGGGAAAAAACTTTTGGCTGACAAACTTGCAATTCCTGCAAATGATTTTATTCCTGGGACAGACATCAACTTGCCTCACACTTGCTGATGACGCCTTCCCTTTGAGAGAGAATATAATGAAACCGTTTACTCACCATCAGTTGACACACGAGAAAGAAATTTTCAATTATCGACTTTCTCGAGCCAGAAATAGTGTTGAATGCTCATTTGGGAGAATAGCTCAAATGTGGAGAATTCTGTTACGTCAGATTGACGCACAACCTCTAGCAGCCACAGACATTGTTAAATCAATCACTGTTCTTCACAATTTCATTGTCGATAACGAGCCCCATAGACTGGTGACCACAACTCAGAATATGCAACAAGACCACGGGGAGCCACGAGGATCTCTACTACTAAACTATCAAAATCGTCAAAGAAGAAGGCAACGGGCCACAAAAAGTGTGCTGCAAATAAGGCAACAATTTATGCAGTACTTTCTATCAGATGCTGGCTCTTTGTCGTGGCAAAACGACACATGTTTCCTATGAACTATTTTAGACAATGTTCTTGAGAGAGCGAGAGAGAGAGGGAGGGAGGGATGGAATGAGAGAAAGAGAGAGAGAGAGAGAAAGAGAGAGAGAGAGAGAAAGAGAGAGAGGGAAGGGAGGTAGAGTGAAGGGAGGCAGATAAGCTATAAATAAATAAAAATGTACAAACTTACCATCAGTTCCAATTTCTTTGCCAATTTCTTCCCATTGTTTAGCAATAAAAACTCTGTTCGAGTAGTTATCGCTTGTTTTGTCGTACAGTGCTTGCCGTTTTTGCACTGCGGCGATTAGAGCTTCGTTAATTGACATTTTGGCGGCTGGTCTTGCTGAGAGTAAAATGGGAGGAATTTTAGTTGCGAGTTAAAACGTTCGGGGTCGATTCAGCAAATGGGAGCGGCAAAAAAAGGAGAGGAACGCGAGAGGGGTGCACTCCGTTGCCTAGATTGAAATATGAGACTCTTCCGGTGATTCGGCAACTGAGAGCAAAGGTCACGCTGGGACCATCACGAAGCGGAGAGGAAAACGAATGCACTCAGTTCACAGCTTAATAAGCCTCTCTCTCTCTCTCTCCCTTCTCGCTCCCCTCTCTCGCGCTCTCTTTCTTTATTCTACTTTTCTTCCTCTACTCCCCACGGTATGCCTATTGATACAAAAATTGAAGTCAAACACAGTTTTTAATCTATTCTATTTAGTTTGACTTTTACTTAACCGTCGTTATTTTGTCGGCGGTCAAATCTTGCAAATGAGTTGTCATACATCTTCCTTCGAGCTGAAACTCAACTCATACACGTGAAGCCCTGGTCAACACATTCTTTCAATTTTAGGTCATATATGCCTCCCCCCTTTTTTCCACAAATCAGTTCTTATTTCTTTTTGTTTTTTACACTTTATGGTGCGCATTGGTAAATACCTATTGAAAGCGAACGATTGATGTATTATAGGAGTAAACTGTTAAGCTTTGACAGCCTCTGATGCTCATCATAGGATCATTGCATGGGCGCGATCTTACCGAGACACCATGGGGAGGAAGGCGATACTCGCAAAAATACCCGTCTCGCCAAGCCCGGTGCATGGACGGCCAGGTCTAAAGTCTGGTATTTGTACTACCGATACCGTATACGAGGTGATGCTGCCTCATTAATTATTCGGGTCAATTTCTTAAAGGAGGGCCAGTGGGATACCTAATAGCCTATGCGGCTTTTGAACTGGAATGATCGTGAACTTCCGGTGAAATTTACCGCCGTTTTCGTAAACAAAAAACATGCTTTTGGTGCTGTTTGACAATTGATTTCAACATCGACAGCCAGAAATATACAACGGCTACAAGATTAGTTCTGAGGAATCCATTTTTAACATCAAAAGTGAGTAGGCGATAATTAATACTCAAAGTGTTAGTCGCGTTAGGCTAAATGTAGCTTTTGTTTATAAAATAATTTAGTCAAGAGTTGAGTCCTTGGTAATTAAAAAAACACAATGCGGAGATTCATAAAAAAAACAACAACACGAAATTTTTTTTACATCAATCAATTAGTTTGGGATTATAAATAGGTGATTCTTCAAATCTGACATTCACAATCTTTTGGCGCCATCTTTTGGAAATGAAATAAAATTTAATTCGCTACATATTTTCGTACAACCAGTAACGCAGCACACATACATGTTTCGAAGAAAATGGTCGAATAAGACCGGAAATGTTCTTCTTTTTTACCTTTTATGCATGCATAATCATTAAGACTTGTCAATGATGATGATGATATACAATGATGATGATAGCTTTACCTTAGAATCAGGATAGATAACTCCTATTTACGTGCCGAGCCACAACGCGCTCCAGAGTCATCCTTCCTTAAATTAGATTACAATTATTGCTAGTTTTCAGTATTTGGAATAACATTATATTATAGAAAAATAGTCCATATTTGGAATAAAATTATATAGATCTAGTTAAATAGCATAAAACATTGACTATAGCGTGTAGATTTAAAATACATTGTATGTTAATTATAAGGCATAGGCCTGCTGCTGGTAGTGAGAAAGAGCATATTGATATTAGAATACACAACAAGATCAAAAAGCCAATCATTGGCTCTAATAGTCTAAGTGTTATGAGGAAATAGTTGGAAGTAGAATTTAAATGTTTAAAATTACAAATTACATAAAAATTCTCCCATTTTGACTCTCTTCCACTAATGTTCAATCAATGTCTCTGTAGGCCTACTCTGTAGCTATATTTTTAAATGTAAGTTTAGCTACACGCGTTATATAGGTCAAATTTTTACACGTCATTTGCACACTCGGCCATTTCCTCGTGGTTTTACATTTACAAAAGGGAAAAAAAAAGACGAACAGTTTTTCGCAGTTTTTTTCCTCTGTGCACTAGTGAAGTGAAAAAAAAGAGAGAGAGAGACAGACAGACAGCAAGCGAAACCCTGTCGAGACGTGTCAGAGTGCGGTCTGCTCCCCCATTAGGCAATGGCGTTTTATTTCTTTTAAACTCCTTTAATTTATGTAAAATAAGAATTAAATTGTTCAAGTACAATCCCACGTCATTTGTTATTAAATTCATTTCCCTACACATAAGTTTTAGTTTTTCTCGTATTTTTGGGGGGTATGAATTGAGAAGATTTTGACAAACTAAGGCAGGGATTCCGCCCCCCCCCCCCTTACCTCCCCCCAGGCGACAAAATACATCAACACGCCACTGATGTGTTGGTAATGACCAAAAGAAAGAAGAAAAAAATGTGTTCAGGTGTGACTTTTATGACGTCCAAACGCTGACGTCATGTACGATGACACAGTGTGTCTCCTCTAAGTTCGTAGATTTAAAAACTCACACGGGATGCTGGGATAGATCTAGATCTATTGGTGTACATATTTGCATTATTTTATTGCATTACCATAAACTACGCTGCAATGAGTAATCAAGTCAAGCCTGACCAACTATAACTTATGCTACTTCTTGTGTGCTTCGTCTGTTCTTATTGATAGGTAGATCTCTACTTGAAAGAAAATAATACAGGATCTTATCTTGTAGGGAAAGTTACAGACGCTCCGTCTAGACGTAGTTTGAGTCTAGTCTTGAATTTTAATTAGGGTTTGAACTGAATAGGCCTATAAGGCTCTTGGTTTTCCTGGTTCCTACTGGCTACCCATTTCATGCCCGGATGCTACCCTGTAAATAATCTGTATTTACTCTGGAGACTAAATATTATTTTTTATGAATACCATACGGAACAAGAAAAGTGTTATTTTAATCACTATAAATATGTCTTTCTGAGTATCTCACTACAATATATTGTTGTATTATAAAGTTAAAATTTAAAGCTATATAGGCCTACATTAACCCTTCCTGTACCGACCTACTTCTATCTATGCTGCCTTCAGTTCCGCTATATACCCGCCCGGGACTGTAAGGGTTAATATTAGCATACTTTGCTTTTTAACCTTCTTTCCTGGAGTGTTTCTAAATGAAATGATTTATACTTGTAGGCCTATAAGATGTAAACATTCAGCTCATTCAGAACTTCTGTCTTCTGGCAATAAATATGAGGAAACATTTATAGATTCGTTTACTTTATTATGCTATATGAACACAGAATTGGTAGAATAAAAAAAAATAGCCTCTTCTCATATAGTTCAAATATATGTGTATATATAGATGTTGATCAACATGTACAACAGTGTATTAGATAATTTTTTTTTAATTAAACGTTCATTTATGGATCGGTGAAGAAATTTGACAAATGTTAGACGGTAGATAGATGGACAAATAAGTTGGTGAATGCATAGACATACAATTACAATAGATAGATAGATAGATAGATAGATAGATAGATAGATAGATAGATAGATAGATAGATAGATAGATAGATAGATAGATAGATAGAAGTAGATAGCCTACACATAATGTCAACAAACCATTTAATTTCAAACAAAGCTAACTGTATATAATATTTAATTGTCTTTAAGAGTCCGCGTTGTGGCGTTCTTTCATGTGTTTACGATTTTTGAATGACTTTCTTCCTTTCTTCTGTTTCCTCCTCTTCATTACAACAAAATAACAACTTAAACACTTCCTGACATCATTTGTTTTACATCATTCAAGTTCGTCTCTCTAAAGTAGAATTGTTTAGTGCATTTAAAACATTTAGTTAAAAACTAGTACATTTTAATTGCTTTTAAAACATATAGATGAAAAGTGGAACATCTTATTATAACATTTAGGTAAAAAGTGAAACATTTTATAATAACCTTTAGGCAAAAAGTGGAACATGTTATTACAACATTTAGGCAAAAAGTGGAACATGTTATTACAACATTTAGGCAAAAAGTGGAACATGTTATTACAACATTTAGGCGACCAGTGGAACATATTATTACAACATTTAGGCAAAAAGTGGAACACGTTATTAAAACATTTAGGCGACCAGTGGAACATATTATTACAACATTTAGGCAAAAAGTGGAACATGTTATTACAAACTTTAGGCAAAAAGTGGAACATGTTATTACAACATTTAGGCGACCAATGGAACATATTATTACAACATTTAGGCAAAAAGTGGAACATATTATTACAACATTTAGGCGACCAGTGGAACATATAATTACAACATTTAGGCAAAAAGTGGAACATGCTATTACAACATTTAGGCGACCAGTGGAGCATATTATTACAACATTTAGGCAAAAAGTGGAACATGTTATTACAACATTTGGGCGACTAGTGGAACATATTATTACAACATTTAGGCAAAAAGTGGAACATGTTATTATAAACTTTAGGCAAAAAGTGGAACATGTTATTACAACATTTAGGCGACAAGTGGAACATATTATAACAACATTTAGGCAAAAAGTGGAACATGTAATTACAACCTTTAGGCAAAAAGTGGAATATGTAATTACAACATTTAGGCAAACTGTGTTATGTGTTATTACAACATTTAGGCAAAAATTGGAACATGTTATTACAAGATTTAAGGCAAAAAGTAGAACATTTTATTATAACATTTAGGCAAAAAAGTAGAACATGTTATTATAACATTTAGGCAAAAAGTGGAACATGTTATTATAACATTTAGGCAAAATGTGGAACATGTTATTACAACATTTAGGCGACCAGTGGAACATGTTATTACAAACTTTAGGCAAAAAGTGGAACATGTTATTACAACATTTAGGCGACCAATGGAACATATTATTACAACATTTAGGCAAAAAGTGGAACATGTTATTACAACATTTAGGCGACCAGTGGAACATATAATTACAACATTTAGGCAAAAAGTGGAACATGTTATTACAACATTTAGGCGACCAGTGGAGCATATTATTACAACATTTAGGCGACTAGTGGAACATATTATTACAACATTTAGGCAAAAAGTGGAACATGTTATTATAAACTTTAGGCAAAAAGTGGAACATGTTATTACAACATTTAGGCGACAAGTGGAACATATTATAACAACATTTAGGCAAAAAGTGGAACATGTAATTACAACCTTTAGGCAAAAAGTGGAATATGTAATTACAACATTTAGGCAAACTGTGTTATGTGTTATTACAACATTTAGGCAAAAATTGGAACATGTTATTACAAGATTTAAGGCAAAAAGTAGAACATTTTATTATAACATTTAGGCAAAAAAGTAGAACATGTTATTATAACATTTAGGCAAAAAGTGGAACATGTTATTATAACATTTAGGCAAAATGTGGAACATGTTATTACAACATTTAGGCGACCAGTGGAACATGTTATTACAAACTTTAGGCAAAAAGTGGAACATGTTATTACAACATTTAGGCGACCAATGGAACATATTATTACAACATTTAGGCAAAAAGTGGAACATGTTATTACAACATTTAGGCGACCAGTGGAACATATAATTACAACATTTAGGCAAAAAGTGGAACATGTTATTACAACATTTAGGCGACCAGTGGAGCATATTATTACAACATTTAGGCGACTAGTGGAACATATTATTACAACATTTAGGCAAAAAGTGGAACATGTTATTATAAACTTTAGGCAAAAAGTGGAACATGTTATTACAACATTTAGGCGACAAGTGGAACATATTATAACAACATTTAGGCAAAAAGTGGAACATGTAATTACAACCTTTAGGCAAAAAGTGGAATATGTAATTACAACATTTAGGCAAACTGTGTTATGTGTTATTACAACATTTAGGCAAAAATTGGAACATGTTATTACAAGATTTAAGGCAAAAAGTAGAACATTTTATTATAACATTTAGGCAAAAAAGTAGAACATGTTATTATAACATTTAGGCAAAAAGTGGAACATGTTATTATAACATTTAGGCAAAATGTGGAACATGTTATTACAACATTTAGGCGACCAGTGGAACATGTTATTACAAACTTTAGGCAAAAAGTGGAACATGTTATTACAACATTTAGGCGACCAATGGAACATATTATTACAACATTTAGGCAAAAAGTGGAACATGTTATTACAACATTTAGGCGACCAGTGGAACATATAATTACAACATTTAGGCAAAAAGTGGAACATGTTATTACAACATTTAGGCGACCAGTGGAGCATATTATTACAACATTTAGGCGACTAGTGGAACATATTATTACAACATTTAGGCAAAAAGTGGAACATGTTATTATAAACTTTAGGCAAAAAGTGGAACATGTTATTACAACATTTAGGCGACAAGTGGAACATATTATAACAACATTTAGGCAAAAAGTGGAACATGTAATTACAACCTTTAGGCAAAAAGTGGAATATGTAATTACAACATTTAGGCAAACTGTGTTATGTGTTATTACAACATTTAGGCAAAAATTGGAACATGTTATTACAAGATTTAAGGCAAAAAGTAGAACATTTTATTATAACATTTAGGCAAAAAAGTAGAACATGTTATTATAACATTTAGGCAAAAAGTGGAACATGTTATTATAACATTTAGGCAAAATGTGGAACATGTTATTACAACATTTAGGCGACCAGTGGAACATGTTATTACAAACTTTAGGCAAAAAGTGGAACATGTTATTACAACATTTAGGCGACCAATGGAACATATTATTACAACATTTAGGCAAAAAGTGGAACATGTTATTACAACATTTAGGCAAAAAGTGGAACATGTTATTATAACATTTAGGCAAAAAGTGGAACATGTTATTATAACATTTAGGCAAAATGTGGAACATGTTATTACAACATTTAGGCAAAAAGTGGAACATGATATTATAACATTTAGGCAAAAAGTAGATCATGTTATTATAACATTTAGGCAAAAAGTAGAACATGTTATTATAACATTTAGGCAAAAAGTAGAACATGTTATTACAACATTTAGGCAAAAAGTGGAACATGTTATTATAACATTTAGGCAAAATGTGGAACATGTTATTACAACATTTAGGCAAAAATTGGAACATGTTATTACAACATTTAGGCAAAAATTAGAACATGTTATTATAACATTTAGGCAAAAAGTGGAACATGTTATTATAACATTTAGGCAAAAAGTGGAACATGTTATTACAACATTTAGGCAAAAAGTGGAACATGTTATTATAACATTTAGGCAAAAAGTGGAACATGTTATTATAACATTTAGGCAAAATGTGGAACATGTTATTACAACATTTAGGCAAAAAGTGGAACATGATATTATAACATTTAGGCAAAAAGTAGATCATGTTATTATAACATTTAGGCAAAAAGTAGAACATGTTATTATAACATTTAGGCAAAAAGTAGAACATGTTATTACAACATTTAGGCAAAATGTGGAACATGTTAGTCTATCCTCATCTTGTAGAAAAGTTTTACATGGCCTTGAGATACTTGTAGGTCTACATTTGTTTTCAAATGTAGGCCTCGACCGGGTTCATTTGGTATAAATGTAAAGTAGATCTTTAGATCCATTTGTTTCATGTGTAGTGTAGCAGAGGTCACCAAGTTTCTTTTGTCAATGGGGAATAAGTAAATAGAAAACTAAACAGATACGGTATCTCCAAGATCTTAGATGGATGGATGGATAATGTCAGGGCCTCATAATTTAAGTGAATGAGTATTTCTATGATATAATAATACGTTTATTTTATAGTGCTGCCTCAAAACAATGATGTAACCTCAGAGAGCATTTAACATTGTGAACATAACGCCAGAAACCGAGCATATATATAACTGATATCTTCATTATGTAATTGAATTTGAATGTGTGTTTTTTTTTATATAGATATAACTGATTACTTGAAATGTATTATATTTCTTGCAGAGTTTATGTCACTTTCTAGTTCTACCCAGCTCTGATTTATGACAAGTTATTGGAAATAAATTTAGGGAGACCGAGAAATTTGTTATAAAATTATCCCCTTGTCTTGTCTGTGTGTATCGATCTATGTAAATCTGTGTTATATATAGAGTTTCAATGAAAGGATAAAAAAGTGAATGTTTGAAGATGTCTAAAAAGTATGCTTTATACTTCACTGTTATGTTTTTTCTAGTATTTCCTTGTTGATGATTATATTTTGTATTTTAGTCAAAGGATCATTTTGTCCTGCTCTGATGGCCACACAATATTCTTGTAAGCCGAGGTCTATGAAACTGGTGAACATTGCTTTATTAGCTCTATGAAACTGGTGAACATTGCTTTATTAGCTCTATGAAACTGGTGAACATTGCTTTATTAGCTCTATGAAACTGGTGAACATTGCTTTATTAGCTCTATGGAACTGGTGAACATTGCTTTATTAGCTCTATGAAACTGGTGAACATTGCTTTATTAGCTCTATGAAATTGGTGAACATTGCTTTATTAGCTCTATGAAACTGGTGAACATTGCTTTATTAGCTCTATGAAACTGGTGAACATTGCTTTATTAGCTCTATGGAACTGGTGAACATTGCTTTATTAGCTCTATGAAACTGGTGAACATTGCTTTATTAGCTCTATGGAACTGGTGAACATTGCTTTATTAGCTCTATGAAACTGGTGAACATTGCTTTATTAGCTCTATGAAATTGGTGAACATTGCTTTATTAGCTCTATGAAACTGGTGAACATTGCTTTATTAGCTCTATGAAACTGGTGAACATTGCTTTATTAGCTCTATGGAACTGGTGAACATTGCTTTATTAGCTCTATGAAACTGGTGAACATTGCTTTATTAGCTCTATGAAACTGGTGAACATTGCTTTATTAGCTCTATGGAACTGGTGAACATTGCTTTATTAGCTCTATGAAACTGGTGAACATTGCTTTATTAGCTCTATGAAACTGGTGAACATTGCTTTATTAGCTCTATGAAACTACGCGGTCTTAAGATTAGGCTACTTTACATTTATTACGTGTCCCCGCCATGGCCAGTTCTGCATTAGAAAACTTTTTTAAAGTCATGACAATCTCTCAATTAATTCGTAGTTTTTTTATTCATTAGAGTTTAGAGAAATAACATAGGCCTACTTGTTTATCTACATTATGTCACTATTTTAATCAATATAATACCAAGATTTACGGGATTCTAAAACTTTTAGTAAAAGTCATACAAAGAAACGAAATCTAAAATGTATGTATGTGTTTTGTTTATATTTTTGGATGGTATTAAATAGACCTAGTGCATAAAACAAAGATCTGCCAGCGACTAACATATTGATTGTCAACTCTTTCATCCTGCATTTTCCTAAAGTTCTGGAAAGTTAATTTCATCCTAACAAACTGATAGACAGCTCAAAAGTTTTGCAAATTAAATGAATTTAATCTACATTTATTGGCTTTTGTAGGTTCTCTTTTCAAATATGACCTATAATAAATAACTTTTTTCTTTTTTTAATTGTACTTTAAATTGAATTATCCCCCTTTGTATTTCCTTTTATGGTATCTTAAAATTAATTTATTATTACTATTATTATCATTACTATTATTGTTTTGATATAGTTTTATATAATTTATTAATGTTATAATTCTCTAGTTATGTCTTTGACTATGCCTTTATTGTACTTATGTACTATACTTTTTTGGCAAAAAAATATTGTTCGTTGTTCATTATTTTTCCAAGACATTAATTATCCATGTCTTGTTTTGGTCACGTGAGTAGTGGAATTAAATATAGAAGATGTGTTTGAAGTTTGAATGTACTTTTATTTAGTGTTTGAAATTGAACCTGACAATAACCAAACAATACATTTTATAAACCACAAAATATGGCAAGAAATAATGCTTCTTTTCTTTTGTTGTCATTCTTTTTTTTTTTCTTAAGGCCGCGGTCCATTGGCCGACCCTGAATATCTATCATTCTCACTGGCATGACAAGCTCAAACTATCACAGCAAGATTGGTTTGGTTAAGAGTTGTAGGAAAGGAGTTGTATGATATTGTTCTGTCCCTAATAGCAGAGTCCTGGTGGAAACAATATCCCACAATGCCACATGGAGTAATGGGAATAAAGAGGTTAAATGTCACAGCCCAATAAACAAACAGACATGCATACAGGTAGACAACTTTTAGTTTCTGTTATGTTGTAGTTGGTGTTTCAATGGGGGTATGGGAAAGGCTAATTGTTGTTGTTTTTCAGTACATGTAGTTTTGTACAACATACGGTAACACTCAGGAACACGCAGACAGATCTAAACAGACACACACATAGATGAAAACACATACGTGTATTCACATATATATATATTTATAGACACACACAAATCCACACAGACAGTTTGACACAATGTTTCACGCAGACAGAGCGACACACACACACAGATAGATCAATGAATTGTATAGATAGAATTGTGAGACAGAAATAAAAACTAGAATCGCCCAAACTAAGAGTGCCTTCATGAAAATGATAAACATATTAACAAACAAATCAGTAGCGATAGTATGGCATCCTTCCATCCTCAAGGGACGATGGCGCAGTCTTCTTTTTCTCTGCCTCTCGCCTTTCTCCTGGCTCGTTTCTCTTCACTTCTTTCTGCTATGGTGGCTTCTACAGCTTGAGTGCCCTCGCGCACCTTGGACCGCCAGGAGGTGCGTTCCTCAGCAAGGCTCTCCCACGTTTCGGGCTCAATGCGTGCCAGTAACAAGTCTTTTTTGCAAACGTCTTTGAAACGCAGGCAGGGGCGACCTCTCTTTCTTGTTCCGGCTGCCTGCCTGCTCTCCATACAGCAGGGCTCTTGGGATGCGTTCCGCACCTATCCTGTGGACATGGCCTATTCATCGCAGGCGCCTCTCACTCAGGATTGAGTTTATACTCAGTATATGGCTTCTCCTGATAACCTCCACATTTGTGACTCTTTCCTGCCATTTGATGTGATAGAGACAAGAAAAAAAAAGTGCTACATGGAACCAATTATATTATATGGCTGTGTAGCATGGACAATGAACAAAAACATAACAGCATATTTGGAAAGGGCAGAGAATTGGCTTGATAGACTTTAAACCTCACTCACCGGAGTGATCGAATCGAGACTAATCTTTTAGGATTCGGAGCACAAACACACTTGTACTACGTAGCAAAAATGCTTGATAGAAGAATGCAGTGAGCGGCATGGGCAGAGAAAACATATAATGTGGAGGCTCTGAAAATGTCAAATGGTATTAGAGAATGGATTGTAAAAATCATGAAGAGGAAATCAACGTTAGTAGGCCACATAATAAGAAAAGAAAACATCGGGAACATCATGATAACTGGAAAGCTGGAGGAAAAGAGATGCAGATGAAGACAGAGAAAAAAGATATTAATTATTAAATGACATAACGGCAAAAACAACAGGAATGATAAATTTTGCCAGAAGAAATGATACGTGACATGACATGATCGCCTACACTAACTGCATGGTACCTTAGGCTTAGTATGATGATGATGGACATTTTATGCTTTCCAAAAATGAAGACAGCGTTTAATGAATAAAATAAACAACAATTTTAATTGTATAATTTTATTTGCTAACACCAGGTGACAAGAAACACCAATAACTAAATTCACTACAATTGACATTTACAGGGAGGCTTTTAAAAAATAGCCGTACCGCAAAAATCAATGGAAGGCCCACCCTTTCCCCAGAATATGTTCTGTGGTCGCCATTGAAAATCAGTATTGTAATATAATCAAGATATTTTATACATAGTACACACAATATAATGTCATTCTTAGCTTTGATAAAAAAAAAACTTCATTTCAAAGCATATTGTGATCTTTTACGTTTAGAGGATTATGTCAACTCTTGTGACTAACCAAACTAGAGACAAAAACACATAAATCAGGTATAAATAAAAAACACATAAATCAGGTATAAATAAAAAAACACATATAAATCAGGTATAAATTAATCAACAAACATTCACAATGATAAAATATAATAATTATCAGTAGTAATAATTTAAGGCCTACAAAATTGAAAAAGTAGGCTCAATGTCATTACTTAATAATATCAAGCTTTGGACATTCAGCTGCAGTTGTGTGTATATATTTATAATAATATATTGTAGGTTGATGTAATCATGTTATCTACTACAATAAATACCGGTAGATCTTAATTCATGTATTGAATACAATATATACATTTACAGAAAGGGCGTATTTATTGCCATTTAATATCAGATACCGGTATGAGACATTGAAATACGTTAACAATTTGACATTCAGTTTTATGAACCAGTATAGTATGTGCTCTATAGCTTACACATGACTGGCCAGTATAACCAGTATAACCAGTATAAGTGCTCTTTATACATAGAACAATGTACAAAACTCGAGAAACTATACAGATTCATTGATTTTACCAGCTTTAACTATATATACATTTAGTATACACAGTTTCATGGTTGGGCGATTTTTTTATATTCATTGCATTTCATGAGCAATCATAAAAACGCAAAACATTCAAAGGGAGACAACAAGATTAAAATTTCACTCATTAATTCTGTCTGCTAAGAGATGAATTAAATGCATGACAACATATTTATTATTTACATGATATAGATATTTTGAATAACACATTTGGCCCAACTAGGTCCATTTAACTATAATTTTTAAAAAGGCATAATATTTATGGAAAAAAAAAATTACACTTGTCATATTAGGCATATATACGTTTTAACATAGTTTGCTAAAAAACAAGTTCTGAACTTGATAGACCGTCTGTCTATTACCATCCAGGTAAAGATTTCTCTTTATTTGAGTTTACTGTAAACGTTTCATTCTTTCACTTCCTCTAATGTGTTATCTCTTCTGCTTTTATATTTCGGCATCAAAGACTGAAACATGACTTCACACAAAGTTGGCAGGTTGTACAAAGGCCGGTAATTCCAATCTTTCACTGCATTACTGAAATCAAATTTCTGAGGCCAAGAGTCAGCTGAAAAAACAACAACACAAATCATCATATCAAATGTGAGAGTCACAGTAAGGGAGGGGGCTAAAGGGCGACCGCTCCGGGCGCCACAAGAAGAGGGGCGCCAAATATCCTAGATAAATTATTAAGATGGAGGCGCAAAATAGTAACGGTATTACCTCCCCTCATGGTGTCCTGGACGTGATATTTCCTTACTATGGCCCTGTCAAATGTTTTTAATATTATTAAACTGTGAAACCTCTCACAGATTAATAGTCTTCTAGAGCGCACTGAGCATGCTAAAATAGCATGGATAGAAGCGCTATATAAATTACCATTACCATTACCATTAACGTTTTACTTAAAGTCATGTTTTATGTCTAATATTGACTAGAGATCATTAAAACTGATTCTAAACTCATTTTGAGTTTGGGTATAATTGAGCGGGGGCGGGGTGAAGAGCTTCGTGACGTCATATTAGAAAACGGTCGGACCTTTAGTGACGGTATGTTACGATTGGAGGAAAGGGGGGAGGGTTGATGTTGATCAAAATCTCGTGATGTCATTTATGGAAGACCCCTAACCTTTCATCAAATTGTTCGCAGTGTAGTTTTTAAATTCCTAGAGGGCCATTAGGGAGGATAACAGACAGTAGCCTACCTGTAGTCAACACACTAGCCAAGGGTTGGGTTGAGTTTATCAAGATATTGAAGTTTTAGCCCTGAGGGTTTACTCCCTCCGTAATTATGTCCAGGAATGCGAGTTGTTGCCTATTGTCTAAGAAATCCCAAAAAGAATGGTATATTGAAATTGTATTGTCAAAACATGGAGTCACAGTTGTGGCGTTTAAAAACATGATTATTTTTTTTAATGAGTTTTAAAGGATACTCATGGCGAGCTATGTCCCCCATTTAAATTGATTTCCGCTAGCGAGAGTTTTTAATTCGCGATGTGATGGAAATTTGACCTCAGTCAGAGACATTTTTCCGAAAGTGATGTTTGCAAGAGAAAAGCGCAGTTTTTCTTAAAATGAACATCGTCAAATTACTAACTGCGGCACAGAAACTATCAATGCCATCAATCAAAGATGGAATAAATGATGAGCATGAGTTTTGCTCAATTTACCGAAACCTTAACGAGCAACAATCGTTAACCGTGTGTTTATTTCAGGAAACGTTTTAATAACATGAAATTTGGTTTGTTGTTGTTTTTTGAGCTCTTAAGTAAACGCACCACAAAAATAACTCTTTTAAATGCCGAGAAATTATTTGCTCGCTTTAGACACGTAAAACTTCGTCAAAAGTGTGTCGAGAAACGGCCTTGGGGAAGTTGTACAGGTCTATGGACAGCGTGGTCGGCAATTAGGATACTTAGAAGAGTTAAATCTCTGCTCTTAATCAATGGGAGTTGAGTTCAAATCTTGGAGCGAGCGAAGTCCGTTTTTTTTTTCTTTCAGACTTAGAATGGAAGGGAACCACCATCGAATCATTGCACAAAGGCTTACAGTAAGTATCTTTACAAACGTCTGAACCACAAATAAATGCCACGCACTTTGCCTCAATAAATATAGTGTCGTATTATTGAACAGATCAATAAAGTTGTTACAGTTTTTTTTATAATAAATAATGTGTTGGTTTCCGTTCACATTGAATAATTTTTCAATAAGTTTCTGATCCATTGTTGTCATACGTTTTTTTTTTTAACTTTTCTTTTTTAAATCCTGAATCACAACTAACTTGGTATCAATAAAAAATAAAAAAGAGCCGAATTGAATTTAGATTTCATCGAATTTTTTCTGTCTGTTGTCCTAGAATTTTGATGACCTTCCAACCAACTTAACCAAGTTTTATTTTGTGAGCCATCTGTTTTGCAAGTCATGTGACTAGGTAGGCTACAAGGTCACGATTGGGTCACAGATTTTACTCCCATATGGGACAGTACTCACCTACTTTAGTATGTTTATTTATCACAATATCTCTCCATTTTACCGTATTGTAATAAATAGTAGGTACAAAAAAATGATATTGTTTTCAGTCAGTTAAAGTTAAGAAATTATCAGATCTTATACACAATAGCTTTTTTAAAAATTAAAAACAAAAAAAAAATTATTTAAAAGCAGACGACTTTTTGTGAAATCTAAAGAGAAAAAAAAATGTGTTTTTTGTTTGTTTTTGTTTTGGGGAATATTTGTCTCACTCACCCAGTGTTCCCCAAATACTTTTACATAATACTTTTTCTCCTGACTATCCACTAATATTAATGGAACCTCCACTAACCGACAATTAGCATCTATAAAAAGATATAAATCTCCACACAATTACCGAGACCAGTGTAGTTATAATCCAGTGCTTTTTTTGTGACGGTACGCACCGGTACGACGTACCGGCACCTTTTTCAATGTGGGGAAAAATTATAACTTTTCTTGAATTTTAACGTTTATTATTAATTTATTATATTATTAATTTGTTAAAATTTAATTATTTTAAAATTGCGCGCAATAAGAACTAAAATATAAAATGCGAAACTGCTTTAAAAGTTTGGCAATCCATCACTGAGTACCGGCACCTATTTTTTTTTTTACAAAAAAAAGCACTGGTTATAATCAAGTTCAAATATCGAACAATATATTTTAAAGATCTAGCGCTAGATTGAGAACTTTTTTTTGTCACCCGACCAAACATTTTGGGAAAATTTGCCCCCCTTCCCACACACACACTAAAGAAATTTACGCCCCAGATTTGACCAATACGTCTGGTTTTGTGTATTCACAGAACACTCACCAATTGCCTGTCTGTGATCTGGTTTATAAATAATCTCCAAGTCTGGAACAAACTTTCTAATTTCATGACCCAGTTCCTCGGGTGTGAAATCAACAGCTCCGATGTTGTAGGTTCTCATTGTGAGACGACTTTCGGGAACCTGGAAATATGTCAATGATTGGTTAGATGATATTCTTGTGTGAACAGTCACAGTGTGTTATTTATTATCTTACGAAAGTTATGAAAAAGCTAAACAAGTCCTAGAATGGAACCCCTAAGGCAAACTGCGCAGACGACACACAAAGCAGACATGGCGGCGCAGTAATAGCCTATGGAAAGGTTCGGGCCAAACCTGGAATAAACTAGCTATTAGAAGACCATTAAAAGGTTTCAAGGAATCAAAAGGATATAAATATTTTGATCTAAAAAAAACATGTTAATGCTTACCCGTAATTTAGGGCATATCGTTTTTTAAAAGAGATTTAATTGAATTTCTTTTGTTCACATATATGACTCAGGAACGTCTTATAATATAGTTATTAACTACGAGCTATAGTTAATCTACAATTGTCCTTGTATTGGGTCAGAAAAGAGTTTCCTTCTTCTTAGTTTTTTTTTCCTTTTTTAGATGGTTGCGTTAGAATGGAATGTTTTATATGCTAATCTACTGGTGGGACTCTTATGACGAAATTTAAATGTTTCTAAGTGAAACTGACCTGCATAAATTCACAAGTAGCAGTCAAAAGATCATCAATGTAAATCATAGGCAGTCTTGTGTCGGGTTTTAAATAGCATACGTGAACTTTGGTGGTCAGTGCATCATGGAATATCTTCAAGGCGTAGTCTGTGAACCAATAAACAAATCTAAAGTTTGGAAATTTACTTTCAATATAATAATACTGGCATAGTATTTGATTTCAAATATTAAACAATGGTCCATTTACATCTGTAGGCTACACGTGGCCCTGAAGCCTTATCAATTGCAGGATCAGTTGAGTTTCAGTATAGTTTGTGATGTTTTTTAATTTTATGTATAGTTAAATTGTGGACTCTTTCCTCGGTCCTAATGGGGTATCCACAGTAATATGAAGAAGAAGTATTGGGATTAGGATTAGGAGTTTCGCCAAACCTATTTCGCAGATGGTCAAAAGAACCGTTGGCTTTATAAAAGCGGCTCTTTAAGTCCTTTTTATTATACAGTTATACAGTTTGATCTCTAAATACAATTGGTAAACATACCAGTAGTGCCACCTCCTGGTTGATCTGTAGAAATGACACCAGGGTAACGAAGACACCTGAAGTCAATACCAAACTTGTGTTGGTAATACTGAAACAAAGAAATAAACGTTAGTCAATGAATTTTACATCGACTTTCTATAATTCTTCTCCCTACAAAGACGGATATTTAGAGGAACAAGAAATAAAACGGCAAGTAAAATATTTCACTAAAATGTCATGTTTCGGCCAGTGAAATAAAACCGCTAATATATCAATAAATTTAAGATAATTAGCTTCAGTTATTTAAAGGTAGTTAATTTAATATTCGTGTCTTTTTTACTTGATTATAATCTATTTTGACAGAGTTATTGGACTTGTTTATTAAACAAAACATAACATATTTATGCTACTGTATGAACACTAACTAGTTAAAGTGATGGTGTCTAATTATAACGAGTTCACTTCAATATCTATTTTACACTAACATGCACAGTTCTGTGCAAATATACCTCTATGAAGGACATGGTAGGCCACGTGGCGCTGGGACACTTGTACACCCTAAGCTGTGGTTCCTCCCCCCCCCCCCCCCTCTATGCCCGGAAACTGTAAGCATATAATATACCCTCCACCACACTCGCTGGCGACCATAGCTGTGTATAATTCAATTGTCTACCTCTCCCATCAGCTCAGCGTGCACCTTGCTGACTCCATAAATTGTCCTGGGTCTCTGGATCGCCAAGTCTGGGGTCGGGTTCCTTGGTGAGTCTGGACCAAATGCACCTAGTCACAGAAACAATCAATGATTGAAACTTAACATGCAAATATTGACACCTAAATTAACACTCAAGCATTGGTTAGCACTGACGAGCAAAGATTGAACACTGACAAGCCAAGATTGATACTGACAAGCCAAGATTGACACTGACAAGCAAAGATTTACACTGACAAGCAAAAACTGACACAGACAAGCACAGACTGACACTGACAAGCAAAGACTGACACTGACAAGCAAAGATTGACACTGACATGCAATTATTTACACTGACAAGCAACGATTGACACTGACAAGCAATTATTTACACTGACAAACAAAGACTGACACTGGCAAGCAACGATTGACACTGACAAGCAATTATTTACACTGACAAACAAAGACTGACACTGACAAGCAAAGACTGACACTGACAAGCTATTATTTACACTGACAAGCAAAGTCCGACACTGACAAGCAAATGCTGACACTGACAAGCAATTATTTACACTGACAAGCAATTATTTACACTGACAAGCAAAGACTGACACTGACAAGCAAAGACTGACACTGACAAGCACAGACTGACACTGACAAGCAATTATTTACACTGACAAGCAAAGACTGACACTGACAAGCAAAGATTGACACTGACAAGCAAAGACAGACACTGACAAGCTATTATTTACACTGACAAGCAAAGTCCGACACTGACAAGCAAATGCTGACACCGACAAGCAATTATTTACACTGACAAGCAATTATTTACACTGACAAGCAAAGACTGACACTGACAAGCAAAGACTCACACTGACAAGCAATTATTAACACTGACAAGCAAAGACTGACACCGACAAGCAAAGACTGACACCGACAAGCAAAGACTGACTCTGACAAGCTATTATTTACACTGACAAGCAAAGATTTACACTGACAAGCAAAGTCCGACACTGACAAGCAAAGACTGACACTGAGAAGCTATTATTTACACTGACAAGCAAAGATTTACACTGACAAGCAAAGATTGACACTGACAAGCAAAGACTGACACTGACAAGCAAAGACTGACACTGACAAGCAAATATTGACACTGGCAAGCAAAGATTGACACTTAAAAGGCAATCATTGTCACTCAAACGCAATGATTGGCAATGTGCACCTAGTCAATGTGCTGGTGACCTTTTGACCATGCGAATGAAACTGCGGCACTTAGAGAGGGAGATCTGGGTTATCCTGCTAATCCAGGATATTTACACTTACTCTACAAACCAATCTTGTCTACACACTAAAGTTTTTTTTCCCAGCATTTCAATCTCAACAAATAAAGTAGAAAGTAAACAACCAATCGACAAGTTCATTTAGAACTTTAACGTCAGCTGCTATCCCTGGATTTATGAATCATTTTAACTTTTCTGCGCATTTCCCGGTGTGACCAGAACGCATTAGTACTATTCATATTGAAGTTGTTTTTCTAACCGATTTATTCCCTTAATTCCCGGATCCTGTGTGCACTGGATTCATTCTATTTCTGTTTTTTGTTAGTTTTTGTGTTTTTGTTGTTTGTAGTTGATTTTTTTATAACGATAACTACAATAATATTTAAAAAAATACAGCCCGGATATTCTTGTTCGCCGCCATCTTCCGCCAAGCTATTTGTAGTATTTATTCCTAATTGTTTTGTAAGAAGATTTCTGTCTTATCTGGGTCAAGAATCATTTAAGTGGACATTGTTTTAGCCAATGGTTTCAGATGACACGTGACCACACCATAGGTGACTTTATCATTAGTTTGTAGGCCTAATAAACAACACAATTATCAACTACCATTGAGAAAACATTAGATCAGAAATCACATTTTAAAAAAAAGGACTTAAGAAAAGTGTTTTTAACATTGCATTGCATTACCATCGTTTTTTTTTTCTTCAAATTAATTTGTGAAGCCTAATGTTTTGTTAGATTTTTTTAATTACTTCATTAAAATGTGGATTCCAAGATAACTTATCATTTATTAGATCTATTACTTCTAAGTGCTTTGCATTTTTAGTTTGGGTAAGGTCTTTACCATGAGTGAAGTAGTTTGTATTTTTTTTTCTTTTTCTTGAATACTCTTAACAGTTGGCACTTTTCTGGATGAAAATTACATACTCCAGTTAGATTCCCATTTATGAAATTCATCTAGGTTTTTTTGTAAGAGTTCACTATCTTTACTTCCTTTATTTTAAGTTGCATTTTCTGTCTGTCTGTCTGCAATCGTCGTGGGTGCAAAAATTGGCTTCGATTTTTCGACCACTTCCCGTGGTCCGATCGAGCTGAAATTCGGACAGCAGATTTGGGGCGCCTAACAATACATCCTATAAAATTTTCAGTTAAAACGACTTAATAATACTACACTTATGACAATATTCATTTCTTAAAAGGAAAGTAAAAGAAATATATTGATTGAGTGATTCGGACAGCAGATTTGGGGCGCCTAACAATACATCCTATAAAATTTTCAGTTAAAACGACTTAATAATACTACACTTATGACAATATTCATTTCTTAAAAGGAAAGTAAAAGAAATATATTGATTTCGCGTTAAAAATGCCTGTGCAACTTTTTATACTTTTTCGGCGCAATGCTAGAAAAAAAAATTATGCGCCAAGATTTTTTTTAGAACAATTCATACTGAGTAAGGAGATATTTTTGAGATTTGCTACACAGATATTTTTCTGTACGTTTCATTTCCAGTAGTCAATCAATTATTTAATTACATGATGGTAAACTTAGTTTGCAAATAAAGGGAGTATAATGAAAACTTCGTTTTTATGGTTTTCTTGTTTTCTGTTTTTATTGTTCTATAAATAATACAATTTTTTAAAGTCCATATTAAATATTATGCTGCTGACTAATGATTTTTTTTAAATAAATGAACATTATGTCCAATTATACATTTAGGCCTACATTTAAACTAGATCTATGAGTGGTGGCATTTTACGTCTCGAGATACGATCTTTTCCCCTTGCAGGACCTCATGTGGCTGAAGTGACCAATCCTGGAAATACAGGCAAGCCACACTAGGTGCAGATGAAAACAGCGGAGGGGATTACATTTTCTTTCACCTTCTTGTGCCTTGTGCGTTTTTTCTTCTGCAAGCCGGGAACCTTCCTTGATCCCTGCCATCCAGATGGGTCTATCCTGCGATATGACTTCCCAACTGTTGGGGTCGATTTGGAGGTGTTTCATGTCTCGTTTGCAGACATCCGCTTATCTAAAGTTTTGGACGTCCGTTTCGTATAAGATGTCCTGTGGGAGTCGATCCTGTGGCATTCGGTGTACATGACATAGCCAACTGAGTCTTCTGTAGCTGAGAATAATGTGGATGTCTTGACATCCTGCTCTTTGCAGGACCTCTGCATTTTGGGATTTCGTTTTGCCATTCTATATCTAAGGATACGTCTGAGACAAGTGATGAGAAAAGTGTTCAGTTTCTTTTCCTGCCAGGAATATGTACACCATATTTCACTGCCATACAACAATGTGTTTACTGAACACTCAAGTTGGTAGACTAATGATTTAGTGGAGGGTGTAAGCAGTGGATTCGTCCAGACTCTTTTTATTTTCAAACAATAACGAGAATGTAACCGATAAATAGTAACAATAAAAAGAATGTGCCGAAACTTTGTTGGAGCCAATTGACCTTGAGCTGTCTTTTACTCCATATTATTATGTTGAGCGGGCAATTTGGGCACTCTTGAATTGTGTGCAGGGGGAGAAAATCGGGTTAACTGGTCCATAAGAATCTGTGAGCCACCCCTTCTATAGCCAAAATGAGATTCCCAGTTCAGTTGGAGGTTGAAGATAAAATTAGTTCAGTGCGATAGAGTGTATGTTAAAAGTAAAAGCTTACCAATTGTGCTGGGAATGAAGAGTTTCAGTTTGTACATCCGGGAGACTTCCAATATGTTGTGTAGGCCTTCGATGTTGACCTGCATGGCCAATGGTACATTGGCCTCACCAATAGCACTGAGTAGTGCACTTAGATGAACCAACCAATCAATTTCATAGTTGACACAGATTTCACGTAGAGCTCTCATGTCCAGAACATCCGCGAAAAGAAATGGGCCTGACAATGAAAGAAGGTAGATAATCTATAGTTTGATTGAATGTAAAGTTTAATTGACTGTATAGTTTGAATGTATAGTTTAATTGACTGTATAGTTTGATGGAATATATAGTTTAATTGACTGTATAGTTTGATAAGTGTATAGTTTGATTGAATGTATAGTTTGATCGAATGTATAGTTTGATTGAATGAATAGTTTAATTGGCCGTATATTTTGGATGAGTGTAGTTTTATTGAATGTGTGGTTCAAGTCAATATGTTTTTAGTAGAGTATTTAGTTTGAATGAATATAAATTTTAAGCAAATATATAGTTTGAGTGAATGTATAGTTTGGGTAAATGTATAGTTTGAGCGAATGAATAGTTTGAGTGATTGTATAGTTTGAATGAATGTATAGTTTGAGTGACTGTATATTTTGAGTGAATATATAGTTTGAGTGAATGTAAAGTTGAGTAAATGTATATAGTATGGGGGATTGTATAGTTAGAGTGAATGTGTAGTTTGAGTGAATGTATAGTTAGAGTGAATGTATAGTTTGAGTGACTGTATAGTTTGAGTTAATATATAGTTTGACTGGATGTATAGTTTGAATGAATGTATAGTTTGAGTGAATGTATAGCTTGAGTGATTGTAAAGTTTGAGTGATTGTAAAGTTTGAGTGATTGTATAGTTTGAGTAAATGTATAGTTTGAGTGAATGTATAGTTTGAGTGAACATATACTATGTGAGATTGAATATTTGTAGTGAATGGTTCATTTCGATTGACTGTATTCAGTCCTTTTAATGTGAACCTTTTAGTATATCTATATATTAGTGTGTGTTTATTATTTTTATTGAGGAATTTAAATTCATCGAAACTAGAAACTAAGCGAACAAAAATTATTGTATTGTCAAAGAAAAGCTTTCTCCATCAACTCTTTTGAACGATTTATATGCGCATGTGTTAAACCCATTTATAAAACAAACATACCCCTTCACAAAAACACAAAGATATGCTACTAATGTATTAATGTAATTACCTGATTCTAACACAGACTCCGAAGCTTTGTTAATATCTGACATAATGACATTGTCACGACCAAATTTTTCTCTGGAAAAAAAAAAAGATGAAAAATCTTATAATAGTTTTACCGTTTTACCTGAACATAATGTCCTGATAGTGTCTTGCCTACAGTTTCATCACTATAAGCTTATTCACCAATCATAACATTGTAATTCATCTACTAATATGTTTTTCAATCCAAGTACAAATACTAATATTGTGTTTATAATTTATAGATGTATTTTAGTTTAGAGTTTAGATAGAGCAATGTAGGACCCATATTATTCCAATATAAACCCAGCACGCAGACATGTTTTGAAGCATATGAACGAATGGGACCGCAAATGTTTTACACTTCAGCCTTTTACATGCATAATATTTAAGACTTATCAATGTGGATCTAAAGTTAGCGCTAGTTGAGTTGACGATAAATAATGTATTAATAATTATAGGCTACTATTAAAACGAGAAGTGTAGAACTTGTCACTTACCTAAATATTCTGGCTAGACCGGGTCCTAGTTGACCAAGAGAACCTGAAATATAAAAAGAATATGTTTATCTACAAATTCAATTAATATTTTATCACTGGGACGGGGTGGATTTATATTAGTGCACAATTATAAATGCACAACAGTAAACATTTTCCTGCATAAACCGTTGTTAAACTGTCGGGACCAGTTCCTGGACAGTGAGACACCCGATGAAACAGTCGATTCATAAAAGAATGTGTATCAGTTATAATTGATGAATATGTGTATATTATCTTATGTATTATAGACTGTTTGTGGTGCGAGGTATATGTTTGTGTATCTGTGATGTTGTGTGTGTGACGTGTGGCAGGCCTACATGTGTGTATGTGGTAGGTGTTTGTATGGAGTGTGAATGTGATGTGTGTTTATGTGGGATTTGGTGTGTGTTGTACGTGTGGCGTATGTGTGAGGGCGTGTGTATTTTGTGTATTTTGTGTGGGTCGTTTTTTGTAGTCACAGTGTAGTGTGCGTGTGTGGCTGTGTGTATGTGTTGCGTGTTGATGTGTGGTGTGTATGTGTGCGGGCGTGTGTGTTGCGTGTATAGGGGGGGGCGTTTCTGTGTGGGGTGTGGTTTGCGTGTGTGTTGATGTGTGGTGTATTAGGTGTGTGTACTGTGTGTGGGGTATGTTTTGTGATCGTGAGCTTGGTGTTGGGCGGGATGTGTGGTATGGTGTGAATGGTGTATTAAACATGTCTGTGACCTGTGTTGTAAACTGCATAATATTCTTATCTCTAATCTGAACTTTTAGCTTTTCCCAGCCACTGTCATTAAATGTACTATTAAGCTATTTGTTTTAAACTAAATTAATGACAACTAACGTAATTTCCTTAGATTACCTTAGTACCATACGTTCTCTACTGGTTATTTCTAGTTGACTGAGTATAGCTTGTTAACCCTTCCCGTACCGACCTACTTCTATCTATGCTGCCTTCAGTTCCGCTATCTATGCTGCCTTCAGTTCCGCTATAACGCGCCCGGGACTGTAAGGGTTAATATTTCATCGAACTGATTATTGGTTTAGTTAATGTTTAAAAAAGGTTGTTTGCCGTGTAATTGTATAGCACATTGAGTTCCTATTCAGTTGAACTGTTGACTTTTGTCCAAAACCTCAATGTTTACCTGGCACACTGAGGGGGATTGAACTTGGGTAACTACAGAAATGGCTAAAGGTGTGTCCTAGTCCTTGGGCTTTAGTGAAACAGTGACATTTAAATTAGTATTGGATCTTTCTCTTTTTTTTTTCTTGCTTCGTTGCAAACACAGGAAGTGGGGATGCTTTGTACTACCAACCTTGATATTACTAGTCTAGTTATAATAGACGTCGTGTAAGATGAATATGACAGCAGACTAACCTGTAATAAGTATCCTGGGTTTTGTCTCGATGTCGCGATAGTAACCATGACTTTCTCGTTTTGTTGTCAATACTTCCTTCTTTGGACGAATGGAGACATTTGGGCGATACGTGGACAAGTGTTTAACCAAATAGGGCGTTGTTCTTGGGCTCACTGTCAGGGTCAGTTGGCGAATGATGTTCATTGTCATGGTGGTGATGGAACTATACTGGCGAGCAAAATGTAAACATTGACAGTACTGAATGTGTCACTCTACATAAACTAAACATCGACAGTACTGAATATAAACATCGACAGTACTAAATATGTCGCTCTACATAAACTAAACATTGACAGTAGGCCAACTGAATGTGTCACTCTACATAAACTAAACATTGGCAGTATTGAATGTGTCACTCTATAAAAACTAAACATTGTCAGCATAGATGTGTGTCCCAATGCTTGGCATGTTTGGCAGTTTGGCGTAACTGTAACTATATAAGGTGTAGAACAAGCAGTACGTGGCGTTAGTAATATTGCCCCAAAATTACAAAATTAGAGAATAATAAATTTTACCAAAGTACCCCCCCCCCCCAAAGTAAGCTTTAAATCCGCCCCTGTTCTTGTGACCTCACTCTTGAATAAATAAGGTTTCGTCTTCTTTCTTTAATGATCTCGTTATGTATTGATAAAAAAATTGTAAAAAAAAGATATTTAAAAAAATTAGCCTACTACTGTCTATAAATACATGTAGGTTATGTCTTACAACAAGAACATTTATTTTAACATTTTGCACCTATAGCAGCTATACGAAAACATACTTCATTGAAGTCTTTACATACAGACTTAAAGCCTCAGGCAAATCACTTGGGTAGGCCACACAATGACAATTCACACACACACACACTCACTAAAACACACAGACAAGCTACACGTACACGAAACACATTATCACGCCGTTTATACACCGAACTTAGCACACCAATCGCACACACACACATGTCAAGTTCAAACTATGCAAAACGAAAAAAAAAAGTTCAAATTGTAGGCGCGATGACATCTGGGTCCTTGAGGGCGAGAACAAAGATGGCGTCTACACACGTAAAGTGGTTATTAATGAGACGAGCTGACTGTTGAGTTGGACTATTCAGCGGGTAGGCAGACAAATGGGAAGGAAGAAATGACTACACAAAAGTGTCAACGACAAAGACCTTATTATGTGTTGAGTGGATCGGGATACAATAACAAGGAAACACGTGGTCAATTTATAACAAAGGTCAAATGCCATTCGTATTGACCATTAGTAAGACAGTGACCAAAACATGAAGTAGATGGTTGTAACGAGAGTTATTTCACAATCAGAATTTCAATGACAATGTTTACATGTCCTGTTCTGATCCAGGGCAGATGCCAACTGAAAAACATGGGTTATTGTTATCTTATATATTACAGACGCCCCTTCTATAAAGAAGATTATTGCGTTATACGCTCATCCGTGGTCCGAGTCTAGTCTTGCATGTTTATTCTTATCTTATATATTGTTATAGTAAATGACATCACAATCGTAAATTAAAACAAACTGATTAAACTAGTTACATGTTTTAGTTACTAATTTAGGCAATAGGCCTACGTAGTCATATTTAGACAAAGCTGAATCAGACACGTGTGGCACTCCACTGGCACAGTGGCATGTAGGCTACATGATTGTATTTTTGCTACATTAGCATTGGGGTGATGCAATTAATACACAACTAGGCTATGCGTTTTACCAAAGCTCCTTTCAAGTTTTTTCAAGACACCTAGACTATACAAACTCAAATGTGTATTAACAAAAACGTTATATTTTGCCATTATAAAATTAGGGACATAATTCAGATAGCGCGTAGGCTACATACAAGATTTTTTTTTACAAGCAAATGCATTGGCTAAGAAAAACAAACATTGTCTACAGTACACAATAGAAATACATATCGAGACTAAATTTCCAATCTATGTAGTTGTCAATAGCCCTCTTCAGATTTCTAATATATTACTCTGTGCTCTTTTATTTGAGCGAATTACTCTTAACATGAAAATTAAAACAGCTGGAGGGGGGGGGGGGCGAATCAAAGCTAACGAGGAAGGGGGGGGGGAGACTATTGTTGGCCAATGACGGAATAATTCTTGAACAAAAATGGCATAAAATATCAACTGTTGCTGCATTGTGAGAGGGGTAGGGAAGACATGAAAATATAGTTTAGTGAAATAATTATTAATTCCTTTACGGAATGATGAAAAGAATCACGTGGTTTCAAATACAGTGTGGTCTCAGTGGAGGGTTTTTCTGCTCGAAACGGTCCTAAAATGTACTGTCTGTCTCGCGCGAGCTTTAAAACAAAAGCTATTTAGGACGATAGGGGAGGGAGAGTCAGGTCCGGCATTGTTCTATTGTCGATATACTACACAGGGGCCTACTACACAGGGGCCTTCCCAATGCTCTTCACTGGCTTGTGACTCATAGTAGCATGACATAGTAAGATCGCGAAATATAAAACAAAAACAGAATAACTTCAGGATCTGATACTTTATACAATAATTTTAAAAGAGAATGTAATAATGTGTTTCTTTATTGTACAAATAAAATGATACGACAAGGGTAGGACTTAAAATGTTGATTTGATCCGGTAAGTCTACCAAACACAATGGAATATGGTTGATTTTATATAAACATGTTTTTTTTCTACTTTGTTTTTGTTCATAGACACACTTTCCATTTTATTTCGGATAAAATGCTGCACTAAAACTTGTCAATGCCCTATTCGTAGACAATTAATTTAGCAGTTTAAAATTTAACGAATAATAAAAAGGAGGCCGACATATTACTGAGTCTTGTATGGGTTATAGATCTAGATCCTCATCTATGTACAAATTAATAAATTAAATTAAAATGATAAACACAAATTTATTACCATAATTGTATGTAGGCTATTGTTTTTTATTTATTTAGATAACTGGAGAATGGAAGTAATGCTGAGTTATGTATATGGTTATGTAGGTTTATATAGGTCAGTGGTGTATAGTTCGCGTTTTCTCTAAGGGAGACAAATCTGTACATTTATCTGCACATTGCATCATCATTTTCTTCCTTGTCACAAAACGCGATTTGGTTTTCTATTTTATAAAAAAAAAAAATATTTTACCTGTCTCGCTTGAATGACCCTTTAGATTTAAGGTCATCATTTTTATCTCACATTTATGCCTCGGGGGACGATTGATGGTGGAAGGGGTGGGGTATTACTGCACAATTCACCGTCTCACCGGCCAACAGTTTCTCCCCCTTAGCTGGAACTAATTAATTATTGTGAGATTTCGCACGTTTTCACTGAACGCAGTCACGCAGTGGCGTAGGTAGGGGAGGAGGGTCCAAATTCGAAAGTCCCCCCGGACCCCTACTTGAGAGGGGGCCAACAAAGGAGTGTCCGAATTGTTTTTTTCTTATGTCATAATGTCGAAGGTCAAAATGCAGTGGCCCCTAAAGAGACCAAGCCCCCCGGGCCCCCAAATCTCTAGCAACGGCACTAACGCAGTGCACTCAATTTTTTATGTTATTTTACAGAGTACACTACAAATATTGAAGCTAATGTAAATATTTATTAACAATAATAAGTGCAAAAATATTGATAAAGGGGAAAAGATAAGGATAATGAATATAATTAGGCCTATTTTAAACAAATTAAAATTTTAGATTAGATCTAATTTAAAAATAAATGTTATAAAAATAATTAGGCCTACACGACTGAATAAATTTAACAATAATATAAAAAAAAAGAATATATAGGATATATAGGCCTACATACTAGAGATACATTAACATTTTAGTTTTAATGTAATATTCTCCACATAACTATCCAATGACCAGAAGCGATCTGTGGCTTATCTTAATGTATAAAGTGCCTAGGCTTTATGTTTTATCTTCTATATTAAGGTTACAATAAAAATGTAAAAAAGTCTGAAACTTACTCGTTAGAATTTCAATATTGACCTTAAGTTTGACGTCTGGTGACAGTGGACGTGAAGGGCTACACCTGTAGTTTGTCCCATTCAGGGTTCACTAAGTGTTTTTTTCTTCGTTTTGTTTTCTTATGCCCAGGGGGGGGGGGGGGGGGAGAGAGGTAAGGTTTTAAGGGTTTGGTCGATGCAACCAATAAGAATCGTCTCCTGGAGGGTGTGACTCGTTTCTTTGTATGGATTGGTCGAAACTTTTGCACTACAAACAAAACACGCACACACTCGGTAAAAAAAGAGTGTGTGTGTGTGTGGGGGGGTATACCAAGGCCACAAGGGGAAGGAGGGGGGATGAGGGGGAAAGCCATAAGGATGTAGACCTTTTGACGGATTAGAAGAATATAAATAAATAAAGTATAACGAAAGATTAGTGACGAATTCAATCGCCATACGAGGTCAAAGGCGGCTTAGTCAGGCTAAAAATAGAACATTCATTTGCAATTCTTTCTTAATCGATAAAAGAACAAAAAAATGTGCCTAGTCCAGGACAGCTTATACAATTCTTTTAGAAACTGATTATCTATTGTACTTCATCCTAATATTCCATGGCCTGCTTTTGCTTTTCATCAGACGCAAGAAAATAGGTGACTTTTAATGATTACATATAAACTATATTTTTTAACGCCATAAATATGCCTAAAATATTAAGAGTTCGATTTAAAACTTTTAAGTCTAAATCTTTCTCAAGTCTTGTTTTATTTTGTTTTTAAAAATGTACTGTCCTTTTCACAAACATAACACAAGTTACTTCCCTTTTCAAAATAAAATTACCGGTTTTAAATAGGCCTAGACTATGTTATACACAATTAGCCTACTATGCTTCCCCCCACACGTGGGTCTACTATTTTAAAACATTTTTTGAAGGCGTATCCTTTTTGTTTAACTCATGTTAACGTTTCTTTTTGTGTTGTTTTGTTGTTTCAATTTGACTATTCATATGAACAACATGATGTTGACACTTATATCGATGTACAGAATATTATGTTTAAATTGTTTTATTTAATGTGCTTACATTGTTATGTTTGTTATGCTTACATTATGTTTGTGCTTACATTGTTATGTTTCTTTTGCTAGCTTTATAGTTGTTGTACCAGCATTATATTTGTTGTGCTAGTATGTTTGTTGTGCTAGTATGTTTGTTGTGCTATTAGCCTATCTCTGTTGTGTTAGTATTTAGTAGATTTGTTGTGCTAATATTTTTGTTGTGCTAATATTTTTGTTGTGCTAGTATCTTTGTTGTGCTAGTATCTTTGTTGTGCTAGAATGTTTGTTGTGCTTACATTGCTGTTTGTTGTGCTCTCGTTAATAGTTTTTACTGGTTACGTTTGTTGCATCCAATTTATGCTTGTGTTAACATTTTTAAGCTTTCATTGCTATGTCTACTTTGTTTACATGTAAGTCGTTTTCATCGCTAGGTTAGTTGTGCTTACATTAATTGAAATTGCATTGATAGGTTGTAAAGGTTTTTTTTTTGTGTGTGTTTATAGTGTTATATTGTTTTATACAATAATTAAAATAATAATTATATTTGTATAGTGCTGCCAACAAACATAATGTAAGCTCATGGCGCATTTAACACTGAACAAAAAGCAACCAAGAGGAAAGTAAGTAAAGTATTTCTTCGCACCTAATTGATCCGTGGGGGAATGATACAGCGTTTACCAGTTTCTGAGGCCACGGCATATTAAATGGTTGTGTGGCCAGCACAATGTAAGCTCAGAGCACTTTTAACATTGAGCAACACACAACCAAGAACACGGATATAATTCTCTAGGCTGAAAAGGATATAAAGCTAATAAATAATTTAAAACTTTATGTTATTTTCTATCTTATACATTACAGACGCTCCTTCTATAAAGAAGATTATTGCGTCCTACGCACATCCGTAGTTTGAGTATAGTCCTGCATTCTTTTTATTCATGTTAAGTTAATAGTTTTCCTGGTTTATTCAAGCAACCCGTTCCACGTAGCCAGGTCGCATCGAACAGGTGTTCCGCAGTTCCGCTCTACCCAAGGTCATCAGCTCAAACTGCATGTCCCACACGCACGCACCGACGACTACGAATATTATTTTTTCTTTCTGTCAGCCATTAAGCTGTGGAACACCCTGGACCAGGCCTCCATCACTGCCCCTACTGTGCCGGCTTTCAAATCTTCACTGAAGGGCTGGGCTAAAAACGTAAAGTAACACTGTCATATGTTTATAATTAATTATTGCTGTTTGTGATTTTTTAAAATATAATTACGTGTAGTTTAATTGTGGACTCTTCTCTCGGTCCTAACGAGTCTCCACAATAATATGATGAAGAAGAAGAACCACAGGAAGAAAGAGTAGGTCTACGTATAAGCATTTGTTCTTGCATAAGGATAAGGAAAGTGTTTTAGTCCTTACTTTTATCTGATCATTATAACAGATTGCTTTTGTGTTGTATATCTAAATTATAATATAATGCCTTATGTATTAAGCGTATTACTAATTTACTCTTTACCCTTCTGCAAAAAACTAATCACAGCAACAATAAACACAAACAACTAAATAGGGGTTAAAAACATTAAAATGAAACCAATATGACATTTTTTAAAAAGGAAAATAATGATTCTACTAATTATACCCTCTATCAGTGTGTGTGTGCCGCCTTCTAATACCGCCTACCATTGGTTCGCCTGCTGAATAATGTACGTATCCGTTTGACCATCAATCATAACCCAGTTAATCTATAAAAAAAATCAATAAACTTATATTTACTTCCATGTATTTTAAATCTTTCTTATTGGTTAATCATAATTGGGATGACTTTGTTGTGGAGTGGGGGGGGGGGGGGGTTTCCCCCACACGCCCACACGCTAAGGGACATTCAATTGAACTTTGTTTTCTTCTTGCTTTTATATTTACGATGGGACCCGGTGGTCTGGCGGCAGCGCGCTTGGATTGCCATTCCCAAAGGTCTTTGGTTCGAATCCATTATAGAATCTTTTAACGCCAGGGATTTTGTTATTCCCCGGGACTGGAGGGTGTGTCTTTGAGTCTAACCCAGTAAAAACAACAATAACAATCGAATAACAACAACAACAACAAAAAACACAGAAAGAAGAAAAAGAGATACAGAGAAAATGGAGAGTCAAAGATGCAAAGAAATAAACGGAGAGAGAGAGAGAGAGAGAGAGAGAGAGAGAGAGAGAGAGATACAGATATATAGATACAGATATATTTATGAATCGAGACTGAAGGGGCAGATAATGTAGAGAGACAGAGAAAGAGAAAGATATGAAAACACTATAGACCTATATACAACATTGAAGAGTGCCCATTGTACAGAGAGTGTCCAGCAACTGTGCCTACGTAAGATTGGTAAACAAAACATACCGTCAGCTATGCATTTACTGATATCGATTTCTGTATAAAAAATATTTATAAAATACAATATTTATTTCTTCACACCATAGTTATAAAATCCATGCTGAAATTCTAAGAAAATATGTTTCCGTTTAAATACTGAATACTCGATTCTTGGATCAGTAGGCATAGGCCTTTTTTTAGGGGGTTGGGGGGGGGGGGGGAACTCTGTGCCAACCAACGCCCGGTTCTCTCTGATCAATTTTAAAGTTAATTGATGACAGCACCAATCTACCATACACACGTCACTTAAGAAGACTAGATATAACTCTTCCATGCAATTAAACAAAATTATGTGTTAAGACGCTCCTTTTATAAAGAAGATTAATGCACATCTGTGGTCCAAATTTAGTCTTGCATTTTTATTAGTGTTTTAAATGATGTTAAGTTATTAAGCTGGTTTTCTGTTTTGTTCAGGCAACCCATTTCCTGCCCGAATGCCAGTCGGGAAGAAAGAGTAGCCTACTTTTATGCATTTGTTCTCGCATAAGGGATAATGAAAGTGTTTTTGTCCTAATGTTTATCTGAGCATTGCAACAGGTTATTATTGGGGTGTATTTCTAAATCATAATTTAATGACTTATGTATTATTACTACTTTACTGTTTGCCCTTCTGTCCTCTAGTGTTTCTAGGTTTAGTGATTTAACTAATGGTGTTACTCTTGTTAATTGGGAATATTCACTGGTTATGAACCTTGCAGCTCTTTTTTGGATTTGTTCTAATTTTTTAATGTTTTCTTTAGTTGATGGGTCCCATACAGATGCTGCATATTCTAGTATAGGTCTAACTAATGTGAGATAGCATTTTTGTTTTATATTCTTATTACATTTGAAAAAGTTCCTTTTTATGAAGCCTAATGTTTTGTTAGATTTTTTTATTCTTATTATTGATCAATATGTGGATATTTTTATTATTGATCAATATGTGGATATTTTTATTATTGGTCAATATGTGGATATTTTTATTATTGGTCAATATGTGGATTCCAAAAAAATTTATCATTTACCAATTTATTATTACTCTTAAGTACTTTGCGTTTTTTTTGTGTAGAAGGAGCGTCTGTAATGTTTAAGATAAGATAAGGTCTTTACCATGAATGAAGTAGTTTGTAATTGTTTTTATTTTTCTCTTTACAGTTGGCACTTTTCTGTGTGAAAAGACATAAGCTACTCCAATTAGATTCCCCATTTTTGTAATTCATTTAGGTCATTTTTAAGAGTTCACTATCCTTTTCTGTCTTTATTACATTCTATAAATTGTACAATCATCTGCAAATAATCTTACTTTTTTTCCTGTGTTGATGCAATTGGTTAAGTCATTAATATAAATTAGAAATAGTAGCTTAGGGGTTCTAAAACAGTTTCTTGTGGAACTCCCGAGTTTACAGTTTTTTGGGTGATGATTTAGAGCCATTATTTATTAGCCTACAGTTTGTTCACTACCTATAAAAAGTCTTGAATCATCTGATGTAAGAGACAAAAGATGAAAAAAAAATTGTTTTTTTTTTAATAAACTAGAATGGTGAACCTTACAAACATAGGACAACACAATAAATGTAGAATTAACCGCCCCAATATAAAAGTAATAGTAAACATAGGACAACATAATAAATGTAGAATTAACCGCCCCAATATAAAAGTAATAGTAAACATAGGACAACACAATAAATGTAAAATTAACCGCCCCAATATAAAAGTAATAGTAAACATAGGACAACACAATAAATGTAGAATTAACCGCCCCAATATAAAAGTAATAGTAAACATAGGACAACACAATAAATGTAGAATTAACCGCCTAAATATAAAAGTAATAGTAAACATAGGAAAACACAATAAATGTAGAATTAACCGCCCTAATATAAAAGTAATAGTAAACATAGGACAACACAATAAATGTAGAATTAACTGCCCCAATATACAAGTAAAACAGTGGGGGTCTAAAAATTTCACACTTTTGGGCAAGATTTTGAGAATGCTCTCAGTCTCAGGCCAACGGTTGTCAGATAGAAAGCAAGGAGTCATCAGAACGGAGTGTTCTTTGTGGAACATAGAGTTTGATTAGTTTCTTGAGACAAGACGGCAACCCGCTGTTATGAAGGCGCTGTTGGCAAAATATCGCTACTTTGTGTTCAATTCAATTATAAACCAAATGCCAAATTTAAATTTTTAAAATATTTTTTTCTAATTAGCATAGATTATAACTAATCTTACATTGAAAATACAGAGGGAAAAAATCAATATAGAATGAGATTTTGACTATTTGTTTTGTTGGTCTTTTTCAAGAACGGTTGTATGACCAAAAACTTTCATCATTTAGCATGATTATAATTAACTTGTCATTCAATTAAATTATTTTTAAAACAGTTGAGCCTAAATTATTCGGCGTGGCCAAAATGCTCTATTTTTCCTAGACATTATTAAAGGAAGTCAAAATGTAATAAAAAAAACAAAACAAAGAAAATGTTACAGCGTTTTATATTTAATAAAAGATTTACTTTTATGTCTCTATCATCGTTATTTACATATTTTTTTTATACATTTTAAAGCAAATCTAAAATATATTACTAAACTGTCACATTTTATGCTTAATGTCCAACGTTTTATTAACAAATATAGTATTATTGTTTTCTTTTGTTAATAGTTTGTTGAAATATTTGGATCTCACAACCCAAACTAAAACAATATTTAAGGTCATTATCAGAACTGGGTTTCTTGAAAAATAATCTCAATATGGTATGGTTCAATATAAGGTTGTTGGTACGCTGAATGAATCAGAAATCTTTCTCTGGCCTCTATTTTCAAAAGTTGCCAACCTCTGTTTGATCAAACAAATAATTGACAGTTTTTTTTTTAATAATTTAGTCCTTTAATAACAACAAATAAAGTCCATAAAAATAAATATTAAAACAATGAAGCAATAGTCAATTAAAATGTTTCTGCTTCACTACACAATCATTATGGGGCACGGTAGCCGAGCGGCAGCGCGTTCGACTGGCGAGTCGAAGGTCCCGGGTTCGAATCTTGGTGCAGGCTAGGATTTTTTCCCGGGTCTGGAGGGTGTCCCTGAGTCTACCCAGCTCTGATGGGTACCTGACCTTAGTTGGGGTAAAGTAAAGGCGGTTGTGCATAGTGCTGGCCCCAGAAACTGGTGAACGCTGCTTCATCGGACCTATGGATCCATTCGGTCCGACGGGTACTTTTACACAAACATTGAAGTGATTCCAAATCTAAAATAAATTAATACATAGAAACATTTGTTTAATTAAACTTTATTAATGTTGGGACCGGTTCCTTGGAGAGGAAGGGCGGGTCCCTGGTTTGCGCAGCCTCGGCTCTACCCAAGGCGACTTAAGTCTAATGTCGTAACGGCCAACTAAGAGGATCTAAAACAAACTCACAGTAAAACTATACTAAAATAAGTTATAATAGAAAAATACAAAGAAAACTCTAAAAACAAACGAGGAATATTTATTGAAACAAACTTAGATCTGGCAGAATATAATACACAAAAAAATATATAAAGAACTTATACCAAGAACATAGAAAGATTTCAAATAAATTTTTACATCTAATGAACTATAACCAATCATCAACTATCTACTATCCAAATACCCAACCAGAATACCAATTCTCAACTCAGGAATGATTCCCACTTCCAACATCAACAATTGTAGTAATACAATACACGTTACGACTAGAAGCCAACACAGACTTGTCACTCGGCTTAAGCCAAAAACAGGTTGGTTAAAACAAAGGAGTAGATTTTTATACAGCTAGGCGGGAACCCAACCACCCCAAACCTACACCTATAGTAAAGTGCAAACAATGCATAAAAAGGCATCAGGCGATTAAATTTAAAACATAATAAAAGCAGACATAGAAAATAATAAACATAAAATCAAAAAGATGTATTTAAAGTAATGACATTGAATTAATTAAAATAATTTACATGGCGTAATAATATGGGGGGGGGACTATTTATTCTAAAGGGACTTAACTCTAATTAACACAATAAAGCCTAGATACTAGTCCGGAAATACCACAAGATATCTCAAGACTAGTAACCCTGATAAATATAAAAACAAGAGTAAGAATACAGGTGAAACAAAATAAGGCTAGGTTATAAGAAATAAAAGAAATAAGGGAAAATATTGTAACCCTGCTGGTTACACACACCCCTGCTTGTTATGTGTGCAGTGCCTTGCACACTACAATGGTAAGGGACCATTAAGTAATGGACAAAAACACACCTAATTGTACAAGTCAGAATAAAGAAGCAATAAAATACACCAAAAAATGTAAAAAGATCAAAACAAATAATAACAAAGTAGATAACGGCTGTCCCAATAAGAAAAGAAAAATTCTAACAGTCCATTTTCACAGGACGTTTCCGATCACGAGTGGACCTTCGTAACACAGGCAATATAATCTCCTCAGGTGTGGACAGGGGTGTTAGTCCAGTGGGTGCTTGGGAGCTCACAGTTCGAATGGGGGCTAACGGCACGGAAATAAAATATTCAAGGTGGCTATAACCACTATCCAAGCTATCTTGAGGAGTGAACTGAGGAGCTATATAAGGAGGGTTGAGCACTGCTGTCTCTCTAGGCGGCGAAGTCACAAGCTTTAGCTGCGTGCTAGCCACTCGCTTAAGGTCCTCTGTACCTCTCTTCTGGACAGTGTAGCAACCCCCGGTACTAGGAGGTAGACTCACAACCTCGAACAAGTTAGGTCCAAAGCGGTCAGCTATTTTGTGCCGACCTGCTGGGTGTTGTCGAACTAAGACAGTGTCTCCAACCTGAAGCCGGGTACGAGGTCCAAGCGATCCCTAATTGTCCCTACTGTCCGCTTCTGTTCGGAGCCGTGTCCTAGCTAGCTCCCGCATATCTGCCAGTCTCTCGAGGTGACGTTTCAGATAGTTGTCGGCTGACTCTTGGATGCAAGGCATGGGTTGACCTAAGAAAAGGTCAATAGGTGTACCAGCCTCAACTCCAAACATCAGGCTGAATGGGGCTAGTCCAGTCGAGGAATGGGGAGTGGTGTTGTATGTGAACACCAGCTCTGACAAGTAGCTAGGCCATTGTCGCTTCTGAGCCGGAGAAAGAGACCTAAGCAGGTCGTGAAGTGTCCGGTTGAATCGTTCGACTTGGCCATTCCCTTGAGGGTGGTAGGCGGTGGTTCTGGACTTGTCAATGCCATAGTAATGGCACAGCTCAGTTATGATTGCAGCCTCAAAACACCTGCCCTGGTCCGAATGCAGGCGTTTCGGTATCCCGTAGTGCACGATCCACTCCTTGAGGAGAACTTTAGCAACCGTTTTTGACGTTTGGTCACGGGTTGCTATGGCCATGGTCCATTTGGTAAACACATCTGTCAAAACCAGAACGTTTTCGTACCCATCTGACGAAGGGTCCATCAATGTGAAGTCCATGGCTACCACTTCCAAGGGTGCAGAAGCCTGCAGGTGACCCATGGGTTGATATATTTTAACTGCTGGCAATTTCCCCAGTTGGCATCGCTGGCAAGTGGAACAGTGGTGACGGACATCCGCGTCCATACCAGGCCAGAAACACCGTCGCCTAAGTAATTGTAGGCACCTATCTGGTCCCTGGTGGCCATTGCGATCGTGTCCCAACCGCATGATTTCTGACTGAAGCGCTTTGGGCACCACCACCTGACATATTTTCCCTAGGCCTGGTTCAGTTATTTGTCTTACGACAATACCATTTTCCAAAACCAGACGTGACAGTTGTCGACAAAGTAGAACACCTTGTGGCGACAATGCTTGTCTGTCCTGTCTGGTCAGTTCTTTGCTGGACCTACCAATAAGGGGAAGAACTGATGCTATGGCTGGGTCGCTCATCTGTGAAGATTTGAGATCTGCCAACGTAAGCTGGTTTGACCATATGCCAAGATCAACATGTGTCTGTAAGGGAGGGGGGATGACTTCCGAGGGAATGGGAGTGGAGATGGAGTAGACACTGACATATTGTTCCTCTGGATCCTTGGTATCAGGCTCCTCAGTTGGGAATCTAGAGAGGGCATCCGCATTGGCGTTGGACTTGCCTGAACGATATTGAATATTGAAATCAAAAACATCCAATTCAGCAACCCAACGCTGTTCTGTAGCCCCGCCTTTTGAAGTTTTCAGGTAACTGAGGGGATTATTGTCGGTCATGACCAGAGTTTTGCTACCTAACAAATATCCACGAAACTTCTCACACATCGCCCACTTAAGCGCTAAAAGCTCTAACTTCAGGGCACTATAATTTTTCATGCTTTGTTCATTAGGTCGCAATGACCGACTGGCGTATGCAATCACAGTTAGTCCCTTAGATTGCTGCTGGTTTAAAACTGCACCCAGTCCATCCAAACTAGCGTCAGTCTCTAGGATAAAGGGGAGTGAAAAGTCCGGGTACCCCAGAATAGGCGCAGTAGTAAGGCGTTCCTTCAGTTGTACAAAGGCTGTCTGCTGAGGTTCACCCCAAAAATCTCTAATGTTCTGTCGTTTGTTGGACGTGCAGAACCGGGCGTTGGCAGCAGCCACCACATGGTGTAAGGGCTTCGAAACCACAGCAAAGCCCCGTACAAAACGTCTATAATAGCTGGCCAGTCCTAGAAAGGCTCTAAGTTCCTTGAGGTTTGTCGGGGTCGGCCAGTTCATTACAGCTGATACCTTTTCAGGGTTGGTGTGCACGCCAGCACTAGAAACCACATGACCCAGATAATTGACTTGTTCAGCACCAAAAAGGCATTTCTCTGGGTTCAATTTCAGACCCAGTTCCCGCAGACGTGAAAGAACCAGACTCAAATTGGTCAAATGAGCGTCAAAGTCTTTGGCATACACCAACAAGTCATCCAGGTATACTAATAGAATCCTCATGATGAACTAGCTCAATACACCCTGCATAAGCCTTGAGAATGTCTGAACAGCACCACAAAGACCAAAAGGCATCCGAGTCCAAGCATATAACCCAAAAGGGGTCACGAAAGCCGTTTTGTCCCTGTCGTTTTCCTCCATCGCCACCTGGTGGTAACCGCTGGCCAAGTCAAGGGTAGAGAAAAATGAGGCCCCAGACAACGCATCTAGGGTTTCGTCTATGCGCGGGAGAGGAAAGGCATCTTTGCGCGTGACCTGGTTCAGTTTGCGATAGTCACAACACAAGCGGATCTCGCCGTTTTTCTTCCTTACTACCACTATAGGAGCTGCATAAGGGCTAGTAGATGGCACTACAACTCCCTTGTTCACCAACCCTTCAATGTGGGTCTTTACTGCTTCAAACTCTGCTGGTGGTAGCCTTCTGTAGGGCTGTGCTACAGGCTTTTCATCTACCAACGGAATTGTGTGCTTCACCTTGTCCGTGAAGCCTAGATCAAGGTCAGTCCAGGCGAAAACATCCTTAAACTGATTCAGAAGATGTTCCATGGCTTCCCTTTGAGCCACCGTAAGAGTGTCTGCGATCATTTGCCTGAAGGGTTGGGGGTGAAGATCTCTGACGTGGTTGTGTTGGGGCGGATGGAGATCTCAGCTGACACATTATTTATGCTAAAATCTAAGCCCTTGGTGGCAAACTCGAACGGATGTACTGTTGCCAGACAAGTCTTAGCTGGCACTAGTACAGGTTCAGTTGAGAGATTCAGGACAGCTAATTCTACAAGTCCATCTGCACAGAGGGCAACCGCTGGTATCACCAGTAAACTGCCCTTGAACATTTGGTCTGTGGGTAGGATCATGACCTCACAGGCAAGAGTCGGATCAATTCCAGTTGCCCTAATACTGGCTACTGATTTAGGCGGTATGACAGTCTTTTTTGTAGCTTGGGTCTGGTAGTCTTGGGTGATTGTGGACCCAACTGTATGTTTTGAAGATTGCAGAAGAGCCTGGAAGGAATTAACTTCGACAAGTACGTTCATACCTAACAGGCAAGGCGTCATCGTCCCTCCTACAGGATCCCGAATAACCAAGAAACCCTTGTTCCTGACATCTTGGCCATTCACCTTGATGTGGGTAATAAAGTAGCCTACATAGGGTACCTCCAGTCCATTTGCAGCCCTCAATGTGAGATGCGACCCTGTCTGTAGCGCTACCTCTTTGAAATGTCTGTTATAACAACTTTCGGTGATTGTGCTCACCTGGGAGCCACTGTCTACGGTCGCCTCAAGGTGGATGCCTTGTAGGCTGATGGTGACTCGTGGACAGATACCCACTAACTTGCTAATAGTAGAGTCCGTTGTAAGCCCCTCAGTACGTGGACTCACGATTCCTGAGGGCGACCGTTTTTTGGGCACCTTCTTGCCGGGTGACCGGACTGGCCACAGTTGTAACACTCCCATCTGTCTGGTTGAGGCTGTCTCTGGTTGGACTCTCTAGACTCCATAAGCTGGACCAAACGGTCCATCTGGTCAGGCAGTGTATTCAGCCGGGCTACCTGATCTGGTAGGATGCTCAGCTTGGATACCTGCTCCTCAAGCCGATCAATTCTAGCCGCCAGACTGGTCATTGGAGATGGAAGAGACGCTGGCTGTACTGACAAGGATGCCAGACTGGGCTCGTAAGCGCCGTCATCCCCTGACAACCGGATTGCCGCATCCCTTAAAGACAGGAAGGATATGTCCGGATCTGTGAAGATTCTATCCTGTATCTGCCTTTGAAGTTGTGTTGGGGATAGGTGTTCAGCAAAATAATCCCTTAAAAAGACAGAGTCCGTAACGGGGACCTGAAGCTCTTTCTGGCGCGTTGTGAGTGCTCTGAAAGCCAATTGTAGCCGGTGCGAATATGAGCGCACAGTTTCTGTAGGCGCTTGTGCAACCTGGTGCAGAACCCCCATCAGTTGAGCGCAGGTTCGCTTCTCCCCGTAGATCTCTCGAAGCAGAGTAAAGATTCTGGCAGGGTCACTGGTGGAATCCTCCCCATGGCAGTAGAGTTCAGTCTTGACAGCCTCACCCAAGTTGTTCCAGAGGAACATCATTTTGTCCTCAGCGCCCAGGTCTCTTCTAGATCTCCAGACTGCCTCCACCTCCTGGAGAAACTGCTCCACTTCTGACGTCTGACCACCTCCATGGAAGCGCCGTAGGTGCACCTCTCTAGCAGGCACAACTATTATATTTGTGCCAACCGTTGGAGCCTCGGCCAATCTGGTTGGGTATAACTAGAACCTAACACACCTTACCGATAACGGACTAAGAAAACTAAAAACACTGGAAGAGACCTAGTAGAGGTAAAGACCTAACAAAAGATAAGACCTAACAAAAGATAAGACCTAACAAAAGATAAGACCTAACAAAAGATAAGACCTAACAAAAGATAAGACCTAACAAAAGATAAGATAGCTTAAAAATGAAAGCGCGAGCAGACCTACGCTGACCACTAGACATTAAGTGCAAACCCCACTCGTGCTACCAACATTAAAGCTCTCTGCACACATACAAAACACTTTCATTTCTAAGTCTAACAGGAGCAAGCTCTTAACCCTTCCCGTACCGACCTACTTCTATCTATGCTGCCATCAGTTCCGCTATATTCCGCCCGGGACTGTAAGGGTTAAGATTTCATGTAGGGATTGACATGACCTTGACAAGTGATGACAACTGTTTTGTTCTCCAGCTCTGTATGTAAATGAAGTCTGGCGTGGGGAAGAAAATTGAAATAAATTTAGAAAGTGAAGGAAAACTAAAATATACAAATAGTCTAGTATTTGACAAACAAGTTGATTTATTAAAATATATTTAAACCAATGTGAGTTAGTTACAGTCTGTGCAAAATGGCTATTATCTTGGCACTTGATCAAGGACAGCCTGGAGTTGTTCATAGAGGTTGTTCATAGAAGTCCTCGACTTTGCTGTCGTCATAGTCTGCTGTTGGCGCGTAAGTCTGGAGTCTGGATGATGGTGATGTTGAAAGCTACTGGTGGCAAAGGGCTGATTACTGGTGGGAAAGGGCCGGTGGCTGACTGTGGTTGACGAGACAGTGGCAAGTGTTAACGGAGAAGACAGTCCAAGGGCTTGGTAGTGACGTGTAGACGGACGCAATGTAGGCTGGTTGCTGATGGCAGTTTGGTGTCTCAGTGCGTTAGTAGTACTTCAGTGGTGCGTCAGTGGAGAGTCAGTGTGATGCCGTAGCGGACCAAGCACGTGGATATGGGTGATTTTGGATATGTCATGTAATTGTAACGGTCGTATTATTGGTATACCGTTTGCTTTAAATAATACATCTGTTTTTTCTTAATTATTTAATATAAAATATTAGATGTTTATTACGTGTTTATGTGAACTTATTGAATTGCTTATTGTTTTATAAAGCCATGCATCTTATGTTAGTTGTGATTCTCTTTGTTTAATTCTATTTAATATAATATAAGTGTTATATTTTAACGTAATATGATTATTATTATTCAATTTAGTTTCAATAAACTTAAAATAGTATAATATAGTTTGTTAATTCCTTTACGTATATGTAAATGGTTATTGTACGTTGTTGTATTTTTATGCAACAATTAAGTCTTGGACTTAATTAAGTGAGCCATGACTATAAAAGTAATTAGTCATTAGTGCAGGTCTTGACAAAACGTAGTGTATTTCTTATTCGCTCTGAAACAAGCTTCTAGTTGATTCGCTAAATTATGATTCCTGCTGATTATGATGTATACCGCAACCAGGTATCCAGAAGATGTGCCACTTCGCATAATATGCAGTATCAACGCAGAGAAAATAGCAGAGGCGTGGACAGAGTTTTTCACTCGGTATGGTCTACCTCAGGGATGTGCAACATTTTCTAATGTTGGGCCACATTGGAACTTTGGAAAGACAAAGAGGGCCAGTTACAATATTATAGATATAGTTAAAAGTTAAGCAAGGTATCCGTCGAAAAAAATTGAGCCATACGGCCGTTGAAGCAACGTTCACCAATTCACGTGACCACTGCATACTAGGTGATTGAGTGATTGTGTGGCCATCACAATGCACAGCCGCCTTTACTTGCCCCCAGCTATAGTTAAGTAAATTTGGAAATTAAAAATAGATAATAAAATATTGTGTATTTTTTGTATTTTTGCACAATTTATCAACGTCTGCTCTGACTCAGAGTCTCTGGCTGATATGGTAGCATCTTGAAGCTGACTTGTTAGATGTTCATCTGTGTTCGGTATTGACATTTAGTTAATATAATTGCTCACAGCAATGTGTGCTGCCAAAAAGTGAGATAATTTTCCTGACATGTTGCTCGAAATTTGGATGTATCAACATACATAGATTGTGTAAAAAGTTACCAAGTCATTGCTATCATATGCTCTTCTCAAGTCCATATCAGACTGCAAGTCTATCAGCTCCATTTGACAGCTCTCATGACTATGCACTGGTACAAGATCAAATGGTTGAGATAACAGCTTAAAAGCCTTTTCACATTTTCTGAAATCATCAAATCTGTAAATTGTAAATTCAGTACTAACTTGTCAACATTTTCAGCATATTTGGGGCCATCAAAATCTGCTAGTTCTGTTTTTTTGGGAGCCAGAGAAGGAAAATGAGTGAGTGTTATTCTATTCAACTGGGTCTTAAAAAGTTGTAATTTCTTGTCAAATGAAGAAATGTGTTCATACATCTTGTTCACCAACTGATGTTTACCTTGTAGTTTCACATTTAAATCTAACAGATGCTGTGGGATGTAGCCTAAGTTAGATAAGCAAGGTCATTTAACCAGTCATCATTGCTTAAATTGGCAACGTCTTGTTGCTTATCTATCATGAACTGTTTAATTTCCTTTCTTAAGCTACAAAATCTTTTTAAAGTTGCAGCTTTACTGATCCAACGAACTGCAGTGAGATATAGAATATCAGGGTAATCAGAGTAAAGTTCTTCTAAATAATACTTAAATTGCCGATGGTTCAGTCCACGAGCGCGAATGTAATTCACACACTGAACCACATCTTTCATGAAACCAATCTTCGTACACACGTTTTCCGGGTCTATAATGTAGTGATTAACTACAATCTGTACCAATGGTGTCCAAAAACTTCTTGGTGAATTCATTGCTTCTCTCTGTTATTGTGATTGCTCCATCAGTACTCAATTCACACAGTTTGGAAGGGTCAAGTTCAAATTTCTCCATCAGCCTCAAAACGTGTTCACTAGTGTAATGGCCAGTTGTTGTTGCAGACGACATACTGGCCAAAAATTCTTCAATGACTTCAAAATTGTCAATAACTCTTTTTCATTTGGTATAGTCAATTCAAAAACTTTAAAACTGATTTCACGATTGTGAAAAAAAAAAAGAAATTTGTGAGCAAAATAATAAAAACAAACACTATTAGCTGGGGCCACACCAACTGGTCTGGTGGGCCAGGTTGTGACCCGCGGGCCGCCTGTTGCATACCCCTGGTCTACCTAAATCTGTGCAGACCGACCAAGGGACCAACTTCACCTCCAAACTTTTTCAGCAAGTCCTTATATAGATCGATTGAAGCTTCAATATAGATTGTCAACTGCCTACCACACAGAAAGCCAGGGAGCGCTAAGGCATTTTCACCAGACATTAAAGACAATGTTAAAAACTTATTAGTGCCATGATCATCAGAAAGATTGTTACAAAGATGTACCATTTGTGCTCTTTACTGTCCGCGACGCCGTACAAGAGTCCCTGGACTTAAGTCTATTCGAATTGGTTTAAGAACACACCGTCAGAGGTCCTTTGAAACTATTTCAAGAAGCCTGGACAAATGAACAAACCGAGACAAAAAGACTCATTGATGATTGACTATGTAGATAAGTTTAAATATCATTTGATCAATAAATTTTGTATTTGCTATGATAATTTAAAACAAGCCAAACGAAAAATTAAAAAAATTATATGAGAAAAATGCCAAGAGTTCGCTCAATTACTGTGGGGGGTGATGTTTTTTCTCCCCACCAACACCCACTCCCCTTGCTGCTAAATATTTCGGCACATACGAAGAAGACTCTAACGTGATTGAAACGCCTTATAGAAGGAAATAAAACCATCTTGTCCATGTTAACATGATTAAACCTTATGTGGGTAGAGAAACGGTGGAAAGTTAACTCCACCCCCCCCCCAACCTAAACTCACCCAATGTCCCCAATTGTGTCCACCCCTGACAAACGCGGTGAAATTGACCATAAATTTAGTGTGTGTAAACTAAACTGAAAAACTCTACTGTGCTTAAAAACATTGAAGAAAACTAACACATTTAAACATGTCAGAGAGCAATGTCATCAAGTCATTATTCTAGAATACCCCATGTTATTCATTGATGTTTCCACTAGAAGACACTTGATAGAACATGATGTTATTTTGCATTAGAATATGTCTTCCATAAAGCAACACCCTTATCGAGTTAACCCTAACCAGTTAGTTATTATTCAGAAAGTGATCCAATACATTTTAGACAATGACATCATCACTCAAAGCTGTAGCGATTGGAGCTCACCGTGTCTCATAGTTCCAACAGCAAATAAAACAGCCCGGTTTTGTACTGATTACCGCAGGGTTAACGCAGAACGGTAACTAAAACTAATTGCTATCCCCTTGCAAGTCTAGACGACTTGATAGACCGAGTCGGTGATGCCAACTTATAGGGTTATTATCAAGTACCCCTCTTTATAAGAGCTCATCATTTGCTTCCCTCTTGGTTTATTCAAGTACAAAGTGATGCCCTTCGGCATGAAGAACTCATCGACGATTCAACGTTTGATCAACTCCATTGTTAGTGACATCCCATGCTGCAATGTATATCTAGAATCTAGACGACATAGTGATCTTTAGCCAGAATTTTGTCACCTACGCCCAACAACAAAAACAGTTATTCCCTAAGCTAGCTGAAGCTAAACTCACTATAAACTTAGCTCAACGTAGTTTTGGACAATCTACAATTGAGTATCTGGGTCACATTGTTAGTAGTGGTTCCATTAAAAAAATTTGATGGAACAATTTATGCAATACAACAAATTCCCATTCCATCTTGCAGAAAACAAGTTCGCAGTTTGTTGCGTATGGTGGGATTTTATAGAAAATTTTGCCCTATTTTTTTTACCCTATTGTCTTTTCGTCTAATATGAATGATCTTTTAAGTTATAAGATTGCAGAAACAAACTCCATCTAACCATAAGTTGGTTAGTTTTTAACTTTGCCAAGCATTTAATGTGGTTGTGATCTGTATAAATTATAAATGACTATGTCATGGGGTGAGCCAGTTAGATAATAACTGTTTTATAGCAAAAATGATTGCAAACATATCTTTTCAATCATACTAAAGTTTCTTTCAGATGGGCTGAACTTTATTGTATGATATGCTATTCGGTGCTCTACATTGTTTTGGTCGATCTGAAATAACACTGACCCAGTACCGACGTCACTCGAGTCCGTGGCAATTCAAAACGGTTCTGTGAACTTGGGGGTAGCTAGTACAGTGGGTTGCACACAAGGCTTTTCAGCTGGTCGAACGACTCAGTGCATTCCTTGGTTCGTTTAAACGGACAGTGTTTTTTTTTCAACAACTCCGTAAAAGAATATGCCACAGATTATTACTCTTTTCTTTTGTTAAAAGTTTGTTGAAATATTTGGATCTCACAACCCAAACTAAAACAATTGTTTAAGAACTTTATCAGAACTGGGTTCCAGTTTCTTGAAAAATAATCTCAATATGATATTGTTCAATATCAGGTATCTCAATATGGTATTGTTCAATATCAGGTATCTCAATATGATATTGTTCAATATCAGGTATCTCAATATGATATTGTTCAATATCAGGTATCTCAATATGGTATTGTTCAATATCAGGTATCTCAATATGGTATTGTTCAATATAAGCTATCTCAATATGGTATTGTTCAATATCAGGTATCTCAATATGGTATTGTTCAATATCAGGTATCTCAATATGATATTGTTCAATATCAGGTATCTCAATATGATATTGTTCAATATCAGGTATCTCAATATGATATTGTTCAATATCAGTATGATATTGTTCAATATCAGGTATCTCAATATGATATTGTTCAATATCAGGTATCTCAATATGATATTGTTCAATATCAGGTATCTCAATATGATATTGTTCAATATCAGGTATCTCAATATGGTATTGTTCAATATCAGCTATCTCAATATGATATTGTTCAATATCAGGTATCTCAATATGATATTGTTCAATATCAGGTATCTCAATATAACATTGTTCAATATCAGGTATCTCAATATGATATTATTCAATATCAGGTATCTCAATATGATATCGTTCAATATCAGGTATCTCAATATGATTTTGTTCAATATCAGGTATCTCAATATGGTATTGTTCAATATCAGGTATCTCAATATGGTATTGTTCAATGTCAGGTATCTCAATATGGTATTGTTCAATATCAGTTATCTCAATTTGGTATTGTTCAATATCAGGTATCTCAATATGATATTGTTCAATATCAGGTATCTCAATATATATCTCAATAGAGCGTTCTTAGTGGGCGTGGCTTAGGTTTTTAGTGACATATTTGTGTAAATAAAGAACCCACTTGAGGTACAAATGTAACGTGGTGAAAGTGAAGTACTTCTTTATCAAGCAAAATTCACATCTGAATATTGGCTATCCTACTCAAAAATAAGGAGGTAAATAGTAGTACTGTAGATTAATTGATTAATGTGATTAGGCTAGGGCAGGCTAGACCTATTTACACTTTCAATTTCACTTTATAGGCCTACACTTTTAATGTTTCGTAGGCTAGGCTACGATGTCAAGTGATAGTGTTGATGAACAGGCTATCTAGTCAAGTCACTATTATGCTCACATCGTCTATGATCTATGTCTATGAAAATAATAAAATAGCCTATTTTATTTAACATACATAATACAGCTTAAATCTTAATAAGACTTAAAACGCAACACATCATTTAAAAAAAGCTCGAGCCTATATGAAACTTTATTAATACAGCGGCCATTATTACTTGTGCACCATTACAGAAAGTAAACACAAATCACGTGCTTTTTGTCACGTGATTGCAAACGCCCTATTGTTCAATATCAGGTATCTCAATATGATATTGTTCAATATCAGGTATCTCAATATGATATTGTTCAATATAAGGTATATCAATATGATATTGTTCAATATCAGGTATCTCAATATGGTATGGTTCAATAACAGGTTGTTGGTACGCTGAATGAATCAGAAATCTTTCCCTGGCCTCTATTTTCAAAAGATGTTAACCTCTGTTTGATCAAACAAATAATTGACAGTTATTTTTTTAATAATTTAGTCCTTTAATAACAACAAATAAAGTCCATAAAAATAAATATTAAAACAATGAAACAATAGTCAATTAAAATGTTTCTGCTTCACTACACAATCATTGTGGGGCACGGTAGCCGAGCGGCAGCGCGTTCGACTGGCGAGCCGAAGGTCCCGGGTTCGAATCTTGATGCAGGCTAGGATTTTTTCCCGGGTCTGGAGGGTGTCCCTGAGTCTACCCAGCTCTGATGGGTACCTGACCTTAGTTGGGGTAAAGTAAAGGCGGCTGTGCATAGTGCTGGCCCCAGAAACTGGTGAACGCTGCTTCATCGGACCTATGGATCCATTCGGTCCGACGGGTACTTTTACACAAACATTGAAGTGATTCCAAATCTAAAATAAATTAATACATAGAAACATTTGTTTAATTAAACTTTATTAAAGCTCTCTGCACACATACAAAAAACATTCATTCCTAAGTCTAACAGGAGCAAGCTCTTAAGATTTCATGTAGGGATTCACATGACCTAGACCTTGACAAGTGATGACAACTGTTTTGTTCTCCAGCTCTGTCAATGTAAATGAAGTCTGGCATGGGGAAGAAAATTGAAATAAATTTAGAAAGTGAAGAAAAACTAAAATATAAAAAAAATTTTTTACAAACAAGTTCATTTATACAAATTAATTTAAGCCAATGTGAGTTACACAGTCACAGCCTGTACAAACAAGTTGATTTATACAAATTAATTTAAACCAATGTGAGGAACACGGTCACAGTCTGTACAAACAAGTTGATTTATTAAAATAGATTCAAACAAATGTGAGTTACACTGTCACAGTCTGTACAAACAAGTTGATTTATTAAAATAGATTCAAACAAATGTGAGTTACACTGTCACAGTCTGTACAAACAAGTTGATTTATTAAAATAGATTCAAACAAATGTGAGTTACACAGTTACAGTCTGTACAAAATGGCTATTTTAGTTTATGTTTCATATTTTGTAAAGCAGGGAGTTGGGCATGGGGAAGAAGAATTTTGTAGCAAAACAATCTTTTTTTTAGGATAAAGAGAGGGGATGGGCTGATTAATTATCAAAAATGACAATCAGAACAAAGAGAATCAGAATAGTCAACATTAAAGAAAAACTATTTTAACTGATGACTTAGTCAACATAAAACAGAAACTATTTTAACTGATGACTTAGTCAACATAAAACAGAAACTATTTTAACTGATGACTTAGTCAACATAAAACAGAAACTATTTTAACTGATGACTTAGTCAACATAAAACAGAAACTATTTTAACTGATGACTTAGTCAACATAAAACAGAAACTATTTTAACTGATGACTTAGTCAACATAAAACAGAAACTATTTTCACTGTTGGTTTTATGAATACAATTAGATCCATATATATATATATATAAAGTTCCTTCTATGAGCTTAATATAATCTTTTCATCAGCAAGACTTTGTACAAGAACAATTTATTCAGACCTACCTGAGTCATTATCTGAATTATGTGAATTGCAGTTTTTGTGTGTAGAGTTAAGGGACCTGAGAGAACTTTACTTTCTCCATCTGCCAATGTCATTAACAAAATGATCTGAAATAAAATTGCAAGAAAAAGTTATTTTTCTTTAAGTTTAGACAATGTACACAAATAAAATACCCCACACCCCATTGCCTGCTCCCAAGTCATGGATGAGAAAGTTGAAGGCAAAGTGTTCTCCCACAGCTTCATGGAACAAAGTGTTCTCCCACAGCTTCATGGAACAAAGTGTTCTCCCACAGCTTCATGGAACAAAGTGTTCTCCCACAGCTTCATGGAACAAAGAAAGAACAACTAGAGAAACATCAATAAATATTTCTAAAAGTCTTAAAGTTGTCAGTGGCCTTATGAGGATTGAGACAATATTGGCCATCTGAGGATTGAGGCAACATTGGCCATCTGAGGATTGAGGCAACATTGGCCATCTGAGAATTGAGACAATATTGGCCATCTGAGGATTGAGGCAACATTGGCCATCTGAGGATTGAGGCAACGTTGGTCATCTGAGGATTGAGGCAACGTTGGTCATCTGAGGATTGAGGCAACATTGGCCATCTGAGGATTGAGGCAACATTGGCCATCTGAGGATTGAGACAATATTGGCCATCTGAGGATTGAGGCAACATTGGCCATCTGAGAATTGAGACAATATTGGCCATCTGAGGATTGAGGCAACATTGGCCATCTGAGGATTGAAGCAACGTTGGTTATCTGAGGATTGAGGCAACATTGGCCATCTGAGGATTGAGGCAACATTGGCCATCTGAGGATTGAGGCAACATTGGCCATCTGAGGATTAAGGCAACATTGGCCATCTGAGGATTAAGGCAACATTGGCCATCTGAGGATTGAGGCAACATTGGCCATCTGAGGATTAAGGCAACATTGGCCATCTGAGGATTGAGGCAACATTGGCCATCTGAGGATTAAGGCAACATTGGCCATCTGAGGATTGAGGCAACATTGGCCATCTGAGGATTAAGGCAACATTGGCCATCTGAGGATGGAGGCAACATTGGCCATCTGAGGATTGAGGTGATATTGGCCATCTGAGGATTAAGGCGATATTGGCCATCTGAGGATTGATGCAACATTGGCCATCTGAGAATTGACGCATTATTGGCCATCTGGGGATTGAGGCAATATTGGACATCTGAGGATTGATGCAACATTGGCCATCTGAGAATTGACGCATTATTGGCCATCTGGGGATTGAGGCAATATTGGCCATCTGAGAATTGACGCATTATTGGCCATCTGAGGATTGAGGCAATATTGGCTATCTGAGGATTGATGCAACATTGGCCATCTGAGAATTGACACATTATTGGCCATCTGGGGATTGAGGTAATATTATCTCGAATAGAATAGGTAGAGAGATGAAGACAGAGAGAAAGTTTCTGCTCTGACACACTTCTTATCTACAAACCAAATCCACCCAAAAATCATAAACATCAGAATTTAGGTCAGGGAATGCCAGAAGAATTAATTTGGGTTAGGGAATGCCAGAAGAATGAATTTAGGTCAGGGAATGCCAGAAGAATGAATTTGAGTCATGGAATGCCAGAAGAATGAATTTGGGTCATGGAATGCCAGAAGAATGAATTTAGATCAGGGAATGCCAGAAGAATTAATTTAGGTCAGGGAATGCCAGAAGAATGAATTTAGGTCAGGGAATGCCAGAATGAATTGGGGTCATGGAATGCCTGAAGAATGAATTTGGGTCAGGGAATGCCAGAAGAATGAATTTGGGTCATGGAATGCCAGAAGAATGAATTTGGGTCAGCGAATGCCAGAAGAATGAATTTGGGTCAGGGAATGCCAGAAGAATGAATTTGGGTCAGGGAATGCCAGAAGAATGAATTTGGGTCATGGAATGCCAGAAGAATGAATTTGGGTCAGGGAATGCCTGAAGAATGAATTTGGGAGAACAGCACAGGTGGCTAGAGGGATGTCAGGGTCTAATATTTAACCTCCTGGATATTAGTGAAACAAGATTGACTTGGATCAACATTGCTAGTTCTGGCACAGTAGAAAACACTGTTAAACTCTTGTCTAAGTGATGGGCAGCACTGAGCAGTAAGGAAAATGTTGCACTTAATGCTTCCAACAGCCTAGTGGAATGGAGCTGGTGAATTCAATAATATTCTACTCTAGGCATTTAACCACTACAAATATCCAATATTATTCACTCACTGAACAAACAACAGTGACTTGATATTCTTAGTGTGATGAGTGACATGAATCCAAAGATAGTGGGTATGAATCATACTTTCATCACCGCTAGTTAGAGTTAGGAATGACAATGAACTATGCTTTATAAATATGCATCTAGAAAATAGTTTAGTCATAGTAGGAAGTATATTTCAACACAAGACAATACCAAAATGCAATTGGATAGGCATGCAATAAAGTAAGTATCCCAGGATAGAGAGTCAATGTACTCTTGTTGGTAGTTAGTCACCACAGATAGTGAAAAAAAGTTAAGAAGTAAGAAAAGGAAAAAATTAACTTGAAAACAAAGAATGTAGTTTGTTGTTAACTAGTTTGTGTATGTAAAAAAAAAAAAACATAATGCACACAAATTTAAATGTGGATGTAGTCCTTAGTTTATGTCAGCCTGATCTAAATCTTGTAAAATTGTAAAATGAAAAAAAAAGTATAAAAGTTAAGACACTAACCTGATCCTGTAAGTACTGATCTACACAACCTCTACAGTCAATTGCTTCCATGAGCTCCTGGGCAGCTACTGAACCAGCCTCCTCTGCTGGAGTCTCTGATAACAAATATGTATAAATGTCACTTATATTTTATCTATAATTTTGTAAGGGTGAATATTATTTCTTCTTGAATTCATGGATTTTACCTTCGTGCTAACTTTAATTAAACACAAATTTGTAGTCAACGTTGATATCTCATTTGTACTGCTTGACCACATAGTAAATAAATGTTTAGTTTATATTTGCAACTGTCAAGTTTAATTAGAGTGAATAATCTACAAACATTAAATTAATGATGTAACTGAATTATTAAAATGATTAAATTGCCAACTCATTATTTCAATTCCCTTCAATCCTTGTTATGGACCTATAAATAATGGTGACTCACTTGGTTTCCCAAGGGCTGAACCAGCCAGTAAACATCCACTACTTGTCTCAGCCACAATGCTGTGTAAATGTAATGAAATCAAAAAACAATTACATGAAATATTCATGTGAAATATAAACTAAAAAAAAACTTTATAAAATCTCATCTTTAATCTGTCAGCCTCATCTGTTGTTTTTTTTTTACTTGTTAAAAGTGAAGCAAATTGAATTATTAAATGTCAATTTTTGAGATTAAATTAGACTAAGTTTTGTTTGGATTTTAGAAAATTATGAAATTGGCTTGATAATATATTCGTTTTTCTTAAATTAAATTTAAAAAAAAACTGACTTTATGTATCAAAACAATTCTTTAAATTATACAGAGAAATATAATTGAATATATTAATTCAAAGATATTGATTATCTATTTCCTACATTGTTCCAAGTCCAGATCCAATTGCAGATATTTCTTTCACATTGTCTTGTTTTACTTCCACTCCTGGTACTTTCTGTTTGAGAACTTTACTGATACTCTGTGAGACTTTCCTACTTAACTGTGATGACAAAAATGTAAAATATCTCAATCAGACCAATTTGATTTATAGAACCTGTGATGCAAGTTTCTGCTGCCTCTGCAAACAAGATGATTCTGTGGCCAGCACAATGCCCAGATTCTTTACTTAACACCAACTACAGTCAAGTACACTTCACAGCTGCTTAGACTCAGGAACAAGTATCACAATTCAAACCCAGGACCTTGGGTATGCCAGTCAAGCATGACACCAATTTGACACCACTCTGACACCACTCTGACACTATGTCCCTTCTTTACTTTGTACTTCTTATAAGTTTTACAGATTTTCCTTCTAGATAGAAGATTATTACGTCCACTAAGCCCAAAACTCCTGCAGGGCGACAGAGATACGTCGGTGGCAGGGATAGAACCCGCGACCTGTCAGTTGGTTTTTGGTTGACAGTCCTGTGAACTAACTGCTGGAACAGCCGGCTTCACAATGGTATTTGTTATGACAATATACCTTAAATTATATAATGGTTTTTGTTATGACAATATACCTTAAATTATATAATGGTATTTGTTATGACAATGTATCTTAACTTATATAATGGTATTTGTTATGACAATGTACCTTAAATTATATAATGGTATTTGTTATGACAATATACCTTAAATTATATAATTGTATTTGTTATGACAATATACCTTAAATTATATAATGGTATTTGTTATGACAATATACCTTAAATTATATAATGGTATTTGTTATGACAATATACCTTAAATTATATAATTATTTGTTATGATAATTTAATTCAATTATGCCCAGTCTTTAAGTATTTGTAATTTTTTAAAATTATTCTAAGCAAATATTTTGACAAGTTTAAAAGTAAAATAAAACACAAACTTCTGTCTGTGGCATATCATTTGTTTTGATTTTTCTAATTAAACAACTTTGTTTTTTTCTTAAACAATATCATAATAAATAAGGTGTACCAAAACTGCCTTAATTCCAAATCAATTGTAATGATATGAAATGATACAACATTGTCATCCAACAACCTATCATCTCACAATCTACCATTCTACAATCTACCATCTTATATTCTACCATCCTACAATCTTACATTCTACCATCCTACAATCAACATGATCAGCTTACATGTTCTGGGAGATTGCCAGCTACAAATGACCTACTGTAGATCTTCATCAGTTCACCTGGTTGTGTCATTTCAACAGGGGACAAACTCTTCACTGGCTGGGACCTCAAGATTACTTCCCCTCCACCTTTAGGAAAATAACCCCTGAAAGCAGGACAATAATATTTCATGAATGTTTAAATAAACAATTTTGTGCTAAAATTAAGATTTAAACTGTATTAAAAAAATTAAATGAAAACTACAGAACATTAATTTAGTATATAGAGCCATTCTATATATCTGTTGAGTTTTTTCGATCAATATTAAATTGTTATTTTTTTAATTTTAGTTTTAAAATTTTTTTTTTAGTTTTAACTTATTCCGTGCCAATCTACGATATATCATCAATTTGTCTCTTCGCTTCTGTGCCAATCCACGATATATCGTCAATTTGGTTTTCATAGCTTATTTCGTTGCTATAACCTATTAATTCAACTTTTTATATTATCAAATGAATGACGATTCTTTCTGCTTGGTTTCCTTTTGGTTTTTAAATAATAATGACGATTTTTAATCAATTTCTGTGAAAACTTTTATAAACAAAGAATTGCCACAGCTACTCAAAATGTTTCTAGGCCTTGAAGCTTGTCAAATTTGCTAGTAAAATAACTTTTATTGCTAATTATTAATTTTTATTCATCAGATAATAACTTTAAATCATTTAAATCTGATTTTGAGGACTTTCGGTTTATTATTAATTAAAGACTTGTGGTTAGGCCTAGGCCTATGTAAAATATATATAAATATGAAGGATCGGCGTTTGCCGGCATGATACCAATATTACAAAAATGCTTATAACGCAGTAAATATATGGGATTTTTTCAAAATTCAAAATGCATTCTGATCAGGAATAGATATACTTCTAGTGGTTTCAAGCTGAATAGGATATCTGCTACACTTATCATATAAAAATCTGTTAAGATTGATTTTTTTCGCTCCTCTTTTTTTTTTTTTTAATTTGATTTCTAAAAATTGCTAATAAAGATCTAACTATTATTATAATATTGTTTCAACTTCTAATTATTATTATTTCATGTTTAATTTCCTTTAATTTGATATGAAATGCAGGTATGTTGCTAAACAAATACCTTTAGAAAATTTTGAATAAATAAGGGCACCCTAAAAATTGTAGCGCCTAAAAATGGCCTGACAAAAACGCGGAAAAACCCCCGGCACGAAATGAGTTAAATATCATAATACCTCACAGATTTGTTAGGTTTACTACAAATGATAAGATAAATGTGGAGTATAAAATATTTCTTAGCAGGAATTACCTCCTCTTTATGTCCACATCAAATTTTAGCCCAAATTTTTCAGCCACAGGTTTAAATATCTTTTGCAGAAGAGAAAGGTAATGTAACAATTACTTTTTCATGTGTAACAAGTGTAAGACTATAGTAAATACTGTAACAAATATAGAACTGAGACCTTATAAATATTTTATAGTGAAAAAATCTGTTTGTAATTTCTGATAATTTAACTTACAAAATAAAAGAACTCCTTCATAAAAGAACTCCTTTAGGTAAACTTACCTATATAAGATCATCTTTTCTAATATTAGACCTATTCAATGTAAGATAAACTTTTCTTATAGTAAACTTACCAAGGTAAGATACTCTTTTCTAATAGTAAACATACCAAGGTAAGATACTCTTTCCTAATAGTAAACATACCAATGTAAGATAATCTATTTGTGGTGCCATGTCACAATTTGTGCCTCCACGAAGTTCTAATGTACAGACATCAGAAGAATACAGTAAACAAGGGAGAGCAACTTGAATCAACAAGCAGATGCTTCTGAAAATTTCATAACTAATTATCATTAAATGTGGTAGATAATACATTTCATAGATGCAGTTAATCATTAAGAATGTAACTTTTTTTATTTAAAAAAAAATTGTTGCGAGCTTTGTAGTCAATTTAGACATTTATAGTGACAAATGAATGGTTTTAAAATTATGCTTATTTATGTCAGTTAAAGTTTGACATACTGATGAATTTTACTGGAGTATTAAATCATATATTGATAGTTATAAAAATGCAGTACTTAGGAGTAATAATAAATGCTAAATTATCAAATCCACATATTGATGAAGTAATAAAAAAAATCTAACTAAACATTAGGCTTCATTAAAAAGGAATGTTTACAAAAGTAATAAGAAAATAGAACTTAAATGTTATCTCACATTAGATAGACCCAATGCAGCATGTAGATCTATATAATCAGAGAGAGAGATTGGTGCACAAAAGAATGAACATAATTAGACAGAAACTGAATGCAAACCCATGATAATTGTGATTTAGGGATTGCAAGGGAAGTTACATTGGAGATGATAATAAGAAGAATGGTTAGATTGGTCTCTTGGGAGTGAAGTGAGAAGCATCTTGTGTAGTAGCCTATAGAAGTCAGTGGATAATAGAAATAAAGTCGATGTGTGATAGGCTGATTGTTAGGATATTTACTTTCAAACATTGACATCTTACGCAAGTACCTGAGAGAGTCTGAGCCGGATGAGAAGAGATAGATTAGAAGAATATTGTTCATATAAATAAGTCGCAACACCTATACTAGAATATGTATCTTCTGTACAGGACCCATCAACTAAAAACATTTTAAAATTGGAAAAAATTCAGAAAATTACTAGCAAACATTCACAGCTGACAAAAGTAACACCAATAGTTAAATCACTAAACCCTTAAACCAATAAATACAAGAGGACAGAAGGGCAAAGAGTAAAGTAGCAGTAATGCATAAGGCATTAAATTCTAATTTAGAAATACAACACAATAACAATCTGTTACAGTACTCAGATAAACATAAGGACAAAAACACTTTCCTTATCCCTATATGCAAAAACAAATGCATTTAAGTACTCTTTCTTCCAGAATGGCATTTGGGCATGAAATAGGTTGCCTGAACAAACCATGAAAACCAGTAACTTAACATCATTTAAAACTCTGTTCAAAATGCAAGACTAGATTCAGACCAAGGATGAGTGTAGGGCGTAATAATCTTCTAAAGAACGTCTGTAATATATAAGATAAGAGGATAAGATTTATTGAAAAAGATACCCTGCGGTTTTTGTGTCAGCTACAAACTTGCCAGCTTGTATAGGACCAGGATCTAAAGTTATCTCTTGGGAACCCATTAAACATTTATCCAGTTTTCCATTACACAGTGATGCAATTAACTGTAGCCCTGTCATATGCTGAGCTCTGAAAACAACAAAAAACATGAAATAACAACACAGTTGTTTTTCAGAAAACCACAACATTTTTTCATTAGTGTATGATAAGATGGAGCATTGAGGTACATAGACTTACTTTAAGCCTGGCTTATCTCTTCCAGCTCGTATATTTTTTACTCTTATTGGAATATGTAAAATGCATGATAATGCAGCAGCAATGCGCAATATTTGTCCACCCTTTAAGGAAACAATAAGAAACATAAGAGAAATATAGTCTTGAACCATTTCATTTGACAAGTTTTGCATCATTTGAAATACTGGTGCTTTGTTTTAAATTTTAGATGGTCCAAGTTGATGGATCTATATTAATAAACATGCTAGTCTCTTAATGCTTTAGATCACACCAAAGACTCTTATTATTATACTCTTATAGCAGAAGTACCTTCCAGCTTTTTAGTCCTGGGCATGACCTAAGAAGGGGTTGGTCCAGTCATCTTAGCTCCAAGACCTTGCATGAGGCGTACCAATGGGGATGCTGCATGCTAGTCATGCCATAAGTACATGCAGTACACTTTAGCCCCCTGTGGAATTCACCCTGCTATATTACTTGTATACCTGCACTTTCACCCGGTAGTACTAATACCAGACTATGGGCCTGACAGTGCCCTCACATAGGGAGGGGCAGAGGGGGCATATGCCCGGGGGCGACACTTCTAGGGGTTGCAAATATAGTCTAAATATAGCACTAAACAAAGCAGTTACAGTAAGCAAGGGGGCATCACTGAAACCTTTGCCCTGAGGCGCCACATAGGCTTGTGTGGGCTCTGGGGCCTGGTCATTCAGACACCAGGCTTGGCAAAATGGGTATTTTTGTGCCTATTCCTTCCTCCCCACTAAGTTTTGGTATGCTCTCTTGCCTGTGCGATTGTCCTGGGATGTGCAACAAGGAATATTCCCTGAATAGAAACTAGATGTCTACTAAATACAAAACATGTTATTAATCTGTAATTCAAACACTTTGTTGCTTGCCTATCACAATTATTAAATTTACAACTATTCATCAAAAATAAATAAATAAATACCCCTTCCAAAACACTTCCATCAATAATTAGTCTTCCGTCTGCATCATATTCTTTCTCTTTTACTTCCTGTACAGACAAATCCATCTAAAATAAATTGTTTTAAAAAGAATAAGTCTTCATGTAATATACATAAATATTATTTTAATATATAAGTAATTAAAATTGTGAATTTCATAAACCCTTGTTACCTCATTTTAATTTTATGTCCATGGAATTTAAGAATAGCTTATATGAGTCTGAGTGCACGGTGGCAGCACGTTTGGATGGCATACCAATTGTCCTCGGTTTGAATCCTGGTGAAGTGTAGGATTTTTTTTTACATTTTTCTTGGGTCTGGAGGGTGTCCTTGAGTCTACCCAGCTCTGATGGGTACCTGACTTTAGTTGGGGTAAAGTAAACGTGGCTGGGCATTTTGCTGGCCACACAACCCCCTAATATGCTGTGGCCACAGAAACTGGTAAACGCTGCTTCAAATAACCATTTGATATTGTTTGTAATTAATTCAACGAAAAAGTTTTTTTTTAAGTATTAATAATCAATAGGCTATTGTAGTATTGTTAGGCTGTTAGGTTAGGCCCGGTTAGGGCTTTTTATGTTAATAATTATTTATATTATAATCAATAAATATCTCATCTTAGCTAGGAATATGATCCTAAGTATGCATATTAATGAATAGGCCCAATGAAAATTTCGTAAAACAATTATTGAGCGTGTGCTTTAAACAGAGATATTTTTTCGGGAAGAAATCTCAGTATAATGCCCGGTGTTATTTGGAAAATTGTCCTTATAACGCTTCCCTATTGGATTTTTTAAAGTAAAAAAGCAAATAGGCCTATAGGGCCTACACTTATACAGTATACAGCATGTACAACTTTGACGCCTTGTCCTTGTAGCTTAGTAAGCCTACTCCTACTATTAAAATACTAGCCTACTAACTTAGACTAACTACTAGTACTACTACTACTACTAGTAGTTTACTAGACTACTACTCAGTAGTAGTAGTAGTAGTACTAGTAAGTCTAAGTAAGTAATAATTAATAATTATAATGTAATAAGTATTACTATTTAATAAGACTAAGTGTCACTAAGACTAACTAACAGTAATAATAGTAACTTCAAAGTCATCTAAGTCTCTAAGTAACTTAAAATTTAGTTTACTTTAGACTTTAGTTTTTAGACAACTTTAGACTAGATTACCTAGTCTAGTCTAGTCTAGTATAGACTATAGTAAATACTATAGTAATTACTAATTAGTAACTAGTCTAGATCTAGTCTAGTAATTACTAGTATTAGTATTATTAATAGTATTCTGCATATAATCTAGCATACGAACAATATTTGGTAACTAGACCGCTTGCTTGATTGGTTGGTATACATTTTGATAATTTTAAATACAGGTACTCACTTATAAATATATAAATAAATAATATGATTATGATACTGATATGAATATATAACAATCGTCAATCGTTGCTTCGTAAAAATTGCACTGAACTATATATCATTAGGCAACAGCTACAGATTACACACAAATATCGATTTTAAAAAACAACGAAAAAACATAGTATTAAAACATAAGTAGTTATAGCACATCGGTCGATAGCCATCTGTCCTAAGTTATAGAAATATATGCATCTCGACTATCGTCCAAAATTAAATGTTTTTCCACAAAGAAAAAATAGAGAGAGTTAGACTTCTCAACTGAGAATCTGGCATTTATTTTTGTTTTAGATAGAAGTTGATAGAACCATGATAGTAATCCTATACTATAATACGAGTTAAAATTGTATGTATATTTATGTCTGGAAATTTTCTTCAAAAGCGCTCTAACGATTATCTTCATGTTTTAATGCACGACTTGTTTCACCTAAAAAAAAATCTACAGCTTTTCGGCCACATAAATAAAAATCGGAAATGATCGTTAGACAAAAATACACAAAAGATTTATCGTAGATAATTGATTTTGGCCGTGAAAACATGCCATTGCACGATCCACATGTAGCGCGGCATTCAAGAGCGGTGTTTTGTTGCGTCGCAATTATGACGTTGCGGAAATACCCGTTCAACATTAACAAAAAGTTTAATTTCTTGTTTATGCTGGCTGTTTTGCGCACCGATGATAGATATAATTTAAAGCAAGACCAAGTGTAATAATTTATGTAATGCAGGGTGTGCAAACTACAGCCAGTGGTTGACTCGCGGGCTGACAAATAATAGTATGCGGCCCTTGAGGCTTATTTAGATTAAAACGTCCTCAATATATTTTAGATTAAATTAAAAATAAAATAAACAATAAAATATTTACGTATTAATTACTAGTGAGATAATAGTTTGCCGTTTAAATAATAACTGAATTAGATGAGATTTCTCCAAACTATATGCCTATTTGTAAATTTTGTTTATTAAACTTTATTTTGGAAAAAAAAACACGTCGAAAATAATAATAGGAACTACTTTTTTGTACAAGACATCTGTTTACGAATGTTTTATTAAATATATTTATGATTTGCTTATATTTCGTTGTCTGTCTGTATTCTGTAACTGTCGTCTACGCATAGAACTGTCACCAACGGGATATGCGCTATATAAGCACCGTTATTATTATTATTATTATACAGGCCTACCCAAGTAAGATATATTAGAATATGTTAACATTGTCAATTTGAAATCTGGCAGACTAGAAAAGATGTATTCCATTCATTCGTATTTTCCTTATATAATAGACGTGTAATATACTTTTAGTTTTATTGAGGGGGAGGGAATATTAAACAATTCATGCAACGTATATTTTAATCATTTCATTTGCAGTCTTTTAAATGAATAACATAATTTCACCTTTAATTATTTAGTATTTAACTGGTGTAATGCTAACAATTTAAACAATTTTAAAAAATGTATATTATACCATTGTTGTAATTGATATTATATTTTGCCGAGATTGTTTATTTTAAATAATAACCATTATGTAGGATATTGGATAAGGTTTACACCAAACTATATATTTTTACTTTTTTTTTGTCAAACATTGTTTGGAATAGTACATTGAAAATAATAAATAAATACTTTTTTGAATAAGATATATTTTTACAAGTGATTTACAAACTATACTTATGATTTATATATGTGCCCAAGTAAAAAATATTAGACTATGTTAAGTCAATTTGAAATCTGGTAAACTAGTAAAAATGTATTACATTTATTCGTAGACCTTTTTATTTTCTATTCAATATCAAACACACTAGCCGGCCGCTTGTTAGCTTGAATTGGGTGAAGGAGGGAGTTGAAAAAATTGACATAATTTTATAAGAGGGGTCACTAGAAAGTTTGACAGCTGTTAAAGTAGGGGAAGGGGTAAAGATGAACTAAAAATTGTAACTTAATTCACGATATTTTAAATTTAAACTTTTCATTTTCAGTCCTTTAAATACATAACATAATGACATAAATGACATATATTTCTGTTGGATTTAAAACTGACAACGCTAGCCTACATGTTTTTTTTTTTTTTAGGGTTTGAAATTAGATTAAGCTGTTTGGTTTTTGCATTTTTTCTAGCCGTTTTGCAGCAGCTGGTTTAAAAAACAAACTTTCTTTTTATTCATTGGCAGCATATTAAATAGCAAGATAATTTAACTATAAACGCGCGGCGCTATAAATAATTTAATAATTTCATATTTGTAAAACTAATCACTATTAAAGGTATTGCAATATTTGCAATAAACGTCAGTTTTTAAACATTTCATGATAATTATGTTACGTTAGTCATGTCTGTAGCAGGTATGACAGCTATAAGCAAGCTAACCTGGACTGTTGACTCGCCTATAATGATCAGTACTGAATAGTTGTTCTATGTTAGCTATATCGTATATAGACGCCTACCGAGATTATAATATGCCTACTTTATTAAAAAAAAATTACACTATAGTCAACATTAAACACCTCTTTAAAAAATTAGGCTTAGCAGTAGGCCTATGGGGGCACGGTAGCCGAGCGGCAGCGCGTTCGACTGGAGAGCCGAAGGTCCCGGGTTCGAATCCTGGTGCAGGCTAGGACATTTTTCCCGGGTCTGGAGGGTGTCCCTGAGTCTATCCACTCTGATGGTTACCTGACAATAGTTAGGGTAAAGTACAGGCGGCTGTGCATAGTGCTGGCCACACAATCACCTAGTATGCCGAGGCCACAGAAACTGATGAACGCTGCTTCATCGGACATATGGATCAAATTCGGTCCGACGGGTACTTTTTTTTTTAGTAGGCCTATGCTAAAGGGGATATTTGACTAATTGATGAATATCCAATGCAATGGTCTTAATAACTCAGATCAACATGTAGGCATACAGTAAGAATTCAGAAAAAAGCTTACTTTTAGACACCTTTTATGAAAGCGATGATTTACGAGAATTTTAAAACACAATTCAGCGTCACATGCATGTGGTACATGCATTTGTTTTGTCATAAAGGTCCAAACGGCTTTACAGTTTGTCGGTATCATATGTTTAGAGTGAAAGATCGATGCAGTTGAAACGTTTATCTCTTTTCAGGCAGATTATATAAATCACACATAAAATGTTGCCTAGGGGGAAATTTTACATCCGATATGAGGAAAGTAATATTGGAGTTGGGTGGAGGGCTGCATGTCTTTACACTATCAGGGCGAATAAAAAGTGGCCGTAGAGGAATACGTCTATGGACATTTTATCTGCTTTGCTCGGACAGACCCGTCAACAGTGGCAAGTAAAGTTGGATGGCTGGCTATATAAACAAACAATATCGCAATACCAACTACATTACAACAAAAGAAGAATATGCACACCAGACGAAGTATTATATTGAGCGTCAGCCTCCGGCCAAACTATCTACCATACGCAACAAGAAATATAGGAATATAGGCCTATCGTCAGGATTTCAGTCAACAATAGCTGACTACTAATGAACTTTTTCTTGTATGATAATTGTGTGATTGTGTGTGCGATTGTCTATTTTTATAAGTATATTTCTGTGCTTGTATATATATATAAATTACAAATAATTATTTTATTTTGTTTAAAATTTGCTGAAGGACAAAACATCTGTAATCAAGACAAATTTCCATTTGTTTGGATCAATAAAGAAATTTTATCTTTTATACAATGAGTGCAAAAATAGAAATGAATACGCCAAAAAACGTTACATAACTTTTATTTTTGTAGACGGGAAAAAAAGACAAATGCAATTTATTGGTCTGGTAAAAACGTACTTATTAAAATTTATGCACCGTTTTTTTACAGCACAATATGTTAAGGTACAAGCGCCTGCTCTTTATTACCGATCGAATGATCGGTCACCTGGTACTAGTATTGATAGAACCAAAGGAACAAAAACATAGCTTTGGGTGTAAAAACAACTAGGAGCATTTATTTAAAATATTTTACTGTTTACATTTTCCGAAACGATATAAACTATAATAAACATTTCAAGACTTGATCGTCATCACACCGAGCATAAAATTATAATATAATAAAATGTCTCACAACAATCATGGTCATACCTGTGGGGGAGGACATAACCATGATTGCGATGCTTGTTGTGCTGAGAATTTAAGAGGAGTAGAGTTTAATTTATATCTTAAAATTGACATGGAAGGTTTAACCTGTTTGAATGAATCAGAAGACGGTTCGGGGAAAACTGTTTTCCGTGCTTTTGAAGATCGACTTGACAAAGAAAGAGTAAGTGAATTTAAAGAAAATACTTCACCAGGTATCGTAAAGTTTATGTAAAAAAACAAGTAGCAGTCTTGTATGTCTACTGAAAATATATCTTAACTTATAACTATACTATAGTATAGTTTATACCTACTCAGTATAGCCTACTGAGTAGGCCTATTAGGCCTATACCGTCCTATACCTATACTCCCTATACGACTTATACGGTATAGGCCTACATATACTCTATAACTCTATACTATACTATATTATATAAATACTATACTATATCATCCCTATATACTAGATACTATACTAAATACTATATATACTTTATAATATGTAATATGATATTTGACTAAGCTATATGACTCTATATGAGGAAAGAATACCAAACAGCAGAGGGCAGAGGAGCAAAAGTAATATTTTATAATAGGTAAAACGTCAGTAGTACTGCCTCACAAAAAGTAGGGTTCTACAAAATTCCAACTGAAAACTTTTTCTCGTGGAGCTATTGATAAGTGTCTTAGGAAGAGCGGCAGACTATTGAAAATGAAAAAAAAAAAATTTTTCAGCCCAAAAGAAATTAGGCTAGGCTATTGCACTATTGCATCCTACGCTTATCAGTGGCTAACATTAGGCCTACTAACAAAACAATAAGTTCATTAAAGGTTAATTAGTAACTAATTACTATATTACTAACAACATTGATTTGACTTAGTGAATTAGTCCTTCGGTCTTAGCTATTAGTTAACAGGATAACGTTTAACCAATAAGCAGATAGGCCTATTAGTTAACAGGATAACGTTTAACCAATAAGCCAATAATAGTTGACAGTTGAATTCACTATAATCTTTAACTACAATTATAATTTCAAGGTAATAATGTCAATTAAACTGACTGTCAATGCTATAGTATAGAGTATTTAAAAGGACTTGACTTGCAACCCCAAGCAAACATTTTTGTAATCAATGTAATCATAGTAATGTCATTGATCTTGATTAATCAAAAACTTTTGGAAATATTTACATATTGAGATATTTTGTAACAGCGCAACTCTTTAAATTGCTATATATAAATATCTAATGAAGATGATGAAGTTCAAAAACCAAAGTAATTATAATATAAGAAAATAAATATCTCTCATAATTTCTTACTTACAGTTTGTGGCAAGTGATGCTGATGCTGAACTTTTGTTCAATATTCCGTAAGTTTAAACTTTTTTTTCTACAAATTTAAATAGCTTTGACTTAAAAATAAATTATTATACTTGTCATGTTATTATACTTTCATTGTGAGAACTCATTAAGCAAAGTTGTTATGTTCTATACAAGTTTTTTAGGCTCTGTAAAGTTGAAAGGGATGCTGGTCATTGGTGGAGAGCATGAAACACATCCTGATAAGATGAGACTTTTTAAAAATAGACCTAATATGTCATTTGAAGATGTTCAAGCAAAAGCTGATCAAGAGATTGAGCTCCATGTGGATCAGAATGGATCTATTGAATATAAACCCATGTAAGTTTTCTTTACATCTTGAACCAAAGACTCAGAGTTTGTCAACATTTTTTTCCTTGTCCACTAATATATGCACTACCACTTTATCATATTCTTTTCTATTACACTTAAATATTCTGATAATATACCTACAGTATCAAGTGGTGTTAAACTTCTTTAACTTAAATGTTGAGACTAATTCATCACGATGTGTTATTAACTGATATTATACAAATAAATTTTTTAGTGTGGCAAGATTCAGTGATGTTCGGCATTTATCCATTCATTTCCCAAGTAATCATGGAAACTGTGATAGAACAGAAGTTTATTACATTGGTCTTAAAGGAGATTTTACAGAGGTAATTGATGTAGAGATTTATAGAGATTTACTTTTTTATTAAGGAGTTATTCCCCCTTCATTATCTGAAAATTACATAGTAAGTAAGCATAGTGTTGGTTGGGAAAAAAAATTATATATTATACTATTATCATTCAGGAGTCAATGTATGATTGTTATTTGTGTAGCTTAGCCCACAGATAGAAGATAAAGTATAAAGATTAATTTATGCTCACCATCAATCAGTAGCTCTCCACCTGCCAAAGCTCATAACATCATGTTGCTCAGAATAATACTGACTCCATGTAAGATTTCAAATCTATTTAAAGACTACAGGAGGAAATATTATCAATTTCAAACTTTTGTAGTTTGGATATATTCAGTTTTTTAAGCTTGAAACCCAACACATTAAAAATAATGGAGTCTGTTTTCTTTTTTTTAATATATAATTTTTTTTCTAAGGTTATTAATTTTACTATATTTTCAATACAATTTTCGGATTCTTTATTTTAAAATGTTCTCATCGATACTAAATACCAAACTAGTTTTTTTAAACTTTAAGACTGCAGTTTTTGTATTTTGTGGGCTTATTTTTATTGTGGTTCTTACAAAGTAGCCAAAATGTCAATGAGTTTTCCCAAAAGTTTCTTCTCTTGATGATTGAGGTCATCATTGAATGTGTAATCACATCCACTATCTTACTGTTTGATTTTTTTCTACTGGAAACTCCAATGGCGACTTTTAACAGGTAAATAGTTTTCAATAATCAAAATTCATTTTTGAACTTTCTTTTTTTAAGTTAAGCAATGATGATTTTTTCATACACATTATAAAAATATGTACAATTATATTTAAATACATATTTAGGTCTCTATAATTTTATTACATGTTATTAAAGTGTTGTTTTTTTACTTTTATGAGTTTATATATGTTTTATTTTTAATTTTAGGTCATTTCAATATAGTAAAAACAAAAAGAGAGAATATTTTGAAATACAGAGCTATGATTATATCAAGAATTTTCAGTGTATGGTTCTAGATGGTAAAACTTCACACAAAGTTTTGTTGAAAAATCAGGAAAATCTAGTCCAGGCATACTAACTATTACCTTAATTAAATCTGTCAACAAATATTTGGTCATGCATGTTGAAAATTGTTAATAAATATAATGATGAAAGCCTTAAACATTAATTTCATTTAAGAAAATATGACATCAAGATTGACTTTTAAAATTAATGATCACATTCCACAGTCTTTGGATTTGAACATCTGTGTGCTGAATAAAACTTGACTTCTGGCAGCATGGAGAACCTGAAATTGAATGATGTAACTCTGAAAGACCAGATACAATCACTTTTTCAAGAGCAATTAGTTTTAACAGATGGCATTCTTTGCAAACTCTGAAAAATATACAACATTGGTAACAACAATGCTTACAATGATAATAGTAGAGGTTCAGAAAATCAATGAATTTTAACTGTCAAGATGTACTCAGTATATGTTGCCAACGTCAGCAAACTGAGAAGAAAATAAAAGAGAAAATATCCTAACTGGCTGGGTAGTCTGTAAGCAGCCTTGTAAAGAACTCATCAACTAAATGTGCTACAATGACAACATCCTGTTCTGCTTATACCACTTAAAATTTCACAATTAACATTCAAATAACACCATTGTAAATAGTTCTTTTGAGCTCCATCAAGATTTAAAGATTCCTGCACTTACAAAGGCACAAGGACCTGCAAAAGCCAAAAGCCATCCGGCATAACACAGCACAAAGGGGGAGAAAAATAGAAAGATGATAGCAGGTCGATGTATCAAAATGAACAGTAATTTTTCTAGAAGTACAATGAGTAAGGTGGAAAATCATGTGGTCTACATGTCATAATAAATAATAGTCAAAAAGACTAAAATTATACAATAATAAGTATAAGAGAGGACTGCACTTAAAAGTAAAATTTCCTAAGCTTAATTAGAGTGGAAAATAAACAAAAATAAACAGCTGTTAAAAAAGTATGCTGTCAGTTAAGAAAGTTTGAGGTGCAGATGAACTGAGCTGTATAGACTCTACAGATAGTAGAGACACTTGAAGAAAATATCAAGACAGTGTATTTTAATCAATATTTTAATCAATATTATATTCAGCTGTTTTTATACATTTAAGAAATAAATAAATCTATTTTAAAATACTTTTTTTTGTTGAGTTATTTTAATGTCCGCCAAAGGTGTTGACTTAGTCATATTACATTTCACAGTGACTCATACCTAAAGCAATGGTCACTAAATAAATTAAATAAATATCACAACCTGTAATTACTGGATTCATTTATGAAATTACAAATTTCCCAAATATTATGCCAAGGTGCTAGAGTGAATTAAATCTTCATATATTTTAAAACCAAAATATTTCTGATTCCCTGTGCCTTGGTTTCCCTTGTTTGACATGACATATTTGTGTCTCTATATCTAGGCCCACAGACATGAAGTCACCCTTACAGCTTATGAGACAACAGCTAATCCTGCCGAGCACAAAACCAGCACATTAGATTCCATCAACTATATGGTGTCATGAAGTGAGAAGTTTTGTTTGCCTTGTTTTATTTTTGTTTTCTGCTTTGACATTGTTTTAATAAAATTTTATTGAGGGTCATCAACCTGTTTTCTTTTTTTTTTAAGACACTTAACATATATTTTAATATTTGAATGTATTTTTATCCAAATAATTTATGAATTGATTTTAAGAATAAGAAGAAAACTTTTTGTTTAATTAAAGAATTCTAACTCTATCATTGCAGACAGTCATCTGCCTGGCAGTTGTTTCCCTTTCATTTCTTGAACATTTTCTCCTCTTAATACACAATTCGCGCCAAATTGCATTCCTTTTTATTTTTTAGCTTCTGATTAACTTTCGTTTAGCCGATAATCAAATCAAAATGATATTTATAATAGAAAAAAAAAATTACAAGAAAAAAATGAAGTTTAGGCTACCATAATAAGCTACCCGAGTCCGCTTGTTAGGCCTAAACCAAGACCACCGTAAGTATTTACGATGGTCTTGCCTAAACCTCCAACCGTTCAGCTATCACTAGTTTATCACACATTCTAGATTTTAAGTCTAGACTTTATAATGACGAAAAAGGTAAAGTAGATTGTCATTGACAGAAAATGCGCTTTATAATTTGGCAGTCTTTTATTTTTATACAGATAAACAAAAAATTGACGTTGGTGAAATTGGTCAGTAGAAAAAAAAACTCCCTATGACTAATGCTAACGCAAATAATCTACTCGGTAGGCTACTCAATACTTGCGGTGTAGGCCTAGTAGGCAATAGCCTATAGACTAGGTCATACTGCGTTTTATTCCAATTAATACTTATCCGCTGATACTTTGCTAATCGTATTGAGGTGTGTATTGATACAATCAGAATTCTTAATCACGGAATGTAGGGCTATTGGGTAGTTTATATAGATGTTTTGTAACATATTGATTTATGATCTCAGCACTAGATGTTCTAAAGTCAATAATCACTGTAGGCGCCTATCTTATATTGCGGGCTTGGTCTAGTATACTATTTAATAAATCCCTTCCCAAATGACTCGGGCATAACATTAAATGCCAATATATATATATATATATATATAGGCCTACAGGCATTTTTAAATCAATTGTTTGTTGTTGATGTTTTTGAAAAGGGGAGGGGCAGTGACTGATGGCAGCTGGTTATTGTGATGATCACACTATCTGCCTACATGTAAATCGTGGCAAAAAAAAATATTGAAAACTGTTTGAAAGTTGAAATTCAATTAATTGTAACATTGTTATACAACAGCTACAACAATGTTATATAACCTACACTCGGTTCCAGATTACGATTGTCTATTTAGCCTTAAACCCATTTCATTGTTGTCATCATTTTTTTTATGAAGTTTTTGTGTGTGCTTAACATTCCTGTTTTAATGTTAGTTTGGGTTTGATTGGCGGTTTAGGCCCTTTATATTGACCTACATTCCATTGATGATCAAGTTCGACGTCCTCGTAAACATGACCATTTTACGTATTGGAAAAAAGGATGGGCGGTACACAGAGCAGGTAGGCATAGGACGGGGACCGTCCACATGACGTCATCCACCTATATAGGGCGTGTACGGTGTTAAAATGTGACGTCACACAAAAAATTTGCATCTTTAATAAAAATTCTCTAACAAGTTACATTTAATTATCTACCTTACATTAAATTAAAACTTCTGCTTCTTATAACACTTATACAACAGTTGACTATTACAGTAATAAGCTGAGTGAATAGAAACAGGCTGATTTTGAAATTAGAAATGTATTGGGGATTTGCAGAGTTTTATGACGTCATATTGGATTGGGAGTCTAAGACTTGGCCCAAATCACGTGATGTTATTTTATAACGGCCCTGAAACCATTAGATAAATCACTATAGGGCCTATATACTTTTATTCGTGCCTACCCGGGGTATAAAAATAAAAGATGAATCACTAGGCCTACCATTCACCATTTACAATCAGATAAATCAATAAACTATACTATTTATTAATAGAAATGTGCCGCGATTTATCAGATAAATCCTTTGGCTTAAGATATAATCTTCAGTTACTCATACTCATACAGATACACAGTCATCTTCAGTTACTCATACAGATACACATAGTCATTACTCAGATACTGAACATCGATCACAATACAAAGGATGAGTCAATGGTATCGATACTGAACATCGATCACAATAAGGATGAGTCAATGAAATCGATACTGATATACGGCACACTGAAATAGAGCGCCGTTTTTTGGCTTCCATGGCATCTTGGTATATTTATCTGGTAGTGGGTGTAGTGGGGTGAACGTCTGGTTAATGAGTTCGAATCCAGGTAAAAAAAAAAAGCCAGTACTTTAATAAATCTAGGACTGATGAGGCATCTCTCTGAGTCGACCCATTTCTAAAATGTAGGCTACCTGACGTTGGTCAAGGAAAAGTAAATGACATTATGATAGCCACACATTCACACAACTGAAATATTAGGTTCACATATTCACCTCGTCAGATACATACAGGACGTGTTAACTATTGCGGGGATCGGCAACATACGCAACGCGTGCCAGACTTGACATGCAGAGCTATTTTCAATGGCAGGCGGAAGACTTCCGAATAGTCAATTTCTTACATGAAATTGAGTGCGAGCGCAGGATGACTTATGAGTTGTTTGGCACGCTGAATAAATTAGAAATCCTACCTTGGCACACCAAGATTTAAAATTGCCGACCTCTGAACTAGTGAATGCTGTTTCTTTCGCTCAAAAGAGTTACTTTTTTTTTATAGTGGACACCGTTATAACACTAAGCTGTATTATATAGCCGTTATAACACTAAGCTATTGTAGTAACATTTTATGGAGAAAACGATATAACATTGGTTGTTTTTATTTTCTTGCATTGCACTATTGTCCAGCCCATATTTATACCGTGCAATCCTTGCTATACGCCATGCACCGACGAAGATCGTTGTCTACCCTGTAGGCCTATTTTTTTGGTCTAAATCAGGGGGCTCAAATGGCTCAAACACGCGGCACGCGGGCTGCATGCGGCCCATCAAGTGTATTTTTGTGGCTCACCAGTAAACTTACAACAAATGTACTATTTGTGAAATTCAGACAGCTAGTAGGCCTACGCTGATAGGCTACACATCAAATTTTATGGTTAATTTTATATACGTCCTCTTTGGCTATATAGTTTTGGAAGACGATTAGATTTGCGCTCCTGCGAAATTGCAAGCCTCATAGCATTATCTGTGTCTGTGGGGACCTATCCTTGGGCTCTGTCGCATCTCTGGCACTTGAAAGCGAACCGATGGAGCTGGTCAGGGGCAGTATATGTTCTTTACTTTTCTTTACTGCTCTTCCAGCCTCTTCGATAGGGCGCAGCCTGCCCTCTGCAGCAGATGGCTTACAGCCGGTAACCGCCCCTTTCCGTGTTTTGTCGACGCTAAATAGCAAAGCTGGAGTTAAGGAGAGTCTGATGTTGCATACGTTGCATGATGTTATATACGTAACATACTTAATAATAATAATGATATTTCACTTTGGTATAATTCTTTGTGTCTAAATTGTAAATTGGCATATTATTAGTGATAAGTATTAAAATGAGTTTTTTGTTTGTTTACTAGGGTCGGGTTGTTAGGGGGGTTGCGGCCCTTGACACATCGCTTTTAAAAGTGCTTAAAATGGCACATTCCTTCATCTGAGTTTGATACCACTGGTCTAAATAGTAAGCTTTGGTGTTTGCAAAGTTGTTAAAATGTTTTTGGAGCCAATAAAATTACTTCGTTCTATTGATGAAATTTTCATTTTTTTTCCAATTTCACGAAACCACATATTTACGTATTCCAATCAAGTCTTGAACGAACAATAGTTAAGCTACTTTAAATAGTTATCCTATAATAATTCTTAACCTTTACTGAGGAAGTCTTAAGATTATTGCTTACTGGGGATACCCATGGTTTAAGGATCCGTGTAGGCCTACGTCTTGCCTATTTTGATCACGAGTTAAACTAAATATGTAATGTATATTATTTTAAGTTGTTTGTTTTTATGCATACTTTAGGCAATCCATGCCATATACGCCCTTCTCTAATGCTGACCGGGAAGTAAAGGTAACTTACACTTATCAGTCCATATATAGCATTAACAATGACTTAGCCAGGATTTCAAGGTTAGGAGAGGCCGGAAAGGGGGGGGGGGGATAGTGCAACGTTGTGGGGCGGGGGGATCACGGGAGAGAAATATAACCGTTTTTAATAACAGGCTAATTATGTGCTGGTGCATAATTTCACCCTAAGCTATTGAAGAACAATTTTATTTAATTATCAATCATTAAACGTAAAAAAATAGATTAATGCAATATTTCTTTTAATTGTTTCATTCTGAATGAGAAATTTGAATAGTAGAAGGTGTAAATAGTAAAAACTCTAAAGAATAAAGTTTAAAATAACACAGCACTGACATAGATGATGGCTTTAGTATAAAAAAATACCGCATTTTTTTCCGTCAATGTACAAAAATAAATACGGTATTTCAAAAATTAGGCTAGTCTACACGGAGAATTGAATATAATTTTTTAAGTAGGCTACAATTATAACGTGAATGCTAACAAAATGTATCAGCTATATATATACCTATACCCCCTCCTTCCACCCAAATACAATGTTAATTAAAAATAAAACCCCTCTTGTCCCTCTCTCTTTGCTACGTACACTTATGAAAATATTCATTGAATATTCATTTGTAATAAGCCTTTCAGTTTCAGTATTTACTTTTGCACCCTGTCGAGTCAACTTAATTTAATTTCCTCCCCTTGGGTATGAAAGCCCGCTCCAAAACCAGACGAAATATATAAAAACATTCCATAATAGTTTAAGTTTGAATAGCTATAGTGTGGACATTTTGATGAAATATAATGTAGGCCTACATTCCATAGCTTAAGCTTTAATTTATAGCTATTATAGTGTGGACATTTGACGAAATATAATGTAGGCCTACATTCCATAGCTTAAGCTTTAATTTATAGCTATTATAGTGTGGACATTTGACGAAATATAATGTAGGCCTACATTCCATAGCTTAAGCTTTAATTAAAAGCTATTATAGTGTGGACATTTTGATGAAAGATAAGATTGCTTTATTGATCCAAATAAATGGAAATTTGATTTGATTACATAAATTCCATCTTTTAGCATACTTAAAACAATATAATGTACATTCCATAGTTAAAGCTTTAATTTAAAGCTATTATATTTATATAGAGAGACTGCGGATATTTTGACTTTTGTCGAAATATAATGGGCATTCCATATTTATAGTTTAAGGCTTAAAATTTAAGCTTTTATTTAAAATTATAGTGTGGATATTTTTACATTAGCCTACTCTACAACCTAAAGTGTCACAATTAACATATGACATGTCTCATGCTCTTTTAAACACGATCATGTAGGCCTACCTTGTATAACCAAATTTATCATTTATTATCTTACAAAATGATGGGCTTAATATGAGAATCATGTGTTCATTCAAATGTTCCAACAGGCCTATATTGTCCCCTATAGGCCTGCTACACTAATAATAGACTGTCACAAAAGAAAACAAAAAAAATCAAATTAATTAATTGCTATTTAGTAGTGTATTATGAACAGCATAGGCCGACATAAATAATATGTATCTAAAACCAGACAAACTGCATTATTATAACAATAGCAATAGCCTAAAGAATTGCAGTATTATTATAATAGCCTAACTTGTGCACCTGTTATTGTGGGTTGTGGGAGGGGACACTCCCCTACAGAAAATAGAACATAGCCTACGCCGATCATTTATGTACCGTCACGCCCACCTGGTCCACAAGTCATGACGTTAGCCCCCCCCCCCCCCCCCCCAGGTATTAGTGAAGGCCTATCGGCCAACACAGTGTCCATAACGCAGTGTTGAACGTGTTCTGTTTCACCAACCGCCGGGACTGACCAATGCACAGTAGTTCAAGTGTAGTGTGTTTGTTTGTCGGCGGCTGAGAGTGTGTGTGTGTGTGTGTTTGTTGTCTCAAGTTGTATAGCCTACAGGCCGGCAAGTCACCCAATTATAACACATTCTCAGCTGTTTTCTCCAGTCACCAATAAGCTACGTGTCTCCAGATTTTGATTGTTATGTTGAGTGTTTCTTTTGTCTCCGTTAAAACAAATGAAATTGTAACAAAATAAATTAAGGTTACCTCCCATTCCCGTTTACAATTACATGAACAATAATATTCAATAAGTGTGCCCGTGTTAAAATGTATAGGTCAGGGGTCTACCCAGTACCAAGCCTAACAGCTAAATCATACTAAATGTGTTGTGTACGTTCACGGGAATGCAGCGGGGAAATGGGAAGGGGTGGCAAATGGGGGAGGGGTATGTAATTGTAAGAAATTGTATAATAAAAAAAGTAGGCTATAGGCCTACGCCGATGTCGAACAGGCCCTAATAAAAATGGGTTCTCTGTGTGAACTAAATTGCACGGATCTATTGGCAATATTGCATTTAATGAGAACAAGCAAGTATGACCTGCAGCAAGAGATTATCCTTGAAATTGGCCATGCGAGGTGTATGAAGGGATTATGTGACCAACATAATGTCCAGTCATCTTTACATTCCCCGAATGGATAGTCGGGTACCCAATTTTTCTGATGATATAAACAAAAATATGGATAAGCACCGGGGGAAGGGAAGGGGTGCAGCCGCTCCTCTTGACACATCGGCCTAGAGTCTAGGGCTACACGGCTACACTAGGGGTCATAATTGTAGTGTTGGCAAAGCTACTTATTTTCGACCAGAATTTATTTGACTTTTAGTTCATTAAAAAAACTTGTCCCAGTCATAATAATTATGAGTGTGTGTAGGGAAAAAGGGGGGGGGGTATTTTGTGCCCTTTAATGCAGTGCATTAGCTTAAAAATATAAATATTATTGTTATGAATGTGGTGTATGATTATCAGGGTTTCTGACACACACACAATTTTTTAGGCCTATAGGTCTTCATTTATTTTGGTCCATTCTAGAAGGGAAAAAAATGCACTAATGGCAATTTTTATAAGACCAAAATAGTAGGGCCTAGTCAGTGCCCAATGAGTTATTTAAAGTAATAGTGAATTGTATTTTATATCCTGTTTGTTAGACAGTTACTCCTAATATGGCATGAAGATGAAAAATTCGAGTCCCCTACCCTCCCCCTCCCCCCAAGTCACTTTTATCACTGGGCGGGGAGGTGGAGAGTGTGTGCTGGCGTGTTCACGCCGTGGTAAAGTTTAGGCTAAGCGGGCTTCTTTGGTTCACAATGCCATATATGGGCAAAGGACGAAAAGGGGATAGTAGTCAGCACGGATATATTCGCCGGTTAGACGAGGCTTTCGTTCATTCGACTGACTGTCACCAAAGCGGTCTCTTCTGTGCCTTGTTCATTTTTTGTGTTGGTTAAATCTTACCTTAATATTTTAATCATGGGTGATGAGGACGTAGCTGCTCTTGTAGTTGACAATGGCTCTGGTATGTGCAAAGCTGGATTTGCAGGAGATGATGCTCCTAGGGCAGTGTTTCCATCTATTGTTGGAAGACCCAGACATCAGGTAAATACACATTTTCAATATTTAGGCCTATACAAAAATCTTTCATTACTTTTAAAGTTTGAGATACGAATTATAACTATTCTATAGTGTCTATAGTCACTATAGCACTAACAATGTATCTGAAAGACGAAATATTTTGAATCAAACCTTGCTACGTCGAACATGTTGCCTACCATTTTACGACAATTGTCTATTGTTTAAAAAAAAAATGAAAACAATTATAGCCTTGATCAATTATTATATTAATATATATATAATATATAGATTATTTAATTTCCTTTTCTCAGGGTGTGATGGTTGGTATGGGTCAGAAAGACAGCTATGTTGGTGACGAGGCTCAGTCCAAGAGAGGTATCCTCACTCTGAAATACCCCATCGAGCATGGCATCGTCACAAACTGGGATGACATGGAGAAAATCTGGCATCACACCTTCTACAATGAGCTGAGAGTTGCTCCTGAAGAACACCCTGTACTTCTGACAGAGGCACCTCTTAACCCCAAGGCTAACAGAGAAAAGATGACCCAGATCATGTTTGAAACCTTCAACACACCAGCCATGTATGTTGCCATTCAGGCCGTACTCTCCCTGTATGCCTCAGGTCGTACCACAGGTATTGTCATGGACTCTGGTGATGGTGTTACCCACACTGTCCCAATCTATGAAGGTTATGCACTTCCTCATGCCATTATGAGGTTAGATTTGGCTGGTCGTGACCTCACAGATTACTTGATGAAAATTCTCACAGAGAGAGGCTACAGCTTCACCACAACAGCTGAGCGTGAAATTGTTCGTGACATCAAGGAAAAACTCTGCTACGTTGCACTTGATTTTGAGCAGGAAATGCAAACTGCTTCAACTTCATCATCTCTTGAGAAGAGCTACGAGCTTCCTGACGGCCAGGTCATCACCATTGGCAATGAGCGTTTCAGGTGCCCTGAAGCTATGTTCCAGCCATCTTTCCTGGGTATGGAATCTGCTGGTATCCATGAAACAACCTACAACTCCATCATGAAGTGTGATGTGGACATTCGTAAAGACTTGTATGCTAATACTGTACTGTCTGGTGGCTCCACCATGTTCCCAGGAATTGCCGACAGAATGCAGAAAGAAATCACTGCCTTGGCTCCACCAACAATGAAGATCAAGATCATTGCTCCACCAGAGAGGAAATACTCCGTCTGGATCGGTGGATCTATCTTGGCATCTCTCTCCACCTTCCAGCAGATGTGGATCTCCAAACAGGAGTATGATGAGTCTGGGCCATCCATTGTTCATAGGAAATGTTTCTAATCTGTTAACTTTGTTATTAGTATATTATTATATGCTCAAATTATGTGCACAATTGTGCCAACCAACCAAAAGAAAGCTCTGCATACTGCATGTTTATCAAATTCTGAATCTGTTCTATTTTTTATGTACATAACCTTCAAAGCAAACTTTTTATATGAAAATAAAAGTTTTGATAACACATATAGTTGTATTGAATTTCTAGATTTTACTTGTGGCTGTGTTGTGTTTGTCACTGTACCAGTACTGTCATGTCTCCATATTATTGTTATAATTAGTATAAAGTGTTTGTGACATAAGGTACAGTACTAGTTATAAAGTAAGTTATAAAGTATTTGTGACAGTATGTCTTTTGTCAATGTATTGTCTTGTGTGTGTTGTTATAAGGTACGGTAGTTATAAATAATACAGTTAGTTATAAAGTATTTGTGAAAGTATGTCTTTTGTCAATGTATTGTCTTGTGTGTGTTATCTTAATATTAAAGAGTATAATAATTTTCATTCCATACCAATCTATCTACTCTATTAAACTTACCAACACATTCAAAAGTTTAAATAAACAAATTAAAAAGACACTTAGGTATCATAATTATGCATAGTACTACCGGTAAGCATTTGTTACTGGCATGTTATTGATAATATAATAGTAATATTAGGAAGTCTAACAAATACAAATAAAATTGAGTACCATAATAAAATAAATAGTAATTTAAAATTTGGGCATAGGCCTACATTTCTATATCTGCTCAAGTAGGATACAAGCTGCTAAAGAGCATGCTAGTATATGAACTGGTTACCAGGCTTATCTCCCCTCCCGCAAAAAATTATTTAAACATTATTAATTACGGTAGGCTACATTTAATTTGTATACATTTCTTTAATTTGTATACATTTCGAACAATTTACTTCAAGCTCTAAATAGGCCTAACTTGTTAAGAAAATGCACCGGTACATGATAAAACTACAACAATAAACAGTGAAGTCGTAGGAAGTTAATTGCAGGGAAAGTCCTGTTTTAAAAAAGGATATTGATAACCACTGTTTATAAATGCTATTTACTTCCTAGTTTTTAATTATCACGTTTGTAATTCAAGTAGGCCTACAGCTTGTGTCCCGGTATAACAATGCTATGTCGCAACTTGCAACAAACAAAATTTGCTGACGTTTACAATTTACCGAGATTATAAAAATAGAGAATGTCGGGATAGAACATTGACCTACTTTATAGCGTGTACGGCAGGGTTAAACTTGTCACCAGGTGGGCGGGTGATATGAATGAAACTGGAAGGGCAACACCACAGAATAGGTATAGAACACAAGGTGTGGTTAAATTTTGGAGGGTTGGGGGGTACCGGTATTTGGTTATTGTTATTGTTGTGTGACAATCTCGTAGGCCTACTCGGAATAAATTTAATGTGGTAGGCTCATATTTATACTTGTTTTTTTTATGCAGTGAGTTGAGTCAGCATAAAAACAATTATCTAAATAATGACCCTAATACTAATTAAGTTCCTTGTAAAGCTGGAGCTTCTTGACCTTCACCCTAGTGGTTACTATACCCGGCAATAAATATCATAGTATGGAGTCTAACGACTGACAGTTTGTTAGGCACTCTAAAACTTTAAGTCCAAGCAAGGGGCCGTCCATGCCGACTCCATGCATAACTACATTAGGTGGGGGAGGTCAAACATATGTGACGAGTGCTAGGTGTCGTGTTAAAAAATAATATGTGACATCACATGGAAAAAAATTTCCGTAAGTATAGTCTATACTTTTAATAAACAATGACAATGCAAGTCAATATAGAAACATGCTAGACTAATTTTAAAATTCGAAATAGGGTGGATGTATAGCCTAGGAGAAGGGGGAGCTGAGTCTGACATTTTTGTGACGATGGGGGTGGGGAAGAGGGGGGGGGCATACAAAATATATTTTTAAAAAAAGCTTGACATCATTTATGGATCGGTCATTTGGTGTGACCGGTGTCCGCAATCGTCTACCCAGGTTAAAATGGGTATCAGAATTTGTTTCCAGGGAAGAGGGCTGAACGTTCGCGTGACAAAGATTTACCCAATTTTTAGCGAATATAGTAGGCCCGTATTGAAAAAAAAAACTGTTGGAAAAAAACAACTGATGAATAAAATATATTTTTTTAATTCCAGTGTGGGGCTTAGCCCCCCTCAGCCCCCTTCCCTGTGGCTTCGCCCCCTGTCGGTACCATAAGTGTTGTGTTAGTCACACAATTTCATTTTTGTAAAGAAAAGCTAGCTTTACTTTACCTTGTGTATTTGCTTTGCACATCTCGGCCTGTTCAGATAAAAATTGACTTTGTAGTGTCTGGAACAATGTCCCCAAACAACAGACACTTTATAATGATAGATCTAGATGTTTATATAGGCCTACAATTATATAATATATTATAGATCTGTATATAGAAATATTTTAACAGATTTACCGATACTTTTAGGTGGGAATAAACAAATAATTGATTAGCTTTTTTTTCAAATTAATCTTTTATCTTAGATTATGAGTTCTTGTTTAGGCTATATTTTTTTTTACATGATTTGGATCCCCACAAAGAGTTGGCTGAAAAAAAAAATCCAAACATACGGTATTTAAGGTAGGCCCGCTTGGTATGGAATTATAACGGTACTTTTCCTTGTATATAATAAATAACTTTAAGTGTATGAATCACAAGTAGTTTATATGGATCTATATTGTTAGCCTATAATAATTGAGTATTAAATTTTTACATTAAAAAGTGGGGAAAGAGTTTAAATTCTTTTTTTTTTAGATAAACCCAAACAATATAGGTCAATATGCGTGCTACAGCATGGTATTATTTATCCACATCGAAATCATCTGTTATAAATATAACGTCGATAAATAAATATATTCCTAAAGTTGTTTTTATTTATCTTCCTGCTCTTTCGTTATCTATAATAGGCCTATAGATACAGGGCCTACATATTATCGTTATCTATAATAGGCCTATAGATACAGGGCCTACATATTATCGTTATCTATAATAGGCCTATAGATACAGGGCCTACATATTATCGTTATCTATAATAGGCCTATAGATACAGGGCCTACATATTATCGTTATCTATAATAGGCCTATAGATACAGGGCCTACATATTATCGTTATCTATAATAGGCCTATAGATACAGGGCCTACATATTATCGTTATCTATAATAGGCCTATAGATACAGGGCCTACATATTATCGTTATCTATAATAGGCCTATAGATACAGGGCCTACATATTATCGTTATCTATAATAGGCCTATAGATACAGGGCCTACATATTATCGTTATCTATAATAGGCCTATAGATACAGGGCCTACATATTATCGTTATCTATAATAGGCCTATAGATACAGGGCCTACATATTATCGTTATCTATAATAGGCCTATAGATACAGGGCCTACATATTATCGTTATCTATAATAGGCCTATAGATACAGGGCCTACATATTATCGTTATCTATAATAGGCCTATAGATACAGGGCCTACATATTATCGTTATCTATAATATGCCTATAGATACAGGGCCTACATATTATCGTTATCTATAATAGGCCTATAGATACAGGGCCTACATATTATCGTTATCTATAATAGGCCTATAGATACAGGGCCTACATATTATCGTTATCTATAATAGGCCTATAGATACAGGGCCTACATATTATCGTTATCTATAATAGGCCTATAGATACAGGGCCTACATATTATCGTTATCTATAATAGGCCTATAGATACAGGGCCTACATATTATCGTTATCTATAATAGGCCTATAGATACAGGGCCTACATATTATCGTTATCTATAATAGGCCTATAGATACAGGGCCTATATATTATCGTTATCTATAATAGGCCTATAGATACAGGGCCTACATATTATCGTTATCTATAATAGGCCTATAGATACAGGGCCTATATATTATCGTTATCTATAATAGGCCTATAGATACAGGGCCTACATATTATCGTTATCTATAATAGGCCTATAGATACAGGGCCTACATATTATCGTTATCTATAATAGGCCTATAGATACAGGGCCTACATATTATCGTTATCTATAATAGGCCTATAGATACAGGGCCTACATATTATCGTTATCTATAATAGGCCTATAGATACAGGGCCTACATATTATCGTTATCTATAATAGGCCTATAGATACAGGGCCTACATATTATCGTTATCTATAATAGGCCTATAGATACAGGGCCTACATATTATCGTTATCTATAATAGGCCTATAGATACAGGGCCTACATATTATCGTTATCTATAATAGGCCTATAGATACAGGGCCTACATATTATCGTTATCTATAATAGGCCTATAGATACAGGGCCTACATATTATCGTTATCTATAATAGGCCTATAGATACAGGGCCTACATATTATCGTTATCTATAATAGGCCTATAGATACAGGGCCTATAGATACAGGGCCTATAGATACAGGGCCTATAGATACAGGGCCTATAGATACAGGGCCTATAGATACAGGGCCTATAGATACAGGGCCTATAGATACAGGGCCTATAGATACAGGGCCTATAGATACAGGGCCTATAGATACAGGGCCTATAGATACAGGGCCTACATATTATCTAATACGGATGTTGTTGTTGTTTTCTACTCACGGTTGTGGAGAGAAATTATAAAATAGGCCAACGAGAGAAACAGAGGGAAAGGGTATGAGCGAGAGATAGAGAGAGATACCGAACGAGACTATGAGTGAGGGAGAGGGGAGGGGAAAAAAAGGGAAAGAATGAAACAATGAGAATGAAGTGTACGTGCCCTTGTACTTGTAGATAAAAAAGTTAATAATACCCATAATAATATATTAGATCTATGGTGTTGCTGAATCTAACTTATAGGTGTGATCTTGTTGTTTTTTGAACCAATTAAGATCTAGAGTCTATGCCTATTAACTAGCCTATATATTAGATTTGTTATATCTATATAGTAATAGCTAAGAATGTATAGTATGTTTAGCGTTGCAGTTTCAAGCTGTGTCCTTCGCATAGCCCTTCTAGCTGTTACCTTGACCGTTAGGCCCTACAGTGGGCTTCACGTAAAATTATAATTGCCCCCTCCCGTCCCCCACCATGCAGTTCTTATTCGCGGGTCAATGATTTAATATAGACAAATGTAGGCCTAGGCCTATTGTTTAAGTGGTTTTATTTTCAAACCTGGATCTCTGTGTGTATCACTGCTTTCCAATCTATTGCTTTTCATGGCAACAAGGAAACCAAATTAATAATAAAACTAAGAGAAAGATTACTCAAACCGATCGACGCTTCAGTAAGCCGCACGTCCATACATTTTAATTATCTGCGTTAGGCCTGCTATTTAAATTTAAGAGAAATATTCAACTTTTAAAGATGTGAAATATTTCATGTTTGGTTTTAAGTTTTTAAAAGTTAGACTAATTGAAATCGCTGACATTTTCAAATTTAAAAGGGAATATAATTAATTGTGGGTAGGCCAAGGTTGCCAGATAGGATCTTTTTATAAAATACTGGACATCTTCCCATCTTTCCCCACCCGTGAGAAAATTGAGTATAGGCCTATTAGGCCTACTGATTACTGCTATAAAATAATTAAAGCTTACATGTCCGGAATGTTTTTTTTATATCGGACAGTGTGCTGAAATACTAGACTGTCTTGCTAAACCCGGACACCTATTAATCCTATGGGATTAAAACGTGGGCCCCAGAATTAATTACATCATGTCCGATTTCAAGTGTATTTAAAGTCGTGTCTGTAAAGCTTTATAGGCCTACTGGTCGACTTGTACTTGTAGCCTATAGATTAAAATACCGATAGACGTCTATATATGTAGGCTTAATTCTTCACACACAAACAGAATGAACTAGAATGCAAATAAACGTCTACAATATTTTAATTATATTTATTGATTCCAGTAGACGTGTCTCTCCATCCCCCACACATCCACACAAGATCAGTGGTTCTTCCCTCAGGCGACTTTGACCTTGACCTAAAGATGAACCCCAAAGGGACCCTTTGTATTTTCACAAAAGTAGGACGCGTTAGCAGATGGCTTTTTTTTTAAAGTTGTAAGTTGTGAAAGTTGCCATGTCCCTGAGAGCACAACTATTATAGTTCTAGGCCCCTATTTCCTCCTAGTTTACATCAACAGATGTCTCTTACTGTGCCTTTCTAATCGTGGTCTTTAGACCTAGTTGCTAGCATTAAAAAGCCTATAGACTTACTGTAGGCTATCAATTTACAATGTACTCTGAGTGTACCAGTGCAAACTCATCATACTGAATTGTATTAACCAAATAAGTATTCACAAACACATTTAAATTTTCGATAAAAATTTATAAAAATGTAATTATACTTCGTATCAAAACAATAAAGGCTACTTTCCTTTTGAAGAAAACCCCCCTGCCCCCTACCCTCCTATGTTTTTTTTTACCCCCCCGCCCTTCTCTCCCCAAACGAACTTTAAATCACTCAAGGGAATGAATCACATCTGTGGAGATTGGAGATACACATAATGTCGGGCTGCGAATGTATTAAGGCAAGGACATATTTGGAGTTATTTACTTCATTTGACAGTGCTTTACTAAATGTGATGACACAGACAATTTCGTGTTTTATTTCCTTAAAAAAAAAACACCACAACAACAATAAGAAGAATGCATAGCAAAAACACCCCTCTTCAACAGGAACAAAATTTATATAAAAAAACAAACACGCAGAAACCTAAATCCGTTTGTCATTTAATATAGATCCTAATGACATGCGACATACTTTATGTCAAATAACAAACTCTTGGCGTCTTGGGAAAGGTACAAAATATTAAGTGACTAAAAAATGTTTACTTTTAAAAGTCTATAGTACTAGCTTTAATTACATTTTGTTTCAACTTTGTCAAAAACATACAAACAATATGCCCCTATATTATAATATATTTATATATTATGTACCGGTAGGTATATTTGTTGTCCATAACAATTTTATATTATTTATGTCAGTGTGTTAAAATTATGGTTTAAAGTTGATAGGCATACCGTCGGCATACGCGACCTGCATAGCCACACCCCCAGCCTAATCCCATGTTAAACGGCTGTATTTAGTGACATATCAACAAGTTTGCTTTAACAAAACATACTTAACATTTTTGTGATGTTTTACATTTACATCTGAAAGGTTGTTTTTTTTTTCCAAAGTATAACATAGTCTATATAGTCTATACATTTTTATGGGGCTTCATTACTGTCACATGGAATTTAAATTTCTCGAAGATTCGTAATTTTTTTTTTCTCTTCACGAAATAACAAAAACGTCATGGTGTGTAGCAGACGACACTCAGAAAGAACACACAGCTGAGCGAGGGCTGAGACAGACTGTGTTTGCATGACACACGTCGCTTTGTCCCCGCGCCCAGTCTCGCCCCGAAATGAAAGTACGAAACACACGAGCTTCATCGATCGTCCCCAGTACCGCCCCGCTCTCGGTATTTCTATATATGGACCTCACCCGCGCCGTATTTCTTGGAAGCAAAAGTTTACCGGCTCCATATATGGGCATACGACGCTTAGTCATACGCCCGTATCTTCTTTTACCCCCCAGAAGACCAACCTCGTTATAATAAACGGAGAGAAAGGAATTCCACGTCCATTTTACGACTAACACAATCTCAGACTAGTGCCAGGCTCTTTTTCTCATATTATCAGGTCTGTCAGTATTGTCTTGCAAGTAGCCATGAGTGACGAAGACGTAGCTGCATTGGTAGTGGACAATGGGTCCGGCATGTGTAAAGCAGGTTTTGCAGGCGACGATGCACCCAGAGCCGTATTTCCTTCAATTGTTGGGAGACCCCGTCACCAGGTAATTTTTTTTCTTAAAAATCTATTTTAAACTTACCCACGTGTTAGTGCCCCCCCCCCCCCCCCCCTCCGAAACTCGTCTTACTTCCTCCTGATAGCCCATAGTAGGCCTTCTAACGTTACTAAAGTATAATATAGAAGAAAAGTTGCGTTCTGCTTCAGTGAATACTAACTACAAAAAGTCCCTTCTGTAACTTTCTTTTAACCCAAACATGTTATGAACAAGTGATTTATAGTAGGCCTATAGACTATAGACTATCACTATACTATAGTGATTAATTCATTGATGATTTTTTATTAGAATATTCAATAGAAACGGGCTATTCATATTCCTTCTTAAATGTATGACACTATTTTTATCCACTGTAGACACTGTAGTACTGTAGAATCTATTGTACAAAGTTACCCACACCATAGCCACAGCAGGCCTATTGTAGGCTATAGTATACTATAAACTATATGCCTATAGACTAGTTCTAAAAGGTTATCGGCTATAGTATTCTATAGAATATTCTTGATCCAATGTTAATAGCAATGGGTTAATAAAATTGATATGAATAAATAGTTCCTCTTCTAAATTATAATATAATTATTATAATGATTATGTAACAGGTCACACATGTGAATTGTTCATAAATATTAATTATATTTAAGTATTTACAGATATACTACACAAGTCACATTATATGTAGGCCTATAACTACTATAAGACATTACATTATAATAAATATATCATTATGATTAGGCTATGTCATTAAATATTTAAATAGCACATAATATATATATATATTTTTATAGGCTATATTATAGGGGATTACTAATTTTTTTTTCTATTTACATGGGACATGGCCTTGCCTTTACATGGTGATGGGTTGAGCTTGAAATTCAAAGGAACATAAATGAGTGTCATGTTTTTATTTTATTCCAGAATGCCAGATCAGTTATTTTAAGAATTGAAATGTCAGATTGGTTGGTTTATTTTTACATCTTTTCAACCAAACTTTTATCTACATTTGTTATTATGTTTAATTTCTTTGCTTTTTATATGTAGGCCATTCAAAGTCTCTATCATTGTTTTGTTCTCATTCTCAGGGTGTGATGGTTGGTATGGGTCAGAAAGACAGCTATGTTGGTGACGAGGCTCAGTCCAAGAGAGGTATCCTCACTCTGAAATACCCCATCGAGCATGGCATCGTCACAAACTGGGATGACATGGAGAAGATCTGGCATCACACCTTCTACAATGAGCTGAGAGTTGCTCCAGAAGAACACCCTGTACTCCTGACAGAGGCACCTCTTAACCCCAAGGCTAACAGAGAGAAGATGACCCAGATCATGTTTGAAACCTTCAACACACCAGCCATGTATGTCGCCATTCAGGCTGTACTCTCCCTGTATGCTTCTGGTCGTACTACCGGTATTGTACTAGATTCTGGGGATGGTGTTACACACACTGTCCCAATCTATGAAGGTTATGCTCTTCCTCATGCCATTATGAGGTTAGATTTGGCTGGTCGTGACCTCACAGATTACTTGATGAAAATTCTCACAGAGAGAGGCTACAGCTTCACCACAACAGCTGAGCGTGAAATTGTTCGTGACATCAAGGAAAAACTCTGCTACGTCGCACTTGATTTTGAGCAGGAAATGCAAACAGCTGCAACTTCATCATCCCTGGAGAAGAGCTACGAGCTTCCTGACGGCCAGGTCATCACCATTGGCAACGAGCGTTTCAGGTGTCCTGAGGCAGAGTTCCAGCCATCTTTCCTGGGTATGGAATCTGCTGGTATCCATGAAACAACCTACAACTCCATCATGAAGTGTGATGTGGACATTCGTAAAGACTTGTATGCTAATACTGTACTGTCTGGTGGCTCCACCATGTTCCCAGGAATTGCAGACAGAATGCAGAAAGAAATCACTGCCTTGGCTCCACCAACAATGAAGATCAAGATCATTGCTCCACCAGAGAGGAAATACTCCGTCTGGATCGGTGGATCTATCTTGGCATCTCTCTCCACCTTCCAGCAGATGTGGATCTCCAAACAGGAGTATGATGAGTCTGGGCCATCCATTGTTCATAGGAAATGTTTCTAAATCAAGTCACAGACAATTTTTGAGATCAATTAGATCTGATTATTTATTGAAATAAAACCATTTTGGGCTGAAGATTTTACTTCAGTATTAGTCATATATTCTATACACAACTTTCGAAGTTTTGGTACCGTACTTAATTTTGAAGTGCTCTAAAAAAGGGTAAAAAAAATTAAAACCTAGACAGTCACACAATGGTGCTATGAGTATTCAGGTTTAGTTTTTGCTTCATGGTTGTACATTTGAGTTCTATGCCTGTTTCTATGGCACTGATTGTGGTGCAATATTTTTAGTTTTTATACTGTCAATAAATGTTTCAATTATTTCAAAACTCTTTGTTTTTTATACTATTTGTTTGTTTGTTCACCTTTTTTTAAATAATATAATGTAAAATATGTTATATTCTGCCAGTTAAAAAAATATGAGTGAATTGGGTGGCATGACTATACCAATTACTAATAGTTGAACTTTATGGGCCAATAAGCTTAACATTAATCAGGAGACAGCTAATTTTCTCAATTGTTCAGTGGAAACCTGAACCTATTACTATTAGTATATTACTCCTATTTGAAATTCAATTTGGCTTGGTTAAAATAAAAATATTTGCAACTAGACCTAGTACCTAGTCTTGGTACTTGAACTGATCGATGTACCGGTAGTCTAAAACTTTTTTCTTAAATTTAAAATGAAATTGGTTCCAGAAATATGCATTTCGTATATTGTAGGCCTACTTGTTCAAACATATTAGTTTAAAAAAAAAACTGGCACTAGAATTAGAATATTGTTTCAAGATTTTTTTTTTATACCGGTAAATGAATGCACATTGAAATGTGACTTAGCTAAGCATGAATTTGAATACTAAAGGTTGAATGCAGTTCAGGGACACTGCACAATGTTATATTTTACAAGCGTAGAGTAAAAGTTTTTTTCCTCACCAAATGAAACAATTGACAATAGATAAGAACTAATAATTTTGATTTGCTAGAAACCGGGTGGGTTAAAATGTAAACTTGGCTTTCAATTGATATTAAACTGTATTTTAAATTAACTATAGGCCTACTGTAAAACTAAATTTATTTCCTTACTTTGATGCTTATTTGTTCAGAAATAGTAAGAATAAAAGAAACATGCCGAATAAACCAATGATGTAGGATTTTCATACCATATATACATATTTTTTCACTGAGAGATAGAGGCCTATAATGGGCTAACTAATAGGCCTAGTGGGACTATATATTTAAACATGATTACCGTTTGAATAAAATATTGTCTTGAAATTGAAACTTCAAGTAACTTGAAATATTTAATTCAAGTAATTTAAATTAAGTAATTAAAAAAGTAATTAAACTGAAAATTATGTTATGGTAAAACGAATATCCTTGTACAGAACTTTGTATTGTTATTGTTGCTATAAATAGCCTATATTATATAGGCTATATAATACTATAACTATAACCAATGGTCACATATAGTAGACCCTATAGTTTATATCTATAACTATGACAGTAATCAATTATTAAATCACTAAATCTAGAAACAATAATATAGGATAGAATAATGGCAAAGAGTAAAGTAATAATATAATTAATTATAGGCCTAATACTAATACTAAACTTAAAACATTAAACTCTAATTTACAAATAGGCCTACAACACAGAAACAATCTGTTACAATGCTTAGACTTAGATATACATAAGGACTAAAACACTATCATTATCCCTTATGCGAGAACATATCATACAAATGTATATAAGTACTCTTATTTCTCGAGGTTCATCCGACCATGGAATGGGTTGCCTGAACCAACCAGGAAAACCAGTATCCTATAACTATAATACTATAATTAAACATAATTTAAAACACTAATCAAAATGCAAGATTAGACTCAGACCACGGATGAAAGTAGGACGCAAAAATCTTCTCTATAGAAGGGGCGTCTGGAATAGTCTATATAAGTAGGTACCACAAACTGCCGTAAAAAAAGCATTTTTGTCGCGCTGAAGCTAAAAATTATAAAAAATAGTCACTTTTCAACTTATGTTTTCTATAATAAAAACTGTGCATATGCTTTAAAAAATGGTACCATTAAAAAGTATATTTCAAGAGCTTTAACTATATGTTTTTTATTTTGTGTTTATAGTTTAATAAAATATTACATTTGTGGGATGAAAACCATCACTACAAGGAATTTTCAGCGGGGGCCGGGTGATCGTTTTTGACCCCCTCGCTATTCAATTCCCACGCCGATTCGGGCCATTCATAGTATCGCGTCATAAATGAGCGTATCGTGTGCAAAAATGAATGCCCTTTAGTTTGGTACCAAATACTAATTGATAAAAGTAGTTTAAAGTGTTAAAATCTAAAAAAATCGAAGAAAATTATAAATTTCTAAGTGATATTTATAAATTATAGCTTTTTAATTAGCACCATTAGAAAGCCCGTCCTTTTTTCTTTTAAAATACGAAAACAACACTTCATTTCTAAGCGTCGCCCAAATCGGCCGAAATAAACAAAAACCCTATCGTTTCCATTCATACGCCAAACCACCGGTAGCGTAAAAATCATTAAAAATGGCTGACTTCAGTGTTGACGGCGCTCAACTAAATCGACTTTAGCAGATCAAAAAAGCTTAGTAGGTAAGTACAATAAGTAGAAACATGTAATAATATTGTTGATATCTTTGAGAATCATGTTTAAATTGTTTATTTTTATGAAAATGTATTGTTATAACTACGTTTATTGGTACCATGTTAAGATCGTTTTCGGGTCTAGTCATGGACGCGACATGCGCGAAACCCCCCCATCTGTTTGTAGATGAATGTAATTTTTTCGGAATGCTTAAAGTTAAAGTACATTTTTATTGTCTTTTTTAAAAGAGGGTACCTTGAAAATTAATAATTACTAGTATTCATAGTTTTTAAATGATATTATCAGCTTCAATTTTCATAAATATAAAAGGTCACGTGATTGTCGGCAATGTAAACAATGTTTAAAGTAAAACTCAAACCGTAGTTGATGCAGGTTAAAGGATAGTTTTCTCTAAGGTTTAAACCATTAACAAAGTTATACATGATTTTCAGTGTAGGCCTATTGTAATTTCATGTCATTATCATAAAAATATTGTTTTTTGGTCAGGCCTATTTCTAGGTTTAATGCCTAAAAAATAAGGGGTACTAATGAGTAGGCCTAAGACTCCTAAGAACTAATGTCTAATGGCATAAATTTATAGCCTACCTTTTTATCATTAGTCTATGGCTATATTAATACAATTAAAATATTCTTTTGTTCAGTTTGTTTAGCCTAATTTATCTTGTAATATCTTTGCAGCTTGAATCCTGATTCTCATGGATTAAAAGTTGCAGGCCTATACTACTAACTACCAGTTATTGAGTTCAAAAGTGTTTGGAAAAGTTGTTAATAATGTGTTTTCCCTTTTGACATTGGATTACGTGATTTATTATTCTGATCAAGTTCTGGATTACATATATTCTTACAAATGACAAGAATAAAGCTTAGTAAATGATCATCTAAATAAAAGCTAACACCGGGTACAGCAAATGATTTCTAGATAAAAAATATTTGAGAATTAAGACAATATGGCAATGGTGGTGCGTGTGGTACCAAAGCAGAAGATGCACCTTCGGCAACTTGAAAATGAATCATTTCTAGAACCGAATGGTTCTTAGTATTATATACTTGCTTAGTGTAGAATGTATAAATATCATAAAATAAGCACAAAGCCTGTAAGCTTATGTTATTCTAGGTAGACCAACAATTTTTTGTAGAAAAATTAATTATTCCGGTACGCTAAACCCCTGTACAGTTCCAGCCATTTTTGCATTTTATATAAAAATGTTATAGACACAATAACTGTTTTAACTCTTAGAGCTATAATACTACTGTGTTTTGATATGATTAGATTAACTATGGGCATAACTATTTATTTTAAAAAAATATTTTATAACGACGTGTTTTTTAAATTTCATGAACCCCTGTCCTATTCTAACCATACATGTATTTTAAATATATATGCTATGTAAAAGAAAACTGTTTATATACATAGAGCTATGATTCCCCTTCATTTTGATATAAGTATCTTGTATGCCATACTATCAGTTATTTTTTTATGAATTTTTGAAAAGGTACAAAATTTGTGTTTTTTACCTCCCTTCCAGAATTTTTCAAAATGTGACGAAACGACATTTTCATTTGAATAAATTTTCATTATTTATCATTTTAAACCCTTCAAAAAAATTGAGTTTGTTCTATATATATGTGTGTTTATGTTGAGTGTAAGAAAGTCAGTTTAGGTGATATAGTTTTACAGATATAGCTTAGCAAAAATGGTACTTTTCACTGCGTGAAAAAAAAAGCAAAAAAGCACATTTTTAAAAATTCATATTTTAAAAACTATTTGAGATATGTGAACAAATTTGGTATCCACATTCTTGGGTTCACGAGTTCTTGCTAAAAATATAAACAACTAAGCTCTACAACAATTTTGAAAATTCAGTTTGTGGTACCTAATATAAGTACGACGCTTTAGATAAGATCATTATAATTTTTAACACTACGATAAATTTGTGTATGCACAGGGGCGGTAACAGGTAAAATATTCATTAACTATACACACCAAGAGTTGTCTAAAATACTACACTCGCCCCAGTTTTTGGACGCAAGAGTAAGAGCGAAAGGATGGATCCGAACCACCTCTTTGGAAATGAAGATTATTGTGATTCAATATTTTTGGTTTAAAGTTTAGCAAAAAATGTTTACGCCTTTGATTTAAAAGTGGAACTTGACACTATGAATAGGCGCGAGTCCTAATAGAGACCACATATTAGAAATAGGCATACAACTACAACACAAAAACAATCTGTTACAATGCTCAGATAAACATAAGGGCTAAAACACTATCATTATCCCATATGCGAGAACAAATCATACAGATGTATATTATATAACTACTCTTTCTTCCCGAGTTCATCCGGGCATGGAATGGGTTGCCTGAAAACCAGTAAAACCAGTAGGCCTATCCTATAATAGCCTAGCTACTATAATTAAACATAATTTAAAACACTAATCAAAATGCAAGACTAGACTCAGACGACGGATGAGAGTAGGACGCAATAATCTTCTTTGTAGAAGGGGCATCTGTAATTAGTTTAATAGTCTATATAGGCCTACTTACGACATATAAGATAATTATAATTTGTAACACTACAAATACTACAATGCATAGGGGTGATAACAGGTAAAATATTCATTAACTCTACACCTCAAGAGTTGTCTAAAATACTACACTTGCCCGAACTACGTTTCTTTGGAGATGATTTTGATTCAATATTTTTTGTTTGAAGTTTAGCAAAACCTGTTTACACCTTTTATTTAAATGTGGAACTTGACACCATGAATATGCGCGCGTCCAAAATAGAAACCACATATATTAATATTAAATACTTATTCATAATATATCAATTTTTTGTCCAGATATATTGGTGTCCAACGGGCTTATCATCAGTTTTGACATTAAGGCTACTACATTACAGAGTACAAATTGTATCTAAATATGTTAATGAAAACTTTTGGCGTGTTGGATAGGGCTTACACAAGCCTATACAATTTCATTCATTTGTCTAAAAACTTTCTTAATTTTGCTCATGTTAAATTCTTAGTAAAGTACTATTCAAAACAAACTGATCATAGTGAAGCAGTGTCCACCAGTTTCTGTGGCCAAGGCATAGTAGGGGATGTGTGGCCAGGACAATGCCCAGCCGCCTTTATTCTACCCCAACTAAAGTCAGGTACCAATCAGAGATGGATAGACTCGCAGGGACACCCTCGAGTCCTGGGAAAATCTGCTAGCCTCCATCAGGATTCGAACCCAGAACCTTCGTATCGCCAGTCGAACGCACTGCCGCTCGGCCACCGTGTCCATCATGTTACATTCTTAACCTATTCTAATAAATGATCTTTTAAAGCAACGGTTCCAAACCTAGGGGTCGATCGACCATTTCACGGGGGCCGCCTAAGACCAGCGGAAAACACATAAGCTATTTTCGCTGGTTTTAGGCACCGAGACACCTACCTTATCTGCTTTCTTTGAGGCACATATATTGACATAGAACCCGATAAATTGATTACGATGATACATTCTGTGAAAGAACACTTACAATTTTAAGGTAGCGATGAAAATAATTGTATTGTTGAGGGTCACCATACAGAATTTGATATTAGGAGCGGCATTAACAAGGTCGGGAACCACTGTTTTAAAGACTAAGCTAATAAGTTATAGAATGTCTGCAATATGATATATTTTTTTTGAAGGCATAATTAATGGCTCACAACAAACGCTTCTCACCAAGATCATATTATTAAAGCTTTTGAATTCATACTTTAATAAAAATTTAGCAACTGTCTTTTTAAGTTTTACCAAGATTTATTATAGTTATAGGAATAATTTATTTAATACGTATATGCAGAGTTTGGAACATAGACCGCCAACAAGTCCTCCAGGTATCCCGATCCTGGGCCAATCTCTCTATCTGACCCCAGTTAAGCCCTAGCTTTCCATATCGCGCCTCCAGGTGTATCTCGGGCGACCTCTTTTTCTTTTGCCCTGGGGGTTGCAAGTGAGCGCTTGCCAAGTAACACTGTATGCCGGGTCTGAGGGTGTGGCCAATCCATTTCCATCTCTTTTGGGGAATTTTCTCTTCCACAGGCCTCTGTTTAGTTCGTTGCCAGAGTTCTTCATCATTACTGATGGTTTCTGGTCAACTTATCCTAAGCAATGGTGTTAAATATTCTTAACGCCTTTACTTTACCCAACCAAGGTCAGGTACCCATCAGAGTCAGAGCTGGGTAGACTCAGAGACACCCTCCAATCCCGCAAAGAAATTCTAACAATGTAACATGTACCAGGATTCGAACCCAGGTGCCTTCGGTACACCAGCTGAACGCGCTGCCGCTCGGCAACCGTGCCTCCTTAACCTCCATTAAACAATACATACTTCTTTGTCAACTAGGCTGAAACAAGACAGCAATTCCATGTAAAAAGTTAAGAAAAAGGCTTTGAATATGGCCACGGATTAGAATCCAGGGGTCAGCACCCATTTGATTATAGTGTGCTAAAGTAGGATTTCTAATTCACTCATCGTGCTTAAAGTGATATCCTGCCCTATTCTTGAAGAAAAGGATTGAGTTGCCATTTTGGAGCGTCTTCCATGTGCCATGTAGCCTATTTCGCTTTGCGCTGCGTAGGTTGTCGATCCCTGGATGATTTACCTATTTAAAAAAACAACTAACCTTTTACAAATTGTGCCAGAGTTAATCCCCTTTACCTCTGTTTTAAATTACAAATAAATAGTTTAAATACTGTATCGGGTAATCTTTAACTTTATCTAAATATTTCTTTTTTAAATCGATTACAAATCGAAATATATTTATGAATTTCGTTCCACCCTTTTGAGAGGCCAATGAAGCAGTTCAGTTCACTAGTTTACTATACACGTGACTGTAGGTGTGGTAAAATAATGTGAAACGCCCATACATCCCCGAGAAACCATCCTACAAACTACAAATAACTAAATGAGATGCGTTTTCATTGCACTACCGTGTCCAATACATGAATAAATGGATTATTTACTATCAGCTTTTACGTAGCTAAAATTAATAAACAGACATAAATTTTATAAACCAAATTCTTAGCTTTGTATATTATTAATTTAACGATATAAGAGGACTACCGTTAAAAAAAATATATATGTAATAAAATTTAAGGTCAACCTCTACATTTATTTTATTTTGAACATTTCTCCAATTTACTACCAAGTGCTTCTTTTTTATAGTTATAGAATTTAGTTGGTTAACATAAAAAACAACTTTGAAATACTAGCACTTGCATTCTTTTACCCAACTCTGCTTATCATCACTATCATGTACTAATACTAAAATTATGTACTTGGACAATTATGTACAGGTGATTGCTATTATTGGTATATGAATATTTAGACTTCAGTATTTTCAACTGCAGTTCTTAAACTAAATAGATCAAAATGTAATTTAATATATTCTTCATTCAATTATAATATAGACACTTGAGGAAAGTATGTTTTAGCTTAAACTACAAGTTATGTGACACAATATATATATATAAAAGCACAAGTGTAATATCGATGTAAATGACATTGATAAAATTTATTTAAACACCAAACTTATAACGAAATTTAATAAAGATTTTAAAAATATCACGAAATCATCTCGTATATAGTAATTAATACATTAATTTAGAGATTTTGATTTATAGCACAGGTCTAATTTATATTTTGAATACATCAAAAATGCTTAAACTTTAAAATTGTGATTGACTCAGAAACATTTTCTGTGTACAATTGCTGGTCCTGATTCGTCATATTCCTGTTTGGAGATCCACATCTGTTGAAATGTTGACAGTGAGGCCAAAATAGAACCGCCAATCCAAACAGAATATTTTCGCTCTGGAGGGGCAATTATTTTTATCTTCATGGTACTCGGAGCTAATGCAGTGATTTCTTTTTGCATGCGATCAGCTATACCTGGATACATAGTTGAGCCACCTGACAAAACTGTATTGGCATAAAGATCTTTTCTAATATCAACATCGCATTTCATGATTGAATTATAGGTGGTTTCATGGACACCTGCAGATTCCATTCCTAAAAATGATGGCTGAAACATAGCTTCAGGAGTACGAAAGCGTTCATTTCCTATAGTAATGACTTGTCCATCTGGCAACTCATAACTTTTCTCAAGTGTGGAAGAAGATGCTGCAGTACCCATTTCCTGTTCAAAATCGAGTGCGACATAGCAGAGTTTTTCCTTGATGTCACGAACTATTTCACGCTCAGCTGTTGTGGTGAAGCTGTAGCCTCTCTCTGTGAGAATTTTCATCAAGTAATCTGTAAGGTCACGACCAGCCAAATCTAACCTCATAATGGCATGAGGAAGAGCATAACCTTCATAGATTGGGACAGTGTGTGTAACACCATCACCAGAATCTAGTACAATACCTGTAGTACGACCAGAAGCATACAATGAAAGTACGGCTTGGATGGCAACATACATAGCAGGAGAATTAAAGGTTTCAAACATGATCTGGGTCATCTTTTCTCTGTTAGCCTTTGGGTTAAGAGGTGCCTCTGTCAGGAGTACAGGGTGTTCTTCTGGAGCAACTCTCAGCTCATTGTAGAAGGTGTGATGCCAGATTTTCTCCATGTCATCCCAGTTTGTGACAATGCCATGCTCGATGGGGTATTTCAGAGTGAGGATACCTCTCTTGGACTGAGCCTCGTCACCAACATAGCTGTCTTTCTGACCCATACCAACCATCACACCCTGAGAATTGAAAAAAAATGAATGAAAATGTTTTGGGAAACATAACATAATCAAGCATAAAATGAAGGGACTGTAACTATGCTATGTAACCATATGTCACCATTAATTTTCAGTGTAATTATGTTGTAAAATGTTTTTGTGCGGCCTAATCTAAATCTACTTTAAAAATAAATAGAACCTAGGCCTAAATCTAGTCTGCAAGTAAGCATCAATTATATTATATAATTTAATATTAACGTTTTTAAAACTCCCACCGACAACCCTCCCACCCGTACAATATTCGTTTATGCTAACGGTATTGATCATCAACATTTAATAGAAAAAATAGACCTAACAAAACATTTTTGGGGAAAAACAGTGTGATCCCGAATTTTTCGACCTCAAATGACTGCGCACAAATTTACAGTCACCAGTATTAAATAGTAGACCTACACATCTTGTGCAGGTGTTTGTTATTTGATAGTCTAGTAGTTTATCAATACCTTTACTTCCATTAAAATCTCCTCATCCCCACAAAAAAAAAAGATTTGAGGCAACACTGCCCTTTAATAAAAAAGACTGGTACTCAAACCTACCTGATGACGTGGTCGACCAACAATGGAGGGAAACACAGCTCTGGGAGCATCGTCTCCAGCAAAGCCAGCTTTACACATTCCTGATCCATTGTCAATTACAAGAGCAGCTACGTCTTCGTCACTCATTGTTGCGTCGAAATCGTGTACTAGCTATATTAAACTAAAATGTACAAGCTATTGTCTTTCTTTCTAAATTAGTATTAAAGTATATTCTTGTAATCAAGTTTTATGCCTAAGTAAACGGTTTTTGCGCACGACGCACGCACAACTTTTTAACTATTAGCCAGATTTTTTTAAAGTTAACATTTTTGCAATTCTTTTTTTCTAAGTGATATAATTTATGAATTTATTATTACAATTAAAATCCGATATTAAAATGTTTTAAACAAATTGAACGAAGATAATAAATAAATGTTTTATAGATCTAGTATAATTTTTTACTGTTTCTTAATGAGGCCGTAGCCGTACACAAATATAATAGGCCAAAGAAATCGCATTAAAATGTTTATGTTCACTTAGGTTAGCCAATTTTTTTTTTTTCATTTTATAAAAGGATTGGTCCAAACTAATCACATGATTAATCAAGTTCTTGGAATTTTTAAAACATTTTATTACCTTAAATGGGTAGGCCTCGGTTTATTTCTGAACGTCACATTTTTTGTCGGTTCCAGATCTGCTCCAGTAAATAAATAAAATTAAATGACTACTAGAGCCTATTATTCATCATTATCAATCCCATGACCATTGTGGTCGTTGGGGGGAGTGAATGGACACCTCAGCAGTCAACTTTCTCCACTTTTGCCTATCTTGGGCGGTTGTCAATAGTTGAGTCAACTGCAGCCCTGTCTAATACTTTACATTGTCGAACCAGCATCTCCACTGACGGCCTCTCCTACGCCCACATTCCACCGTGCCCTGGAGGATTGATTTTGGCAGGCTATTATGCCGCAACACATGACCGAACCATGCCAGTTTGCTCCGTTTGATTGTTGCCATAATGTTTTCCTGAGGCATTAATTAAAGATGGGAAATTTGAATGGTCCTTAGGTGAGATATCATAATAATGATAACAGGCATAGGCTTCACCCTGCACATAATTTATGCAACAATAAAGGTGACATTGAATGATAAACCGTCTAAAACCTTTTTTTTATTGTTGGGGGCGCCAGATTCATGCTAGACACAGGGCAGCAAATTCATAAGCTATAGATAGGCCTACATTGGGGCCTACCGCTATAGTTTAGGCCTACTAACTATAAAAAAAAAAGGCATATAAAATACGGTAACAATCAAACTTAGTCAAACTGTAATGCAAATCTTAAATAGGATAATCTTAGCGTAGCCGGCTGGTCCAGCGGTTAGATCACCTGACTGTCAACCAAAAAACCAACTGACAGGTCGCGGGTTCTATCCCTGCCACCGACGGATCCCTGTCGCCCTGCAGGAGTTTTGGGCCTAGTGGACGTAATAATCTTCTATCTAGAAGGAACGTCTGTAAACTTATAAGAAACCTATCCACCGATGGATCCCAACTTATCTTTTCTTATACATTACATAAAGGCTCTTTCTAATCGTCTACCTATAAAGAAGCCGAAGATTTTTTCAAATTGATTTGTATTTAAAGAAGTTAATACTTAATTAATAAATCTGTAGATCATCATCATCATAAGGCGCCATGCCGGGTGGCGTAGGCGATCATGTCTTTCCACGTAGGCTATCTTTTATTCTGGTTAACTCCAGCATTTCCGTTAGGCCTATTCCTGTCATGCCATTCCGTTAGAATCATCTAGTTACCTAGTATCTTCTTTCTCTGTCTTCCTCTGTGTTTCTTTCCCGCTAGCTTTCCGGTTATTATGTTTTCTTTTCTAATTATGTGTCCTACTAATGTCGATTTTCTTTTCATAATCTTTACAATTATTTCTCTGTTAGTATTTGACCTTTTTAGCACCTCCACATTATACATTTTATCTATCCATGCCACTCGTTGCATTCTTCTATAGAGCCACATCTCTGCACTTTCCAAATATGCAGTCATTTTTTTGTTCAATGTACATGCCTCACAGCCATATAATATATAGTCTATAGTAAAATTGGTTCAATGTAGCACTTTAGTACCTTCTTCCGTGTCTCTATCCCTAATTATTTATTTCCAAATATAGCCTATTTTTCATTTTCATGACGGCACCTTTAGCTTGTGCAATTCTAGCCTTTATCTCAATCTCACAGCGCCCATCTGATGTAATCATGGTCCCCAAGTATTTGAATTTATCTACTTGCTTTAATATATTGTTTATTTTTACTTGGCATACTGGGCTGGTAGCCTTTTTTGTTATAACCATAGTTTCCGTTTTTCATATATTTAGATCTAAGCCCTCTTTTTCACTTTTACTTACTTTTACTCTTTGGATAGTTAGGCCTATATATAATATAGTCTAGACTTTATGGATTTTTAAAAAAAGCTCGCATTCACATTATTATTTTACCTTTAAAATATTTTCCTATTTGTCCATAGTAGTATTACTAGTATTAGTAGTAGGCCTATTGTTTTCAACATGCCAATGTCATTGTTGGACCAGCCGTCTAATGTGTCAATGCTATGTATGTCTACAGCAGCTGTATGTGATGTTTGATCAGAAAATGAAATATTTAAATGAATCTCATTTTTAGGATAAGATTGAACATTTGATAATTAGATAAGAAATATAAGTTTGTAAAAAAGTGAAATTGTGCACAGTTTGTCTGGTATTGCCCCCCCCCTTCTTTTCCCCTAACCACATTATTCTAATTCTACCTTGCACTTCTGATTGTATTATTTTTAGTGAGGTTTTAAAGCAATGTAGTACATTCTAATCTAGATTTAATATTTAAAAAGAAAAACATCAAATAAATATATCTTAATCTGATTTTAATTTATATCGTAATATTTTAAGATACACAACAACAGCATTTCAAAGACAGTTCAGATATTTTCATGATTTTCATCACTTTTCCACTCATCTTCATTAACATCATAGTTCTCCATTTGTTCGCTCATCTTATAAAATTTGCCGAGAAATCCAACATCTACAATTCTTTTGTGAAACTCATACCATGGCAGCTGAGTAAATTTACATTTGGCTTCATAAAGGTCTAAGTCATCACGAAAGTCACTCAACCAAGCCAGTGAGAAAAACATTAGACTGGTGTGATGCAAGCAGCCATCCCGCTTTGCATTGCTTAGCTTTGTTATAAAAAAGTCAGAGTTTTTATTGCGTATGGCGGGAGACAGTAGAGAGAGCTCGTGCGAACATTCAATAATAGCATCATCAAGATCTGCAGCTGTCGGATTGGCTTTGCAGAAAATTCCGGCAGTTACTAGACTTGTGAAATAAACAGCTGATTTTCCTGGCTTCTCTTTGATATCCTGAGCTGTTTCCAAGGCTACTGCTTTGTAGTCATTGAGTATGTTACCAAAGTAGTTACCTAGAAAATATAATTTGAAAGGAGTTAAAAATTGATTAATTTTAGAATTATAGATGCATAGAAAAGAATTGTGCACTTTTTAAAACTTAAGATCAGATCACTAACTTTTTCATCATTATTTTCTATTGATGAAAAGGAAATATAGTATTTAGGGAAACTTGATCATATTAAATATAATTTCAAACACTAGCAAAATCAATATTGGCATTATATGAGCGCCATGTCCTATTCTTATGCATACCAGTGAGTATGTGTCCTATTCTTATGCATACCAGTGAGTATGTCCCTATTTAATAATTATCCTTATCTTATTTATACTTTTATTTACCATAGCATTCTAATCAGTTAATGAGCCTATCAGCACTATTCCTATGTAGATGTCAGTGCATAATTCAAGTATGAATATGTCTACTTTGACCATGACAATGAACAATGAACAATATTTATTAGCCACATAGTACATAGGTACAATAAAGGCATAGTCAAAAACATAAGAAAATTATAGCATTTGTGAATAATAAATTGATTAATAATAGTAATACCAATATTAGTGATAAAAATGAAGGTAATAGAAAATTTATTAATTAAAGGTATCCTAAAAGAAAATTCAGGGGGGATAATTTAGTTTATAATACAATTTTTGGGGGAAAAAAACTAACAAAGAAAAAAAAAAAACAAAAAAAAAAAAAAAAAAAAAAAACAACTTAATTTACTAACATAGACATACAAGTACATCATTTTCATTAGACCTGCACAGCATTAACATAGTGAGAACAAACATTTAAGAAATCATTCACAAATTTTTCTTGCGGCTTAGTATATTACATTTCTTCTACGACTATCTCTCATTAGCATAGTGACAAACCAACAAGTTAAAATACTTAAAGATTTCTAACCTATTTTTCATTTTTTAAAAGCAGATACTAATATTTTTGAAAATATGCTTAGTTTTTTAAGTTCTTTTAGAGAGCTAGAATTAAGCAGTTCCGACATTTTTTCTACATTAGGTCTGTTATAGTAATATTTTTTTAGATACATTTTTCGTTGGGCATTGAAGTGCACACATTGAAGTAAATAGTGAAATCCATCTCCTATATCTTTTAAGCAAAGGGGACATAATCTTAAATTATAATCTATTCTGGAGTGGCGACCCAGTTCAACAGGGAAATTATTGTTACTTGTTCGTATTTTTAATATATAGATAGCTTCTTTCAGATGTAATTTATTTAAAAAGGGTGGAATAATTTCCCAGTCAGATTTATATTTTAGAGCGCTATATAATTTACCTTTATTGCTTTTTTGCATACTCTCATAAAGTTCTTGTTTACTTTGATCATTTATACGTAAGTTAATTATTGATTTTGAAAGTTTAGTATCTATTATATACTGTTCTAACCAAATATATCCCAATCCTAGTTGTTCCAGTTGTAACTTTATATTGGCGGACCATTTGCATTTTTCAACCAAGTGCTCTTTAAGTAAAATGTTATAAATTATTTTAGAAATCCTGCTTTCTTTGCCGGTCGCTATTTTGATCCAGAAGTGTAACATTCTTTTTTTAATAAATGATCTTATATAAAGTTTGCCTGTTTCGCCTAAGACTACATAATTTGGTGTTTTTGTGTTTAATTTTAAAATCATCTTAAAATATCTTAGTCTAATATTTTCTAAAATGTCACAATTTTCCATACCCCATAGTTCGCAGCCGTAGGTTAGTATAGGTAGTACTGTTTGATCAAATAGATCAATTTGACTATCTATGGGCAAGCTTATGGCATTTTCTGAGAAGATTGAACATAGCATTAGTACCTTTCATCTTACAATATTTCCTGTGTTCTGAGAAAGAACCGTTAGCTGAGAAGATTATTCCCAGGTATTTAAATTTAGAAACTATTTCTATAATATTATTATTTAGTACAAATTTCTGATTTCCTACCCTACCCTTTCTACCGAATATCATTATTTTGGTCTTATCTTCATTTATGTTTAAGTGGTTCTCCTTGCAATAGTTACTGTAAATGTTTAAGTTATTCTGTAATTCTTTTGCGGTTTTATCTAGGATTGTTGTGTCGTCAGCATATAATAATGTGAATATTTTTAGTAAATCTGCGTTGTTATCGTTGCTGATAGTTAAGCTACTTGCGCCTTTTAGTTCTAAATAAGAATCTAAGTCATTAATAAACATAGAAAATAATAGAGGGCTCAGATGTTCTCCCTCTCTTAGTCCTGCTTCGCAGTTAAATAACTGTGACAGGTTTGTATTTAATTTTACTGTCGATTTAATATCTCTATATAACCCCTGTATACATTTAAGGAAAATTCCATCTATGCCTATATCTAACATTTTCGCCCAGAGTAATTTTCTTTTAATAGACGGGAAAGCTCTTTTTAGATCAATGAAGGCACAGAACAGTTTGTCACCTTTATTTTTTATTAAAAAGCTCAGCGCATATAGTATAAATGATGCTTCCGTTGTAGAATAACCTTCTCTAAAACCCATTTGATTCTCGTTTAATAAGTTGTGCTCTTCAAGGAACATCTCCATTCGTACATTAAGGATGGATGAGAATAGTTTACCTAAACATGATAATAAGGTAATTGGTCTAAAGTTTTCGGGCTTTGCCTTGCTGCCTTTATTTTTATATATTGGACATATCATCCCTAGTGACCAGCTTTCGGGGAAAATTCCATCTTTTAGGATAACATTAAATAGTTTTACGTATGTGGGTATCATTATAACCTTTGTGCATTTTATATATTCATTAAAAATTTTATCGTGTCCGCAGCTTTTATTATTACTTGTTTTATTGATGGCTGATAACACTTCATTATATGTTATTTCACCATTAAGTCTTGTCGTATCTAAGTTAGGTGCGGTTAAATTGGTTTTTATTGGGTTCATGCAACAGTTGTCTGTTGTTTCGTTTTGGGATTTGAAAAAATGGAACAATTCGTCAATTCTAATTTCATTATAATCTTCTTTTCTGTTTTTATCCTTTAGGATACGCCAGTACTCTTTTGGATTCTTTCCTTTCAGATTTTTTATTTTATTTCTCATTTTGTTTTCATATTTATTTATAGCGGTGTTCATTTCACGCTTGTAGTTTTTACTGTGTGTTTTTAAACTTTCAAGTGAGCCTTTGGTTTTGAGGATACTATTCATTCTTCTTGCTTTAAGGTATAATCTTCGTTTTTGTCTACATATAAGTGTAAACCAGGGTTTATTTTTTTTTAGGTTATTTTTATCATTAGGGTATCGATTTGTGCCAAATATTTCAGTTGCAGATTGTATTAATATTTTATTTATTTCCTCTACTATGTTATTTATTTCTTGTTTTTTGTTTTCAGGGGAGTTACAAAGGTCACTTCTTTCTAGTAATTCGTCTAGTTTCAGATTTATGCTGTTTTTGTTTTGTTTTTCTACCATTTCAAAATAGTTCTTAGATTTAGTTTGCACCCACGGTTTAATGCTAGGCCTATGATTCTGATCATTTGTATAGCGCCTCTCTTCATGCTATCACATTTTTCACGCTCAGTGCATTCTCCCCATAATTTGCAGAGGAGGGGGGGGGGATGGGCAAGGCACAAAAACACTTGTTACAGAGGAAGGTCTTTATACACTTCTTAAAAGACTTTTGTTTTACTTCACAAAGGCACCATAGATTCAGAAGTGTGCATTCCATAGGAGTGTACATTCAGACTAGGGATGTTAATATCATTTTTTTTTGTTGTAAAAACTGATTATCATTGACATTCACACAACTCTTTCAAAAATTTTTGATTTTGATATATAAGAGAGGATGGAGTCAGTCATTTAGGTGCAGGCCATTTTTTGTTGTCCAAGGCTTAATAATAATAAGCATGATTCAGGGATATTTACAATAAGTCAATAAATCCAGTTCTGCTAGAGAGGTGCCCACAAAGACATTCTTTACCATAGGCAAATTACGATGGTCATCAAAGCTGTTTCTAAGACTAACTGTCTCAAACTTTTTATTGAAGAATTCTCACAGTGCAGCTGCAGCCTGCTTGCTGCTCATGCAAGTCAAAACTTGAAAGGGGAATGGTCAAATTCTTTCAGAGATAACATCCTGTGTGTGTGAGAGTCCCTACCTGCAACTTCCAAAACAAACTGAGCTTGCTCTCACTTAATGTTTCTGCTTAAGTTTTAACTTATTTCTTACCTTTTGAAACATCTGTGACTATGGGGTTAGAGTTAAAAGCCTAAGCAATACTTTGATAGTAACCTAACTAATATTAAGTAAGTATTGCCTATTAGGCCTATGTCCTTTCCCGTATATAAGCCTATAACTATAAGTACAAGTTTATAAGTTATATAATACAGTAAATAATCTTCTGCATTTTGTTCGTCAAGGAACAGCAGCAGATTATCCCAAAGACTGTAATCCTTCCTAGGACATTTAGGATCCTGAGCCAGTCTCTCCAACTTCCCCCAAGTAAAGCAAAGTTTCTGCTTCCACATTTCTACACCAAGTGTTTCTCTTTTCCTTTTCTCTGAGGATTCCAGTTCAGGGCTTGTCTAACTGTGCTGGAAGCAGATTTTTGGAGTGTATGGCCGATCCATTGCCATCGTCTTTGGAGCATCTCATGTTCTACCGGATTCTGCCGTGTTCGCTACTACAGTTTCAGGTTGCTTATTCTGTCAGGCCAGTGAATACCGAGAATCTTCCTAAGACAATTATTGATAAAGGACTGGATTCTCTTCATGTTCGCAGCAGTGATTCTCCATGTCTGAGCTCCATATGATATAGTAGCACAGGTTTCACCATGGTGTTGGAGGTCCTTATCTTTGGATTTTTACTCAGGTGCTAGGAGACCCATACATTTTTGAGTTGTTGGAAGTCTGCCAGTGTGCCTTTCCAACCCTTGCTTTGACATCAGCATCAGACCCACCTTGCTTAACCACAATGCTGCCGAAGTAGACAAACTAAATAATAGTACGCCTAAAGTAAGCCAAACTTCAGAAACCGACCTTGAATTCTAAGCTGCTTATGGTCCTAACTCTTCTCCTTTACTTTGACTTAGACAACTTACCTAGTTTGTCTCTGGTAATTTGAAATTTAGGCTGTGATACATAACTTACTAAACTAACTTCACTAAACATAACGTCATAATTTTAGGTCAGAATTATTTATAGGCCTAATTCATAGTATTAATTTTTGTAATTTTTATTAAACTAGATTAGCCTACTCCTATTCTAATTCAGTAATTCTAACCTTCTTAACTCTTACTCTTAACTGTCCTAGGACTAGGACATATTATATATAATAACTTAGACTTTAGTATCATGCTATGGCTAACTATGACAATGACTTACTGACTTAGGCTTAGGACTTAGACTAGTATTAGTAGTATTAGTATGACTATAACTATGACTGAGTTATAAGTAATGTATAAGTAGTTATAAGTATGACCTACCTAGTTAACCTAGTCTAGGCCTCTCCTCTAGGGCAGTAAGAAGCCCAGCCAGGTTTAGTTAGAGCAGTTAGAGTAAGAAGAAAATAAAATATTAAATAAACAAATTAAATTCCATAACAAATTGAATTCTAAGACATGATGATAATACAGTTTGTGGGTCTGTTAGATCATGATTTTTTAATTTAGGTTGCGCGGACTTGTAGGTTACCTACCTAATCTTCGCAAAATCCCTACTTTCACTTTTGTCGTAACATTCGCCATTTTCTAATGCTGCTGCTGCTGCCAATTTTTAATTTTACTGCTAGTCTCCGTGCTGTCAGTTTTCAGAAAAACCAACAACTTAAATATCATTTCCCTAATATGTTTTAGTTACAAAAATATTTAATAAAAAAAAATATATAGATATAGAGTCAGAACTACATTTAATAAGGCCTTAATGATAATATTTCATTAAATAGAAGTAAAAAAAAATAGAATTGTATTGGAATATGATATAATTATATTTTTTAAATAATTCATGCAGCTCTTTTGGTCAAAAGTTATAAATTATACTCTAAGATGGCAACAACAACAGTCGACGTTGCAGTCTCCGAAAATGTACGTACGTTTTTAATATAAAATGTTCTTAAAGCTTTTAGGTATAATGTTTTTTTACACTGTCTCGGTGGGTTCATCCTTACATTATAGTTCAGTTAAATTTAAAGAATACAAATGGTCTAGCAGACGCTGCAGATCCCACTCAGTCAAGAGCCAGGCCAAGACACTTGTTTACTAAGTTATTACTTGGTCTTGACTCTTGACTCATCTGACTTGTCAGACTTGACTTGAAACTTGAAGAGACCAGACCAGGTCCTGGCAGGGCCCGACAGGGCAAGGGCCGCAATGTCTCAAGGTGCCAAGACTGTCTTGATTTGAAGTAAAAACTCAACTCAATAACTTATAAGAATAAGTTAATAAGATAAGTAAATAAAAATGATCATAAGTCATAAGATTAAGAGTCAATATTCAATTTCAATATAAGGGGCCTGGCTATCAACATATCATATGAGTTTGTTTATTTGTTTATATATATATAAATATATATATAGCCTATATATAATATATAAATATATATGTTTGTTCGCTATAGGCTCCTAAGCCGTTTGACTAATCAGGACAAAAGTTAAATGTATAAATTGGAAACGTCCTCCAAAAGAAAATTTTATTTTATGACTTTTATAATCAAGAATGTGTTGATTGTATATTTATACATAAAAAAAGTATATCCAGCTATACAAATAAATATATCTGTACATAGCGATTGGCCGTTTCCGTTCATTTACTATATTGAACGCGAGATTCACTATGTTGAACGCGAGGGTCTTTTCGGGTTTTCCCAATTGTGCTTTTTTTTTTTATTGTGGCGAGACCTTTTTTAAAAGTTACGCACCGCAATTTGGCTTGGAGAGTTTCAATGGTTTACTTTTTAAAAAATACTAGCGTATGACATAATGTCTATCAATTATTTCTTTTTTTCATTATTGATGTTCGCATTATCCTTTTAAGCAAACGTAACCAAATGTTTTAATTTTTTAATGGATTTACGTCGCTATTGAGAACTCCTTTAATAGGCGACTGTATACACTCTATAAATTAAATGATACAAATTATAAAAAAACAAGTTAGGCCTATAAATGATTACTTTCAAATACTGGGTACCATAAGCTTGACAGCAACAATATAAAAGAAAAACTAAATACCGAAATAAACATTCTCAATACTGTTTTATTGATACAATAAGCAAGAAAAAAAACTAAATACCGAAAAAATCTTTCTCACTTTAGTTTTTATTGCATTGAAATATTATTTTCTAATTGTTTTTATATTAATTACCTTTTTTATTGCTTTGTATTTTTTTTTTTCTTTTACATAGTATATTATTGTTAATTTAATATTATTGATAACAAGTCAAGTCAACACAATTGTTCGCTACATTTTAATATCGAATTAAAAAGTCTCTTTAAAAAACCGGGACGAGCCTTTCGGCTCTTGTGTGCAGGGCGTAACGCTTAGGATTGAGCAATCTCTGGCCGGGCTCCAGCCACGTGTAACGGGGAAGGTTTCCGCAGCCCAGCGATCGTTCACTGCGGTTCCCCTAAGGATCATTATCGTGGTGGCTCGCCAGTATACCTGCACTGTTACCCGGTAGCGCAAATCCTATACTTTAGGTACATGCATCCAGGCACCGGGTGGTTCTTGAGACGGGATTGCAGCGTCCATTGCTTCCTCCCAACTGAGACACCGCGGCCTTTCGGCATTGTAATGGACCTTGGACCCGCTGCGGGGGCTGTCCCCCATGCGTTCGCCCGCCAGTGTATTCTTATTGGGAATGTATCAACGGTTTACACACTACGCCAGTCCTTGAGGCCACAATTCTTATGCATATGCCAGGGTCAGGTCAACCAGAAACAATTAAAAATAACAAAAACTAAATACCATTTTCAACACTGTTTTATTAATACAATAAGCAAGAACAAAAATTAAATACCGAAAAAAATCGTTCTCACTTTAGTTTTTATTGTATTGAAATATCATTTTCTACAATTTTTTTACATTATTTACCATTTTATCATTTGGTATTGTGGTTTTGTTTTCTTTTAGATAGTATATTATTGTTAATTTAATAGGCTATTATTAATAACAAGTCAAATCAACACAACTGTTCCCTTCGTTTTAATACCAGAAGCTTGACAGTAACAATTATTATGCATATGCCAGGGTCAGGGCGACCAGAAACAATAAAAAAAAAAATAAATAAATACCAAAAAGAAACGTTCATTGTCTTTATTGTAATAGTCTCTTTTCTTTCTATCTTAACAAAACACATTGTAGTCATTCGTTTGTCCGTCATTTTGACGGGCATAACCACTAGTAGTTATATAATAGACTATATAGTAGGCCTATTCTGGCCTATATTACTATATAGAATAGACTTCACTCCAAGTCCAAGACTCAAGTCAAGAGTCTTAAGAGAGTCAAGTGTACTCGATTCAAGGCTTAACTCATTGCACTGTGACTATCACTAGTGTGACTCTAGTGTGACTGTGTCTCACTTCAGTCTTCAGTTTCAGTTAGTCCAGTCAGTTAACTCGACTCAGTCAACTGTAGTCGTAGAAGTAGTTGTTGAACAGTAATTTAATAGTAATAATAATTATGGACAACAGTACTGGGTAAATAACTGACTAGTCCCACCAAAAGTATCAATAGTAAATTTAGTAAATAGGCCTAGTAATCAATACTATCAATATATTAATTATTAGACCTATACTATTACAATTATTATTATTATAAGTCTAATTATAATAATAATATTTGTATTAGGCCTAATAATTAAATTATAAGTATAAGCATTTCTTGTGTAGGTTAAAAAAGGCAGTATAACTCCCTAAAAGTAAGGGTGCGACCTAGATGCGAGTATATATGAATATATTGAAAATTATACAACATCAAAGCAGAAGTGGAGTTGGGTAGAGGAAGGCAATCAGGGTTTGGGTTGACAGATGGCGTTTTATTAAACAAAGCTTTGTTTTTCTTTAGGCTAAACCACACTATATTCAAGAATCACGTTTTGACTGGAATCATGATTCAGCAAAAAACTAGAATCTTGTTTCAGTGCAAATCAGAAATACGCTGTTTCACAATCAGCCATGCCAAACGTAAAATTACATTCAGAGAGAATCATGAATCACGGAAAGTGTTGAGGGTGACTACAAAGTAATTTTGGTCTGTGCCGCTGCGTCTGTTATACTTCAAGCACAAAGAAAACGAAAACAAAAATGGTGGGTTAAACCTTGGATCGAAAGAAGAAAGATCTATGGAGCATACCATGTTCTTTTAAGCGAACTGGAAGATTTAATCGCAGCCATCTTTGTTTTGTTTTTTAACTAGGCTAATGATCACATGATCTAGTTTGACACAACTTGAATCAAGAATCATGATTCCAAATTTTAGAACATGTTCTAAATCTGTGAATCATCGCGAATCACTGCTGAAACTAATTCTGGTGAATTGCGTTTTGCGCTATGCCACATTTGAAACGGGGAGAATCATCGTGATTTTTGAATTGAATCACAGCAAATCACTGATTTTGTTTCTAGTGTGGCTTAGCCTTTAGTCACCGACATTCAATAGGGTTTTGCCACTGAACTGAATCCCAACTCTGCTTTATGGTGTAAAGAAAAAAAATAATTTTGTGTGAGTTGGGGTGGGGTATGTGGTTGAAAATTTGACAATCTGTATTGCCCTGGGCTTCACGTCTATGAACTAGGTTTCAACTCGATGGGATAATGAGTAGTGGGTGAAAATATAATTTAGGAAAGAAAAAGGGGTAGAGGGAGTAAGCTTAATTAAAATCAATTAAAATTTACAGCAAATTGATCTATAAGTAATTTAAGAATAGGGGAAAATATGTCATTCAAGTATGTTCAACAAGGATTTTGAAATGTGCGCCATGATGAGTGAATAAAAAAAACTCCATTAAAACTGATTTTATTGGGTTGGTGTGGGGGATGTGTCTCAAAATTTTCTAGAATGTGCTGTCATGACCTTAAGATCTGAAGACCACATGGGAAAAAATGGCATTGTCACAATTTTGTACTTGAGAGTTATTCCGATTTTGACAAAGGACTAGATTAAAAAGATTTTGCCTCTTTTTTGCATTGTACATTCTTTTTCTGTTCTAATTTTCCTATGTTGTTTGCAATTTTTTTCCCTTGAAAAGTAATTCTAGTACATGCTTTGTATGACCATATATATATATGACTTTAAAAATGACAAAGTTTGACTGCTGTTTTTTTCCTGTGTGGTCTCCAACTATGTGCCAAGTTTCAGCTTGATAGGATGATGGGAAGTTTGTCTATTCGCAAACCAAAGTCCGGTTGTATACATACATACAAAAGCAAAGTTAATATAAATTATAAAGGATTTATACATTTGATAGAAAAACGGAATTGTTGTAGTGGTCATTATAAAGAATACATTCTGGTATAAGAAACTTGTGAAAACTAATACTTGCTCTGTAGATCTACATGATGTGAATGGGACACTTCTACTATTAAAACTACTGTAATCTATACAATAATATCTGAAACTATAATATAGGCTTTGATAATTTCTGTAATCTCACTTGTCCTTTTGCTATTTTATCAGGATGAAAAACAAGATTTTCTAAATTTTCAAGGTAAATATTTTATTTTATGTAAACGTTTTTACTCTTTTTGTGTGTGTCTAAGAAATGAGTTAAATTGTTTAATTAGAATAACTAACACAGATAATTCACACTTTCCCAATAAGTAGGTACATTTATTGTTTTTTTTGTTTGTTTTACATTGAGCTGATCAGTCTCATTTGTGGGTAGTTCGATAGTAGGATTTTGAATTTAAAAAAGTTGTTCACAAAAAGTAAAAAATATTGAAAGCTTCATGTGGCCACATCACATTATCATTTGTATTTTTTTCCTTAATAGGCCTATAATATTTAGAATAAATGTAACCTACGTGACAAACTAATAAGTATTGAGCAGTTTATGATTAAATAAGCAGTTGTTTTCTTTAAATTAACAAATATTTAAACTGGCATTAGTATGATCACTGTTTGTCTGCTGTGTTAAATGATTGTTTAAATATTCTTCAGATATCCCTCATGAAACAAAAGGCAATGACCAGACTCATCACTTCACAGACTTTCCTCATTCTGCAGCAGATTCAGATGATGAGGAATCTGACAGTGCAAAGGTAAGAAATGAAGACAGCTCATTCTTATAGCTAGAACTTTCCATTTTAATATTCATAGTGTTTTGTGTGTGTAACATTTTGTTATAAACCTATTTATTCCCCTTTCTTTTTTTCTGACCGCTGAATGTGGGCCTTTTGGTCCGAAAGACTTCCATGGTGTACTACAGTAACCTTGACACCATTGTTTACATTCAGAGTTGTTTACTAGAAATCTATTGAACTTTGTACAATTCCAGAATTCCCAGAATCCTCTTTCTGGGAATATATATTATATAAGGGTGTTGAAATAGAATCTCAGTAGTCTTTTCATTTAGTGAGACACACAGAGCTGGAGCAAAGTATTGTGACATAATTCTACTTGCAGTGTACTTTTAATATTTTATCATTGTATTTATTTACGCGAGTGTACCTTTTTATATTTTATATTGTTATCAAAGTTTTATTCTTATAAAATAAATTATTACCTTTTTAATTTTTATATTGTCTGAAGTGATATTTTTCTTTTATTAAATAAGTAACATTTTTAAAAAAGTAGATTTTTGTTGCCTTATTTACAGCCTCTTTTAACGAGTCATGTAAATTACAGTTATATTTTGTTTTATATTTTTACTGCATGTTATAAGATTTGGGAGTTTCTTTGGCTACGTTTTTATTTTTGATTAGATTTACATGTTGCCATAATACATTAATATAATTTTGGTTAAATTATGCAAATCATTTCATAAAATGGTCACATAAGTTCATAACTGCATTATTTATTATTTGTATATTTTCATACAGAATTTTATCAAATTCATTATAAAGTCAATAAAAAACAATGTACAGAAATAGAGAAAATAAAAAAGATCTTGATAAATTTAATATAAAATCCAGGTTCGTGTGGAAAAAATGACTTCTTTTACTTCATCTTTTGGTGTAACCCCCCCCCCCAAAAAAAAACATCTACAAAAAACCTGGAAAACATCCATGTACTCATCTTAAATTCTATAAATTTCTTTATAAACAGTTAATGTGTTTATTTTTTTAAATAATATTATACCTGATCTTACTAAACAATTTCACATTAGTCTTCCAACTGCTAAAATGAATTGTCTAAATTATAACACAAAAATATTTATATATCTGTCAATTTTAAAGCTAAAATGTGTTCTTTCAAAAGAATTATCAGTCAGCCAGGAGATACAATGGCTCAATAGCTGACTCCTAAATGATACTTTTTTCTTGTATGATAAATGGTATGATAGTGTGCGCGAATGTCTATTGTGTTTGAGTAGAAATGGTTCTTTAATATTGTTTTAATTACCAGTATGCTGAAAGACGGAATTTATATAATCAAGTCAAATTTCCATTTATTTGGATCAATAAAGCAATCTTATCTTATATTATGTACTGTATAATATAATACAGGAAATTTTAATCAAATTGAAATAATGTTTTTGCAGCTTCTTAAGGAAAAGGGTAGCCTTTCTTTCTGGACATTTGCTTATTATCAACAATTTTTTAATGTGGACACCGAACAAGTTGGCAAGAGAATTTTGGCATCAATGGTCCCCAGGCCAGGGCAGAATTACTTAGTGAAACAAATTCGGCCCAATCCTGATTTGTATGGTAAGATAACTTATACAATTTGGCTTAATATACCCTTTTAAAAAAATAATCCAATTTAAGATAATACACTTTAATAAGTTGTAAAAAAAAATATTTGTCTTAAAAACAAAAAGCACTTGAATTGTTTTGTTGAGTTAGGGTGCTGTATTTTTGTTCTGATTTTATTATTGCATGTTATGGTATCTTCAACTTGACAACTTTGAGTGGGAATTTTAATTTGTTTAATCTAGGACCATTTTGGATTTGCACAACATTGGTTTTCACAACAGCCATTGCTGGAAATATGGCCAATTATTTCAGTGCTGCAGGGACTTACAAATGGAAATATGATTTTCATAAAGGTAATGTTTTCAATAAGATTTTTTAGATTTATGCCAAATTTTATCTTGAAAAAAGCATTTATTTATTTCCAACTGGAAAGTTAATGTTGATGAATGGAAAGATTAAAACATCACTATTACTATATGCCTTCTTCTTCAAATGTATTGAATGTAATTTTGTATAAGATATTTTTACTAGAAAAGGAATACAATAAGAATAAGCAGAGATAATACAAGTTGAAATTAATCAGTAGAATAAGATTACCTTTATCATGAATGTATTTGTTGACTAAGTTAAATGCTACTCATGAAGAGCAATATAGTTACCGTATATACTCGCGTATAAGTCGCACTTTTTGTACAGAAAATTTCGACAAAAAGTAGGGGTGCGACTTGTACACCCGACACTGTTTTTGAAAAGTTTGAAAAACATCACTACTCTGTCATAAAGTTTCCTACATAACCCCTATAGTTGATTGGAGTTATGTATAGTTATTAGGATATGCCTTTATTTGATTATGTTTGCCTTATGCACGATTAAAACAATTTTTTAAGGAAAGTTTCCAAATTAGGGTGCATATTTAGTAACTTTTATGTTTAAAGGGTATGCATTTTTGAGATATTAAAAGACAGTGTAACCCGGGAAGTTGGGGTGCGACTTATGCGCGGGTCAATGACAACGTATGAGGAAAAAAAACTTAAACTAGGGGTACGACTTATACACCGGTGCGACTTATACGCGAGTATATACGGTAATTACTGTGAATCTGAGGTGACCCAAACAATGTCCAAGGGAGAACCAGGAAATGGAACTTTAAATGTTATAAATAACAAAATCTTCATGTTGTCCAACTAAATTCTAGCATCACCTTCTAGTGGACAATATTGTGCATGGGCATTTGTTTAATTCCTTATTGATTATTCAAGTATGCATGTATTTCTGTAGGATTTATTTGGCCATATTTCACATCTTCTGTCCACAGTCACATTTGCTGCTACAGCTATATTTAGTTACTGGTGGGTTATTCCTTTACTTCTTTATGGCCTGCTCTGGTGGAGAGGCAGTCAAGCAAAATTTACATTTTTGGAAATGATTTGTGTTTATGGATATTCCTTGGTGATATACATTCCTATTTCTGTAAGTAATTTTGTTGCTGTCCTGCAAATAACATAAAAACAACTTTAAAAAACAAATCATGCATGTAAATATGAAGGCTCATTTTAAATAAAATTAATTTTTTTCATCTGTAGCTCACAGAAATATCTTGATAGCAAAAATGTATGAACCTTTTAATAAAAGAAAAAGAGTTTGTGCCAGTATATTTTTTATTCATTTCACATATAAAATAAAAGTTTGTAAAAACAGTATCTTTATTTTTACAAATATTAACAATTATGTCATAGCATTCTAATTGATTATGTTTGTAGATTTTGTGGGCTATTCAAGTATCATGGTTGCAATGGACTCTGGTTATAGTGGGTGCAGTTTTGTCTGGGAGTGTTTTACTTTTAACTTTTTGGCCTGCAGTCAGTGAGGGTAACAAAAAAGTAAGTTGTCTCCTTCTTTCTTATTGACTTAACTTATTGTATTTTGAAATCATGTTTGTAAATTGATTGTCTTTGTCTCCTTCTTTCTTATTGACTTAACTTATTGTATTTTGAAATCATGTTTGTAAATTGATTGTCTTTGTCTCCTTCTTTCTTATTGACTTAACTTATTGTATTTTGAAATCATGTTTGTAAATTGATTGTCTTTGTCTCCTTCTTTCTTATTGACTTAACTTATTGTATTTTGAAATCATGTTTGTAAATTGATTGTCTTTGTCTCCTTCTTTCTTATTGACTTAACTTATTGTATTTTGAAATCATGTTTGTAAATTGATTGTCTTTGTCTCCTTCTTTCTTATTGACTTAACTTATTGTATTTTGAAATCATGTTTGTAAATTGATTGTCTTTGTCTCCTTCTTTCTTATTGACTTAACTTATTGTATTTTGAAATCATGTTTGTAAATTGATTGTCTTTGTCTCATTGTTTCTTCTTTTAAATCTACAGATTGCATTAGGAATGATGGTATTTATATTTTTAATGCATGCAGCTTTAGCAGCTGGATTTGTGGTGAGTAAATTCCCTTTTTTTTATATCTGCAATTTGAGCATTTTATAATGTCCAATATCTTTCCCCATCTATAAAAAAGCTCTTTGGCTGGCTGCTTGGGCAAATGTTAACTTGATAATACTTATATAGCAACTCTCTGTAGCTTAGCCCACTGTATGGGCACATGACCACATAAATAGTAGTTTAATGTCTTATGGTCAAATGTGTTTCTATTATTATAGACTTGAAAAATGTAAAGCCTTTATAAATAAATGTACTTCAGGTAAATACATGAAAATTGTCACCTTTAAGTTGAAAAAGTTTACAATGGTTTTGTTTTTTTTAACCCTTATCTTTAAAAAAAATTCAGAGTATGTTCTCTGTGTATGTATGAAAGTAAAAGTAAGACTGAGATTTATTATCTGTTATGGGAAACTACACATATGTCTGCATTGTACATTGAAACAGTTTTTTCAACATTTTCTTTGTGTATTAACTCATTCTGTGCCGGGGGGTTTGCTAGACCCTTTTTAAGACCGCTAGAAATTTTTTAGGGTGCCGTTATTTATTCATAAATTTTTAAAGGTATTTGTTTAGCAAGATACCTGTAAATCATATCAAATTTAAGGAAATTAAACAGGGAATAATAATAAGTAGAAGTTAAAACTATATTAGAAGAATATTAACATCTTTATTAGTAATTTTTAGAGATCAAATTTTGTGTTTAAAAAAAAATGAGAAAAAAAAATCGATCTTAACAGATTTTTATATGGTATGCGTAGCAGATATCCTATTCGGCTTAAAACCACTAAAGGTATATCTATTTCAGATCAAAATGCACTTTGAATTTTGAAAATATCCCATATAGTTACTGAGTTATACACATTTTTGTAATGTTAGTATCAGCCGGAAAACGCCGATCCTATACATTTCCATATAGTTTACATAGGGCTAGGCCTAACCACGAATGTTGAATTGTTTAATTAGTAAATAAACCGAAAGTCCTCAAAACCAGATTTAAATGATTTTAAAGTTATTATCTGATGAATAGAAATTAATAATTAGCAATAAAAGTTATTTTAATAGCAAATTTGACGAGTTCCAAGGCCTAGAAACATTTTGAGTAGGCGTGGCTATGCTTTGTGTACAAAAGTTTAAACAGAAATCGATTAAAAATCGTCATTATTATTTAAAAACCGAAAGTAAACCAAGCAAAAAGAGTTGTCATTCGTTTGATAATATAAAAAGTCGAATTAATAGGCTATAGCATCAAAATAAGCTATGAAAACACAATCCACGATATATCGTGGATTGGCACGGAAGCGCCGAGTCTAATCCACGATATATCATGGATTGGCATGGAATGAGTTAATAGACTTTTTAAAAACTTTTGACTTAAAAAATAATAATTCTTGACTTAAAAAAATAACTCTTTTCTAAATGTATTTTTCTTTCATTTAGTTATACTTTTTCTACATACCGTCAACTTCATCTGATCAAACAAGTGTCAATACAACAGTGGCCTTTACTACAACATCAACTTCATCTGCTGCCAATCAAAGCATGCCACTTTCCAGATAATAAGGTCTAGATGAAATGAAACAGAAGCAATATACACTCTAACTCCAATAAGAAAATCGTTCTGAAAGAAAAAATACATGAGATTTATATGAAGTTTGTATTATATAAATAAGAACCTTGTATTTTTTTATATATTTTTTTTTTCTTCATATTATTATTTTTTTGTATTTTTTTTTAAAGATGTTCTTCTAAAACCTATATTTATCATTTCTCTTGTTGTTTTATAGTTTGTCTAATTAGACCAAACATGTTTTATAATGTCAATAAATACAACAAGTAGAAGTGTCAAGCAATAAGAATGGCACAAATTTGAAGTGAATCTTGACCTTTGACTTATTTCCTTGTGGAACCAAGGGGTCTAAGCAATGTGTCTACAGCACACTTGGCTTTAGGCTGACCCCTGTAGCCCTCTCAATGTCATACCGCACTCCTTCAATGTCATACCGCACTCCTTCAATGTCATACCACACTCCTTCAATGTCATACCACACTCCTTCATTGTCATACCACACTCCTTCAATGTCATACCACACTCCTTCAATGTCATACCACACTCCTTCAATGTCATACCACACTCCTTCAATGTCATACCACACTCCTTCAATGTCATACCACACTCCTTCAATGTCATACCACACTCCTTCAATGTCATACTACACTCCTTCAATGTCATACTACACTCCTTCAATGTCATACCACACTCCTTCAATGTCATACCACACTCCTTCAATGTCATACCACACTCCTTCAATGTCATACCACACTCCTTAAATGTCATACCACACTCCTTCAATGTCATACCACACTCCTTAAATGTCATACCACACTCCTTCAATGTCATACCACACTCCTTCAATGTCATACCACACTCCTTAAATGTCATACCACACTCCTTCAATGTCATACCACACTCCTTCAATGTCATACCACACTCCTTCAATGTCATACCACACTCCTTAAATGTCATACCACACTCCTTCAATGTCATACCACACTCCTTAAATGTCATACCACACTCCTTCAATGTCATACCACACTCCTTCAATGTCATGCCACACTCCTTCAATGTCATACCGCACTCCTTCAATGTCATACCACACTCCTTCAATGTCATACCACACTCCTTCAATGTCATACCACACTCCTTCAATGTCATACCGCACTCCTTCAATGTCATACTGCACTCCTTCAATGTCATACCACACTCCTTCAATGTCATACCGCACTCCTTCAATGTCATACCACACTCCTTCAATGTCATACCACACTCCTTCAATGTCGTACCACACTCCTTCAATGTCATACCGCACTCCTTCAATGTCATACTACACTCCTTCAATGTCATACCACACTCCTTCAATGTCATACCACACTCCTTAAATGTCATACCACACTCCTTAAATGTCATACCACACTCCTTCATCTCTTCTTTGTTATGTGACCTTCTCTTTAGTCCCCCGTTTTTTTATTGGCCCCCCGTTTTTTTTATTGGCCCTTGGGATTTGAATAGAGTGCCTGCTTTGTAATGTCTTCAGCTGATTTTCTGAGGGAGTGGTTGCCACTTCTTCATTTCTGGCAATCTGTCTGTTGGCTGATGGGGTTTCAGTCAGTAAGAAATATCTAAACAAACTCAAACTTGCAACAATGTTATAATCATCTATTAAGTTGATGAGCAGTTAATGACATTAAACTTAAACAGTTGGCTGTTGTTGTTCTTTTTATCTTTGATGTTAAAGAAACTTACTTTTAAAATAGTAGATGGCATTGAAAGAACAAAGAAAGTGTTACAGTGTTGTGGGAAACTTGTGTGATTAATTTAGATGTCTACAAAAGAATTTTTTTTTTTACATGTATTGCTGATAATATGCATGGTAACATAAGATTCCTTCCATGTTGCAGAAGTAGATCTTTCTACTAAACTACATAAGAATATTTTGGTTAGATTTCTTCTTAAATATGTATGGATATTACATTAAAATTTGTATTAGTATAACAATTGTTTAGCTCTTGACAATGCAGGGTGTTTTTTTTATGGTAAATGTTGCTATAGGAAGTCTACATGATGTAATGTTAATACACATTTTTCAAGGGTTGGTAATGCAACATATCCTATACAAACTAAATAAAAAACATTTCAGGAGTAAGTAATCTTGTATACTTTTTACAATGACAAATTATTCAATAAATATCATTATTCGCCTCTATAAGCTCATTAATAATAATTTCTCTTGCTTTTAAAATAGACCTTTGGATTTAATGTGATCTCATATTTTCGTCTGTTTTCATTTTGTATTTAATTCTGACCAATAGAGGGGAATAAGTAGAACATTACAAAATATAAATGTTTAAACATTTAGGGGGATATTATGGTTTCTTTGGCTCAGGTTTTTTTTAAATCTGAGCATCATACATGGACGATATTGACATGGTATATTTGCCTCTTTGTAAACTTAAGGTTAAATTGAACTTAGTAATAAAATAATACTTTGAATCAATGTGTATAGTACCGGTATTTATTTTTTGTTATTGGTAAATTGAATTTCAAGTCAATATCGACAAACTGTAATCTATGACATTTGTATTAAACTTGTGGTTTTATTTATAATATTGTTCCAGTGCTTGAGTTTGATGGTTTTACTTTCTAGATATTTTAAGTCTCAGTGTATTTAGTTTTTTTCCTTTAAAAAATGCAAACAATACCAGTACATATAGCGCAGTGTGAGTATGTTAAAGAATGAGTCACTACTTCTTGTAGGGACCTATACAGACCTATATGGAGGGTTGTTTCTACCATTTAAGTAATTTAAGCAAGACTTGGCCTTAGGTGAAACAAAATAGGGATTATGTTACCATAGTAAAGTGAAATTTGAAATCAAACATCGAAATAGTAGGCCTATAACAAATTAGCAGAAAAGGGCTAGGAGAAAAAGTGGAACAAATAAAACATCGATTGGTTTTTCAAGAATGGTTTTCAAAAACATGCAGAACAATTACTATAATTACTCAAGAAGTGTTTGATTTTGCTACGTAAACGTTTGAGGTAGTACGAGGCCTACTTTTCTATTCTCGAATAGCACCAAGACTGACCGAGAAATATCCCTGTATACTGTATATATGGCCTACGGTTGGCCACATGATAGAACAGCGATAAAGACAAATTAGATGTGTATAATGTCAAATATGTGTAAGCCAATTAGTTATTGTCCTTGTGGATTTGAATTGAGTAAAAATTATCTAGATCTAGACTGGCTTGCTGTGGCTGTTACCAGGCCCCACGAGAGGGGGGTACAGCCGGTACGCCGTACCGGGGCCCACGAGAGTTTAGGGGGGGCCCATGAATATTAAAATTTAAAATGAAATTGGCAATTACGCAAGTATTTTTTTATTATTGCTATTAAGCTAAGAGGAGATGTCACAAAACCTTCTACAATCTCACGTGGCGCTGGGGGCCCTTAATTTTGATATTATTTGAATGTGTACTTGAACATGTTGTTAAATTTGCAATGAAATCCTTAAGTTGTAATATAGGGCCCAATTATTACCGATAGCATTTAGGATCTTAGTTTTCGTCCTGATTCGTCTGCCTGCGCTGATGTTGTTGGTAATGTGGAGGAGTGCTGTCAAATAGTTAAGGCATGAATGGCTGCTAACAACTTAAATTAATTGATGACAAGACAGAGGCAATTATCTGTGGTTCTGATGTCAGTCTTCGGAAAATAGCTATTACTACGATCAAGGTTGGGGCTTCCGAGATAACGTTGTCCAACACGGTTAGAGACCTTGGCCTTTTTATTGATAATAAAATATCAATGGTTCCACATAACAGTGCTGTGGTTAAAGCTTGTTCGTCTCATCTACGCACCCTGGGTCAGCTGCGACCTCAACTCAATTGAAGGACGGCCAACGCCGTAGCAGTCTCTATTATCCAGTCAAGGTTGGATTACAGCAATAATTGCATGTGGGGTTAGCCCCAGAACTAACTGCAGAGATTACAGAGAGTGCAGAACACCGCGGCGCGCATTGTTTCGGGGGTGAGGAGGCAAGATCATATCTTCCCGACACTGTGGGATTTCCACTGTGTCCCGGTGATAAAGCGAATAGAGCACAAAATTATGTCCAAGTACCTGGAAGTGGGCTCATTTGAATCAGTTGTGCCTTCTTTATGGAACAATTTACCTCAGACCAGTGGCGTAGCTAGGGGAGGGGGAGGGGGGTCCAAATTCATAAATCCGCCCGGGCCCCTACTTGAGGGGGGCCCCAAAGGAGTGTCCAAATTGTTTTTTTCTTATGTCATAATGTCGAATGTCAAAATGCAGGGGCCCCTAAAGAGGCCAAGCCGGCCCCCAAATCCCTTGCAACGGCACTGCCTCAGACACTGAGAGAATCTGGGGCAAAGAGAATCTTTTAAAAAGAACTTAAAGACCTTTCTCTTTGGCTAATATATCTGCCAATGCAAATCAAACTTAGAGCGCAATAAGCATGCTTATTTAATAGCATGGATAGAAGCACTATAGGAAATGCCCATTCTTATCTTATCTTCTTATCTCTTTTTAAATTATTTTTCTCCAGGACGATTACAGATATAGACCTATGAGCCTTAAAGGCTTACAGTTCTCCCTGTTAGCTTAGTAGTCTAGGCCTACATACTCTATGTCGCTGCATACTAGTACGGCAGTCAAAGCTAGTTAGTCGATTCTTTTACACTTTAATTAATGATCTCCTGTGCGGTAGCCACGAGGGGAGGTTGAAGTAATCATAATTTTAAACAAATGTAAAATAAATACATATTATTCAGTTGCAGCCTCAAGAGGTGGGAAATACTGTCAAAGCTTCATGGCATTTCTAGCACAATATGGTCAGATGGAATTGAAAATGTAAAACAATTTGTAGCTCATCGACCAGGGGTTGAGTTGCCTATGGAAGACCTTTTAAAGTTGAATCTTACTCCGAAAACCAGAAACGAAATTCATGAAATGTATATGTTATGTCGGTTCTTTCACTTGCATTATAATGTCAGTCGTTTGGCACAGCATACTAGTCTCTTTTGGCTTCTGCAACAAAGTCATTCAAGCTTGTGATGCGACTATAGATATGGAAGTTGCAAACATAGAAAGCTTATAATATGCACAACTAGGGGCTTTGCGAAACAGTTGGAAAGCAATGTAGAATGAAGCTAAGCTTGTTAAATCCCACCTGCAGATAGAAGTACAATAGTTTAGGAACAGCAATACAACTGCCAGTAAAAAAAACAAGATTCCATGACGAGGATATATACACCTGATGAAAATGTGAATGAGATGAACGAAACAGAAGAATGCCATGAGTAAGCCCACTTTGGAAAACACATTATTTTATGTTGTATTGGATAATGACATAGTGTTATTGGAGGGTTTACAGTTTACAGTTCGGTTCAATTCAGTCAAAGATATTTCTAACACATACAGCTTTCTTTGGAACTGCCAAAAGATGTCAGAAGAAGACTTGAAGTATAAAGCTACTAAGTTAGCAGAAAAGTAAGCTTATTATAATATCATAAGTTGTGAAGACTTCCTTCAGGAAATAATTCACCTAAAACTGGTTCACAATGCAAATGTTGGTAAAGAACAGTTGGAACTGTTAAATGTTTTGGCAAATTCCAAATTAGAAAATATTTTTCATAACATAAGTGTCAGTTCGAGGATGTTTCTTACATCACTAGTCCAGTAGCATTAGCAGAGAGGAGCTTCAGTAAACTTAAGCTCATCAAAAATTGCCTTAGGTCCACCATGAGTCAGGATCGCCTGCACAACTTGGCTAGGCTCAGTATTGAGTCTGGCATTGCAAGACAATAAACTTTGACACAATAATTCGTAGTTTTGCCAAGAAAAAGGCACGCAATTTAAGTTAGCCCTGTTTTAATAAAACTAGTCTTTTTCTTCTCTTTCTTATCATTCATGTAGGCCTTTTGATGTATTTTCTGTTGACTATTTCTTTTCACCAAACAGTAAGCATTCAAAAGATGAATGATTTGGGTATATTTTTGTAAATAATTAGATCAATTCTGATCAATACTGAAGCGGAGGACCAATTAGATCTACAACAATTTAACTAAGAATATTTGATTAATGTATTTTTGTAATAGACCTGTAAGGCTATGATTATAATTGAAATTATTATACTCTAATGGTAAATGGTTACACTTATGGCAGTTTCACAAAATGATCCACAGACCTTTTGAAAAGATTCCTGATTTTTCAAACGTATGTAATACAAATAAATCATCAAGATCTGAAAAGTGTTAGAAAAAAAAAGGTGTTTGGCGGGGGGGGGGGGGGGGGCCCACAAAAGATCTCGTACCGGCATCTTTTTTTTCTCTCGAGGGCCCTGGCTGTTACGATCTAATCAAATGAGCAGATTGTTGCAAAGTCAAGCTAATCTAGCTGTGTCCTTATCCTTATTAGGCCTAATATCTGCGAGCTGTAGGTTGCCCTTGGAGAAGTTTTATATTTCTGATGCGTACAAGTACAATGGATGCTAATATAGATCAAAAGTATTATCTGGACATTGTCCAGCTGGCATCAATGTTTAACTATTCTAAAGTATAATAGTGTTTGTTTATTCTATATTTTACTTATGTGGGGTCATGGCTAACTTTTTTTTTACAGCTCTTATCAAAGTAGACCTAGGTCTAGTTGCGGTTGTTATTGCGTCATGAAATTTCATTGGGACCCAAACCTAGGCCTTCACCTAATTCAAGCTTTCACTTTGTTTGTTTTTTTGTGGGGGTTTTTTTTTTGCCGCTTATCTTTAGCTTCACTTGTCCTTGGTGTTGTTCTCCACGACAAATCTTGTGATTACATTTTGACCTGCTTCCCAGCAGGATAGGCCTGTCGTTCTAAAATTTGTAACATAATCACTATAAGATCATAGAATCATAGGCCTATAATATGTCATATGTGGAGGCTATATATGAATATATGTCGCTGTATCTTCGATGACAAAAAAATCATTAAGCAAACTAACTGGTGACCTATATACTAACTATATTAAATAATATGTAAAAAATGAATTCAGACCGATCGTAATGGAGCAGATAACCTACTAAACCTTGATCAATGAAAACTAGCCATCATAAGGTAAAAAATAAAGATTTCTAGGCCTATTGTGAAAATTCTCGGAGAAGTGGAAGGAATTATAGTACGGCAGTAAAATTGTGGATGTGTGGGCCTGACCTACACTCTCTGTGTATTAAAAGTCTCCAGTGATTACAATATCAATATCATATCTAAATTTCAGGGCATCCCACTAATGATCGAAGTTTCTCGAGTTATGGCCATTTTTAAAAACAATTTAAGTCCTTCCGCCACAACTTCACAAGTCGTCACAAAAATTCAAACCAATATGTGACGTCACAATGCATTGTAGCGATCACCCCCTCCCATTAAATTGTAACTGCGTATAATAGTCACTACAAAAAAAAAAAAAAAAGCGTGGGGAACTATTTGGAGTTCCCTTTGGAGTTTGCGAATAGGCCTAGTACAAGTAGCTGGGTGTTTTTTTAAGATAGTGAATATCCAACAGGAACAAGGGGAGATAATGATCTTATCGGAACAGTAGGCGGTCAAGTTCCGGTCAACCACACTAAAGTTAATTATGGGAAATTCCACCCATCGGCTCACCTACATTTAATGAGTTTTTAAATTCTGATAACGACTTTCATTGTTCCAATTATTAATTGTCTTCTGAAGATCTGTAGACCGATTTCTAGACTGACCCAGTTAACCACTTTGGCCATATTATTATATAAATGCACATAAAAATTTATAATAATATAGCAGCCAACACCTAGTGCAGCTGACAGGACAGACGTAGTGACGTAATGTGATGGGGGAGGACGTAGTGTGAAAGGAGCATGGTGGGCGAGTTGGCTGTCAGGGTGACTAGCTTAAATTGGTGTAATACTAATGTATGTAGGCTTTAAAATAAAGACTGCATGGCATGCTTAACCCCCGTGAATAAGATATATTATATAAGATAAGATTTAGGCCTATATTATTATTCTCGAGGATCTCTAAATTATGATAAAGGTTTAAAATTATGTTTTTGGGGGGTTTGTTCAGGCAAATCAGACGTGGATTCCAATCGGGAAGAAAGATTTGAGAATTCATGTAATATATGTGCTTGTTCTTGCACATGGAATAAGAAAAATAGGCCTATAGCTTATAGTCTCTCTAAGTCGTGTAAATAATTGTCGTTATGTTGTACCGGTATTTTGAAATAAAAATGTAATTCTTTATTTATTATATTACTGCGCTTTGCCCTTCTTGTGTTTCTAGGGTTATATATATAGTAACAAAACTATATTGGTGTAACAGTTGTGAATATTCACTTGTAATAATAATGAACCTATAAAGGCCTATATAAGCTATTTTTGTTCTGAAGGCTTTGGAGATGCGCTCAATTTGGACTACATTCCGCTGGTGTGCGTCTCTCTCAGCATGTTGGTTTACTTGATGAAGACCTCACATTTGTCAGTGGCGTAATTAGGAAAAAATGGCGTCTGGGTGTAGGTCTACCTGGGACGGGGTGAAAATTAAAGCGCCTATTTGAAATGTTAGTACCAATTTATTATATTATAGGAAGCTAAAGTAAGTCGGGGTTAAGAAAGTGCGTCAGTTCGGCGCCTATATCCAAACTTTGGCGCCTGTTGCGCGGCCCCTCCGTCCCTCTATATATATCTAGTTACCTTACTGTTTAAAGGAGAGGGTTGTACTCAAGCATGTATCTTCTTGTAAAAGCTTTGTTTGCTTAGTGTAGGCATATTGCTTCTAGAGCGGAGTGTGCTGAGCACGCAATACTGGTACACTGGTATTGCCCTACGAGCCTATAATATTAATAGCCTTTAAAAAAAAAAAGATGTACTACTGTTAATTGCTCAGCTTTGTCCCAACACACCAAGAAAAACATAATTAATTTATCATAACGTACGCCATCTGCTCTAGCCTAAAAAGAAAAAAAAAGTAGAATTGATAAAGCGTTGTAGAACTAACTAAATTAAACAATTAGCCTAATACCGAGTGATGATGTGGTCAGCACAATTCCCATGCTGCATTTTACCAACCATTGATGCGGATATGCCCTTTTATATATAGGCTACTCATCAGAACCGGATTGATAGCCTTATTAAGGCCCTTATACATTCCATAACCTACCCAGAAACAATTCGAGACGTTTAGCCTAAAAAAACACACACCATAATTTGAACCCGAGACTAACTGAGAGCCTCGGAATATCTGTCTACACGTGGCGAAGCCAGGATTGCTAATTTTTAAGTAGATGACCTATAATAAAGTTGAGGAAGTAGGGGCAGGGTTGGGGAGGGGGGAGGAACTGCCTACAATTGGGGAGGGGGAGGCAAAATTTGCAATGGGAGAATAGCAGTAGGCCTAGGGCACGGTTGACGGGGCTAATTCTGATTAATTCTGAACTGGTTTCATTCTTAATTCTTATTATAGCTAATATTGAAATGTAAACATTACAGCGTAGGTTAAGCTTAGATCTAGTTGTAAGCTTATATTTTGTAAAAATAAAAAATGATTTTAAAAAATGGATACAATTAAGGTATTCTGTAGAGAGCCTCACAGAGTAGCCTATAGTCTAAAATTATTTCTAGATTCCACCTTGTGGCTACGCCCGTGTCCAGTGGCGTAGCTAGGGGGGCAGGGGGGGGGCATATGTCCCCGGGCGCCACGTTAGGGGGCGCCAAAATGAGTATTAAAACTATTTATTTAATTTTATTTTGATGTAATCTAATGCATCCCAAATACGTTTGCAAGATTGAATTTTGGAGCGCCACAAATATCTTCATTACAAACCAGTTGGCAAGCATGATTTTGGCGCCCCCATTGAGCATTATGGGGGGGGGGGCATTCTACTCATAAACAAATGACACAGCCACAATGTAGGATTGCTGATGTTTTTTTTTTTAAACAAAGATCAGTTCGAGTTCAAATATTATTCGCAAGTGTTCATAAGATTTGTTACGTCAACAAAAAAGATAAAGACATTAACTGTTGTTTCGATCCACATTTTTACCTATACACCTCAAACTCCGTATCTTCAGAATCAGATGACGACAGTTATCAACCGACTGCAATGCCAGTCTTAGAACACGAAAGCGAGAAGGTTGAACCATACCGCCAGGATTACAACATACAAGAAGATATGATTCAGACAGATGCTACTGTTTATGCTGAGGAAAAGACCAGAGACGTTGTTGTTGAACAGGTTAAACAAGACGATGAACTTTCTGACATTGACGAGTTTTCTTTTGATGAATAAGCAGCTAAAGATGGTTCTGTTCTTGTTCCTGCTGTCCTAAGATTTCATGATGTTGGCTACTTAGAATTTGATCAAGCTATCGATAATACCACAGCATCTTCGTGATGAATTGATAACTCTCGGATCTCGGTCCATAAGCTGCTCTCTAACCTTAACCCCACAAAAGCTGCGGGCCCAGACGATATACCCTGCCGACTACTCAAAGAATTAGCATCAGAACTGGCACCTGTATTGACCCTCTTATTCAACAAATCACTGGCCTCCGGGGAATTACCAGGTATCTGGAAACACGCCCGAGTGCAACCAGTATTAAAAAAAGGGGACAGAGGCCTACCAGGCAACTATAGGCCAATCTCATTGACTTGTGTGTGTTGTAAGCTTCTTGAACACATCGTCACGTCAGAAATCTCTAGCCACCTGAACAAGTATAACATCATCACAGATGTTCAGCACGGATTCAGGTAAAAGAGATCCTGCGAGTCTCAGCTCATCCTCACTGTTGACGACTTGGCAGCGACCGTCGACAAGGCTGGGCAAACCGATACCATCCTGCTAGATTTTTCAAAGGCCTTTGACAAGGTCCCTCACAAGCGCCTCCTTCTCTAGTTGGATTACTACGGTATAAGAGGGCAGACCAAGAGATGGATTGAGAACTTCCTCGTCGGCCGCACCCAACAGGTTGTCGTAGAGGGTGAAACTTCCACAATTGGACCGTCATATCTGGCTGGAGTCCCTCAGGGCTCGGTTCTTGGGCCTTTGCTGTTCTTGATATTCATCAACGACTTGGAGAGTGGACTTGACTCCAGGGTACGACTCTTTGCAGATGACACCATTCTGTACGCTCCAATCGATAGCCCTGATGATGCTGTCCACTTAAAGGAAGACCTCCTAAAGCTAGAGGCCTGGGCATCGAAATGGAAAATGGAGTTCAACGTCGATAAATGCCTCCTCCTCTCAGTTTCCAGAAAAAGAACTAGGATACCCACTAGCTATACTTTAAATGGCCAATCTCTTGCAAGGGTGTCAGAAGCCAAATACTTGGGTTTGAACATCACAGAAAATCTCCACTGGGGCATACATGTTCAATCCATTGTTGCCAAGTCTAACAGAGTCTGCGCCTTCATCCATAGAAACCTAAAGGGGTGTTCCACGAAAATTCAGACCCACTGTTATAAAAGCTTAGCTCGCCCCATCCTAGAATACGCCTCGCCAGTTTGGGACCCCCACCAGCAAAACTTGATTGACAAACTGGAGATGACCCAGCGACGCGCAGCACGTCGAATACTAGAGGACTACAGCACCAAATCAAGCGCCTCTGCCTTAGTAGCAAAACTCCACCTAGATACACTACAACAACGAAGAGCAATTGACAAAGTGACCATGATTTATAAAATCATCAACGACCACGTGGACCTTTCGACCCAAACAAGTAGAATGCAGAAAGTGTCCCGCTCTACCCGAGGCCATCAGCTCAAGCTGCATGTCCCACATGCACGCACGGACGTCTACAAACATTCTTTTTTTCCGTCAGCCATTAGGCTGTGGAACACCCTGGACCAGGCCTCCATCACTGCCCCTACAGTTCCGGCCTTCAAATCGTCACTAAAGTGCTGGTCCAAAAACCTAAAGTGACACTCTTTTATCTGTATATAACTGTTGTTTGCTATGTTATGTTTGCTGTTATTTTATGTGTATTTAAATTGTGGACTTTTTCCTCGGTTCTACGGGGTCTCCACAGTATTACGAAGAAGAACAAGAATCTATACCCTTTCAGCATAAAGGCAGTCGATCGTCAGTAAGAGGTGAACGTTCGATTACTGCGTCATGGTTTAAACGCCGACTAGCAAATGGATAGGAAGTAAATCGCTCGTGGCTATTATATTCACCAATTAATAAAGCTGCTTACTGTTTCTGCTGTCTATTGTTTACATCATAGGTTCTCAACGGGGGCGATATCGCCCCCCAGGGGGCGATGAGAAGCTTTAGGGGGGCGATAACATTCCCGGGGGCGATTGGGGGGCGATGAAGGGCAAGTGGGCGGTACATACGTACCTGCTATAATTTCAACAACTCAGCTATTTGAATCGATTAGTTTTTGGATGAAATATGATGTAAACGCAAGTGCTACTAAATATCTGATATCCCCCAACAGTAGGCATACATATTATTGAACAAATAAGAATCGCAATCACTTTTCGATGAAGTAGGGGTTAGTACTTGGCAAATATGTTATGCGGCCGTCTCGTCCTATGGTTGGTTCACCGGACTGTCGCCTTAACATCGGTTACTATTACTAATTTTACTCGTTTTACCGAGATGTCCTTTAACGCGTTTGAGTCCTTTGTAAAGAGGTAACCACAACAGCTAAGCGGTATAGATACGTAGTAATTATACAAACTGGGTAGTTATTAAAATGCTTGAAAATATTCATATAAATTCTTTAGTCATATAATATTTATACAATTTTCAAATAATTTTTACAGTTCTATCATATCATTTCAAAGTTATAAATGCAAGCCATTTAGTTTTGTATAAAAGAAAAACAAATTGAAATATTACCGCAAATGAAAAGGGTTAATTATCTCCCTTTAATTAACAAATGTTTCCGCTAAAATTAAGTTGGGGGGGGGGGGGGGGCGGCGGTGAGCGGAAAAAAAATGTAAAAGGGGGCGGTGAGCCGAAAAAGGTTGAGAACCTATGGTTTACATCATCAAGTTCAAACTCATGATCTTTAATTGAGTTAATCAATGGTTTCAACAAATGGAGAAAGCCCGAAAAACTACAGTCTCATGAAAACAGTCTCGACCACCGCAGAGCTTTTACTACATGGAAGGAAGCCGAGCGGAGGATAATTGATAAAACTGGAATTGATGTCCAGGTCCAAGCTCAAATTCAATTGGAAAAACAACGTTGGCGCAATATTTTGAAAAGAATACTTACCTGTATTAAGTTTCTAGTTTCACAAAATTTGGCATTGCGTGGAAATGAGGAACATCTCCATACGGACGAGGATAACAAGAAAACCGTAAAAACGAAGTTTTTTTATTATACTCCCTTTATTTGCAAACTAAGTTTACCATCATGTAATTTAATAATTGATTGACTACTGCAAATGAAACGTACAGAAAAATATCTGTGTCGCAAATCTCAAAAATATCTCCTTACTCCGTATGAATTGTTCTAAAAATAATCTTAGTGCATAATTTTGTTTTCTAGCTTTGCGCCAAAAAACTATAAAAAGTTGCACAGGCATTTTTAAAGTTTTTCTTATACTTTCCTTTTAAGAAATGAATATTGCCATAGGTGTAGTATTATTAAGTTGTTTTAACTGAAAATTTGATAGGATGTATTGTTAGGCGCCGCAAGTCTGCGGTCCAAATTTCAGCTCGATTGGACCACGGGAAGTGGTCAAAAAATCGAAGCCAATTCTTGCTCCCACGACGCATGATTGCAATCAGACAGACAGAAATTACAGCTTAAAACAAGAAAACCATAAAAACGAAGTTTTTTATTATACTCCCTTTATTTGCAAACTAAGTTTACCATCATGTAATTTAATAATTGATTGACTACTGCAAATGAAACGTACAAAAAAATATCTGTGTCGCAAATCTCAAAAATATCTCCTTACTCCGTATGAATTGTTCTAAAAATAATCTTAGCGCATAATTTCTTGTTCTAGCTTTGCGCCGAAAAACTATAAAAAGTTGCACAGGCATTTTTAAAGTGAAACCAAAATTTTTCTTATACTTTCCTTTTAAGAAATGAATATTGTCATAAGTGTAGTATTATTAAGTTGTTTTAATTGAAAATTTGATAGGATGTATTGTTAGTCGGGGCAAGTCTGCTGTCCAAATTTCAGCTCGATCGGACCACGGGAAGTGATCGAAAAATCGAAGCCAATTCTTGCACCCACGACGCATGATTGCAATCAGACAGACAGAAATTGCAACTTAAAATAAAGGGAGTAAAAATGTTGGAAACTTTCTCTCTGTGATCAATCTCGTTGCTCAGTATGATCCACTGTTAGAAAAACACCTACAACATGCCCGAGAAAATCCAGGTTCAGTATTTTATTTATCACCGGAAATCCAAAACGAATTTATCCACCTACTTGCATCGACTGTAAGGAATCAGCTGTTAAGTGAAATTAAATCAGAAAAAAAAACAAGTACTACGTATCTTACTTGACTCAACACCCGATCTAGGACACCGGGAACAGCTTTCTCAAGTCATCAGATTTGTGGATGTGGATTTTCAAACTAAAAAAGTAACCATCAAAGAATCATTTTTAGGTTTTGTTCAGATACATTTCAAAGACGCGACAAGCCTTGAAAGAGTTATCGTAGAGAAACTGGAATCTGATAACATACATCTAGCCGACTGTCGGTCACAATGTTATGACAATGCTTCTGTAATGCCCTCAATAGCGAATATGTGCCAGAAATCACAGGGCATTGCTCGTCAACTGTGACAACCACAGCACTTAGCAGGAGTACACTCAGTTAAACAGGATCCAGTTGTTATCACATTTTTTGGAGCAGATGAAAGTATATATTTGTTTTTCTCTCGTTCAACAACTCGTTGGGAAGAATTAAAAAGAGCTGTGCCAATCACAGTGAAGTGGGAGTCTGAAACACGCTGGAGTGCACGATCAGAAGCTGTTAAAGCTATTTATGAAGGACTAGATGAACTAGTAGGGCTGTTGGAAAAATTATCATAAGATGCAACTATGACGCCAGATACCAGAAGTGATGCAGAAACTTTGCTGGCAGGTATATTAAACTTTAACTTCCTAGTTTTGTTACATTTCTGGAACATCATACTTAGGAAAATTGATCGTGTCCAGAAACGGTTGCAGGATCCTACTATGAATTTCAAGGAATCAGCATCTGATCTTGAATCGTTGGAGCAAGAAATTGTCAACATTCGTGATAATTTGAGCCAGGTTGCGGTAACAATGGAAAAACAAGATGCACAACTTGGAGATCGAGGTTGACAGAAGGATTAGACGACATCGGACGATGCCTGGAGAATTAGCAAGAGATGCAGGACTTTCTGCAGAAGAAGAAATTGCACGTGTTATGAACAGCGTAATTGATAGACTCCAACACGAGCTATCAATACGGTTTTTACGTCTAAAAAAGGCTAAACACCAAATTTGGATTTTGAGTAGACGTCAAAGCTCTTCTCGCTGAGACAAATGTCGATACACTTCGTCAAAATTGTTTAGATTTTGGAAATTTCTACAACACTGACGTCAATATTACGGTCACGAATTGTGCACAGAAATCGGAGACTGCAAAATGCTGCTCAGTACCCGGACTGAAGTTCTACCGGAAACTCCTTTGGATCTTCTTGGTTTTATTGTATCATATAGAGATGACGTATTTCCGAATCTGCGAATTTCACTGCAAATACTTCTAACAATTGCTGTTTCAATTGCAAGCTGTGATCGGTCCTTCAGCAAACTAAAGCTTATTTTGTCATATTTACGTGCTTCAATGGGACAAGATCGTCTGAGTGATCCTACACTCTTTAGCATCGAATGAGAAACACTTGAGAATATTAATTTTGACAACGTGATTGACGAGTTTGCGACAGTCAAATCAAGGAGGATCCATTTGTTGTAGTCTATGTCTATTCCAGTCATGTAGGCCTATAATTAGTAGAGTAGGCCTACTTTTTTTTTTTCAAATAAATTGTTTATAATCGTATAGAGAAATATTAGTCTATATTCTATTTCATTTAAATACCAGATGCTTCGAAAATGAACCATATAAACAGTAAAACTTCAAAATTTTCTTAGGGGCTCATTGAGCCCCCAGACTTTGTCGGTCCGAGAAGGGGCGCCGACTTTGTGTCATGTCCCCGGGCGCAGATGACCCTAGCGCCACTGCCACTGCCCATGTCATATGCCGGCCTTGCCTAGAAATCTATAGCCAACATTCTACCGCTAGATGAGGCTTACAGCAGCTCGGATATCCACTCTTCAAAAACTAAATGTAGCAATTTAATAATTTCTACCATTGTTTATAATAATTAAGTTATGATAATTTATATATATAGGTATTTATTCGTAGAAGTCTTACTAAACTGTAAATAAATGGCAATATATATATTTTTTAATACTAAATATTCGAATTGACCCTGTAACGTTGAGAACACTGTTATGAAACCATGACCTACTTTCCCGTTACGCAAGTTATATTTCATAACCTTTTTCTAATGGAAAACTAGAACCGATGAAAAGAGGGCCACGGTACGAGAGAAAAATAACAACCGGTTTTATTTAAAACGAAGAAATGAGATTGATCTTCACTGTTAATTAACAGAGTTCTGATTTGACTTCACTGTCTGATTTTGCATAGCGGAATTTGCAAGCACTTGTCTTACTTACCACCTACAAAAAAGTAAAAAAGCCTTACTTTATTCTACGTATTATAGTAATTATAGTAGTTATAGTTATAGAGTTATAGTATACTTAGGACTAATACTAATAGTTAAATAGTGTAGATCTATTAAAGTAAAACTCAACTGGTAAGTGAAAGGGGTACGGTAAGGTAGTTTTTAAATATTAAGTTATTGAATATTGGAGCTAGACTATTTCAATTAATTTCATTTAAATTATTTAGCCTATGTTATGAAAAATTGACACACAACAAACTTTAAAATTAGACTAATTTTAATATTTGTTAATAAGCAGGCCTATTTTTAGTATTTAAGCCTATTCTATTCTTATTAAAACGAAAATTTATAAATACCATAAATCCTGAATTTCATCATGACAAAGCAAAAATTAAATAAAAGATAGAAATAACCCAAGACTAAGTGAAGTAAGTACCATAAAGACATAAAAAGTGATGACCATAGTACCATAGGCATAGGGCATAGGATAGGTCATAGGTAGATGATAGATAGCATAGTTAGACAGGTATGTAGGACTACTTCTATTATTATATGTCTAAATTTGTACGTTTTTTTTAGGCCTTAAAGATATTTATAAAATCTGATATAACTATCTAATTATAATTATATAGCTTTTATATAGGCCTACCATACTTATAATAAGTTATATATAGTAGTATATCAGAACTATCAATATGAGTCCTAGCCGTATAGGCTAATTTATAATACACCCCGGGCCTACAACCTATCTAAGTTACTAATAAAATATTTTTGCCTTTTTCAAATGACATGACATATGTCATATTGACTATTGACATTGGCATAGGTTTTTTAGGCATGGTTAGTGTCCCTAATTGGCACATTAGCTAGTGATAAGTAAAGGTAAAGTGAAGCGTCTGGTCCTGGTCCAGCGGTTAGATCACCGGACTGTCAACCAAAAAACCAACTGACAGGTCGAGGGTTCTATCCCTGCCCCCGACGGATTCCTGTCGCCCTGCAGGAGTTTTGGGTCTAATGGACGTAATAATCTTCTATCTAGAAGGAACGTCTGTAAACTTATAAGATAAAATAAGGTGACAGGGCATTGTCCTGGCCACACAAACACTGTGTATTCAATCAGGGGTATTCAGTGGCCAAAGAAAATGATGAAATCTGCTTCACCAGCTATATGAATCAAGTTGGTCTGATGTGGTTTCCTTTTTTACTTTTTTTAATGTTATCAATGGTATCAATAGGATTAATCCTACAATTTTATGATTATTGCTTGTATCATTGTAGGATGTTCTTTATTTTGTTGATGCCTCCCTACCTTCCAACTTACATACGGTATATCTTTTTCAAGTGGTAAAATTTAAGATTGTGTTTTTTCCCCCATAGATCTGTTATAATCTACAAGAATAATGTCTGTTCTCACTGGAAGCAAGGTATTCTCATCATTGAGGCCTCTCAATTTAGCTGCATGTACTAAGCAGTAAGTTAAATATCTTTATTGAATATTTCCTGAACGTTACTAGTTTTGTTGGAGCATTAGCATTGTAAAGTTTGAATGATCTTTATTTTAAAAGCATTAAATTAAATATATAGGTCCTACATGTTTTTACTAATAGTTAATAGATATAACAGTTTTTCTAAGTATGGAATTTAATTTTTCCATTGTTTTTTTTGGTTAAGTGAAGTATTCATAATTTTTTTTAATGAATAAATGACTATTTATATATGATAAACCTAACATTGTGCAGATTTTAGACAGGGAATGAAAGAATAATGATACATTTCATGTATAATTAAGTTGTGCCAATGGAATTGGGTTAGTATGCTGAATGACCACAAACTCTAAGACTTAATTAGATTTAAGATAACTCATTATAAATAGCTTCAAAAGTCACAAATGCAGCTGCTTCATTAGGCATTAGGTTGGACTGTTTCTTTTACTGCTTGTAACCTACAGTTGTAGACTAGATCTTTGCCAACATATTTGTAAACCTATATTCCCTGGTTTCTAGTCCATAATATGAACTTTTGCAGACAGGGACTATAATTAAGGATTAACTTAACAAAGTTTCTTGTGTCTCTCTTTTGAAGGGGTGTTGCAAAATTTTGTTATACTCTTTTTATGTTTTTAAAGGACAATATGAAAACTGCATTAGAGGCTAGGTTAAATAAAAACAGTAATCAGGTCTTGTTCTTCTACTTTTGTATTTTAGCAAGGACATTATTTAGTCAAGTTTTTTTGTACGATTGAAAGAGGTGAACAATAAAAGGAATTCAAACAAGTAAAATGAAATTTATAAAAAAAACAACTTTACTCTTTAACTTTTGTGCAAATTATGTAACGAATACAATTTATTTCAGAGACATCGTTGATTATTTCAACAACAGCTATGATCTCAATGAAAGCATCTTTCTTGGTCTGAAAGGTAACTAAAAAAAAAAAACCCAGATGTTTTTCTTCTGATCCAACAGATACATCTTCACAACTTTCTGTCTAAATCTCAACCTTAAGTTAATTATATATATGTATTTAATTTGTAATAAAAAGTTTTAAATACCTTTTGCTTGAAATTTGTAGATATTTTTTAAAAGCATAAACGATAATGTTGTCCTGAGATTACTGTAAACTTTCACCAGCAAAACATAGCATAGACAAATGGCTTTTTACTTAAATCATATGGGATCTAGCTATAAACTTTGTTATATATACAATTCATTAATTGGATTTCAGTAATTGGATTTAAATTGGTGATAAGTTTCATAACGTAATTTGATAAGTTTCATAAATTATTTTCCTACTTCATCAAGAAATATGGGACATAATGGTCATAAGTCTGAAGGTCTTGGTCTTACTAGGTGAAGACTATGTTTTTTCTTGTGTCTTAAGAATGTCACTGATACTATCTAGCTCTTGTGGGCACCTGACATTGAAAGTAGTTGCATCTGGACATTTGGCTGCAGACACTAGCCCATAGTATGTAAAGGTCAAGGAAACTGGTGAACACTGCTTCACTGGCCCTATGAATAAAATTGGTCTGACAGGACTTTTTCAGTAAATATTTCATTAAAATCAAAACACATTAAAAAAAAATAACAGGAAAAAATTATTAAAAATAGAAATGTATCAATTTTAATATTATTCACTAGAGGAATCTGTGATGTATACATGCCCTGATCGTTTGAGGCTGCCTCTGATATTTTACTATGGGCACACTTCAGCTGTTTATGTCAACAAGCTCATGTTGGCAGGATTGATCAAGGTATTGCATTGAACATAATTAACTGAGACCATTTAAATGCTTAACATAACATTTTACTTTAGTAAAATTACTATGGAAGTAATTTTCTTTTATTATTGCATTTGTAGTTGATAAAGGAAAGTTTGATATATCATACAATTGTATCAATATTTAAAAAGTTAATCCAGTTTACCAATTAATGTAAAAAACACCATAACATTATTGTAATACTTTACAATAGTTAATCATAATTTTTTTACTTTCACTAACTCAGGCACATAGTTAGTAAAAGTAGTAAAGTATCCCGTCCGACCAAATTGGTCCATAGGGCCGGTGAAGCAGCGTTCACCAGTTTCCGTGGCCACGGCATACTAGGTGATTGTGTGGCCAGCACTATGCACAGCCGCCTTTACTTTACCCCAACTAAGGTCAGGTACCCATCAGAGCTGGGTAGACTCAGGGACACCCTCAGATCCTGGGAAAAAATCCTAGCCTGCACCAGGATTCGAACCCAGGGCCCTTGGATCGCCAGTCGAACGCACTGCCGCTCGGCTACCGTGCCCCATAGGCACATAGTTAAAACTGCTTAAAATAAATGAAAGCATGAAGAAATAATAGGGAAAGAAAAACTTTTTTTTTTTTTATTTATACTTTCTAGAGTTATCGTGTTAAAAGTGACTATACCTGGTACTTTATTGTCAATTAAGAACAAAAATTGGGCATATCAAATAGTTAAAAAAAATACTACTTGGCTAAATGGGATTTTGATTTTTATAATGGAGAATATTTTTAGAATGCTAAACTTTCAAGAACGTGTCAACTTGCATTTTGAAACAATTTTTTTAAATTTCTATAATAGAGAATTGTTTAACCACGCTAAACTTTCAGGAACGTGTCAACTTGAATTTTGAAACAATGTTTGAAACTGGTGTTGATGAGATGAGTTGGGATGACACTGTAAGTTTTGTTTCTAGCTTAAATATTTACAATATTTCTTTTCTACACTTTATGAGCTCTTTTTTTCAATTACTCATTTTTAATGAAAATCTTTAGGAAAACTATCGAATGGGTGGTAGTTACAAGTGGCCTTCTGTTCAAGAAGTTGCGGAGTACCGTAGGCGTGTTCGAAGCGTGATACTTAAAGTCATTGAGGATACAAGGCTTGAGCTTCCAATTACCATGGAGAGCCCCTGGGTAGATTTCTTTTGACATCAGTATTTTGTACCATTGAATAAAAAAAAAATTTTTTACAATTAAGACAAAGTGTTTTTTTAACTATTTATTTCATTTTGACTAACTTATAGACTTTCATGAATTTTCTTTAAAAAACCGCTCACCATTAACAGAATAGTAACTCTTGCTTGTTGTTTAAATTTTTTTTTCACTTTTCAAAAAATTATAAAAAGAAAAAAATCCATAATCTAAAAAAAGCAATTTTTCTCAGTTGTTTCCAAACAAACAAAAAAAGAATACTAAATTTAGCCCTCATGTAAACCTCAAAATACATATATATTGCTTAAATATTTTAAAATCTGTAACAACACATGACACTAATGAAACATTATTTATCTAGTGGGCCCTTTTGATGGGAATGGATCATGAAAGGATTCATTTGGAGACATCGTCTGTACTGATTCGGCAATTGCCAATTGAAATGGTTGTACGTCCAGAAGGCTGGAAATACGGACCTGTAAAATCTGGTAGATACATTAATTTATGTGACTTTTACATTTCGAAAAACAAAACAGAGGCAATCACCATAGTTATTTGTTTAATTCAAAACAAATTCATAAGTCATTTGTTATTTACAAATTATTTTTTTTAAATCTAAGATAAAATAAAAAGTGTAATATTTTATCATAAGTTATAAAACTATTATATACAATTTTACACAATATTTTTACAACTAAATGTTGTTAGTCAAAGGTTGACATTTCTTAAAAGCTTTTAAGCCCAGGAGTTGTTATTATTGTACTGATTCCTTTTGTTTTTCTAGATTGTGCTGTCAAATCAAACAAAATGGTTTCAGTCAACTCAACCAATGTCACTCTTGGCAAACCTTTTGAGTTTCCTTCCTATGGTTGGGACAATGAATACGGAACTTTTTCATGCCAGTAAGAGTTCACTTACCTAAATGATTATTATTTATCTCTTTATGATCTTGCTCATTTTGTTATGTAGTAAATGTATATTCCCTCACTTAAACTGTGGCCTACAGTGACCAATATATAATTTAGTTAAAATATTTGTTTAAATGTTCAGTTCAATTTGTTATTTCAAAATGAAAAACTCTCAATAACTGTCACAATTGACAGTATTGTAGAAAGTGAGTGTTTTTTTAAATATTAGGTTATAAGTGTTAGGTAATACATACTTTAAGTTTTCTAAAGACAATAAGGTTTGGCCTTATGAAGAAATAGTACTGAAACAAATTTCATGCCTGCAAATTAGAGACAGAAATTTTAAATTCGTTCTGATTAAATAACATTGTTTATTTACCATATGAATATTTTACAGTGTTAAAACTGGAAAGAAAAACTTGGATACAAATTGAGAACTCTCTTGCAAAGAGAAATTAATATATTAAAGAATATTTTTTTTCCTTTGGCTTCATTTTAAAAAAAAGTAGTAGTTGTCTCAACTTGCAATTTTTCATAAGTGTATATAATGTATATTTGTGTATTTGATAGAGTTCCTTCATGTATATAATGTATATTTGTGTATTTGATAGAGTTCCTTCATGTATATAATGTATATTTGTGTATTTGATAGAGTTCCTTCATGTATATAATGTATATTTGTGTATTTGATAGAGTTCCTTCATGTATATAATGTATATTTGTGTATTTGATAGAGTTCCTTCATGTATATAATGTATATTTGTGTATTTGATAGAGTTCCTTCATGTATATAATGTATATTTGTGTATTTGATAGAGTTCCTTCATGTATATAATGTATATTTGTGTATTTGATAGAGTTCCTTCATGTATATAATGTATATTTGTGTATTTGATAGAGTTCCTTCATTTGAAGCCAGTCAGTATCTTATTACCAATGCTGAGTTCCGTCAATCCTTCATGTATATAATGTATATTTGTGTATTTGATAGAGTTCCTTCATTTGAAGCCAGTCAGTATCTTATTACCAATGCTGAGTTCCGTCAATCCTTCATGTATATAATGTATATTTGTGTATTTGATAGAGTTCCTTCATTTGAAGCCAGTCAGTATCTTATTACCAAAGCTGAGTTCCGTCAATCCTTCATGTATATAATGTATATTTGTGTATTTGATAGAGTTCCTTCATTTGAAGCCAGTCAGTATCTTATTACCAATGCTGAGTTCCGTCAATTTGTGGAGGACAGTGGCTACCAAACAGCTGACCTGTGGAGTGAGGAAGGCTGGAGATGGGTTCAATACAGACAAGCTCTACATCCAACATTTTGGGTTTGCAATCAAGGTCTTTTCATAATTACTTTGCCTAAATGCTAAAAAATGGAAAAATTTTGTAGTTAAAAACTTTACAGCTGTAAAATATGTCAAAATGTTTTAGAAATATTCATGTTTTAACCAATATGCTCAATATTTGTTGTTGAAATAGAATGCAAGTCTGGCTGTGGTGGTGATTTGGCAAGCTACTCACACTGTCACAATAACTTCATCAGCTCTAATGGTGAGCAATTCATTACCAATGGGGATAAATTCATGAACAAAAAGACAAAGTGCAATGACTATAAGTAAGTGTTATTTAATGTGAACTTTTTTTTTTTCTATTTTAGGCTTTTTAGTTTGACAGAATAAAACAAAATTGCTATATTTTCTTTAATCTGACACAGATGTGCGTTTATCATTAGGCCTTCTCTAATCTAAACAGGATTTAGCGTTAGGTATTCGCAAATCTAAACAGGACTTAATGCAAGATATCTTATCTTATACATTACAGACACTCCTTCTATATAGAAGATTATTGTGTCCTACGCTCATCCGTGGTCTGAGTCTAGTCTTGCATTTTTATTAATGTTTTAAATGATGTTAAGTTACTGATTTTCCTGTTTTGTTCAGGCAACCCATCCCATGCCCGAATGCCACTCTGGTAGAAAGAGTACTTATATGCATTTGTTCTCGCGTAGGGGATAAGGAAAGTGTTTTTGTCTTTATGTTTATCTGAGCTTTGCAACAGGTTGTTATTTGGTTGTATTTCTAAATTAGAGTTTAATGCCTTATATATTATTACTACTTTACTCTTTGCCCTTCTGTCCTCTAGTGTTTCTAGGTTTAGTGATTTGACTAATGGTGTTACTCTTGTCAATTGGGAATATTCACTAGTTATGAACCATGCAGCTCTTTTTTGAATTTGTTCTAATTTTTTTATGTTTTCTTTAGTTGATGGGTCCCATACAGATCCTGCATATTCTAGTATAGGTTTAACTAATGTGAGATAGCATTTTAGTTTTATATTCTTATTACATTTGTAAAAGATATTCTCAAATCTAAACAGGTTTCGTGTGATGTTTGACTTGATTGACATGCCCTGGGATTGGCCAGTTGAGGTAAATTATCATGAAGCCAAAGCTTTTTGTAAATGGAAGGGTCCTGGTTTTAGACTCCCCATTGAAGCTGAACATCAGGTGATGAGAGGATTACAGGTAATGACAATTTCAAAGCATTATAACCAGTGTAGGAAATAAAAACATTAATTTAGCACCAACGTTTTAAATGTTTAAAGAACATTAAAATTAACTAAAACTTTAGTTCCAAGTTTTAAAAATGGTATCTTTGAACTAACTACCTGGATAGTCAAGATAAATGACATGGTGTTGTTTACCCAATCAGCAACATACATTTAAAATGACAGCCAAGTTTGACAAATTATGGGACCCAATGTAATGGGCAAAGCGCCTTTCTAAATGCCCTGGGTATGATGTAGCATTTTTTCTCCGGTTTGGATGGTGTCTGAGTGTACAGATTGTACTAAACCTTTGTTTGAGAAAGTAAAGGTGGTTGGGCATTGTGTTAGCTACACAACCCTTTGAAATGTCTTGGATATGGAAACCATTGAACTAGTTCTAAGGACCATCATAGCGTAAAATGGGTACTAGTGTCTTTAAATTTTACAATTGACATCTTTTTATATTTTGTTTCAATTTTTTTACCCATGTTTTTGGGTTACCAGAACTGATATTATAAAATGTTTAGACATTTTCAAAATTAGACTTTTAGTAAGTATTTTATTGACTTCATATATAATTATCTTCACTTCAATTGTATCTAATTTCAGCTGCCAACTAGCATGGGCCCTGCATGTGATATCATTTTTCAAAAAGAAATTAATGCAAACCTCAATTTACAGTACGGATCCTCAACAGTAAGTTTTGTACATAAACATATTGTTTGCTATTATAGCCTTTGTATGTTTCTACCTTGACAATTATTTAAGAAATGCGTGCAGTAAAACTATTTCACTAAGTTCCATATATTTTAAACCTTTTTTGAAGTGGTTTAATTTTAACACCTGATACAACCAAATACTAATACTAATAAATATATACTAATTCATACCCATATTTTAATAAACACACATATGCTAAGGAATACCTATATATTAATAATTACCCATATACGTGGAATTGGTTGCCTGAACAAACCAGGAAAGCCAGATACTTTACATCATTTAAATCACTAATACTGAACACTAATAGAAATGCAGGACTAGACTTAAACAATGGATGTGCATAGGATGCAATAATTTTCTTTATAGAGGAGCGTCTGTAATGTATAAGATAAGATCCTGTAGCCATATATCAATAACTACCCATGTATCAATAAATATCTATCCTTCTAATCCACTGAATGTATTTTTGTATTTTAGCCTGTCAACTTATTTCCCCCATCAGAAAGTGGATTTTATGATGTTTTTGGAAATGTTTGGGAATGGATGGAAGATCACTTCAATGGACTTAATGAATTCCACACACACTTTTTGTATGATGACTTTTCTTCTCCTTGCTTTGATGGGAAGCATAATGTGATATTGGTAGGTTTTTCTACTCCTTAAATAAAAGCTAACAGGGTTCATATGGTTTGGGAACGTTTGAAAAAATATGCAAAAGCTTACTTGATTTCTCATTTTGGTAAAGTTTAGGAAAACTGGCAAAGGATTGGGGTTTGTCAATAAAACTCCCATCATGTTTTTTCTTTAAAAAATCTACAAATTTGATGGGTTTTTTGGACTACCAATATACACTGCCAGTAAATTTAAAGAAATTGCACGTGTAAGTGAAAATTGGTTTGTAATTTTTGTTTTACGTTTGGGAAAAGTAAGGCATTTTAAAATGATTTTAGAGTAAGAACCCTATGCTTAACTTTATTTTGCAAGAAAGTCTTGTCAATGACTTTTTTAATGATTCTAAATAGATATATTATTTTTATTTTTGTATTTAACTCTTAAACATTTGTAAATAAGACACAAATTAATGTCAAACAGGGTCTTGGCAAAATAAGTAAGTATTACACATGTGCTCAGAATGTGTTAATCTTAAACCATCAGAATTTCCTTTTAAGCTTGTCCATTTAAACTTAAGCTTATAATTCCAGTAATCCACTTTCCCTACAAGCTTCTTGATCTTCTTAGAAGCTTAAATTAAACAAAATTCCAGTATGATTTTCCTTGGCATCAACTGTCTCAAATGTGGAACAGTGACCGACATATTTTGAAAGTTCCATCCGGAACACGCATGAGCTCTTGTTGAAATTGCACAGGCACGATACTAATATGAAATACAAACAAAATAGTGACACATTAACACACCCAGTCCATCACAACACATAGAACACTACAAACTCTATAACACATTCTGTGACCCACATGTTCCAATTAATGTTGAGATTGAAATAATTACATATTTGTATTGAAATTTAGGAAACTTGATTTAAGTTTTATTTTTGAATTAAACCTTCTTGTCATTACAATTGTTTATTCAAAGTTTAATTTAAACTTAACAGCAGTTTCTGTTGAAAGAAAGGAAACATTTGGTCTGTCTTTTTAACTTTCTTTTCTTCATAGATATTTAAGTCATTTAAGCTGTTGATTCCCAGCTTGAATTTTAATAATTTTCTGCAAGCAGTCCTGTACTCTAGCTGAATGTGAAGGTCTTTATGAAAACTGCTTGGTTAAACTGCCCAATCTATTTGGGTTTCTTCAAACTTGTAAACTAACTTTTCCTTTTCCAAGTGTCTGATGAACAGAGGCAAATATTTTACTCCACTCCAGTAGACTCAGTAGTACATTCTATTATTATTAGGCTATCATCCATATACATACTGACATTGGCAAACTAATAATTGGTATTCAACTTGTGTGTGTTGTTTTCTAGTTGAACCAAATTATAAATAAGTTTGTCATGATAAGCATTCTCATCAACATAAAAATATTTGCAACCATCTTGTTTCACTTTTGTTAATAATTTTTTAGCTAAACAAATTTTTTTAAAATAATAATTCTATTCATGTTTATCTCAATAAATACACATTTTAAAAAATTTGAATTTTTTTCAGTGAAAGATAATTATAGATTATACTCAAATTATTTTGTAATGAAAAGGTTAAATTGTATTCCACAATGTGTACACTAAATAAATTAGTTTATTGATTATAATTTTTACTCTTAATTATTGGATCAATATTTAATTTTTCACTATATGGTTTTCCATTTATAGAAAAGCAATATCGAAAAAGAAAAAGCTTACATTGTATTCAACTTGTATAGATCTAGTTTGAAAATATGTATAGTTACTACACAAATGTTCCCTGTTCCTTAGAAAAAAACAAAATATTTTTCCTTTTAAAAAAAAAACTTGTTTAGGGTGGTTCCTGGATATCTACCGGAGACGAAGCTTCTAGATTTGCTCGATATGCTTTCCGTCGACATTTCTTTCAACATTGTGGCTTCAGATTAGCAAGAAATTCTACTGCAGAAGTTGACCTGCCGGCTGTGTTTGTTGAGACTGATGTGTTTGTTCTTGGGTCTGGCATCCAAGGTATCTTGTAAACTACTTGATGTAATTTTTTGTTTCCCTTTAACACTTTTTCTTTCCACTATAAATCTAACTCCTCTACTTTATTTTGCCCCAGCTAATGAGGTCTCTGTGGACAGTGTACATCTTACACAAAGCAAAAACCTGAATTACAATTATGATACATTGGAAAAATTGGAGGGAATCTTAGAGTTAGAGTTTGGTTTCCGAGACAGTTATGCCAAAGTTGTTGTCAACATTTGTAATAGTTACTGTAACTATTACCAAGTGCCCGGCAACTCGGCCGTTCATCTTGGAACTGCCACAGGAAGAGGAGCATTTGAACTCAGCAAGACATTCCAAAAGGTATTTGTTTTTTATAGACTCCCTTTTGAAATAGAATTAACCATTTTTATTTTCATAATATACAAGCAGATAGTTGTAGTTTTAGTCTTTACTACAAATAATGAATTTGAATAAACTCATTAATTTGAACTAGACAAAGATATTTGCACTAAGGTCTAAGACCTTTATTTATTCTAGTAAATTTATTTTAACAACATTAGTTGTTTGAGTTAAGACTTGCTATGGTAATAATATTAATAGTCTTGCCTACATTTATTTAAAGATTTCTTAGTTAATCACTGTGAATATCACATCATGAAATTTCCTACCTTACATTTCATTAAGAGCACTACTTATCTCCATTCAGTACAGTTTCAAGTTTTAAAAAAATCTCATCAGAAGTTAGAAAAGTTTTTTTTATCTTGCCTGAAGTTTCAGGATTGAGTTTCCAATTAAATCTTTGATCCTGTTATAAAATCTTCAAAGACCAATTTTCACATCAGTTGCTGGAAAATAACAGTTGGCTGCAAGTTATTCTTCTCTGATATAGAAACCAGCAATACAAATATGTGCCAATCATGTACTAGTGCAATTCCTGTAGCCTACATCATGATCAAAAACTGATTTATATCTTGTGGTCTTTGTGACTATTAAATTATTTATATAATAGTTTATAATTTTAGTGTTATTATTTTTAAACTAGAAAAATATTCTACGGATAATATCTCTCTTATGGTAAAAGTTTTCTTCCTTACTTCATCATTTGTCAACACAAATACAATTATATTCTACTGATAACACAGAATATGTTTTAACCTTTGTCATAAAGAACAATGTCAAGAATCAATGCACTAGATGAAAATATGTTCCCCCCCCCTCCCTTAGAAGGAAAAACATAATCTATCAAAAGACACTGTAGAACAAACACAAACAATAAAACCATTACCCTTAAATAATCTTCTAGAAGGACATCTGTAACATAAGATAAAGAAGGACAACTGTAACATATAACATAAAAGGAAAAACCAGACACTACTTTTTCAGCCTTTAAAAAACAGTATTCTACTTTATGCTTTAACTTTTTCTAGATTTATCAGTCAATGCTTGAGAAGTAACAGTGTTTTATTTGTGAAAACAGTGAATGTATATTTAATAATAAAATGTATTCTTTTAGGTCCTCGGCATAGAAAGCTGTGGGCGTCTTGTGGATGCTGCTTTTAAACTACAGAAGGGTGAAGAGATAATATTGAAAGATAGAAAAGCTATCCAACTGGATGGAACTTACAATCCAGACAGAGTCATCTTTAAACAGGTATTATTTTACTCAGAACTCAACAATTTTGCCTTGTATAATTAAAAAACAACAACATGCTTATAGCTTGGAGTAAAGAATATTTTCTGTCATGTGTTGTCTCTAAGGTATGGATTTTATAACCTAGATCTTAACTAAAACTTACTTTATTTTCATTTAATATGGTTATATATTCTACACAAGACTTAAGTGTTGTGCCATATAGACAAAAAAGGAAATATAATTAGAAGATAAAAAAAAACTATTTCAAAATATTAATTTAAAATTTGGTTCAATTATTAATAGGAGCCAAATTTAACTCAACCAAATGCCACACTTTCCAACCCCTGCTAATCATGGAAGACTTGAGACAAATATAACAAGACAATTTATGACCAAACATTCATATTCTCTTTTCTATAGGTTTAGTTTGGATCTGATAATAAATACTATTGCAGTATATATGTTAAAATATTTGCAGCTTTGAGTTTCTTATATTTTTTCAGCTCACCTGGGTTCCCAATGAAGTGGAAAGTCATAACCTTACTCTGCTGACCAATTTACATAGAGTACAAAACCCAAAAGGTACTTTTTGATTACCGGTACTTGTTATATTGCTGACAAAGTAGGTCTACAAAAAATTGTATGACATTTAATTTCAAAACATTCTGTGCTGGTATTGATTGACTCCAAGTAAAACATTCTGTGCTGGTATCCATTGACTCCAAGTAAAACATTCTGTGCTGGTATTGATTGACTCCAAGTAAAACATTCTGTGCTGGTATTGATTGACTCCAAGTAAAACATTCTGTGCTGGTATCCATTGACAAGTCTTAACGATTATGCATGCATAAAAGGTCGACATGAAAAACATTTACGGTCTTATTCAATCATAGTTGTATCAAAAGATGTAGGAGATTAAATTTTTTTCATTTCCAAAAGATGTTGCCAAAAGAAAACGATGGATTGTGAATGTCTAGCGTGAAGAATCACTTATTTATAACCTCAAACGTATTGCTTGATGCAAAAGAATTTTCGTTTTTTATTTTTTTGAATCTACTAATTGTGTTTTTTTAATAACCAAGGATGCAACTATTGACTAATTTATTTTATAAACGAAGCTTAATTTAACTTAAAGCAACTAACACTTTGAATATTAATTATCGCCTTCTCACTTTTGATGTTAAAAACGGATTCCTCATGACTAATATTGTAGCCTTTGTATATTTCTAAAAGACTAGAACTGGCCTTCGAGGTTGAAATCAATTGTCAAACACCAGTAAAAGCATGCTTTTTTCTTTACGGAAATGCCTAAAATAATAAAAAATTTAAAAATAGAGCCGGAAGTTAAAGATTTCTTCCATTTAAAAATGTCACGCCTCATTAAGACTTGTCAATTGACTCCATGTAAAACATTCTGTGCTGGTATTGATTGACTCCAAGTAAAACTTTCTGAGCCGGTATACATTGAGTAAAACTTTCTGTGCTGGTATCCATTGACTCCAAGTAAAACGTCTGTGCTGGTATCCATTGACTCCAAGTAAAACTTTCTGTGCTAATATCCATTGACTCTAAGTAAAACTTTCTGTGCTGGTATCCATTGACTCTAAGTAAAAATTTCTGTGCTGGTATCCATTGACTCCAAGTAAAACTTTCTGTGCTAATATCCATTGACTCCAAGTAAAACTTTCTGTGCTAATATCCATTGACTCTAAGTAAAACTTTCTGTGCTGGTATCCATTGACTCCAAGTAAAACTTTCTGTGCTAATATCCATTGACTCTAAGTAAAACTTTCTGTGCTGGTATCCATTGACTCCAAGTAAAACTTTCTGTGCTAATATCCATTGACTCTAAGTAAAACTTTCTGTGCTGGTATCCATTGACTCCATGTAAAACATTCTGTGCTGGTATCGATTGACTCCAAGTAAAACATTCTGTGCTGGTATCCACATGGTAAAAATATTTTGAGTTCAAAAAATTAATAAATCACAAAATTATGCTCCTTATGGAAGTAATATAAATGGCACTGCTCCTTCCTACCGAACTGGTATCAAAGCCTGCGCCATCTAGGAAACTGCTCTCTTCATCACAGTCACTCCTTAAAATTTCCAGTGTGGCTGGACACAAAAAGAATTACTTTGAAGTGCGTTCATTTGAATCCTTGGCGCCTTCTATGTGGAACATCGTGCCTCAGACACTGAATGAATCTGAGACAAAAGAATCTTTTAAAAAGAGTCTAAAGACCTTTCTCTTTGGCTAGTGGCTGTGTGCCTAAAATACCAATGCAACTGCAATTTATTCCAAGAGTGCACTAAGCATGCTAAATTGAATAGCATGGATAGACGCATTATATAAATTACCATTATTATTATTAAAATTGACTTAATGGCAATTTAATTGTGTATAAACTCTGAATAACATAACTTTTTTTTAATGAACTAATTTCTTTTGACATATACAATTAGTGATTTCAGGACAATAAAAAGTATTATAAAAAAAAACTAAACTCGATTTTTTCTTTTACACAAATATATCTGCAAGTTATGGTATTTAAATTAAAAAATCTTTTTTATTGGTTTCTAATTTTGTTATGGAGTTTTCTGATGAAAGAAATATAAATAGAAACTTGCAGACATGAAATGACTAAATTGTAAATGTAGATAAAAACGGGGCTCCTGCTAAAGAAAACATTTTTAAATAAAATAATTTTTTTTATTGCTTTTAATACTCAAAAATGGTTTTTATTTTTAGCTTGGCTGGCACGTTTATGGGAGATAACAAAGCCCAATGGAATTGTTGTCATTGCATCTCAAGATAAAGATTGGAACAAGGACAGACTTAAACATTTTCTTCAGAATAAGTTAGTCTTTTTGTTGTGGTAGCTTCTTTTACACATATTTACATATATCATATATACTTATATAGTATCTAGATTGGACAACTAAAAATAGTTGTCATTAATTTAGCTTCAAGTCATTGTTGTTCAGTTATGCTATTACATTATATATTTATATGAGAAACACTAATTAAATCCTGAATGACTAATATATTTACTTCATTAAACCTCATTTAAAAGAGATTTTTTAAGAATATTTTATTCTACCAATTATTTCTAAATATAAGATTGTATAAATCATAATTCATTTTTTACTATGAATTATTCAACGGTATTATTAAAATTTATTAGTGTTGCCTTTTTATTATCAAAAGTTGTAGAATACCTTTTTGACCAGAAATAAAAAAAGTAGATAATAGTATTTCTAAAAGATACTAATTTACACTTAATCGTTCCTTAATATTTGTATCTCTCTCTCATCTCATCTATCTCATCTATCTATGTGAGGGTCGTTGGGCCACCATTTTTTTTACAGTTGGATGATTTTATGCCATTTGTATCTGTATATTTGTAAAAAAAATTCCAAATATGATACATCCTTTTGACATTTCCTAATATTACCTATTTCATTTCTCTGTGTCCTTCCTAGATTGACTTGTGTGGGCAGTGAAGAAATTTCATATGCAGAAAAAGATGGAAACAAAACTGCAGTGGTCACCATCTGGAGAAACAAGTAAAATTGTCTGAGGCACAGATATTGCTGCATTTGTTGGTAAATTGGCAATGTATAATGAATATTGGCTATGAATTAAGGAATGCCATACATCTGCATCTTGATGAAGCCCATAGACACAGGATTTACCTCAAATGTAATTACTTGTTGATTTTTTTGGTCAGGCTGACCAGTTGCAGCAGGAAGTAGAATATCTTTATTGTAGCTTAGGGTAGCTACTGAAGTAATCATTATATAGTTTTAGTTACACACTTTCATTTAGACTATATGTACGGCCACTAAAGATGCACATATTTTTTTATAAACTGAATATCCACTCATTAGAATTTTTATGGATATTTTTAACCACCCTGATTACCACTGACTATGCCATAGTTATTTTTCAGAAGTGAATAATAAGTATAATAATGTAATAGCAGATTTGTTGTTCCCTAAAGGTCTCACCATGATCATACAATTTTTAAAACGGATTTTTGAATAAATGGGGTTTTATTCAGTGTAGATCTATATTAATATACATTTTTTTTTAATTACTTTTTTTTTTTATTCATTGTTTACAAATGATTGTTGACTTATTGATTGATATTAAATCCACTGTTGTACTTTTTATTAATTATACATGAAAACATAAGCAGAAAAATAAATGTCTTTATTTATTTGTTGTCTAATGAAAAGTGTCCAACTTTGTCTTTAGACTAATAATGTAGAGTATATATATTACCTCATTAAAGTGAACTAACATTGGTTATAGTGGAAAATGATGTCTTTTCTCTTACCAGAAGGAATATCTATATTTATAAATTATTATATTTTGTTATAATTTAAATTACTAGGCTATATGGTGAAGAACATGGTTTTGGTTTATTAGCTGAATAAATATCTTTTTTTCTTAAAACAAGAATGCCTTGAGGTGACTAGGCTTGAAGAAACTATAAGGTTACAACTGTATTACACTGACCTAAATCATTACTTTTTTAAACACTCATGTTTCTTCTGACATATCATGTTTGTTCCTTCCCCTCTCAAAAGTCAAAGTTTTATTTTCACTTCTTTGGGGCAATAAGTAATCTATATTATCTACAGCATTTCTTTGGACTAAAATATAATGAATATTGCTTCTTTCATTGATTTTACAGTGTCATTTTATAAAATTACTATTGATTTTATAATGCAGATTTGTACAGCTTAATGTCCTTTTTTAAAAATCTTTATTTGATTCTGGTCATGGAAATAAATTTGGTTACATAAATGCTTTGTCTTTTTCTTTTACCATTTTTAACTCACTTGATCATGCTTTTATATGAATAATGGATTCTTAATTATAGAAATAAAAAAAATAAAAAGTCAGATGTTATTGTCTGGCTGACCCTACCAGTAACTCAACTAACAAAAACTATTTGAAACCAAATAAACTTAGCCATGATGTGTGCTTGGTATCAGTCACCGAACATAAGAGGCGGGCTATGATGGGTGCTTGGTATCAGTCACGAACATAAGAGGCGGGCTATGATGGGTGCTTGGTATCAGTCACCGAACATAAGAGGCGGGCTATGATGGGTGCTTGGTATCAGTCACCGAACATAAGAGGCGGGCTATGATGGGTGCTTGGTATCAGTCACCGAACATAAGAGGCGGGCTAGTCCTGTGGACACTGAACTGTCAACAAAACCGCCTGGGTTCTAGCCCTGATGCCAACCAATCCCTGCCGCCTTGCAGTAGTATTGGTCCTAGGATGTAATAATCTTCTATCTTTTACTCTACTTTTAATTGTCAATTTAAAGATATAAAATTATTTTTTTGGTGTTCAAAGACAATGGTATGTCCCTTCATGAGTGATATATTCACAGCACAGGATTCTTGCGGGTCAAGAAAGTTTGTGAAAATTGACTTGACTTTTCAAGTTTGGGAAAGATAGGGAAAACTGACAAAGGTTTAGGAAATAAACAAAGCAGCATGAAAAATATTAGTTAATAACTATGGGCTTAAGTTAAGGATTCCTTAAAAGCCTATTATGTTTTTTTCTTAATTTTGTTCTCTGTGTAGGCCTATTTAAAACATACAGAACATAGAATATCTTTGGACTACATATAAACACTACCAAATATTAAGATATTTTGGAAATTGGTTTTTATGAATTTTGTCTAAAGTTTGTGAAAAGTCTAACTAATGTTAGGTTGCATTATATATTCAATGTTCTTATCTCATATTGTAATTAAAGGGGGATAAGTCTATGAAAAAAAAGGGAGAGACCCTTGAAGTAAAGTACCCTTTGGACCAAACTGATCATAGGGCTCTGTAGCAGCGTTCACCAGTTTCTGTGGCCACGGCATACGAGGGGATGTGTGGCCAGCACAATGCCCAGACGCCTTTACTTTACCCCAATTAGTGTCAGGTACCCATCAGAGCTGGGTAGACTCAGGGGCACCCTCAAGTCCCTGGAAAAATTCCTAGCTTGCACCAGGATTTGAACCCAGAACCTTCGGATCGTCAGTCGAACAGGTTGCTGCTCGGCCACAGTGCATCGTGAGACACTGCATGTTCTTATCTCATATTGTAATAAAGGGGAATAAGTCTATGAAAAAGGGAGAGACACTGTATGTTCTTATCTCATATTGTAATAAAGGGGAATAAGTCTATGAAAAAGGAAGAGACACTGTATGTTCTTATCTCATATTGTAATAAAGGGGAATAAGTCTATGAAAAAGGGAGAGACACTGTATGTTCTTCTCTCATATTGTAATAAAGGGGAATAAGTCTATGAAAAAGGGAGAGACACTGTATGTTCTTATCTCATATTGTAATAAAGGGGAATAAGTCTATGAAAATGGGAGAGACACTGTATGTTCTTATCTCATATTGTAATAAAGTGGATTAAGTCTATGAAAAAGGGAGAGACCCTCCATGTTCTTATCTCATATTGTAATAAAGGGGAATAAGTCTATGAAAAAGGGAGAGACACTGTATGTTCTTATCTCATATTGTAATAAAGGGGAATAAGTCTATGAAAAAGGGAGAGACACTGAATGTTCTTATCTCATTTTGTAATAAAGGGGAATAAGTCTATGAAAAAGGGAGAGACACTGTATGTTCTTATCTCATATTGTAATAAAGGGAAATAAGTCTATGAAAAAGGAAGAGACACTGTATGTTCTTATCTCATATTGTAATAAAGGGGAATAAGTCTATGAAAAAGGGAGAGACACTGTGTGTTCTTATCTCATATTGTAATAAAGGGGAATAAGTCTATGAAAAAGGGAGAGACACTGTATGTTCTTATCTCATATTGTAATAAAGGGGAATAAGTCTATGAAAAAGGGAGAGACTTTGTATGTTCTTATCTCATATTGTAATAAAGGGGAATAAGTCTATGAAAAAGGGAGAGACACTGTATGTTCTTATCTTATATTGTAATAAAGGGGAATAAGTCTATGAAAAAGGGAGAGACACTGTATGTTCTTATCTCATATTGTAATAAAGGGGAATAAGTCTATGAAAAAGGGAGAGACACTGTATGTTCTTATCTCATATTGTAATAAAGGGGAATAAGTCTATGAAAAAGGGAGAGACACTGTATGTTCTTATCTCATATTGTAATAAAGGGGAATAAGTCTATGAAAAAGGGAGAGACACTGCATGTTCTTATCTCATATTGTAATAAAGGGGAATAAGTCTATGAAAAAGGGAGAGACCCTCCATGTTCTTATCTCATATTGTAATAAAGGGGAATAAGTCTATGAAAAAGGGAGAGACACTGTATGTTCTTATCTCATATTGTAATAAAGGGGAATAAGTCTATGAAAAAGGGAGAGACACTGAATGTTCTTATCTCATATTGTAATAAAGGGGAATAAGTCTATGAAAAAGGGAGAGACACTGTATGTTCTTATCTCATATTGTAATAAAGGGAAATAAGTCTATGAAAAAGGTAGAGACACTGTATGTTCTTATCTCATATTGTAATAAAGGGGAATAAGTCTATGAAAAAGGGAGAGACACTGTATGTTCTTATCTCATATTGTAATAAAGGGGAATAAGTCTATGAAAAAGGGAGAGACGCTGTATGTTCTTATCTGATATTGTAATAAAGGGGAATAAGTCTATGAAAAAGGGAGAGACCCTCCATGTTTCCTTCTCTGATATCCATCATTATTGCCCATCAACCCAGCTGGGGTATAGGTCGCCAAACACAGATCTTGCAGAGTCCTCTGTCCTAGCCAATCTTTCTAGTTGGTTCCAGTTGTTCCCCATCTTTGCGGTGTCTGCCTCAAGGTTGCGTCCCCAGGTATTTCTTGGGCGGCCTCTTTTCCGCTTGCTTTGGGGGTTCCACTTCAGTGCTTGCCTGGTGACATTGGCTGGCGGTTTGTGTTAGCGGTGTGTCCTATCCAACCCCATCTCCTTTCTGATGTCTTCTTCAATAGGAAGTTGGCAGGTTCTTTGACAAAGGTCAGTGTTGCTTAAGGTTTCCGCTCAGCGGATCTAGAGAATCCTTCTGAGGCAGCTTTTACGAAGGTTTGGACTTTCTGCTCCATACAATAAGACTGACGTCACATTGTAGTTGAATAGTCGAATCTTGGTGTTCAAGGACAACTCTCTGGAGGTTCATATATTCTTGAATTGGATGAAAGCGGCTATTGCTTTGCCAATCCTTGCCTTGACATCCGCAACTGTTCCTCCCTGCTGGTCGATGATACTACCTAGGAAGGTAAAGGACTGTACCTCACACAGGGGGCTTCCATGTGTAGTGTGATTGATTCGGTACTGGCGGTATTATTATACTCTTAATTTTAAAAAAGTATATTACACTCAGCGGCTGGTTAGCAAAGTCGACAGCGAACTCGACTCCCAAGCGCCGCATCAGGGGTTCGACCCTCGGTGCAGGCAGCCATAAATCCACCCCCGACTTGGAGAGGAGATGGGCGCCGCCAAGTCTACCAAGCCCAAGAGAGGACTAATGGACACCCAGTGTCCATTAGCTCCCCCCAACGACCGCCAAGGTTAAGGGACGAGAAGAAGAAGATATTACACTTCATACTTATTTTTTTGTACGTTTAGAAAAAGATGGAATAGGTTTTATTTCTGAAAAAAAGTTTGAACGTCATCTGCTATTAGGGTTGCCAGACACATGCAGACCTGCCACCGTCCCAAGACAAAAAATCTGTATCGGGGGGAGGGGGGGTGCGCGCACGCACAAGTTATGTATTTACAAATAATTGGAAGGAAAATAAGTAGTAGGGCCTACTGTTTGTTATTCATGTAATTAGTTTAGGGTAATTAATTTTAATCAATAGTCTCAAAACCAAGTCACTAAGCGTTCCGGATTGGGCTTTATGCATAAGTATTTCCGGGTCACGTGATCAATCCAGGAAGTGTTTTTTTTTAATGGTGAAATTATAAGAAGTTTTCTTAGTGTGATCCAATTCCGACGTTAAATCTTCATAACAGAAAACGAAACTATGCTTTCATCGATATCCACTGATAGATACAAACTTCCTTAATGCATGGCATGCCAAAAGAAGGCAAAATAACAGAGTATATTATGTTCCAAACACTTCGAAGACGAAGACTGAGACTTCCTGGTTTCAACCTCTCACTAGTTTCACTGATCACTGGCGACACTGGTAGTTAGTAGTGGTAGGCCTAAGCGACGGTAAGTGTACTTGCCATTGATTTAGATTTTTTTTTATCTTAAGTCAATGATAAAATGATTTCATAAAATCATTCGCTTAGGCAATTTTTATGTGTGGTTAGCTAATACAACTCATTAATTGCCAATTAATAATTAATGAAGACCAACGTAATGTTATTGTTATAAAATATAATAAACGGCTTGTGGTGTAGGCCTACACATACTTCATATAGGCCTACTACATAGCCTAGCCTAGGCCTACACTACACATATTCATATTGCCCACATAATGATAATGAGTAGGCTATTTTAATTATTATTAATTATAATGCAATCCAATACGATATTTGCTATCTGCTAGGCTAATGAAAAGCTAACTAACCTCAGTTATTAGGCTAATATTTATATAATATATATTATCAATATATATATTTATAGGTTAGGCGGTCAGCCCTATATTGGCTATATTAAATTATTTAAATTAGACTTAGGCATGAGCTTAGTCTTTACTAAAGTAGAATCTTTAGACAGAAGCTAAGTATGCTAAAGGGTAATCATTAATCCTACTACATTTAAGCCTATACACTATACTATAGTTATAGGTTATACATAGGCTAACTATAACTATAGGCCCTTTATGACTATATGCCTATCATATTGTAAGCCCATGTATATTTCCATAATTATATTATATATAGATTAGGCTTAGACTCTATACATATGATATGACCAGTGTAGCCTATATTACTATAGTGAGTATATTCTGTTTAGTATTAGTATTATATGCTTAGCCGCTTAGCCTAGACTAGAGCTGGGGCTAGTGCATTGCCTTGGATGAACATTAGACACATCCCTGTGCATAGACCTATAGTTCATATTATAATTAAAATAAGTAATCCTCATATACTCATATAAGTATAAGACCCTATAGGCCTATTATTAATAATAGGCCTATAGGCCTACATTATGGATTAGACTTAAGGCAAGCATTATTATTATTATATTAACATTTGAGCTACTATGATATGATAAAGATCTAATATATATATACATTTATAATGAATAATTGATGATATTATAATATAATAATATATATTATTAGCCTCATAAATACTTACAAATATTAATATAGTTTAGGCTTAGATGTAGGCATCTCAGTCAATCGGATTAAATATTAAGAGATATAGGTCTATACAGGACTAATAAATAGGCCTTCTATGTACAGAATGAATCCATTTTACATCACTTACTCTTGTTGTTAAAGTGGTCCAGTAACAATAAAACAATGTTGTCACCTAATTTAATAAAAGTAAATAAAGAAATGAGCAGTATTTTTGCAATTACTGTGTATTTTATACTTGTGTGTTTAACCTGAATTGATTTTTAGATAGGAAGGGGATGCACAAGAAGTTTCAATCAATTAAAATGGTTATACTGATGGGGGGATAATGGAATTACTTGGAATCATCAACCATATAAAAATAACTGATTGTATTGAATGTATTAATTAAATTAATATTACCGGGTACCCGGTAAAGTGTTTTTTCTTCAACCTTACATGTTAATGTTAAATGAGTACCAGTACAACTAAAATCTGGAGCATTTCATAGTCATTTTCATCACATACCATTGACCCATAGGCATAATTAAATAGACATAATATTATGAATTTTGGTAAATTTTTTTCTTTTAGTGTAAAATTTGGTTGATTATGCTTATTTTGAATGGATCTAAAATTATTTACACTAATGAAATGAAATAGCTAACTAAATTGTATTTACTTCTATTGCATTTCTATAAGAATAATCAACATACATATGTTCAATGTTTGGGTATGATTATATGTTTTATAATTTTATGTAATTTTATTTTATAAGTAATATATTGAAAACTATGTACTGGTACTGTAGTAAATTTTGGAAAGTGAACATTTATGATTTAGCCTAAATATTAATATGTTGTTTTATAAAAGTATTTTTTTTTTCTATTTACACTGCATGTATCAATCAATGGAAACAAAATGTCCATGGGGATCATCTAATACAAAATGATGTTAGCTGCCAGACATGAGAAAAAGTCCTGCATCAGTTGTTGACATTGACACTGCTTAATTAAAGAAAATGTAACCATGTGCTGTTGAAGGAGAATGTGTTTCAATTGCATCCAGTAAAGGATAGTCAATGATGATTTTGCAAGGAAGATGTGCTGACATTAGCCTTTGATTCTTTAAATGTATTAAATAAAATAAAAATATTGAAAAATATTTGATGACAATATTTTATGATTCTTTTTTATTTTTTTTGTAAGTTAAAATATAAATATATATTAATATAATTAGTTTAAATTAGCAATTAAACATAAATTACAACAAAATATGCGATGAAATTAAATATAGAATTTATTTTTAACAGTAGACTGATGTTATGTATAGAGGTGGGTTGCCGAAGTGTGCAACATATGAAATTCCTTTTCCTCTAGGATTATACTGCAGCTAAACAGTCCAACATGTACTTGCAACAAGCTGTCTTCATCCACCCTGCCTTGACATTCTGCTTCAATTACCTGTTTGCGATGGGGGGGGGGGGGGGGAACAAGTAACATGTCATAAATAAATATATTATATTTATATATTTTTTTTATTAATTCAAGAGGCCTAAAATAAACTAATTGTTGCACCAAATTGATCCAAAGGCCAGATGAAGCAGCATTCAACAGTTTACGTGGCCACGGCATACTATTTGATTATGTGGCCAGCACTATACAGAACCTCCTTTACTTTACCCTATAATTATAGTTATAGCATTTTTATATGAATTGAAGCATATTTCAAATGTTGAAGTTGAAGGAAGGAATATTCTGTTACATGAAAAAATATTAATTAACTAAAAAATATATAGGTATTACATAGCCTAGGCCTATATATACAAAATAAAAAAAAGTCAATTAGTTTTATATCATATTAATATATAGGTCTTTATAGCCACCACACCAAAATGTTTATTGGACTTCATCCTACAATAGAATCCTACAATACTACTATAGGCCTATGTCCTATAGTCTATAAGGCTACTGGCATCAAGCTTTACATTTGTATTTTGAATAGTTTTAATTTTATATAGTATTAAAAACTGTTATAAGACTATTCAAAGCAGTGGTGCTGATAGATCTATAGCCAAAATATAGCCTCTATATATACCAGCTGCAGCATGCCAATGAATATTGACTAATTAATACTAGGCTTAATTATATGTTATCTTATGCCTATATAGGGCCTATAGGCTAGACTATAGGATAGGACTATAAATACTATAATATAGTAAATGGGGGATATACTATCCTATCAATGACAATTAAATTAAACCTACAATATATCACGAAATGTGACACACACAAAAAAACACTAATCCGAAAGTCTAAATCATCATACCAGACTAAATGACTCAAATATGATGATTATAATAATATGGCTAAATAATTTCATCAAATGAAATAAAGTAAGTCCCCATAGGTCGGCCTTTAAATCATTTTATTTTCATGTAGGCTATGCCTACAATTTACTTTACTTTACACTTTAGTAAAGTATTTACGTTAACTAAACTGTCAACTTTCTCTTCTTATCTTGTACAATTTTAATGGAACTTAATAAAAATAAGGAAGACAAAGTCTTAAGTCTTATTAAAAGTAATAGGCCCTACCTACTTTTCCTGAATTGTCGAGTAGGCCTATGCTGTTCAAATTTTATTCAGACCTTTCCTTTAATGTTGCTTCCACTATTCATACATATGGTAATTATACCATTAAGGTCCATTACAAGTCGTACTTTGTAATTCTGTAGGCCTATACTTCGATGTCGATAGTGTCGACTGTCGCTTCGAAAGTCATCACCCAATAGGCCTAAATCTCTCCATGATTAAACAATGATTGGCTTTTAAAAACCATGTTCATGTGGATATGTTATAATCTCACCCATGTGCAGTGTTTAAGACATCTTTGCTGTTATATAATGTCTCTAAATTCAATGTTTTTAATAAGCATTGATGCAGATAAAATAGAGGCGAAAGACGCCATTATTGGTATGTTTTGGTCCGATCACGTGATCAAGCTGCTATCGCTAAGGACTTGTGAATAAAGCCCATATGATAGTAATATGCCTATAACTAGAAACAGCTCGTGGAAAACCACGGAGAAAAAGGTTGGATTTTTTTCTATTTAGTCAGCTTTTGGGAAAAGTGGGTCATAAGTATATAATCTAGCACTTGCGACGCAAAACAAAAAATGGTTTCACGCGAGCGGTGAGCGTGTAAAACCAGACAATTACTCTCAAAACCAAGTCGCTAAGCGTTGAAAAATGACAGAATGAATGATTTCTTTGGGCTTTTATTATATAGAATAGATGCATTTAATATACAGGCCTAATACATTATAGTAATGCTTATCGTGGTCGCAGTGTAAAAACGTATTATTTTTTTGCATCACCAAAAGTGTTCTGGTGGACTCGGGACATTTTCCCCTACCCTTTTCCCAATCTTTTCTATTCACAGTCGTTCGCTTTGAGTTGGCAACATTGGAAGACTAAAATAAAAAAAAACGAATGTTATTATTTTCAGGAAAAGCGGGATATTTTTACTGATTTAATGTCGATCAACATAGAATTTATAGTTTAAGGTTTGATAATGATAGTCAATAGGATAGGCCTATCTATTGACACTAGATTATAGGCCTACTCTGGTAGTGCCACTAGTCTAGTAGGGGCGTATAAAAGTATAGAGTATAGAGACATCTGTATGATCTGTTTTAAACATGTAATTATAGTATTCTTATATATTTAACATATAACAAATTTTATTATTAAAATAAAATAAATAGATCTAGGTCTAGATGCAAATTATTAAAATAGATATATAAGACTAGACTAGATCTAGTCTAGGTAGATTAGTTATCTAATAGTCAAATCTGAATGATCAAAATCAAATCAATCATTCAATTTCAACATTCAATCATTGATGAGTCATTGATCCGTAAACCCAATCTCAATCTGTCTAATCAAATTTAATCATTATTTAAATTTAATGGGATTGGGATGGTGCCCATATAAACCATTTAGGCCTAGCTAGCCCTATTTCATTATTATCATTAAAATTTAAAATGATTATTTGACATAGGTCCTATGCAGCATAGAATAGACCGGCATAGTATGCCCCTAAGGGCCTGGGTATGGGCCGTATGCCGTATGGCCTATGTAACTATATATTATATATATTAGCCTATATGAAATTATATGTAGGCCTAACATAGAATAGATGACATAGAACATTTTTCAGGATAGGCTATTTTCTTTATTTTTTAGTCTAGTTATAAGTTAGTAGTCCTAGGCCTAGTAGGCCCTACTTCCATTTTAATTTTGTATTTGATGTAAGCCTACATTTTTATATTACACAATCAATGCAATCATAATCACATTCATTCACAATAGGTCTAATGGCTCATATAATGACACATACCTATATTAATATTAGGCCTATAACTATTTTAAAATTATTTAAATTTAGAAATAAAGCTTGATATAACAACTAGCCTAGGCCTATACTATAGTATAACTGTCACTAGGCCTATAAGTTTAATATTAATAATTAATAGTAATAATAGCCACATTTTGATTATGTCCTATGCCCTATGCCTATGTTACACTAGGCTATGGACTATGTCACAATGTAATCTAATAATTAATCTAGGCCTTATCAGCGACTGCTAATTTTTATTATTTATGGTAGGCTTAGTGATATAGGCTATTGGGCTATTAGGAATATTACTATTAGGGCCTAGGCTTATAATGCCAATAATGGCTTTTTAAATATTTTCATATATACCATAATTCATAAGCCAATTCTCCTAACATTACCATCAACGACTGTGAACTTGAGGCTGTGGAGCATTACACATACCTTGGCTCCACCATCACTAGCAACCTATCTCTAGATGCAGAGCTCAACACAAGGATCGGCAAGGCCTCCACAACACTGGCCAGACTATCATACAGAGTGTGGAACAATAAAAAGCTCACCATAAGAACTAAGGTTGCAGTGTACCCTGCAATTGTGTTTTTATCACTATACTCTATGCCAGCAAAACCTGGAGCCTATATTCTAAACAAGAGAAGAGATTGAGTGCTTTTCATATGCGCTGCCTCTGACGCATACTCGGAATCTCCTGGCAGGACCATGTCATGAACAGCGAGGTGCTTCAGCAGGCTGGGATGCTAAGCAAGCCTACTCTAATCCGCCAACGCCGGCTCAGATGGCTAGGGCATGTGTGTAAGATGGAGAATGGCAGAATCGCCTAAGACATCCTATACTCAGAACTAGCCACAGGAAAGAGGATAATAATATATTTTGCAGGACCTTACCAATTTATACATTTAACTTTTATGCCGATTGGTCAAACGGCATTGTAGCCTATAGCGAACAAACATATATATATATATATTATTAATATATATAAACAAACTCACAGTAGTTATATATATTGATGATAATATATAGGCTGCTCCGCCTCATTACCTAATGAAAAAGAGAAGGCTAGAGCGGGATAGCCTCATCACTTGCTTGCAGGGGCTTGTCAAAACAATTCTACAGGATACTACCAGCAGTGAGAGAAAGAGAGGGAGACAGAGAAAACGATAAGGAGATAATATCAGGAATGGACAGGATTAAGTTATTGAGGCTGGGGGATCAATGAGGAGGTCAAGAGGGATGGAGGATAATAATAATCATGTCATCTGTGACACACCAATGGTCCAAAAGACATGTAGTTGTAGACTAATTACTTGAGGCTTTATGATCTTATAATGATAACTATATAAAATAATTTTCACAATCGCCTAAGTAATTTTTTGTGGGTTTTGAGTTAAGACTTGAAATGTATAGTTTACACAGTCTTCTATTACATGGCAAATCGCCTATATCTTAAACAAATCAGAAAAGTTTTTTTTTTTACAAAATGTATCAAAGTTAAACAACAGAGTGAATACAGATGTCATTCAGTTTTTGTTAGTTTTCTCAAAACATGAAAAAATGACTTAGGCGATTGTGAAATGACCCTGACAAAATATAGCCTATGTAGGCTAATATATACATTTTAATACTAATGTTCTTGTAGTATGAAAGTTGTTTTTTCAAAGACTGAGCTAGTGTAATTAGGCCAGTAGGCTAATGGCTAATGTATTTTTGTATCACTGCAGAATGGAAAAAAGATCATTAGATAATGGTTCCTCTAATAAAACCAGTTCCAAAAAACAACGAAGGATTTTGGCCAGTCCATCGTCTGAATCTGACGACAATGATCCAGAGGAAAATAGAGAAGTATGATATTTCTTACATGTCTATGTTGTGATCAAAATAGAGAGGTATTATAGTTCTTACATTGTCTTTGTTGTGATGAAAATAGAGAGGTATTATAGTTCTTACATTGTCTTTGTTGTGATCAAAATAGAGAGGTATTATAGTTCTTACATGTCTTTGTTGTGATCAAAATAGAGAGGTATTATAGTTCTTACATTGTCTTTGTTGTGATGAAAATAGAGAGGTATTATAGTTCTTACATTGTCTTTGTTGTGATGAAAATAGAGAGGTATTATAGTTCTTACATTGTCTTTGTTGTGATCAAAATAGAGAGGTATTATAGTTCTTACATGTCTTTGTTGTGATCAAAATAGAGAGGTATTATATTTCTTACATTGTCTTTGTTGTGATCAAAATAGAGAGGTATTATAGTTCTTACATTGTCTTTGTTGTGATCAAAATAGAGAGGTATTATAGTTCTTACATTGTCTTTGTTGTGATCAAAATAGAGAGGTATTATAGTTCTTACATTGTCTTTGTTGTGATCAAAATAGAGAGGTATTATAGTTCTTACATTGTCTTTGTTGTGATCAAAATAGAGAGGTATTATAGTTCTTACATTGTCTTTGTTGTGATGAAAATAGAGAGGTATTATATTTCTTACATTGTCTTTGTTGTGATCAAAATAGAGAGGTATTATAGTTCTTACATTGTCTTTGTTGTGATCAAAAAAGAGAGGTATTATAGTTCTTACATTGTCTTTGTTGTGATCAAAATAGAGAGGTAACTTTATATGACATAAAAGGGACAAAAGACAAGCGAAAAAATTCTTTGCTGCATAAACTTTAATGCTACGTACATCTTTATATAACAGTAAATTGCTGTATCCATCTTGTGATATCGATCAAGACAAGTTCATAATTATTAGTTGCAATTATTAGCCATGTAAAATAAAAAATGCAGCCAGTTTATGTGATGTATCCACTAAGTTTATTCTGTATTTCTGACACCTCCATCGGCAATAACTTGTTTCAAACTATTTTACAATGTAATTGTTATTGTCGTTGCGTGTTTATGAGCGCGCTGAGCATGCTTTTCATTAGCATGAAGTGAGGCGCTATACAAATGACATTATTATAATATTAATATAATAATCATTAATACATTATACATTAATATAATAATCTAGAAAAAAAAAGATTCTACAAATAACTGCATACAAAGATTAATGAAATACAAATGAATTGATATCACCAATTTTCTGCATTTTAATTTTTGGATTTTTTTTCCTCTTTTACATGGACTTTGCCTGCTAATTGGTAAGAGATGCAGTATTTAAATTTATAGCTGAAAAAATGGCTATTAAAATAGTCATAAAATACCTGCATACATTTTTGTTTCTGGAATATAAGAATAGTGATTATGAACACAAAGCTGTAAAATTATTTTTATTAAAAACCAAGTTTAAGGAGTGATTTATTAGGATGCCATATATCGGTATTTAAAAATCTAATTTCAAATGTTAATGTATTTAATTAAAAGTTTTTTCTTCTTCATTTAGGAAGCTCCACTTGTGGGCATTATTTGTCGCGTGAGTATGTCCAATTTTATGTGCCACAATCGACTTGACGTGGATTTAGGAACTCATGTCAACTTTATTATTGGGAGAAACGGAAGTAAGTTTTCTGTATCTATGATTGCTGCTTAGGGATTTTTACAGTTAGGATCAACAAAGCTATATATAGATCTAAATTGTAATCGCTACACAGTTACTACACAGTCTAATGTTTTTCAAACCTTTTACTGTTTTACATCTCAAGAGCTTTTTCTGTAAGTATTAGTGCACTACTTTCTCTTGAATAGTATTCATTGTGCAATTTCTGGTATAAATTTTAGAGTCTGTCTCATATGGATAAAAAAACAACAACTGCATTTGAACTGTCTTGTCTTATAAAAGGGACAAGGTTGCAGTGTGTTTAAATCCTGATAAAAACATCACGATTTTTACTTGGATCAGGGATGTTAATTAGTCTAAATAGCTCTGAAGTATACTACCTTACATTAGTTGGGTAATAAATCAAAAGCAGCTGATCGTTAAGCAGGTCAACCATATTCTTGGGTAATGTTGTCTTGGAAACTGGTAAATGCTACTTCACTTGCTTCATGGACTGACATGTTCTGAAAGGGGTACTAACTTACTGACTTGTCTCAGCTGACACTTGCATGCTTGGCTAAGGTTTGAGAGAATAAACTTTATGTGCATTAATATGAACTTGAAATCTATAGTTGCTTAACATTTTCTTGTTTATTTTGACATAGTCAAAGCCCTGTTTGAATGAATGCTGTCTATAGAAACTTAAAACAAAGTTTATTTCCCAGGTGGGAAGAGTGCCATAGTGACAGCTCTGGTTGTTGGTCTTGGTGGGAAAGCAACTGCCACAAGCCGAGGGAGTTCAGTCAAAAATTTTGTGAAAGCTGGTAAAAGGTAAAAAAAAGCAATATTTTTCCTTTACTATTTTTACTTTACTACATAGGCAACTGTACTCTTTATTGTCACTTTATATCTACTTGTTTACAACATAGACAACTGTACTCTTTATTGTCACTTTATGTCTACTTGTTTACAACATAGACAACTGTACTCTTTATTGTCACTTTATGTCTACTTGTTTACTACATAGACAACTGTACTCTTTATTGTCACTTTATGTCTACTTGTTTACAACATAGACAACTGTACTCTTTATTGTCACTTTATGTCTACTTGTTTACAACATAGACAACTGTACTCTTTATTGTCACTTTATGCCTACTTGTTTACTACATAGACAACTGTACTCTTTATTGTCACTTTATGTCTACTTGTTTACTACATAGACAACTGTACTCTTTTTTGTCACTTTATGTCTACTTGTTTACTACATAGACAACTGTACTCTTTATTGTCACTTTATGCCTACTTGTTTACTACATAGACAACTGTACTCTTTATTGTCACTTTATGTCTACTTGTTTACAACATAGACAACTGTACTCTTTATTGTCACTTTATGTCTACTTGTTTACAACATAGACAACTGTACTCTTTATTGTCACTTTATGTCTACTTGTTTACAACATAGATGTCACTTTATGTCTACTTGTTTACAACATAGACAACTGTACTCTTTATTGTCATTTTTTGTATAATTGTTTACAACTAAGAAATGCTAATGTTTACGTTTTTTATTTTGCTAAACAGATCTGCTTGGGTGGAAATAACATTAAATAACAAAGGTTCAGACAGTTATAAGCCTAATGTTTATGGTGACAAGATTGTAGTTAAACGTAAATTCTCTGCTGATGGAGTGAGCAGTTATGCCATTTATTCATCTACTGGTATGTAGACTTACTATCTTGTATAGAAACATATTTCATTAGCTGTGAACTTGACAATGCATTTGAGTGTCATTGTGAATTTCTTGATTTAACTAGGACAACACGTCTCTAATAAACGCGACGAGCTACAGCGTATCTTAGATCACTTGAACATACAGGTAGACAACCCTGTCTCTATTCTAAATCAGGACACCAGCAGAAATTTCCTCAACTCACGATCAGCTGCTGATAAATTCAAAGTAAGTATTTTTAAGAACCTAAGTACATGATAAGAAAATCATGATAAAATGGGGAAATTACTTATGATCAAATAAACATGAGGTGGAAAGTCATTTTTTTTCAAATGATTTTATTAATCCTTCAAATTATTTAAAAGTTTTTCATGAAAGCCACACAACTTGAACAAATGAGTTCAGATTATGAACAAGTGGACAAAAACAAAGAGCAGACAAGACTTGTGATTTCAACTAAAGAGGAGGTAACTTGTTCAGTTTTTATTTACTAACACCCAATCTATTGAATTATATATAAGCTAATGGAAATACTTTTTTAAAGCATGTATGTGTTTTAACATGGAACCACTTGTTGAGCAAACTGTTGTGTGAACTTGAAAAATTAAATTTTCCTACAATAAAATGTTGGCTTTGGTTATTGAAAGTTTATGGGAAATACCCTACACATTCGTTATCTGTGCATCATAGTATTATCCATAATGTACTAATTCCAAGGGATTAACTAGGTTTGTTAGTTAATACATTTGTAAATAGATAAGAGAATAGAAAACATGTTTGTTTAGAAAACTTTTTAAGACTAAAGGCAGTGAACATTTTATTTGAATAGGAATTGACTTGCTAGTCTATATACTTAGTGTTTTGAAGTGTAACGATGCAACAGATAACTTACAAACTAACTTCTTTTCTGACAGTTTTCTGTCTGTATCCATGGTAATTCTATGGCTTTGCACATCTGCAGTAGTTTGAGCTATGCAGTAAGGACAAAGTAACATTATTTTTTTTTAATTACAGGCACTGGTAGCAATGAGAAGAGAAGTGAAAATCTGGGAAAACAAGTTCAAGAACCTCTTGGCACTTACAGATCTCAAAGATAAGATTATATCTCTAAAGAAAGAACTTGTGTGGTCAATGATTGCAGAGAAGGAAAAGGTAATTAATTGACTGCATCAATTACATTGGACTCTGTGGTCAGTGCCCTGTTATTGTTATTCCAAATCCAGGTTAAAGTCGGGGTTTATTCCCAGGGTGTCCCTGAATTTGCCCAGCTCTGATGGGCACCTGATATTAATTGGAGAAAAGGCTGGCCACACAATCCCTCTGTGTCATCCCCAGAATGTTATAAGCGAAAACAGCTGTTCTTGTTTTAGTAACACTGTATTTATTGAATACAAGTAGAAAGAAAAAGCAGCCAATGTTTTAATAATGCAATATTTAATAAATGAATTAAGATATTGGTATCAATTAAATGTTACAGTAATCAATACAATTATTATTCCTTAGACCTTGTTCCTATCTTTTTTTTATGGGATAATCCCAATGGCACATATTCATTGTATTCCTCCAGCCCACACATATGCCTAAAATGCAAATAATACACCAGATATATACATAGATCTGAAAAATATATTCAATACAAAAAACGTATTCAAAGACATTTATGTTCTTATAAAGAAATAAACTTACCCTGGCATAGTCTATAAAACAGAATAATTAAACACATCTTGCAGACAAGATATTTAGGCAGGCTATCGAGAACTCCAAAAACATCTACAGATCTGATAAAACATTCACAAAATGTTTGAAGTCATTCAACAAACAATCACTCATGGTAATGGTATTTCCATAACACCCCCTTCTATCCGTTGAAAGTTTTTTTTATGTTATACCACAAAACATTCCACTGTATAATACCTTTTTAAAATATATAATGTTAACCAAAAAATTATCATTGTTATGTATATTAAAAAATCTAATAAATAAAAATGACAATCATATGAAACTTCATTAATATTTGGTTGACATAGCATCCTATAAGTTATATTGTGACTGACTACATGACAGACAATAGTTGGAATTCGGTTATCTTGAACCCTGTTGTAATATTTCCTTTTTATTTTTCTTCACTGCAATTATTGACTAGTAAAATGTGGATATTTGTAAACACAAGACTTCAGATGAATTTAAAAAAAAACAATTGGTCTCCCAAGGCTACAGACAAAATTAGGTCTCTTAAAATGAGAATTTAATGACCTTTTAAAAATCTCATCAACTTATAATTTTCTTATAATCTTCTATTTTGATATCTAGTGCAGGGGTCGGCAACCTACGGCCTGCATGCCAGACTTGGCCCCACGAAAAAAATGTGTTTTTTAATGACTTCTGCGTGCCATGTCCTTTTTTTAAATAGCTCTCGCTGATCTTTTCCAAATAAATCAAAATAAATCATTCTGTCGTTTGCCTGTTCGAAAGCGTTCAGTTTCAGCGGATAAAACTACTCTTTGCGTCTCCTGTGCTTACATCAAAAAAATGTTCCAACTACTCTACATTTGGTTTTGTTTGTATTATATCGCAAGCCAAAAAATATTGAATACAAGTGGTTAGTATCCGCAAACCATTAACTGAATTGTTTTTCGTGATTCCAATAAAATGTTATTTTAAAGTATATCCTTCAATTTAATGTAAAAAAAATAGTGTGCCACCAAAATTACCCCCCAGAATACCTTTCCCGAATAATAAAAAATAAACAACAACCTTGATCAATTTCAGATTTCCGATTTGATATTTAAAATTTATCTTAACAAGAGGATATCCGTCTAATTAATACAATTTCACCATATCTGTAGGCCTATATAGCCTATATAGAAAACGTTTATAGTTATTCAAAATGTTATATTAGGCGGGCGATATATCAAGGTATAAGTGTAAGTGCCCATAAAATGTCCAAAAATGACAAAAGCGCTACTGCGATGTTTGGCAAACTGAGAAAATTTGTCAAATTTCTTGTAAAACACATTGGGGGGGGGGGGGCTGCCGCTAAGCTTCCATTGCATTATACACCATGAAAGTTTGTGTGCAGAGATCTCTTTATTTGACTTGCGCTCCGTAATGGAAACTGTTGTTAAAAAAGTCAACTTTATAGTTTCCCACTCTTTGTTGATTTACCAGCAATTCAAATCTTTACTACAAGAAATAGAAAGTGAATTATGGTGATCAGCTTTTGCATAGCAGTTTTTACTGGCTTAGTCAAGGTGAAGTGTTGAATAGATTCGTTTCGTGTCTGGAAGCAGTATACGATGTTTCTTGGTGAAACAATATTTTTCAGAATTGAATGACCAAGAATGCCTGATGAAAGTGATGTTTTTGACAGACTCGTTAACTCATTTAAATGTTGAACTTGTGTTTACAATAGGATCAAACAATTCTTGAACTGTTTGGTTGCTCATTTTTACTGGAAAGAATTCGGATTGAAACTGGACATTGGACATATTTATCCGTGATATTAGGCCTGCTAAAACATTATAGTACTTCCCCTATGTTAAAACTCATTCAGATCTATATACATTACACATAGATGAGCTTAAGAAGTACATTGAAGCACTCAAAGCGGAGTTTTCTGGCTGATGTCTATTTTGAAATGCAGCAAATTGAATTTAACACATCCTGATTTATGGACATCAAAATTTGCCGAATTGCTAACATATCTGGAAGAAAACTGCTTAGAAAGGTCGTCAGCTATACTTAAACCGTTTATTTGTTTGAAAAACGTTGCATTTGTTTTACTTTCATCTATTGGCTCAACTTACAATTTTAAACAGATTTTCTCATAAAAGATTTTCTCATACAATAAAACTTTTTTTATCCCATAAGAAAGTCGCCTAACTCTTGAAGCATTAAGCAAGGCTCACATTAATTGATACAGACAAATTGCATTCAAATATTTTTTATCTTCTTTAAATAAGCATACAAAATAATTCAAGATCAAATTTATTTGTTTTAACTTTTAAAAAACAACACCAGCTTAAGCGTATATACGAGCATTATATTACGTAATAGTTCTTATTATCGCAATGCGTGACTAATCTGTGTTGACTTTTGTACGGTTTCTTAGTAAAGCGCCCTTTTTTATCATGATACATACATTTAATAATTATTGTTAAAAATAATAAATATAGCAGAGGTTGACTATTTGGCTGTTGGCACGCCGAGTGAGCTAGAAATTCTACTTTGGCACGCCGCTATCAAAAGGTTGCCGACCCCTGATCTAGTGTATGGAGCAATAAGTGATTAAGTAAATAATACACATATTTAAACAAAAGTAAACTTGTAGTTCAGGCATTTCTTATTTCTTAGGGGATGAAGCCACTTGAGAAAATATTACAAGCAGAAGAAGCAGCACTTCCTAGATTTGTGGAAAAAGTAGAGCAATCTAAAGTAAGTCTTTTGTTTTTGTAGAATTGCTGAGTTCTTTTCCTCCAACGCATTCACCTATAAAAACTCCAAAACTGCACCTGGTCAAACTAACGCCCTGAATAAAATAATACCCAATTTATCAGTCTGACTTCAAAATATATTTTAACAATACTGAAAATGGAGGTGGTAATTGGCCAGTCATGATGGCATAATTGCCATGGTGAAGTACACAGGACTGTTTCTGTTATTTAATCTGAAATTATATTCATGTAAAGAGTCCTATTTATTTTAGTTGCGTGTGGAGACACTTATAAACATTCCTGGGGAAAATTTTAAAGGAATGAAGAATAAAGGACTATATTTTGTCAGTTTGAAGTATGTCTGCAGTATATACTCTTATTGGGTCTTATTTCAACATTTCAAATCTACAGTCAACACTACACCCTTGACATCACTAGATTCTCCTTGACCTTATAATATTCAAAGAAGAAAAAAGTTTTGAAAATCGCTACCAGATTATTGGGATAGACCTTTAACAGCATATTTTTCACCAAGCCTATATTTTGTAATTTTTTATTAGTAGTAAAGTATGTAAAAAAATTAAGGGTCACAAATAAAAGTTTAGAATGAGTTGTTTTGCAGTAGTATTCATTTCTATGTTTTGGCTTACAGAAAGAACAGGAGAAATGGCAAGAAAGACATAAAGGACTTGAGCAACATTTAATTGATTGTGTGAAGGAGGTGAAAGAATTGGAACCTCTTCTTCAACACAAGAAACAGGAGTTCTATGTAGCGAAGGAAAAAATTGTGCCTCTAACTGTAAATTTTGTTTATTTGTCAAACCTACTAGTTATAGAACTATGAATGCTATTATATTAAACATCTAATCTGTTAAATTAACTTAAACATTATTAAGAATTTATATTTTTAAAAATAAATATGTAAAAATGAATTATTTGTAAGAAACTGATTTTGAATCTTCTTGTGTCAAATAGAATCAGTTGAAATCTATAGAGAGAGAGCTAATAAGCACAAACCGGGATCGCAAACAATGTCAAGACAGAATACAGGAGTTAAAGGCAATGTGAGTTGGCGTACATTATTATACACAGTATACTATTTTACTTTTTATGTGTTAAATGAAGCTTTCTATGTTATGGAAATAGCAACATATGTTAACTAAACTGTTCATTTACTGCTATGAAATAGAAACATATTTTAACTGAACTGTTTATTTACCTGCTATGAAATAGAAACATATTTTAACTGAACTGTTTATTTACCTGCTATGAAATAGAAACATATTTTAACTGAACTGTTCATTTACCTGCTATGAAATAGAAACATATGTTAACTAAACTGTTCATTTACCTGCTATGAAATAGAAACATATTTTAACTGAACTGTTTATTTACCTGCTATGAAATAGAAACATATTTTAACTGAACTGTTTATTTACTTGCTATGAAATAGAAACATATTTTAACTGAACTGTTTATTTACCTGCTATGAAATAGAAACATATTTTAACTAAACTGTTTATTTACCTGCTATGAAATAGAAACATATTTTAACTGAACTGTTTATTTACTTGCTACAGTGCTTCCCGTGACTATGAGGCTGAGAGACTTGAAAGAGTCGACAAAATCAACAAACTCAAGTCCCACCTAGATGATCTAGAGTCAAAGAAAAAAGTCTTAGAGCATGATGCGGACCAGTTCCGGAACACTGTGATTAAATATAAATCTGAGCTTTCTAACTTCGAGTAAGTTTAGCTTATTATAAGACAATATGAACTATAGAAATAAATAGTTGTTTGGTTGTTTAGAATGCAATAATTTAGTGAAAATTTAAAACCCAAAACTGCAATTTTGTAGCGAAAAAAAAAAATTCCTTGTAAGTTATATAAGAAACTCACTGAAGTATTAGATAATACAGATAGGGAAAAAAAGTTAAAATAGTTTTGTAAACCATAGGTTCCCTCCCCATATTGGGTGATGATGAAAAAAAAAGATGATGAAGTATTTGGGGATGAGGGAAGGGTCTCACACGCTCTCTGCTGTTGGTTGTCAAAGGCAATAATTAACAGAGAAGACGACCTACATTTTCAATTTAAAATAAAATGTAAATTCACCACAAAAAAGAATTTTATTAACACAGTACATTTTACATTTTTCCCTTTGGTGAGGACAAAAATATGTAAACGAAAATGGAAAAAGGAACTAACACAGTTCAATCTTTAAAAAAAAAACAGAAAATATTTAAGTGTATTCAAATCTAATTGTTATTATTATTTAAAAGGGTTCAGTTTTGAGTAAAGAAACTATTTAATTTTTCCTTTGATTATTTCAGGTCAGAATTGGCGGCCATCAAATTGAATCGTAAAAATATTACATTGTCTAAACAGAGGTTGCTTGCATCCAAAAGTGATAGGTTGAAGAGATTTGGTAGCTACATGCCAGAATTAATTAAAACCATCAACAACAATAGGGCTCAGTTCCACAAACTTCCAAAAGGGCCTTTAGGTAAGATAATTATAAAAAGTCAGCTAAGATAATTACAAAAAGTCAGCTAAGATAATTATAAAAAGTCAGCTAAGATAATTATAAAAAGTCAGCTAAGATAATTATAAAAAGTCAGCTAAGATAATTATAAAAAGTCAGCTAAGATAATTATAAAAGTCAGCTAAGATAATTATAAAAAGTCAGCTAAGATAATTATAAAAATTCAGACGCACAGGTTAAACTATACATGTGAATTTATTGGTAAGGAATTTTGAAGACACTGTCTTAATTATGCTTAATATTTCCCCTTTGTCATATTAAACTTTGTGGAAATGAAAGAACAGCAAGAGAAGTTTAAATACATGAGCGTACACGGGGGGGAAATAAGAAGACATTGTCATAACATGTACCCTGTTGTCATATTAAATTTACTGAAAATAAAAAAAAAAGAAAGTAAGTACAAGTACAAGCAAGTACTAGAGATGTTAGGTTCAACTATTTCCTCTGCAACATGTCTCCAGCTGGATCTGTTTTGAGCTGACCTCTTCAGCTCTCCCCATGTCACACCACACTGCCTCATCTATTCTTCGCATGGTCTTCTACAAGTGATCTTTGGTCGGCTGGCTTTTTTTTGTCCCTCGTCTTGTGCTGTCTTCAGCTGACCACCCAATCTCCCTAATATATTACATTACACTGATAAGTTGGGATGTACTTTGTTATGTAAGTTCATTGATTGCAGTCACAGTCTTGAGCTAGTTCAGATACTTTTTGTTAAAAAAATGGAAAAAAATGTTTTGTTTCCATCCTGTATCCAGCAAACAATTAAACATTTATGTATTTACTTGTATCTTCAGGTGCTTGCTTTGAGCTTGTTGATCCTAAATGGGCACTGGCTATTGAATGTTGTCTAAAAGGCTTGGCTAGTGCTTTTCTTTGTCATGACCACCATGATGAAAAACTTCTGGAGGACATTTTTCAACAAATCAATATTAGCAGAAATTCCAGACCAAATATAATTACTTGTGCTTTCTCTGTAAGTATTTTTTTCCAAAAATGAATTGAAATGATAATATGTTAACATCTATATAGTCTTTAATAGGGACAGCTCTTATTGGATTTGACTGATAGATTTACAAAGTTTTAGAGTTAGATGAGTAGCTGAAGCCTTAGACTAAGGGCTTTGGCGTCGGTAGATAAATGTTTCAACTCCTCAGTTTTTATACTTCTGACTCCAACTCTTACTCCAGGTACCCAAAAATTTCCCCCGACTCTGAGTCCTCTACTCCAACTTCACAGCCCTGCCTTAAGACTGATATATTTACAATGTTTTAGTGTTAGATGAGTGGCTAAAGCCTTAGACTGATTGATTTACAGAGTTTATAAGTCCTGCTGTAAATAAACATTATTTATTGACAACATCTAGAGTTATGAACTATTTAAATGATTCTTACTTTAAACAACATTAATGAAAAAAAATCTCTGTGTTTCCATTACAGAATACAGTTTATGATGTTCGTCAATATGTAAGTTTTTCATTGGTTGCTAGTTTAGTGTTGTTGCTATTTTAAGAAAATCATCTACTTGATTGGTTGTTGGTTAAAGTAAACGTTTTATTTCATGTTGTATGTTTCATCTTCATCTAGCCCTCAAGTTTTATTTAGCCCTCATGTTCTTCTCATGTTGTATGTTTTATTTTCTTTAGTCCGTGCATTTTTTACATATTATATGTTTCATCTTCTTTAGCCTGTGAGTTAGAATTCATGTTGTATGTTTCATCTTCTTTAGCCTGTGAGTTAGAATTCATGTTGTATGTTTCATCTTCTTTAGCCTGTGAGTTAGAATTCATGTTGTATGTTTCATCTTCTTTAGCCTGTGAGTTAGAATTCATGTGTATGTTTCATCTTCATAAGCCCTCCCAAAAATTTAGGAGACTTAGTATAAGTATGACAGTTCAAATACTTTAATTTAATTTCTTTGCTTCTTAGAAAGTCAAAGGCAGTACTTATTCATGTATCCTTGATATCATCAAGTGTGATGATCCAGTGATTGTAAATACTCTGATTGATCAGGTCTGTATGTAGTTAACAAATTTTTATGATAAGAAGTGGATTGTACATTTTTTAAAAAGGCTTTAAATATTGATTATAATGGGAGAGAGGGCAACCTGTAACTAATTTTATGTTTGGTTGTAGATTTTTTTTTAATGTAAGTATTTCAGCACTGCCTGGTTTGGTGAGAAAATGTCTTCAAATTCAACAATATAGAGCTAACTGAGCTTTTTTAAATAGCATAAAAAAAATTAAAGTTACCAATGTAAAACTTATTTTCTGTAAGTCACTTAGTCCTGTTGAAAAGATTTACAAAATTATATGAATCCAACAAAATGATGCATTATTGTGTCAATCAATCTTGGGAGTTGATAGAACTAGTAATGAAAAGTTTCAAAATGATCAATATTACCTTTCAATCACAGTTTTCAAAATGTAACTACTTTTTTTTAATGTTGCTAGTAATCTGTCTTAAATCTTTACACAATTTTATATGAAATTAATTAGTAAAAGCTTTCTACATGAATTTTGTTCTTTTATTTTTTTTTTCAGAAAAAAATTGAAAATATAATACTTATTGCAAATTCAACAGAGGCAAAGGAAGTAATGCTGTACAAGCCACCTCAAAATGCTAGGGAGGTTTGTGTTACGTAGTACAGTTCCATACAAAATTATATTAGTTTAAATCAAACTTGATGTATGGATGTGTGTTTACTGTAACTAGGCAGTGTGTTAACTGTAGCTAAACAGTATGTTAACTGTAACTAAACAGTGTGTCAACTGTAACTAAAGAGTGTGTCAACTTCAACTAGACTGTGTGTTTACTGTAATTAGTGTTTTTACTGTAACTAAACAGTGTGTTTACTTCAGCTAGACTGTGTGTTTACTGTAACTAATAAGTGTGTTAAAAGTGTGTTAACTGTAACTAGACAGTGTGTTTACTGAAACTAGGAAGTGTGTTTGCTGAAACTAGGAAGTGGGTTAACTGTAACTAAACAGTATGTTTACTGTAATTAGCCATTCTGATTACTGACACTAGGCAGTGTGTTAACTGTAACTAATCAGTAGGTTTACTGTAACTAAACGATGATTCGTACTAATGAAATCTTCATTAAAATGTTATTGAATCTATATTTAGACACAATACTGTATTACTGTTTTTAACATATTGTTTGAATATATTACTTGTAAAGTTATATCAATGCAATGTTTGCTATAAAGATACTTTGAAATGTATCCCCTAGTAAAAGTACCAGTAATTTTGTAAATTATTATTTTCATTCTTTTGTATGTATGCTGTTATTCTACAGCTATCAGAACAGGAACAGTTGTCTGTATAAATATTCAACAGTTTTACTAATTTTTTTAGGGCCCTGTGATTACAACTTTTTTACTTCCACTCAATTCTGATTAAATAAGATCTCTAGGATGTGATATGTCCCAGCTCTCTGTTAAAATAGAAGCTCTAGTTGTGTTAGATGTTTTATGCCCAATCATACATTTATTTACCTATAAACTAAGCAACACTTTTTTTTTAGTGTTTTACTGAGATGGGTGAACAGCTGTTCCATGCTCCCACTTTTCGAATGTATGCTACTGATCAAAGGGCTGCCAAGTACTTGATGGCAAATGTACAAGAACAAATTATGAAACTGGAAGAAGAAGAGAAAAGTTTAGAAAAAGAGATTCAGCAAATTAGCCAGAAGGTAATAAAGAAACAGTGAAATTCAGACATTCACATTTTGAAAATATGCAAATTTGTTAGTGACAACTAACAAACCCACCTTAAAAACTTAGGATAAATCCTCTTGCTAAAGGAGCTAAATTGACAGAAACTGATTTTACAGAACTCTGAAATCTTTTGGTAGTTGCTACTTATTTTTTACATGTACATCAATTAAAGTACTTTGAACTTTTTAAAGTATAAGCTAAAGATTAGTAAATAAATAAACATATCTTTTTGAAAACAGGGGGGATAATTTATTTTTGAAAACAGGGGGGATAATTTATTTTTGAAAACAGTGGGGATAATTTATTTTTGAAAACAGTGGGGATAATTTATTTTTGAAAACAGGGGGGATAATTTATTTTTGAAAACAGGGGGGATAATTTATTTTTGAAAACAGGGGGGATAATTTATTTTTGAAAACAGTGGGGATAATTTATTTTTGAAAACAGTGGGGATAATTTATTTTCTTCAAACAGTGACTTAGCACCTTTTAAAAATAGACCACTCATATGTATTCTCAAAAACACTTCTTCATTATAAAATTGATGTTATATTTGATGATGTTATAATCAACATCACCCTGTAAAATTGTGCAGGTAAAAGTAAATATATACAGTACTGCACTATAGTAAGGTATTATACCTATTGTACACACATCCAGGTTTACTATCTGCCATAATGTGTCTGCTTGCTAGTGTCTTCTCTGATTCTCTGAACACTAATAAATATTGTATTAGGGTTAGGGTTAGGGTAGTCAATAGTCAATAGAATAGTCAATTACACCAAACTGTATTATGTTCTGTATTCTTCAATATTTAACAAAGATTAGATTCCAAGTGTAAAATAATGCACCTTTATAAAGCCGCAGACCTTTCACTGTACATCTTCAATGAACTGACTTGTAGGTTTGATTGCTATTAAACAACTAGTTTTAGTTTTACTGATTAGGTAATTATTGAATTCAATAGTAAAAAAATGTTCTTTAACCCTACCAGTTCCCTTATACAAGATTACTAATATATCCCTTATAAAGACAAACTTCCAGTTCCAAGAGCGTACATTTTCCTTATATAAGATTACTAGTATATCCCTTATAGAGACAAACATAAGGTTGTAAACTTTCACCGCATTCTCAGTCAGAATGTTTTTTTAAAAAAAGATAATTTGATTTTTTCAAAAATCCACCAAATGATGAGTTTTTTGGTGCAGAACTGTAATTGTTGCCAAACACATGGCATTGCTGCAGGGGAAATAACTCCAGTTACTAAGGGTAAATAATAGTTGGTGCTGTGGATTGATTGCAAATAAATTGTGCTGGTATAGGATGGGTTAATAAATGATCAATAATTTTATTCATGTTACTATATACCTTACTGACAGATAAATAAACACCAGCAAGAAATTCAAATAAACCAATCCAAGGAAAATAAATGCAAGGAACATCTGACTAGAATATCTCAGAATATCAGCCAAAATAAATATGAGATGAATGAATTACAGTCCTATGAAGATCCTGATCCAGTTGATGTCAAAACTTTGGTATGTGACTATTTAATTTTTAACTACATTTCAATAACTTAAGAGGTAAAAGTAAGTCAAGTACCAAACAGACCAAGTTGATGAAGCAGAGTTCACCAGTTTCTGACGCCTTTACTTTACCCCTACTATCAGAGCTGGGTAGACTCAGGGACACCCTCCAGTCCTGGGAACAAATCCTAGCCTTCACCAGAATTTGAACTCAGAACCTTCGGTAAGCCAGCCAAACACACTGTCGCTCATCCACCGCGCCCCTTGAGAGGTAAAAACCCACCTGAAAACACTTGCTGGTGCAGTTTGATAATTTTTCAAATTAAGATTTCCCCCCTTTTTAAGTTGCATATTATGATCCATTCCTTTAAAATATCTTCTCTTTTACATCATGATCTGGAAGAAAGATAATGCTGAGTTAATCATTTTTTTAATAATTTGTATAAATTATCTTAAAACTTTAAAAATATTATCAGCATAGGGTGCACTGAACATGCTAAATGTAATTGCATGGAGAAACCATCCTTATCATCATAATGCATAAAATAAATGATTCAATAACATGCAGCTCATATTTATTGTTCTATTGAATGTAATTCTAACAGAAAGGTGATTGTGTTTCAGGAAGAAGAAGTTGAAACCTATGAAGAGAACATAATAGACCTAAGAAAAAGGCAAGATGAGATAATCTCAGAGAAAAAGTTAGCTGATGAACATTTGAACACTGTAAAAACTAGTTACTCACAGTTGGAAGCAAGTATTAGGGAGAAATCGGGTAAGAAAGCTTTTCTTTTTTTTAAATTACATTTGTAGATTGGGTGGTAGAGAGGTTAAAAGCGGTGAAAACCATTTTCTGGGCTAAAATTCCATTCAGGTCAGGTGTTGACCCAGATTAAAATTAAAATAGAAGCCGGTTAACTTCTGGAATATACTTATATTTCTAATGAATAATTTTATTTTAACTGTGAATGTTGGACCTCAATACTTTTTTTTGATATTTACATATTTATCCAACAAAACAAAGTAACTAGTATTATGAACACAGCAATTTCCACAGTTTGTTCATGTATTAATTAATTTATTTTTTATAAATTAGTCTCAATGGAACACTGTGGTCTAATGGTAGACCAATGGTCCCAGGTTAAAATTCTGGTGATTAGTATTTGTTCCTGGTTCTGGAGGGTGTCCCCAGGTCTGATGGCTACCTGCCAGTAGTTAGGAAGCTATAAAGGTATATTATTTTGGCCTGACAATCCCCATTTTAGGCTGGGCAGAAACTTCTGAATGCTAATCACAGGCCCTATAGGTCAACGAAACCATTTTGTGATTTAATTCAATCAATTTAAAATAAACTCAACCCTGGCAGCCACTAGACCATTTAATTTCTGTTATAGCCCACACTGAACAAACCTTCATTAAATTTGTCTGACAGGAATATGTTACTTTTACTTTTTAATAAGACAGAAAATAGACCTCAAAATAGTTAATTTTAAAAACTGGTTGTCAATTAAAATATAAATGATTGGACAAGATTGAAAAAAAAAAAAACATGTGTGATTATGTTCAAATGATGGCACAAGAAAAAAAAAAGCAATAGATTTGTGATTAAGTTCAAATTCCAGCACATATGAAATGTGCAGTCCGTGACTCTATCAAGGCACTCCTAAAAAAAACTTGACACTTGAAGACATAAAGGGTTTCTCTGTCTTACTAGCTCTTGATTCTAATCTTTTTTTTCTATATTTCTTTCACATCAACTTTCAGATAGTGGCATTTCACTGAGGAAAGAAGAAATGAGCCAAGCAGAAAATGAATTAGAGAAAGTTGGCAATGCTGTAAAACATTATACTGGCAAGTTGAAGGAGCAACAAAAGCAAATAAAAGAAGCAAAAGAAAAAGTTAGTTGGCAATCTTTTGTGTGAACAGTTTGAAAAGCGCATATTACATGATTGCATTTCATATCTTAATTAGGGATGTTAAACGAAAACCGGAATACCGGATTCCGGTTTTGAAACCTAAAACCGGTTTTGATTTTCAAAACTGGATTTCGGTTTGTTGGTAGCACAGCCTTTTCTTTTTTTTTTGTTCTGATGGAAATATTTTTTTTATAAATAATGTTGGATTCGCACAAAACAATTCTTGAAATGCCTTGCTAACACTATTTAGTCTTAGATATTGTGTTTCTTTTTTTCCAAATACCAACTATGGCTTGCGATAAAAACAACATCAAACCAAATGTTAAGGTACAGTTACAATTAACAAGAAGCGTTTTACTTTTCGGCTCATCTTTGCAAAAACTTCTTTAACGATGGCTCAGTGTAAACTATGTTCCCAACAGATAAGCCGTAGCGGTGGCAGTACCACTGGATTGCGTACGCACTTGCATACATCCTCTTCATATGCTTCTTAATATTATGGTCAACGATAATCGGAAATATGATTATCACTATTGAAAGCTATTATCGGTTTGAATCAATTAGTCCAGATCTTTATTAGTTCAAAATAATTTTATGGTAAAGTGTAAAAAATCATATTGTATTCATACAAGTCAACCCATTCAATACCTTGCAAACACTAATTAAGTTTGATCTATTTTTCAAATAAAAATATACCTACAAAACTATGCACATTAATTTGGCTTTTTTTTCGGGGGGGGGGGGGGGGAGGAGGAAGAAGGGGAACCGAAATCCGGTTTTAAACCAGTTTTATAGAACCAAAAACCGGTTTTGAAAATAAACCGGTTTTAACATCCCTAATCTTAATATATGAATTGACTCTATCCAAATTCAGAAAATAATACCTCCTATTTCAGTACTCAGTTTAAATCTGTTCAGTACTTACTGAAAATCGTCAATAGTTTTTTTGGGCCCTAGAGATTATAATAAAAATATTTTTAAAGAGACATAATTAACTTTAATTTATTGTTGGCCTTTAATTTCTTATAAAATTCTGTTCTGTTTGCACAGGTTGAAAATTACAAAGCAAAACTTGAAGAAGAGCGGCAGAAAGCTTCTGAATTTTGTGATCCTGTTAGAACCAGCAGGTCTCCAGACAACATCAACAATGAAATCGACCATATAAAAATGCGCATACAAGAGCAGGAAAAAGAACAAGGGAACGAACCAGAGATAACAACAACATATAAACAAAAGAAAGACTCTCTGGAACGTGTAAGAAAGGAAGTTGGTCAACTGCAGAGATATTTGACCAAACTTGATGAGGTTTGTTATATCAGCATTAGAAAATAATAGAATATATTAGTACATTAAAATTTGATTGTAAGAGTGGGCATAGATGTAATTATACTCTTGTATTAGGTATGTTCCATTTGCATAGATTTAGTAATATACTGTATTTGGACTTCCATTTATGTAGATTTAATATACTGTTGAGACTGTATTAGTTCTATGCCATTATGTACACATTAAAACTATTTTTATATCAGAAATCTATTTTACTGACTAATTTTTGAAACAATTTTTTTTTTTCTATGATTTTAAAGCTTCATAAACTTATTATAACATTTCAAAGAAAGTTGAGTAAGTGAAGTGATGCTAAAGTTATCTGTTTGACTATTTCCTCGCTCAATGAACTTTTTGTTTTTTTTCTTGCTCTAATTATTGGAATATGTTTTTCTTTTGCCAGGTGATGGAAAGAAGAAAAGCTGCTTATCTCAAGATGCGGAAACTAGTTGCAAATCGAGCAAAGTAAGATAATGAAATCTCAAGTATTTTCTTTTTCAGTGACATTTTTTTTCTCCCCACACTCAGTTGAATTTCTGAATTTAATGGACTTTGGATTTAAGGAACAAACTTTTTGTGCTGATTGAAAACAATGTTAAATATGAAACTTATCAAGAAAGGCTAGAATTAAATTTTGTATTTTATTGAAGAAAAAAATCTCCAATAGTCTCAATAATTGTGTTCATGAGGCATGGTGCCGCCGAGTGGCAGTGCGTTCAGCTGGTGTATCGAAAGTCCTGGGTTCAAATCCTGGTGCAGGCTAGGATTTTTTTTCAGGTCTCGAGGGTGTCTTTGTTTACCCAGCTCTGATTAGTACCTGACCTTAGTTGGGATAAAGTAAAGGCAGCTGTGCATAGTGCTGGCCACACAATCACCTAGTATGCAGTGGCCACAGAAACTGGTGAACGCTGCTTCACAGGCCCTATGGATCAATTTGGTCTGACGGTATACTTTACTTTATTTTTTTATAATTGTGTTCACCATCTAAATATAATGTCATTGCAATAGTCATTGGGCACTAATTTAGAGAATATGTCATACATGCCCTATGAATGAATCTGACCTTCATACATGCCCTATGAATGAATCTGACCCTCATACATGCCCTATGAATGAATCTGACCCTCATACATGCCCTATGAATGAATCTGACCCTCATACATGCCCTATGAATGAATCTGACCCTCATACATGCCCTATGAATGAATCTGACCCTCATACATGCCCTATGAATGAATCTGACCCTCATACATGTGCCCTATGAATGAATCTGACCCTAGTAACCCAATATCAGTTTATGATAAATAATGTGATTATACTTGGGTAAATTAAAGTAATGCCTTGATTTAACTCTTGTCTTCAGATTTTATTTTCTTCTGCAAATGTCACAGAGGCAATTTATTGGGAAAATGAACTTTGACTTTGAAAAAGAAACTTTAGAAATCCTGGTCAGGACTTCACAAGATTTAAATGACAATGTTGCTAAAGAGGTTAAAGATCTGAAATCATTGTCTGGAGGGGAACGTTCATTTTCAACTGTCTGCTTTATTTTGTCTCTGTGGGAAGCAATGGAATCTCCTTTCAGATGTCTGGACGAGTTTGATGTTTTTATGGTGAGTTGGCAAGTTTGATTTAATGAAGTTTATTATTCTTGATGTAAATTTTGATAGACTGAACAAAGAAGACTCTAATCATGAAAATATTTTCTTCCAATAAGAAGTCCCTTTGCATGTCCTTTTTAAATTCATTTTGGCTTTTTAATTTAATCCCTTCCATTACCATCCAACTTTACACATTAGATTCACTCCCATCTGCTCATATTTTACCAATTAACAACCCATGTTCATGTACTAATTCCAACAAGGCTAATAAAATAAGTATTCTGCTCAATATTGTGGTACAAGGTTAAATTATATATCCTTGTAAGTGATAAAAATTGGTTCATTGACTATTGGCAGATCTGCCTACTTCAAATTTGAAAAATGTCAACATTTTTTTTTCATTTTGACTGAAAATTCATAATCACTAATTGTTTTAAAATAGTACTAATAAAAATAAAATTTGAATTATGTAGTTACTACATATTTAAAATCCTCCACCAATGTTAAGATATAGGACTACTCCATAATTTATGTACGTCTATATTTAACTTTACATTATTTTGTTACAATGTGTGCAAGCTTTTATGCTGCTAATGGCACATTTTACAACTTAAGTGTAAGAAATGTATTTTACTTTCAGATCTGGTTTTTTAAATTAAGATTTTGTTTATGACGAATTGGAAATGAATTAGTTGTAAATATACTACTTAAGTTTAAAGGTTTAAAATAGGCTGATGGAGATAGAAATGCCTTGTACTGAATGGCATTTCTAATCCCCGGCTACCTCTGTACTTTAAAAAAAATTGTTACGAAATGATTTGTTCAAAGCCTTAAGTAAATTAGAATTAGCAGCAAAATGTCATTTTAATCTTAAACAAATGTTCATGGAATATTTTTAGGACATGGTGAACCGAAGAATCAGTATGGACATGATGATGGCCACAGTTGATATGCACAAAAATCAACAATTTATCTTTCTTACGCCGCAAGACATGAGGTAAATGTACTGCAGATTTATTGTTTGGGAATTGCTTGTTTTAGAAACACAAAAAGTAAATTTTGTACAATCATGTTCTAAATTTTATCACTTTTGTATTATACATCAACCAATAACTTCCTGCTTCACATGAGAGGGCTATGTACAACATTCCTTTTCTAAGCAGTATTAGTAAAATAAGTATTTAATCGTATTATCATTCTTTTAAAATGGTTCTAATACATTTACATTTGGTGGACTAAAATCCAATTATTTAAAGAAATGTGACCACTTATTGACATTGTCTTATATTTTTTAGATTTTGATTCATGTGTGTCCTCTCTAACAAAGTGGTAAAAGTCCCTTACTGGCATGGGGTATTTTAACTTTAGTATTATCCTTGAAGGATTATTCCTCTTACAGTTGGAAAAAAAATTGTTTATTTGTCAAGGCTTTTGGATGTGAATGGTTAAAGTTAATGTACAAAACATTTTTTTTTTTTACACAGAAATACTTTTATTTGTTTACAACACAGTTTTGTTAATTTGTGTGTATAGATTTATGCATTACCTTTAATATGGTTATGTTCATTTCTTCCTTTTAGTTCTGTGAAGAAAATCCATAATGTTAAAATCTACCGCATGCAGGATCCAGAGAGAAATCATCACGCTTCAAATATAACATCACAGCTGAGTGAAGATGTCGGTTAATGCTTGTTAAATTCAATAAACAATGTAATACGATTTTATGATTATTATAATTATAACATAAAGACGATTGGCAATTTAACTTTGGTGTTTATTTTTCTACTAATTTGACTTTAACCATTATTTACAATGGCACATTCTCCAGTTAATGCTTGTGAGGTTTCAATAAAGAATGTAATACAATATTATTATAACATTAAGACCATTGGCAATATAACTAAGGTGTTTATTTTCCTCCTAATTTGACTTCAACCTATATTTTAGTTTCTCTAAATTTCCTTATAATAATTCTTTGTCTTAATTACTTAGTTACAGCCCAAAATGCTATTTGGCCAAAATCTTCTTAATAGTCTCTGGATAGCTTTGTCAGTTCTTGTAGTATGAGCCAGCATAGGCCTACTGCTCTATAGAGGAGTACTAAAAGAAAACAGATATTATGTGGCTTTAGCTTTAGTTTGGACAATGTGTGGAATTGTCTTAATTTTAAAACTAATGTTATAAATAAATATTAACGGCTTTTGAAAACAATGAATTAAAAAGTTATTGTTGTTATAAAATGATTTCATTGTTGTTGTGTTTTTGTTTTTTAAGTATTTTATTTTGAACAAATTATGTATTAAAAGTAAGGGTAATGAAATATGACAAGCCTGTTCAATCAACTTTTAAAGTATTATCATCATGAAATTTTAAAATTGTGCATTTAATTCAAAATGTTGAAATTGAATCCTAAATAATTTTAACTTCTTTGCTTCACTTTAGCACATTAACTTAAGCAGAAAAGTAACTTATATAAATATAACAAAATTAAAAACAATACATTTTGTTTAAATAGTATGAAGCACTATTTTGAGTACTATACATTTGAAAGGAAACTTAGTTATTTTGTGGTTAGGGTGAATGTTGTATTTAGATTTTGAGTATTATTAGTCAATTCAATGAAAATACTAGATCTACAGATTAAATTATTTTTTAAGCATATTGTTATTAAGCTCATCTTGCTTTCTCCAATTGAAGCAGCTCAAAAAGATTAGGCTACTTTTTAAATTCTAAATCCCTAGTAATGTTTGAAAAGTTCAATACATTGATTCAGTTACAAAAAGGCTTAATTGTTAATACCTATGGTCGTAGTCTGTTGCTAAGACTGACTGGTATTATTTAGTTACCTCTTGCATCTTCATTATTTCTTAACAGTTCTTCACAACAATAATTCAATAAGTTGAATCTTGCAGCAATACACATATATTTTATTATTACACACAATTGAAAGAACAGATACAAAATGTCCAGTACATCCAAGATATATGAAATCCAAAACACAAGTTCATATTACTATTAAAGTATTATAAAATCTAGTCTCCTTCATCACACAACCTTTCACTTGCATCTGGGCTCTCACTAACTTTTACCGCCTAGATCCCCTGACCATTTTACCCCTTGTGTTCATGTAAAAGCGAGTTTATTAAGTGAGCTTAGTTCATAATGTAAATGGGAATTCATACTGTAAATAGTACATTCTTGTAATATTTGATGGTCTTTTTAACTCCTATCTTCACTGATACCTTGATATTCTCCCAGTTATGTCCCTTTGACTATATCTTCCATTCCCGTATAAATCAGTCTTTAACAAAAAGATTAGGCTACTTTTTAAATTCTAAATCCCTAGTAATGTTTGAAAAGTCCAATACATTGATTCAGTTACAAAAAGGCTTAATAAAATACGTTCTTCTCTTCACAATCAATATTTAAATCTTAGTCAGATAATAAGTTCACTTCTTTACAATAATTTCCCTGTTACTATTAGCCTACTCCCTCTTTAAGAATTATGACAACTCAATGCTAGATGACTGCCTCAAATCATCAGTTTCAAAACAATAGTATTGTGAAATGACATTTGGAGGTCATGGGTCCGACCAACAGTGCAGACAATCAGAAATAAAAAAATCCACCGCTGATAATTTGATGGACACCGCCAAGTCTGCCAAGCCCTCACGCAGTGTCCAGAGGCTTCCCCCCCCCCCCCCCCCCCCCAACGAAAGGTTAAGGGATTTGATAAAAAAAAACACTAAATTAATGCTATTTAGTAGGCCTATTTAAAAAGCCTTTTTTACCTAGAGTAGGTCAGCATGCACCAAATTCACCATTTAAAAACGAATAATGCCAATAATGAACACTGATAATATAGGCCTATAACTCGGTAAATGACTAGATTTAGATTCTCTTGTCTATTATAATAGGCCTATAGATATTGTTGTATAAATCTATGCTCTTGTCTTATTCCCTATGTTTGGTCGTGCTGAAAATGCAAGACAGAAAAATAAACATTTCCTAATGCAAAAGGCACCCTTCAGCTTGGGTACATGGAATGTCCGAACCCTGCTAGAACCAGGCAGATACGCCCAAGTCGCCAAAGAGATGGGCCCAAGTCGCTAAAGAGATGGCTAACTACAAATTGCAAATTTTGGGACTGAGTGAAGTACGGTGGAACACTTTTGGAGAAACTAGGCTTCAAACAGGTGAAACTCTGCTCTTTTCTGGAATGGAAAACGAAGAGGACACCCATGAAAATGGAGTGGCACTCCTATTGAACAAAGATTCAATACAAAGACAAAGGATTAGAAAAATAGCGAAAGCTTTGTACGAAGCTAGTGCTCTTTTGTATCATAGCACATCACATCTACTATATTATAGGTTAGCCTACCCTCTTTCTTTTTTCTCAAGGCTCTAGCGGCGCTAGCCTATGAGTCCTGGTCAAAGCCATAATTTTTTCCGAGTAGGCCTATATAACATGAAAACGCTGCATTGGTGGAACAGTTACTTGAGTATGTTTAGGCCTAAGTTGGCGTATTATCTAATGCAACATATTTTAAAATTGATATTTCTCAAGATGTTAGTTTTGTGAGGTTCGCGTAATTAAGTCTTTCTCAGGTAAGAATAAGATAAGATTAGGCCTACTATGCAAACCTTTCATACAAATAAGAACATTTGAAATTTGATTACCAAAGCTTGTCACATATTTGTATTTTTAACATTTAATCTATTGTCACACAATGTAAAAAATGCATTTATTTTTAACATAAAAACTTTTACCGAGCACTCAAAATAAAAAAAAAGGTTTTTGGCTTTATTTTTACATTATTTTATTTAGTCTAAATGGCCATGGAAAAGGATAATGTCTAAAAAACCTGGCGTTTGATTCCTTTTCCTTTTTCATCCGTCTACCATACAGCATGGATAAACTACAGCCCGTAAAGCTTGCTAAAGTAAATACTTTAAACTGATATTATTAACGGTTTGAATGTATATAAATAAAGATAAGCACATCTTTAATTAGTTTTTTAAGTAATTATTTCATTTACTAATTTTTTGACAATTAAGTGTACATAACACATAACGTGAGTTATCGAAAATAGGATATAATTTATAATACTAAAGTTATAGTAATATAGTTAGTATTACTAGATCTATGGTACCTTCACTTTACGAATCAAATCCAACGTGAAAACGTTTTTTGGTGTTTGATTAAAGTGTTACATTTTAACATTAGACTATAGACTATAACATTATATCTATTAAATCAAAGACACATAACGTTATTTATTTTGGTACTTTTCCTGATTACAGTTTGACATTTTAATTTTTGGTCCTAGAACTAGATCTAGTCTAGATCTAGTAGAATCTAGACTAGATACTAGTCTAGATCTAGATAGATAGATAATAATATTAATGACATTTGTATAGCGCTGCCAACAAACATAATGTAAGCTCAGAGCGCATTTAACATAACAACTAAGACTAAGAACACGGATACAATCTATAGGCCAAGACTAGAGTAGAGTCTAACCTCTGAACTGTCTGAACATAAAAATAAAGTTATTGACTTAAAAAAAACTGTATTAAAATTAGATAAGCCAAGCATAAGGCCCTAGGCCTAATTAAATAATTTGATGTAATTTATGGGTAATTTTTTTACCTGTGTTAGCCCACAAGTTTTTTGTTTCTGTATGAAAGATTTTTGGATCTCTATGCCCAAATTCGCACAAATCAGTCATTTATGAATAATTTATGATCCTGATGTTCTGGTTCATACTAGCTAGTTAGGTTATCTAGAGACTAGGTAATAAGATGTGGCTTATAAAATGTATGTTTTTTTAATTCCAGGTTCTCAAAGTACTTGGTCGCACAGGCTCCCAGGGTCAATGTACACAGGTATGGATCAGTTCTAAGTTTAAAATTAGCCAACAATATAGTGGCCGATTAAAAAATTGAAGTGATGAACTTTTACATTATCATTATTGATTTTATAATTTACTTTTTTTTAATTAGATGGGAGTAGAGTTCTTGGATGACTCCAACAGATCTACCATGAGTCAAAAGAAATTGAAGTGACGAGCTTTTTACATTATTGATATTATAATTTACATTTCTTTAGGTACGAGTAGAGTTCTTGGATGACTCCAACAGATCCATCATAAGAAATGTGAAAGGTCCAGTCCGTGAAGGTGACATTCTCACACTTCTGGAGTCTGAAAGAGAAGCCAGAAGATTAAGATAAAAAAATGGTATGTGAAAATAGACCACCGAGATAACCAGTAAATATTTTGTAGTCCTAAATTATTATGTCATTATTGTCAAAGCATATAAGCTCAAAAGTTCCCATGACCCCCCAGTTAAGAAACCTGTCATAAATAGGCCTACTTTCATGGTGTAACTCTGGAAGGATTAATAAATATATCCTTGTATAGAAAAAGGTATAACATGAGTAGGCTAAGTATCATTGTATTGTATTTAGGGCCTATTTGTTAAGTGGTTTGTACCTTTATATAAAAAAAAAATTAAAACATAGAACAGCATGTGCTGCTGATTATTAGTTCTATGATTATTCTTACATTTAAATATGTGTCAGATAGTACAGGTTATACTTTAAGATTTGAATGTTATTTTTGATTTACTTTTTCAAATAATTTTTTTTAATAGGCCTACAGTAAGTAGGCTACATGGGGTCATAAAAAATTAAAACCAATTTATGTCTAGACAGATAAGAAACCTTTTATTTCAATTACTAAAACATTTAAATGTTTCAAAACATATGTTTAAAAAGGTGGATCAATTTTTATGTTACATTATTCATTATATTGTCATTAAAAATGTTATTTAAAATCTATTCTATATCTATATACTTCACTTAATATGCAATGGCAATATCAACACTAGATGAATACAATACAAAAGAAGTAATGTACAAGTATTTAGCAAAAAGATCTTCCTAACACTAACAATAGTTGGGGATAGGTAAGGTTGCTGGACATTTTTCTGGCCGCACTAATTAGATCAACTTGATTACACTCTCCATGATTAAATCACTACTAGTACATTAAAAAATGTCATAATTCGCCAAAAGGTATATCCTACATGCATTTTTTTTTATCCTCATAAATGTTTAAAGTTTATGTTTTTTTTTTTTTTTTGCATTATGGGTGATAGTTAAAAAGTTATTTTTTCAGTTTTATTAGTATTAGCCTTATGAACTTGTCATCTGTGGAGTTTTATGTTCCAACTTTCTATTGTTTATTATTATTAGAGAATCTGATTCCTCAATAGGGTCTCATCCTTATTTCTTTTTTTCTGGCTTTACTTACATCTCTTATTAGACGTGTCATTTCTAACAGTTTTCATTCTGTTTGATTAATATTTTCATACTCCATTATTGGGCATGTCATCTGCACATTTTATTATGGAAGGAGTTTAGTGTGTACTTCTGATGTCGTAGTTAAGGGGTAAGGTTTATAGTTTAAAATGTCCCACCCAACAGGCATACATCCATTAGTGGGACTTGTTACTAATGTATACAAGAATATACTCATACATACCTGTAGCTCCAATAATATCCAGGTTGTGCAGTATTATTTAATATGTCTTTCTTATTATTGTAACTTGTTTTTTTTTAATAATTAACCATTGTTATTTTGCTTTTCTTTACAGGTTCTGGATCAAATGGATGTCTGTGTTTCGTTGTGTAATTGTGAAGTATAACTTGTAATAAAAGACTGGTGCATAAAATTGTTATTTGTGTTAATTCATAATATGATGGTGTTGAGATTGAGAGATTGTTTTATTAATTTAAAGTTAAAGAGACTTAATTTCATTCATGCATGTAGTTTGCACTACTGGTACTCTTGTACTCTAGATTGTATGTTTTGATGAGAGTCTTGCTGAAAGAAAAGGACAGCTCTGAATATGATTACAATATAATTACAATAAAAAGTCTAAAACTAAAAACAATACGTCCACATTATTCTAGATGTTTTCTATAGTTATAGCATACATAGGCCTGTTTCTAATGGTAAAAGGTGTTTTTCAAACCTTGTGTATTTTTGCCACATGAAATGCTACTTCCAAGTGGTTGGGTTACTGTAAGTACCTGTAGTGTAAGTACAGTCAGTACTGTAAGTTATAAAGATATTTTTTTTCCATTTTACTTGGGGACCTGGGTTGATGCAGCTGTGTAAAACTATATCAATGTATATGTTGATTTAATTTACGTTACAATTATAGTTTTCTGCATATGAACAATTATTCTTCGACCTTCACTTCCACCCAATATAAAAAATGTTTTCCATGTAACATATATTATATAAAGTACGCAAGGTTATGCTTTAGCTAGTTGTACACACTTGAACTTAAGCTACTTTTAGTTTTAGGGTTACCAACTACAATATCATTTATTTGGGTATTAATTCACATATTAATTGAATTTAAAAAAAAAAATAAATGCATACCGGTAGGGTTCTAACAATAATTGCAATGGTTAATAATTATACATGCATTATAATTTTTCTTTAAAACAACATAGGCTATCACTGATCACAATGTCTAGGACCCTGGCAAGGGTTGAAGTTAATTTTGTTTAAATAAATAGGCCTTCAGTATATGTTACTGTTAAAGAAAACACGTTCATTTGTAGGATTGTTAGTTGTTTATTGTGACCAATGAATTAATTACATATAGATTATAATTAAAAAAAACAAACAAGAACACCTAATATATAGGAAATGTATGGGAATTACTTATAAAATAATTATAAATATAAAGAAAAGTTGGTCATAAAAAACAGGTAAATCTATGTATGGGTAAAATAAAAGTGAAAACATAGGCTACCACGCCCAAAGATCACACCATTTTTTTTTCATGCCCCGGCTGTTACTACTGTTAGTGTTATAGTCGACTGCTTATTTTTTCGCTCCCCCACCCCCCACAACTAAAATTTCTCGGGTTTTAGTGAGGGATAGCAGGCTAGACTAGGTCTATAAATACAGGCAAGGTATGAGTACCGGTATGAGGAAATCATCTTAGAAACAACCTCTGTTCGAGACTAGGCTCCATGATGCTATGCGAGTCTCCTTTTGGGCGTTAGTTTGTTAATGTTAGGTCTACTATTCACTATTCGTGTTTCCCTTTCCGAATACAGGCTACATTTGTATCACCTCCAGAGTCTGCATGGCGAGCCTCGTATTCTTTTAATTTAATGATTTAATCATTTTAAGGTAGTGTAGTATGGAAGTGCGTTATTGGCCTAACGCTACTAAGGGATTTTGTCAAGACACGGGGAATCCCCCATCTAGGGCCGACGTACTAAATTTAAATTTAAGGCTGCGATAAATCAAGACATCAAGTAACACCAGACAAAGACTGAATACCCTTCTCGTAGCACCACGCCACGACTCCGGGGAGCAAAAGAGCTGGTTGTGTTGTAGGCCTACCACCACCACTAAAATTTTTAGTAAAAAGGCATACAGTTTAGCTCCCGGCCCCGTGGCGTGAGAAACCACTCCTCACTCAGTCACCCACAGAGATGGGGGTGGAGGCATACGGCGAACGCAGTCTCATGCCCAGTGGTCTAACACGGGGAACCTGTGGTTTACAAACTTCGCCAGCTTTGGGTAGCCTACAGAAGTGACTGATCACACCTGATGTGACCATATTATTATTATTCTTATACCGGTATAAGATAGGTATGTGACAAGAATGAATGCCAAACTGGCATGTTTTTTTTGTTCAGCTTTTTAAAGCTGTTTCCGCCGGAACTAGTTTACACTCTTAACTTCCGTCGATTACATCTCTAATATTTTTTTTATCATTCCATAATCCATTGATAATATGGCAACAAAATAGTACTTTCCCTTTCAAAAAGTATGATCTAAGGAGTTATTTTAGAGTTATAATTGTTCAAGGAAATGCTCCTAAGCTGTTGATTTTTAAGGTAAGCATTTAGGCTAGCAATTAGTCACTAATTAGTGGTATTGTTTTTATGTTTATAAAAAACAAACTAAAAAAGAGTAAAGATAAGTTTAGTTACGATTGCAGTAGTCACTATGACTGTGTTAGTGTTAGTCAGTAGTTCAGTAGCTAAGCTACTTACTACTACTCTATACTCTCTATATATAATTATATAATGCCTAAGACCTAAGAATTAGGCCTATATATATGAGTCTACCCAGTAACCCAGCTCTGATATTAGTTGGGGTAAAATAAAGGCTGCTGGGCATTGTGCTGAGCACATATCCCCTAGTATGCCGTGGCCATTTTACATCTAGACTATATACCATACTATATACTTAATCTTATAATATAGTAGTATTACTAGTATAAGTATAGGAGTATAGGATAGGCTCGGCCCTATTTGGTAAGTCAGTAAGTTGGAAGAGGGGTGTATTTCCTTAGTTTGCATATTTTATTATAGGCCTAGATCTAGACTCTAGGCCTATTTAGAAAATTTGTGTTAAGACTAGGTTTAGATAAAATGAGTTTCAAGACATTATTACATGGCTGCCGCTATTCGGACCCGGGTCCCTTTAGCATAAAATGGCTATTCGGACCCGGCTTAGTGAAAATTCCTTAAAACTCATAGAAAACGTAAAAAAAGAGGGAAACAAACTAAAAAAAATGTTTGTTTTACCATATATATTATAAGAAGTAGCACAGAAAACACCAAATCTATCCCTATCCTTTATAAACTAACCGATACTAATATTTATCACTAAGTCTATCGGGTCCGAATAGCCACTTCTCTATTACATTGCTACTAATAACCCTAATCATAATCCTTGATCTGCAGATAAAATATTGAAAGACACACATCCTATCTCCACAACCATTTTGTGTAACAATAAACCATTAAACAATCCCATTAATAAAGTTTTTTTTTTATGAACCCTTTATTTCGTGCAATTTATTTATGTATAACACCCAAAGATTTTTCTACAAAAAAACAAACAACAACAAACAAAAACAGAAATAAACAAAGCCACAGTTAATGGATGTATATAAGATAAGATAAGATAAGATTTCTTTATTGATCCAAACAAATGGAAATTTGTCTTGATTACAGATGTTTTGTCCTTCAGCATATTTTAAACAAAATAAAATAATTATTTGTAATGTATATACAAGCACAGAAATATACTTATGAAAATAGACAATCGCACACACAATCACACAATTATCATGCAAGAAAAAGTTCATTAGTATATTATATATAGGCATATGGTCATATATGGCATTATAATTATAGTTATAGGGGCCTACATTTTTAATGAGATTTGAAAATACTGGGCCTGTGCATTCATGTGCGTTTCAAAGGAAATATTAATTGCAAGTTAAGTATTTTTGGTTGAAGACAACAAAAATAATGCTTTGTATAAATTTAGGTTATCACAATATTTTAAAATATATTATAATCATATAACTTATTTTACTTTTTTTTTAATGTAGAGTTGAGAGTTAGCCTTTGACAGCTAGTCTTTGTTTTAGAGTTAGCCTTTGACAGCTAGTCTTTGTTTTAGAGTTAGCCTTTGACAGCTAGTCTTTGTTTTAGAGTTAGCCTTTGACAGCTAGTCTTTGTTTTAGAGTTAGCCTTTGACAGCTAGTCTTTGTTTTAGAGTTAGCCTTTGACAGCTAGTCTTTGTTTTAGAGTTAGCCTTTGACAGCTAGTCTTTGTTTTAGAGTTAGCCTTTGACAGCTAGTCTTTGTTTTAGAGTTAGCCTTTGACAGCTAGTCTTTGTTTTATAACGGAATGCATTACTATTTAAATCAGTTTTTTTATACTATATTATTGCTTTATATTTTATATATTTTCTTCTTGCAGAATATATTTAAAACCTAAACCTTTCTTATTTATCAGGTAACATGTATTTGTTTTATATAGACCTACTATATATTTTATAAGTGCTTATAGTTTTTTGTTTTAAAAAGGTTGGAAGGAAAAAATGTAATACTAATACTTTAGGCCTGCATTCTAACTTAAAATTAAACAACCCTTACAAATTTTTTCCCCCATAGATCTATTCATATGCAATATTGTTTTGATTTTTGGCCCAAAAACGTATGAATTTACCCCAAAACTATTTCTTCACTTTCTCATTAAAACACTGAAGTGTGACTGAAGCATTTCTTCATTATTTACTCTTGAATAAAACAACAGGACAAACTTTTTTTAGGGTAAGATCTGGAAACTTGATAGAATTTGTTGTCGTCGGCAATGAGTCTATGTGAAGAATTAAAAAAATGGGCACCTTGAAAATTTTTTTTTTTTTAATTTGGGCCCCAATCCCCACTATTTTCTAGTGTGTTTTTTTAAAACTTTATCTGCAGAAGTCAATGATCAACCTGTTTAGTTTTAGTGTTGTTTGTTATAAATTATATTGTCTACATTTTGTGTTTTATTACATTAACAGTTAGGAACTACAGGCTATTTCACAATGTCAGCATCGGCAGTGTACATTTTGGATGTTAAAGGAAAGGTAATCACTTACAACTTAGTTCAAAATTTGAATTAAATTTTTTTTTTTTTTTAAATATTTTAATTATATATATTATTAAATTTGAGTGATTTGCTTGTAAGTTATAGTTTTTCTTAATTCATTACTTTTAGCTAGTTCATGTGTATGTTGTTGCCCATAATAACATGTCTTTTGTTATGTCAGGTGATGATAAGCCGGAATTATCGTGGTGATATTGATATGTCTGTGATTGATAAGTTTATGACATTGATAATGGAGAAGGAAGAAGATAGTAACTTGACACCAATCATTCAACATGGCGATGTTGCATTTATGTATATTAAATACAACAATTTATACCTTGTTGCCACTTCAAAAAAGAATGCCAATGTCACCCTGATCTTTACATTTCTTCATAAACTAGTCCAGGTAACAAGATTGTCTTTACGGTTCAATCATTTATTTAAAGCTTTAAGTAGTTAATGTTTAATAATTTATTTCCTAGTGAGGCCAAACATATGTTATTTATTTGCTCTTTTAAATATACAAATAAGCCTAATTTAAAAACATAGTTTTAGTATAAAATACAGTATAATGAAATATATTTTGGGTAAAAAATCAAGATGTGAAGATAGTAGTTATTTGAAAATTTCAACCCTGCAGATATTTGTGGAGTATTTCAAGGAACTTGAAGAAGAAAGTATTCGTGATAACTTTGTGATTATATACGAATTGCTTGATGAAGTCATGGACTTTGGATACCCACAGACAACAGACAGCAAAATTTTACAAGAGTAAGTTTTAAATATCCTAACAATTCGTCACCCTAGAATAACAAGGTTCTAACAAGCATTTTGGTGAAACGGAGATATTTGAGTTTTAAAATTTTGGTGTTTGGTTTGTCTAAACTATACATTATTTTAAAATTTTTTGGTTTGAATTATGTTATAGTGTTGATTTAAGGTCAGGCTGTAAATATTACGGCTATATGATTTGAAATAGAACTTTGATGCAGTTTTGAAATTTTCGATAGAACCTTGTAGCACTGAAATCATGAAATAGAACCTTGTAGCACTGAAATCATGAAAATCCTTTAGAATTAAAAAGTTCAATGTTTTTAAATATTAATATTAATATATTATTTTTTTATAGTAGCAATTCAGTATTCTTTAATTTTATATAATATATAATTAATATTATGCCAAAAATGATTATACGTCAATCAAAGAGAAAAAAAGATTTTTATATTTAAAAAATTATTACTTTATTGTATGGAAAATTAGTACAGACTAAATAACAATACAAATAAAAATTACAAATACTTAACAAAACAGTTAACTATATTTAATTATAGTTGCATACATTTTTCTAAAATAAGCTATTATTTTTATAACAAATTATCAAAACAGCAACAACTGGAATGACAAATACTTCGCTATACACATTTTTGAACATTAAAAAAAAATATATTTTCATATAGCTGCTTAGCCAACTTAGACATGCTACATTAAATTTGTGGAAACATAGAAAAGAAAACAGTTGAAATTGTAAATACTAGGTTATAGTTGTTTTTTTTTACATAAAAGTCTGTCTATTTAAAGTATTGTTGCATAGAACTGACGTCAGCCATTTTGTTAGTAAACAAACTGAGTTATACCGTAGACCTGTTCAACAAGCTCACCGATTGGCTCAAAATTATAAAAGCCTATTTCTGATTGGCTCATCAAAATAGAACCTTGTTATTTTAATAAAATATGATAGAACTTTGTAATGCTCAATCTTTAAGTCAATTTCAAGTTAGAACTATGTTACATTGGACTTTGTGACAAAATGAAAGAACTAAATGATTCCAACTTTTGTCAGATTAAAGAAAGGTCGTTTAAAATTATCACAGGGCCCATAACTCATTTTTTCCAAAAATCGCAGTTAGAACCTTGTTATTCTCACCTGACGAATTGTTTTTGTGATCTTTTTGAAAATGATATTTAAAGTACTATTGTATGATTGTGTTTTTCATTCCTTATTTTACTAAATGTGAAAATATTTCTTGTTTTAAAATGTGTAAACTGTAAAGAATGGAATGGAATGATTTTATACTTTAAAAAAGAATAATCAAAATAATGTCATAAATACTTTCAGGTACATTACTCAAGAAGGCCAGAAACTAGAGATTGCTCCAAGACCGCCACCTGCTGTCACCAATGCAGTGTCTTGGAGAACAGAAGGCGTCAAATACCGGAAAAATGAAGTTTTTCTTGACGTTATTGAATCTGTCAATCTTTTGGTAATTTTTAATTTCATATGTCCTTCCTGACATTGTTAGCCAAACACAAATCATATATATATATAAATCTCAAAAGGAATATGTATGTATGTATGTATGTGGCTGGCTATGTACATACCGCATAATCTTTTTAAATACTGGACATAAAAACGTGAAATTTGCTACAAATATTCTTTGCGTTACGGCGGTGAACACTGTCAAGGTTTTAAAAAAATTAAAATGACCGCAGTGGTCAGTTTGGTCAAAAAACGCGAAAAAAAACACAACTTTTGATTCACATTGTCTTTGCCAGTACAACTTTTTATAGTTTTTCGTCACAAAGTTAGAAAAAAAAGGATGCGCTGAGATTATTTTTATGACGTCATCAATCTTTGCGCATGGATTTTATAGCAATGAAGGGACATTTTTCATTCATGTTTAAATTGACGTCATCAAACTATGTGCATGGATTTTATTATCTCAACTCAATGACGGGAACAAATTTTCTTCATGTTTAAATTGTCTACGTGCCGTAAACAACATAAATTCTTTACACTACCAATACTGTAGTTGATTTTATTAATCTATCACTACTTTAATACTTTACACTGTGAATACATGACTTAAAGCTAATTAATAATTTAAAATTTACAAACATAGGACAAAGCAAATAGATTTAGCATTTTTTTTTCTGTTTCGGGAAGTAATACCGACGCCTTACTAAGCTTATTTAAACGCAGTGGTCCTGGTTACACTCTATATTTAAGCTTATAATTATATGGCGTCATCAAATTTTGCGTATTTATGCGTTTAAGAAGGGAACAAAATTTTGTTTTAATTTGCGTCGTTATTTGTGGAATGCAATATTTAAATGGTATAAGTTACCGGAAAATACTTTATCCCCGCTTAAGACTATTGTTTATAACTCCATGGGTTATTTTATCCAGTTCCGAGAACTGGGCACCTTTAGGCTTATCGCCTAGGTAACGGCCATTGTTTAAATTACCGGGCAATGTTTAAATTACCGGGCAATGTTTATAATACCGGGCAATGTTTATAATACCGGGCAATGTTTAAATTACCGGGCAATGTTTAAATTACCGGGCAATGTTTATAATACCGGGCAATGTTTATAATACCGGGCAATGTTTAAATTACCGGGCAATGTTTAAATTACCGGGCAATGTTTAAATTACAGGGCAATGTTTATAATACCGGGCAATGTTTATAATACCGGGCAATGTTTAAATTACCGGGCAATGTTTAATTTGCCGGGCAATGTTCAAATTGCCGGAACTAAATTTTTAAAGTTTTAATTCGTGTCGTATACGTTTTATAAACATTATTTCATAAGGGTTTCATTTGTTATTGTTTTACAAGTTGAATAGAAAATTTAATTCTAAGTTTGCTTCCAAAGCAACAATAAATAAATAAATAGCAAATAAACAAAAACAACACAACATAGGTCTGCGACTTAATGTTTGTCGTAAAAAAAATATATCAAACAATCATAAAAAAAAAAAAAAGTACTGTCGAATGTTCTTAATCAAGTAATGATTTTAACGGGTAATTCATGTTGTAGCGGGCAAATAAAAAATTACCTCACGTTTAAATTCATGTCGTAGGTCATGCGGGCAATCTCATTATAACTGCCTGAGTAGTTAGAGTGTATGTAAACATAACTTTTAGCCGGTGCGGAGGACCGGGCACATAACGGCTTGTATATATATAAATCTTAAAAGGAATATGTATGTATGTATGTATGTGGCTGGCTATGTACATACCGCATAATCTTTTTAAATACTGGACATAAAAACGTGAAATTTGCTACAAATATTCTTTGCGTTACGGCGGTGAACACTGTCAAGGTTTAAAAAAAATTAAAATGACCGCAGTGGTCAGTTTGGTCAAAAAACGCGAATAAAACGACATATTTTGGGTTCATGTTGAATTTGCCGTTCCAACTTTTTATAGTTTTTTCGATCGATCGCGCTAAAAAAATAAGACAAAAGGACGCGCAGAGATTATTTTTATATGACGTCATCAAAGTTTGCGCAGGGATAGCTGGCTGTCTTTTTTTTTTATGGCGTCATCGAGTTTTGCGTATTTATTTTATTTAACTTCGCTTCAACGTTTGCTGATGTACTTTATGAATGAATAGAAAAAAATATATTCACGTTTTAATTTGCGTCGTAATTTATAGCGGGATATTTTGTAATTGTTATAATGGGTAATGATTAATGGTTTTAATGGGTATCTTACGCTGTATCTGGCAAATACAAAATTCCATCACGTTTTTATTCGTGTTGTATATGTCCACAGAATAGGTATAAAACAGAATGCGCAATCGCATTTTATTTCTGTTTTGGGCAGTAATACCGACGCCATACTAAGCCTATTTAAACGCAGTGGTCCTGGTTACACTCTATATTTATGCTTATTTAGCCTACAACGTCCTTTTCTTCTAATCTACAAGTTCGAACACCCAAAGTTAATATTTCAGGCAAAATGTGCATAAACGGTTGTGTAATAAACTACAACAATGATGCAAAAACGACTGATTATCGTAAAAAAGAGCATGTCAAACTGCATGGCTTTCCTGACTCCATAAAGGATAAACAACAGCATAAACAACCTCATATTAACTCATTATGAATTATATGCCTATTTCCCTTCATAATTTTAAATGTTTATTTTGGTTTAAAAAGTATATATATTTATGTACCGGTAGCCGCAGCAATTTAGTTGCCGGTACCGAGCTACGTCTAAGCCATTTTTTTTTCAAATCAGTACCGGGTAATAAATATTTTTACATCATATTGGCCTAATCATATAATGTTCAAAACAAAATGGGTAATTAACTCAAATTTATATAAAAGTAAGCCTATAATGAAAGATAATGTAGGCCCTATATATATTGTATATATTTATGGCAGACGTAGATATCATTTCTCATTTTACTATAGTAGCGTCTCTAGCGACCGCTGCATTGCGGAAAATGGTAACTTTTAGTGAGTGCGTATATAGGGATTGTGCATTCTGTTCTATACCTATTCTGTGTATACGTCTTATAAACTAGGTAGCGGGAGATTTTTATATTGCCGGGCAATATTTAAATTTGCCGGACCAACTTTTTAAAGTTTTAATTCATGTCGTATACGTTTCATAAACTATGATTCATATCGGTTTCAGTTGTTATTGTTTTTCCTGTTGAATTTAAAACTTAATTCTAAGTTTGCTTCCAAAGCAACAATAAATAAATAGCAAATAACACCAACAAAAAAAAAAAAAAAAAAAAAAATATTGATCTACGACTAATGTTGTAGCAAAAAAATATATCAAACAATCATTTTCGAATTAACAGTACTTTTTAAAAGACATGTGAGTTCTGTTTTACTGAAAGAGTTTAATTACCCAATAAACTCACAAAATTCGATCATAGTGGTCATACTTTGATCAAGAAGTAAAAAAAAATTATTATTATTTGTTTTTCCTTTTTAGTTGTATATTGAATTGGTGCATAATAAAGTGTGCAAAACAAAAATAAATTTAAAAAATACTGACCACAAAAAAAAAACATACTACTTTATGTATGTTGCAAAAACAAAACTAAAAAACTATAATGTGTCAAGCATATTCTAAAAAAAAGCCCGTTCGAAGAATCGGGCACATAACGGCTTGTAAAATATAAATTTAGAAACTTTCAACTCTATTAACACTTAAGTGTAAGAAAATCTGCAATATTCTAGCAGTCTTTTGAAAATATTACTTCACTTTGTATGTCCATAAATGTGTCATTAGATTCTATTGTTATATATCTTCAAATTTAATCTGGTAAACAATGTCAAAAATCAGTACACTCTTGCCATTTGCTTAAAATGTGTTATTATTTTTTAAGAGAACATTGATGTTTTGGAATTATAATTGAATGAAAACAATTTGCCAAAATAGAGAAGTTAGGAAAATATGTTTTTCACTGCACAGTAATTTACATTTGAATAGAAAGACTCTGAGGACATACACACAAACAATCTACATAGCTAATAGAATTTAAGATGTTCGGCATAACATATTTTTTCCAAAACTTCCATGTCAATTAAATACATTAATCTGTTCTTACTGTTTTGCCTAAAGACCCCTGAAGATTTGTTGTATAACTTTCTTATTTAAATATACAAATTTGTGACAATCCTTCTATCATACTGTAGTATAGGCACCAAGTTGTATATGGTGTACACTGGTTATGGGTGGGGGGCATTGCATTATAAATGTTAACCTAGCTTATTAAGCTGAGCTGTGAACTGTTTTTTTTTAATTTATACACCTTTAAATAAATAGTCATACAATTTTTTCAAAGAGCTTTAATTTATTTTTTTACAGGTCAGTGCAAATGGCAATGTTTTGCGCAGTGAAATAGTTGGTTCAGTAAAGATGCGTGTCTTCTTATCTGGCATGCCAGAACTAAGATTAGGTTTAAATGATAAAGTTTTGTTTGAAAGTACAGGAAGTAAGTTTATTCATATTTTTTAAAGTTAAAATGTTTTGAAGAAAAGAAAAGTGAAAAATACTTATGTTGCGTTAAAAATATTGTAATAGTGAATTAAAATTTTCTTAGTATATATTATTTATTAATATCTGTGTCTTTAAATCATTTTCAAACTAATGACAATTAAAATGGAAAATAAAAATGTATGCTTTTGATGATACCGTTGAAATATTTTTAATGAGTAAAGCTATAGAACTAAAAGCAAACCACTTCCATTAGATTCTCCCACTGCCAAACCTATTTATTTACTATTGAGGCATGGTGGCCTAGAGGTGGTGCACTGTATATGCATACTTGAGGTACTGGGTTTGAATCCTGGTAAAAGCTACTCTACCCAGCTCTTACGGGTACCTGACATTAGTTGGGGAAAAGTAAAGCGACTGGACATTGTGCTGGCTACACAATCACCTAGTATGTCCATGAGTCTACCCAGCTCTTACGGGTACCTGACATTAGTTGGGGAAAAGTAAAGCGACTGGACATTGTGCTGGCCACACAATCACCTAGTATGTCCCTGAGTCTACCCAGCTCTTACGGGTACCTGACATTAGTTGGGGAAAAGTAAAGCGACTGGACATTGTGCTGGCCACACAATCACCTAGTATGTCCCTGAGTCTACCCAGCTCTTACGGGTACCTGACATTAGTTGGGGAAAAGTAAAGCGACTGGACATTGTGCTGGCCACACAATCACCTAGTATGTCCCTGAGTCTACCCAGCTCTTACGGGTACCTGACATTAGTTGGGGAAAAGTAAAGCGACTGGACATTGTGCTGGCCACACAATCACCTAGTATGTCCCTGAGTCTACCCAGCTCTTACGGGTACCTGACATTAGTTGGGGAAAAGTAAAGCGACTGGACATTGTGCTAGCCAGACAATCCCCTTGTTTGACATGGCCACAGAAACTTGTGAACACTGTTTCACAGACCCTATAAATCTAAGTGGTCTGATGAGGATACTTTACTCTTTTTACTTTGTATGATATTCAAGTGGAGACTTACACTTATTATTCTGTGCAACCTAACAAGTCTATCACAGTTTTTATATATTTAATACCTTAGTTTACTTTATTTTTTATTACAGGAGGAAAGAGTAAGTCAGTTGAATTAGAAGATGTGAAGTTTCATCAGTGTGTTAGGCTGTCAAGATTTGAAAACGATAGAACAATTTCATTCATTCCTCCCGATGGCGAATTTGAGCTGATGTCCTATAGATTAAACACCCATGTTAGTATTACAACATAAGCTGTCTTACTAAAAGAATATTTTACATATCATAGAAACTATCCAGTTTTAATGAACATCTTGCCAAGTTCTGTTAGATTGATTAAAAATTTCATTTCAGGTGAAGCCCCTCATTTGGGTTGAATCTGTGATTGAGCGCCATGCACACAGTAGAGTTGAATACATGATCAAGGTGAGATCATCACAGTTATAGTTTCATGTTCATCATCATTTCATGTTCAGTACATTTAATGAACCATTTTATAAAATTTCCTAGCCATTTAAAAAAAAAATTTAATAAACTTTGTTGCGGTAGTGATTAAAAAAAAATCAATATAATACAATTTTTTATATCTGATGTAGCAATTTTTTTTTAATTTTATACAATTTGTTAGTAATTTTATACAATTTGAAAAATGATTTTTTTTAGTACCATTTGAGAATTAAAAGTTCTATTTGAATTATATAAGAGAAAATGTATTCATGTACTAAATGTGTGATTGTTAAGCAACATGATGTACAGAACATAGATTGCTCATTTCTTGTTGAATCGCCAGGCTAAGAGTCAATTCAAAAGACGTTCTACAGCCAACAATGTTGAAATCATCATTCCTGTGCCTAATGATGCTGACTCTCCCAAATTCAAAACTACTGTTGGAAGTTGTAAATATGTTCCTGAGATCAACTGTATTATCTGGACAATTAAATCATTCCCTGTGAGTGAAATAGTTTTTAAAACCTTCTCATTGCATTTGCGGGTAACGCTGTTTGAAAATATTTACATGACAATGTATTTGATTCACAGGGTGGCAAAGAATATCTTATGAGAGCTCATTTTGGCCTGCCCAGTGTGCAGAATGAGGAGCTAGAGGGGAAGCCACCAGTCAGTGTCAAGTTTGAAATTCCTTATTTTACAGTATCTGGCATTCAGGTCAGTTGAAAATAATACTAGATATTTCTTTTTTGTTTCATTTTTTAATTGTAAGATTTTTTAAATACCCTTTATATCAACATTAGAATGAATTCATACCCAGGTTGAACATTTCCTTTAGAATAAAAAAAGGTTTCAAGGTTATAGGGGTCTTTGTCCGACTCTCTTTATGGCACTGTAATGTTTATAAACTCTGGTGTAAACTTTCTTTTTTTACTATAACAAGTGTTTTTTTTTTTATTAACCAGTACTCAGTATTTTTATTGACATTATTTACAGCAGGGGTTGGGAACTCATGGCTCGCAAGCCAGATGTGGCTCTTTTAATGGCTGCATCTGGCTCGCAGACAAATGTTCGATTATTAAAAAAATGTTTTTTTTTAGACTTTGATCTACATATTAATTGCATATCAATATTTCATTCTACAAATGATCTAAAGTCTACTGCAGCTCAGCATGAGAAGAATTCAGAGACATAATTATTGTACTTTTAGTGTTGAAATTACAAATTATTATTATATTTACTAATAATAGGAACATTCTTTTATAAAATCCAATACGGTACACAAATAATAGGAGTTTTTTATTTCCCTTTTTTCATTGCCCCCCCCCCCCCCCCCTTTAATTATGCACTATCACCTGCTGTTTATATAACAGTTTTTATTTCTTTCATATGGTTATTTTTAATTTCAGGTGCGTTATCTAAAGATCATTGAAAAGAGTGGCTATCAGGCTCTCCCCTGGGTCAGATATATAACACAGAATGGAGATTACCAACTAAGAACTAACTGAAGTTGTCCATTTCTTCAGGAAAATATTATTTTTTTTAAAATTATATTTTAACTCTATCCTATCAGTTAACATCTTCTGAAATGTCATTTTTGCATTAAAATGTATGACTTGTAACATTTTAACTCAAACCTACGTACTTGACTATTTGTATCACTTATGACTGTCATTTGTTCATGTCAAACTTTAAAAAAATCATAATTTATGTTAATGCTATTTATCATCATTTTGTGGGATTTTCTCATAAAACTTGTGGAAAATGTTGTGCGCTTTATAGAATTATAGCTAAGGAGAGAAAAAATTGTTTCTAAAGTTGTGTAATTTGTTGATGTAGATAATGAATTTTTTTTTCAAATATACTTGATTTTTTAATCTGTGGGGAAACTTATTTATCAAAATCAATAATAAACAGAAGTTGAAACAATTCCAAACAGTTTACTATTGAAATAACTATTATTATTATTGTATTTTTTTTATATCTTCATGAAGGGAGTGATATAAAAAAAAATGGAACATAGTTATTAAAGTCTGTTTCAATCTGTTTGCCTTTATTTTTTCTTTATTATTTAGTTGCAAGGGTTAGAACGGCTTACTCGATAAAAATAAAACCAGAGAAAAAAAATCATTTCTGTCAATATCTTTTGGAAATTTCTAATAGTGTTTTTCATTTAGGCTTCATGTGGCTCATACAAGTTGGGAAAGTTGTAAAGTTTGCTCACTTAAAGTTGGGTGAAAAATATTTATTTTAAAAAAGTGAATAACTTAGTTTAAAATTTATTATTTTGTTTTTTCTGAAACAATTTTCTTGGTACCTGTACCCAAAAAACATGTTTTATTTTTTGGACTACCTCTATACACAACCACACATTAATAACTCTCACAGTTTGGGAAATTTATGTTAATTTTAGTAAAGTTTGAGATTTTTAAAACATTAATTTAGAATAAGATTCTATCAGAATATTTTACTAGAAAGTTGAATGAGAAATATTTTACTTGAAAAGACGATTTTTAGACTATTTCTTGATACCAGAGAAGTAAAATCTCTGGTTTTGTTTTTTAAATAAGTATATTAATAATTAATATATTTCAAGGTAAATTAAAATCATTCAACAAAATCCTATCTGATACTGCAACAAGTTGAGCCCATTTTTGTTTTGTTTTTTTTATTTACCAATAAAGTCAATAATCAAAACCATATCTAATAAGTCAATAAATGTAGACAAAATAATATACAAATTATCGTAGTTAAGATTCAAACATTAAACATTGACAAGATAATTTAATATTGTTTTCCACTTTCAAAACATGCCAAGTCACTTTTTTGAAAACAAAGTGAGTTATGCCTATGGTCTATAAGGATGTTTATTTTATATGCTGATCTTGAGCTCAACCTACAAAAAGTTTCAAGTACTCTTAATCTTTGATAGTTGATAGAAAAAATAAATCAATTGGCAAAAGATGCTTAATCAGATGTTCAAATTAAATTTCTGTAAAGTGAATTTCTGTTGACTTAGCACCTTTTGAAAGTTAGCAACTAAATTTTAGTCATTATAATAATTATATACAAAAATACAAAATGCATTGAAACATTACATCAAATACAATATCATATTTCATCATCAGGAAACCATTCCATCTTTTCAGGTTTTATAATGTCTATAATATAAAAAAAATATTGCCATTTTTTCCTAAGAATTTTGCATTAGATTTAAATATTTAATAAACTAATTAAACTCACTAATGTTTGTAGGCCTATCCTATAGGTATACAACACAAATACATTTCTCATGTCAAGAGAAATTAATCTAAAATACTGGTTTCTTTTTTAATGTTTATAATTCATTATCTTGCATTATTGTGCTATTGAAATATATAATTTATACATTGGTATTTAAAAAAATGTTGCACTTAAGCATCTATAACAAATTTAAATAGCCTAGAATTTTGTTTTCAATTAAATGAGAAATTAATTTATCAATAATCTTAGTCCATACAAATTGTTATGCCTTAATCAGTTCATCATCACTCTCTTCAAAGTCATCTTCATCAATTTCACCACTTATTGCAGAACGTCTTCTCTTGATTGCAGCCACCAGGAATCCAATTAAGAATGTCTGTAAACAATTACAGTAGAAATATTACTTTTGATGATTTAAATACTGAAAGTTTCATGCATCAATCAATATAAAGCTTAGTTATGTAAAAAAAAAAGGTTGTAGATCTACTAGCACACACAGAAAGTAAAACACCTTCTTACCCCTAGAAAAACCCATGTCAACCAATAGTATGCTGCACCAAAAACCCACATTTTGTAGAAGAAACGCACTAAAAGCAATGTCATTCTTGTCACTACACAATAATCTAGAGAAACAAATGAAAAATATTAAGAAAAAAAGTTGTACTGATTTAATAAAGCATCTATTAAGAATAAATTTGTAGATTTCAAGTACTGAATGATGTATCTTATCAGTTAAATATTCTTTTTATTCTTAAAAAACTAACAACTCCACTTGCCTTCGCTAACTTCAGTGGTACACTGTTTGATATCTCTTGTAATTGTGGTGTTTCCTGTAATTGTAATGTTCTCCTGGACAAAAAAAAAACAATATGTAGAAAACGTGAAGAAAATAAAAAGCTCATTTGATTAAAGTCGCGAGCTTATTATTAATTATTAAATGTACAATTCGATTCACTAGCATAAGCAATAGTACAAAAAGTAAAGAACTTACATAATGTTCACTTCCAAAGGATGAATATTGGGGTGTCAGTTCATAGAGCACTACATTGATGGCTAACACAATGAACATAAGGATCATACAGAACATCAGAATACCTTGAGGATTTGTGCGCCGAGGGCGAATTTTGTACATCTAGTTTTTTCGTTCAGAGAATAAAGAATGGTAGTCAATGGTAGATAACCCAACAAAAAAATATTTAGTGATTTTAAATAAATGAATACTTTATTGGAATAAATAGGCAAACAAGATCGTAAGAAAACTTTTTTTTAATTAGCAAATGCTATGAAAAATATTTCAATTATACGCTACCTTGATCCACAAAAACCAAATTCCAATATTACGAATTCCTGACATAGTGCACAGAACAAAGTAAGCGATGATTCCCACCATAAGGATGTAGTCCAAAGGAAATGCCTGTTGTAAACATATTTAAGTAAGAAAAACTCAAAACTCATTGTTTAGCACATTATGCAGCAAAACCAGTTAAACTAATAATGGACACTTCTTATCTCTCCTACCTGTTGACTGTACACCAATGCAATATCAATAGGATTGGGTAAATGTCTTTCTGGCAAGGCGTAGCCACTTAAGTAGCCCAAACTGTGCATAGCTTTGTCAATGCTGAAAACAAATATAATAATTAATAATGTGATGAAAACATGGACACTGTGTTTAATGTCAAGGCAATAAAATATCCCAGACAACTTTGCTTTGAAATAAATTAACTTGACTTTAAATTATTCATTGTAAGTCCTAAACTGAGTTAACAAATAATTTACTTGGTTAACAGCAGAGAAATAAATATGAGCAGTGCCAAGAGAAAGAAGACAACTCCAAAGATGATCTCAAAAGGCCGAAATAGAAGCATGCATTTCCGAAGCCAACTTTTTTCTGATAACTTCAGGTGGCGCTCCCTTCTACTCATTAGATGCTCTTGTTCTGCCAAGTTTTCATCTCTTCTGGCAGCACGACCACTCGGCCTTGGGTACTTAAAGAACATGAAGATAAGTGTTTAACAAAAGAAAAAGTTAATGACTTAGTAACTATAACTTGAAAAATGTATATAGTCTAATATTGAAATGTTGAACAGATTAAGAAAAGGATCAAAACAGAACAGTAAATTTACTTTGTCCTTTATTGATTGTCGCTGTTTTTGTCTTTCATCTCTTTTAGCTGCAGTTTCAGTCAGTTCTGTCTTAATACTTCTTTGGCCTTTGACTAAATCCATTGGCAAAGCTGACATCCCATAGGCCTGCAAAGAAATAATATAACAAAATTGAAATGTTTCCATTCAAATTATGAGTTTAAAAAATATGTTACTTAGTTAACTATTGTCTCAATGTATCATCATGGACTTACAGTATAAGAAACAATACCAAACATGCCAATCAGGCTGAAAATGCTGATTACAAAAGATAAAGCATCCTCAATACCTAGAAAAGAAAAAAAAATCAGTTACAAAGACAAATAGGCATACCGTTAAAACATAATAATATCTTTTTTTTTAGAAGCAATGAATTGTCACCTGTGCTTGCAATGTCTTGAAATAGAGCCTCAATCTTCTTCCAATCTGTGCTGTTGCTATTAGGATATGACTTGGTTGGAACAAAGGCTCTGTAAATTGTGCACATTGAAAGATAAACATTATCTATAGAATATTTTTAGCTATAAAATTCTAAAATTACAAATAATGATACAAAGTAATTATAATAATAATAATTATATTTGTATAGCGATGCCAAAAAACATAATGTAAGCCCAGAGCACATTAAACATTGAGCAACAAACAACTAAGAACTCAGATATAATTCTCTAGGCTGAAAAATATAAAACTTTACAACATATGACAAAGCAAATAAATGTAACATTTATAAATGTAAAAGTAAAACAGTAGGGGTTTAAATAAAGTTTAACAAAGGTAAATAGTAAATTTAAAAATAATGTTGTTTTTAAATTGTTTTTAATAGTGACGATAGAACTTGTTCGCCTGAGTTGGATAGGAAATAGATTCCAAACTTTCGGGCCAGATATTGACAAGGCTCTCAGGCCAATGGTCATCATAGAGAAACGGGACACTTCCAGAAGCAAGGAGTCGGCAGAACAAATTGTTCATTGTGGAACATAGGTTTGATTAGTTCCCTGAGATAGGACGGCATCTCGTTGTTATGAGAAAAATTATTGATGATACTAAAAAAACTATACACAGATATATTCAAATTTGCTTTACCCAATAAGTAGAAAAGTTGCTGCGATGAGGATGCACACAATGGAGTACTTCAGGGCTGTACAACAACGCTAGAAGCATTTCAAAATGGAAACATTTTATTTTTACAAGGATCATAAATGCAATAGCCTTAAACATTACATATATAGTAAACAATTTAGTATTTTCATGATTCCCCATCTAAATGTTGCATGATGAACCATCAGAGTGGTTAACTCACTATGAGGTAGAAGCAATGGTTAAACTAGACAAATAATATCTAAAAAAGAAAGCATGTTTACTTAGATCTCAAATTAGGTTATATCTTTCATGTATCACAATTTTATTTCATTTGATGGCTATCTAAGAAAACTGTGAAATTGTACGTCCACAATAAAACATACATTTTAAATTTCGGACAATGTTTTCAACCAACCAATAAGAAGTATGAAAAGCTGCAAATCAATTAAATCACCAGTTTCTGTAGCCACGGTATACTAGGTGATTGTGTGGCCAGCACAATGCACAGCCGTCTTTACTTTACCCCAACTAAGGTCAAGTCAGTCAGAGCTGGGTAGACTCAGGGACACCCTCCAAAAATCCTAGCCATCTCCAGAATTAAAACCCAAGAAGTTTGGTATGCCAGTCAAGTGCGCTGCCGCTCAACCACTAGGACTCCAGGACTTACATATGGGTAAACCAGTATTTTTAAAACAAAAAAAAAAATTAATTTTTATTAGAACCCTTGAATTTCTATAAAGAAACTTACTGATTTGAATGTTGCATTTTCATCTTTTTCTTCATAGAAAAAGTACATAAATGGGAGGAAGAGAAACAAACAAAATGCAACTATTCCATACAAAACTGTGAAAAGAAAAAACAAAACATAAAAAAAGCTCAGGTTTAAAATGTAAACATAAACATAACTTCTCAAACAACTGATCAAAAGATAAACCAGATTTTTTCCATTGACTAGAAAACTGTTCCTAAAAAAAATTTATATAAACATAATAAAAGCAATAGTGTATTTTAATGTTGTATTATCAATTTATTTTGTAGATTATCCTTATTCATGGTAGCCTAAAAAAAAACTAAGTTTTAATCAGCATTACACTTACCATAATATGCAATCAAAACTGCATTTTCAGTTTCATTCCGCACTGATGAACTGTTTGCCCATTCCTGTAAAAATATGATACCAATTAAATGTTGTTTTTTTAAACAGTAACTTAATAGCTCCAAACAATCCACAAAGGACAGGGGCATATGTTACAAAGGCTCCTTCTATCTCATCTGATATGTTTTAGACACTCATTCCATCAACATCTTAATATTACAGATGGTCATTCCATCTTATCTTATATGTTGCAAACACTCCTTTTATCTTATATGAGAATATGTAACAGGTGCTCCTTTAAAGTTATTCTTTTATTTAACCAAATAGTATGATTGGATAGCAGCTTTTTCCAAACTTGTTTTATGATATTTCTACTTTGTCACACACAAACATTTTCATCTTCTATTCTAGCCTATAAGTAACATATGAAATATATTTGAGTTTTCACACAATTTTTATACATTTGAGTGACAAGGTTTGTAGGTTGACATAAACTATAACTCTTATAAGCTACTGCTCTTACACAGCAATAATCCGACATAAAATTTAAACTTAACTGGGTTGCAAACCAGCAAGTGGGAAACTCCATTCTATGGCATCCTTGAGTATATGTAGTAGAATCATCAATAAAAACACTTTTATTTTAGTTTAGGATATAGACATTCAACTAGACAACATTTCTAAGCCTGTTGTCTATGATAATGGAAACTCAAAGTACAGCTTATAAATCATTAAAACATGTTATGGATAAAGATGATATAAGAAAATAAAATCTATTTTTAATTTACATTACTCAAGTCAAATTAACATTAAAGGAATATAAACATAAAATAGATATTTAACTAATTTAAAGGGAAAATAAAGGACTTTGTAAAAGCCATGCACCTATAGTTAACAAACCTTAAATGTGCCATCGGAGTCTTTCATGTATGATACCAAGAAAATGTCCACAGGAACAAGTGCAGATGTTAATAAGGTCACAGTTAAAGCAAAGATGGCTGACAAGGTAATACAGATTTCACCATCATATTTGTGCATAAAGTATCGAATGTAAAATCCAGAGAACAGAATTGTTAACTGAAAAAGAAAATCAAATTTAATGACAGCTTAAATAAATGTAGTTTTAAAAGGATAGAAAAACTTTTTGTTTAAATAGGGAACAATAAAACCAACTTGGCCATGTCCCAATAATGGAACAAGGTTGTATATCAGTGGCACATTGAATTGTGAATGTTATGGATTTGAATCAATGTGACATAATTTGGAGAAAAGTAAAAACAGTTGGGCGATGTGCTGGACACAGTCCTTTTGTATGCAGAGACTTCAGAACCTGATGATCGTTGCTTCAGTAGCCCTGCTGGCTGAGATAGTCTAAGAGAAAAAGGCCTACTTATTTTTTTTATAAAGCTACCCAATGATAAAGCTATTAAATATTGCACTTGCCCAGTGCCAACCTGTGGCAGTGATACATCTACTAAGTTGTGCACCTGCCCAGTTCTAGCCACTGGCAGTGATACATCTACTACGTAGTACACCTGCCCAGTGCCAGCCACTAGCAGAGATACATCTACTAAGTAGTACACCTGCCCGTTCTAGCCACTGGCAGTGATACATCTACTAAGTAGTACACCTGCCCGGTTCTAGCCACTGGCAGTGATACATCTACTACGTAGTACACCTGCCCAGTGCCAGCCACTAGCAGAGATACATCTACTAAGTAGTACACCTGCCCGTTCTAGCCACTGGAAGTGATACATCTACTAAGTAGTACACCTGCCCAGTTCTAGCCACTGGCAGAGATACATCTACTAAGTAGTACACCTGCCCGGTTCTAGCGACTGGAAGAGATACATCTAGTATCTACTAAGTAGTATACCTGCCCAGTGCCAGTGATACATCTACTTCAAACCACTGGCAGTGATACATCTACTAAGTAGTAGGGCCTACACCAGACTACACCTGCACAGTGCCAGACTGGCTAGCAGTGCCGTTGCAAGGGATTTGGAGGCCCGGGGGCTTGGCCTCTTTAGGGCCCCTGCATTTTGACATTCGACATGACTTGAGAAAAAAAACCTTTCGGACACTCCTTTGGGGGCCCCCCCTCCCCTAGCTACGCCACTGCTGGCTAGATATATAGCTTACCTACCAAGACAAAGTACCAGCCACTGGAAGGGGGGATACACCTAACAAGTCAAAGTAGTTTAGTACTAGATTTCTAGTACAATAGGATAGTAGTGAACCTGCACAGTAGCACACCACACACCTCACCATTGGCCAGTGATACTACACTTACACCTGCTCTACATTGCCATTGGTACCCAAACCCAGTGACATGTGCTTGGGATTTATAATTAATGTATATTTAACACATATACATTTAAAAACATCTCACCACAATCACAACTATAAATGGAATCCACCCTGCAGCAATAACAACTCCTGGGATCCCCATTTTGTTTGTTGTGTAAATATCTAGTCACGTGATCATTTTCTTTGCTAAGCTGCTATTTTGAATCAGTTTTTTCCAACATTTACATCTTGTTGTTGTTATTTTATCTTATACATTAAATTTTTTTAAAGTTTTTTTTTTATTACACTATTTTAAAGTCTATTCTGAAGAATTCTCTTTATTTACGATTAACATGATTCATTATATGTTTTATGAGTAGCCTAAATGTTTAAAATCAACAACAGAAATTTAAAATTTAAATACTTGCACTTTTTCACAAGTAAAACAAAGTTCTTGTAATGAAATATTTATTTATAAAATAGATAGGCCTGTAAGGTGAAAAATAAGGGAAGGACGTGCATTTACATTTTGTCTTAATGCAGACAGCGTTTTCGACTACATATATTTCACAATTAACTTGATTCAGCTAGTTATTATTTCTGGATTGGCTTTTCTTCTTTGACAATACTGGCAATATTGAAATTCACTGATCTATATAACATCAAGAGTATTTGTTGACAAGTGACAACCGACTTGTGTTTTTTTTAAATTTTATCTTATTACATTAATAGCAGCCTACCGGCATTATAATCACATAACAAACATAAATAATCATAATAATATGGAATCATTCAAAGAAGAGCATGAGCAATTTATTTCTGGACATAATGGCACAAGCTATTTAGAAGTTGCAATGCTAACGAGCATTTCGTGTTTGTCATGTATTTTAAGAGATTTAGTTTGTCTGTCTTCAACTCAGTCAACTGATATGTTCAGGTGTGTAATGAAAAATTTCTGATTATAATAATAATTTAATTAAAGTTAAAGCTTTGAACCCTGAACTCCTGGCCCTTAAATTCCCCTTCCCTGGCCTAATGAAAATCAACCGACACACAAAACTAAGACAGTTCAAGACTCACACAACTTACAAGTCAAGTGACAGAAGTGAAACATAACATTATTAACTTGAGACATTATTAAATTAAGGCATCAATTTCTTTAATTACTTTAATTTATTATAAAAAAATAACAGTATCCATATAAATCAGTTTATTGTAAATATTTTTTCTTTGCATGCCAGTTCTTCTAGTACTGGGGTCGGGAACCTATGGCTCGTGAGCCAGATGTGGCTCTATTGATGGCTGCATCTGGCTCGCAGACAAATGTTTGATTATAAAAAAATAATTCTTTAGACTCCTTTGATCTGCATATTAATTGCATTGCAGCACCAGAAGTCAAATTAATGGTAATAATTATTGATTAGCAACAGCATAACAATGTTATTAAAAAAGAATTCAGAGACCTAATTATTGTACTTTTAGTGTTGAAATTACACAAAATGCACACATTTACTTGAATTGTTAGTTTTAAACATAATGTATGGCTCTCACAGAATTACTCTTCAGAATATGTAGTGTCCATGGCTCTATCGGACAAAAAGGTTCCCGACCCCTGTTCTAGTATATAGCCTAGACATTTTGTCCATGTACGAGTAGGTTACCTCTTTTGCCAATTATCTTTCAAAGGCCTAACACCGATCTTGACAAGTTTTATATTAATTATTATCCTAAACATGTTTTGCCACTTTTATTCAATTTATTAATTCAATTCATTTATCTTCTTTTAAAACAATTTGTTATATTCTAATTTATTAGAGCGTAATTTACTCCTTGCTTCGACGTAAATTGTATCCCAAGTCTATTATTGGACATTCAACACTTCTTTTTAATTTAACGACAATACTAAATACACACTCAACTATATATGGACCCCACCTTTACATTCCACAAGTATTGTTGTGTGCTCAAAACGTCAGCAATTAAATCATATTTTTATATTGGGAATGTCAGTGGGTGTGTACTTTAAGATCAAAATAACAGCCTGCCGAGGTATACATTTTTAATGCTGGGACTGAAAAATGAAGCACTCGGGTTCAAGGGGTTAAGTAATAATATTGATAACATTGGCATTAAGGTGTATTACATGATTAGGGTATTTAATTTAGGTACCCAGTATGTGAATTTGCAATACCATAACTCCATAACTTAACTACTTAAAAACTAATTTGTGACTACTTATGAGTTTATATAATGTATATTTATCAAGATGTTTAAAAAACAGTGATTGTCATAAACAGAAAGTAATGAATAGAATGACATGATAATCATATTGTAGCAAGTCTGATTTAAAAGGTCTCTGGTTCAAATCTTGGATAAAATAGTTTTAGATCTTTTGGTGCTTGGAGTCTACACAGCTCAGTTGGAAAAATGGCTACATCATCCAAGAGTCAAATTGTTATGTCACTCTCAGTGAGATTGCTCTCTTGTTCCAAGTTATCATAGTAGTGATAGTGGAGCCATGCAGCTGGTGCAGGCAAGGTAAAAGTGAGACTCTGTCCAAGGCTAGCCCTATGCTGGCATGTCTATAGGGCAGTCGCATGTTGGGTTTGCTTTTGTGTTCCTCTTTCCCAACATGCATTTGCTTCACCCCTTGAGTTGTAGAAGGCCTGCCTCGTATTCCTGTGATGTTGGCAGGTACGACGTTGGTTAAGGAGATTTTGTCTGACACGGGGACGCCACCATCTAAAGTGGACACATCCCCTCAAGACCACTTTTGAAACCAGCTGTATTTACAAGACGTTGTTAGCATACCCTTCCTGCAGTCGCACCATCCCCACCTCTGAGGGTGCCTGGACTCGGCCATAGGATGTGCAATATCGCTGGTACTGGGTGAACAGTAAGAGCTGCTCAGATCCCCGGCATTGCAGCAAACACCATGTCTCACCCCATCACCCCCAGCGATGAGGGTGGAGGCATGCTGTGACCATAGTCCCATGCATTGGCCCACTGGTCTGACTCGGGGGAACCAGTGGTTTACAAACTTTGCCAGCTTTGAGGCTCATGGGTACAGAAGTGTCTCTTGGCCAGCTTTGAGGCTCATGGGTACAAAAGTGTCTCTTGGCCAGCTTTGAGGCTCATGGGTACAGAAGTGTCTCTTGGCCAGCTTTGAGGCTCATGGGTACAGAAGTGTCTCTTGGCCAGCTTTGAGGCTCATGGGTACAGAAGTGCCTCTTGGCCAGCTTTGAGGCTCATGGGTACAGAAGTGTCTCTTGGCCAGCTTTGAGGCTCATGGGTACAGAAGTGTCTCGTGGCCAGCTTTGAGGCTCATGGGTACAGAAGTGTCTCTTGGCACAAACATAGTCTGAAAGGTATACTTTACATTTTTGTTGAATAGAATAAATGAACAGAAAGTATTCTTTTTTGCCCCACAATTTTAGGACTAAAAACTCTTTTTCTTTCTTTCCAAAATTTTTAAACAAAGAGACCAATAAAATCTATTTTTCGTTACTTTTTTTCATACAAGTTAATTAAAAAAAATACTGTTGTTGTTCTTTTCAGGCCTAGACTGCTCTCAGAATTTTTACTGGTGATATTTCCAAATATATTAAGTGTCACTCTACTACAGAAGCATTTAGTGGTGTTTACCTTGTCAATCTTAATGGTTATTGCTGTAGTCTTTATTAATCGATGGAGATCAATGAAAGCTGTGAGGCATACCTTGAATCATATCAATCTGGACAATAATAAAAACTTTGTTACATATTATAGATCAGTTGTCATCCTGTGCACAGCAGTAGCTATTCTAGCTGTAGATTTTCCAGTCTTCCCCAGACGTTTTGCCAAGGCAGAGACTTTTGGATTCGGGGGAATGGACATAGGTGTTGGATTGTTTGTGGTTGCCAATGGGATAGTTAGTCCTGAAGCTAGAAATAAACCCAGGGACACTTCACACGCTATGACTCATTTGAGAAAAATGTTTGTTTCATGCTTGCCTCTGTTTCTTTTGGGATTAGCTAGGCTTCTTACTGTCAAAGGTATTAACTACCATGAACATGTTACAGAATATGGAGTTCACTGGAACTTTTTCTTTACTCTTTTGGCCTTAAAAGTAAGTATTTGCTTAAATAGTATTTTTTTTATACTTTCAATTTTGGCTCAATATTATTTAGTTTATTCTTTTTTTCTAAGGTGCTTCATTTTATTAAATTTCTTAGATTTTACAAAAGATTATTGCATCTTTTGCTTATCCGAATTTCTTAGATTTTACAAAAGATTATTACATCTTATGCTTATCCGAATTTCTTAGATTTTACAAAATATTATTGCATCTTTTGCTTATCCGAATTTCTTAGATTTTACAAAAGATTATTGCATCTTTTGCTTATCCGAATTTCTTAGATTTTACAAAAGATTATTGCATCTTTTGCTTATCCGAATTTCTTAGATTTTACAAAAGATTATTGCATCTTTTGCTTATCCGAATTTCTTAGATTTTACAAAAGATTATTGCATCTTTTGCTTATCCGAATTTCTTAGATTTTCCAAAAGATTATTGCATCTTATGCTTATCCATGGTTTAATTCTTGTCTTGCACTTTGATTAGGGTTTGTAAATTATGTAATCTTGATTTGATTTTACTGTCTTTTTTTGGGGGGCAATCCATTCCATGTCCAGCTACCACATGGGAAGAACAAGACTTTGTAAAGCATTTTGTCCTTGCATATGGAATAAGTAAAGTGTTTTTATCTATAAGGCTTTTTGGGTATTTTAAAGTATAGTACTGTTTTAATATTAATATATTAGCTGATAACATCAACAAACAATTTATCTTATACCTAATTGAAGGTTTTCTCTTTTATCAACAGGTGTTTCTGACCTTCATGTACTTGATTATTCCCATCCATAGATCAACCATCATTGCATTAGCAGTTTTATTTTCACATCAATTTCTCCTTTCTAATGGACTTTCAGTTTATATTGTAAATGGTTTGAAGGGCAATGGAGAAAGAGAAGGACTATTGGATGCCAACAGAGAGGGAATTTTCTCTTTGCCTGGCTACATCGCAATTTATTTATTTGGAGTTCAGCTCGGGCATATAATTTTTCAAGAAAGGTAAGTATCTAATCAACATATGTACCGTATATACTTGTGTAAAGGTCACACCGTTGTATAGGTCGCACTCTTAGTTTAGGATTTTTTTACTTTTATGTTGTACTTGACTCAAAGATAGATCTCACCTTTACTTTTAGGGAGTTACTTTCATTTGGAAACTTTCCTTAAAAAATAGCTTCAATCATTCATAACACAAACAAAAAAAGACAGTGTTATATTTATTTTTATTGACCAATCAACATAGCCATTAACCAAAGGGGAACATTTTTTGAAGGCATCTGAAGTATTTTGAAGTTCACTCTTTCAACTTCGCAACGCCTAAATTATGGAGCATGAAAAAAGTCTAAGAAACGTTAAAAGACCTTTATTTTCAACTAGATTTTTATACACTACCACAAGGCCCTAATTTTACGACTGAAACATGGACCATTGTGCAATGTAAAAGTAAAGTACCCTTCAGACCAAAGTGATCATAGGGCTGGTGAAGCAGCCTTCACCAGTTTCTGTGGCCATGGCATACTAGGGGATGTGGGGCCAGCACAATGCCCAGCCGCCTTTACTTTACCCCAACTAATGTCAGGTACCCATCAGAGCTGGGTAGACTCAGGGACACCCTCAAGTCCTGGGAAAAAATCCCGGCTTCACCAGGATTTGAACCCAGGACCCTCGGATCGCCAGTCGAATGCGCTGCCCGCTTGGCTACCGTGCCCCATTGTGCAATGAGCATTCTAAAATGTTAGCCTAAACACAATGGCTTGACATGCTTTACAAGAGCCCTCAATACTATTGCAATTGTTTGTAATGATTTCAAACGTGAGCTGCTTTTTGCTGATGCAGCCCTGATATCACACAAAAAGACTGGTCTGCAACAGCTTGTATCAAGCTTTTCCAACGCCTGCAAGGAATTGGGCCTGCAAATCAGCTTAAAGAAGACAAATATCATGGCCCAAGACAACTGTTCCCTTCCTATCATTATCATTGACAACAAATACTTGGAGGTTGTGGACAGCTTCCTTGACTTGGGGTCCAAGGTTTCCAGTTCACTGTCCATTGACAATGAAATAAACAATTGGCAGAAATAGAATTAGCAAGTTAGCTGCCATATATATCTATATAAATAAAATAAGAGTGTTTGTCTGCATACGGATCCCCATTGGTCAATTTGAAATCACGTGAGTATGTATCACTGACCTATTTAGGCATAGGCCTATATACTGTCTAATAATTTTTCACATCGGACATGTGTCTTCGCTAGCTCAATGGTTAATGTCGCGGACTGCTATGCGGGCGGCTCGGGCTCGATTCTCCAGTTAGACTATACCGTTTTTTCGACAATTTTTTTTTTAAACTTTTAAAAACAAAAGACATTGTAAATCTACAGGCAATTTAGATTTTTGTTGAATAAAAATACTTGCATATTTTTTTACCCGATTACAATCTTTATTTTAAAATTACTTTCCTAAAAGTCTTCAGTAATTATGAAGATGATGGTATTATGTTTGTTTAATTTCAGGACAAATTTGACTGGATGGTTGCATGCTGCCAAAACAATGACTTTTCAATGTACTATTTTCACTGTTTCAATGTTTGTGACTCATTTTGCTGTGGAGCCTGTTTCAAGAAGATTGGCAAATGCTGCATTTGTGTTGTGGGTGGTAAGTTTAATCATGTTACATTTTTCTTAAAAGATGGGTTCCATCTAATTTTAGAACATGAGCTGTCTTAGTGGCTAACAACTTTGAGTACTAAAGTCTCAGTTTGTATCTTTACTGCTCCAAATAGTTTATTTACAACCTGAGCTATGTTTTTGTCAGATGTTTTACAATGATAAATGTTGCTTTTTTTTTTTAACCTCTTTGGGTTGTAGATTACAGACTGCCAAGAAGTCTATTTTAGGTCTTTTATCAGGTCTCTTCAATCCACTAATTCTCAGATATGTCTCCTTGGTTTGGGGAGAAGTATTAATGTGTTTTAGTGAGATCATTGTGCCCAGGTATCTGGTTTTTAGTGCTAAACTCACAATTTGTAGTATCTGCTAGTTAATGACTCAAGAGAAAACACAAGTTAACATTTCAAAGAAATGATTTTTTTTTTTCATAATTATTCAAGACTATAATTCTAATCACTATAATTTTCTTCTAGAACTACTGTAAATACTTAAACTCTAGTCACATATTCCTTTGTATTCACATTCTGCTAGTTATCTCTTAAACTTTCTTATATTAATAAGTCCACTTCCCGGGATTCACTTTGTTGGCAATATATTCACATCCCAACATGCAATTTGTTGGATTGCCATTCCACAAGTCACAGGTTCAAATCTTTCCAGCACACATGGATACCTGACATTGATAGGGCATTGTACAGGCCACACACTCTCTTTATATGTTGTGGCTACAGATATTTGTTCACTCAGCATCACTAGCTCTATGGCCTAACATGGTGAAAGGGGTAGTTTTTTCTTTCATCAATCAACCATACATACATTTATTTAAAAAAATCAAAAGTGATAGGGTTATATAAAAAATCATACAAATGTATACAATTTAATATTGACAGAAGTAATCTATTCTCTGCAGATGAGCATCAGTTATCTAATGATATTGGTGTTACTGTTGGGAGATATTGGCATCACTTTCCTGAGATCACAGCACCAGAAATCAAAAAGTGACAGTAACTTGCAGTCTAAAAATGTTGTAGTGAATAATAAAATGTGTTTATTGACTGCTGTCAATTTTAACTCTTTGTTCACTTTCTTACTTGCAAATGTTATGACAGGGCTTGTGAACATGTTTGTCACAACTCACCATACTCAAGATATTTCTGCTGTTCTTATCATAACATGTTATATGTTTTTATTATGTTATGCTGTTGTCATTTTGTATAAAAACAATATTTCAGTAAAAAATAGTAAAGTTTGAAACTTAGTTTGGGACTTGGGGTAGTGTATAAAAACTGTTAATGACATCATTTGTATCTTTTTACCTTTTTTAAATATACATCCACAGTTAAATTTCTTTTAGTTTATAATATATATGTTGGTTGCTATTTTTAGACTTCAAAAAAAAATGTTTAAAGCTAGCTAAGGACATTATGTAAACTTTGCTAATATGATTTGACTTCCCTTGTTGCCTTGTATTTCTTGTGGTTAAATAATGGGCTTTTTTTTTTTAAACTTTGTTAGTTGTCCCCCTTGTCATGCAGAACTGCTTCATTGCTTCTTCACATGGCCTTCTCAGAGTTTTCTTTAGTTTGCCTGTCTTTCTTTGGCCCTGTGAGTTCCATTGGAGTTCCTGACGTGATTTTTTCAACTGACTTTCTGAGAGAATAGACAATCCATTCCTGTTTAACTATCTATTGGCTGAAGGGGTATAGTTTTGTCATTTGCCATGGGTCTTCCTTTTTTCTCTTGTCCATTCATCTTGAGTATCTTCCTGAAGCATTTATTGACAAAGGTTTGGAATCTGTTGGTCGAAGTGTTAGTATTTTTTACAGGTTACTGATTCATATAGCTAGACTGATTTGTCGCTGTTGTTAAATATTCTGAGTTTATATGCTGTGGAAAAGGAAGCTGTAATAGGTCCTAGGGAGATAAATGCTTATCTGGCCCTTCTGATTCTGGCTTTGACATCCTGGTCTGAACCGCCGGTGTTTGAGATGGTGCTCCCAGGTTATGTGAATTGGTTGAATTCCTGGAGATTCTTATCACCAAGAATGATTGGTGGCTGTTGCTTACTGCTAAATATTTACTTAATTATTACTTTTAAGTAAAAAAAATTAAATGATTGAGTAAATAAAAAATTCAAATTTGTTTTTTTAAATTATGAGAATGTCAATTAATTTATGTTGCTTATGGAGGGTTTCTGCTTTGTTCATGTTTTGTGAACATTGCATGTAGGTATATTAAATATTGTTAATTGTCTACAATCATTAGTCATCAACATCTATATATCCTTGTGTTTATATATAATGTGTGCATGTGGTTGTTATAGACGTGTATGACTAATCAGGACACAATGTTATAGACGTGTATGACTAATCAGGACACAATGTTATAGACGTGTATGACTAATCAGGACACAATGTTATAGACGTGTATGACTAATCAGGACACAATGTTATAGACGTGTATGACTAATCAGGACACAATGTTATAGACGTGTATGACTAATCAGGACACAATGTTATAGACGTGTATGACTAATCAGGACACAATGTTATAGACGTGTATGACTAATCAGGACACAATGTTATAGAATTGTATGACTAATCAGGACACAATGTTATAGTGGATTCCAATTCCCATTGGTTAATTAAAAGACACTTGACCCTATTGTCGAATTTATTTTACTTTTGAGATCTCGCTTTATACTCCCTAGCTGAGTGGTTAGCATCCAGAACTGCCATGCGGGTGTCCTGGGTTCTATTCCCCACCTAAAAGTTTTATTTCTTTTTATGTAATCACAATAGATTGGCTACTTTTTTACATTTCCATTAATATTACTTTTTTTTTTAAAGATTGTAAAGAATTTCAGGACTTAAAGCTTTCCTAAAATGTGATGCTACCCCACAAACCAGTACGGAAGTCAGTAAAACTGATTTTTCAATAAATGCAAGAAAATGTGATAAAAAGGCCATAGGTCGTTTTTTAGATTATTATTGATTTGTAATGTTGAATGATTTAACTTATAGCTGTGAAATTTTCAAGCTTAAATTATCTTGGGAAATTACTTAAAAATGTGTTTTTTTCTGGAGCAAAATGTCCTCTAAAGATTAAATTGTTTAAAAAAATAAATATTATTTAAAACTTAAACAGGTTGTGTATTGATTCATTAGGATTATGTTTGCTAAATTTCATGACAATTGGTTAATATTTGTTCATCCTGAAAATATTTAATTATCTGTTGTAATGCTAAATTGTTAAAAATCTGTACTGTTTTTCATTTTTCTCCAAAACGACTTCCCTTTACTAATGTAATTTTGAATTACTTTTGAACTAATTAATGAATTTTAAAGATTTTTTCACGAATATATAAAAAAATGCATTAGATATCTAGTTTTAATTAAACACATAAAACTAAATATCCTGTTTTGCCAACTTTAGTATTGTAGGGTTGTATCACAAATGTTTTCAATAAGTAAAATCTAATAATTCTATTTTAAACATGCAGGCGACAGGTGTTTCTCAACCAGGGATAGTTCTAACTTTAAAAAAAAAAATGCCTTTATCCCAATTACAATATTTGTTTTAAATTATTTGGCTAAATGTTTTTAGTAAATAATTAATATAGAATTATATATTTTTTAATTATTATAGCTTTCTGTTCATCGCAGTTTATAAAATTCTTATCTGTAGCTATAGGCCTATGTATTTCTCTTCCCCCCCCCCCGGTCAATTTAGCTTGTATAAAATAAAGTAAAAAGTAAAGTAGAATCCCTTTAAATGGTGAAGCTGTTCACTAAATTCTTAAGCCTTGTGTACAAGGGGATTGTGTGGCCAGCAGATTGCCTAGCCACCTCACCTTATTCAACTAATGTTGGGTATCCATTAGAATTGGGAAGACCTTCCAGTCCCAGAAAAAAAAGACATTTACCTGGATTTAAACTAGAGACCTTTGGAATGTCAACAGTGGGTTATGCATCATATTATATCATTGAAATTGTTTTTCATCAAAAGTTGTTACTACTTTTTAAGGTGCTGTTGTTTTTTTTAATCATCATTAGAAATTGTCTCTGCTCTACAAACCACAAAACTCCACATGCATTTGTACCGGTATATAAAATTGTTAATTCTGTATGAATTGGAATAGAAATCTAATATTCTGTAAATACTGGTGAGATTTGTCTTATAGTGTTTTAGTTTTAGTGGTCATTAGTTAGCATTACCAATTTTAAGTTAATGTTCATTGAATATTTAGAGAAAACAGATTTTTTTTTAGCAACACAGCAAGAAATAAAGACATTAACAAAATGTTTATTTTATCAATATTTAAAACATGTATATATATATAATATAATATATATTAAAATGAAATGTTATGCTTGGATGCAATGAATAAAAACAACTATACACAAAATTTGTTGAAACATTATTTAGTAATAAGGCAATAAGCAAATATCACATGTTGGGGCATAATGCCATTAACAGGCAAAGAAAGTGAATAAACTTTTTGTAAATTTAAATAGTAACTATATTAGTACGGTGTAAATCAAAAATAGTTTATTTATAACTTAGATTTCTTCATTTTCCCCATCAAGCGTTCCAACTTCATAGCTGCCTTCATGTCTCCTTTAATTTTCAATTTCCCAGTCATGAATGAAGTAGTTGGGCTGGATTTCCCAGCAAACATATCCAAGAATAGTTGACTGTCGCAGGTCATGACACAGTCTGGTTTTTCAATGGCCGTCTGACCAACAGACCCTTGTCCAGATTTGAGATCAAGAAACCAAGTGCCTGGTTCTGAGCCTTTGATATAAAACATAAAAATTGAATCCAATGAAGCAAAAATTCACAGGATAGAAAATTTAAAAAATAAAGAAATGGTTCTCCTCAATCTAAATGTCAATTATTCTCTTATTCTAACAAATTAAGAAGATTTATTGCTGCCGTCTGAGGCAATGGACAAGTCTTAACGTGTATGCATGCATAAAAGGTCACGTGCAAAAACATTTCCGTTCTTATTCGATCATTTTATTCGAAACAATGTCTGTGTGCTACTTTACTGGTTGTACTCAAATTTGTTGGGGATTAAAATTTATTTCATTTCCAATAGATGTTTGCAAAGCAAAACAATGTATTGTGAAAGTCAGAAGGGAATAATCACCTTTTTAAAATATCAAACTTATTGCTTAATGCAAAAGAATTTTTGTTATTCGTTTTTATTAATTTACGCATTTTGTTTTTCAATAACCAAGAAAACGCAACTCTTGACTCATTTATTTTGTAAACAAATAAAAATTTAACGTCACGCGACTAACACTTGAGTATTAATGATCGCCTGTTCACTTTTGATGTTAAAAACGGATTCCTCATAACTAATATTGTATCCTTTGTATAATTCTAAAAGACTAGAACTGGCCGTCGAGGTTGACATCAATTGTCAAACACCAGCAAAAGCATGCTTTTTTGTTATTAGTTTAAAAATAGAACAGGAAGTTCACGAACATTCGGGTTCAAAAAGTTCACGCCTCATTAAGACTTGTCCATAGTAAACAGGATATGGGGCATGGTGGCCAAGATGGAGTACCGGTACTGAAGGTTTTGGGTTCGAATCCTTATCTTTTTCCAGAATCTGGAGGGTGTCCATAAATCTACCCATCCCTGATGGGTACTTGACATTATTTGGAATGAAGTAAAGGCGGTTAGGCATTGTATGCCATGGCTACAGAAACTAGTGAAGTGTGCTTCACTGGCTTAATGGATCCGATGGAATTACTTTACTTTCTAAAAAAGGCTATACCAGTATAAAAAAAGGCTATACCAGTATATATTTCTTATATAATAACAGTACATAAATTCCTTAATTTAAAATCCTGACTAGGCATTGGCTCTGTCGCCAGCAAAAATTGTTAAGTTTAATATTATTTTAGCTATAAATGAATTGATAACCAGTTAATTTCAAAGTTTACAAGATGATTAATTTGTATTTTGTAGCTAGAAATGACCAAATGAAGTTTTAAAACCTTGTTGTAATCTAATGATGTTTGGCCATCTGTATTCAGAATAAGAATAGATTGCGCAGACACACAAATTTTTATTTTAATGAATTATGTTTTCACTAAAATAGACATTTTCAATAACTGATAGAGAAAAACAATACAAAACATTTTTAGAAAAACAAAACTGAGACTAGTAAACAGTAGTTGAATTACTATTAGGAAAACAAAACTGAGACTAGTAAACAGTAGTTGAATTACTATTAGGAAAACAAAACTGAGACTAGTAAACAGTTGTTGAACTACTATTAGGAAAACAAAACTGAGACTAGTAAACAGTTGTTGAATTACTATTAGGAAAACAAAACTGAGACTAGTAAACAGTAGTTGAATTACTATTAGGAAAACAAAACTGAGACTAGTAAACAGTTGTTGAATTACTATTAGGAAAACAAAACTGAGACTAGTAAACAGTTGTTGAATTACTATTAGGAAAACAAAACTGAGACTAGTAAACAGTTGTTGAATTACTATTAGGAAAACAAAACTGAGACTAGTAAACAGTAGTTGAATTACTATTAGGAAAACAAAACTGAGACTAGTAAACAGTTGTTGAATTACTATTAGGAAAACAAAACTGAGACTAGTAAACAGTAGTTGAACTACTATTAGGAAAACAAAACTGAGACTAGTAAACAGTAGTTGAATTACTATTAGGAAAACAAAACTGAGACTAGTAAACAGTTGTTGAACTACTATTAGGAAAACAAAACTGAGACTAGTAAACAGTAGTTGAATTACTATTAGGAAAACAAAACTGAGACTAGTAAACAGTAGTTGAATTACTATTAGGAAAACAAAACTGAGACTAGTAAACAGTAGTTGAATTACATATAATATTGATCGAGATAGCCTTGATGTACCTGACAAATCAAACTGATAACTGGCTTTCATTTCTTGGACCAATTCATCTGACAACAAGCCTTCCATTTGGTTAAAAGTTGACTGGATGCCTGATGATGGTTGTGCTTCTTTTCCTTTTGGAAGCTTCACATCAGGGGCTGCACCATCCAGGAAGAAGTCAGGCAGAAGCTCACTGCCTGGTAAATAGATTGTTTATTGAATGAATTGTTTACTAAATATTTGATCAAACAACCAGATTGTTTAGTGAATGAATTGTTTACTAAATATTTGATCAAATATCCAGATTGTTTAGTGAATGAATTGTTTACTCAATATTTGATCAAACATCCAGATTGTTTAGTGAATGAATTGTTTACTAAATATTTGATCAAACATCCAGATTGTTTAGTGAATGAATTGTTTACTAAATATTTGATAAAACATCCAGATTGTTTAGTGAATGAATTGTTTACTAAATATTTGATAAAAAGTAAAGAAACAGTGGTTTACTGTGATGAATATTTAATACAAACAGGTACATACATATATCAATATATGCAGGTAAGTGGTAGATAGTACTAAGATAGAGAAAGAGGATGTAAAAAACCATTGCTTTTCCTGAAACAACATTAAATGATTTAACAAAGTGATTTTATTTACCTGGTGTACAGGCATACTGTTCTAAATCTTTCACACCAACTGACTTCAAAACTTCATCATCGATACAAAAGTTGCCGGTGAACTGACGACTATTGCGGGTCAGGATGACATAAGCAGCGTCACTAATAATGTCCACTTTTCTGCATTGTGATTGGACGCTTTGGCCCCCGATCATTTCCATGGCTGCAGTCCAGATAGCTGTTGTAGAGAAAAGATAACAGACTCTATTACTATTAGTGGGTACATTTTCTTTTTCTAATTTCTAAGCATATAGATTTTAAGTAAACAATTTTAGAAATAGAACAGAACAAAAGCAGAAGAGACCAATGTGTGAAAAATAATCCATGTCTCATCTCCACAGTATCCTGACAACAATGTTGTTTTTTTTCTAATGGCCAGGAAACTTGGAGGATAATATTTCATGATTAAAGCAGAACACATCATTATTGGCATTCTTAACAATCATGAAAAATGTAGCTATTGTGTAGATATAAGAAATTTTCTAAATGTTTCCAAAGAGTTTTCTTTTTTCCTATTATCTGTATTCTGAATTAGTTAAAAGTAAAAAAACATTTTTAGGCCTTTTTTTTCTATTAATAATCTTTAATATTATAGCTTCGTAATTCTAGGCAACGAATGACCTGAATGATTAACTCAAGCCACCTGTAATAACAACAAACAATGTACTCATCAAAATCTCCAGTTGAATCTTGGTAATAACAGTAATCATGGCCAAACAGTTGTATGACAAAATAACATTTTTAATGTGGAATAAGCTGCCACTCATTTCACAAAGGAAATTACTGTATATACTTAGGCATAAGGTAATTTATGGTCAAGTGAAGTGTTGTTTTTCATAAATAAATTTGCTTTGACTTGTGGATACATCAGATCAAAACTTACAAGCATTGTGAAATGCCTTGAAATAGAGCCCTTTGTTGCAGAAATTCAAAATAAATATTTATTTTTAAAATTGTTGAATATAATAAATTTGAACTTTTAAAATAAAGGTACAGCTTTAAAAATTATAGCTTGAATTTTCTGTAGTTTAGATCATTACTGAATCAGCCATGGTCCTCTCTTACTAGATTAACTGTAATGTTAAAAACATGGTGGATTCAATTTAAATTGTGCTACTCATTCACAGGTCAATATGGTAGTTAGTGACCACGTATCTCATCACAGAATGTAACCATGGAAACCTACCAGTTCTAGGCCAAAGTGCATTGACAGCAACTCCTTGTTCTTTAAACTCCTCAGCCATTCCCAGAACACACATTGACATTCCATATTTGGCCATAGTATATGCTGAAAAAATGGAATTACTATTAATTGTCAAAATAAGCCATTTTAGCTTTAATGTGATCATTTTAGTTCTAGTGCACTGTAGCGCAAATAGAATACTTACCAACATGATTCTTAAACCAAACTGGTGACATATTCAATGGAGGACTCAGGTTTAAAATGTGTGGGTTTTGGCTCTTCAAAAGGTGTGGTAAACACGCTTGTGAGCTGGAAAAAAAAACATCAGCTGTATTTACATAATAAAAGAAAGCAAGATGGAGAAAAGGATTAGATTTTTAGCTGTTTGAGAATTCATTTATTCAATGTTTGAAAGAAATAAAAATATGTTATCTTGCCAAGGTTAAGTAAAATAAGATGAACTAACCATAAATATGTTCCCCTGGCATTGATTCCATTCATCAAGTCATACTTTTTCATAGGTGTCGCTAGTGTCGGTGTCAAAGAAATGGCACTAGCATTGTTGATAAGAATGTCAATGCCACCAAATTTGGAGACTGCCTGGTCAACCGCTTCTTTGACTTGGTCTTCATTTCTAATGTCAACAACACATGGCAAAGCCTTTCCTCCAGCTTTGTTTACTGCAAGATTGGCAAGCGTTACAGTATTAGTAGGTTACTAAAAATGTTTCTACCCCACAAAATATGTTTTGTTATGGAGATTTCATTCACCATCAACTGCCAACTTGATCCTTAGTCAGTTTCATATAAAGAGCATTTAGGAGAACGTAGAAAAAAGAAGTGATAAAAATTTACATATAACATAAAACAAGAAACTAAACATGTGCTCCCAATAACCATCGTATCTCACATGCGAGAACAAATGCATATATCGTAAGTACTCTTTCTTCCCGAGTGGCATCCAGGCATGGAATGGGTTGCCTGAACAAACCAGGAAAACCAGTAGCTTAACATCATTTAAAAATATGATCGAAAGACAAGACTAGACTCAGACCACAGATAAACGTAGGACGCAATAATCTTCTTTATAGTAGAAGCATCTGTAACAGATAAGATAAGGTCTTCATCAGCTATATACTAGAAAAGAGCAAACACACAAAATGCAGATGCTATTAAACTATTTTTTAAAACTTTAGTGTTTTTTCCAAAACTTTTCTGTCTGGTGTGGTGGTCTAAGAAGAAAGTGGGATTGGAAAAATGTTTGGCATCAGTGTTAAATGTCTGAAGGGTTTGGGCTGTGCCATATGGTTCAGTAAGAGGGATAGGAAATTTAAAACATGTCTATTAAAACATTTTAAAGATATCCTTAAAAAGGTAGATAAACTCTTTTAAAAACTAAAACCAATATATAAATATTGGTAAAAAAAAAATTGATATAAAAAACATGAATGCAAAAAAGTATAATTAAACATTTTTAAAAAGCATCAGGGATAAAGAAAAGTTCTTAGAGGAAGATATTTTACAAAATTAAAAATAATAAGAAAAATAGTAAAGGTCATTCTTTATCAATTGTCCACTTTTTAAAAAAGGCAATTAATTATAATGATTCATCAATAATATAAACAATCATCATAATGTTAGTATATCAGCACTAAAGTGTTTTTTACAAATGTTATATGTCTACCTTCTTCTGCTGCTGTATAGATTGTTCCTGGAAGCTTAGGATGGGGGTCAGCTGTTTTTGCTGCAATTACAACATTGGCTCCATCTTTTGCTACTTTGAGAGCAATGGCTTTCCCAATACCTCGGCTAGCACCAGTAATAAAAATTGTTTTACCAGCAAGTTTTCTAAGGAGAAATATGATCAAATTATGAAAATAAAAATATATATTATAGGCTATATATGTTTTGGTTGATTTAGCTTTTTTGTCAATTTTTTCTCTAGATTCTTCAGAAAAAACAACAACATTTGACTCAATTTTTTTAAGCCTATTGCTTGAGTATTTGTCTACTCTAAAGCTAGTCCTAAACAAAAAGACCAATAAGGTATGTAAATGACATGACCTAAGGTATGAATCTCCCCCTCGTTGCTGTCTTCCAAATGCAAAGAATAAGAGTCTTTAGAAAATGTAAATGCTTTGTACCTTTGTTCTTTATGCCCACCGTAGTCTTTTATATTCATTGTATAAAAACTTCTTAGTTATTTAAGCATATATTTTCTCATTAGGCCTACATTTATTTTTGTTAGGCTAACCCTATGTATTTTTGAATGAATTAAAATTGGATTTAGGCTACTCTAAATTACAAATTCTCATGTGGAGTGGTTGTCCTCCCATCAGGTGCCTCCCCAGGTGGCGGATCGGGGAACGCCCACCATACATGTATGGAGGGTAACAGGGAATTAAAATACCTGGGGCGGACCAAAGACAACAGCCGTGACCTCATGGGCTTAAAATAAGGGGGTCGGGCGTAGGGATAGCAACCCCACCCTGTAGAAAAAAGCTTCTGCTACAGAAACACTAACAATCGAATCAACAGACAATCTAGTCCTGGAAGAGGAAGGTTCTTCACTACGAAGACCTATGAAGCTCAGTGGTGAAAGCCGTAAGGAAGCCACATAGCCGACTACCCTTCTGACAACCAGGAAAATCACAATCGGAATATGGAATGTCAGGACCATGTATGAGGCCAGAAAAATGGCACAGGTAGCATCAGAGATGACATGGAGGCGTGACATGGAAGCTGAAATCACCAAGATGCGTTTCAGCTGGAACCAGTTAGAGAGGATGGCCCAGGATAGGAGAATCTGGAGAACTGTTGTCGGTGGCCCATACTCCGACAGGGGTCAATGGACGTAAGTAAGTAAATTACAAATTACAAAATTTTGTCAACTTTGGATTTTGTCAATTCAATTCAGATGGATAATCTTGATTCGTCTTGAATTCTTGAAAACTGAGATTTCATTGTTAAATAGTGCTATACTAGCTATTGTCTATATAGTCTAGTTTTCTTAATTATAATATTATATAAATTGTAGTGGTAGCCTAGGCTATTACATAGTATATAGCTTAGATAAAGGCTATGCTATAGGAGGCTATAACTATAGGACTAGTCACTAGTCTAAAGGCAAAGGCATAGCCGCATAGGCATAGGCCTAACTCTTAAATAATTTTAAGTAAGTTAACTTTAACTTCAACCCACAAATTATAGGCCTATCCTATTATTATTATTATTAATATTATTAATACTACTAAATAGGCCTAATTATTATTAAATTTAGTTTGGGGCCTATCCTATTCTTAAAATTTAATATTTAAATTTAATAAGAGTAAGAGTAAAAGTATAAAAGTAGGCCTATAAAGTAAAGGCTATAACTTTTATAACAATTTATAACCTATAACTTACTATAAGTCGGCATCTGTTTAAGTTTAATAACAATTTGATAATTTATAAAACTATATATTGACAATTAACTAAGATACATGTATCATGTTCATGAGCTTTATATATTTCGATACTCATTTAACTTTAATTATTAAACATTACCCAGTATTTGCTGCCATAGTTGTGAGAAGGTTTTGGAGATACAAATATACTATAAACAGAAATTTTATTGGTCTCAATAAAAATTCGAACTTCACTTTGTACTTTGTAGCTCGACTTTGGACTTCGCACTTTTTTTTTTTTCTGTCTTTTTTTTAAATTGTCTACTGGTTATGTTTTTCCGGTGTGCCTAGCTAGCGTTTATAGAGGGGGCGGGTTTCGGAAAATCACTCGTGCGAGGAATGTTACTATTTTGCTTTGCAGTTGTTCATAGAGGACGCGGGTCTCTCGAGGCGACAGATTTGCCGACCGGCGCTTTTAGTTCTTGTTGCGCGTTGCCGCGCCGGACTGTGTTGCACTTTTGCTGGCTGTGTGATTACAGTTTACAGATATTCTGAGTCTGAGATATCTAGATCTACGTCCATTTGTTGATAAACGACGGCTCAATATGGATGTTGACCAACTTATCGCTGCAGTTTTCAAAAGACCGTTAATATGGGACAAAAGAATGAAAGAATATGCCAACAGGAATCTCGTAGACAAAGCATGGAAGGAAATAAGCAAAGCGATGAACAGTGAAGGCAAGTTTCATTTTTTTTTAATGATTAATTTATACTGTCTGTCTATCTAACTATCTGTTTCAGTGTTTGTCTGTATGTCTGTCTATCTATCTGTTTGTCTGTCTGTCTTTCAGTCTACCTGCTTGTCGGACTGTAAAATTTATGTCCGCGTGCTTGTCTGTCAGTTTCCCACCCACAAATGCTTATTGTCTGTTGGTATAAAAAAATGGATAGCTCTTGACTCTTGAAGAATGTTTTGAAAATGTCTCTTGTTGACTTGGCATCATTGCTTCAATAAGCTTGGCCTGCCACTTCTTTCCCAGACAATTGCAGAATTCTCACAAGAAACCTATGTGTAGGCCCTAGTTGTGATTAATTCCTTCCCTGTCAAAGATGACATTGTGCAAAACAGATGCATTTTATAATGCGATCTACAAGTCCAGCGTGTATTTCAATTGGTTTGGTCAAAAGACGCCACTTGGAATTCAAAATTTCAAAGGCACATTAAACAGTCTTTCTGCTTCTGGACAACCGTTTGTTGAAACAATCTTCATGGGGGGGGGTAGGTTTTGTCCTCCATAAGGTTTCAGCAAACAGTGCATCAAGGGGTAAGCGGTAAGCTTCATCTGCGACGATCACAAAAGGTGCCACATCATTTGAGTCGGGCAGAGTTGTTGGTTCCGGAATTTGTAGTGTTCCACTCATAGTAGCTTGATAAAGACTAGAAGCTTGGAATGTCCCTCCATCGCCCTGCTTTCTGTAGCCTCCCACATCGATCACGATAAAATCGGTAATTTGCATTCACAAGAGCTTGGAGAACAATGAAGAAAAAATGCTTATAATTGTAAAACATAGATCCCGAGTTCTTGGGGCACCGAATTCCGTCCAGTACTCCGATGCAGTGGGGAAAGTTCCAGACGTCCCACATTTCACTAGCGATTATTAAATGCACATGTAGGGACAGGCATGTGCACCGGCTGCAATTCTTCCCACAAACAGTCAACTGTTTCGGACACAATACCGGCCACTGTAGCTGGGCCCATTCGAAATGAGAACGCAAGCGATCTAAATGACGCACCGGTTATGAGGAATCTGAAAAAAAAAAAAAAAATTGAGCAAAGTCCAATAAAAGATTAAAAACAGCAATCTCATGGGAAGGGGAGGAAAGAGAGGGAGAGAGTGTGTCTCTAACTTTCAGTCCATTTTACTTATATCAAGCGTCCTAAATTCAATATTTAAAAAATCCTTATTGCCCAATGAGGGCAATGGACATGCTCCCAATGAAATATCTTTTTTGCAAAAAAAAAAAAAAAAGGATTTGGGGAGAGGGTGGGTGTATGGGGACAAGTGTATTACAATCAAATTACAAGTAGAAATACACAGACACCAATCAATCTAACAATATTGATATACTTGTGTTTAATGAACTGCATGATAAACCCAGTTCATGTAAATTTGTGTGTATGTGTGATTGCAGATGCAGCGTTGCGGAAAAAGTGGAAAAACTTGCGTGATTACTTTGGAACAGAATACTCGAAGAGACCTGTGGCTCGTTCCAGGGACGACGGCGATGGTCCATCATCAACATCCAAATGGCAGTACTTCAATCAGTTACTCTTCCTCAAGGACATAGTAGCACCGAGAAAAAGCTCTGGGTCTCTAGGTACTCATGTCAAAAATGAAATTGAAACAGCCAGTGAAGTCTCTGTTGACTTCCCTCACTCCAGCTTCCAGGTCCTGGAGCCAATAAGTTCTGTTGAAAGCGTCGATCCAGAACCGGCAAATATCGACGCTACTGACACTCCTGATGGTATGGTGTCTGGCACTACCAGCCCCACTATTCCGACATCACAGGAAACCTCAAGACCCCAACGCAGCAGAGGCAAAAAGAGAAAGGTGGATTCGCTCAATCATTATGAAAAACTACTTGAGCTGGAGCAGCAAAAAATCAAATTGCTTTCAGATCGAAACCCAGTTGATGATACCAAGGATGATGACTTGTTGTTTTTCAAGTCTCTTCTTCCATACGTCAAAAATATCCAGGATAAATGGAAGATGTCTTTTCGCAGCAGAGTTCAAATGCTAGTTGAGGAATATGCCTACGGAATGGCTACCAACCCTCCAGGAAATCATCTCAGTAATCAACACTATCAACGGCGACCATCAGCAACAGCACCTCTACAATCTAACAGCACACATACTTCCAGTCCACCATTCGAAACCTACCAGTCTTCTGACAGCAGCAGGACTCCATAGTTAAGAGTTTATATATGTGTAAATGAAAAAAAAAAAGAACACAAATTTCAAAATAATTTTCTCAATGTTATTTTTAATATTTATGAAGTGTAGGCCTATCCTCATTGTTGCTCTAAGTAGGCCCATTTAATGTATTGGACTTACATTATCTATTTCAACTACTAGATCTACTAAATTTGGCATAAATTGTTTTAATAATTGTTTCAATTCACTATATGATAAACAAAGTGGAGCTTGTATAGGCTTACAATTCTGCACAGGAACTAGGAATCATAACTTAAGTCTGTCACACTAGAAACAAGGAATCATTTTTTGACTGGAATCATGATTCAGCGAATCACTAGAATCTTGTTTCAGTGCGAATCAAAATACGCTGTTTCACAATCAGCCATGCCACATGTAAAATATGTTCATAGAGAATCATGAATCACGGAAAGTGTTAAGAGTGACTATTCTTGAAACGCCATTTTTTTTTCAAGAAATATGGATTCCAACAGTGACGACAAAGTAATTTTGGTATGTGCCGCTGCATGTGTTCTACTTAAAGCACAAAGAAAACGCAAACGAAAAGGGTGGGTGAAACCTTGGATAGAAAGGTGAACAATCTTTGGAGCATACCAGGCTCTTCTAAGCGAACTGGAACAAGGAGATTCCAATTCTTATTTTAACTGTTTGCGAATGGACATTCATCACTTCGAAGAACTGCATGCCATGATTGCTCCTATCTTGCATAAGCAGTCAACAGTGTTGTGAGAGGCGATCTCTACAAGAGAAAGACTTGCAGTGTGCACTTTCACTTCGATTTTTGGCTTCAGGTTGGTTCTTTTGTATTTTATTCCATTTATGTTTTTTTTTACTCAGAGTTAGAAGTGCTTTAATTTTTAAATTAAGTTGTTTATAAGTTCAAATTATAACACAAGCAAAATCCCAGATCAATGCCCACAACCTACCTTCTGTGTTAAAATTATTACATTTATATTTCAGGAGACAGCTATCAATCTCTGCATTTCTTGTACAGAATTGGCAGATCGACAATTGGACAAATCATCCCTGAGACATGTCATGCTGTCACAAATGTTCTTAAAGACAAATACCTGGTGGTAGGTTTCAGTCTACCAAAGACAAACATAAATAAAACTAAACAATAACAAAACTACAAAGTACAATAGTGCAAAAGTATACAAACAATTATTTCATTTTTATTATTTTTAACCAATAAGTTGTCAACTCAATAAAGATAAAAAAAATTTACATCAGGTTTACATACATTATTAATTTCTGAAGGCATGTAAGACGGTCTATTTTTATCAGACACAAAATAAACAATATAACAGACATTATACTAGAATACCAATAGAACAGGCGGCACAATTGTTACTGTATTATTATTTCATTGGTACTGAAACATCTTCTTAGAATATAGCTTCAATAAGCACTGCATATATTCATCATCACTAGAGCATTACATTCTGTTCCTTTATAAAAATTATTTAACTGTTTAACAACTATAAACAACTATTCTAAGTCCACCCTTTTTTATACTTGAATAAAAGGTTAAGTTAACACATTAGTTCAGTATAAATTACTCGGAAATATCAATCTTTCATCTCATAAATCCAAAATATACATATCTGTCATTCTACAAGCCCTTTGAACCCTTGTTCACTCAGACAAAAATCATACTTTTCTTGCTTTATTAGTTTTAATACTTTAATACTATTTGTTTATTGGAAAACTTAACTCAATCTTTTAACTATGAGAAAACATGTTGCATTGAATAATAAACTGAACTGCCACAACAATTAGAACAATAGAAAAACTCAATATAAACAATTATGTATTTGAAAACAAAAGGTGAAATGGGGGTAACTATCAACTTGACCATAACACACATTACTCTCTCAAATTTTCCCTGAGGAATTTATGCAATACTTCCTCAACCTCCATTCCAGCTAAAATGCGACAATTTTCATTTTTTTATCAAATTTAACATTGCTCCTTCATTTTTTGCCCAAATGGAGGTTGTATCCCCTTGCTTTAAACGTCTATCTTCCATAAATTGAAAGAGGGAAGACTGCGGGGGATCTTCTGTCGCTTTTCACTTGAATGTTCTGGAATTGGGAATGGATTTCTGCTGCTGGTTTATAAGGGGTTGCTGTTGGTAGTCTTGAAGGAGTTTCTGCTGATTCATCTTCTGCTGCCTGGCTTGGCTCATGACTATCAAATGTAGAAGTTGTTGGGAGAGACATGTAGGTGTCAGCATCCTCTTCATTACTGATTGTTGCAGGTGCCTGCAACAGACAATAAACATTGTATATTAGCATTAAAAAAACTTCATCAGTAATATTAAGGTTCTTGCAGGAGCCTGCTATAGACAATACATTATGTATTATTATGAGTGAAAACAGCATATTAAATTAAAATAATATTCTTTTTCAGGTTCCCAAAACTGTTGATAAATGGAAACACATAGCTGACGAATACAACAAAAAATGGCACTTTCCTAAATGCATAGGTGCCATTGATGGTAAGCATATTGCCATCAAAAGACGTGTTTCCACAGCACGGTCTGTCCCACCGCTTGAGCCGAGCTAGAAGAGTGGCTGAGAGTGCTTTTGGAATCCTTGTCAACAGATTCAGAGTTCTGTCACATTCAATGAACTTAGATCCAATTGTAGCTACTTGTGTAACCAGAATACTGCATAGCATTACACAATTACCTTCCTACTGAACAGGATGTTAATTACACCAGAGATCTTGAAATACATCAAGTAAACTGGGTAGACAACACACAAACCTTTTTCACTGGCAACAACAGCACTAATAAAGCTAGACAATTGAGGGAAGAACTGAAGGAGTACTTCTTGAATGAAGGGCAAGTGCCTTTTCAGTGGCAACATTTATATGAGAGGCAATCACAGACGTGAAAAAATATGAGTATTTCTTGGGCATATAACAATCTGGTGCAGATGTGTGACAGTTGCAATGATCCACTGAGTTATAATTTACAAAATTATCATTATTTTAGGTCTTTTATTGTTTAAATTGCATTTACCAGATTTGAAGTAGTCTCTGTATTGATGTTGACCAATCCTCGCTGAAAACTTATGGCATTAAAATAGGGCCACTTGCTTGCCCGTACATCGACAGTCCCACATCTACTTTTCTTGGAACTACGGGAAATGAGAAGCTCACTGGTTAAATTGTTTTTTTGTATATTCATCTGAAAAATATTAAAACAGTTGAAGTGTAGCCTATACATTTGTTTTTTTGCCTTTTTTAATTATATGTTTATACAACGTTTTCTTTACTATGTAGATCATTTTTGGTTTTAGTAAGTGCCCCCATAATAATCTAGGCATAATGATATAATATGTCTTATCTGATGTACAAGTGGAATATTTTTAATCAATAATTATTCTAGTTCTAGTCAATCTCCTGGACTGTCCTGCCTAAAAAACAACAACAAAAAAAACTATGAAACTAGGCCTACTAAAATAAATCTTGTTTCCAAGACCAATACAAGAGCGGACACTTCATATTCAAGACTCAGTGGATCTATAATATGTTTAGTTATAAATTGGCATATTTTCAACTAAAAAGAAATTAAGTGGGACTCGGTGCTGAAATACTCATTATAAATAGCTTTACTCATTATTTACTATTTACTGCATTGTAATTGTAGTGCACTAATTGTGTAGACCAGTGGCAATGCTCAAAACAAAACATGTTGCAGACCTAGACTATATAATTTTCATAATGGTTCAGCAATATTACAAATTATTATTTATGGCTGAATCAATAGCAAATGATGAGTAGATGACGGATACTTGTCGCGGTATTCTACTTGTAGAACTAGGACGTGAAGGCCTAGACTAGGGCCTAGTAATATTAGTATTTTAGTACATCTAACTAGGCAGTAGCAGACTACATCATTATGATAAGATTCATAACACTTTAATAATATTATTATATAGGCCTACTAATGGTAATAATAGTAATTGTAATAATTACTATGTCTATACAGCCTACAATACGTTTACATTTTACAGCTACAGCGAATAAAAAACGAAAGAGAACTAAGAGAACAATTACCGGTGCACTCGACCCCAGTCTGTTCCTTGAAATATTGACACTTGACCAGGCAGCTATCTCCATTATGAGATTTCTATAACTGGATAATTTAATATTCCACAGACATTCATGCCTTTGGTACAGCTCAATCAAAATAATGGTGTAGACTCTGTAGACCTACTGACCTACTCTGCCGATAAGTTTGCCAGAACGCCGGCCGATTTAACCCAGCTCTAATGGGTAGACGTAGGGACATCATCCAATCTAGGGATGTTAAAACCGTTTTTTTCCTCAAAAACTGGTTTTCGGTTCTATAAAACCGGTTGAAAAACGGATTTTGCCTCCCACCTTACCCCGGCGCAATGTCACAAGTCACAGGCCGGAAAAGCCAAATGTGCGTACCGGTAGTTTTGTAGGTAAATTTAAAAAATAATTCAAACTTAATTAGTTGCTGCAGGGCATTCAAGGGGTTGATTTGTGTTAATTGAATCCATGAATACAATATGATTTTGTACACTTAACCATAACATTCTTTAGAACTAAAAAAAATCTGGGCTAATTGATTAAAACCGATAATAGCTTGTGATAATTTGTACACCGTGGACTTAGTCTTTTAAAATAATGTATTGAAAGGGCTCGCGTAGCACCAATCAAAAGAATGTGTATTTAGTAGTGCCGTTAATAATAATAATAAAGCACAGACGCAGTGCCTAGCCGAATTGTTCAGGACAATATCACAGGACAAAACTAGTTTGCGTCTCTCCAATGTACATCAAAAAGGAACGCACATCTAAAAGATGAGCCGACAAGTTAAACAATTCATGTTAATTGTAACTGTAACTTAATATTTGGTTTGATGTTTTTTTTTTTAATCGCAAGCCATAGTTGGTATTTGAAAAAAAAAAACACAATAGATTGGGGCTAAGACTAATGGGTGTTAGCAAGGCATTTCAATAATTGTTTTGTGCGAATCCAACTTTTTTAAACTTCCGGTCAGAAGCCGTTTGCAGAAGCGTATCAAGAGGTAGTTCGGTCCACTCTTTCAGGTTGTCCAACCACTTCCTTTTCTGGCAACCTTTTCTGCGTGCTCCTCCCGACTGTACCTTGTAGGATGGTTCTGGCCAAGGAGTCATGCCTTACAGTATGACCTAATCATCTCAGCTTACATCGTTTTACAGTTGAAAAGATGTGCCTCCTGTTTCCCCACCAGATTGTGGACATGGAGCAAGACATTTTCATTTGTTTTTCTTTCTTGAAAGCGTATTCCTAATAACTTTCTATAGCATTTGTTCTCAAAGGTCTGAATTCTTCTCTCAGCCTCTGCATTCAGCATCCACTTTTCACAGCCATATAAAAATACGGAAAGTAACAGTGATTAGTAAAAAAAAATTTTCACTGGGAATAGCTGATATTGCTCTTCCATATTTTGACCAGATGGAAGAGACCATGCTAAGTCGAATTTCTTTGATCGTCATTCAATTTTTAGTTGGGGTATTGTCAACCTCTTCCAAAATGTGACAGTTGAGTTTTATGCAGCATCCTGTGTTGTCTCCGCCGCTAATGAGTATTTAACTTTTTTTCTGTACTGATTTCCAGCCCGTAGATATTACTTTACATAGAAAAATGCTCGAGAAGTTGGATAATGGAAAACTGGTTGGATGGAGAGTGGGTGAATCCAAATATTTATGGGAGGATTGCTGGATAAATGCACGAATAGATTGATGAATTAATTGATAAATATATAAATAGATGGGTAGATTGATGACTGTATTGAAAGAAAAATAAATGATATAAGCATATTGGTGGAGATAAGACTTATAGGTTTATGCATTTAAAGAAAGATCGATATGTATGTTTGTGGAGAGATAGATGGATTGATTGATAGATATATATATACATGGATATATATATAATATATTATAATTGGCCCACTCTCTCCTACTAAGAAAATCTACCGATTGGCACTGTGCAGGCAATAGATATGCCTAAAATATGGATGGCCAAATTAGAAGTAGCACCAGTGATAGCTTACCATAACTTTCCATTTAATAGCTTAGATCTAATTAACAATTTAAACAAATATTAGATAGTTTTTAATTAATATGCAGGCAATGGTCCATAAGTGTCTTGAAGTATTAATAAGTCATTACATTCTAACTTAGAAATGAAACACAATAACAATCTGTTACAAAACAATAACAATCTGTTACAATGCTCAGAAAAACATAAGGACTAAAACACTTTTCTTATCCTATATGCGAGAACAAATGCATGTTAAGTACTCTTTCTTCCAGAGCTGCATCCGGGTATGGAATGGGTTGCCTGAACAAACCAGGAAAACCAGTAACCTAACATCATTTAAAACACTAATAAAATGCAAGACTAGATTCAATTCATTGATGAGTGTAACCTAACATCATTTAAAACACTAATAAAATGCAAGACTAGACATAAACCATTGATGAGTGTAGGACGTAATGATCTTCTTTTTAAAAGGAGCGTCTGTAATATATAAGATAAGATCCCATAAATCTAAGAAACTTAAGTGAATGCCTTGCCACATGCGTCAGATGTTACTGTCCCTTCATGAAGAAGCAGCTGAGTTTGTTCATTTAAAAAATTGTGTAGAATGAGACTAGTGGTCTTAAATTCTTTTCGTCTTTCCTATGCAACATACATTGACTACATTTCTAGATACTATGATAGGTCCCTAAATCGAAATCAAAGGATTTTAAAATATAGGTAGTACCGGTAACCCAGTAGTACAAATTAAAAAGCTTAATAATGTCTGGCCGAATAAAAAAATTGTGCCTCCACACCACTCCGTTTAAAAAAAAAATGAAATTGAAATACTCAGTATCACATAAATTTTTTTGACTGGAAAATCTCACAATTAATTTTTAAATAAGAACTCTAAGGCATTGTGGTTAATGAGTTTATTGGAGAATTTAACAAAAGAATCAATTACTTTTACATGACAGTAAATTTATCTTTGTAAAACTTTGAAAAAAACTGAGGCTTTAATTAAGGATTTAGACACATTTTGCTTGTATGGGCTTTTTTTTTCTGTTATGTTTTAATGTTACAAACATTTTTACTGAAAATGATTATATTTATCCTTTACCATAAATTTGACAGCATAACATAATTTTAACTTGTTCAAAGTGACCATCTTTAAAATATGTTGTTAGTTTAAAAACAAAAGAACATGATGTTTAAAAAAATATATCTTTATTTACAAATCTCTTGAAGTCTTCACAATTCTAAACAGAAAGGGTTTAACAAAAATGTTATTAGAATGTCAATGTTTAAATTTAGAATGTTGACTTTATATATTTAGAATGTAGAATGTATATATTTATGACCATGTCATTATAATGTTGAGCTCTTGAGTATTTCTGACGTTTAATTCTTACAACATTTCCCTTCATGGCAATGTCCTTCAGATTTACATTCTTTAGCTGAAATAGAAAAAAAAATAAATACACTGGTTAATAATTCTAAAAATAGTTGATAGCAAAAGTTTAGTCTCTGATTTGCTCATAAATCATCAACAATGTACATACAATTATTTAGAGGAAAAACCAAACAGTACAATAGTTTTTATTTACCAGCGTCTTTGCATTTGCCTGTTTTACATTTGGAGCATTTACATCCTTCTCCACACAGGCAGCTGTCTCCACAATTACATTCTTCTCCGGTACAGGCCTCAGTACAGTTTGGGCCTGGAAACATTGAAACCAAACACAGGTTGTTAAATGACCACATATGTCAATAATATATGGAAACAGAGTTTGACAACAATTTGGTTGATTTCAACTTTCTGCATAAAATCTATATGTTACAGGCGCTTCTTTTATGTTGAAGATTTTTGCAGCCTTTAATTAGTTGTGGTTTAAATGCTTTTTGATTAGGGCTTGATATCGTGTTTCTTTTGGTTTGTTCACACAACCCATTTAAAAACTGGATGCCACTTGTGGAGAAAAATAGAATCTAAATTTTGAGTTATAAATGACCATTTAATAAAAGGCCCATTGTCCACACACAGTGTGGTAGTGTAATAAATTATATCACTTTTGTACCCATTGGCCTCAAAGTCTGGTGAAGTGTCTAAACCCCCAATACGCCCCCAATAACATTACACCAGTGGGCTATTGCATGGGGACACCACCTAGTGTGTCTTAGATTTTATTGAAACTTGGTGGGGAGGAAGGAATGTGAGCAAAATTAAAACTATATGTAGATTATTGTGATTTTTGTGTACTGACCTTTTCCCGTTTTACAGTCAGAGCATTTGCATCCCTCACCACATTGACAGTTGTCTCCACAATTACATTTTTCTCCAGTACAAGCCTCAGTACAGTTTGGGCCTGGAAACATTGCACAAACACATTTGTTTTAATCTGAATATATGCTATACAAATTTCTATAAATCTATAACCATAGATAAACTGACAAGAAATTGTATTTAAACTACGGTTGCTAAACGTTATAAAATGCAAGTATTATGATCCTTAAAGGCCTCCTATATTTCTAATTAGTCTGTTGGCAGATTTCATCAAGAGAGGATAAATGAATGTATAAACTGACCTTTTCCCGACTTGCAGCAAGCACATGTGCATCCTTCACCACATTGACAACTGTCTCCACATGTACATTTCTCTCCAGTACAGGCCTCAGTACAGTTTGGTCCTGGAAATATTGACATTAGCTTTATTCATTGTGAGTTTATATTGATACATATCTTTAAACTAAATATTACATAGAAACCTAGAAAAATCAAACAAGAAGTTATTACTATTTAGTTCAATATATTTAGCTTAGTTATGTTCTCCATGTGTAAACAATTGAAAAGAAAACTAATGAAATGTAGAAAAACCAATGTAAATTTATCTATAACTATATATAAGCTACAGTTTAAACTTATACACAAGCTACAGAGAGTGTAAACTTATAGACAAGCTATAGACAGTGAGTGTAAACATATAGATAAGCTAGGGGACGTCCATTAATTACGTCAACAATTTTAGGCGATTTTTACCTCCCCCCCTCCCCCTTGTCAACAACTGTCAAACTTTCAGAGACCCCCCTATATAATAACGTCAACAATTGGTTACCCCCCCCCCCCCCCCCCTCAAAACAAATAACACAATTTTAGCTTGCTTTTATGTTTAAAATAGATTTAAAACGGAAAGGTCTATACTATAATTAATTTTATTGTAATACATTTTGAAACTTGTTAAAAAGATTTCTAATTGACTATAATTCTCATATGTTTACTATTGTTCTTTTCATATATCATATTTAATCATGTCTAATTCTACGTTTCACTTTTGTTACAATGTTAATTGTCAAATATTTTAGGGGGAAATTGTGCACCAGTTGTAAATTAGCTTTCCATTTTAATTAGGGATGTTAACCGAAAACCGGAATACCGGATTCCGGTTTTAAAACCAAAAACCGGTTTTCATTTCCAAAACCAGATTTCGGTTTCTTGGTTGGGAGGTAGGCCTAATCATTATTTCAAGTAGCACAGCCTTTTTTTTTTGGTTTTGATGGAGATATTTTTAATAAATAGGCCTAATGTTGGATTCACACAAAACAATTCTTGAAATGCCTTGCTAACACTATTTAGTCTTAGATATTGTGTTTCATTTTTCCAAATACCAACTATCGCTTGCGATGAAAACAACATCAAACCAAATGTTAAGTTACTGTTACAATCCTTTGTGTCGGAAAATTTTGAAAAAACGTCTTTAACGATGGCTCGTTGTAAACTATGTTCCCAACAGATAAGCAGGAGCGGTGGCAGTACCACTGGATTGCGTACGCATCTGCTAAGCATCCTGGATTAACATCGTCATCCTCTTCATATGCTTTTTAATATCATGGTCAACGATAATCGCAAATTTGATTATCACCATTGAAAGCTATTATCGGTTTTAATCAATTAGCCCAGATTTTTTTTAGTTCTAAAGAATTTTATGGTAAAGTGTACACAATCATATTGTATTCAAAGAAATCAACCTCTTTAATGCCCTGCAAACACTAATTAAATTTAAACTATTTTTCAAATATACCTTCAAAACTACGCACATTTGCCACATATTATGTACACACGGTAGTTGCCTTCCCTGTCCCCCTTCCTTGCACTATTTGCCCCCCCCCCCCTCCTCCCAATACTGGCAACGCCACTGATACTATTACATTTTTATCTCATTAAATTTTTCCAGAAAATTAGAAATGAAAACGTAAAAATTACTAAATATAGAGCCTAATCGACCTAATTTTAATGTTTCACCTATTATAACGTAGTGAGCAAAAATATATTAGTTTAGCCTATATATCAGCGAAGGTGAGGTTTTCTACAATTGGTCGGTCACTTTGCCTTGCTAACAATTGCATTAGTTTCCACCCATACATAGATCTACAAAATAGCAAGATGGACACAAAAAGGACATATCAAATGTAGTTTCCATAATTGTTATATTTGTATTAACTTAAAACTATGTTGTTAATGTTATCTATGTAGCCTAAGTTGAAAAGGACAAATGTAAAATTTAGTACTAAATTTGTATTATTATTTACTTCATAAAAGGTAACATTGTTGACGTCAACTTTTCTTGACCTCCCCCCCTCCCCATGTCAACAATTGTCAAACTTTTTCAGACCCCCCTCCCCCCTATTTTGTTGACGTAATTATTGGACGTCCCCCTACAGACAGTGAGTGTAAAATTATAAGACAAGCTACAGACAGTGTAAACTTATAGACAAGCTACAGACAGTGAGTGTAAAATTATAAGACAAGCTACAGACAGTGTAAACTTATAGACAAGCTACAGACAGTGAGTGTAAAATTATAAGACAAGCTACAGACAGTGTAAACTTATAGACAAGCTACAGACACTGAGTGTAAACATATAGACAAGCTACAGACAGTGTAAACATATAGACAAGCTACAGACAGTGAGTGTAAAATTATAAGACAAGCTACAGACAGTGTAAACTTATAGACAAGCTACAGACACTGAGTGTAAACATATAGACAAGCTACAGACAGTGTAAACATATAGACAAGCTACAGACAGTGAGTGTAAAATTATAAGACAAGCTACAGACAGTGTAAACTTATAGACAAGCTACAGACAGTGAGTGTAAACATATAGACAAGCTACAGACACTGAGTGTAAACATATAGACAAGCTACAGACAGTGTAAACTTATAGACAAGCTACAGACAGTGTAAACTTATAGACAAGCTACAGACAGTGAGTGTAAACATATAGACAAGCTACAGACACTGAGTGTAAACATATAGACAAGCTACAGACACTGAGTGTAAACATATAGACAAGCTACAGACAGTGTAAACATATAGACAAGCTACAGACAGTGTAAACATATAGACAAGCTACAGACAGTGTAAACATATAGACAAGCTACAGACAGTGTAAACATATAGACAAGCTACAGACAGTGAGTGTAAACATATAGACAAGCTACAGACACTGAGTGTAAACATATAGACAAGCTACAGACAGTGTAAACATATAGACAAGCTACAGACAGTGTAAACATATAGACAAGCTACAGACACTGAGTGTAAACATATAGACAAGCTACAGACAGTGTAAACATATAGACAAGCTACAGACAGTGTAAACATATAGACAAGCTACAGACAGTGTAAACATATAGACAAGCTACAGACAGTGTAAACATATAGACAAGCTACAGACAGTGTAAACATATAGAAAAGCTACAGACAGTGTAAACATATAGACAAGCTACAGACAGTGTAAACATTTAGACAAGCTACAGACACTGAGTGTAAACATATAGACAAGCTACAGACAGTGTAAACATATAGACAAGCTACAGACAGTGAGTGTAAACATATAGACAAGCTACAGACAGTGTAAACATATAGACAAGCTACAGACAGTGTAAACATATAGACAAGCTACAGACAGTGTAAACATATAGACAAGCTACAGACAGTGAGTGTAAACATATAGACAAGCTACAGACAGTGTAAACATATAGACAAGCTACAGACAGTGTAAACATATAGACAAGCTACAGACAGTGAGTGTAAACATATAGACAAGCTACAGACAGTGTAAACATATAGACAAGCTACAGACAGTGTAAACATATAGACAAGCTACAGACAGTGTAAACATATAGACAAGCTACAGACACTGAGTGTAAACATATAGACAAGCTACAGAGAGTGTAAACTTATAGACAAGCTATAGACAGTGAGTGTAAACATATAGATAAGCTAGGGGACGTCCATTAATTACGTCAACAATTTTAGGCGATTTTTACCTCCCCCCCTCCCCCTTGTCAACAACTGTCAAACTTTCAGAGACCCCCCCTATATAATAACGTCAACAATTGGTTACCCCCCCCCCCCTCAAAACAAATAACACAATTTTAGCTTGCTTTTATGTTTAAAATAGATTTAAAACGGAAAGGTCTATACTATAATTAATTTTATTGTAATACATTTTGAAACTTGTTAAAAAGATTTCTAATTGACTATAATTCTCATATGTTTACTATTGTTCTTTTCATATATCATATTTAATCATGTCTAATTCTACGTTTCACTTTTGTTACAATGTTAATTGTCAAATATTTTAGGGGGAAATTGTGCACCAGTTGTAAATTAGCTTTCCATTTTAATTAGGGATGTTAACCGAAAACCGGAATACCGGATTCCGGTTTTAAAACCAAAAACCGGTTTTCATTTCCAAAACCAGATTTCGGTTTCTTGGTTGGGAGGTAGGCCTAATCATTATTTCAAGTAGCACAGCCTTTTTTTTTTGGTTTTGATGGAGATATTTTTAATAAATAGGCCTAATGTTGGATTCACACAAAACAATTCTTGAAATGAGTTGCTAACACTATTTAGTCTTAGATATTGTGTTTCATTTTTCCAAATACCAACTATCGCTTGCGATGAAAACAACATCAAACCAAATGTTAAGTTACTGTTACAATCCTTTGTGCCGGAAAATTTTGAAAAAACGTCTTTAACGATGGCTCGTTGTAAACTATGTTCCCAACAGATAAGCAGGAGCGGTGGCAGTACCACTGGATTGCGTACGCATCTGCTAAGCATCCTGGATTAACATCGTCATCCTCTTCATATGCTTTTTAATATCATGGTCAACGATAATCGCAAATTTGATTATCACCATTGAAAGCTATTATCGGTTTTAATCAATTAGCCCAGATTTTTTTTAGTTCTAAAGAATTTTATGGTAAAGTGTACACAATCATATTGTATTCAAAGAAATCAACCTCTTTAATGCCCTGCAAACACTAATTAAATTTAAACTATTTTTCAAATATACCTACAAAACTACGCACATTTGCCACATATTATGTACACACGGTAGTTGCCTTCCCTGTCCCCCTTCCTTGCACTATTTCCCCCCCCCCTCCTCCCAATACTGGCAACGCCACTGATACTATTACATTTTTATCTCATTAAATTTTTCCAGAAAATTAGAAATGAAAACGTAAAAATTACTAAATATAGAGCCTAATCGACCTAATTTTAATGTTTCACCTATTATAACGTAGTGAGCAAAAATATATTAGTTTAGCCTATATATCAGCGAAGGTGAGGTTTTCTACAATTGGTCGGTCACTTTGCCTTGCTAACAATTGCATTAGTTTCCACCCATACATAGATCTACAAAATAGCAAGATGGACACAAAAAGGACATATCAAATGTAGTTTCCATAATTGTTATATTTGTATTAACTTAAAACTATGTTGTTAATGTTATCTATGTAGCCTAAGTTGAAAAGGACAAATGTAAAATTTAGTACTAAATTTGTATTATTATTTACTTCATAAAAGGTAACATTGTTGACGTCAACTTTTCTTGACCTCCCCCCCTCCCCATGTCAACAATTGTCAAACTTTTTCAGACCCCCCTCCCCCCTATTTTGTTGACGTAATTATTGGACGTCCCCCTACAGACAGTGAGTGTAAAATTATAAGACAAGCTACAGACAGTGTAAACTTATAGACAAGCTACAGACAGTGAGTGTAAAATTATAAGACAAGCTACAGACAGTGTAAACTTATAGACAAGCTACAGACAGTGAGTGTAAAATTATAAGACAAGCTACAGACAGTGTAAACTTATAGACAAGCTACAGACACTGAGTGTAAACATATAGACAAGCTACAGACAGTGTAAACATATAGACAAGCTACAGACAGTGAGTGTAAAATTATAAGACAAGCTACAGACAGTGTAAACTTATAGACAAGCTACAGACACTGAGTGTAAACATATAGACAAGCTACAGACAGTGTAAACATATAGACAAGCTACAGACAGTGAGTGTAAAATTATAAGACAAGCTACAGACAGTGTAAACTTATAGACAAGCTACAGACAGTGAGTGTAAACATATAGACAAGCTACAGACACTGAGTGTAAACATATAGACAAGCTACAGACAGTGTAAACTTATAGACAAGCTACAGACAGTGTAAACTTATAGACAAGCTACAGACAGTGAGTGTAAACATATAGACAAGCTACAGACACTGAGTGTAAACATATAGACAAGCTACAGACAGGGTAAATTTATAGACAAGCTACAGACAGTGTAAACTTATAGACAAGCTACAGACAGTGAGTGTAAACATATAGACAAGCTACAGACACTGAGTGTAAACATATAGACAAGCTACAGACAGTGTAAACATATAGACAAGCTACAGACAGTGTAAACATATAGACAAGCTACAGACAGTGTAAACATATAGACAAGCTACAGACAGTGAGTGTAAACATATAGACAAGCTACAGACACTGAGTGTAAACATATAGACAAGCTACAGACAGTGTAAACATATAGACAAGCTACAGACAGTGTAAACATATAGACAAGCTACAGACAGTGTAAACATATAGACAAGCTACAGACAGTGAGTGTAAACATATAGACAAGCTACAGACACTGAGTGTAAACATATAGACAAGCTACAGACACTGAGTGTAAACATATAGACAAGCTACAGACAGTGTAAACATATAGACAAGCTACAGACAGTGTAAACATATAGACAAGCTACAGACAGTGTAAACATATAGACAAGCTACAGACAGTGTAAACATATAGACAAGCTACAGACAGTGAGTGTAAACATATAGACAAGCTACAGACACTGAGTGTAAACATATAGACAAGCTACAGACAGTGTAAACATATAGACAAGCTACAGACAGTGTAAACATATAGACAAGCTACAGACACTGAGTGTAAACATATAGACAAGCTACAGACAGTGTAAACATATAGACAAGCTACAGACAGTGTAAACATATAGACAAGCTACAGACAGTGTAAACATATAGACAAGCTACAGACAGTGTAAACATATAGACAAGCTACAGACAGTGTAAACATATAGAAAAGCTACAGACAGTGTAAACATATAGACAAGCTACAGACAGTGTAAACATTTAGACAAGCTACAGACACTGAGTGTAAACATATAGACAAGCTACAGACAGTGTAAACATATAGACAAGCTACAGACAGTGAGTGTAAACATATAGACAAGCTACAGACAGTGTAAACATATAGACAAGCTACAGACAGTGTAAACATATAGACAAGCTACAGACAGTGTAAACATATAGACAAGCTACAGACAGTGAGTGTAAACATATAGACAAGCTACAGACAGTGTAAACATATAGACAAGCTACAGACAGTGTAAACATATAGACAAGCTACAGACAGTGAGTGTAAACATATAGACAAGCTACAGACAGTGTAAACATATAGACAAGCTACAGACAGTGTAAACATATAGACAAGCTACAGACAGTGAGTGTAAACATATAGACAAGCTACAGACACTGAGTGTAAACATATAGACAAGCTACAGACAGGGTAAATTTATAGACAAGCTACAGACAGTGAGTGTAAAATTATAAGACAAGCTACAGACAGTGTAAACTTATAGACAAGCTACAGACAGTGAGTGTAAAATTATAAGACAAGCTACAGACAGTGTAAACTTATAGACAAGCTACAGACAGTGAGTGTAAAATTATAAGACAAGCTACAGACAGTGTAAACTTATAGACAAGCTACAGACACTGAGTGTAAACATATAGACAAGCTACAGACAGTGTAAACATATAGACAAGCTACAGACAGTGAGTGTAAAATTATAAGACAAGCTACAGACAGTGTAAACTTATAGACAAGCTACAGACACTGAGTGTAAACATATAGACAAGCTACAGACAGTGTAAACATATAGACAAGCTACAGACAGTGAGTGTAAAATTATAAGACAAGCTACAGACAGTGTAAACTTATAGACAAGCTACAGACAGTGAGTGTAAACATATAGACAAGCTACAGACACTGAGTGTAAACATATAGACAAGCTACAGACAGTGTAAACTTATAGACAAGCTACAGACAGTGTAAACTTATAGACAAGCTACAGACAGTGAGTGTAAACATATAGACAAGCTACAGACACTGAGTGTAAACATATAGACAAGCTACAGACAGGGTAAATTTATAGACAAGCTACAGACAGTGTAAACTTATAGACAAGCTACAGACAGTGAGTGTAAACATATAGACAAGCTACAGACACTGAGTGTAAACATATAGACAAGCTACAGACAGTGTAAACATATAGACAAGCTACAGACAGTGTAAACATATAGACAAGCTACAGACAGTGTAAACATATAGACAAGCTACAGACAGTGAGTGTAAACATATAGACAAGCTACAGACACTGAGTGTAAACATATAGACAAGCTACAGACAGTGTAAACATATAGACAAGCTACAGACAGTGTAAACATATAGACAAGCTACAGACAGTGTAAACATATAGACAAGCTACAGACAGTGAGTGTAAACATATAGACAAGCTACAGACACTGAGTGTAAACATATAGACAAGCTACAGACACTGAGTGTAAACATATAGACAAGCTACAGACAGTGTAAACATATAGACAAGCTACAGACAGTGTAAACATATAGACAAGCTACAGACAGTGTAAACATATAGACAAGCTACAGACAGTGTAAACATATAGACAAGCTACAGACAGTGAGTGTAAACATATAGACAAGCTACAGACACTGAGTGTAAACATATAGACAAGCTACAGACAGTGTAAACATATAGACAAGCTACAGACAGTGTAAACATATAGACAAGCTACAGACACTGAGTGTAAACATATAGACAAGCTACAGACAGTGTAAACATATAGACAAGCTACAGACAGTGTAAACATATAGACAAGCTACAGACAGTGTAAACATATAGACAAGCTACAGACAGTGTAAACATATAGACAAGCTACAGACAGTGTAAACATATAGAAAAGCTACAGACAGTGTAAACATATAGACAAGCTACAGACAGTGTAAACATTTAGACAAGCTACAGACACTGAGTGTAAACATATAGACAAGCTACAGACAGTGTAAACATATAGACAAGCTACAGACAGTGAGTGTAAACATATAGACAAGCTACAGACAGTGTAAACATATAGACAAGCTACAGACAGTGTAAACATATAGACAAGCTACAGACAGTGTAAACATATAGACAAGCTACAGACAGTGAGTGTAAACATATAGACAAGCTACAGACAGTGTAAACATATAGACAAGCTACAGACAGTGTAAACATATAGACAAGCTACAGACAGTGAGTGTAAACATATAGACAAGCTACAGACAGTGTAAACATATAGACAAGCTACAGACAGTGTAAACATATAGACAAGCTACAGACAGTGTAAACATATAGACAAGCTACAGACACTGAGTGTAAACATATAGACAAGCTACAGACAGTGTAAACATATAGACAAGCTACAGACAGTGTAAACATATAGACAAGCTACAGACACTGAGTGTAAACATATAGACAAGCTACAGACAGTGTAAACATATAGACAAGCTACAGACAGTGTAAACATATAGACAAGCTACAGACAGTGTAAACATATAGACAAGCTACAGACAGTGTAAACATATAGACAAGCTACAGACAGTGTAAACATATAGACAAGCTACAGACAGTGAGTGTAAACATATAGACAAGCTACAGACACTGAGTGTAAACATATAGACAAGCTACAGACAGTGAGTGTAAACATATAGACAAGCTACAGACAGTGAGTGTAAACATATAGACAAGCTACAGACAGTGTAAACATATAGACAAGCTACAGACAGTGTAAACATATAGACAAGCTACAGACACTGAGTGTAAACATATAGACAAGCTACAGACAGTGTAAACATATAGACAAGCTACAGACAGTGAGTGTAAACATATAGACAAGCTACAGACAGTGTAAACATATAGACAAGCTACAGACAGTGTAAACATATAGACAAGCTACAGACAGTGTAAACATATAGACAACCTACAGACAGTGAGTGTAAACATATAGACAAGCTACAGACAGTGTAAACATATAGACAAGCTACAGACAGTGTAAACATATAGACAAGCTACAGACACTGAGTGTAAACATATAGACAAGCTACAGACAGTGTAAACATATAGACAAGCTACAGACAGTGTAAACATATAGACAAGCTACAGACAGTGTAAACATATAGACAAGCTACAGACAGTGTAAACATATAGACAAGCTACAGACAGTGTAAACATATAGACAAGCTACAGACAGTGAGTGTAAACATATAGACAAGCTACAGACACTGAGTGTAAACATATAGACAAGCTACAGACAGTGAGTGTAAACATATAGACAAGCTACAGACAGTGAGTGTAAACATATAGACAAGCTACAGACAGTGTAAATATATACACAAACATATCAATAAAAACCTGTAGACAACAGTGTAGTGTAGTAGTATGTAAGCCGCACTTTATCTTATAAGTTTACAGACGTTCCTTCTAGATAGAAGATTATTACGTCCACTAGGCCCAAAACTCCTGCAGGGCGACAGGGATCCACCGGTGGCAGGGCTAGAACCCGCGACCTGTCAGTTGGTTTTTGGTTGACAGTCCGGTGATCTAACCGCTGGACCAGCCGGCTTCACTTTTGACTAATATAATTAGAGTAGTTGATTGTGAAGGTTTAAGTTTAAGTAAACATTTAGATCTACTTTTGGTGCCTTATATTCATATTATTAGGACATACCACATGTAGGCCTACAGGCCATACATTATGATACATAGAAAAATTTAATCCATAGGCTTAACATCTAAAAAACACTTTTTCAAAAGCCGATCACTAGCTCCTCTTTTCTGGTTATTCGTAGAGTTATGTCCCATTGGACTTTATTTTTAATCCTTATGGTACATTCGCTGAAGTGGGAAAGTCGGAAACTCGGAAATTCCGAGTAGGAAGTTTTCCCATTTGCAAACTTGGTGCATTTTTGCATAATATTTTGTCACTTATCTATATAATATGTATAATGTGAATTAATTACATCTTCCTTGACGACGTTGAAAATTAACATAAAATATAGAAGAGTTACCGTTACTTTGGGGATGTCCATTAATTACTTTTAGGCAATTTTTAGTAGATTTTTACCTATGGTTCCTACCATCCTTCCCCCCCCCCCCAACTCGCCCCTCCCACATTTTTTTCAAATCCGAAGATTTTAACAATAGTTCTGTTCTTTCTGTTTACTATTGTTCTTTTCATAGAAATATTTCATCTTTTCCAATTTTACGTTTCACTAAATGAGCTTTTGGTAGCCTACAATGTTAATTGTTCATTAGACCTTTTCATAATCATTGATATGCCTTATTCTACAGGCAATTTTTCCTTTGCTTTTTCTTCAAAATGATCGAACATATCCTGGGAACCTTTAACAAAATGCGAAAGTGAAGCATAGGCCTACAATTCCCTACAAGGCTACATATAGACTAATTTGGGGGTCTGGCATCGATTGACTAGTCTTGTGAAATTCATCCAGCAAGTAGGCCCTAATTCTATTTTGCACTCATTTTATGGTGGTTGTGCACAATATACCATATTTTCCCCTGTGTGGCTACCCATATCTAGGAAAGTTAGAAAACGTTCAATAGGGAGCCCATCATCGTGTGAAACATATAGGCTAAAGGCCTATAGTATAGGCCTACCTCACAATAACAGTGAGCTGATCAATATGGGACCGGTCTGTATATAGTGGAATCTACAGATAAACTGAAGTAGGCATACCCTGCAGTTCTTAAATCCCCCAAGATTGTGTATCTTACTTTAGTGTGCCATAATTTTGATAAACTTTGTATATTTAAATAGGCCAAGTTTTTTTTTTGGGAACCCTAAGTTATTTCTTGTGTAGCTTTTAAGTAAATACTGCACTGTCCATACATAGATCTACAAACTAACAAGATGAACACAAAAAGGACATGTCAAATCCATAATTGATATATTTGTATTAACGTAAAACCATGTTTTTACATGTTTGCTATGTCCTATGTAGGCTACGTCGTGGCACAGGACACATGTAGAATTGTGTAATAAATTTGTATCATTTTTTAGGTATTAAAAAGTAACATTGTTGATGCCAAATTTTCTTGACCTCCCCTCTCCCCTATGTCGACAATTGTCAAACTTTTTCAGACCCCTCCCCCCTATTTGGTTGTCGTAATTAATGGACTTAGTTACGGCTTTTCAACTCATATAGATAAGTGATTTTATCTTAAACGTTATAAGCCGAAGAACTTATATTTCACAATAATATATAGATCAGTGCTTTTAATGCAAACATATTTTTTACTCTATTTTGAAACATAATTTTATTTAAAATGATATTTTTTAATTTAAAAGAGCAATGTACATAATATTTTTCTTTATTTATAATTTTAACAAATCTTAAAAAAAAAAAAATTTTAAGGTTGCTAATGACGCATTGATAAAACCAACAGTTTTAAAATGCACAGTGTCAGAATACGGGTCACTATTTTTACTTATTCCTACTCGGAACCTCCAAGTTTCCGACTTTCCCACTTCAGCGAATGTACCATAATACTACAATAATACAGCATCAAAATCAAATGCTCAAAAAAACACAAAAAAAACCCAACACACACATATAGATCTAGATCTAAACGCAGTGATCTACACGGGACAATAATTTTATGGCTAGTAGTAGTAGTAGGCAAACAATATGATAACATTATTAATGTTACTAATCTAGCTGCTTATAGGCTATCGGGACTTTTATGGCTAATAATAATAATAATACTGATTACTGTATAGCATAATTTTGTTATTGCTAAGTTAAGTTAGCTTATTTAGCTCAGGTCCTGACATACATTGGAACGCTAACCGTTGCGATTGAAGTCATTGAGCAACCAACAAATACTCTCCTAATTCTATTTCACAAAATTCGTAATTTTAAAACAAATAAAACAATTTTTTATCTTATTCACACAGCGATCAAGTGTTCACCGCATGCTAATTTATTCAACTAACATAGATTAACTAAATTTCCTGTCAATATGGCGGGGAAAAGCCATCCATTTCAATGAAAAATTACCGTCAACAAAGAGAGATAACTCTCTATCACACACGATTTGTTGGACTAGCTTCGATAATCAAAGTCAAAGGCCGAATAGACTTCAAGCTTCTGCCCCCTTATTTTCCCATCCCAATAAATATGACTAGATGACTACACTTTCATGTTAGTTTTAAGACAAGATTGCCAAATAGGTCGCCGTTTGGTAAACAAATGTATTCAGTCAACAGCTTGCAAATCACACGACCCAACTAGAAGTATTGTTATCTCAAAAGCTGCATTCGATACAGCAACTTCACTAGACAATAGATGACATTTTTATAAACCTCACATAGGCTATTATTACGGTACTTACGGACGCCTACGGTATGTTTATCTTGAGGCTAAAAGTTTGATAACGTTGTAGCCTCGGGTTTTATATGTAGGAGTCAACATACAGATTTCCTTACAGACGTAGTAGGACATTCCGTTTATTATAGGCCTATCATAAACATTTTAGGATCTGACGACCATGTCGCTATTAGCATACTGTTTAATCTAGCCTTGCATTAAATTGAGCGAAATGCTGTGCCATTGGTTTGTGTGCGTATTTTGCTGTTTGATGTGCTTGTAAAGTTCAACGATAAATTTCCTACAGTTATAGTGGATTTTTCAATTAGACAATCGTAAATGAAATAAAAAAAAAGGTTCTTGAAATTAAAATATAATCACAATACAAGGGCTAATAATAATATGGTTACTAATTAGGCCTACGAGTCATGATAAAACACAATATAATCAAAATCATCTTATCAATAGGCCTATTCAGCTATTATTTTTTCTAGCCAATTGTAATAAGGGTTGTTGTCTTTTTAGTGGGGGGGGGGGGGGGGGGGGGTATCAATAGCAAACAAAGCTGCATGTGAAAATCTTTTTGTCTGCTATTTCTCGAACATCTTCAACTTCAAGTGTGTGATGACTAGGGCCCATGATCGATTCACCGCGGCTCGCTGAATTTCACACCGTGGAGATTTTTTTTTCTTAGCGCAATACTAAATGCGCGGAATTCACAAAACTGACGCTAAAAATATCGAATCGGAATACATTATGCTAATTTTAAGACTAGACTCAAATCACGGAGACGCGTGATTTGACCAGTGCCCTCACCTGGGGAGGGGAGGGGGAGCAGAGGGGAGCATATACCCGTGGCGGCGATTCCATGGGGCGGACAGTATGCAAGGGGTCGGCGCTGAAACTTTTGCCCTGGGGTGCCACATAAGCTTGTAAAGGTACTGCGTATTAAGACACAATAATCTTCTGTATAAAAAGAGTGTCTGTAACATGTAAGTCAAGAAAAATAAGACTTAAGAAAACGTCATCACAAGCAAAATATCTCGTTAGGTCATTTCAGCTGACATCAATGCATGTTGGTGTGTCTTAGACTGAGGTCAGACTGTCTCGCATACAGCGCTTGTCGATATTTTCTGTTGATGTGAAACGTTTGTTCTCAAACTATAGGTCGGTGGTGCTGTCGCCATTGCGATATTCACTCAAAATATAGGTCGGTGGTGCTGTCGCCATTGCGATATTCACTCAAAATATAGGTCGGTGGTGCTGTCGCCATTGCGATATTCACACAAAATATAGGTCGGTGGTGCTGTCGCCATTGCGATATTCACTCAAAATATAGGTCGGTGGTGCTGTCGCCATTGCGATATTCACTCAAAATATAGGTCGGTGGTGCTGTCGCCATTGCGATATTCACTCAAAATATAGGTCGGTGGTGCTGTCGCCATTGCGATATTCACTCAAAATATCGGTCGGTGGTGCTGTCGCCATTGCGATATTCACACAAAATATAGGTCGGTGGTGCTGTCGCCATTGCGATATTCACACAAAATATAGATCGGTGGTGCTGTCGCCATTGCGATATTCACTCAAAATATAGGTCGGTGGTGCTGTCGCCATTGCGATATTCACACAAAATATAGGTCGGTGGTGCTGTCGCCATTGCGATATTCACACAAAATATAGGTCGGTGGTGCTGTCGCCATTGCGATATTCACACAAACAAACAACGAGCTTACGGTGACGATTTCTTCAACAATAAATAGTTATAGCCTAAATAATATCTCCAGGAACATTATTCGAAAGTTCTTTGATAACAATAAGCTTATTAGCCCTATAAGCTTATATGGCCTATTATAAGTAGCCTATATTTCAGAATCGTTTTGTCGAAAGCATATCTGAGGATTAAATTGTGCGAACGTGAACGCTTTGATATAAGGCATAGGCCCTTATTTTTTAAATTATTATTTTGAATTGATTAACGACTAAGAATAAGCTTACACAAAGAGTCATTTATTTGTTTGGGTTAAGAATTAGTCTTATACTTAAGGAGTTCCGGTACTGCAATTGCCACATCCGCGAAATTTCAAAGAGACTGTCGCGTTTTTTTTCCTAGTGATGACAGACTATTTTTGAATGTCTCGGTTAACAATGTGATAGATAATATCGTTTGAATTAATTATTCATGCATCTACGTTTATTATTGTTGATCTATACTTGATAGTAAGTAAAAAGTGAATGTATACCGTCGGACCTAATAGGGCCGGTGAAGCAGCTTTCACCAGTTTCTGTGGCCACGGCATACTAGGTGATTGTGTGGCCAGAACTATGCATATCCGCTTTTACAATACCCCAACTTAGACATTATGGGACATGGTGGCCGAGCGAAAGTAGAGTCTACTGTCGAATGTCCTGGGTTTGAATCCTAGTGAATGCTAGGATTTTTCTCGGATCTGAATAGTTTCGAGTCTACTCAGCTCTGATGGTACCTGACATGGTTTGGGGCCAAGTAAAGGTGGCCGGGCGTTGTGCTAGCCACACGATCCCCGAATATCCCGTGCCCTTGGAGACTGGTGAACGCTGCTTCACCACATGCCTTATAGATCAATTTGATCAGACGGGTTTACTTTTTTTATTAACTTAAATTAGGCTGAGACATTAAATTGGTATATCTGTGCTCTTTGTGCATAGCCATAGATAAACGACCATGTTATAGACTATTTGTAACTACTCAACAAGTCACAACACATAAAGGGATGATAGAACAATTTAAATAATGTTTTTTTTATTATTTATCAGTTTTTCCGTGTTCAGAAAGCAGCAGCAGTAGAGTTCATTGTTTGGGTGATCATTAGTACTATAATAGTAACAGTGAAGAATTAAATAATATTTTTTAACCCGATAATGTAGGGCCTACAGCAATATGATAAGTTATATAGGCCTAGACATAGGCGTATTACTTTAAAAAACAAAGAATCCAACAAGAGCTAGTTCATGGCTATACTTTGTCAAAAGTTATTTAAATTAAAGTAGCAAATCAATTATAAGAACTCCCCACAAAAACAACAACACAACAACAACAAAACAACATCTCAAAATTGTGCAATTCTCTTCCCCTAACCAAGGAACGTCTTATGTGGAAGCCCTTTCCCTGCCCTATGTAAACTGTCAGCTGTTTGTCTGTGCTTCATTTTAAATTAGGGATCTGGTTCTTTAAGTTGTCTACTATAAATATAAGCGTGTAGACCTTAATGCTAAGCTTAACCACATTGTTACATATTAAAGATAATGTCTAACAGCAACATCGTTTCGTCAGCAGCTGGTATTTATATTGAGTTGGCTTCACGTGACATATTGATACGCCTAGTGGCCTAGCAATCATAGCAGACACCGAACACATATAGTACTATTTTAAGAAACGTGCTGAATTCGACACAAGGGAAATAATAAAGTATAAAATATGTAGCTCGCTTACCTTTTCCACTCATGTTGAACAGTAATTATCGAAAGTTGGGGACGTCGAAGGCGAATATATTTTTATTCAATAAGATTAATTCGACGTAGACAGGCTCTTGTTTATATAGGAACTTGACCACAACATGCACACGGCTAGTTTCCAGATTATTCTAACAGCCATGTGACAAATTTTGCACACGACCTGATGTAGGCTATCATTATTGACGAGCTCATGTCCTTGAGACCAAGGTTGCTTGACATTTTAATTTACTGCCTGTTGTAAGAAAAAAAAATCTAAATATGAATGAGTTAATTAATTAATTCTTTTGAAAACATGATTAAATTGAGTCAACCTATAAAGCATTGGCATAAACGATCGAGAAAGTAAATGTATGAATGAATTATAGCAGCTTTGTTTTTTTACCCTTACCCTCTTTTGCACACCACCATAACAATGACATGTAGCAGGGTTGCCAGATAAAATTTTATGAATAATCCAAACAACTGCCAAAAATAATCCAAATTTCAAAAAAATAATCCAAATTTTGAAAAAAAATTTTTTCGATCTTATCTACTATCTACGTTATCGCACTGGTCAGAGATTCCGCTGCCAGAATTTTTCCTTAACCAGATTGGGCCGTTAAAATCACGTGGATGTAAAAATGTAAACTTACATTCATTGGACGAATTGGAGATATCTAGATTGTTTAGTTGTAGGTAGGTGGGGAAAACAAATTAACTTACATCAACTCAAGAAGGGTAGGGGTGCCAAGTAAGGAGAGGGTAGGTTGGGAGTAACCAAGCCGGCTGGTCCAGCGGTTAAATCACCGGACTGTCAACCAAAAACCAACTGACAGGTCGAGGGTTCTAGCCCTGCCACCGGCGGATCCCTGTCGCCCTGCAGGAGTTTTGGGCCTAGTGGACGTAATAATCTTCTATTTAGAAGGAACGTCTGTAAACTTATAAGACCCTTAACCAGTTGTCTTTATATTACCATACACAGGGGTGGGTGTAGCATGCAATGGAAGAGTAAGGGGAGGGGATTAGTTATCTCAGGGCTAACACTCCTGATTACAACAGAGAAATTGTGTTACTAGTATCATCCCCATAGGATGGGCATTCAAGGCCACCTTATCGTTGTAATTTCTAGTCAATACATCCTGAAAATACATGGTGAGGTCGGACATCGCCAAGCACTTATCTTTGAACAACAAAAGGCGAGTAAATGTGACTGTATGTGTGGGTGAAAGGGGAAAATACACAATAGATATGGGTTAATAGGAATGGCCTACAATGATTACAGGTGATGGGGCAGAATAACAATGACAAAAAAAACATACTTTCACGCGTATTCAATTCAACTTCGTTCTGGGCCAGATAGCCTTTGTTTTATTTTAACCAGGCAAGTTGGCTTAGACTTAGACCTACAAGAATTTGTTTAAATTTAAAATATTTTATTAGATAAAATGTAAAGCATGAAGTGTTAAGTCCTGAAAGGCAAAAAAATCCAAAAATAATCCAAAAATCCAAACCTAAAATTACAATCCAAACATGTAAAAAATAATCCAAAAACAGGCAGTTTGGATTAAAATAATCCAATCTGGCAACCCTGACATGTAGTCCAGAACCTGGCAAGTAGAGGCAAGTCAATAAGGAGTCGTCCGCAAGTGACGATCCGCTGTAAGGGGAGTAAAAAAAGGATGGGGGATGGGCTACAGTGTTCTGAGAACGGTTTTGGAGAGGGGGGGGGGAGTGTATTGAAACAAAAATGCTTAACTAAATGTAAGTCTAGATCTAGATCTATATTTTTTAATGAAACTGAAAACAATTCTCCCTTATTAAGGGACTAATAAAATTATATCAACATATATATATATGCTTATAAGATCATCATGACAGTGTGGATAGAGAGATAAAAGGTGACGCTTGCAGAAGAACGGGGGGGGGGGGGGGGGGAGGGGATGTCTAAGTTTTTAGTGAAGAGGTGTGACAAACAAATAAAAAGGGTTTCGAGTCTCGACGTAAATAGTGGATGAACATCAAGTAGCTTGGCGTGCGAAAATATTGTTGATATTCTTATCGCAATTATAATACCGGTACTGCTACGTGTCGACAACAAATTTACGTATATAGGCTTGCTTCTTGTCCTACATTCTTTTATAGAGAGAAAAATCTTGAGAACACAATAATCGGTCTAGGCTTGGCTACTTCTAGAAATCGTAAAAGGGGGTGGGTAAAATAGATAAATAGGCCAAGGACTTCGACAAACAAAACAAAGATATGCCGATAAAAACAAAGTTATCTTTTTGTATGTTCTAAAAATATTCAGCGAAATTCAAGTTATCGTGGTTATCATTGTTCTGCTGCGATGTTTAGGCCTCTTTAAAAGTGGGGCCTAAACAAATCTAGATCTATAGCTTGGCCTTGGCTAGGCCTACAGTAAGACCACAAAATCGAGTTAACCATTCAATATTTAAAATTGATACACTTATATTAAATTTTAATAGATACATTAATTTTAATTAACTGAATGAAATGTTATAAAAAAAAATCGCACTAAAATGAAGGGGGAGGGGGATCTCAAATTACACTTAAGTAGATACAAAGTCATTGAGCAGTGGAAAACTAAACTGTTGAAAAAATAAATTTGAATCAATAGGCTACAGTCTGCTATATGGGTGTGAATGTTGGACTATTGATAATGAAACAAGGAAAAGATTGGAGGCAGTCAGGCAGTGGAGATGTGGTTTCTAAGAAGGATGCTGAGAATATCATGGACTGAAACGAAATCTAATGCAGAAGTGTTAAAAACAGCGTGTACATCTACAGATGTAACTCAAGAGAACTCATTAACACCATTAGGAACAGACAGATGAATTTCCTAGGACACATAGGAAAAATGGTATAGAAAAACTGGTTTTGTGTGGGAAAATATCTGGTAAGAGAGACAGAGGAAATAGCTAACAACAGGAAAGAATGGAGAATCATGACCGCCGATGTCTGTTCCAGACCAGGCACCTAAACAAGAAGAATGCTACAGTCAGAATGTAAAATAATTAAAAATGAAAGAAACATTCCTTTTTTGGTACTTATGCAAATTTGGCAGAGCTGGGTGTTTGGTATCTCTCGGGCAACAATTGAACAATCGTTTATGTTTTGGTTAGTATTCAAAGGATAGATACAGCTGGTGATTATCAGTGACATGATTTGGTATAATGTTTTGTTTTGCTTCATTAGATTGAACTCTTGACTGTTGACCATATAATAGGCTATATGTAGAATAAACTAGGGAATCGATTTAGTAATATAACGAGGGGCTTGCTACTGTTTCTTACTTTGCCCTTAATGCCATTTGAGCTCCATCTGTAAAAATTTAGATTCATTTTCTACTTTCTTGACCAATGGGCTACGAAACATCTCAAAATTACGAACGCGGTGCGAAGTGAACTCAGTTTTGTTCAGCTTTAAACATCATAAGGCAATGATCTGGTTCAATATTGCACTTTAACAAGATACCGGATAAGTGAGACAAATTGCATTGGTGCTTTTGTGTCTCACATGAAATAGTTCACTATAAAAGCCTTCATTGTATCATGCATACATAGGCCTATCAGTGATCAAGTGGTCTCACCCTACAGCTGCAGGTTTAAGACATTGAGATAAATGGTAAAGCTAATTAGACACCCTACTCATTTCTACGTTTCATCTGGCAAAACTGAGTTGTTTTTTTTGCTGTCTTTGAACTAACAGATATTTCCTCGTTCAACTGAAAAACTCTCCTTCGCAATCGAACGTCGGTAGGCCTATATAATATATAAGATAAAGCATGTTGTCAATTTTAAACATATTTACTTTATAAAATGACAAATGACATCATAATGACCTTTTTTCTGAGTTGATTGTACGCCGAGCCGGATTTGACTCGCGGGCATTGGGTTGGACATCAATGAAGATCGTTTCATTTTTTTTTCTAGACCCAAAATGTTTCATTCAAAGATATTTAAATAGGCCAACATGTGAAGAACCGTTTTCCAAGTTGTCAGCTATGTAAGATAATGTATGAACCAGACTCAGGGAACGACGATTTATGCATAGGCCTACTATCCGAGATTAAATCGTTTCGTCAATTATGCGGCTGGTTAGCAAAGTCGACAGCGAGCTCGACTCCCAAGCGCCGCATCAGGGACTCGGTGCAGACAGCTATAAATCCACCGCCGACTTGGAGAGGAGATGGGCGCCGCCAAGTCTACCAAGCCCAAGAGAGGACTAATGGACACCCATTAGCTCCCCCCAACGACCGTCAAGGTTAAGGGACTAAGAAAGAATAAAGAAAGAAAGAAAGGCTACAAGCAGAAGCTAAAAGATGTTTTCCTTTTGGATGCTCATAAAATCAGTACCGGGTAATAATTAAGCTTATTCATGAAATGGGTGGGATGTTTTTTTTCTACACTAATCTTTACATAATATTATATAGTCTATAACTATACCGTTTTATTAGTCAACAGTCCATTTGCTAAACGGAGTTTTTAACATACTAAATCAAACAAAAAGCTACATCCGCTTAACTACATCATCATATTATATCAGATATCAGATCTATATCCGATCTATTATCGTTGGCAAATAATAAAAAGACATTTTCTGAAATTTTAGCTTAAGGTCTATCACAGGCCTATACGGCAATCTTGCTCAAACGAAACTTATTAATATTAGTAGGTCTAAATAGTTAGTATTAGTTGGGCTTTGAGTATGCACTGTGTGGTCATTAGGGCCGGTCACCCAGTCTCATTGCATTCCGTGACCACGGAAACTGTTGAACTTGGCCCAGAAGGGATCACTGGAACCCTCTCCGAATGGCCAGTCCTCATTCAACTATTAAGAAGCATGAGTTATGCCTCTAAAACGATTGACTTTCAAGGGACATAACTCATGCTTATTAATAGTTGACTTATTTATATTGGTTATTTCCCTTTGACCAAATATTGAATTTATAATTTATTATATCATTAAATAATCGTTTGACACAAATTAATTTACCCTTTTAAAAAAAAGCCAAGTAATGCAAAAAATGCCCATAAAGGATATAGATCTAAAGGCCTATATAGCTTTATTATTAAATATTTTGTATGTTCTAAGGCAAAATTATAAAATTACTATTCTAATGACAATAATGACATCATTGAAAATGTCCATAGAGTCCTACTTTCATAAAGTCCGGTTTGAAAATTAACTTCAATAGGTCTACTTTTATGTAAAGTGTATTGTCACGTTACCACACGTTGCAAGTCAGCTTTATAAATAGACATAATTTTAACATTTGACACTGAATCCACGTCTGATACGGGTTCTGAGAGGCTCGGATTCTCTTTAGAGAAAACGGGTTCAGAGTTCAGACGAGTCCCTAGACTATATATGATTTCTTCTGTCATGTGTTGATCTGATCACAAATAATCTGTTATTATTATGAAACCGAATACCACCAATTCATTCAGGTATTTGTGGCTAGAACTAATTATAAGCATGTTATACAGCTGGCGTCTTGTATTTTTAGAGACAATGTTTGAAATTCTAACGCCTTTTTATTAACTATTCGACTTGATTAGAATGCTTTTTTTACCGTCACTGGAGATAGCGGCCTGTCCGAGGAGGGTAGGCATGGGTGCACATGCACCATAGAAATAGTGCACTAATTCTGAGAAAGCCATCTTGCCGCGTGTAGCCTACTCTACCTTCACACACAATTAGTAGCGCGTACGGTGACGTACGCCCCCTCCCTTCACGTTACTTATTTGTTGTTGTAGGCCTATGTTTTGCGTAAAAAAAAAAGAAGAAACTGTAGCCTATACTTCTCAATCTTTTTAGTGGTCCAATGAAGACCATGTAGCTATAATCGTTATTTGAGTAGGCTTATAAGGCTTATACCGCGATTCTCAAGCTCTTTATATAGCTCAGTGGATAAAAGGTGAAAGGTTAGCAGACATAGCTTTTAACCCCTGACACGAACCTTTGGAATTGTAAACAATATAATATAAAATTGTCAAAATCATTTTTTTTTTATCCGAACTTTGACTTCATGCACGTCGATCTTCTATTTGTGTGAAAAGTACTACTTTAAGTAATTATTCCCAACGCCAATCTCCCAGTGGCAGTAGTGATTTGGATTTGGTAATGAAACCAGACTAATTAAGGAATTAGAATTAGGGCTAGTCGGCTAGTCTAATTAACTTGGACTTGTAGTAAATTATTAAGTAAAGTTGTAGGCCTACTAACTTTTATGGTAACTTAGTTTACTTTACTTAGTTTAAGACATTTTACTTATTAACTTATTTAACTTATTAGATATCTAATTAACTATTAGAACTTATTATAACACTAAAACTATACCTAACTATTTAATAAGACTAACTGTTTAGGCTATAGAGTATAATATAGTTTAATAGCCTCTATACTCTATACTATAACTATATTATATTGTCTTTATAACTATCTATATATGCGGCACTATGCCTCCTATAGTCCTATAGACTATAACTATATAGTCTATAGTCTAGTCTAGGCCTAGGGCTAGTCTATATATAATAGGTATATAGGGCCTATAGCTAGTTTATAACAATTTATTAAGACTTAATTGTCACTTAAATTGTCTTATTAGGCCCTACTTATTAAAGTAATTACTAACTTATTAGTCTAGTACTTTAACTTACTTTAAGTCATAAGTCTATTAGTATTAGAAATTAGAATCCAAGTTGGGGCGATATAATAATAAACAATATTATTATATTATAGGCCTATTTATATGTTTAGATTTAAATTTAGATGACTTTGACTTAATCTAAGTTACTATAATAGTCTTAAATTAGGCTACCGGATTCATAGGATTAGTGCCAATTCTTAATCTTAGCTTATTCATAGGGCCGATGAATCAGCGCTCACCAGTTTCTGTGGCCACAACTTACTATTACTAAGGGATGTCTGGCCATCACAATGCCCAGCTACCACCTTTACTTTACCAATAGGCCTACCTAATGACAGGTACCCACCAGAGCTGGGTAGACTCAGGGACACCCTCGAGTCCCAGGAAAAAAATCATAGCCTTCACCATGATTTGAACCCAGGACCTTCAATAAGCCAGCCGAACATGCTGCCGCTCGCCCACCATGCTTCTTTGTTGATAATAGTTTAATTATAGCAGAGGTGACCTTAGCTGTATGTTAGGCCTGGGGTAAGTCTCATGCATGCCTCTCTGCACTCATCTCATAGACATATATATAGGCTATGCAGAGCCAAGAGTGAGAGGTACAAAATATATATTTCTATAGCTATCTATATCTATCATATAATCGGGGCAGATAACCATACATGTATCCAATGCCCATATTATATTTATATTCTGTACCAAAATGCTCGAGCTGAGCTTTTCTGCACCTAATGAGTCCTTTTGGCTGTTTGCACATGATTACATTACATATTGATCATATTGTAGTTTGTAATGGTTCTTATATTGATTTAGTGGCTTTTAACCAAATTAATTAAAAAATCAGGAACATTTTGCATGCAAAATAAAAAATGTAAATAATAATCATGTTGATGAATTTACATGCAAATTTATTTAATTATGAAGTAGAACCAACATATAGGCAATGAATTTAACATTTTCCAAGCAGCTGAAATTCCACTTTTTTATATTTTTTATTCTAAACCATTGATACTCTAATGATACTCATACTCTAATGATGAGGCAAGTTTCTTTACAACTGATAAAATATCAATTGATGCAGGAAATATCAACTTAGTTGACTATATAGCCTACTAAAAAATGTTGGGAAATGAATCTCAAATGGGTAAATGTACTTACGATTCCCTTAAGCTGCATTGTTATCAGGAACTTGAAAAATCTTTAATTCTGCACACAGTGGTAGGGGTGGGTAGAGAGAAATATGGTGCAGGGGGGGGGGGAAGGCATAATGATAATAGCAAGTTAATTCTAAACTGATGCACAATTTCACTCTAAACTTTAATATTGCAAGTTAAAAATGTAAAAATTCATTTGTTTAAATATTTAAATTCCTTTTTCAAAAAGAAAATTGTATGGGCCAAAAGTATAATTATTTTTAAAAATGAAGTTTGAAAGACTTAATACAATACTGTAGACGACAACTGCAGTCAAAATAATACAGCAGCATGTTCAAAAACATTTCTATATGGAATGATTTTTATTTAACAGTTTTTTTTTATATAAAAAGCTGAAAAAATGATCTTTTTTTTCCATCATTTATATTTACCTTGTTTATAATTTCAGTATTTTCCTGATTGCCAAATCCAATGGCTTTAAAAGAACTAAGCAAGCGTTCTTTTATTGTTGGGGTGGGTATGACTAAATTTGTAAAGCCTATGACAAAAGAATGGGACTATCCTGACATGGCCAAAGAAGCAGGTTTGATATTTGATAATGTATTATAAGTGAGGCCTAATATTATTTTTTAACAATTATTTTATAGCAATTTAGTTTTACAGTTTTAAATTATAATCTTAATTTTATTTGATTATTTTTAAAGTTAGATATCTTAAAAACTAAATATAAACTATTAAATCATAATGATAAATATCTAAAAAAAAAATTAAGCACAGTGAAATGAATTTTTTTTTTAAAGGTACTCAGGCACTTTTAGATGGAAGAAGAAATTATAAAGATGTCAAAGCTGTGATTGCAAGCTATTGTTATGGGGAGCCAACGTGTGGACAGAGGGCAGTCTACGAGCTTGGGTTGACTGGTGTGCCTGTGTTTAATGTTAACAACAACTGCTCCTCGGGTTCCTCTGCTTTAATGCTAGCTAGGAGGCTTGTCACAAGTGGAGTTGAAGATTGTGTTATGGCTATTGGTAAGCAGATTTATAAATGTCTCTAAAAAAATACAGAATGAGCCTTCTGGCTCTTGAGTGCAGGGTGTAACAATGTTAAGGGGTAGGTCAGGAGGGGGGGGACACATTAAGATCCTGTCCGAGAATAGCCAGCCAGCAGGTCGTGTAACATAGGGTATGGTCTCCACAGTGCATGCACTACACTTCTCTCCCCATCTGCAGAATTTCCCTTGGATCATTAACAATGGTGGCTCATTCATATACCTGCACTATTGCCCGGTATCACATATATCCCAGACTATAGGTCTGGACATCCAGGCACAAGGGCAGGTTTGAGACTGGCTGTTGTACTCATTGCTTCTTCCCCACAGTCTCAAAGCCTCTCTGCAGTGCAATGATCCTTGGACATGCAACAGGGGCTGTCCTCATGCGTTCACCCACCTGTGTACTTTATAATTTAAGCCTAATGGTGGTTTACACACTTCCTAATTGGTAAGCCAGGCTGGGATATTATCAATTACATCCAGTTTAAAAAACTGAATTTTTTAAAATAATAATTTAATGTAATTAGATGTAATAATTAATTCTCCTTTGGTATGAATATTCCAAATGAAGGTTTTGAAAAAATGGAGGGAGGTCTATCTGAGAAGTACACTGATCGGGTATCCCCTGTTGCCAGACACATGGATCATATGGTCAGTCTAGGTGCAGATGACCAGCTCATTAGTCCGAAAATGAATAAAATGACATCAGATGTCATTAAGCTTTTTGCATATGCTGCAAGAGAATACACTGAAAAATATCCCACAGGAGTTAATGAGGCATTAGTGAAAATAGCTTACAAGAATAGAAAACAAGGCACAAATAACCCTAATGCTTCCTTTCAGGTAAGTATTGCATTAAATAGTTTCTTTACTATTGAATTGCTACTGCTTGCAATCTTGTATCTATTTTATGTGTGCTATTTACAATATTTTATATATTTTATGTTAACTGTTTGCAATTATCTTTCATGAATGTTATGTCCACTAATTACAGTATTTTAATATTCATATCTGCTGAATACTTTGTATATAATTAGCTCCCACATTTTTTAAAACAGCATTTAATGAGTGAGGAAGCTATTGCAACAAAGTCAGTTCTATGTCCACCAATCACATTTGGAATGACTGCAGCAACAGCTGACGGCAGTGCAGCTGCTATTGTGTGCAATGGTGACTATGTTGTAAAGAATAACTTGCAAGACATAGCAGTGGAGATTTTATCACAGCACATGGTCAGTTCAGTTTTTATTCTTTTATTTGTATTCAGTTAAGTGAACCTGAACAGAAATGAATACTTGTTGCATAAAGAAAATAAAACTAACAATTAATGTTGGTTTTATTGTTTTGGAATTGTTGTGGTTAGTTGATAGCCAGTTACTTTCTATGCACACAACAGTTTTAATGTGGCAGTACATAACATTGAACATCCTTAATTAAATTGAACTTCCTTAATTAAATTGAACTAGAGGGATATAGAAATAAAGTGTTTATCTAACAACCTATTATGTGAAGTGGGTAAATTTTGTAAAAAAGAAGGTAAATTCTAAATGAAATTATCAACAAATACAAAAACATTTTTTTTTATTAAATCTGTAAAATTATTTTTATTGAGCTCATTAAACATAAAAGTTTAGGCCAATTTTTATTTCTCTACAAAAAAAACAACTAACAAAAGTTACTATTCTTCAAATGATATGTTTGTATCACCAGAGTTCTTTAATATTTTTTACACATGAAAATATTTAAAATGCAATAAAAAAAATATTACTTTTACAAAGGTATTAAAGCCTCTTTTGAGTGCAACACCTATAAATAATAAAATTAGTTTAAAACAACTAATAACAATACAATAAAAACTGGACATATTTAAAAAAAATTCCAAATAGTTCAACTTTTTAAGGGTTTTGGTGAGGATTTAGCATAGGGTTTGACTTGGTTAGAGGCTATGGTTTTAAGGCTGAGCGAAATTTCTTTTTATGTTTATATGCAATTAGAAAAACTATATTTTGGGAATCCCTACATAAATAATATAACATGTGCAATAATTAACAGCTATGATATACTGTCTACAGCTTTACTAGTTTGTTATAATAATTAAAAAAGAAAAGTTGTATTAAAGATTTGTTTTATAAAATAAATATTTTTCATTGTATTAGGTGACAGATCTGCCTTCTTCATTTGAAAAGTCATACATGAATTTATCAGGTTTTGACATGGCAAAAAAAGCAGCCGAAAAATGCTACTCTGAAACAGGTCTGACCCCTAAAGACATTGACGTATTGGAGGTATTTTGATATATGTTTTAAACATCTATATAAATAAATGGTCAAATCAAGTAACGCCATGGTCAGAAGTATAAGAAACAGTTCAGCCATCTTTGATGTTTCTTCTAGAATTTCAATTAGCGTAGAAGTATAGATGGTTTTTAAGTTACTTATGCCAGTAAATTGTTTTAGTCATTTCTCACAAAGAAATCACTTCTAGCTGCAAACATACCCTAGCCGTTTACTAAAGAAAGGTTATTAAATGGCTTAAAAATGATCAAAGAGGGATAGACAAAGTGCTGGGATTCAGTGCACGGAGGAAATAAGCCATTACGTCTACATGGTAAAGAAAGAAGATGAAGTAAGCTGATAACTTCAAAACAAAATATTATGTCCCTTTAGTTCGTCAATGTCCATTATATGGGCTGACTAAAAAATAGTAAAAGCCACAAAAAATAAAATGCTAAAAAGCTCTTACAAAAATAAAGAGAAAACATGTCAGAGCTAGCACTGAATCTAATTTGTTAATGCTGTAGAAGTAATACAATTTTTCACAAAATCAGCTCACAGAATTTGGGTATCTAAAATTTGTTCTTTAAGACATTAACTTATGTTGACTTTAGATAAATTATTGTTAAAAAAGATCTTATAATTTAATAACTTAAATTTTCTAGTTACTAAATTATAAATGTATTACTGGAGACCTTTGCATGCACAATCTGTTAAATTGAAACAATTGCTTGCTATGTCCTTCTAAATAAATTCTTGTGTAACATAAACTTTTCTTCGGACAACGCATTCATTTTCTTACTTTTAATTTCTTTATCACAATTTTAAGTGACAGAAGTCTTGATTGTACACAGTCCCAAATTATCTTGCATCAAATCTGTTCTTATGTCTTAGGTTCATGATTGTTTTTCCTGCAATGAGTTGTTCATGTATGAGGCGCTTCAGTTATCTCCAGTTGGTCAAGGTGTGCAAATGCTAACAAACTCAGAATGGAGGACCAATGCATCTGGAGGAGAGCTACTGTATCTTGATAAAAGATGGGTTGTCAATCCTTCTGGTGGCCTTGAATCCAAAGGTCACCCAATCGGTGCTTCAGGTTAGTTCACATTCAAATGAAAGTATCCATCTACCAGGTACATCATTTGTGTAAAAATGTCATTCATTATGTTTTTATGTTTTCACTTTATTATATAATTTTTTATTATTTTGTTCTATAAAATTTAATGTAAATGAGTTAAAAACTGGATAATAATTTTTTTTATTTCTCAAATAATTTCATACCCAGTACTAATGTGTAGATATTTTTTCCCACAAAGGTTTAGCTCAATGTGCAGAGCTTGTATGGCAATTAAGAGGAGAAGCAAAAAAGCGACAGGTGGAAGGTGCAAAAATAGCCATGCAACACAATTTTGGAATAGGTGGAGCTGCAGTTGTAACAGTGTATGGTAATGCAGGAATGAACTTGATTTCAAAGATGTAAAGTACCATAAAGAAAAATTATAATTAGCTCAATGTGTTTGAAAAGAAAAACAAATTTACTTTAAAAATAATTATTGTTTTATACCTTCTAAAAAATCTTGTGAACTATCTATATATGCATTGTTCAACTTACTGTCACTTGGCTTAGGACAAATTATAGTAAGTGATCTGCACATAATATTTACAAATTAATTGAGTTAAGTAAAATATATCTTCAAAGAGCAGGCTTACCAGTGTATATCTGTATTATGCACTTAAAGTTGATATAGAAATACTATATTTAGAAAAAGTAGGAAGTATTTAGACTCTGATGAATGTATTTTTTAATCAGTTGATCCTTGAAATGAAAATGTTTGAAAATGCTGATTTAAATGTTTTAATTTTTTTAATGTAGCGTTAGTTGAGTTATTAATTTATATGATGAACTATTATCCTGATTTAAAATATTGTTTTAATGTATCTAAAATTGTTTAATTTATAGTACAGATGCTGTTAATTTTTTAAGAAATTTGTTTATATGATAATAAATGAGTTTCATATTTATAAAATATAAAAATGAAAATTGTGTTGATATAATTTGCACACCAAATAATACTGCCAATAAAAAATAAATAAATCACTTTATACCTTGATTTGTTTTTTCCTTTCCATTTGTCTTGAAATATAAAAATGATACATTCTGGAATCCTTAAAAAGAAGATTAAAATTATTAGATTAGTAATTTATAATAATATAATAACACCCATGAGCTATTTATAAAATGCCCATCCATATTTTCAACATTTTTTATAGTCATTATAATGCACATCAGCTAGAAAGTAAAAATAAAATATTAAAAAAAAACTCAATCCTGGTAAAGATGCATCAATGATATGTTTTAAAGTAGAACCTAAACAGGTGACATTTTTGTTTTCTAAAATAGATAAATTAGTAAACAAATAATAAGTCATACATATGCAGTCATCGTTTTGTTTGGGTCAGCATTGGGAAAAGAGATGCACTAGGCCTATTTAATTCATAAATAGGTCTCAGCTAATTGAATATCAAGTTTGATAAATTTTAAATTAATACTTTAGGTTTCTTTTTTGTCAGTCATTACATTTACTTTATTATTTTCTTATCTTAGACTGCTTATAGGAAAATGGTGCTTTAAAACCTTAAAATTTTGTATTTCATGCAACAAATTTGATAATAATTTTAAAATCAGTTCAATCTAAACAAGTTGTCAGCAAAAAGAGCTTAAACTTTGGAAAAGGTGGAGGATATATAGGTCCTACCGTACTTTCTGTGCCTTAACTTAAACGTTTTCTCAAGCATACTTATAATACCTCCTTTGTGTAAAGTGGGGGCACGTACGGTGGCCGAGCAGCAGCGCGTTCGACTGGCGTACCGAAGGTCCTGTGTTTGAATCCTGGTGAAGGCTAGAATTTATTCCCGGATCTAGAGGGTCTCCCTGAGTCTACCCAGCACTGACTTTAGTTGGGTTAATATAAAGGCGGCTGGGCATTGTGCTGGCCACACAACCGCTGTATCTTAAGTATAGGCTAGGCGGTAGGCCTACTTCAAATTACTTCAAGTAATGTTCTGGGCAGTGGATGCATGGTAAGGAAAAAAAAGGCGCTACAAGCTGTTCCATAAGTAATGGAATGAAGAGAAAAACATCTCTCTCTAATACGGGCCTTACAAATAAACAGCTGTGAAAACTGTTCATTTCATATTGTAATAATTTTTTAAAAATAAATTTCAAAGGATAATTAGAACATTAGTTGGCAACCACAATATACGAAACCTAAATATACAGGTCAGTGATAGAAAAAAAAAGCCTGCGAACTAGCGTTAACTTAAGTACTTTACTTTTCGATTTTACAATGAAATTTTAAACTATATTTTGAAAATGTCTGAAGTTATCGAAAAGAACGAAGAAAAAAATCGTACGAGAAAACGGGAAGAGTCGCCTAAATCAGAAGAAGCTAACAGTGATGATGATTGGGTTGGCCCAACCCCAGAAGAAGCAGTCAAACCAAAAAAACGTCGAAGTGTGTAGGCCTATTCTTTTTCAAAATTACTAGATCTAGTCTAGGGCTAGGCGGCTAGGGCCTAGGCTATCTATTAATTTTACCTATTATTATACAATATATTTATTACAAATATCAATTACTAATTTAGACAGACTTAAAAAACATTTACTGTAATAAACTTAGTAGACCTTTGTTATCCTAGTACACATGCCTACTAACCTACCCACTCACTCTCACGACTCACCTACTGACTACTGAAAAAATAAATGTGTTAAGTGTAGGAGTGTAGTGTAGGCTATGTCACGGCTATGTGAATATGCTACTGAATTATCTGAATAGCCTACTGGCAAAGTACGACCTAAGTCTAAAGTGTTGGTAGTGGTAGGCTTAGCACATAGGTTCTCAACGGGGCGTTATCATCGCCAGGAGCGGTTAGAAGATCTTGCCGGAGTGGGCGCTTACGTTCCCAGGGCAGTAGGTGGTGACGTGAAGGCCAGTGAGGGGTTCGGGTACAAACATACTTGAAAAATTTGAACACCTCAGACCTCTGCTATTTCAATTCCCAAATTTTAGATGTGCTTTAGTCTATTAGTTTTAGCAACGGTAATCTTGAGCTTTGACAAAGAATTGATTGACTGTTTCACTGTTGACGTATATGCCTATATGTAATTGTGATATAAGTCATGAAAGCGCTCTAAGTACTTAACTTTGATCTATTACTAATTTAGACTGTTTCAGAGATAGGAAGGTTGGGTTGAAAAGCTTATGGATAAATGTGACGAAGAGCGCAGGTGCAGCTAAATATCTGCTATCACCCAACAGTACACATTATAATAATAAAAACTAGGAATCGCACTGGTTTTTTAGAAGAAGTCATTAGTTTAAATTAAATATATGGATCAGTTCAGCAACAAACGATGTTGAGCACGTTCCTTAATTATCACAGTTTCAGATTGCTTTAGTTTTAATTTGAATAAAATATGTTTAAAAATGATTTATAAAAATCAAGCTTTGATATCGACATGCATTTTAAAGAAGGCAATATATTTTATACCTGAAAAAATATTATAATATGTCTGAATTCATTTTAAGGTTATTTCCAGAGCGTCTTTTTCTAGCATGAATTATGGAATTCAAATTTATTTGAATGTATTTATTTATAGCTTTTAAGCCTTGTTTACCACTATTTCTTATTGTAAATGATGAAAAAGCATCCTTTCTGCCAATTGGCCATTATGGTAATAATACATGACAGTGATGTTTCTAGAGTTATTGATCCATTTTTTCTTTGTGGCCATAATCAATAAATTCATTATTTAATTTTCTTGTTTTTAGCTTTGGCATATGAAACAGTCTATTTGAATAGTCTCCCTTGTGCTGAATACTATGAAAAAAGTTACATGCACCGTGATGTCATCACACATGTTGCTGTCAGCAAGTAAGTTGATACAACGCAGTCATCTTATGGGTTTTAGGTTTATGTTAGGTTTAAACTGATCACTTTTTTTGGTCATTTTATCATCTCTAGGACAGGTTTTATAGTCACTGCAAGCTGCGATGGTCATGTCAAGTTTTGGAAAAAATGTGCAGAAGCAGGAATAGAATTTGTTAAGCATTTCAGAAGTCATCTGGGTAATTAAAAATTCTTACTGAATCCTTGTAATTTTTTAATTAGGTTACATTGCTGTATAACATATTAAAATGTTTATAGTAAAGCAATTGAACTTTTTTTAATAAACAAGAGAAGTCACTTAAAATGAAATGGTAAAAAAAAACCTAATAGCTTTATCACAAAGTTGTGTGTCACACATTGTAAAAAGACTATATTTTTAAATTAGTAGTTATACAAACAGTATTTACTTATTATGACATTTATTGAAGTTTAACTGTGAATGAATAGTTCTGTGTTGTAATGAAACAATATATCACTACACAGGTACTGTTGAGGATTTGGCTATGTCACCAAATGGTGAATTGTGCGGAACTCTTGCTTCAGACAAAAATGCCAAGATTTTTGATGTTATAAATTTTGGTAATGTAACATTGTTTTTGTACAGACAAAATAACAATATTTTAAGATATGAAAATTGAAGAATCATCTATCAGCTGTTTATAAGTATACCTTTAATTTTCAGATATGATCAACATGTTAAAGCTTGGATATCATCCTTCCTGTGGAGGCTGGCTATACAAAGCTGGAGATCCTATTGCAGCCTTTGCAATGTAATTCTATTGGACTTTGTAACATAGTTTATTTATTATATAGTTATATTTAAAATTTCAACAAAGTTAATAAAAAAATAATAATACATTTTAAAACCAACACATTTTTTGGAGATATTATTTATTTGTATAAATTATCTGTTAATACTGCTAAAATTAAGACATCGAATAAACATTTTCTCCATTCAGAGCAGAAAAAGATACACCCAAAATTTATATTTATGATGGAAGAGGAACAAACACACCTTTAAAGATTTTGGAAAACCTTCACCAGGCTTCAGTTATCCTTATTCAGGTATCATTTCTTTTTCCTTTTTTTTTTAACTCTCTGACAAACAGTTTAGTGTAGTTTAATTCCGATTTGGTAAAATGAGCATTTATTAATAAATTATTTTTTGTTTGTAAATTTTTATTTCTCAGTACAATCCAATTTTGGAGTTTGCTGTATCATCTGACAAAAAAGGACTTATAGAGTATTGGAGTGGACCTAAATCTGACTATAACTTCCCCAAAAACATTCACTGGGAATATAAAACAGACACAGATTTGTTTGATTTTCTCAAGGTATTTATCTAAACATTTATTCTCATAGACTTTGATAGCAGAGACCAACTTTTGTTTTCTCTTCAGTCTAAACATTTTAATGTGATAAACTTTTTCGTTAAAATATTTCAGTGCAAGTGTCAACCTTCATCCTTGACCTTTTCACCCAATGGTCAGTTAATGGCTACCATGGCAACAGACAGAAAGGTTTTCTGCAATATTTTTACATTTTGTTAAGCTTTTCAAAGTTAATCATTTTCAAAATTTTTAACAAAATTAATATATAAAAAAACAACAACACAGTGTAAGTTGAACCTATAAAATTGAATTGACAATGGTGTATTGATTGATTGTGTATTGTTTTATTATTAGATTAGGATTTTCAAAGTATTGACAGGAAAGTTGTGGAAAGTTTTGGATGAGTCTCTTCAAAAATTTACAGAACTACAACAGGTTGGTCTTAACAAATATTTACAGTGTGCTAGAGAAATAGCAGCAGCCTTACGTTACCGTGTTTGAGAAATCTTAGGTTCATTTCTGTTTTTCTAGAAATCAATTTTTAGTATACTTTAGTTTCTCTTGAGTTACATTGTATAAATTTAAAATCTAAGAATTATTTAGTTTCTCTAGAATTGCATTGTATACATTTAAAATCTAAGAATTATTTAGTTTCTCTAGAATTGCATTGTATACATTTAAAATCTAAGAATTATTTAGTTTCTCTTAAGTTATATTGTATAAATTTAAAATTTAAGCATCATTTAGAATTTCTGGAATAACATTGTTTAAATTTATAATCTTAGAAAAAGCAACAGATTCCAAACATGGAGTTTAGCAGACGTATAGCTGTTGAAAAAGAACTTGAAAAATCTAATAGTTTCAATATCTGCAACTTGGGTATGTATAGAGAACATTCTTTTTAAGTGATTCTTTGACCTAAGAATTAGAAATATAGTTATTTATCTGTCTATTATAATATACTGTTAATTATATGATTTGTGCATTTTACATATATATTCATTTGTTGTAGTCTTGTTTGTATAGTACACTTAAGATTATAATTGGGAAATATAAATTAGCTTCAAGTTTTTACAATTATTCATAAAAAACAACAGACAATTATAACATTTTTTATGAATATATAATATATACTTTAGACTTATGTGAAATTTATCAAAAAATTATCATAAACTTGACATGTTGAAATCTCTAGGGAACTAGTACTTTCACAACCCTAGTTGTGAACATCACTTCTTCATTAAATTGTTAAGACAGGTATCTCAATTCATAGCATTATTTTATGTTTTTCAGTATTTGATGAAAGTGGCTACTTCTTGCTTTATTCAACAATGTTGGGGATCAAAGGTAATAAAGTCCCATACATTAATTATAGTTTAACTATATTCATTTTAGACTGAATCATATTTTGAAACAATTTTGTTTATAAAGATGCTAACAACATTATTTATAATTTGATTAATTCTATTTTAAACAGAAAAATTATATTGATTTTTCATAGAGTCACAGTTTGACAATTTTGTTTACGGTATATAAAAACACAGAATAAAAAATTTTTTAACGATATAATATTTCTATTTGCAGTTGTAAATCTACCCACTGATATTTGTATTTACAGTTGTAAATCTACACACTAACACTTGTGTTCGGTGGCTAGGCAAGTCAGAGAATGTCAGGTTCTTACATTTAGCGTTGTTTCAAGGGGCAGGTAAGCCAGGCCAGCAGTTAGATGTTGAGATGGCAGCCTCGGACAATCCAATTCTGATCAATGTTTTTGTGGATCCAATACTTGTATGCACAGCTTTCAAAAAGTCCAGGTTTTTTTTGTTTAGCAAAAGAGAACCAGATGATTCAAGAGGGTAAGATATACATTGAATTCTAATAAATACCTTCAAAAAATAGTTTAATTCTTTACTTGACTTCAATTTTATACTTTACTTTAATGATGTTAATTCTCATAAACTCTAACTTTATACTTTACTTTAATTCTATACTAAACCTATATTCTATACTTACCTCTTTATACTTAATTCCATACTCAAATTTCAATGCCTAACTTATTCTTAACTTGAATTCAATAATTGACCTTTATTCTATTATAGGCCTACTTGAGATTCTATACTTTATTTTAATTTTAAAGTTTACTTTCTATACTTAACTATGTTTCTATACTAAGCTTTAAATCAATACTTACGGTAACCTTAATTCTACAATGAGCTTTAATTTAATATTTAACTTTAATTCTATACTCAACTTTCATTTGATACTAACCATTAATTCTTTACTATAAACTTTAATTCTTTAATATAAACTTTAATTCTATACTTTACTTTAATTCTATACTTTACTTTAATTCTATACTTTACTTTAATTCTATACTTTACTTTAATTCTATACTTTACTTTAATTCTATACTTTACTTTAATTCTATACTTTACTTTAATTCTATACTTTACTTTAATTCTATACTTTACTTTAATTCTATACTTTACTTTAATTCTATACTTTACTTTAATTCTATACTTTACTTTAATTCTATACTTTACTTTAATTATATACTATACTTTAATTATACACTTTACTTTAATTCTACACTTTACTTTAATTCTATACTTTACTTTAATTCTATACTTTACTTTAATTCTATACTTTACTTTAATTCTATACTTTACTTTAATTCTATACTTTACTTTAATTCTATACTTTACTTTAATTGTATTCTTTACTTTAATTCGATACTTTACTTTAATTCGATACTTTACTTTAATTCTATACTTTACTTCAACTTTAATTGAAAACTAAACTTCAATTCTATTCTTAAATTTACCTAGCAAAAATTGTTTTTCCACTTTAATTTCAGAGTGGTCAAATAAACAGTTAAACCTATGTTTTATTCAAATTTACATTTCAAGGACATTCATACTTTTATTAGTTTGAGTATTTTACTTGACTATCAAATATTCCTCTGTTCTCAGTGCTGATAATGAAAGAGATGTATTTAATGAAAAACCTTCCAAGGAGGAAATTATTGCAGCAACTCAGGTGATAATAGTTTTAACATTAAAAAAACTTGGTTAAAATATTGAGTTTTTTATTACACATTTCCTTGTTTTTATGCCTCATCACATTTTTAAAAGAAATCATTTTTGTCTTGTTGAAATTTAAGGATGCATCCTACCTCAGAATCTCAGAAAACTGTGTCATTCACACAACATTAGGAGATATCCACTGCAAAATTTTTGCTAAAGAGTAAGTCTTGATGGGTTAAAACGTTATTAGTACATGTTGATATTATTGGGTAGACAGTATTATTAGTACATGTAGATATTATTGGGTAGACAGTATTATTAGTACATGTAGATATTATTGGGTAGACAGTATTATTAGTACATTTTGATATTATTGGGTAGACAGTATTATTAGTACATTTTGATATTATTGGGTAGACAGTATTATTAGTACATGTTGATATTATTGGGTAGACAGTATTATTAGTACATGTTGATATTATTGGGTAGACAGTATTATTAGTACATTTTGATATTATTGGGTAGACAGTATTATTAGTACATGTTGATATTATTGGGTGGACAGTATTATTAGTACATGTTGATATTATTGGGTAGACAGTATTATTAGTACATTTTGATATTATTGGGTGGACAGTATTATTAGTACATGTTGATATTATTGGGTAGACAGTATTATTAGTACATGTTGATATTATTGTGTAGACAGTATTATTAGTACATGTTGATATTATAGGTTAGACCAGGGGTCGGCAACCTAAGCCACGCGTGCCAAGCTTGGTATAATGATTTTCAGTGACACACGAGAGACCTCCAGGAATATTTTTTAAAGCAAGTCAAAACAGTGTATGTCAGTATAATTAATTGGTGCTGCGTGGCGAACTACATGAGAATCACACTGGATGTCGACACTGTTTTAGTACAGGAATGTTTGTATGCAAAGCTCTCATCATTAGACTTGTGATCTGTGATTGAATCTATTGTTAAGATAGACTAGTCAATTTTATAGTTTATCAAGTCTCGTCTAGAAGAAAGTGATACGGAATATAGTTAAGGTCTTGGATAGAGTCGGTTCTTTACTGGAAGCAATTAGGGTGTTTCTTGATGAAAAACAAACAAATTTACAGTATTGAATGAGGAGAACTGACTGTTGAAGCCGGTGTTTTTGAATGACATGTTGACACGCTTCAGTGAGCTGAACTTGCATTTACAATCGGACGGGGTCAAAAAGCACTTGAAGTGTTGGACCACTAGAATGGATTTGCATTGAAACTGGAAATATCTTTGTTTCCTTTGAAAACATGGCTTAAAATTTATGACTTTAAAATTATCAAAGTATAAAAGATGTTGAAAATAATAAAATATTATATGACTAATGAATTTATAAGCCTATGTACATTTTTAAACATTACATTAACTACCCAGTTCATATGATTACTACGTAACTCTTTCCCCCTAACTATAATAGGCATCTATTTTTATCTAAATATTAAATAATATATTAGTAGCTCTGGCTCTCATCAAAACTATACCCAAAGGAGGGGCAAAAAGGCAAAACTCTGACGCTCCTAATGGAAAAATTTTTTTTTAACTAAATCTCAGTTATTCTGAGATCAAACTATAAAGTATAAAGAATTAATAGCTATTACTAGAAAAATATCTCCACAACTAAATTCAAATGTTGATACAATAACCATTAATGTGTAAGTTGAGTAGTTTAAATTGTGTATTAGCTATGAATGGATTTTTAAAAAAAATGTGATAATAACAAACCGGTTTATTTGTTATTTAATTTAAAACGCGTTAAGGATTTTCTTTATAAGGCTACTTTTCTTTTGGTCTTTCTACGGCGCAAAATAAATTGTCTTATAAAAAAATATAGTTGATCAGTTTGACTTTCACCCTGTAGCACGCTGAATGATTAAGAAATCCTAGTTTGGCACACTATAAGCAAAAGGTTGTTGTCCCCTGGGGTAAACAGTTTAATTAGTACATGTTGATATTATAGGGTAGACAGTATTATTAGTACATGTTGATATTATTGGGAAGACAGTATAAATAGTACATATTGAAAATTATCATTGTCTGTTTCTAGAAAAAAAACTATTTGAATTCTAAAAATTAATTTTGACATTTTTTTGTTTTCTTTATAGATGTCCCAAAACAGCAGAAAATTTTTGTGTGCATAGCCGTAATGGTTTTTATAACAATCAACTGTTCCATCGTGTGATTAAAGGCTTTATGATACAAACTGGAGATCCATTAGGTTAGTTCTTTTTTCTTAACATTTTAGTTCATTATTACAATTGTACTTCAGTGAAAAAATACTTTTTGCTTTTAAAAAAATGTTGTTGTTATTTTTTTCTGTCATTACAAATTGTATGTTTGTTTTTCTAGGTAATGGCACTGGCGGTGAGTCAATCTGGGGCGGTGAGTTTGAAGATGAATTTCACCCCAACCTGCGTCATGACAGACCTTACACCTTGAGTATGGCCAACGCTGGACCTAACACTAACGGCTCACAGTTTTTTATCACAGTGGTTCCTACTGTAAGTTGTAGTTGTTAACCCTTCCCGTACCGACCTACTTCTATCTATGTTGCCTTCAGTTCCGCTATATACGCGCCCGGGACTGTAAGGGTTAAGTAAATGCTATACAAGTTGTATTGTTAGAATTCTAGTTGGATCAACACATTCCTAATAAGAGATAAATTTTATAAAATAAATATTTCTTTTGCTGCTCTGTCCCTTATAGTGAAATTTAAAAAATTTCCCAAAAGCTATGGCTTTCCCAACCTGCATGAAACCTGGCTATACAATTACAATTGTTAGTATTGTATTAAATTGTAGATATTGTTGTGCTTAATTGTTGATATTTTTGTATTAAATTGTAGATATTGTTGTGTTTAATTGTAGATATTGTATTAAATTGTTGGCATTGTTGTATTTATTACTGTTTTGCTTTGTTTCCTCTAGCCTTGGTTGGACAATAAGCACACTGTGTTTGGACGCGTGATTAAAGGAATGGAAGTTGTACAAACAATCAGTAATGTCAAGGTCAATCCAAAGACTGACAAGCCTTATGATGATATAAGGGTCATCAGCATCACTGTCAAATGAAATGGGATGGAAATTCTCCTGTTTTTAATATTGTCATCTGGGTTTGAATCTGGCCAACAATTTTAAATTAAAAATCTTATTTTCAAAATTTTTTGTTTAGTTTGAAATTGTTTTATATTTTTTACTATAAGTATAAGGCTATTTCAGTGATTCACATTAAGTGAATTTCCTTTGAAAACTGTTGTCTGTTTGTAAGGCCATTAATGCAACATGGACCAGTTTTTTGTGGAAACAGCTTACAAAGCATTGTTTTGCTCTTACACTTCCCAGGGACATCTTACAAAAGGGATCTTCTGCCATTTTGTGAAATTATTATGTATTAACCACCATTGCCATTATCATTGTAAATGTTTCTCAAATAATGACATAGAAATTATTCAATGAAATACAAATACATTTCAGTAAAATTCCACAAAATATTGTCTAATTTATATTTACATCTTAAAATTGATTTTAAATTGTATTGATGAGCTTAATTATTACATTTTGAATTATCATTTATCAATATGACCTTGACCTCTAGAAGGGTGGGCAAGCATTTAATATGAAATCAATTTTAAAAATGAAATAAAACAAATTCATGGATTTAAAAAAAATAAAACAACTGGATTTTTTTTAAAAACATTATGTATTGATAATCAATATTTAGGCCTATTAAGCATACATATTAAAAAGAATCCAATTAAAGTACTTAATGAAAGAAAACAATACACTGTACACAGAAGCAAACTAATATGGTAAGGTTAATAATAGGTTAATAGTACATACTAGTTTAGAAGAAGAGGATTATGTCAACTGTCATCCTTTGTAATTAACTTCTTGTGTGGGCATGGCATCCAGTTCTTCTGAGTTAAATGTTGTTATAAGTTCCAGGTAGACTTCAATCCAGCGTATGCGCCGTTCCGCCTAATTGTTGATAATTCTCCAATCTTAGACTTGTAGTTGGCAACCTTGGATGTTGTAGGGCCAATTGTTTGTTGTTTTTTTTTAGTTTCATTCATGGTTTTGGCAATGTTTGTGCTTTGAATGTTTTTCTTTGTTAACTTTCTTGGCTCATGGTTTGAATCTAGTTCACTGTCTGCTGTTCTGTTTGTTTCTATATCTCCTTGGTGTAAATAACTAAATGTTTCTTTTACAGATGTTCAAATAGGATTAGTTTTGAAAGGTCCTTTCTTATTTTCATTCCTGTTAATTTTTCTGTAAATTGTTTACCCCGAAAAAAACTTACTTTTGAATAACAGGTGGAAATAGATTCAGTGTATGAATATGGTTTTCTTCAACCATGTGTTCAACATATGGTTCTCTAGTTCCTCAAAAACTGTGTTTGTTAAGTGTATCCACCATGACAGATGTGGAAATAATATCTGAATGCCCACCTTGTTGTGGTAATTTGCCATCTGCTGCTTTCATCAGTCTATTAAAATAATTTTCAGTCAACATGTAAATGTCAGATGGTTCACAAAGATCTCCACTGTCTTTCAGAGTAATGAAATGATGTGGTGGCATAAAAGGATCGACTAACTAACTTTGACTGCCGTACTATTATGCAACGATATAGAGTATGTAGGCCTAGGCTACTAAGCTTACAGGGAGAACTGTAAGGCTCATAGGTCTATGTTTGTATCTCTGGGGAAAAATAATAAAAAATAGATCCTAAATCCTATCGAAAATAATTAGGCCCTAGGCCTATATTACAAAGGCTTCATTGCATATTTAACAAAATGTTCAAGTGCACATTCAAAGAATATCAAAATTAAGGGCACCCTGCGCCACATTATATTGTAGGATTTTTTGGGCATTTCCTCTTAGCTTAATAGCAACAATTAAAAAATACTTGCGTAATTCCCATTTTAATTTTTAATTTTAATATTCATGGGCCCCCTAAACTCTCATGGGCCCCGGTAAGGCGTACCGGCTGTACCCCCCTCTCGTGGGGCCTGATTTCACCAATATCAATTCTTCTTCTTCTTCATATTACTGTGGAGACCCCGTTTGGACCGAAAAAAGAGTCCACAATCTAACTACACATAAATTAAAAAAAAAACATCACAAACAACAATTATAAACAGATGACAGTGTTACTTTAGGTTTTTAGTCCAGCCTATCAGTGAAGATTTGAAAGCCGGCACAGTAGGGGCAGCGATGGAGGCCTGGTCCAGGGTGTTCCACAGCCTAATGGCTGACGGAAAAAATAAATTTGTAGACGTCGGTGCGTGCGTGTGGGACATGCTGACCTCGGGTAGAGCAGGACACCTTTTGGATGCGACCTGGCTGCATGGACATTTCCACGTGGCGGTTCATGATCTTGTAAAAAGTGGTGACCTTGTTTACCGCTCTGCAGTGTTGTAGGGGCTCGAGTTGGACTTAAGCCACCAAAGCAGAGGCGCTTGTAGTGTATGTAGTACTTACAAAGAACATCATATTCCATTTTTCACCAATATCAATTGTAGTGTATGTAATACTTACATAGTACATAGACCATCATATCCCATATTTCACCAATATCAATTGTAGGGGCCTAGTGAAAGTAGTACTTACATAGACCATCATATCCCATATTTCACCAATATCAATTGTAGGGGCCTAGTGTAAGTAGTACTTAAATAGACCATCATATCCCATATTTCACCAATATCAATTATTGTAGTGTATGTAGTACTTATATAGACCATCATATCCCATATTTCACCAATATCAATTGTAGGGGCCTAGTGTAACTAGTACTTAAATAGACCATCATATCCCATATTTCACCAATATCAATTGTAGGGTATGTAGTACTTACATAGACCATCATATCCCTTATTTCATCAATATCAATTATTGTAGTGTATGTAGTAGGCTACTTATATAGACCATCATATCCCATATTTCACCAATATCAATTGTAGTGTATGTAGTACTTACATAGACCATCATATCCCATATTTCACCAATATCAATTGTAGTGTATGTAGTACTTTCATAGACCATCATATCCCTTATTTCATCAATATCAATTGTAGTGTATGTAGTACTTATATAGACTATCATATCCCTTATTTCACCAATATCAATTGTAGTGTATGTAGTAGGCTACTTATATAGACCATCATATCCCTTATTTCACCAATATCAATTGTAGTGTATGTAGTAGGCTACTTATATAGACCATCATATCCCTTATTTCACCAATATCAATTGTAGTGTATGTAGTACTTACATAGACCATCATATCCCTTATTTCATCAATATCAATTATTGTAGTGTATGTAGTAGGCTACTTATATAGACCATCATATCCCATATTTCACCAATATCAATTGTAGTGTATGTAGTACTTACATAGACCATCATATCCCATATTTCACCAATATCAATTGTAGTGTATGTAGTACTTATATAGACCATCATATCCCATATTTCACCAATATCAATTGTAGGGGCCTAGTGTAAGTAGTACTTACATAGACCATCATATCCCATATTTCACCAATATCAATTGTAGTGTATGTAGTACTTTCATAGACCATCATATCCCTTATTTCATCAATATCAATTGTAGTGTATGTAGTACTTATATAGACCATCATATCCCTTATTTCACCAATATCAATTGTAGTGTATGAAGTAGGCTACTTATATAGACCATCATATCCCTTATTTCACCAATATCAATTGTAGTGTATGTAGTACTTACATAGACCATCATATCCCTTATTTCATCAATATCAATTATTGTAGTGTATGTAGTAGGCTACTTATATAGACCATCATATCCCATATTTCACCAATATCAATGGTAGTGTATGTAGTACTTACATAGACCATCATATCCCATATTTCACCAATATCAATTGTAGTGTATGTAGTACTTTCATAGACCATCATATCCCTTATTTCATCAATATCAATTGTAGTGTATGTAGTACTTACATAGACCATCATATCCCTTATTTCATCAATATCAATTATTGTAGTGTATGTAGTAGGCTACTTATATAGACCATCATATCCCATATTTCACCAATATCAATTGTAGTGTATGTAGTACTTACATTGTCACGTGCGAAATCAGCTACTGACGTATGATGATATTTTTAGTAATGTAATATTATACATTCTTTTGATTCACATCCCTATTGGATCTCACAAGGTTGTATAAGAATTAGTATCGATGTTATTGTAGTAGATTTGATGTTTATTTGGCTCGTATGATGTGCTTTCTATGTATGAAGTGAATTAGATAAACTGTACCTTAATATAGAGGAAATCCACAATCCTGTTTGAATGATTAAACACAATTTTATTCCAACAAGTTGAGATGATGAATATAACAGTCACAAAATACAGGTACCAATATAATAGGATGAAACTTAATCAGTTGAGATTCTTCTATATCGTACTAAGCCGTAATCCTAACTTTAAGAAAGTGGTCAAAAACAGTCCTCACACATTAGCGCCCAAGCTAGAACTAAACTAACGGTCTCAAACCCTCGTGCTGACATATGACGCATTTTAATGCTATGACGTAGTGTCTAGACATATACATGTTTTATTCCTAACACGGAAACATTTCGGGTTTAAGATTATTTCTTTTTAACTTTAGTTAATAATAGAACCAATATAATTATGGAAATAAAACTACTTTTGTAACAACATAGACCATCATATCCATTATTTCATCAATATCAATTGTAGTGTATGTAGTACTTACATAGACCACAGAGTATATTTAGTATACACACTAAATGATTGTAACATATAGGAAATAATTTTATTTAAGACAGAGGAATAAAGTGTAGGCCTACGGGGTTTAGAAAATAATGAGAAGCAGAAGGATACATCTGAATTAGTGTACTATTAATGGCTTAGTCGAGATAGCGAGGTAAGACTTGGGTGTTAGGGCGAATAGTGCAAGGTAGGGGGCTGAAGGGGACAAGGAAGGCAACTAGTATTAAATAGGTAAGGTGACAAAAGTGGAGAGGGGGAGCTGAATTGTGAACTAATAAGGGAAAAAAAAGGGGTAATTCTAAGCTGGTGCACAAAATTGTCTCCTAAACCAGTCATTAAAAACCTTTCTCTAATAGAGTGCAAATCTAAGATTTCTAAACCATTCAGCGTGCCAACAGCTTGAAAGTCAACCTGTACTACTATATATTTATTTATTTATTTTTATAAACCCTTAGCACCGTTGCAAGACCAAGGCCAAAAGTAAAGAAGCTTTTTTTCATAAATTTTAACGTCTTTTCAAAATGTTATTACTAAACTTTCACATTGATGGTTAATGTCTAAAAATGTTAATTTAGTTTTCAGTAAATAATTCTAGCACCTGCTATAATATAGGCGTATCATTATATTGATCTCTAGCTTGAGATTTCTTATTTAGCTTTTAGAACAATTACATACTAAATGGGTGGTTAATGAGATCGTATCTTTTCTTATATTTACTGACGATCACTATAGAAATTATTATTGCGTCTTACGCTCATCCGTTGTCTTGCATATTTATTAATGTTTTAAATGATGTTATGTTACTGGTCTTCCAGTATGTAATGTTTAAACAACTTCACATATATTCTCTAGTCATATAATAGTCATATAATATTTAATAATTTTCTATAATCTTTGATCATCTTAAAGTTATACATTGTAAGCCATTAATTTTTTTAATAAAATAAAAATAAGAAGCATAATAAATATGAGCGCAAAAAGAACGTAATTAAATTAAAGTTTTCAATTTTATTCTAGAGATGCCTAACGAGTTATGTTTTGTAACATTATTACTTATTAACTATTATTTCCTCATACAAATTCAGCTTTACTTAAGGACTTTAAAAAATTATTATTACAACAATTACATAATATATTTATAGTTCTAATGCTAGTGGGCTATATAAGCCTCTTATATTTATGAAAATAATAAAACAATGCCGTCTCATAATCTAATAAAATACTAAAGAGAGGTGTTGGCCCTAATCATTGTGATTCTGTAATAAATCGAAATGTAATAGAAACAGTTCAAAATTGTACTAAGACTTTATTCTGTAATGAAGATTAACACATTAGAATTGAGGAACAAAGGCACAACAAACGTACACTGGGAATCTGGGTCAACAATCAAAGGGGCAGCACTCTCACAGTTCACACAAGGGAAACAACACAACAAATAGACATAATGATTACAACAGCTTCTAAGAAATATCATTCCAAAGAAATGGTTGATACTACAATTATATTATTATTGTAAGTGACCTTTAGCGCAACTTTATTACTGCAGAAATTATCTCAGAATGCAATCGTTGTAATGTTGTTTTCATACCAGGAATTAACTCTGCGTCATGTGACACTACTCTACCATTATTTCTACGACCTCGACAATGTACAGATCATTCGGCATTTGTAATAAGTAGGCTAATAAGTAATAAGTTAGTAATAACTATTAACGAATCCCGGAGACAGACATTTGATAATGTCGAAGTTGATCTAAAAACTGAATTGTTTTTCACATGTACAACTTGATGTTGGCTTTGTTAAGATAAAGAAGTAAAAGCGTTCAAAATTGTAAATTTAGTCAAACCTCCAACTAGGACAACTACTACAGGAAACACCAATGCCCAAGCAAGGTTGTTTTTAAGGAAGTGTTCCAGCTTTGAACTTATTATCGTAATAAAGAATTTATAGAAACATATTTTGTTTTGTAAAAATTTTGTATAGGCATTTTTGTTTGTATTTATGTAATTGTTATTGAAGAAACTGATTTTGGATTTAATCATGTTTTTATCAAACTTAGTGACGAGAAGGCAGAAGAAGAAGAAGAAGTGCATGTTGTGATGCATAAAATTATTTAACTCCCTTAGTTTTTTGTTTAGTGATTACCGCCCCTTTGTTAACTCGTGTAGCGAGAGGAAGAGATGAGTGTGTATATAGACTAACCCTTCCCGTACTTCTATCTATGCTGCCTTCAGTTCCGCTATATACGCGCCCGGGACTGTAAGGGTTAATTAGGCTTTATTTTTATCACCACTTGTGTTCTTATGAAATTGTATTTGTTTTGATGGACTTGTGATGAGCTGATGATTTTAATTAAAAGTTATTGTTAATTGTTCCTGGAGTCTTTATTTTTTTTGCTAATTACTTGGATGGAAGTTTGGACGGAAGAATAAATATTCTTCAAGCAAGTAGTATTTCAGAAGTGTTTGTGATATAACCGTAACCCTAGACAGCGAGACGGAACAATGTAAAACTTGATAGACTGAAAAAACAAGGGAAAAATCACAATGACAGCATTGAATTCAACCTCTCATCAAAATTCAAGACTAGACTCAAACCCGGGATATTCGAAGAACGTGCCATAATCTTCTTTATAAGTGACTTAGTCATAGATAGAAATTAGAAATAGATCTATATTTCAAATATTTTCCCCGTAAAGTAATGACGTTTTTATTTCTTGAGTTCTTAACACAATTAACATTAATTATTTATTAGCCACACAAAAAGCAAAGTTGATCTCAAAGGATTTAGGGGGATTGGTAGAATGTGATACAATGGCAATGAGTCTGCTTGCTATGTTTTTAATAATTAGGAAGTGGGTGAATGCAGACAATTTATTTAAATGCAATTGATGTGATATTCTTTGCATCCCAAAGAATTGAAGGGAATCCTAAAAACTATTTTATCCTTTATTTAACGACACTTTTCCAACTTTAAAGAAAGCTTACAAAATAAGGGAAACAAATTTTTATCCCCGTGGTTTCCTGACGGGCTATTTCAAGTGACTTATATTTATGTTTAATTAAAGTAGATGAGTATAAAAACTCTTTAAAATGCAATTAGTCTGTATCAATGTAATGAGCTCCTTGTCCTTGAATGCTCTTCACTAATTTGTTCAATGACAGGTAGGCCTACATATTTAGTACTTTGTGCGTAGTCAAGTGAAAGTAATATCTTTGTATGCTTTAAACAGCTTTCATGTTCGATAAAATCTGTTCACAAGTGTAAGTTGAATCAAAAGCTGAAAGTAGAGCGAATGTCTAGCATTGAGAATAGCACATGACTTTTGTAAGAAGCTTCCTTCCAGATTTTTCCGCAAATTGGCTCATTTCTTTCTTGTAGAAGAGAATTGAATTGCCTGTACATCAATAAAGGATGAGAAGCTATATAATTGACTATCTTAACAATAGATTACATCACAGATAGCAAGTCCAATGATGAGATCTTTGCACACAAACTTTCTTGAACTTTAACACTCAACATGCAGTGCAGCGTGACTTTCATGTAGTTTGCCACACAGCAGCCATTAATCATGCTGATGAACGTTGTTTTTACTTGCATTACAAAATTTCCTTCTTGGAGGTCTCTTGCGTGCCATTGAAAATGGGTGCCAAGTCTGGTAGGCATACTTGTGCCTTAGTTTGCCCACCTCCTGCCCTAAGCTATTTAATAACTAATACTGTATCTAAATATCAATAGTGAATGTAAAATCAGATTCATGAAATATTTCTACAGGTCTACAAATGAAATAAAATAGAGAAATATAAGCATTTTTTTAATTTACGGGGAGTGGGAGGTTGGACGAGAATGGGTGCACGTGCCCCATATGGCCCCTCTCCGGTGTCTACGCTCATGATCATTACCACCTTATTATCCCTCTTAACTTATTGCCACTCAATTTATTGCCTCCCTTTTATTTATAGCCTCTATTTAATTTTATAATTCCATTTAATTTACATTACATTAATAACCGGTATTGTCCGTATCTCCATTTGACTGGTTTTTACCTTAAATATATGTATTATCATCACAGATTTATTACCTCTTTGTATATATTACTTGTTGAAATTCCAATTATAAAACTTTATAAAAATAAATTAATATAACCGTTTCAATATCACCAAAAAACTGTTTTAATAAAATAAGTTCTGTTGGCAGGCATTTGTCTGTGATAAAACGTTTTAATGTAACAATAAATAAAACTATTAAACGTGTTCACACTTTATGAAAACTTTATAGATCTATATATAGCTAGAAGCAGCTAGAAAAAAAAAAGATTTCTAAAAGATTTCTCGCGTAGCTCCTGTAATCATTCATTTTAATTACATTTTTATATTTTCAAATATATATCCAATCTTTTAGTTGTCACATTTAGCTCCCTTGAAAGTTGAAATCTTCAGAGCGTTTATATAAGCGCTCACTTTGATTATTTCCAAGGCTTCGATTCAGGATTGATTTACATACACTGCTCACGGCAGTGTCACCACATGAATTCATTAAGCTACATTGGTGATAAGTTGATAACCATTAATCTCATGTTCACTTTCCCGGCCCTCACCATATGTTGTTAAACGTGTTCCAGCTAAATTGGATTGTTCCGGAGTATGTTCTGTACACGATGAAAGCGTTTCAGAGCTAGTACCTTTAAAATCATTGCTATTGACACTATTGATTGATTCAGTTGATGAGGCAGTCGACACAACTGATTCATTATTTATTTCCATGTATGCTTGTCTCAAATAGTATTTTAATTGAGTCTTGGAATAACTTTCTGTACTTGATGAAATCGATACTGAGCTAGCACTTTCCAACAGATTGCTATTCGCATCTTTACTCGATTCATTTGCTGGGTAGACAGAGGGCATACATGAATCTTTCTCTCCATCACTGTTTGATCGTCTCGAAAACTCTAGTGATGGTGCATCGGAATTATTTTCTGTATTTGGTAAAAACGGTTCATTCGATGACAGTAAACGTCCTCTCATTTTTTGCCCCTCTGAATATCTTAAAACAAAAACAGAATGATAACTATAAGATAAAGTATCATGAATGGTAGGCCTACTTATTTTATATTTTTTTGTTTAATCAGGCCGGTTTTCTTTACGTGTGTAACTATTTTTATCTATTAAACATTTTTGATGACTTAATGATATTTGAACTAACCCAAACACTATTTAATTTAATGATCCTCCATAAATATAATAGATTTAATAGTTGGCATACATACATAAATTTAATGAGAATTAATATCAAAGCTAAAATCACCAATCCAGGAAATAATCCTGCCACAACTATCAGATCTACTGCTGTGCTTTTCTCTGAAATTAAATAATAAAATAAAAAGTCAAAACATTACAGACTTTGATATTTGGCCTTTAAATTATATTACGTTTACAAAGTGCTTAAAATACGAAATTACGTGCTAAATATAACAATAACAAAAAACAACAACAACTGTTAAGACGAAAAAACAACGGAAATTCTCGCTGAAAAAAATAAGCGAGTTGTTTATATACACTTGTAAGTAGTAAACTATGTATAGATCTACTAGGTATCGTTACAATCAATGTTCGTAGAACTATGGCAAATGGCAAGCATATGGTATAGCTAGGAGGGTAAGACAGTTTACTGAGGTGATGAAAGTGGAAATTCGTGGAAGTTGTTCAATTTTTGCGTTAAATATTGCAGATCTAAAACCAAAAAACGATATTACAATAAAATATTATGGACCTATGTCTTCTTTATAAATATTCTCCCACTGATCTAAATCTAGCCTTGGACACAAACATCTACAGTGTGATAAAACATGCCATGGAGATAAGATGTTACTGAAAACCATTAGTCTAGATCTAGACTTCACTCACTCACCACAACTTTAATGAAGACGTGGGAAACCAAACAGATAATTTATTTCAAACCTTTAATGATCTATTAGCAGTGACAAAAAGTGAAAAGACTTACCATTGCAATCCTATAGACTTACCATTACAATCCTATAGACTTACCATTGCAATCCTATAGACTTACCATTACAATCCTATAGACTTACCATTACAATCCTATAGACTTACCATTACAATCCTATAGACTTACCATTACAATCCTATAGACTTACCATTGCAATCCTATAGACTTACCATTACAATCCTATAGACTTACCATTACAATCCTATAGACTTACCATTACAATCCTATAGACTTACCATTGCAATCCTATAGACTTACCATTACAATCCTATAGACTTACCATTACAATCCTATAGACTTACCATTACAATCCTATAGACTTACCATTGCAATCCTATAGACTTACCATTACAATCCTATAGACTTACCATTACAATCCTATAGACTTACCATTACAATCCTATAGACTTACCATTGCAATCCTATAGACTTACCATTACAATCCTATAGACTTACCATTACAATCCTATAGACTTACCATTACAATCCTATAGACTTACCATTACAATCCTATAGACTTACCATTACAATCCTATAGACTTACCATTACAATCCTATAGACTTACCATTGCAATCCTATAGACTTACTGTTGCAATCCTATAGGTTACAGTGCAATGTAGAAGAAAGTGAGACAGACAAAAGAAAATATGTGAAGATGATATTTGAGGGTGGGCAGCCATAACTATCAGTGGGGGCATCTGGTGGCTAAGGGGTGGATCAGCTAGAAGGAAGCTAAGGCGAACCTTTGGGCAATTAATGCTTGAACATGCAATTTGCCCTATACATATGCCACATGGTGGCGTGTCTCGGACAGGAGGGTGAGTCTATAGCTCGTTCCGTTGAAGGATACTCCAGGCTGGTGCTTCGGCACCTAAGGGACTACAGACGGTTGTCAGGCCATCTGAGATACCCCAACGGTGGACTAGACCAGGGGTCGGCAACCTTTTGATAATATTGTGCCAAAGTAGGATTTCTTATTTATTCCGCGTGCCAAGATCCTAAAATTTATGCTGCTATACCACCCAATTTCTTGTAGAAAAGACATGAATAGCCTTTTTTAGGTCTTCCGCGTGCCATTGAAAATTGCTCTGCGTGCCAAGCCTGGCACGCGTTGCGTAGGTTGCCGATCCCTTGACTAGTGAAGTGAAGGGAGGTCAACCCTCGTAGACAGACACACCAAGAAACTGTATGATTACAATACTGTAGAAACTTTCAAATCTGTTCACCGCTAATTGGCTGCACAGAAAAAATCAGCTCAGTAGTTAATGTACTTAGAGAAACTTATTCTCAGAGATAATAGAGAAAGAAATATGGAGGGAAATATAGATAAAGGAAGAGATGGAGAGAGAGAGAGACAACACAAGAAAGAGAGAAAGTGAGAGACAGAAAGAAAACTAATGATTTGTGTAAAGATACTGGTATGTTGATATAAATATTGGTAAGTTAATATAAATATGCTACTGGTATGTTAAATGTTAATATAAATACTGATATGTTAATATACATTTTGGTACGTTAATATAAATTTCGGTATGTTAGTATAAATACTGATATGTTAATATATATACTGGCATGTTAACATATAAAAAAAAATAATTAAAATACCTTCTGGTGGTATAAGACAATTCCCAGAAATTATTTCACTTCCATCTGTAAATAAATATATTTACGTGCAAATGAAACTAGACTACATGCTTGCACACAAAACCATGTCAAACTGAAACATTTTTAACCAAAACCCACTGGTCATTGGTGTACAAACTCCCACTTTTTGCCCTTTTTTTGAGGGAGGATGTTATATTTGTATTAATTCTATATATATCTAGTTATAACAACACTACCGATAATAAATCTGGTAATAAACATTAAGGACGTGGATATAATGTCTCGAAATGTCAACGATGCCATTTGAAATATTACTGTGGACTGTTGACATTACTATAGTGAAGTGACTTGCCCTTAATAATGTCTCGTTTCTACTGGGTCTTGTGTGTTACCCTGCAGGGGAAAGTAAAAATTACCGGGCATTGTTGCCGTAGCTTCACAGTCCGATAGTAGGCTTATACTCTGGTCATAGAAAATAATTGCATGGAATATCCTAATGCTTTCTAATGCTCTTTTTATAGGCAGATGCCGATACTGGCCCAAACTATTGTGAACATGGTGGACTACATATGGACCTTAGTTTCTAAACGTTGACATTGACTAAATACGCCACTATCAAACACGCCACTATCTAGGGATATCAATCGTTTGAATTAAGATGAATCATTGATTGTGTTTGTAATCAGAAGTATTTAAATGATTTATTTACATTTTGTCTAATCTTAATTTTAAATCTCAATTCATTCTGTAGGCCTATAATGAAACAAGCGTCCATTTAAGAGTTAGTTACCGTATATATTTAAGCTTTATCCACTTCACCCAATCTAGCCGAAACAAATTCATTTGGCAACACTGTTCTATAAGTTGGATTTAAATTATTTACTTGGCAACACTGTTCTATAAGTTGGACTAACCTTGATAAGCCTTTAAACACGAACTCCATGTTATTTCACTAAATCTTTTGGTAGCAAAATCTTCAATTGAGACGCCATACTGGTGTATTTGTGCTGCAGCCAGTGAAATATTTATTTTACCAGAGGTATTATTGTGTGAATCTTTCCAATTTATTTGGCTCTGAGGAAACATTCCAGTGTAATCAAAAGGTGTTTTGTTTAAAAAAAAAATACATACTTTTAAAGTTATATATAACAGTAATTGAAGAAACAACAAGGAAATAGGCGAAAAAGTAAATTCTTACATTACATATATCTGTCTTTTCTGACATTTTGCACCAAAATATTGTTGCTTTGGAGTTGGAACTGGTTGTCAGAGTCCAAGAAACTTCCACGGAATCTTTTCTCCACACAGCCTGAACTCCCGATAAAGCTGAAACTGTTAGGTAAAAAAAATACAAATTATAACACGTATTACAGTAGACAATGTAAGAAACTGGCAACTCCCACGATGGTTAGGGAGTGTGGGTGGTGGGGAACTTAAGACCGTTCTTTTAAACTATTGTTTGTTTGCCTTACCTACCCCTACATCTACCAATGTGTTTACACCAAGACCGCACCTAGCATGGTAAATGTGATAACAGGGATAGATGCGCTATATAAATTACCACCACCATCATCATCATCTCACAAGCACGAGATGAGCGAGGTAAAAAAGGACAAAATTTCGAGCATCTAGATTTTTTTTGAGGGAACAGAAGAAAGATAGAATTCCGTTTGGAGACTGCCCGGGCCAGGCATTATATAATACTGCTGTTATAGTAGGTCGATGTTCAGAAGCGCATCTTTCTAATCAAACCAAATTCTCTATTTGTGCCATTCTCTAACGATTCCGTGAATCTGATTTGTGTACATACATCTTCTGTGTTGGTTCATTACGTTACAATCATTTATTTTGGTACATGGGACCAGTTATTGTCATCCTTTCTACATCTGCACATAACTGGACGACTTAGTTTCAATGCTTTTATCTATACAGCTGGAATATTATGGATGATAATGATGATGATTTATTTACACATGAACTATTCTTAAGACTTCGACGGATGCAAATCTACACAAATCTTTAAGTTGAACTTTAAATCAAACTTTATACCGCGGCAACTGCGATGTTTCTCTCTGCACAAAACAAGTAGAAGTGAGGTTTAGTTTACCAACACTATTGCTCTGAAAAAGTCGCACCATTGTCCCTAGCAACATAGTTGTCCCTAACAACATTATTCTAGCAGAAGGGAATCAATTCTTTTTTTTAGGAAATAGGAAGGTGGGCTGTTGAAATTTTGCGGCACAAACATTTGCTTAAAATGCCTGTTACAACTTTGAATCGGGTTGATAACACTGACCTAAAACATTAAATTTTTTTTAAAAAAGACTACCTGTTAAATAATGTCGAACACACAACGTTAAGAAGTTTTTTTTTAGACATAAACGCATTCAGAAAATATGTATTCATTCATAACAATGTTAGATTTCCACTACTGTAATTTAAAAAAATGCTTTAAAAAAAAATTCAAATACAGGGATTATATTTTTTTTCCACTAGTTCATATTTTATTAGATTTTTTAACTTTTATAGGTTAGTGGAAGTGGTAAATGTAAATCCTATTGAGAGTCAAACATCATCCTATCCATGTTTATAATAGATCAGTGACTGAGAGTCTAAGGTCAGCCTAAGATCAGTGACTGGGGTCTAACGTGGAGTCTAGGGTCCGCCTGTCCTTGTATATATAGATCAGTCACTGAGAGTCTAAGGACAGCCCTGTTTAGTCAATGTAATATACGCATCTGTCACTGAATGTATGTATAATAAAGTTTATTGTCTTTATGTTTAATCATCATCATCATTTCACAAAGACGAGATGAGCAAGGTAAAAATGGACAAAAATGGAGGCGAACAAGCTCTAAGCTTACTGTTTCTTTGGAAAAGAAATTAAAAACTCATTATTTCAATATTTACTTTAGATTAATGCTACATTTATTTGTTTTTGTCTTTTTTTAATCATCAATTTAGCTCTGTCACCTGGCCTAGGGTAATATCCGTATTCTTAGTTGTATGTTAAACGCGCTCTGAGCTTACATTATGTATGTTGGCAGCGCTATACATATATTATTATTATTATTATTATATACATTCTCTATATACATACTCACTTTTCTTGTCAGCACTCAATGTAAAGACATTTGTACTGCAAACTGCTTCTCCGATATTGTTTTTACTTTTAATGTACATCAAAATATTGCTCTGTTTGGGTAATAGTGCCTCAAGAGAGCTTTTATTTTTATCCAAACTCATAGTCTGTACAAAGTTCGCATGTAGGCCTACTGTTTGTTGATAAACATTATAGCCAAGACCGGTGTCACTTTGCCAGTCTCTATCTGCTGGCATCTGAAATGTATGGAGCACATGAAAAAATTCACTTCAAATATGGACAGACATTACAAATATGTTTGACTGCATCTTCAATTCACAAGTTTCACAAGTATTAAAACCCACGTCCTTACATGGTTTAGTACAGGGGTCGGCAACCTTTTGTTAACAATGTGCCAAACTAGGATTTCTAAATCATTCAGCGTGCCAACAGTGTAAAAGTCGACCGGCTCCATTATACTTTTTTAACAAATTATTTTTATATGACAATTAATTTAATTCCGTAGCAAGACCTAGACCAATAGATTTATAGAAAAAATAGTTAAAGCGTTGTGTCTATATAATTATATATATATAAAGATCGTGTTTGTGTCTCCACGGATCTCCATTGGTCAATTTGAAAACACGTGACCTTGTCTCATGCTGCACTTTTGTGATTTCATACCGAGCACGTGTCTTCGCTAGCTGAGTGGATAACGTATCGGACTACCATGCGGGCGACCCGGGTGCGAATCTCCAGTTAGTCTATACATTTTTTTTTCTACAATTTTTTTTAATTCAATTAATATTACTTTAAACAAAAATTGTAAATCTACGAGCAACAACGGGCAATTTAGTTTTTTGTTAAATAAAAAGACTTGCCTACTTTTTACTCAATTACAATAGTCTATATAAATGTCTTCAGTTAAAATATATTTTAATTTTTTTTTAGATATAAAATACAAAATAAATAAATATGTGACTTATATAGATTAGAGTCTATAGCTTTCTGTTCATTGTAGTGGATAAACAATTTTTTATCTGCAGTTTATACAAGCCTTTTTTATTCAACCCGGTCAACGCCAGGGAATTTAGCTTGTAATTATTTAAAAAATTATGTGTTTATGATTATCATGCTTTTTTTTTTTGCATTTATATTAAATACAATAATTTATTAGTCTACTAAACTTTCACATTTATGGTAATTATTGTTTAAACATTGTTATTTGGTATTGAAGATGAAGATTTAACAGTTACTAATATTAATTATATTGTGATCACAGTACTGAGATGTTCTTTTATGTTTTTTTAGGTTATGTGTCTACACTTCAATACTAACTTTAAGAAGAATAGATACGTAGTAATCTGGGTAGTTAATGTAATGTTTGAAAATATACATATACATTTTTTAGTCATAAAATATTTATATAATTTTAAATACTTTTAACAGTTTGATCATTTTAAAGTTATAAATTGTAAGCCATCTATTCTTTTATAAAAGAAAATAAAAGAACATACTAGAAATATTAGCGCAAATAAAATGCGTTAATTATCTCACTTTAATTAAAAAAAAGTTTCTACATTTGATTCTACAGTGATGCTAAACAAGTTATGTTTTATAATATAAAAAATATTACTGACTAATTTGTATTTCTTTATAAGTATAAGTTGAACCAAAAGCTGAAAGTAGAACAGCGAATGCCTATCAATTGAGATTACTTTCCTAAGCTAAGCAGCTTCCTTCCAGATTTTTCCGCAAATGGGCACGTTTGGATGTTCATTTTTGAAATGTTTAAAATTCAACTTGTTGCATTTTAAAATCGCCAATATCCCTCCAAATTGAAAAAAACCACCACCTCTAAGAAGGTTGTAGTAAGATCAAGCTGGTAAGGCTTGGTGAGGTATGAGTCCATGAAAGTCTTGCCTTTGGTTAGTAAACTTTGAGTGCTTCCTTGTTCTTTTGAAAAAGCCCTAACTATCTATCTAAATATATGCCTTAATAGGCCTATAGGGATGTACATGTAAGTTGTAAATAAATGTTTTAAAATTGATTTCTCGGCAAGATATGCCTAGTTTCGGTGCAAATTCATTCCAGCGATCCTTGTAAAGGCAAGTTTATATCACTGAAATGTGTCGCTCTATCATTAAGAAACATCGGCTTCAATAGTCAGTTTTCCTCATTCAGAACCTGAACATGTTGTTAGTTTTAGTTTTCATCTATAAAAGTGCCCATTGAAAATTGCTCTGCATGGCTTAGGTTGCTGACCCTTGGTTTAGTATATATATCTAAGTCTGTCTGTCTATTTAAATATCTATTTGTATCTATCTATTTCTATGTATCTCTTTATGTAGGCCTATTTATATGACATGTATGTATGTGTGTGTGTATGTAGAAAAGGTCAAGGTATGTACCTTCCAGTACACAATAGCGAAAGACGAACCATCTCTTTTTATGACATGATATCCACCAGGACTGACTTCTGGCCCACATAAAGGTTCTGCAAGGAATAAAAAAAAGCAGAGCTACAGTTTTCAAACATTTCATACGAGTTAAATATTTTTTTTTTATTAACATCACATTCTTTCAACAAATCTTCTGCACAATAATGTTGAGTCTACATGTCGTGGATCTTTGAAATTTGAAATAGGAATTGTTTTCTTTTCTGCTAAATATTTGATTAATAACCAACAAAAAACAAACAAACAAACAATCACTGATAACTTAAGTTATCAAGACTTCTGTAAATATAAGATATGTAACAAGTAATCAAAATAAAAATATCTTTGAGCTTTGAGTTTCATGTGTACAGAAGTGATATTTATATAACAGATTTGAACTTTCACTTATTTTTTATATGTATATAACATATATTAGATTCTACACAGTTGTCCAGATTAACGTAGTCTACACTTGAGGTTTGTAGCTAAAATTGAGCTCTGATTACACATAATGTTAATTTGGTTAAAAAAAATTATAGGTCAACCGCAAGTACATCGCAATAGTGGAGATTATGTTTGAACTTTTATTTTTTGTGATAGGGTAGGTATTTTTTGAAAGTTGAGATTTAAGATCGGCATAACATCTATTCTTGTAGACAGTGGTGATAGCTCATTTTTTTTCCTTTACAAAAGTAACTTAGCCCATGTTAAAAGTGAACTAAAAGAGATTTACCCTCAGCCAATGTTAGAACACTTGTGTTTACAGCATCACTCCATATTGTGGAGTCATCCAACCGGGTACTTAAAGTGACTGTATACAACGTGAATGGTAGTAAATGACAGATTGTTTCACTTCTGTGGTTTTCTTGTCTCTGTAGAAACATTATCAAGATTTCAATCGACACAAGGATATACATATGTTTAGAAATGACAAAAGAATTTTTTTTTTATCACAACAGCAAACAGGTACCCCCAAGCCTACACACATAAACACTTATCTTGCTTATATACACCTGTATCTATCTATCTGATTATTTTTGCTGTTTATCTATCTATCTATCTATCTATCTATCTATCTATCTATTTTATCTATCTATCTATCTATCTATCTATCTATCTATCTATCTATCTATCTATCTATCTATCTATCTATCATCTATCAGTCTCTCTATCTATATATCAATCTATATGTCTAAATATCTGTCTATCTATCTATTTAGCATATCTATATAACGATATATCTATCTACGAGTTAATTAGCTTTTTTTTTCTTCTAAATTACTGATTTCATCTCAACTCTCAACTCCATAAATCATGGACCGGTAATCCAAAGTTAGTTTTTGTCTCTATCCATTATAAATTATAACTAAACCCTATAATAAAAGCTATGTTTTATTTCTATATTTCAAGTTATTGTTTGTGTTCTACCTGATTAATATAACGTGTATTACTCCACTTCGACTCCACTTGTATAGCTGTGACTGTGACTTCGTCAAGAAAATCTTCTAAGAGTTTCCAACTTAACGTAAAGCAGCTTGAATTGATGTTTTTAGTTTCTAACGTCCGGATCTTCAGTTTCTCTGTGATGGAAAGCAGGATGAGATTGTCAATTTTATTGCTCAATGTTACAACGTAGCTTTATATTCATTCATTTCATTTTGGGTTTGACATTTTGTTTCTGGTTTCAAAAGCAAACGTTTTCTTGAGTTTGATTCGTATTGCATGGCTATATATTCATAAGTATGGGAAAACAAAGTCAGACGGCATTTTATTAGATACCCCCCTTCTGTAATGACGCAAACAGTCTACAGGTGTACAATCAAACTATGTGCTTTCAATCACACTATGCGCTTTCAATCACACTATGTGCTTTCAATCACACTATGTGCTTTCAATCACACTATGTACTTTCAATCACCCTATGTGCTTTCAATCAAACTATGTGCTTTCAATCACACTATGTGCTTTCAATCACCCTATGTGCTTTCAATCACACTATGCGCTTTCAATCACTTTATGTGCTTTCACTCAAACTATGTGCTTTCAATCACACTATGTGCTTTCAATCACACTATGTACTTTCAATCACATGGGGGTGCTTTCAATCACCCGATGTGCTTTCAATCACACTACGTGCTTTCAATTACACTATGTGCTTTAAATTACACTATGTGCTTTCGATCAAACTATGTGCTTTACATTCCTCTATGTGCTTGTATAAAAGTAAACTCACCTATAGTGCTAGGGTCGAGTTGAAACCATGGTGAAGATATACTTTTACTAGCATGTGGTGACGTCTGATTGTACGTCAGTGTGATTGAGACGTTCAGGATACAATCATTACTTAAAACTGACACATCATACAAATTGAGCCTACAGCTTGTGAAGCCATCACACGGTATGCTCTTTATTCCTGTACTTTTGCTGCAATACAACCATGCAAACAAGCTGAATGCAACAATTTATGCTGTTTGAATTGCAATCTGATATGTATAGTAAACGAGGGGTCGGCAACCTACGGCACGCGTGAAAGACTTGGCACGCAGAGCCATTTTCAATGGCACTCGGAAGACTCCCAAAACAGATAAATCAGGTCACGTCTACAAGAAAAGATTAGGATGACTTAAAGGCTGTCTGCACGCTGACTGAATTAGTAATGTTACTTTGGCACACTGTTATCAGAAAGTTGCCGACCCCTGGCCTAGGCTCTCTATTATTAACACACATCTTAAATATCATGAGTGTGTATGAGTGTGGTGTGAGTTGGTATGGTTTATGCCCATGTTTTTTCATTTATTCTCCTTTCTTTATTTCGTAGCTCTAGATTCTAGATGTCTAGAAGATAATAACAGCATACATACCCAGCGGGCACACCACTTCGTATCGACCGGGGAGGGGGGGGGGGGGGGTTGTTTCCACGTGGTTTCGTGGTTTTCACGTTTGTTTTCCTGTGGAAACGACTTGGTGTGCCCGCTTAGAAGGCCAATTTTTGTTCTTGCCTGAATTTAAGCTAAGTTTTTAAAGTCAGCCCGAAGCCGTCTCTTGAATTTTCGACGGTAGTGCTTACAGAGTGAGTCATTTTTAAAAGGATAACTACGGCTGAAGACATAAAGAAATCAAACTCTAATTTAATTTTATACATTTCTGTTCTCCCGACATTATATTAAGCCTTATTATGTAATTAATCTTTGAATTAGTCATTAGTTCATTTTTTTTTAAAGTTAAAGTTACTTAAAACAACTTTATTTCATTGTACTAAAGACTATAGATCCTAATTACTGTGTTTGTTTGTACCCTTTTATCTCTCTTAAAACCTCTAAGTAAAAAAAAATTGTTTATTTGGCCAGTGAAAAGGACTATTTTTATTATGAAATATATTATTAAATAATAATATAAAACTAATATGCTATCTAACGCTAATTAGAGCTATAGGGCGTTTGCAATCACGTGACAAAAAGCACTTGATTTGTCTTTACTTTCTGTAATGGTGTACAAGTAATAATGGCCGCTGTATTAATAAAGCTTCATGTCACGATTCTGGACTGAACCGTAACCTTATTAGCACTCATGGATAGATCATAGCGCAGAAGTAGTGTAGAACTAGAAACATAGGTTAGCGTAGAGTTAGATTAGGGAGTAGAAAAGTAGCCTGGAGCTATTACCCTCTCCCTCTCTCACGCAATTGGAACACCCCAACCACCCCTTCTTCACCTGTTCTTTAACCCTCTCTACACTCTTTCTTTCCCGAATTCAGAGTTTGCTACTTGATTCAGCCAATTGGTATTACACTATTTTTATGTGTGATTGTATGTGTGTGTATTCTTTAATGTATGTATATATATATTCTATTATGCTGTCAATTATGATTCATGTTGTATTTGGATAGTAACTACTCATTTATTTTGCTAAACTCAGCATACACGTAAAACCCCCACCCACCTGTAGAAACCCCCACCCACCTGTAGACATCCCCACCCACTGCTACACCTTTTTCATTATCTCCCCTCTTCGTCCCCTACTCAGCGCCCGTGGTCAAGCCCTTGATCCACTCGTCGTAGTGACATCTGGAGCGAAGCGTCTCGCACATACGTAAGCGCCTCGGGCTGCGCTCGACCAGAACCAATAGACACAGGTACATCAAGGGAGATAAGTCATTATCTTATCCTTTGTATCTCCGTATACGTGTACCCCCCTTTTTCCCCTGGGCCCCACCCCGCAAAAGTCGGCGGTACTAATTGTTCACCTACACCCACTCCTAATTCCCCCCCCCCCCCAATAGTCAATCCTTCATGCAAGTATATTTCAAACCAGCCAACCAGAACATATGTAATTCTAAACTAATGTAGCTATCCAATCAAATTGACCACTGATCACGTGACTAAAACCCACGAAAGCCCGCTTAACTAGTTTTAGGGCACTTCGGCTCAAGCGTTAGGTGGAGAAGGTTGTTCGATTCTAGCCTCCACTTATTCAGTTCGTTCCATAGGATATACCGCCTGCATGTGTATAGATACATATTTTGTCAGTATAAGTATTTTCATGAACACAGCTACGTCTGCCTAATGTTGGACAACCTAGCAGTACCATGTGTTGAGTGTTAACTGAAGCCTGTGCAAATTCATATATGTATCTTGCCATTGAGTGAAGAATTGAAATGATAATAAACACCTGAACTTAACCAACGATTTATTTGCCTACTTAGGACTATCTGTTGTGTCCGTCATAATATCTAACGAGCCAAGAGAGAAATAATAATTATTCCAGGGCGATTCCAGTCACGGTAATTCATACCCCACGACGACCTGCCACTACTACCCCACTCACCTACGACTCCGCACCCCTCTCATCGCGCAACTTCTGCCAGGTTGATGTCCTAATCCTAAACACATCCTGACAAAGTGGGGACCTCGCCGTGGGATCCTGAACTCAAGCCGTTCAGGGCACTAACAACAGCAATCAACCCGAGGACCACGCCGTTACTGAAACCGACCCTGGATTGGGGGCTCATCTCTCTAAAACACAAAGACTCTAAGCAGCAAACAGATCCGCCACCTCAAACGCAAGCCAAGTCACCCCACTGAGCCAGACTCATCACCATACGCCACCTGCGCCACCCCAGATACGCCAGCAACCAGACTCGTCACCCCAACGCCAACCAAGGCACCCATTAAGCCAGACTCATCACCATACGCCACCTGCGCCACCCCAGATACGCCAGCAACCAGACTCGTCACCCCAACGCCAACCAAGGCACCCATTAAGCCAGATTCGCCACCCCATTATACCAGATTCGCCACCCCAAGCGCCGGACCGTCAACCTCCGGCCCCGCATCGACGTACCTGCACCCGAGACGTCAGCACTAGAGACCGCCGAGAACCCGACATCTGTCCCGTCAACCTCCCTGTAGGAACCGCCGTAGTCCCGGTACCCAACCCGGAAAAAAAAAGACAATAACACTATACACTATCTAGTCCCGGCACGGGGAGAAAGAACTTCTCACTATACCGAAGCTACCTGCAACCAACAGAGGCCAAGCGCCATACAAAAACGATAACTTTGGGGTTGGATACGTGTGTATGTGTGTGAAATTCTAGGAATAGCTGTTCGGTGAGTACCATTTTGGACTAGTATTAAGTTAGTTAAACTCTGAACCCCCCAACCCCTCTTACACTTCCTCTTTCTATCTCGTTATATCTCTGCCCGTTACTGCCTTACTCTCGCCTTACACTGTCACTATGGCCGAAGGTGTACTATTGCGTAAGCAGCTGAGAGAAGAGGCTATAGCGATAGGCTACAGTGACGGAGACGTCATTAAATACGTAGTTGAACAAGTAGCGATCCATGAGGCAAAAGCAGAGAAGCTTAGACTAGAACAACTAGATAGAGAAGACAGACTTAGAGTAGAGCAGAGAGAAGAGAAACTTAGAGTAGAGCAGAGAGAAGAGAAACTTAGAGCAGAACAAGTAGCTAGGGAGGACTCACTTAGATTAGAACAAGTAACTAGGGAAGAGAGAGTTAGAGAAGAAAATAGGCTAGATGAGGAGGCACGCAGGACACATGAATTCAGACTAGCTGAATTAGCAGCAAGCTCTAGACCCCCGGACAACAGCGACAACCCAAACTCCCCCTCGTCATTTAGCTCAGCAACCCCCAGCAACCATCCCCTCCCCCGACATGCTTCTCTATGGACTGAAGTTCACGACCCCCAACTGGAACAGTTCGACATTTACCTCCGACGGTTTAGCGACTGTATGGAGCTAAATGAGGTCCCCCCAGAATTACATTGTAGGATCCTCATCTCCACTCTGAGAGGAGAGGATTATGACACCTATTGTAAACTGGCCCCAGAAGACAGGGAGTCGTGCGTTGCACTGAAAAACGCGCTGCTAAATCGACACCAACTGCACGCGTCACATTATCAAAAGAAGTTTCGGTCGTCCACGCTACGGCCAGGAGAGCTATACGCAATTCGCGGAGCGAATTAAGGCCTACTTACTTAGTGGGTAGAATTAGGGGACATAGAACAATCCTTTGAAGGCATGGTCACCCTTCTTATGACTGAACAGATAGAATCCCAGATGCCCCCCAAGCTAAAGGCTTTCTTAATCCAACAGGGAATATCCGGGTTAAACCCCTCCCTGCAGGGCGCAGATAAGTTTCTGCAGTCCAACCTAATAGCGTCATCCTCCCGCCCGGGACACCCACAACCGCACCGACCTTATGGGGACAACCACCGCGTCAACCCTCCCCCTCAATCAACCGCTCCCCAGCCGCACACGCCCCACCACGGGCGACCTCGTCCTCACAACCCACGCGGAGACCACCGCCACACCAGACCCACCCCTCAGTTAGCACACGACAGGAACAGACGCGACCCCACCCCCTATTTGGCCGCCGGTGCATTTTACACCACGACAGAGCCCGTAAGCGCCGACCAGCAGTATACTAACGGTCCGGCAGGACAAGAAACAGAAGCCCCTTACCCCAACCACTTAACCGAAACCACCGCCCCGTGGAATAGCCAGGAAACATACGGCGACTTGGATCAAGTCCATCACGTATATTCCATCTCCTCAGTAGACGGACCCCACGAACCCCGCCACAACTGTGTCGACGAGATAGTCCGAATTAATGGCCACCTGGGCTCGTGTACTTACGATTCCGGGCTCAGCTATGAGGCCCTAGTAACGGAATCAATGACCGACCCCCGCGACTACACAGGCCGCTATGTGCGACTCCAAGGGCCATCCCATGACTCCCCCATCCTGCGTCTACCGACGGCAGTCGTACACATCGACTCCGCCTTTACAGCAGGCCCCATCGAAGCAGCCGTGACTAAATACGGGAAAGTAGACGTTCTACTAGGTAGGCCAATCGTAGGCAGACCACTCCCGCCCCGACCCACACAGGTGAGCCACGAGCCACCGCGCCCCACCCACAGCCCGATCCGCCCTCCCCGATTCGTGTCCATTAAAGACAGGCTCCGCAACGCAAAACTGCCCCAAACCAGAAGCGAGCTAAAGCGTATACTTCACGAGTTCAGTTACTATGAAAGGAATGCTATACGCGGCTTCCGGCAACTCGCAACGCCCTTATTCGATCTACTGAATGCCACCACACGTCCAAAATTACATTTGAACGAAGACGCCACATTTGCCTTCGACCTGTTGAAATGTTTCTTAGGTCGAAACCCATTTCGAGTCCACCCCGACGACGAGGATTAGCGTTAACCCTAAACACCCGATGGGCTGGGTAACAATACAACCCAGCGCCATACTCGCCCCCCCAGAAGATAACTTAACGCGTCCCCTTGTTCCCTCCGACCCCTCCCCGTCACAGACCCACCACCAACACGTGGACACGCCAAGATACCACTCGCAGATACTATCCCGGTACTCTCACTAAGATCCCATACCCCAGAGACAGTAATTTAGGTATAAATCCACTTTCTGAGTAGATTCCCAAATTGCCCGGGTGAGTTGTCACGATTCTGGACTGAACCGTAACCTTATTAGCACTCATGGATAGATCATAGCGCAGAAGTAGTGTAGAACTAGAAACATAGGTTAGCGTAGAGTTAGATTAGGGAGTAGAAAAGTAGCCTGGAGCTATTACCCTCTCCCTCTCTCACGCAATAGGAACACCCCAACCACCCCTTCTTCACCTGTTCTTTAACCCTCTCTACACTCCCGAATTCAGAGTTTGCTACTTGATTCAGCCAATTGGTATTACACTATTTTTATGTGTGATTGTATGTGTGTGTATTCTTTAATGTATGTATATATATATTCTATTATGCTGTCAATTATGATTCATGTTGTATTTGGATAGTAACTACTCATTTATTTTGCTAAACTCAGCATACACGTAAAACCCCCACCCACCTGTAGAAACCCCCACCCACCTGTAGACATCCCCACCCACTGCTACACCTTTTTCATTATCTCCCCTCTTCGTCCCCTACTCAGCGCCCGTGGTCAAGCCCTTGATCCACTCGTCGTAGTGACATCTGGAGCGAAGCGTCTCGCACATACGTAAGCGCCTCGGGCTGCGCTCGACCAGAACCAATAGACACAGGTACATCAAGGGAGATAAGTCATTATCTTATCCTTTGTATCTCCGTATACGTGTACCCCCCCTTTTTCCCCTGGGCCCCACCCCGCAAAAGTCGGCGGTACTAATTGTTCACCTACACCCACTCCTAATTTCCCCCCCCCCCCCCAATAGTCAATCCTTTATGCAAGTATATTTCAAACCAGCCAACCAGAACATATGTAATTCTAAACTAATGTAGCTATCCAATCAAATTGACCACTGATCACGTGACTAAAACCCACGAAAGCCCGCTTAACTAGTTTTAGGGCACTTCGGCTCAAGCGTTAGGTGGAGAAGGTTGTTCGATTCTAGCCTCCACTTATTCAGTTCGTTCCATAGGATATACCGCCTGCATGTGTATAGATACATATTTTGTCAGTATAAGTATTTTCATGAACACAGCTACGTCTGCCTAATGTTGGACAACCTAGCAGTACCATGTGTTGAGTGTTAACTGAAGCCTGTGCAAATTCATATATGTATCTTGCCATTGAGTGAAGAATTGAAATGATAATAAACACCTGAACTTAACCAACGATTTATTTGCCTACTTAGGACTATCTGTTGTGTCCGTCATAATATCTAACGAGCCAAGAGAGAAATAATAATTATTCCAGGGCGATTCCAGTCACGGTAATTCATACCCCACGACGACCTGCCACTACTACCCCACTCACCTACGACTCCGCACCCCTCTCATCGCGCAACTTCTGCCAGGTTGATGTCCTAATCCTAAACACATCCTGACAAAGTGGGGACCTCGCCGTGGGATCCTGAACTCAAGCCGTTCAGGGCACTAACAACAGCAATCAACCCGAGGACCACGCCGTTACTGAAACCGACCCTGGATTGGGGGCTCATCTCTCTAAAACACAAAGACTCTAAGCAGCAAACAGATCCGCCACCTCAAACGCAAGCCAAGTCACCCCACTGAGCCAGACTCATCACCATACGCCACCTGCGCCACCCCAGATACGCCAGCAACCAGACTCGTCACCCCAACGCCAACCAAGGCACCCATTAAGCCAGACTCATCACCATACGCCACCTGCGCCACCCCAGATACGCCAGCAACCAGACTCGTCACCCCAACGCCAACCAAGGCACCCATTAAGCCAGATTCGCCACCCCATTATACCAGATTCGCCACCCCAAGCGCCGGACCGTCAACCTCCGGCCCCGCATCGACGTACCTGCACCCGAGACGTCAGCACTAGAGACCGCCGAGAACCCGACATCTGTCCCGTCAACCTCCCTGTAGGAACCGCCGTAGTCCCGGTACCCAACCCGGAAAAAAAAAGACAATAACACTATACACTATCTAGTCCCGGCACGGGGAGAAAGAACTTCTCACTATACCGAAGCTACCTGCAACCAACAGAGGCCAAGCGCCATACAAAAACGATAACTTTGGGGTTGGATACGTGTGTATGTGTGTGAAATTCTAGGAATAGCTGTTCGGTGAGTACCATTTTGGACTAGTATTAAGTTAGTTAAACTCTGAACCCCCCAACCCCTCTTACACTTCCTCTTTCTATCTCGTTATATCTCTGCCCGTTACTGCCTTACTCTCGCCTTACACTGTCACTATGGCCGAAGGTGTACTATTGCGTAAGCAGCTGAGAGAAGAGGCTATAGCGATAGGCTACAGTGACGGAGACGTCATTAAATACGTAGTTGAACAAGTAGCGATCCATGAGGCAAAAGCAGAGAAGCTTAGACTAGAACAACTAGATAGAGAAGACAGACTTAGAGTAGAGCAGAGAGAAGAGAAACTTAGAGTAGAGCAGAGAGAAGAGAAACTTAGAGCAGAACAAGTAGCTAGGGAGGACTCACTTAGATTAGAACAAGTAACTAGGGAAGAGAGAGTTAGAGAAGAAAATAGGCTAGATGAGGAGGCACGCAGGACACATGAATTCAGACTAGCTGAATTAGCAGCAAGCTCTAGACCCCCGGACAACAGCGACAACCCAAACTCCCCCTCGTCATTTAGCTCAGCAACCCCCAGCAACCATCCCCTCCCCCGACATGCTTCTCTATGGACTGAAGTTCACGACCCCCAACTGGAACAGTTCGACATTTACCTCCGACGGTTTAGCGACTGTATGGAGCTAAATGAGGTCCCCCCAGAATTACATTGTAGGATCCTCATCTCCACTCTGAGAGGAGAGGATTATGACACCTATTGTAAACTGGCCCCAGAAGACAGGGAGTCGTGCGTTGCACTGAAAAACGCGCTGCTAAATCGACACCAACTGCACGCGTCACATTATCAAAAGAAGTTTCGGTCGTCCACGCTACGGCCAGGAGAGCTATACGCAATTCGCGGAGCGAATTAAGGCCTACTTACTTAGTGGGTAGAATTAGGGGACATAGAACAATCCTTTGAAGGCATGGTCACCCTTCTTATGACTGAACAGATAGAATCCCAGATGCCCCCCAAGCTAAAGGCTTTCTTAATCCAACAGGGAATATCCGGGTTAAACCCCTCCCTGCAGGGCGCAGATAAGTTTCTGCAGTCCAACCTAATAGCGTCATCCTCCCGCCCGGGACACCCACAACCGCACCGACCTTATGGGGACAACCACCGCGTCAACCCTCCCCCTCAATCAACCGCTCCCCAGCCGCACACGCCCCACCACGGGCGACCTCGTCCTCACAACCCACGCGGAGACCACCGCCACACCAGACCCACCCCTCAGTTAGCACACGACAGGAACAGACGCGACCCCACCCCCTATTTGGCCGCCGGTGCATTTTACACCACGACAGAGCCCGTAAGCGCCGACCAGCAGTATACTAACGGTCCGGCAGGACAAGAAACAGAAGCCCCTTACCCCAACCACTTAACCGAAACCACCGCCCCGTGGAATAGCCAGGAAACATACGGCGACTTGGATCAAGTCCATCACGTATATTCCATCTCCTCAGTAGACGGACCCCACGAACCCCGCCACAACTGTGTCGACGAGATAGTCCGAATTAATGGCCACCTGGGCTCGTGTACTTACGATTCCGGGCTCAGCTATGAGGCCCTAGTAACGGAATCAATGACCGACCCCCGCGACTACACAGGCCGCTATGTGCGACTCCAAGGGCCATCCCATGACTCCCCCATCCTGCGTCTACCGACGGCAGTCGTACACATCGACTCCGCCTTTACAGCAGGCCCCATCGAAGCAGCCGTGACTAAATACGGGAAAGTAGACGTTCTACTAGGTAGGCCAATCGTAGGCAGACCACTCCCGCCCCGACCCACACAGGTGAGCCACGAGCCACCGCGCCCCACCCACAGCCCGATCCGCCCTCCCCGATTCGTGTCCATTAAAGACAGGCTCCGCAACGCAAAACTGCCCCAAACCAGAAGCGAGCTAAAGCGTATACTTCACGAGTTCAGTTACTATGAAAGGAATGCTATACGCGGCTTCCGGCAACTCGCAACGCCCTTATTCGATCTACTGAATGCCACCACACGTCCAAAATTACATTTGAACGAAGACGCCACATTTGCCTTCGACCTGTTGAAATGTTTCTTAGGTCGAAACCCATTTCGAGTCCACCCCGACGACGAGGATTAGCGTTAACCCTAAACACCCGATGGGCTGGGTAACAATACAACCCAGCGCCATACTCGCCCCCCCAGAAGATAACTTAACGCGTCCCCTTGTTCCCTCCGACCCCTCCCCGTCACAGACCCACCACCAACACGTGGACACGCCAAGATACCACTCGCAGATACTATCCCGGTACTCTCACTAAGATCCCATACCCCAGAGACAGTAATTTAGGTATAAATCCACTTTCTGAGTAGATTCCCAAATTGCCCGGGTGAGTTGTCACGATTCTGGACTGAACCGTAACCTTATTAGCACTCATGGATAGATCATAGCGCAGAAGTAGTGTAGAACTAGAAACATAGGTTAGCGTAGAGTTAGATTAGGGAGTAGAAAAGTAGCCTGGAGCTATTACCCTCTCCCTCTCTCACGCAATAGGAACACCCCAACCACCCCTTCTTCACCTGTTCTTTAACCCTCTCTACACTCCCGAATTCAGAGTTTGCTACTTGATTCAGCCAATTGGTATTACACTATTTTTATGTGTGATTGTATGTGTGTGTATTCTTTAATGTATGTATATATATATTCTATTATGCTGTCAATTATGATTCATGTTGTATTTGGATAGTAACTACTCATTTATTTTGCTAAACTCAGCATACACGTAAAACCCCCACCCACCTGTAGAAACCCCCACCCACCTGTAGACATCCCCACCCACTGCTACACCTTTTTCATTATCTCCCCTCTTCGTCCCCTACTCAGCGCCCGTGGTCAAGCCCTTGATCCACTCGTCGTAGTGACATCTGGAGCGAAGCGTCTCGCACATACGTAAGCGCCTCGGGCTGCGCTCGACCAGAACCAATAGACACAGGTACATCAAGGGAGATAAGTCATTATCTTATCCTTTGTATCTCCGTATACGTGTACCCCCCCTTTTTCCCCTGGGCCCCACCCCGCAAAAGTCGGCGGTACTAATTGTTCACCTACACCCACTCCTAATTTCCCCCCCCCCCCCAATAGTCAATCCTTTATGCAAGTATATTTCAAACCAGCCAACCAGAACATATGTAATTCTAAACTAATGTAGCTATCCAATCAAATTGACCACTGATCACGTGACTAAAACCCACGAAAGCCCGCTTAACTAGTTTTAGGGCACTTCGGCTCAAGCGTTAGGTGGAGAAGGTTGTTCGATTCTAGCCTCCACTTATTCAGTTCGTTCCATAGGATATACCGCCTGCATGTGTATAGATACATATTTTGTCAGTATAAGTATTTTCATGAACACAGCTACGTTTGCCTAATGTTGGACAACCTAGCAGTACCATGTGTTGAGTGTTAAGGTGATGATAAATCTTTGTAAACACGGTGTTATAACAAAAAATTTGGCCAAATGGGATAACACTTGATTTAAAAACTACATTCATCTGTGAATAATGATTAGCAATTTGTTTTTATAATTTAGAGCGATAAATAGGTTTAATTACAAATTTTAAAAGGTCACTAATGTTGACTTTTATCTAATTATATATGCATAATTTTCAAAACTTAATAACTTTTTCCCTAATTAACCGATTTCAATTATTTTTTCGGAATATTATTAATCTTATCAAGCAGAAGATTTCATTGAAATATATTTGTTTACCACATAAACTTCAATTTCATTGGTTCTTATTTTTATACACAAGAGCTAAGCTACGATTTCAACCAATCAGAGCGCTTCTTTCAAAGCTGCCATGGCATTACATTTATGTACATCCTCTCATGCTGTTTTTGATTTCCTACTAACAGTGCATATTTCATTGTGTTTTTTAAATCTTTTATTTGTGTATATTTCTGTTTATTGATTTATATTTCTAAACGATGCCTAAAAAATCTAACCAGAGAAGTAATCGTCCAAAGAAAAGGAAATTCTATGGAAATAGGTTTTTTAAAAAGTTACGACTCGATGACGAAGCCATTGAGCCCATTGACATTGTTGAGCCTGTGCCTAGGCCTAGTGAAATGCAGCCTAATATTAGTGATAATACTCTGGACATGGAAAATGAAAGTGGAGTTTTAAACACTGAAGCTGCTAACTCTGTTTTAAATACTGCTTTTTGCAAATTAAATGAAAGTGTAAGCGAGCTAGATGACTTTCCTGATATGCCAAGTGGCTATAGATTTATTGACATAGATAGTTTAGTAAAGTTTATGAATGCATTTATGTGTCCCTCTTGCCTTGAAGAATGTGGCTTTGAAATGACAGAGTCAAGGTTTGGTGTTAGCTCTAAAATGTCATTCATTTGTAAAGGCTGTAAACAAGACTTCTTATTGAATCATTGTAAAGAAAATTTAAATTTAAGATTTCAAATGGCTATGTATTCCATTGGATGTCATTATGAGCAGGGCAAAAAGTTTTTAGGAAACATGAACATGCCACCACCAGTGAGTGTTACTAGAAGTAACTATTTTAAAAGTAAAATACATACAGCCACAGAAAAAGTTGCTAATAACTGTATGAATAAGGCTGCAGCAGAACTTAAAACATCTCAGTGTACTGATGGTGACAATGATGTGACAGTATCATGTGATGGCACCTGGCAGCGGCGCGGCTTCATTTCTAAAAATGGTGTGTCTACGGTTCTATCAGTTAATCCAAGAGGCCCACCTAAAGTTATTGACACCCAAACAAGCAGCAATTACTGTGATAAGTGTGCTAAAGGTAAAAAGAGGCTTTCTCCTGATGAATTTTTAATTTGGAAACAAAACCATAATTCAGATTGTGAACAGAACCACACAGGAACTTCTGGAGCGATGGAGTCGCAAGGTATATTTAAATGTTTTAAACGCTCACAGGAAAAGTATGACCTTACCTACACCGGTTACTTGGGTGATGGAGACTGCAAAAGCTATAAAGCAGTAGCCGAAGCTAATCCACCAATATACCCACTTAAAAATATAAGAAAATTGGAGTGTTGTGGACATGTCCAGAAGAGAATGGGAAAGCGTCTGATGGATAAAACCAATGAATGTAAAGGTAAAGTCTATGTGGAAAATGGTAAGAAATACACTGGTATAAAGGGTGCTGGTAGACTGACAATATCTGCCATTAAAAGAATTCAGGGACATTATGGTGGCGCTATTAGAAACAATTCTGGAAATATAACAGCTATGAAAAAAGCCATAATGGGAATTTGGAAACACCGGTTCGGCGAACACGAGGATTGCGGAAATTGGTGCCCTAGAGACAAAGACTTAGACAAAGCGAATAAGAATAAGCTGCCTAACTTTGTCATGATGGAAATAAAACCTATATTTGAAGATTTAGCATCAGACACATTGTTAGAAAAATGTTTACACGGTGGAACTCAAAATGCCAATGAATCTTTTCATCAACTTATATGGAAAAGATGCCCAAAAACAACTTTTGTGGGTAAAAAAAGATTGGAAATTGCTGTCTATGATGCCACAATAGTCTACAATGAAGGTGAGTTAGGACGAAGGGACATTTTCAGTTTTCTAGGATTAGAAACAGGATTTTATACAGTTAATTCGTTTCGTGCCGCGGACAAAAAAAGGATAGTTGCATCACTAAATGCACAAAAAAATAAAAATAAACAATCCAGGAGTTTTAAAAACAAGGCCACGAGTTTAGCAGATGCAGAGGAGGATAACTATATACCTGGAGGATTCTAAAGTAAGGTAAAACATAGAAAAAATTCAATTTATTGTTGTTTTTACTGATTTTCTCTGAATTCTCTTTTTCATTCATTTTTAGATAGCAAAAACAACTTATTTTCTAAACTATTCAAGCTATCTGGATGAAATTTGGGGAGGTTTTACTTTAACCCTATCTACACCAGATAGACTATTGAAAATACATTCAAGCATTTAGTTTTGAAGTTATGGCTTGATACTCTACCCCTCCCCCGAACTGTTTTAATCTTTTTTTTTCAGCTTACTAAGAAATTCATAAAAAATTTGTTTTTTGATGTATTGCTTTCATAATAGTCTATCCTGTGTATTATATATCTCTATGCATTGTATACAATTTTCTTGGCATTAATTTGATTAGAACCTAAAATAACATGTTTGAACTGAATGGTGAAATCGTACGCTTCCCCCCCCTCGCCGCCCCTATTTGGCCCATTTTTCACACAGAAAAGTTATGTTCAAATTTTTTTTGTATTTTTCTTACCAGTTTTAGACCAAAAGTAACATTTTAACATATATAAACATACATCTTAGTGCATTTTTCTATTAGGGGGGGTCAACCTCACCTTAACTGAAGCCTGTGCAAATTCATATATGTATCTTGCCATTGAGTGAAGAATTGAAATGATAATAAACACCTGAACTTAACCAACGATTTATTTGCCTACTTAGGACTATCTGTTGTGTCCGTCATAATATCTAACGAGCCAAGAGAGAAATAATAATTATTCCAGGGCGATTCCAGTCACGGTAATTCATACCCCACGACGACCTGCCACTACTACCCCACTCACCTACGACTCCGCACCCCTCTCATCGCCCAACTTCTGCCAGGTCGATGTCCTAATCCTAAACACATCCTGACACTTCATATAGGCTCGAGCTTTTTTTAAATGATGTGTTGTGTTTTAAGTCTTATTAAGATTTAAGCTGTATTATGTGTTAAATAAAATAGGCTATTTTATTATTATCATAGACATAGATCATAGACGATGTGAGCCTATTAGTGACTTGACTAGATAGCCTATTCACCAACACTATCACTTGACATCGTAGCGTCGTAGCCTAGCCTACGAAACATTAAAAGTGTAGGCCTATAAAGTGAAATTGAAAGTGTAAATAGGTATAGCCGGCCCTAGCCTAATCACATTAATCAATAAATCTACAGTACTACTATTTACCTCCTTATTTTTGAGTAGGAAAGCCAAAATTCAGAAGTGAATTTTGCATGATAAAGAACAACTTCACTTTCACCACGTTACATTTTTACCTCAAGTGGGTTCTTATATTTACACAAATACGTCACTAAAAACCTAAGCCACGCCCACTGAGAACGCTCTATAGGCCTTTATTTATACTCTATCATCTAAAATATGTATCTTCTGTCTGAAACCAATAAATAAAAGAGAACACTTAAAAAAGAATATAACAAATCTAGAATAGATATGTAGCGCCCATTGCAAGTAAATATTCCATTCTAATCTATATAACATATTATTTAAACCACCTTTATTTACATCACAAAATTTACAAGCAATTCAAGAAAGATGTTTAAAAGTCAGGTTAATAAAAAATAAGGTTTTAAATCAGAAAGATATCACGGTGTATTTCTATATTAGAGATTAATGCCTTATGTCACTTATGTATTATTACTACCACTTTACTCCTTGCCCTTCTGTCGCCTAGTGTTTCTAGGTTTAGAGATTTAACCTTTGGTGTTAGTCTACTCTTGTCAGTTGTGAATATTCGCAAGTAATGGGCCTTGCAGCTCTTTTCTAAATTTGTTTTAATTTTTAAGTTCGAGATTTCATTTTAGTGTTATATTATTATTATTAAATTTGTAAAAGTTGTTTTTTATGACGCCTAATATTTTGTTAGATATTTTAATTACTTCATTATTACGTGGATTCCAAGAACATCTATCATTTATTATTACTCCGAAGTACTTTTGCATTTTTAGTTTGAGTTAGTTCTGTACCACGAATGAAGTAGTTTGTAATTATTTGTTTCTTTTTCTGGGATACTCTTAAACAGTGGCCATTTTTCTGGCTGAAATGACATACTACAGTTAGATTCCCATTTTCGTAATTCATCTAGGTCTTTATGTAAGAGTTCACTATCTTTTTGTGTCTTTATTGTTCTATAAATTACACAATCATCGGCAAATAATTGAAGCCGGCTGGCCTAGCGGTTAGTTCACCGAACTGTCAGCCAAAAACCATCTGACACGTCGCGGGTTCCAGCCCGGCCACCGACGGATCCCTGTCGCCCTGCAGGAGTTTTGGGCCTGTAAACATATTTGCGCCAGCAGGCAGCAGTGTGTTTACAGAGCGCACTGAGCATGCTGAAATAGCATGGATAGAAGCGCTATATAAGTAACCAATTTAATTTTTTTTAATTTTAAATAATCTTAATTTTTATACTTGTTTTGATGAAATTGGGTAAGTCATTGGTGTAAATTAGAAATAGTAGTGGTCCTAGAACAGTTCCTTGTTAAGCTCCTGAGTTTGCAGTTATTGATGAAGATTTAGAGTAAATAATTATTACTGTTTGTTCTCTACCTTTCAGAAAGTCTTGAATCCATTGATGTAAGGAACCAATAAACTATATGGTGAACTTCATCAAATGCTTTAGAAAAGGCCAGTAATATAGCATCAATGTGGTTGTTATTATCTAATCACTAATCCTTTAGACAAGTAATCTATTAAACCTATTAATAATTGTGTTTCACATGATCTGTTTTTCCTAAAGCCATGTTAGTGTGAGCACAGTACATTATGTGTGTTTAGGTCAGGGGTTGTCTACTTAAGGCACGCGTGCCAGACTTGGCACGCAGAAAGATTTTTAGTGGCACGCGAGAGACCTCCAAGAAGATTTTTTAATGCAAGTCAAAGTAACGTACGTCAGCATACTTAATTGGTGCTGCGTGGCGAACTACATGGGACTCACAGTGGACGTCGACTCTTTTAGGTCAGGAATGTTTGTATGCAAAGCTCTCATCATTGAACTAGAGGTCTGTGAATGAATCTATTGTTGAGATAGTCAATTGTATAGTTTCTTAAGTCTCGTCTAAAAGAAAGTGATACTGAGTCTAAGTCTGGAAGCAATTAAAGGGTGGGTATCTTAAATAAAAAAAAAACATTTCCGGTATTGAATGAGAAGAACTGACTGTTGAAGCCGACTTTTCTGAATGACATGGCGACACATTTCAGTGAGTTTAACTTGCATTTACAAAGATGGGGTCGAAAAGCACTTGAAGTGTTGGACAACTGTAATGGATTTGAATTGAAACTGGACATATCTTGCCGTGAAATCAATTTCAAAACAGTTAACTCAAATTAAGATAGATGAGCGTTTTCAGGATTATATTGAAGCACTCAATGTAGAGTTTTCTAAACAAAGAAAAGACTTTCAAATTCATGGACTCGTGTTTCCATACCACAACATCTTACTATTTAGATCTCGATACTTTTTGAATAGTGGAGGGATGTCGACATTTTTTTTCGTTTTAAACATCCGAAAAATGGGCAACGAAATGTGACGTTTTGTGGGAAAATCTGCAAGGAATAGCTGCTTAGGAAAGTCATCTGTTGTCAACTGCAAGGCTTTCGCTCTAATTTCAGCTTTTGGTTTAATTTACACTAGTGAACATATTTTATCTAACATAAAAGCTGGTTAAGCATACCAAGAGGTCACTTAAACTTGACCCCTCAGTAGTGACTAAATACGTACCTCACATTGAACAATTAGCGAAGAGCATTCAAGGAAAAGGCGCTCATTAATTGATACATGCTAATCACATTCAAAGGAGTTTTTATACTCTTCTCTCTTAATTAAGCATAAATATAATTATTTCTAAAACTAATGTGTTTGTTTTCTTATTGTAAGAAATATAACAGGCTTATATACTAGCATTATATTATTTAATAGTTGTAGGCCTAACTATTAATGTTTAAAAAAAAAACATCCATAAATTGAGTCTAATAATGCAGAAATTTTTTATTTACAACGTACATTAATTTTATACATCTAATTACGCAATGAAAAAAGAGGATAATGCTGAATATGTATAAAGAAATAATAATTAAAAAGCAACCCCGAGTTATATAAAAAAAAAATTAACTCGTTTGGCATCACTAGCATCAAATTTGGAGAATTAAATTAAAGGGAGATAATTAGCCCGTTTTTATTGCGTTAATATTATACCTATGTTTCTTTTTTGTTTCCTTTAAAAAAAATTAATGGATTCCATTTTTTAAATTTAAAATAATAAAACTATAAAATAAAGTTGAAAATTATATACATATTTTATGACTAAAGAATTTATATCTACATTTTTAAACATTACATTGTTTACCCAGTTTGTATGATCAATTTGTATCTATTCCTTCTAATAACATTGCACTTCTAGACGCGTCACTCCTGGGTGCGGCAATCCTCACCAGTAATCATAATAACTCAATTATCCTGAGATTATAGCTTATCCACTAAATTCAAATGCTGATACATTAACCATTAATGTGAAAGTTGATAAATGAAATTTTAAAAAAGAAGTTAATAACAATCATGTTAATTTGTTGTTAAACTCAATACGCTTTAATGATTTTCTCTATAATGCTACTCTGCTTTTAGTCTTGGTCTTGCTACGGCACTAAATGAATTGTCTTATAAAAATAATATAGTTTAGCAGTTTGACTTTCACGCTGATGGCACGGTGAATGATTTAGATATCCTAGTTTGGCACACTATAAACAAATGGTTGCCGACCACTGTAATAAACTATTCAAACTAAGTGCATTGATATGATCATTGTGTAGTAGTTGTTGACTCAAAAACAAAAAAAAGGTTAATGTTTCTCTCTACTACTATGGATAGCATATCGTCTTTAAATTAGTCCTACTGTAAACTCTCACATATTTGTGTGTATGGAATTATATTTTTCTTTTACAATATTTAGACTAGCGTCTACAAAAAGGCTGACTGTCATAAACACTGAATTATATATATATATATATATATATATATGGAATCCTCGAGCAATTAAAATGGAGAACAAATTAGAGGAGGAAATGAGGACTTTTAAATATAGATAAGTGCACTGTATGGCACTGAGCTATATATATATATACATGGAAGTACCAACAGTTTAAAAACTTTTTGTAACTGCGTCATTGACAAGTCTTAATGAGGTGTGACCTTTTCAAATGGAAGAGATCACGAATTTCCGGTGACATTTGCCGCCATTTTCGTAAACAAAAAACACGCTTTTGGTGGTGTTTGACAATTGATTTCAACCTCGATGGACAAATTCTAGTATTTTAGGATTATATACAAAGGATATTAGATTAGTTATGCGGAATCCGTTTTTATCATCAAAAGTGAGTAGGCGATCATTAATACTCAAAGTGTTAGTCGCGTTAGGTTAAATTTAACTTTGTTTATAAAATAAGTTAGTCAAGAGTTGCGTCCTTGATTATTAAAAAAACACAATGCGTAGATTCATAAACACGAAAATTCTTTTGCATCAAGCAATGTGTTTGGAATTATAAATAGATGATTCTTTGAGTCTGACATCCACAATCCATCGATTTCTTTTGGCGACATCTTTTGGAAATGAAATATAATTTAATCCCTTATAACTTTTCGTACAACCAGTAACGTAGCACACAGGCATGTTTCGAATGAAATGATTGAATGAGATCGGAAATGTTTTTCTCGTCGACCTTTTATGCATGCATAATCGTTTAGACTTGTCATTTGAAATTTGATTAAAATGAAATCTTTTATACTGAACATACATTATATATATATATATACTCTCGTATACGAATAAAGTGTGTTAATTTTAATGAGTACCGGATTCATTAATTTAATGGCGGAGTTAAATGATGAAATGGTCGATGATTTTTCTGGATAATGCTTTGAATACATATAGATCTACATGTTAACTGAGTAAGTAATTTTAATGAATATATATTATTTAGACATGTATATATAGCTCAGTGCCAAACAGTGCACTTATCTATATTTAAAAGTCCGCATTTTCTCCGACAATCTAATTGCTTGAGCACTCCATATATATAGAGAGAGCTCAGTGGTCATAAGTCATAAGTCAGTGAACTCAGTGTAATTTATAAAATGTACACCACCACCAAAGACCAATTATCGATAGAATGTGTACTGGGAAAGAAGATACGAAAATCATTGAAAAAGTCAATAAAAAGGCAACTGATAAAACGTTTTATAAAACCAGAAGTGTATTGTCATTCCCCAAATCTAATCATTTCTTAATTTTTCAAGCTGGGACAATAATTGATCAAAGTAGAAAATATAAAAAAAACAATTAAAAAAACGAAATTTTGAGGTTGGTTTATTGTAGAACAAAACATAAATTAAAAAAAGCAACATTTGCAGGTCCTAATTGTTAGTCATTATGATCAAACAAAAAAATACTCTTACCACCCTCACCCTAATAATAAAAAAAAGTGTCTATCATCTGAAAACCTTTCAGACTACATCTCAGAACCCATAATATGTTCTTATTTATTACTAGCCCTATGTACCATTGCAAGACTACGTCTGCAGTTCTGATAGAACACATTCACACTCGTTTATTACTGGCTTTAGGCTACATACCATTGCAAAACATCCCAGTACAGTGTGGCCTTGACATTGCTTGTGATTAAAAACCGAGGCGTCGTCAACAAACAGACCAGTTCTTGGAGTTGAGTATAACATTCAGTCGGCAAGGTTTCTGGCATAGAAGCTTTAAGAATAGATGTAACAGTATAACATTCAATCGGCGTCTCTTGCATAAAGGCTTTAAGAATGGGTGTAACATTATAACATTCAATCGGCAAGGTTTCTGGCATAGAAGCTTTAAGAATGAATGTAACAGTATAACATTCAGTTGGCAAGGTTTCTGGCATAGAAGCTTTAAGAATGAATGTAACATTATAACATTCAGTTGGCAAGGTTTCTGGCATAGAAGCTTTAAGAATGAATGAAACATTATAACATTCAGTTGGCAAGGTTTCTGGCATAGAAGCTTGAAGAATGAATGTAACATTATAACATTCAGTTGGCAAGGTTTCTGGCATAGAAGCTTTAAGAATGAATGTAACATTATAACATTCAGTTGGCAAGGTTTCTGGCATAGAAGCTTTAAGAATGAATGTAACATTATATCTATTTTTTTTACATATAAAGAAACTTATCAATCTATACGATTTTTTATTTGTTTTTCATATTGGTTCGTATATATGTTCGTTTGTTCGCGATTCTGACCGATCAGGACAAAAGGCTTGAATAGTTCAAGCACATCCACTTTTAGTATGTTATATGGTTGATTATACAGGGACGAATTATGATTTGGTGCTTAATTTTTGTCTCGATAGGAGTAGGAGGCATAAAACTCAAAATTATTACATAAGCAAATTTCAAAATGTTAACAAATGTTTGGTGTTTTTCTTGTTGTTGTCAAGCTACCATGTTTGTAGTTTTGGCCTTTTTATTGAGAATGTCGGTACGTATTTATTTATTGAACTTGAGGTCTTTATTGTGCGAAACGTAGCTCAGCCTCACTATTTACAATATTGTACCATATAGGACATTGACCAACTTTCAACTTTCAACTTTCTTTCTTTGTGACCTTTCTTTTCTTCTAAACAATGAGCTTGGAATAAGTGACTATAGTATTTGTATACAGAGGTCCAGTATCTGGGCACCGACAGGCATGTTTATAGTTTTATAAAGCACCGAGGAAGTGAATTGTGCTGGCCACACAATTCCCTAAAGTTGGCCACGTGACGGGCTACAGGTGGTTTCCAGCCCAAATCATTTCGTAGCTTTAGACTTTAGATGATAGTGGATCTTCATAAAAATAGCGCTTTTGGAGCCTTCCATCTAACGGTCCGCAATAATGAGTTAAAATTCGGAGCACCAAAAGAACATTTTGTGCCTCAGTCAATGGGAGTTTGTCCGCGAGTCGTTCAATACTTAAGAGGTAGAGAACTCACGTAACATATTTACCGAAAAAAGTCTGAAATGGGATTGTTCAGTTTTTATTCATGGGTATCAGGGCATTTCTTTTTTTGTATCTCGATCATCCATTTATTAAAAAAGTATAGAATTCAAAGAAGATAATTAGTTGGTTACTTATTTGTGTGTCTAATTTGTAGTTGTTATTTTAATAATATAAGTTAATATCTCTACTTACTTTCAACACGAAGTAAATATTCATCCTTACAATGGCTGTTTTGTTGTTGCTTTAAACTGCAATTACACATGGAGCCTATACTATTGGTTGAATTGGCAAAGAACGTGGCACAAACTTTCGATGACTGAGCAGAGGTTTCCACTGATTGGCTAGTTCCAAGACACTTAAAGACGATTGATTCACCAGCCAAGCTTCCGGTTAGCGTGCAACATACTTCAACGGTTGAGCCAACGAATATTATTGGTAATTTTTCCATGCCTGTAACCGGATTCACAAAAACTCGTTGAGTAAATTCTATCCATATTTTCACTTTTCAACCAACGGTAGACGGGTTAAACCCACCGTCGTTATTGTAATATTTAAAGTACACTATATCATACCAAATTAAAAAAGAAAATGTACAGTTCAAAGATGATTTAATTTGTGTATTAAATTCACATTTGAACATAATAATAAAATGTCCGCCAGATGGTAACAAATTAATTGTAAAAAGGCAGATAATATCGATATAATTTTCCGAAACCGATTTATCGTTGGTAGAAATTCTATAAGCTTATTGCTTCCTTCTTGTTGATAAAGGGAAATTAAACACGGAATATTTTAAAGTCTTATTGTTTTTGTTTTCGTTTAGACCTGGTTGTAACCAAACAATCATTTTAATATTAGTCGCATATTTAGATACTCATTTATATTCTATGTCTATGGCGCCTTGTAGAGTCAGAGACCCGTACCATGGCTTTGCTCTTTGGGCGACCTCTCTGGCACTTAAGTCAGGTATATTAAACGATGTCATGTTAAGGTTCCGTCTCAAAGGATTTCGTCAGCTTGAAATGAACTGACAAGAATGTATTTAGTTTATTAATAGTTTTAAATGCACGTGTGGGGAAATCCGCGATCAAAGCTCAACAGCAAAGTTATATCCTCCCCCCTCCCGCCTCCTTTTCCCCGACCTCCAGACTCAACCCAAATTTAAAAGAGGGATAATGAGATTAATATAACAAACCCCTAAATAAGGTGTGCTTTTGGATAATGTGCCTTCAGCAATGTATTGACCAATAACAATAACATCTGAAAATGGAACTTTTTCTTCAGCCTCCTAATCTTTAGTTCTGGTACTACATAATTTTTTTTGTCGCAATAATAACTATCCGATACTTCGTTAAAGTATTCGTTACGATTGAATTCACGCATGACCAAAATAATTCCATTAGATAAATCATAGTGAAAGCCTTGAATTTAGAAACACTTTGGAAGAGATAGTTATAAAGCAACACAATAATATAAAGGGTTAGAATATAACTTTAAAATGAACTACAATAACCTAATAACTCAGTAATAATTAAAAAAGATAAAATTATTTTATTTATTCCATTTGCATAGAAAAAAATTCATTTCAATTCTCTTTCTTCCCGAGCGTCATTCGGGTATGGAATTAGTTACTTAAACTGTGTGATTTGATTGTACGATTGTTTGTAACTACTGAAATTATTTATTACTTGTCGACTACTTACATATTTTTCCCTGGAGACATGATGATTTAGAGCATTGAAGTGCCAAGTGAATCAATGGAAAAATATAGAAAACACTCACAACAGTATATCCCATGGCGTTGTTTTTTTAAATGAATATATTGTTTCGTTTCCATACACTAAGCTACATATTATGTAAAGAGCTGTTGCTCCCATAAACAGGGGCGGAGGGGGAGAATCAATTCAACTTTTAAATAATCGGTCATATTCAATTTTATGTGCCATTTCTACGCTCCAGTGGTGCCATAGAATCGACAAAGAATAATTACTGTAAGAAGTAATGAAGTCAAAGGAATTGTCACGCATGAGACGGACGTTCCTGGTGGAAAACAAACACACGCAATAAAGGGAAGTAAACATGTTCAGACTGAACCTGAATTACTGGTCTTGGCAGTGGAACAAATACCAATAAGGAAAGAGGATACAGACAAAATATAGACTATTTGGAACGAATAATAAAAGTACGATCGTTTTATTATTGATACCCAATCAGCAGACTTATCATTATAAAACATACACAAACACGTATACAGAAACGCACACACACATATACATGTATGTGCATGGGCGATGTAACCAGCTAGTAATATGGGCGATGTAACCAAATATGGGCGATGTAACCGAGCATGGGCGATGTAACCAAACATGGGTGATGTAACCAAACATGGGCGATGTAACCAAACTTGGGAGATGTAACCAAACATGGGCGATGTAACCAAACATGGGTGATGTAACCAAACATGGGCGATGTAACCAAACATGGGAGATGTAACCAAACATGGGTGATGTAACCAAACATGGGCGATGTAACCAAACATGGGTGATGTAACCAAACATGGGCGATGTAACCAAACATGGGAGATGTAACCCGATAGTAATATGGGCGATGTGACCAAACATGGGCGATGTAACCAGCTAGCAATATGGGTGATGTATCCAAACATGGGCGATGTAACCAGCAAGTAATATGGGCGATGTAACCAAACATAGGCGATGTAACCAAACATGGGCGATGTAACCAGCTAGCAATGCAGGTGATGTAACCAAACATGGGCGTTGTAACCAGCTAGCAATATGGGCGATGTAACCAAACATGGGCGTTGTAACCAGCTAGCAATATAGGTGATGTAACCAAACATGGGCGTTGTAACCAGCTAGCAATATAGGTGACGTAAGCAAACATGGGTGATGTAACCAGCTAGCAATATAGGTGATGTAACCAAACATGGGCGTTGTAACCAGCTAGCAATATAGGTGACGTAAGCAAACATGGGTGATGTAACCAGCTAGCAATATTGGTGATGTAAGCAAACATGGGCATTGTAACCAGCTAGCAATATGGGCGATGTAACCAAACATGGGCGTTGTAACCAGCTAGCAATATAGGCGATGTAACCAAACATGGGCGATGTAACCAGCTAGCAATATAGGTGATGTAACCAAACATGGGTGATGTAACCAGCTAGCAATATAGGTGATGTAAGCAAACATGGGCATTGTAACCAGCTAGCAATATGGGCGATGTAACCAAACATGGGCGTTGTAACCAGCTAGCAATATAGGCGATGTAACCAAACATGGGCGATGTAACCAGCTAGCAATATAGGTGATGTAACCAAACATGGGCGTTGTAACCAGCTAGTAATATGGGCGTGTAACCAAATATGGGCGATGTAACCAAACATAGACGATGTAACCAAACATGGGTGATGTAACCAAACATGGGCGATGTAACCAAACATGGGAGGTGTAACCCGCTAGTAATATGGGCGATGTGACCAAACATGGGCGATGTAACCAGCTAGCAATATGGGCGATGTAACCAAACACGGGCGATGTAACCAGCAAGTAATATGGGCGATGTAACCAAACATAAGCGATGTAACCAAACATGGGCGATGTAACCAGCTAGCAATATAGGTGATGTAACCAAACATGGGCGTTGTAACCAGCTGGCAATATGGGCGATGTAACTAAACATGGGCGATGCTAGCTACATGGACACAACTAATTTTCTTTACTTAAGTCCAACCTTTACAGCATGTCTACTTCATAGGGACATTCACTTAGGTTCTAAGTAAGCTCCATCGAGCACATGAGTGTGATTTTTACTTGGCAAACCAAACAATTTTAAAGTGTGATTTTATAGAATCCCTTTATATGTAGCCTTATAAACAATATCACTAAAGGCATTCATATAATACGATAGCACTTTGACACTGTTAGCCTACAACTTGATTTTTTTTTACACGCATAAAATCATTCAAACGTAAATGTATGTTAAGTGAATACAAATAAAATCAAAATTATTATTGTTAGAAAATGTAGCGTCTCAATTTCAAACCATGCTTTAAAAATGAAAGAACTGTTTAGAGCTTAGAGGGTAGGAATAACTAAAGTTAGACAACATTGTTCAATGAAGCATGATGGAATACAAGTGGAAACACGTTTATTCCCCTTGTGTCCTCAAAGTAAAGCTCCACTGAACTTTACTGAATGTTTCCCAGCATGCAGTGTTTATAGTTTCTTAGTTTTTTTTTTATTTCTTGTGAATTGTTGTTCACAAAGTCAGTCAAGTGGGAACATTCCGATTTCAAAGCAGGAAGGATTGGCGCCGTGGTTTTGGCACTAATGAATATTTTTAAAAATAATGTTCATAATTTACAAAATAATTAAATCTATCTCAATTTATAATTTTTACATTTGATCAATGCGTTTTTTTTTCTTTTTTTTATGGATTTATGAAAACAATATTATATTAAGTATTCTTGGCTATTGAATGTTTCTTCCCCTGAAACCGGCAATTTCAATCAATTATTTTTCTACCAGTCGTAACCAAATTATTTCCTTATTTTCAAACTTGCAACTTAAAAGACAGTAAGACTTATATAAGTTTTTTACAAAAAGTCAAAATAATCTAATGAAATATGCAAATACCTTGAAAGGTTTTTGGTAACTTACACTATTTTGATCAAACTTACTAAACATTTCAATCTTACTGTCTTATATTCCATTGAATGTTTGTCTGCCTTTCGCATTGAGAAAATTATTCTCAGACGTATACTAAATAAGGTGCACAAAAGTCTTGATCCCTACCAATTTGCCTACAAAAAAGGCAGAAGCGCAGAGGATGCTATAGCATTAATGTTAGATAGACTGTACCACCATCTGGACACGCCGAAGAATTACGCTCGAATACTCTTCGTTGACTTTTCATCTGCATTCAATACCATCCAACCACACCTTATGATACAGAAACTATCTGCTTTAAATGTCAGTCAACGCATCCAAGCCTGGATCATGCAATTTCTGATAAACCGCCCTCAATTTGTCAGAGTAGAGGGATGTACCTCACAAATAAGAGAAATAAGCACTGGAGCGCCTCAAGGGTGTGTCCTCTCTCCCGTTCTATACACAATTTACACCAATGACATTCAAAGTTCGGCAATCGATACAGTATCTGTAATCAAATACGCCGATGATACAGCCATTGTCGGCCTTGTTTCCAGTGACGACAGTCTCTATCACAGTACGACCTCAGATTTCTACAAATGGTGCGGAGAGAACTACCTGATATTGAACATCACAAAAACGAAAGAAATGATTGTAGACTTCCGGAAGGAGAAGCACAAGCTGACTGATTTGCACATAAACAACCAAATAATAGATCAAGTCTCGCAATATAAATATCTTGGCGTCACAATTACTGACAAACTGACTTGGTCTGACCACTGCCAAATCCTTTGTAAGAAAATGCACCAACGACTTTTCTGTCTTAATAAACTAAAAATATTTCACATAGAGAAAACCATTATGAATCTATTTTACTCGGCGACTGTTGGTAGCATCATAACCTTTGCAATCACCTGCTGGTATGGTAATACCACCACATTGAACAAACATCGGATAGACCGCCTAATAAACAAAGCCTCTCGTACTACACAGACAGAATTACCATCTCTTGCGGATATTTTCAGTTCAAGGTGCCTGTCTATGATTGATAAAATCCTCCAAGATCATGCACACCCGCTTCATGATAGTTACATAATATCTAGTCGATGTGGTCGGCTTCTTTCTATAAGGGCAAGAACAGAGAGATTTAAGAACTCTTTTGTTCCACTGTCAGTGAGACTCTTTCAAAAGAATCACCTTTCAGCCAGGAAATACAATGGCTCAATAGCTGACTCCTAAATAATAGGCCTACTTTTTTCTTGTATGATAAATGGTATGATAGTGTGCGTGAATGTCAATTGTGTTTGAGTACAAATGGTTCTTTAATATTGTTTTAGGTATGCTGAAAGACGGAATTTATGTAATCAAGTCAATTTTCCATTCATTTGGATCAATAAAGCAATCTATCTTATCTTATCTTATTGAAGATTACGTTGATCTAATAATTATCTATGCTTGGGACACTTGTCGTTAACTGACCACAATAACCACACCCATTGACTAATTAGAGTCAAATGTGTTTTTTATTTTTTTTTTGTTTTCCACTCATTATAAAAATATAAAATGTTGACATGTGTTATTTTTTTGGTCAGGTTTAGGATCGGGATGTACGTTAGACTGTTATCTAAGCCAAGTTTTTAATTCAATGACCATCTTAGTTAAAAGAAAGTAATAAACTAACCCATAAAAAACAAGTTTTTATTATACTCCCTTTCTTTGTAAAATACCGGTTACTTATTTCCTTGAACATTTGTACGGCTTTATCAAAAAACATTGCCCGCAAATTTTATAATACGACACGAATGTAAACATGAATTAATTGTTTCCATTCATTCACAAAGCTAGACCTCAAAGTTTGATGACGTCATAAAAATAACCTCAGCGCATCCTTTTTTTTTTCTAGCTTTGTGACGAAAAACCATAAAAAGTTGGACCGGCATTTACAACGTAAAACCAAAATAAACCGTTAAATAAAAAAAAAAAAAAAAAAATAGTATAATTAAGTTTTTTTTAACTGAAAATTTGATAGAATGTCGCCACACGTCTGCTGCCTAAGTTTCAGCTCAATTGGACGACGGAAAGTGGTCGAAAAATGGATGCAAAGTTTTACAAGCCGACAGACAGTAGCGACTAAGAGAAAGGGAGTAAAAATCCTCCTGGCTTTGTTTACTCCCAATTACTTTATAATTATGTTGTCAAGCTATTTTAACATCTTGGTCACAAAGAGTGGCATCATGAAGACATACATGCTTAATTATTAGATTGTAGTTTTTTCTCAAGTATTCCCAATTATTTTTATGTGTTTAATTAATTAAAAGTTCATTCGAAACGAAAAAAATAAATAAATAAACGCCACCATTGACTAGCGTTCGGCTGGCGTACCATCCGGACCTGGGTTCGAATCCTGGTGATGGCTAGGATTTGTTCTCGGTTCTGGAGGGTGTCCCTGAGTCAACCCAGCTCTGATGGGTACCATACTTTAGTTGGGGTAAAGAAAAGGTGACTAGGTATTGTGCTGGCCATACAATCCCCTAGTATGCCGTGGCCACAGAAACTGGTGAATGCTGCTTTACCACTCACTAGACACATCCATCGCTTTAAGGGATGAACACGGAGACTATAGACACCAGCACACACAGCCTATAGAGCTGAGTGATTTCAACAAAATGAAATGTATTTGAAACAATGGCACTGCCTTCACTGCATCTCTGCCAGTACGTAGGTTATTCCAATTCTTCAACAGACTTCAATCACATATTCAGACAAATACATAGATATGGATATTATAACTAGCTTTCGCATTCTCTCAAATTTGCATTGTTTTTTATGGATAAAAAATTCAGTTGGGGCATATGTTCATTAATACTCTATATTTTATTGAGAGCTACACTGATCAGTGTTGTGTATTTTATTACAAATTGAAATCAGTTAACTACTAGAAATGGCTTTATGACCTTTGGAAAACTACAACAAATTTTGTAAAATAAATTCGGTGAAATAATTCGTTTAACCCTAGGAAATATTTGTATTTCATAAAACTTAAATGCAATGTAATCATCAAGTGATGTTTCCAGACGTGACGACTAGATAAAATGTACGGACTTAAACCGGCAATCGATAATGTAATTGTTATATATATATAAATAAAAAACAATGTAGCAATCAATTATATAGGTGGCGATATTCTCAAATATAGACAGTTTGGGGGGTGGAAGAGTATTTTATCCGTAACTTTTTGTAAAGTAAGCGATTTAGTTAGAATATCCATTTCAACGGTCGAATACGTCTTATCTATGTCAGTGTGCAGGCTAAAAATGATCCAATTTCTTCAACTGACTTTAATCGCATAATATTCAGAGAAACGTGTTTTATCTTGTAGTCAAATAAAGTCTCATCGATTTATCAGCAATATCAGCAAATTGAGCTTCCTCTTTGTGTTCATTCAAGTAAAACTGCTGTACAAAAAAAAAAAAAGGAGGGGGGGGGGAATGTTTGAATCTAGGCCCATAGGTTCTCAACGGGGGGCGTTATCGGACCCCCCGGGTGCGGTGAGAAACTTTAGGGGGGCGCTGACGTTCCCAGGGACGATTGAGGGGCGGTGAAGTGCATGAAATTGATGTTTTTAGATTGTGTATTGAAGAGGTGTTGTTAAAAGTGTGTGGTAGTAAACTATCTGCATTTGGAAACGCAAAATTCAGAGGTATAATTATTTTTTTTATTTTCTGTTAACAGATTTACTTAGAATCTGTAAAAAAATTATTTAAATTTTTTTTTCAAATGTTTACAAAGAACAAACACTTTCCATTTTATATATATCTATACTTGATTTTATTTTCATAAAAGCATCCAATTGGTATTCCTTTCCTTTTAAAAAAGTATAATTAAATAAAATGTTTTCAGTAATTTTTTAACGAGATAATGTAAATAAAGCCACAGATAAAAAGTGTTAGCAAATTTAGTACAAGACAAAATAACAAGAACAAAAAGTTGTATGTCCATTGTTTAAAATAGTGACATGTATAAAGCTGAATGTTTTCAACAAAATGGAATGTATCAGAAACAATGGCACTGTTGTCATAAACTGAATACACAAGAAACAATTAATATGTGTATGAGAAGTAATTCTAAAAAAAAAATAAGTTTAAAAATATCAAAACAATTTAAAGAGTTGATTCTTTTTAGTTCAAATAGAGTTGCATACATTGTGTATATTCTAGATTTTAAAATAATGATTTTTCATTTAAATAACATGTTAAAAAATAATATTTAAAAAAATGTATCAGCAATATGTTTAGAAAATTCAATAATGATGGAGACATTTTGATACAATTAGTAATTTAGACTGAGACTGTAATTCATGGTGAAAGAGAGAGAGAAGCAGGAGCATCATGTTTTTTTTAATTAAACAATATATATTGCTATCTTACTTTCAATGTTTTTTCCACCAGTAACTCTCTATTGGACAGTTTTAAACAAACATGTAATACAACAAGCAATAGCACATACTGGCAGCTAGGTTAGCCTAATCAGTTTTCAGTAGCCAGGCATATACTGGGTTTGTGTGTCCCACTAATAGTACAGCCACCTTTAATTTTCTCAGAATGATGTCGACTACCCATCAAACCTGAATAGATCTAGAGACAACCTAAAGACCTGGGTAGAATCAGGGAAGCCCTACAGACCTGGGTAGAATTAGGGAAGCTCTACAGACCTGTGTAGAATCAGAGAAACCCTACAGACCTGGGTAGAATCAGAGAAACCCTACAGACCTGGGTAGAATCAGAGAAACCCTACAGACCTGGGTAGAATCAGAGAAACCCTACAGACCTGTGTAGAATCAGAGAAACCCTACAGACCTGTGTAGAATCAGAGAAACCCTAAAGACCTGGGTAGAATCAGAGAAACCCTACAGACCTGTGTAGAATCAGAGAAACCCTAAAGACCTGGGTAGAATCAGAGAAACCCTACAGACCTGTGTAGAATCAGAGAAATCCTACAGACCTGGGTAGAATCAGAGAAACCCTACAGACCTGTGTAGAATCAGAGAAACCCTAAAGACCTGGGTAGAATCAGAGAAACCCTACAGACCTGTGTAGAATCAGAGAAATCCTACAGACCTGGGTAGAATAAGGGAAACCCTACAGACCTGTGTAGAATCAGAGAAACCCTACAGACCTGGGTAGAATCAGAGAAACCCTACAGACCTGTGTAGAATCAGAGAAACCCTACAGACCTGGGTAGAATCAGGGAAACCCTACAGACCTGGGTAGAATCAGGGAAACCCTACAGACCTGGGTAGAATCAGGGAAACCCTACAGACCTGGGTAGAATCAGGGAAACCCTACAGACCTGGGTAGAATCAGAGAAACCCTACAGACCTGGGTAGAATCAAGGACACCCTACAGTTCTGGGATTAGAATCAGGGACATCTTTGAGACCTGGGTAGAATCAGGGACAGCCTACAGACCTGGGTAGAATCAAGGACACCCTACAGTTCTGGGATTAGAATCAGGGACATCTTTGAGACCTGGGTAGAATCAGGGACAGCCTACAGACCTGGGTAGAATCCAGGACATTCTACAGTTCTGGGATATGAACCTGGAGAAGTTAAAAAATCTTAGTCCAACACTCATTCTGCACCACTTCCATTGCTATATACAATCTTAAGCTTAGACTTTAAAATGTGATTAATGTCAAGAAAGGAAAGCTATCATGCATTGTATATTAAATAATACTAGAAATAAACATACAAAATAGAAAACTATTAATGTATCTTTCTTGATGGAATATGAATTCTTTCATTCAGTTTCTGTTACACTCTCTGCAATTTAGGACAGAAACTCTATTCTATCTTTGGCTAAGTTCTGTACTGCAGAATTAAAGATCACAAATATATTGTATACATTTACAGACATTCCTTCTATTTATAGATTGTTACGCCTTCGCTCAAAACTCCTGCAAGGCTAGAACCGGGGTCGCCATGTTGACAGTTTGGTGTATTAGCCGCAGGACCAGCCTTAAACAGTAATAAAACAACAAACAAAAAAAAAGATATAATGATTGAGCAAAACAGTGATGGTGGATATCAATGAATGGTTTAAACTATTTACACAATCAGTACATTGAAATCTTTTAATTACTACATCGCGTCATTGACAAATTATAATACACAGGTCACTTTTCTAGGTATAAATAAGTCTTACAAAAATATATAAAATATTAAAAAATGACTTTAGAGAACTCATGGACAAATAAAAAAATGTTTGATATTGGCAATACAAGGCATTCTAATTATAGAACCAGTCAAATATCTAAAGAGTAACACTTTACAATAACAATTTGACAGATTGTTTAATTAAACAAAATAAATTACACTTTAATTTGAAATAAGAAACAATAATTGGGAGAAAATGACCAACACCACTCATCAAGTTTAAATCTGTAAGATGTTAACAGATCAACCAGCTTATTGCTTAGTAAAAGCATCGCAAATTAAAGACCAAAGTCTTCAAATTGACGCCCATTATTACTGTGCCACCTGATGCAGCCGCCATTTGAATTATAGCACTGCATGACCCTGGTTGGCAGCTCATAATGCCAAATTATTATTGTTTGCAGAAGTCTTTGGTTTGCTATATTTACAAATGAATGAATACTAAGTGTTGCCAACTCTCAAATGAAAATTGTGTTGATATTTTACAAAAACAACATATGCACTTCAAATCATACTTTTAAAAAAGGAAATAAAAAAACATGTAAATATCATTAAGCCATAATAGTGGTCTTGTGACAAAATACTTAAAATACACACATTAAGTGTATAATACAATTTCCTTACATCTAAGCCCAGTGGTTTCCAAACTTTTTTGTTACATGTAGAGCATTGAAGATATTCCCATGGTGCTCTTCCCTAAGTAAAACTATGTTTCATTTTATCTCATTTAATTGAAGACAAAAAAACAAACAATAGAAGCCTTTACAATATTCAGAGGAGCCAATGTAAAAAATACCGCATTATTGGAACCACTGGCTGATACTATTGACACATTGATGCATTTTACACTCAGACTGGATTCGTATAATAGCTAAACTCTAATACAATCTATAACTTAGATTTGTTTATATTAAACAATATACTATCACAAATTTAAACAACAGTCAGTGTATGCTTATGCGAAATCCAAGATTCAGGTTTTAAAAGTGAAACACATATTGCAGCTGTAGACATTGCCATTAATCCTCCTCCTGTAAACAAAAACAAAACAAACAAAATTCTTTAATTAGATATATGAAGTAATTTATAATATTATATTGTAATATAATCTGAAGTAATATAATATTATATCTGAAGCTAAGGTATTAACAATTGAGATAATCAATAATTGAAATAATGAAATAAACCTAATTTAAAATCATCTGACAAATTGATTTACTTAGTTAAAATTTTAAATCCTTCAATAAATCTTTATTATAATTTTTTTTTTTACTTACGAGAGAAGAAATGATTAAAGGGAAATAATGTTGTCAAATATCCAAGACAATCTGTAGAGGAAATAAAAAAAAAGACCAAATATGAATACATTTAATAACATTTCTCATTGTAGATGTTTTCATGTACATTGTTTATTAAATTAAGACTTAATAAATTACTTCAATTAGATGAAAATTCTATTTGTTTTAAAATGTCTTTTTTTGCTTCTTACTTGCAATTTGAATCCCAAGAATCATAGCCAGGCAAGACATAAGAAGGAGTGACAACATGTGGCAGAACAAACATAAGCTGTTCCAAAGTGTGCAGCATTTCTCCTCCCCTTCCTTCACAACAAAACTCAATTTATATTTAATTAGCTGGTACTGGTTGCTGTGAAATGATAAATTGCTTCTTGGCAGCAGATATAGGTCAGTGAGATCATCATACTGTTGAGCAAGGCCAACAGTGAAAAGTAAATGGCTGTGAAACTGATGGCTGTGCTCAGGGATTAAACACAGCAACACACCACCAACACCTGAAATATAACAGAGTATTTAAACAGATGCCTATATTTAATATCACATTTTTTCATGTTAAATTCATTTTAATGGACTGTAACAAATATAGTCATCAAAATTATGAAACTAGAAACCAAACAGAAAATGTATGACAGTTACATAGATTGTGCACATTTATTTCAGTTTAAAAGAAGAGTTATATCCCTTGCAATTTGGCATGATATCTATAATTTTTATACATGTAACATTTTTTGTGCTGAATGTGTTACAACTCTAATGTATCTGCATTGCAGTTTCTATTACAATTTTTATTATTGTTTATTCAAGACTTAGTGGCTTATATGTTTTCTATCTAGTTATAAATCTCTCTAGACTTTCATGCTATTACAAAAAATGGTGTGATTTTAAAAAATAAAAATAACAACAATTTTTCTGACAATAATTAAAGACAACAACCATATTATTATTATTATTATTGCAAAAACAAAAACACCACAATAAATAAATGTACCTAAAAGTCCTAATTGCAAGTAGTTATTTGCCAGATTGGAACGGCACTGGACTTCATTTTGCCGTAATATCTCAGGCAATACCTTGACAAGCCAAAGGGTAAAACAAAGCAATAGCTGCAAGGCTGACAGAGATGTTGTGGAGTAAAAATATTGATATCTCCAGCCCATAGACATCCAGGATGTGTCAATTGCTAGGAAATATAGAAAAAGAAACCAATTCATAAAAGCATTCATATTTTATTCTAAAATCTAAAAGCCTAAAGGGGCCAACTAATTATCCTTTTATTTGTCTGGCGTCCAAAGTAGGACATTAGGACATTGCCTGAAACTTTTATATAATTTACCAATTTAAAAATGTATAGGATCTATTTCAAACCCTGTTGGCCCATAGGCCTAGTTAATCAGCATTTCTGTGACCTTGGCATACAAGAAATTGTGTGGCCAACAAAATATCAGCCACCTTTACATTTCCCCAACTAGTGTCAGAGCTGGATAGACTCATAGCTCAATTTAAACCCAGAGCTGGATAGACTCATAGCTCAATTTAAACCTAGAGCTGGATAAACTCATAGCTCAATTTAAACCCAGAGCTGGATAAACTCATAGCTCAATTTAAACCCAGAGCTGGATAAACTCATAGCTCAATTGAAACCCAGAGCTGGATAAACTCATAGCTCAATTTAAACCCAGAGCTGGATAAACTCATAGCTCAATTTAAACCCAGAGCTGGATAAACTCATAGCTCAATTTAAACCCAGAGCTGGATAAACTCATAGCTCAATTTAAACCCAAGACCTCTGGAGCTATGAAGCACCGTGGTTGGGTGGCAGCATGTTTAGCTGGCGTACTAAAGACTTGGGTTCGAATCCTAGTGAAGGCTGGTCCTGGCTTCAAATGCTATCATTTCCCAGATCTTAAGGGTGTACCTAACATTATTTGGGGCAAAGTAAATGCATGTGGGCATTGACGTGGCCATACAATCTTCTGATATGCAGGTACCAGAGATATCAGTGAACATTGCTTCTCTGGCCCTATGGATCAATTTAGTTTGATAGGTGTCTTTGCTTTACTTTTGGAGCTGCTATCTAAAAGAATGTCCCTATATTTACTGAACCTTATAGACCTTCAAAATAAAATCACCATACTGAACAACATTGAAATATATTGAGTAAATAAATTATCAATATGTTTCTTAGACACAGAGTGTCAAAATTGAAAAAAAAAATGGCATAAATTCATATGTTAAACTCTTATATTGTTATAAATTGTTTTTCATTAGAAAACAACAACATGGTGTACCTGCACCCCAGCTGAGCCACACAAAAACTGAAACAAATGAAGTCGTCCAGTTGTCATGACCAAACAGTTTCTTGAAGCTAGTAGTCAAAGCTCCTAAATAATTGCTCTTAACAGTTTCTACTTCCTTGTCAGTGGATGGAATGTATGCAGGTTCGATGGAGATATGATGGGATGACTCCTTTCCTAGTATATGAAAAAAAAATCTTTTTTTACAATTTACTCTTTTATACATTTTTTATATTTCGGTTTTCTTTTTTTTTTATATTAATTACAATAATTTAAAAATATAATTGTCTATTGAAGTTTTTTTAAACTATATAGTCTATTGGGTATTCTTTTGCTTTCATCAGAAAGAGTTTGGAAAGATCTTAAAATACATCAATCTTAATTTTCCAGATAAATAGATCTTTTTATTGATATCTAATTACACAATTAGTATGCATTTAATTTGTGCGAACAAAAGTCTAAACATTATGTCACAGTTTTTTTTTATAGACCCAATAGAGCGTTTGCAATGGGCGTGGCTTAGGTTTTTTAGTGACGTATTTGTGTAAATAGAAGACACTTGGTGTACAAAAATGGTGAAGTACTTCTTTATCATGCCAAATTCACATCTGAATATGGGCTATCCTACGCACAAATCATTAGATAAATCGTCGTAGATGATCTTACTAGTACAAGAGAAATACTGACATGGTATTTTTTCAACATTTTAAGCTCAATTCATCATCTTAATATCTGGCCGGTAAGTGTTGCATTTGAATGGACTTATTAAAGTGAATTATTGGAGTCATTCGTTGAGTGATTCATTATTTTCATTGCAGGCCTAATCGTTCAATAGTAATGTAACATTTTTAATGTAAGAATCTTCTTGTGATAGGTCTATTAATCTAATATAGAATTAATAAAATCCATATTAATACTTTAATCATGATTTTAAACACAAAATATCAATAAAATAAGCTCGAGCCTATATGAAACTATATTAATACAGCGGCCATTGTACACCATTACACAAAATAAACAAAAACAACACGTGATTTTTGTCACGTGATTGCAAAGGCCCTATATCTTTTAAAAAATTACATAGACTTAATTCCCCTTTATTTTTTATTTCCTTTAGATGGTAAATGGCTTACAGATCTTCTCATCTTTTGTACTGCATATGGCTGTGTTGTCATTCTGTTTATTTTCTAAGTGTACACTGTTTTATCTTTTGTTCTTTTATTAAACGCGATATTTGACTTTAATATAGACAACGTTTGAATTGACACAATCAGTGAATGATTCAACGTATACAAATATAATTCTATTCTATTACTTAAATGTATTACTAGATTTTACTTAAATTTTTCTTTTTAAAGTGACTATTTCTTAATTCTACTAAAATGAAAGTAAATATGAGTAAGTACCTGTTGACTTTGTTTTGAAATAGGAACATAAATAAATATGGAATGGAATCAGTGAGGTGACAAATGTTACAAGTGACAAACAAAGAATTAGTTTTGACTCCATTTTTGTGCTGGCATAATTCATCAGTGGGAATGTCATCACCATAACCACCATTGATCCCACCAATGTCATCACAGATGTTTTCAGACTGTCCCTGGCAAAATAAAACATCAAATTACTTTTTACACCAAATAAACACAAAAGGTGTCAATGATGGCAAAATTACACAATCTGTATGAACAACATATTATACAGTTCTGCACCCAAAATATATTATTAATGGCAAATATATATATCAGTGATGTATCAATAATGTCAAATACAGAATTTAAGAATGATGTTTCATATATACACAAAATGTGTCAATAATGATACTAACAAAAATATTTAAACTAGGCTAAGTTAATTATTAAATGTTGTTGTATTTTTCTTGCTACTAACAATCAACCAATAACTACCATAGTTAAAAACACATTAAAAAAACATGATTATGCTAATTTGGCTTATCTATATATATAAAAAGACTGTGTTAAGCCCCGCGAGGATCCCCATTGGTCAATATGAAAACACGTGTGTCACTGACCTATCTAGGCCTAGCCCAATATACCGTCTAATAATTTTTCACATCGGACATGTGTCTTCGATAGCTCAGTGGTAAACGTAGTGGACTGCTATACGGGCGACCAGGGTTCGATTCTCCAGTTAGACTATACTTTTTTTTTCGACAATTATTTCAATTAATTTTTCAAACTTTTAAAAACAAATCACATTGTAAATCTATAGGCAATATAGATTTTTGTTAAATAAAAATATTTGACTATTTTTTATACCCTATTACAATATTTATTTACTTTCCTAAAAGTATTCAGTAAGTGTAGTTTATAAATTTGTTATCTGCACCCCAGACAGTCCTGTTTTTTTTTCACCCGGGCAACGCCGGGCAATGTAGCTTGTATATAATAATATACAACATAGTAAAATATCACATTGATATAGAAATCTAATAAAGGAAGGGTAAACTTGTAGGTATATGTTAATAAAATAAAAAACGCATTATAACAATTTGTTTCTATTGCTTGTTTTAAATTGTATTTTTAAGAAATATATATAAACTATTAGATAGAGAAATTTAATAAACTTACTTTATGAAATAAGGAGATATTGCTATGAATATTGCTTGGAATGATAGAGATAACCCAATGCCTGAAATAAACAATTCAACATTCCTCGTATAATAATAGTATAGTTTTCCGACTTTCACTTATCTAAAGAGTACAATTACAATTCATATAAATGTATGCTATTAAAACTCTGAATTAAAATGAGTAAAAATTGATATTGACTTTTGATAAAACCTCATTTAACCTTTCCAATTTCCAAGGGGAGTAATTTTGTTCAAATAGTGAAACAGCATTTGTAGCCAGATAAAAGTTTGAGCCAAAAAGAAAAATACATTTTTTTAATGCCAGATCGCTGACTTTTTTGTAAATCCTATTAGGCTATATAGGCTATATCTTATTATCATAAATTCATAAATGATCATAAAAATAGAACTTTAAACTTTATTAACAATTTAATAATTGTTATTGATCTATGTATATTTTGAGTGAAGTCATTCCAGAAAAGTTCATAGAAGAAAAAGACAACATCCTACTGATAATCCAATTGACTTAAATTTTAAAATACACCACTGCTTAATGGAACTATTTATCATTATGAAATATAACTACCTGATAAAATGCTGAAAATCACCATTTGCGTTATTCCAGTTTCAAAGGTAGTCCATAAAAGAGCACACGATGTAATTAAACTTCCAATCAGAAGAGGTATAGCAGGATCTGACAACAATCTGCAAATGGCTAGACAGGTTGGAGCTGTCAAAGAAACAATGTTAAATAATTGTCAGTATTGAGACCATGATACTTGTTTTCTATTTTCAATAACGTCAATAGCAACACCTACAGTAACACTATGATGTTGTTTTTTTGTTGGTAATATATATACCATATATATACTGCACTCACAATATATATAGGCCTATATATATTTATATATATTTATATATATATAAATAATGCATTCTTGGGTTGTTCTACAAGATTGGTATTGGCTTTCATCATCATATTGTCAGAAACTATATTACACTTTTGAACTATGACAAAGAAACGTATTCAAATTACAAATTTCATTCGTTTTGGTCATGTTAATAAATTTCATATGCATTATTGGCCTATATCAAGAAAAACATATGCATATATGTCATATTTGAAGGTTGTGGCAATTGGCAATAACCCAAAAAAGTGAAAGCCGTAACATTATTTATGTATTGTGAAAAGCCCTATACAGTAGTGTAATAATAAGAGGGGGGCGAAAGGGGCGCCGCCTCAGGTGCCAAAGTTTGTAGGCCTATAGGTGCAACAGACATATTACAAATATAAAAAAAAATAAAAAACTGCAAAATTGGCTTTAAGCTTATTCGTCTGTTTTCGACTAACAATTCAATTTAAGACCAGTGGTAATTTCAATACAATTCCCTTTTTTTACACCTCACTATTAGCTTACCCATTCAGGATATGTCTTTTTCTTTAAAAAACTAAAACTTTTGTTTATATCAAACTTCACTACTATTGCGTACCAACGTGCGTGTTCCCAATTTTTAAAAAAATACAAATAAAAAAGAAATATTACAAAATCTGAAAGAAAAAGATGGCAAACTTACAAAAAACAGCAATGGTAGCATATAGAAGCCAACTAGGTAGTGGAAACACATCATCAACATCATTAGCTGCGTAATCAAGGATGGTCACTATCTGAGTCACACTGAAAGTTTTGACCACAAAAATAAATAATCAGGAAAATGGTTAACATGAAATTATTCCCTGAATTAACTGGCATTATATATTGTTATAATGATATCCCAATATTACACAGTTATAGTTCTATACATAAATAGGTTTTGAGCAAGGTAATTATTAAGACATTTTAGTGGATATTAGATCGTTCTTGCCATTTAATAAATGAAAATGACATAAACCATTAATACGATGAATCATATTAGTAAAGAATTTTGTTAGTTACTTAATAATAGTTTATTTTATATCATTGTGCCAAGGGAGTGTATCACTACTGTTAAAAAAAACTGGCCTTCGCTAGCGAAATCAGAAATTCAAGCTTGTACGTCCTGTCTTAAGTAGTCCTTGGTTTTGAGATAAAAAAAATATTTTTTAGGAATATTTGTGTTGTTGTTGTTGTTTTTTTCTGGTTGAGGTTAATTCCTTTTATCTTAAATTCTAAGTCTCTTCCAGTTTGGACGTCATTTCCATGTTGTTGTTTTTGTTTTTTTGTTGAATTTCTAGACTTTAGAAAAGAAAGGATTGGGGGGGGGGGGGCGAAGTAAAGAGATATTTCCCTCGAAGTTCTCTAAGTGAAGTCTTATACTTTCGAATACCTTCTTCCTGCAATATTATATACGTATTATACAGTTTTAAGAAAGGTTAGGCTAGTGTCTTCGGAAATAAAAGTGTTTAAATAGCCAATAATAGCCGTATCTCATTCTTTTATTAAGCTTATTGTTTCATCGACTGTATACAATTTTCACCATATAAGAGTTAGTCCGAAACGAAGACTGTATCGATTTATAGCAAACTAAGATGATTATCCGGGTATCTCATATGGACACTCAGAACCACGTGCACAAATCCAGTACTGGTCGCCATGATAATTTCGCTATGTTTTTTCCTGATCTAAAAATAGGCGATTACGTCATGCGATCTGTGACGTTTCACCGGACCAACCCTTGAACATTTAGTTTTCCTTCAAATGATTTTTGTGCGTTTTGTTGTCAGTTTCGCAATGGGCGACATAACACTATAATGAAGCTGTATTATATCCAAGTTGTGTAAGAACTTCTTGTGGTTGCCGTTTAAAATACTTTTGATAAAGATGGCGCTCCTTTTTCCATGTAAATCTTATCGTGAGTTCACAGGCTTAGATTGAACAGTTTTCTGCTCATTAGAGTTCGACCGGTGGACTAGAGATGGGTCGCTCACTAAAGAACTGATCAACTGATCCGGGTCTTTTAAAGGAACGGATCCGAAAGCCGATCACTGTCAAAAGACCCGGATCAGTACTGATCCGTTCCCGTTCTGCATTTCGATGTGTTGGTTTCCATAGTTCACTTAGAATCCGGATCTGACCCGGATCAGACCGATTCAGACCCGCTCAGTACTGATCGGATCAGACCCGATCAGTACTGATCGGATCAGACCCGCTCAGTACTGATATGGGTCTGTACTGATTGGATCAGACCCGCTCAGTATTGATCGGCTCAGACCCGCTCAGTACTGATCGGCTCAGACCCGCTCAGTACTGATCGGCTCAGACCCGCTCATTACTGATCGGCTCAGACCCGCTCAGTACTGATATGGGTCTGTACTGATTGGATCAGACCCGCTCAGTATTGATCGGCTCAGACCCGCTCAGTACTGATCGGCTCAGACCCGCTCAGTACTGATCGGCTCAGACCCGCTCATTACTGATCGGCTCAGACCCGCTCAGTACTGATATGGGTCTGTACTGATTGGATCAGACCCGCTCAGTATTGATCGGCTCAGACCCGCTCAGTACTGATCGGCTCAGACCCGCTCAGTACTGATCGGCTCAGACCCGCTCAGTACTGAATGGGTCTGTACTGATCGGTTCCCGTTCTGCATTTCGATATGCTGGTTTCGAATGCGAGTGATCGTACAATTGCTGTCAATTGTAAATAATGTTGATGATACCATTTTTGCATTATAATTAGCCAATATGATTACAGTATTTTACATTTACCCTTTTAATTTTACTTATTAGTAGATTATTAGGTGAAAAAAAAGGAATTATAGCTTAAAAACAAAAGTTTAATTATAATTAGTTTAGTAGCCTACAACTAGACAATTGAGAACAATTATTTCTTATTTATATTTTTTAATGTTTTAAGTAACGAAAAAAACGGCAATCCAACAAGGGATCCAAGTTGTTTTTCTCTCCTTTTGACATCCAACATATAAAATTATGGAGGGAGGCGGGGGGGGGGGGGGGGGGGAGGGTAAATTACTAAGTGATCCGTGGAACCGTTCAACGGATCCGTATCTTTTTAGTGAGCGCTCAATTGAGCGGCGATCAGCATGGTGAACCGTTTTGCCCATCTCTACCGGTGGACTAACACGTATTGTGAGGGTACATGACGAACAAACGGCCAAAAGCTATTGTGTTAGATTTAAGCGGGTGAATAGCTGATCAATTTTGTCAATGTACAAACGGGCGGGCGATATTTGGGATCTGCGCTAATGAACCGGGAAATAGAGGGGGGGGGGGGAGGGGCTGCATGATTTAAATCTCAGTGTATCTACACATGCGTCACTATAGTTGCTACGCCCGGAATTGAGAACCGCAAACCTCGTCCTCTTTTTCTTAACGACTCTGACTTCAGTCTGTCATTAGAGTCTTGTATTTCTTTAGGACTTCAGCTCTATCAGTTATTTCTGAGATTATCAGAGGTATGGAGAAACACATGCCTCATTCTTTTCTACCTACCATTAACTAACAAAAAAGTAAATCAATGAACGTGTCTTGACTTTATGAAAGTAATTTGATGTTGTTTTTTCCCGGTGAATGTCTTTGATAGTAGAGGAGCTCACAAGACAAAGTAGCGAGGTACCTATTACAAGTTGAGCTAATTTTCAAGATTCCCTAATGAAAGCACAATGTGTAGGATGCACATACAAAATATAGGAAAGTAAATCTCCGTCGGACCGAATTGATCCATCGACAAGTCTTAATTAGGCGTGACCTTTTGAACTGGGGTGATCGTGAAGCAGCGTTAGCGGGATTGCGTGCACAGAGTTTTGTCTAAATGTTGCAATAGATAAAACACCAATTAATATTTTGGTATTGCTATTTTATCTGAATAGTTTCGGTCATTTAATTTGAACACGTCAATATTATGTGTGTTTCTCAAAATAAATATAGTCAATAAACCTTAACCTATATTTTGAAATACGGTTCTAAGCATTGACTATAGTTACAGCTAATTGTAATGTAGAATTGTTTCAAAAGGAGTGCCCAATAATCCCGTTTTACTGCGCTATAAAACTTTGTTGGATCTAGAATTTCCTGACAAAATGAATCATGTTATTGCCTGTCTCTATGTACTTGTATATTCCCTCCCCTCTCTTTCCCACTAAAAGATTTGCCAATACAGTAATACATTTTAAAAACCCACATAATTTTGATAGCTCGATCAAACGTATTACTACATCCGGATCTATTTATAAAGAAATTACTCAACTTCTTATCAGATATCTGGTTAGTTCGGAGGATCAGGTCTTTAGATCCACAGTTGTGATTGGCGTTACCAGGATCAAAATTAGGAGGAGGGGCAAATAGTGCAAGGTGTGAAAGGGGGTGGATTGTGCAAGGGAGAGGGCCAAATATAACAGTTTTTGTATTTACACAATTTAAAAAGGTACATTATTTCGTCATAAACTATTTATAAACAATATTTCATCAAACTATCAATGATTGAAACTAAAATTAGATGAACTAAAATGTAAGATTTTCCAAGTTTCATTTTTTTTTCGGCTCTAACATTTTATCGAGCACAATTAATATAGCTAGACTATAGATATATATATTAAAAACTTTTAAAGTAAGGTTGTTAGAATGTACAATTCACTGGTTGTTAGAATGGACAATTCACTGGTTGTTAGAATGTACAATTCACTGGTTGTTAGAATGGACAATTCACTGGTTGTTAGAATGCACAATTCACTGGTTGTTAGAATGTACAATTCAATGGCTGTTAGAATGTACAATTTAATGGCTGTTAGAATGTACAATTCAATGGCTGTTAGAATGTACAATTTAATGGCTGTTAGAATGTACAATTCACTGGCTGTTAGAATGTACAATTTAATGGCTGTTAGAATGTACAATTCACTGGTTGTTAGAATGCACAATTCACTGGTTGTTAGAATGTACAATTCAATGGCTGTTAGAATGTACAATTTAATGGCTGTTAGAATGTACAATTTAATGGCTGTTAGAATGTACAATTCAATGGCTGTTAGAATGTACAATTTAATGGCTGTTAGAATGTACAATTCACTGGCTGTTAGAATGTACAATTTAATGGCTGTTAGAATGTACAATTCAATGGCTGTTAGAATGTACAATTTAATGGCTGTTAGAATGTACAATTCAATGGCTGTTAGAATGTATAATTCAATGGTTGTTAGAATGTACAATTCAATGGCTGTTAGAATGTACAATTTAATGGCTGTTAGAATGTACAATTCAATGGCTGTTAGAATGTACAATTTAATGGCTGTTAGAATGTACAATTCAATGGCTGTTAGAATGTATAATTCAATGGTTGTTAGAATGTACAATTCAATGGTTGTTAGAATGTACAATTCAATGGCTGTTAGAATGTACAATTCAATGGCTGTTAGAATGTATAATTCAATGGTTGTTAGAATGTATAATTCAATGGTTGTTAGAATGTACAATTCAATGGCTGTTAGAATGTATAATTCAATGGTTGTTAGAATGTATAATTCAATGGTTGTTAGAATGTACAATTCAATGGCTGTTAGAATGTACAATTTACTGGTTGTTAGAATGTACAATTCATTGGTTATTAGAATGTATAATGCAATACCAATTGCAAGTAAATATAGAGATAAGTGTTGTGTTACTGAGGGATTGGTAGATTAGTTCCTGACATGCCTGTGTGACACTAAAACATGTTTCTTATCACTAACCATCCCTGTCACAGTTCGGGTAGATTGTACTAAGAACCGCAACTCTGTGCTAATTAAATTTTGTTCATGGCAGCTCTGGCATGATGGGAACAAAGGAAGTGCCAGGTTTAAGGCTGCAAAAATTAAAACGTTAACTCAAGGATTGAATAAATAAATAAAATCTTATCTAACCTGAACAGCAGAGTCAGGTTGACCCAGAATGGCAGAAAGTACCATGGTCTTGAGAACCTCATCATTTTGCTGGACTCCGGATAAATTAAAATTTGAATCATGATTTATACAACTGAAAGAGAAAAAAACATGAGACCAAAAATTAAATATTTCAATGATTGCAAATACTAAAAAAAAATTGTTCGAAGTTGGAATAAACCGAAGCAGGTTTGCAATCAAAACATAATACAAAGTTAAGTACCGAATAGGCTTATCCACAGTTTATTTCATATATGTTTTGTATTGCAATTCTTTGTAGGATGGTATTAACAATAGGCTGTATTGTTATTTAAAATGTACAATATTAACACGACCCCCTCGCTTGAGGATTAACTTAATTCTATCTATCTACAACAGCGGCTTCCAATCTGTGGGTCGCAACCCCTTTGGGGTCGACTAGGACCATCCGAAAACAAATATTTTCGATGGTCTTGGGAGACACTAATGATCTATCTGTCTCAGGGCAATATGATGAACCGGTGTGATGACATCATCGCGCCAACCCAATCACATATTCTACGAACATATACAGGAGTATGTGACAGGGTTGGCGCCACAATGTACGTATGCGGACCAGACACACACGTGAGAAGAGTTGCTGTGTTAAACCCATCTTCTCTGTTAAAAGCAGCAACTGTATTGAAAGCAACACTATTGGTTGTAAAACGACATTTCTTGAATATATTGGAATGTAGTGTAGGATGCTGTTCAGTCTGGATTTCAACTTTTGGTACTGAATGGCTCACTAAAAGTAATAGGAAACCAATGTATGATTCATCTGCAAATAATATTAATATTGCCCTAAGAACAACAAGAAGTAATCAAAAGCGCCATATGTTGTGTAAATTTAGTAAAAACGAGCACTTTAAACAGTGCACTGTTTACGCAATGGTGGAATGAGCTAGATATGCCGAACAATACTCTGTTATATTACACACTGAAGTGAGATGGTTATCGATAGGAAAAGTTCTTCGTCAAGAACTTACAACTTTTTTTAAAATCAGAAAACAAGACTGCAGTTCAAAGCACTTTTTGGCGATAAAAGTGAACTGCATAGAAACGTACTTGGTTGAAATCTTTGCCATCCTGAATGAGTTAAATTTATCACTGCAAGGACCAAATGTAACTTGCCATAATTTGTCTGAAAATATCCGATGCATGCTGACGAAATTTCATCGTACTTTTCTCATCTATCTTACACCCCATTTCTGCTTGAGAAAGTCAATGCACAGTAAAAGTTGAAGATGTTCCTGAGACAACACAAAAGGAGTTCCTTGAACTTATTAACAACGATGCAGCAAAAATTGATTTCTCTACATGCAATTAAAAAATTCTGGATAAAGTTTTGGCAGTAATTAACTATTTTGACTGAGAGTGTGTTGCGCCTTCCTCTTTCATTTCCAACAAAATATCTTTGTGAAACAGGGTTTTCCAAATACAGAAGTAGACTTGTTGAGGAAGATGATCTTCGTTGTGCTCTTGACAAGACTATCCCGAGAATTTATGATCCGATGAGAAGACGCAATCTCAACCTTAGCACTGACGTTCGTATTGTAATCAAAAATAAATATTTCACAAAATTATTACAAGTATTTTTTTAAATAATCAATATGCTTTAGTTATGTATGCATTTGTAACAATGAAAATATATTCTGCATATCCGATATATACTTTACGATTCATAACAGTAGCATAAATACAGTCAATTGTAAGGTAGCGACGAAAACAATTATTATAGTTGGGGGAAGCTATATTAATGGGTTGCGGCATTAAAAAGGTTGGGAACCACTGTTATTGATCAAAAGAATTTTGCCACAGACTCACGTTAATGGTAACGTAACATCAGCGTTTGTTGTTGTCTGTGTAACGCAAGCAATATTCGGGATTTGAAAAAACAACAATAGGCCTAGACTATGAGTCGCCTAAGACACATTAGACATCAATCTAGTGTTTGCAAGGCATTTAATGTTACGGAACTATTTTGTGCGAATCAAAAATAATTTTAAAATATTACTTGGAGAACATAACAAATCGTGGGACTCCATATTTGAATGATTTCTCCCTCAAATTCCAACAAAACCGAAAATCGGTTTTAATTTTGAGAACCGATTTTCGGTTATAAAGCATCCCTATTCTGAAACTTTAAAAAAAATTTTTATGCCCGTCGGTCCCTTGGACATTCGTTTGATGGCTCGTGGTCCCTTTGAAAATGTTCGAACAAAAATAACTTCAAATAACATAACTTATAGGTCTAAAAAATACTCTTAATTAAACTTAATAAAAAATATTATTTAAAAAAATTAGGGATCATATTTTGTTTTAACTTTCAATAGAAGGACTGCATCATCATGCCAGTTCTTTTATGTTTATTTTGCTTTACCATGACAACTAGATCTATCGTATGAGGCATTTAATGCTTCTGTATTTTGTTTTGATAGCAAGTGACGTTGAGAAAGCCGTCTCACACTCATAATTGGTTGCAAATGGCATCAACACTCTTAGAGCCACCTTTACACAACGGAATAGGAAAGCGCCCTTTTTAAATCCAAAACCACGACAGCACCACCCCCTCCCCATAATTTATTAAATCTATAGATCGTATTGTCATCTGAAGATAGATTGCTAATGAAGGGTACGACAAATTGTCGCATTCAACAGAATTTCGTAAGAAAATGTTCTTTCTACTTTTTTTGTGTGACTTTCACTACTTTCATATGTTTCTAATTTATGGATAAGCTTACTTATCTTATCTTATCTTATCTTACAGACGCTTCTTCTATAAAGAAGATTATTGCGTCACGCGCTAATCCGTGATCTGAGCATAGATATCTATGGTCTGAGTTTAGTCTTCAATTTTATGAATGTTTTAAAAGATGTTAAGTTACGGGTTTGCCTCTTGATGGGAGCTATCATTTCCTACCAAGCGCGTCTCCAGGTGGCGGATAGGGGAATGACCTCTAGACATAAGGGTTAGCCGTGAATACTGAATGAGCGGGATCGGAGCAATTGATTTGCTGTCATGGAGGGTGAGGTGGGGGGGGGGGGGAATCCCGTGGTAAGGATATTCTTTTAAAATGACTGCAAAAAAGCGAAACATAATAATAGAGCGCTCTAACTCTAAACATGGACGGAGAGGCCGTTAGCTACGGATAGAGAGAAAACTCCAAAAAATAAATCAACTGCTGCCTTGTAGATGGTCTTGGCTAATTAAAGGATATGGAAGCAAATCCAGAAAATACACCAGGCTGAAGCCGGAGGCAGTGGGCCTTACTGGTGCAAAGCATAATGCCACGCGATTCTCAATAAATTGAGAATGAAGATGAAGAAGACTGGTTTTCCTGGTTTGTTCAGGCAATTCATTCCATGGTCGGATGCTACTTGGGTAGAAAGAGTGGTTATATGCATTTGTTCTCGCATAAGGGATGAGGAAATTGTTTTTGTCATTATGTTTATCTAAGTATTGTAGCATGTTGTTATTGTATTGTAGGCCCATTTTTAAATTAGAATTTAATGCTTTATGTATTACATGTATTAATACGTTACTCCCTCCATTCTGTCCACTAGTGCAAGGGTCAGCAACCTTTTGCTAATTGTGTACCAAACGAGGATTTCTAAATCATTCAGCGTGCCAAAAGCCTTAAAGTCAACCTGCTCTATTATACTTGTTTTCTTATTTTTTATAAGACAATTAATTTAACTCCGTAGCAAGGTCACGGCCAAACAAAGGAAATCTATAGAGAAAATCGTTAAAAAGTTTTATATTTAATTTTTAAAAAAAGAACTTGTTTGTGATTATCATCCTTTTTATTTATATTTATACTAAATACAACATTTCATTACTAAATTTTCACATTTAATTTATGGTAACGATTTTGTAAACATTATCATTGGGTTTTAAAGATATGGATCTAGAGTCTAGCATCTTCTAATGTTGATTCTAATATCTTGTTCTCAGTTTAACTGATTTTTTTTTAAATTTGTTTAGGAGGCTTATATCTGTAGATGATACTTTCGTTGAGAGGAATTGATACGTAGTAATCATACAAACTGGGTATCTATTGTGATGTTTAGAAAATGTGCACATAATTTTTGAGTCATATAATATTTATATAATTTTCAACTACTTTTTTACAGTTTAATCATTTTAAAGTTATAAGTTGTAAACCGTTTATTCTTTTATAAAAGAAAAATAAGAAACAATATTTAATATTAGAAGTATTACCGGAAAAAAAAAAACAAAAAAAAAACGGACTAATTATCTCCCTTTAATTAAAAAAAAACTTTCTAAATTTGATTCAATAGTGATGCCAAACCAAGTTATGTTTAGTAATAGGCCTATAACAAATATTAATGACTAATTATTATTTATTTTTATAAATCCAGCATTATGATATTCAGTATTCATTACAAGATTTAATTATTAGAGGTGTAAAATTAATTTATGTTAAACAGTTGTAAATAAACAATTTTCCTGCATTAATTGTTTGTCCATTTAAATTTTATCTTTTAAACATTCATAATTACAACTTTTGCATAATATAATGCTATTAAAAGTCTCTTATACTTATATTTATTAAATGATTAAAAACAAAGTTTGTTTTAGAATTACTTAGGCTATATTTATGTTTAATTAGATCTATAGAAGATAGATGAGCATAAAAACTCTTTTAAATATAATTAGTCGGTATCAATTAATGAGCGCCTTATCTTGAATTTTCTTCGCTAATTTATAATGGCACATACATATTTAGTCATTTCTGAGTAATGAAGTGTAAGTAACCTTTTTGAATGATTAACACAGGTTTATGTGGAATAGATAATGTTCGCACGTGTAAGTTGAACCAAAAGCTGAAAGTAGAGGGAATGCCTGGCAGTTGAGAATAGCAAATGGTTTTCCTAGGCAGCTTCCATCTAGATTTGCCCATTTCTTCTGCGTTTTAATATCGCCAATATCCCTCCACTTAAAAGAAAACATCTACCGTACATCTAAGAAGGTTCTAGTAAGATCAAGCCAGTTATGCTTGACGAGCTATGAGCAAATGAGTCCATGAATTTGGAAGTCTTTCCTTTGTTTAGAAAACTCCGCTTTGAGTGCTGCGATGTGCTTCTGAAAAAAAACCAACTATCTATCTTAATATAAGCCTTAATATAGGGATGTACATGAAGTTAAATGTTTTGAAATTGATTTCACTCAAGATATATACAAATTTATTCCAGTGGTCTAACAAGTGCTGTTTGACCTCGTCTTTGTAAATGCGTTCAATTTATTGAAATGTGTCGCTATGTCATTCAGAAACATCAGTTTCAACAGCCAGTTTTCCTAATTCAGAACCGGAAAATGATGTGTATTTTTTCATCAATAAAAAACACCTCTTGGAGGTCTCTCGCCTGCCATGGGAAAACGCTCTGCGTGACAAGTTTGGCACGCGTGCCTTAGGTTGCCGACCCCTGCTCTAGTGTTTCTATGTTTAGTTTAGTGATTTAACTATTGGTGTTACTCTTGTCAGTTGGGAATATTTGTCAGTAATGAACCTTGCAGCTTTTTTCTCAATTTGTTATAATTTTTTTTGTAGTTGGGTCCTATACAGAAAATGCATATTCTAGTATAGGCCTAACTAATGTGAGATAGCATTTTAGTTGTATGTTCTTATTACATTTGTATAAGTTTTTTTTAATGTTTAGTTAGACTTTTTAATTACTTTATCGATATGTGGATTGCAAGATAACTAATCATTTATTACTACTCCTAAGTACTTTGCATTGTTAGTTTGGGTTAGGTCCTAACCATGAATGAAGGAGTTTGTAATTTTTTTGCTTTATTTTTTTTGGATACTTTTATCAGTTGGCACTTTTCTAGGTGAAAAGACATACTCCAGTTAGAACTAGGTCTTTTTATAAGAGTTCGCAATCTTTTTCTGTCCTATTGGTTCTATAAATTATACAATCATCTGCAAATAACCTTACTTTTGTTCCTGTTTTGATGCAATTGGATAAGCCATTAATATAAACTAGAAATAAAGTTCCTTGTGGAACTCCAGAGTTTACAGTTATTGGTGATGACTTAGAGACATTAATTATTATAGTTTGTAAAATTATTTTATAGATTGGATATAAAGTTTTTTACTTATTTGTATTTAAATGCATATAATTACTCCTTTTTCCCGAGTGGCATCCGAGCCGGGAATGGGTTGCCTGAACAAACCAGTAACTTAACATAATTTAAAACATTAATAAAAATGCAAGATAATAACTCAGACCACGGCTAAGCGTAGGACGCAAGAATCTTCTTTATAGAAGGAGCGTCTGTAATATATAAGATAAGAAGATATTTGCGTTTTTATTATGTTATTTACTCTGACAATATAATGATCTGAAAGTCCAGGGATTATTTCACAATCTATTACTAATCCTGGTCTGTTAGTTAAGAATAAATCTTCTTGCTTTTTAAAAATAATTTGCTCTATATTTTGATCGTAGATGGTAGGTATTGATAAAAAAAATTGTTTCAGTCTTAGATACTGAAAAATTAAATAATTGTTTGTCAGTTATTTAAGATCAGTGTGAAGCGATCATATTCTGTCTATCCAAGACGGAACAAGAAGATACAGACAGACGTTTAGTTTGAACCTTTATTTATTTAAGTTTATCCACATTATCAACCTTATCATCGTCAATGTTAAATGATTCCCTAGTGTGTACACGAATATAGGCAAAATATAAGACCAAAAAAAAAAGCACTGGGAAAATGGCTTTTGAAAACATGTCAGTAATACAACTTAGATTGTCGAAAAAAATTGTTCCTATGTAAAATAAATCAAACATGCCTGTGTTTAAATGCCTTACAGTGATAATAAATTATCTCAAGTATTTGAAAAATCATTATGGCTGTAAATGAATTAATGTACACGTATCTACGTTGCTTAAAATCCATCCATGTGCGCAACTTTATTTAATCTTTTTCTACTTAACTCTGATTCTAGTGTAAAATTGTGGGCTTTATTTTAACATAATAATATGCTTAATAGGGCGTTTGCAATCCCGTGACAAAAAGCACGTGATTTGTGTTTACTTTAAGTAATGGTGTACAATTAACAATGGCCGCTGTATTAATAAAGTTTCATATAGGCTCGAGCTTTTTTTTAAATGATGTGTTGTGTTTTAAGTCTTATTAAGATTTAAGCTGTATTATGTATGTTAAATAAAATAGGCTATTTTATTATTATCATATACATAGATCATAGACGATGTGAGCCTATTAGTGACTTGACTAGATGGCCTATTCACCCAACACTATCACTTGACTTGACATCGCCTACGAAACATTAAAAGTGTAGGCCTATAAAGTGAAATTGAAAGTGTAAATAGGTCTAGCCGGCCCTAGCCTAATCACATCAATCAATTAATCTACAGTACTACTATTTACCTCCTTATTTTTTAGTAGGATAGCCAATATTCAGATGTGAATTTTGCATGATAAAGAAGTACTTCACTTTCACCACGTTACATTTGTACCTCAAGTGGGTTCTTTATTTACACAAATACGTCACTAAAAACCTAAGCCACACCCACTAAGAACGCTCTATTGGTGCTTAATTGGTGCTACATCTAAAACCATTAGTTCTTACTTGAAAAGTCATTACGGTACACGATAAGTCATTACATAAAAAAGTCATGACATAAAAAGTCAGCACATAAAAAAATTTCAATATATGAAACAAAATATGACATAGAAATTGTTTGAAACAAATATGTGCAATGTCCACATATAGAAGCGACAGTCTTTACTGAAAGACTTTTTCACTTGGATCACTTTAAGTGTATTGGCCTACATTTCATCTTGTCTACAATAGACCTCCATCTGTATTCACTACCATTATTTGGGCTTGTAAACAAAACGCACCCATAAACACACTAACATCACACATAAACACACTAACAACACACATACACAACACACCAAGACACTTGATATAGATCGAGACTCTACTCTTTCAGATGTCTGAGGTGAAGTTTTACGTTACAGAAATATGCTAGAGAGACGGCGGGGCTGGGGGATGGGGGGGGGGGGGGGGCTCGCGTAGACTTAACGCCCCGACTCTACAGGTCAAAGGTCGTGGTGTAGTGTGTTGATAGAAGATTGTACGCTTCACACACGATTAATCATATTGTCTTGTGGACTAAATTAGAGCGCTAATCTTTTCCGGTGCCTTTATTAACTCCAGCCACTAGTCTCTCCAACTGCCAATTTGTTTCTCTCTCGTCGCACTGGCCTACACAGCTAAACGGATATGCCAATTTTACTATACCAGGACATGGGCTCGCTCGAGGTCAATGACAGCCTCTTTCCGCTTTATAAAGAGCCGCATTCCGCTTTATAAAGAACCGCATTCCGCTTTATAAGGAACCGCATTTCGCTTTACAAAGAGCCTCAGCATTGTTACACATAATATATAGTACATAATAAAGCAATTCGTATTTATTTTATTCAATTTTTCAATTAATATGGTTATAGGCTATTTTCCTTGCAAGTCTTAAATGCAATGTAAACTAAACGATAAGAAAATATAATTGAGAGTATTAAGAGAAATTAAGTAAATCGGCCTTAACCCTTTTAGAGCAAATGAAAGGACAGCGGAGCAGGGTGATAAGAACTATTACTCTTATAAGTTACAGAAGTTCCTTATATAAAGAACATTAAAACGTCCATTGCTGAAACCTCCCGCAAAGCACCAGAGAATTCTGCGACGGTTGTGTCAGAACCCGGGCTGTCTAGTTGACAGTCCGGTTGACTAACCGCAGTACCAGCCCACCTGGTGATTGTGTGGCCAGCACAATGCCCAGTCATTGTTACTTTTACCCCAATTAAGGTCAGGTATCCGTCATATCTGGACCCAAAGATATTCTCCAGTCCCAAGAAAAAAAAATCCAAGCCTTCACAGGGATTCGAACTCAGGGCTTTTCGATACACGCCAGTTGGACGAGGTGCCTTTAAATTTACTCTAAACCATATTGAGAAAGAAAATATTGTTAAAATTTCGATAACAAAAGATAAATGAAATACCATTGCAATGATAAAAAGTATAACATTTAACGAAGACTTGTACATTTCATGAACTGATTCAACCGATAGCCTACTATCAAGCGACTACGTAAGCTTTAAATACCTTAGAATTCAGGCGTCGGCAACCTTTGGCACGCGTGCCACACTTGGCATGCAGAGCAATTTCCAATGGCACGCGGAAGACCCCTAAAACTTAGTAAAACGGCAATTCAAGTCTCTTCTACAATAAATTGAGTGGTAGCTCGGGGGTGACTTTTAGGCTGTTGGCACGCTGAATAAATTAGAAATCCTACTTTGGCACACTATTATCAAAAGGTTGCAAACCACATATGGCTAACATTTGCCCACCTCTGTACTATACTTATAATAATGTTATCTTCACTTTGTGTTTTATTGGTTACATTTTAATTTTGAGTCACTAGGCTACTTGTAATCCAACCAAAGTTTCATTTGAGTGGAATAAAAAGACACTCTTTTTTTTCAATATATATTGGCTACATTAATTAATTATTTTAGAAAGCACGCAACAAGAAATAAACACAACACTAAATTGAAAGTGCATAGAAAGCTCTCCTTAAAAACAACACTAGATTGAATATACTTCCAAAGCTCTCCTTAAACACAACACTGATTGAAAGCGCATAGAAAGCTCTCCTTAAACACACCACTAGATTGAAAGCGCATAGAAAGCTCTCCTTAAACACACCACTAGATTGAAATCGCATAGAAAGCTCTCCTTAAACACAACACTAGATTGAAATCGCATAGAAAGCTCTCCTTAAACACAACACTAGATTGAAATCGCATAGAAAGCTCTCCTTAAACACAACACTAGATTGAAAGTACATAGAAAGCTCTCCTTAAACACAACACTAGATTGAAAGTACATAGAAAGCTCTCCTTAAACACAACACTAGATTGAAAGTACATAGAAAGCTCTCCTTAAACACTACACTAGATTGAAAGTACATAGAAAGCTCTCCTTAAACACAACACTAGATTGAAATCGCATAGAAAGCTCTCCTTAAACACAACACTAGATTGAAAGTACATAGAAAGCTCTCCTTAAACACTACACTAGATTGAAAGTACATAGAAAGCTCTCCTTAAACACAACACTACATTGCTGATTTGCCTGACTGAATATATGTGGGTCACTGGATGCTTAAGTGTGCAGTGTTTTCTACATGCACAACTATTAGGTCAATAGTGAATCATGTCATTGGGTTTATCTCAAGCGTCTCTTTTCCCTGCATTATAATATAATGCTTATGCTTTTTTAATAAAGTATCGTGTATTGTATGGTCTTGATATGATTATCAAACGGATTAACTCTTTACTTCCGCACATACTCAGGTCCAAATATACCAGCTTGCCCCTAACAAGCTTGCATTTGTTATTTGCCTGTAATGAAAGAAGCCATGAATTTAGACTATAGTAAGACTTATATTATATATAGTTAGACTATAGTTAGACTTACGACATGCGCGCTCATATTGTTAACGAACTTTCCATTCCCTCCCCCGTCCCCCCCCCCCCCCAATCCAGGTCTGCAGTGGGCCTATTGGTCTGTTTACATTGCTTTAGTGGTATCTTTCATTAATTATTTATGGGTAAAAAAAAAGGCGTCTGAGTAATTTGCTTGCCACACAATCCACTAATATTTCTTGGCCAAAGAATCTTGTGAAACTTATTACGCTGAACAAATCTAGTCTTAAGGGGACGTCCATTAATTACGTCAACAATTTTTAGGCAATTGTTTACCTCCCCCTTGCCAACAATTATCCAACTTTCAGATACCCCCACCCCTATAAGGTAATGCCAACAATTGTTTACCCCCTCCCCATATTACCTAACAAAATTGTATACACCTACTTTTATGTTTAAAATTTAATTTAGATTGAAAAGCTTAAGACTAGTTTTTTTAATTTTTAACTTGTTTAACAGATTTTAGTTAGACATTGGATAAGAGTTTGTTGATTCGATGTCTGTGAAGTAAGACATTGGACAAGAGTTTGTTGATTAGATGTCTGTGAAGTAAGACATTGGACGAGTTTGTTGATTAGATGTCTGTGAACTAAGACATTGGATAAGAGTTTGATGATTAGATGTCTGTGAACTAAGACATTGGACAAGAGTTTGTTGATTAGATGTCTGTGAAGTAAGACATTGGACAAGAGATTAGATGTCTGTGAATTAAGACATTGGACAAGAGTTTGTTGATTAGATGTCTGTGAACTAAGACATTGGACAAGAGTTTGTTGATTAGATGTCTGTGAAGTAAGACATTGGACAAGAGTTTGTTGCTAAGAAATTCGTGGAGCTAGGAACTAGATATAAGAGAAGGTATAACGTCTTCGATTATTGTACACCTGCTCTGTTCACACGTTATTGTTTTTTTCTGCAAGGTGACGTTCAAAGAAGTGAATAATTAATGAAAGGTGTCCTAAAGACGTAATAAAGAGCCTGCTCTATGAGGCATCGGGTTCTAGCACGCATTGCATTGCTAGTCTTGGTTTTGATTCCGATTTATTTTTTAATGTTTATTTTTATATTAATAAGGGTATAAAGCTGGTGAGTATCTCAAATTTGATGGGAAAAGGTTAATGCGTTATGGAATTGCACAGGCCACCCAATCCCCCTGTAATTTGTGGCCTTAGCTCTAAGAACCGAAATGGTCTAAAGGGAATAGTTTTTTTTACTTTCTTACGTCGCAAGGCCCCATTTGTTACAAGGTCTTTATCTAATAGAACAAAATAAAGTTCCCTGAAGTAAATAAGGTCCTCAAGCGGCCCCAACTAGCACAATTCTTCATGGCAACGCCCATTTATTCCAGCTCTCAATGTTTTAGTTTTAATACCTGCTTACCTTCTGTGCTAGTCTGTGCATTTTTGGGGGTCAGTCATTTTGAAACAATTTCTTTCTGTCGAACCAAACCTGATGACAAGGGGAAAAACTCTATCACTATCATATTATATGTATGTTATGTATCAAAATATTGATGATGTAGACCTCACTCAAAATAGACTAAATGTTTGCCTTTTTTTTACTTTTTTGTTTAATATGACGCTTATGATATGATTAATTTATATCAACGTATTGTTTTAGAGATACAATTATGAAATAGCTGTTATAATAAGACAACCGATAAAGTTGTGACACAATCATTGAAATAAATCAAATGATAAAACTACGTGTTTAGAACTATCAATTTGACAATTTCTAAATTAGACCTGTATATCTTTTAAGACTCATTCGATTTACAAAACATTAGATAATTTTCGTGTATATTTACAGTTCAATTGAACAATAAACACTTAAATATGTCAGAAAGTCGTAATAATCATAATATTAAGTGGTTTGTTAACAAGCAAAATACAGTTATACAATATACGGTGAAAAATTATTTCTCGACAACCTAAGAAGTCCGTTTTTTTCCAATAAAAACTTGCCAGTCGCACTCTAGTTTATATTTAGTTCAGTGGTCGCGACCCATTACACAAAATATCTTTTAGTCTAGCACAGGCGTATTTTAATCATTGCGTCTTAAAATTGAGCATTTTAGTCCATAATTAATAAAATCATATTTTGTCAATGACCAACGGGGACTGTGGGGAAGAAGGAGGCGGCAACTCATGCGACCACCCAGTAAAAACAGATGCTACAGTACATAAAGTACATTTATTAGACCTAGTTTATAGGCTCATCATCTGGAGTTGTTCGATTTAATTAAGTCTATGGGGTAAACTATAGATCTTATCTTATACATTTCAGACGCTCCTTCTATAAAGAAGATTATTGCGCCCTACGCTCATCCGTGGTCTGAGTCTAGCCCTGTATTTCTATTAGTGTTTTTTAAATGATGTTATTAAGATGTTTATAGGTTTAGCCCTCTTTGTGGTTTAACTTTATAACTATTTTATATACAACCATTTATGCTACCAGTAATGTATATACAATCATATAATATAGAAGACTGTATATGATTATGTAATATACAACCATAGTATATACAGCTATATATACAACTATAATAATAATAATGATATGTATAGAAAAACCATGTAATATACAGCTATATAAAGGCATATAACTGCTATGTACAGCTTTATAAACAACATTAAGTAAAATAAAAGAAAACATGGGTTTTCTATACATATCAATATTATTATTATAGTTGTATATATAGCTGTATATACTATGGTTGTATATTATATAATCATATGTATATACAGAGAGAGAGAGAGAGAAATATATAGATAGATATAGATATATACATAGATACTTGCATAGATTCACACATAGGTAGATAGATAAACAAACAAAACAAAAACAACATTTAATGCTCTATGACCTGTGGTATGTGCTAGTCGTTTGGCCACCAGTTAGAGATAGGCCTATGCACAAAATACCATTGGTCATGGCAGACAGCATCTAATAACAATGAAAATACATGTTATTGACGCAGAGGACTAGGGTAGGGACTCTAGACTAGGGAGTTAACTCAGAAACACGAACAGCCTAATTTAGGTTGGCCTAGCTAACAAAACAACAAAGGCTGTGGCTCTATGATGTGTTTATGGAATCTATGAGTCTTGTAGCAAACCCGGTCACGTGATAGGACAGAGAAATAATCAAATCTCTGCTTATCATCTGCAGTGGTCAATGGTACCACCAGGGAACAGGCTCACGTGACCATGCACAAACTGTATGGTTCTATTTGATTAGAGGCGTGACTGAGTCTCGACTCTCGACAGGGCTCAGCCAATCTATAATTGAACTAATCAAGTCAAGGGCGGTAGAATGCTAGAGTGCTAGAAGAGTTTATCACCTTGTTAAATGGTCTGATAAAGTAGGCACATTATAGTGTCAAGTCTCAACATTGTTGGCTATTTAGTAAACATTTACAATTTATCTACACAGGGCATATTGGTATTAGGTATGCTATTTGATAGCCTTTGAATGCAAATAAAAACGGTAATATGATTCCATCAGGAATTTAACTATTCGATAGCTTGCTTTATTTCCTTACGTGTTTTAATTCATTAATATCTAAGTTTTTTTATATTTTAGTTGTTGTTTTTTTAGAAATATCTATGGAAAAAAAATGTGACGTTTATAAAAGTACAAATAAGTTATCAAACTATGTTCAATAAAAGCTCCTGGCATAACGTTTTGGCATACACTTTTTTTTACTATTTATCAGATCTCTTTCTTTTTAGCCAGGTCAACAACAAAAAAAAAGAACCCTGTCGAAATAAATTAATTAGTTCATTAATCAAGCAGGCATTTAGGGCGAAGGCTGATTAATTAAATCATGCACTAACAATGTACTTGGACGGCGAAATGTTAAATATGCCTTTACAAAATCATAGATACACAGGCTATAGGACGATGTTTAATCAAAGTACTTTATTTGTATTTGTAAATCAGTGTTAATAGTACAATGGAAATTTTACCAAAAAAAAATGCATGTAGTTTAGTCAATGGACAGATAACGTATTGAAGGAAGACAAAGTTAGCCTGAAGGTGATTCAGTGAAATTGAAGTAATAAATTGAAGTAAATGGTGAGGTAGTGGTGTTAACACGAGATATTGAAATAAAAGTGATAGAGTTAAGTAAAAATTAGTTATTGGAGTAAAAGTCAAATATTGAAGTAAAGGTGAAATATTGAAGTAATAGTGAGATATTGAAGTAAAAGTGAGATATTGAAGTAAAAGTGAGATATTGAAGTAAAAGTGAGATATTGAAGTAAAAGTGAGATATTGAAGTAAAAGTGAGATATTGAAGTAAAAGTGAGATATTGAAGTAAAAGTGAGATATTGAAGTAAAAGTGAGATATTGAAGTAAAGTGAGATATTGAAGAAAAAGTGAGATATTGAAGTAAAAGTGAAATATTTAAGTAAAAGTGAGATATTGAAGTAAAAGTGAGATATTGAAGTAAAAGTAAGATATTGAAAGTAATAGTTAGATATTGAAGTAAATTTGCTATAGAGAGGTAAAATTGACATAGGCGTCATTATTAATGCTTTTTTAAAACAGAAAAATATTGGTGTAGGCATTAGACTTTAGAGAAGTGGATAATACGAAGACTAAATTGAAAACTGATCTCTTTTCTATTTTTCTATTTTTCTCACTTCAATTATTGCTGAATTCTAAAAATATGGCTAACAAAATTACGAACAAAGTTTTATATATATATATAAACTAAACAACACATTTAGCCTACAAGGCCGTATCTGAGAATCACCATAGTTCGCCCTTTCGTTTTTATTTTCTTTATAAATAAATAAATCACGTGAGAATCAGGTGACTTTCGTCAACAGCTTTTGAAAAAAAAAAGGAAACAAATACACACACGCACGCACACACACATGACCAATGAACTCCCAATGAATAGTCTTGCTGGTAAAAGAAGTGAAACGTCAGCTACGCGTCACATAATTGAAGAGGCATTAACGAAGTTCAGGTCTATTCAGAACTGGGTTGTAGGGATTTGAATGGGCGCTTTCGCGTTCTAGGAAAATAGTTATCCTGCATTTTCTTCAGCCATAAAAACAAAAAATTAAGGAGAAAAAAAAAGGGGGGGGGGGAAGAGATTAGCCATGGTTGCTGCTCCCAACGTGATAATGTGTTGTTGTTTTTGTTGTTATTACGTTCATCCTCGTTTGTGGTTGTTGTTGTGGTTTAGTTTAAATCTATGACCAACGGTTTCATTTCTAAAGGTATCAATACCTATTGATATTGGTAAAGAAAAGAATGTTATGATTTGTTTTTGTCTAACTCTATAGACCAACTGTTTTAGGGTTGAATGGTCAAGTTATCTGTATTTCAACTACAGAAGAAGTTTCATCAACATGTGCTATGAGCTAGTTTTTTTTTTTATATCTTATAGACCAGGGGTGTAATAGGCGGCCTGTGGGTCGCGACACAGCCTGCCAATAAATTTAAGTCCCCCCCCACCCCTCCATAGACTAAATATAGAACATTATGTGCAGTCGCGTTTTGTTTCTGTTTCCGGAAATAATATCGAGGCCATATTGATATAATGTTGAAACAGGACCGGCTATAGGGGTTTTGACGCCCTAGGCGAAAACAAACTGCGCCCTCACTAAAGTGCCTTCGGCGGGCAGAAACTGAGTAGTGTAAGGGCATACTTTCCTATTTTCTAAGATAACTTAAATAAAATACCCTTCGCCTTTCATTACCTAGCAATTCGTCTGCCTATGCTAGTAGCGCACAGAAGTACTAACCTTTAATTTAGTTCATATTTTTAAATCCCAAAATTTTAAAAAATTCTCAAATTATGTGCCCCCAAAAAATTATGCGCCCTAGGCGGCCGCCTAGGTTGCCTATATGGACGAGCCGGCTCTGTGTTAAAAAGAAAATGGGCGATTAAGTCAAATTTATCTTAAAGTAAGCCTGTAATAGACAGCTCAATGACGTAAAAGTAATCACACCGCTGTTTTAGACTTTGCAAGTTTGTAATTAAAAAAAATAATACACTAAGACTACCAACCCTTGGTGTTTTGCAAGTTGTGGGGGGAGGCTGTATGAGATATTCCAATGCTGTTGACATTGTTATAGTTGTTGTTGTATGTTCGACATATATATCTATGTAAATGTCAAAGTCCCTTTATTTTTAATGGCTACCCAGAGTAAGAATCTGTGTGTTTTTTTTATTGTTTTTTTTTTATTAAAGATCCTTGGCAGTTATTGATTATTTATAATGTACTGGCGGGCTTCCAAGCTATTAAACGGTAACACATACCGTCCTGATTTTACCGGAACTGTTTGTGCAGATTTAAACTATTTTAAAACTTTACCAAATAGTCATATAAGAATAATAATGGGCATTTCTTATAGCGCCTCTATCCATGCTATTAAATAAGAATGTTCAGTGCACTCTAGGTGTGATTTGCAGTGGCAGATGTACTAGCCAAAGAGAAAGGTCTTTAAGTTTAAAAGATTCTCTTGTCTCAGATTCTCTCAGTGTTTGAGATATACTGTTCCATAGAGAAGGCGCCACTGACTCAAATGAGCGCACTCCCAGGTACTTCTTTCTGTGTCCATCCAAACTAGAAGTTTTGAGGAGTGACTGTGTTGAAGAGCTCAGTTCCCTAGATGGCTCATGCCTTTTAAGCTCTCGAAGATATGAAGGAGCAATACCCTTTATGCTTACTTATTTACTTACGCCTACTACCCCTCTAGGGGCATAGGCCACCAACAAGGTCTCTCCAGCCATCCCGGTCCCGAGCGAGTCTTTCCAATTGTCCCCAAGAATGACCTGATCTCTTGACGTCGGCATCCAGGTCACGTCGCCAGCTGTTACGGGGTCGACCCCTCTTCCTCTTCCCTTGGGGGTTCCACGATAGAGACTGTCTGGTAATGTTGGAAGCTGGTTTTCGGAGTGTGTGCCCCAACCATCTCCATCTTTTTTGCATGATCTCCAGATCGGCTGCCTGTTGACCTGTGCGACTCCAGAGCTCATCGTTACTGATCATGTCCGGCCAGCGTATATGCAAAATTCTCCTGAGACATGAGTTTATGAAAGTCTGGATCTTCTTGGTGTTGGTAGCTGTGGTCCTCCATGTTTCAGCACAATAGAGTAAGACAGACTTCACATTTGAGTTGAAGATCTTGATCTTTGTTTTCAGGGATATTTCTCTTGAGCTCCAGATATTCTTAAATTGGATGAAGGCTGTCCTGGCCTTGCCAATTCTTGCCCTTACATCGGCGTCGGTTCCACCCTTCTTATTGACGATGCTGCCTAGATAGGTGAATTCTTCAATTTCTTCTAGCGCTTCACCATTGAGAGATATAGGCGATGTGTTTTCTGCGTTGACCTTAAGGAACTTGGTCTTCCCTTTGTGGATGTTGAGGCCAAGGCGAGTGGAGTTTTCTGTCACGATGTTGGTCTTTTCCTGCATCTGTTGCTGAGTATGTGCGAGTAATGCCAGGTCATCCGCAAAATCTAGATCGTCTAGTTGTGACCATAGCGTCCACTGGATGCCATTACGCTTATCTGATGTGGATGTCCTCATTACCCAGTCTATCGCTAGCAGAAACAGAAATGGCGACAGTAAACAACCTTGTCTCACTCCTGTCCGTACTTGGAATGCCTCTGTTGGGTGGTCTCTATGGATCACTCTGCATTTCAATCCTTCATAAGAATTCTTAATTATAGAGGTAATTTTTGTAGGGACCCCATAGTGTCTTAGCAGCCTCCAAAGTGATTCCCTGTCTACGCTGTCAAAAGCCTTTTCATAGTCAGTAAAGTTGACATATAGGGGGGGGGGGGGGGAATTCCACTCAAGCGACTGCTCCAGGATGATGCGCAGTGTAGCTATTTGGTCAGTACAGGATCTATCCTTGCGGAAACCAGATTGTTGATCTCGCAGCTTCGTATCAACAGCATCCTGCATTCTGCCAAGCAGAATCCTGTTGAACACCTTTCCTGGGATTGATAGTAGGGTAATTCCTCTATAGTTAGAGCAGGAGCTCAAGTTTCCTTTCTTAGGGAGTTTAATGAGTAGTCCCTCTTTCCACTCTGTTGGGACTTGCTCCTCTTCCCAGAGCTTTTGGAAGAGGGGGTGTAAGAGCTCTACTGTAGTCTCCACGTCCGCTTTCAGTGCCTCCGCAGGGATATCATGTGGTCCAGGTGCTTTGCCACTTTTAAGCTTCTTGATGGCTTGACGTATTTCTTCCTTTGTAGGTGCATTGCAGTCTATCGGCAGGTCTATGTCTGCTGGCTGGATATCAGGTGAGTCTGGTTGGGCTGGCCTGTTGAGTAGCTCTTCAAAGTGTTCCACCCATCTTCTCTTTTGTCCTTCGTCATCGATTATCTGCTTTCCTTCTTTATCTTTCAGCGGTCTTTTAGGTTTACTAAATTTCCCAGATAACTTCTTGGTGATGGTATACAAGTCTTTCATATTTCCATTTCTGGCTGCTACCTCGGCTTCTGCAGCTAGAGCATCTGCATAATTCTTTTTGTCAGCTTTGATGCTCTTCTTTACACTCTTATTTGCTTGTGTGTATTGTTCCTGTGCCTTGGCCTTCTCTGCACGTGTCCGGCTGTTGTTTAGTACTGCCTTCATTTCTCTTCTCTGTTTTATATTTTCTTCAGGGAGGCCGTTGAGATCCATTCCTTGTGATTGCGTTTCTGTGGGCCTAAGACTTCCTGGCAGACTGTCTTTATTGTTGTTTCCACTGTCCTCCATTCCTTGTCTATTGATGTTTCTTCTTCATCCATCATTTCATGCAGGACTTGGAATTCGTTTGCAAGTGCCAGCTTGAATTCCTCGTATTTGGTTGGGTCTCTGAGATATATTGTGTTGAACTTCTTTCGCTGGTTTAATTCTCCTGTCCAATTCCTTCTAAGTTTAAGTTTGACACGTGCGACAAGCAGGTGGTGGTCAGAACCCTTTATGCATCCGTACGTAATGGACATGATTTTGTGCTCTATTTGCTTCATCACCGGGAGCCAGTGGAGATCCCTTAGTATTGGGGAGAAAAGATCTTGCCTCCTCACCCCCGAAACAATGCGCGCCGCGGTGTTCTGCACTCTCTGTAATCTCTGCAGCTGGTTCTGGGGCAAACCCCACAAGCAACTATTGTAGTAAACCAACCTTGACTGGATAAGAGAGACTGCTACGGTATTGGCCGTCCTTCTATTGAGTTGAGGTCGCAGCTGACCCAAGGCACGTAGATGAGACGAACAAGCCTTAACCACAGCACTGATATGTGGAACCATTGATATTTTATTATCAATAAAAAGGCCAAGGTCTCTAACCGTGTTGGACAAAGTTATCTCGGAAGCCCCAACCTTAATCGTAGTAATAGAGATTTTCCGAAGACTGACATCAGAACCACAGATAATTGCCTCTGTCTTGTCATCATTTAATTTAAGTCGGTTTGCAGCCATCCATGTCTTAACTGTTTGACAGCACTTCTCCACATCACCAACAGCAGCAGCGCAGGCAGACGAATCAGTACAAAAACTCGTGTAAAGCACCGTTTCATCTGCAAAAAAATTACGAGATACACAATGGCAATCCAAGATAATCTTTGTTGGGATGGTATCATCAATGGAATATGTAGGCTTCGAGGCAGCGATGAAGCGTCTTAATTGTATCTCGTCAACAGCGAAAGTTCTGCCAAAGGGTTGCCGACGAAAAGATTCTCATCTGCAGGCAGATCATTGCGTTCTCCGAAGGCCTTTCTGATTGTCTCAACCTTGTCATTAAAAAAGCCGCTCAGAGTTTGCGCCGCCCTCTCACTGATCATGTCAGGCAAAACGGTGAAGCCAAAATTTTTCCAAGGAGGTCATTTACCACGGAGAACATCCTATTGTTATGCGTGTATAGCATGTTATAATAGCTTTTATATTGTATTTGGCATTATTTTGCTAGTTCATGTAGATGTATTTATTTATATTTAAAGACCAAGTGAAGAGGTTTTTCTCAAAGGAACGAGATTTGGAATAGCCTCATACGGCAGTGACGTATCACAAGGGAAATAAAAAAAAATAAAAATAGACGCTATAAATCTATATTTAACCATTTTGTTAAAAATAAGAACCGGAAAAAGATTCAAAACATGTGGCAATAGATTCAAAACACGTGACAATATTCATTTTTCCTAGTCGGAATCCTTTATGTTACGTCACTTTCCTATATTGCCGGAAATAAAAACATCTCAAATGGCTACGAGATTTGGAGTAATCATCCGAAAAACACACACATTTAAGTGCAAATATTGAACTAATTACTTAAAATGTATCTTTGATATTTTGTATAAATGTTTTTTTTAACATTCAGATACTGAATACACTATTTACTATCAAAATCAAATGTTAACTCAATTTTGATAAAAAGCTCTTCACTTGGTCTTTAATCTTGGCGTAGAGATTATTTTCGAAGATAGTTATTTATCATGACGTAATGACACCAATATATTTTCTTATAGTCTCTACAACTTTCCAGTGAGCCTTTTCTTTTGCATTCTGAAAACTTCGGGAAAATCCATTCTAGAACTTTCTGCACCAAAATCTTTATAAAGCACGCAGTAGTATTGTTCGTTTTTATTTTTGCCTAGCTACAAGTAGGCATCTGTATTGTTTACCTAGCTACAAGTAGGCATCTGTATTGTTTACCTAGCTACAAGTAGGCATCTGTATTGTTTACCTAGCTACAAGTAGGCATCTGTATTGTTTACCTAGCTACAAGTAGGCATCTGTATTGTTTACCTAGCTACAAGTAGGCATCTGTATTGTTTACCTAGCTACAAGTAGGCATCTGTATTGTTTACCTAGCTACAAGTAGGCATCTGTATTGTTTACCTAGCTACAAGTAGGCATCTGTATTGTTTACCTAGCTACAAGTAGGCATCTGTATTGTTTACCTAGCTACAAGTAGGCATCTGTATTGTTTACCTAGCTACAAGTAGGCATCTGTATTGTTTACCTAGCTACAAGTAGGCATCTGTATTGTTTACCTAGCTACAAGTAGGCATCTGTATTGTTTACCTAGCTACAAGTAGGCATCTGTATTGTTTACCTAGCTACAAGTAGGCATCTGTATTGTTTACCTAGCTACAAGTAGGCATCTGTATTGTTTACCTAGCTACAAGTAGGCATCTGTATTGTTTACCTAGCTACAAGTAGGCATCTGTATTGTTTACCTAGCTACAAGTAGGCATCTGTATTGTTTACCTAGCTACAAGTAGGCATCTGTATTGTTTACCTAGCTACAAGTAGGCATCTGTATTGTTTACCTAGCTACAAGTAGGCATCTGTATTGTTTGCCTAGCTACAAGTAGGCATCTGTATTGTTTACCTAGCTACAAGTAGGCATCTGTATTGTTTGCCTAGCTACAAGTAGGCATCTGTATTGTTTGCCTAGCTACAAGTAGGCATCTGTATTGTTTGCCTAGCTACAAGTAGGCATCTGTATTGTTTACCTAGCTACAAGTAGGCATCTGTATTGTTTGCCTAGCTACAAGTAGGCATCTGTATTGTTTGCCTAGCTACAAGTAGGCATCTGTATTGTTTGCCTAGCTACAAGTAGGCATCTGTATTGTTTACCTGTGAAGCTGAATGTTATTATTGTACATGTTCAAGCATTACATTCTTCTTTAGACAGTCATCGAGGGGCTTTGAGTGTATTATTTCACAGTGAACAAGATCCTATACAGACAACAGAAGACCCGGATTTGCAACAATATACACATCTTGAATGTTATAGGACATAATAGAGAGAGATAGATTAAGAAATAGAGTCAGAGACTAAGGTATAAAGAAAGACAGAGAGAGAGAGAGACGGAGAAAGAGAGAAATAAATTAGAGAGAGAAAAGTAATGGGGTGAAGAGGAGTGTAGGCTTACAGATATAAAAATAAAGATTTCTATTGGACAAAGAAAGGGATAAATAGGTCAAGAGACTGATTGAATAGACTGGCGAACAGATTGAGACAAGGAGGATGAAAGACAAGATTCACCTGAGCCCACCGGCCCACCGCAACGCACAGCAATTATGTACCGCACAGCATCAATAGTCAACCCAGCTGTGCAACAGCTAGAGCTGATCATTGACATTTTTCTAACTTGACATTCAATGACAGTTTTGTAACAAAAGGTCGGACGAAAGAAAAAATATAAATGAAGAGATAGTGCGGGTAGACAAACGTTCATCATTGATCTAAAACAAATGTAAAATGTGTTTTGATTTAACATTAAACATAAATAAAGTAGAAACAAAAAACAAAATGAAATATTTCTCTTAGTCTTAGGTTGAGATGTCAGAGTTTAGAGGTCAGTGCAATGCATGCTGGTTATTCAATATTTTACAAGACAAGATGTAGTAAATGTAATAATAAAATAATAAGTGCAAGAAAATACGTGAAGTTATGTGTTAATTGTGGTTTAGTTATGTGTTACTCATGGTTTAATTATCTGTAAGTCATGGTTTAATTATCTGTAAATCATGGTTTAGTTATGTGTTAATCATGGTTTAGTTATGTGTTAATCATGGTTTAGTTATGTGTTAATCATGGTTTAGTTATGTGTTAATCATGGTTTAATTATCTGTAAATCATGGTTTAGTTATGTGTTAATCATGGTTTAGTTATGTGTTAATCATGGTTTAGTTATCTGTTAATCATGGTTTAATTATCTGTAAATCATGGTTTAGTTATGTGTTAATCATGGTTTAGTTATGTGTTAATCATGGTTTGGTTATGTGTTAATCGTGGTTTAATTATCTGTAAATCATGGTTTAGTTATGTGTTAATCATGGTTTAGTTATGTGTTAATCATGGTTTAATTATCTGTAAATAATGGTTTAGTTATATGTTAATCATGGTTTAGTTATCTGTTTATCATGGTTTAGTTATCTGTTATTCATGGTTTAGTTATCTGTTAAGCGTGGTTTTGTTAGATGTTAAGCGTGGCTAAGATCTGTAGGTTTTTTCTCATAAAAACACGCGACACACAGGACAATAAAACTAAATGGAAATAATTTCAACATAAATTTTACCTGTAACTAAAAGGCTAGAATGAAGCAGTAAGCAAACAGCAGCTTGACATTATATCCTCCTCTTCAAGAAACATATCGGTAATAATACAAAAAAAAACAACAACAACACAACTATTGTATTTATAAAAGCGAGTCAAATATTTCATGGTATAGATCAGTGCTTTTCAAACTAATCAGTGTGGCGTCCGACAAAACTTTTTATATAAGCATGGACTAAAGCAAGGTCCATTTCTTTTTTTGGCATTTATTTTAACACTTGATGAAGGCAATATCTTTTCACAATTGTTGTTAAAAAAGGAATAATTGTTTCTTCAAATTATTTAACCTTTTACGCTATGAAATAAAATACATCTTTGAACTTTATAAAATGTCAATGAATGAAATTGCGTTGCGGGATATTTGAAGCAGCATATATGTTTACAAATATCACAAAATTAGCTGTAGTTACACTAGGTCTATAACTTTAAGAACGTAAACATTTATTAGAATTATATGTTAGTCTATTATGTCTACAAATATTTGTTATACACGAAAACTAACAAGGAAAAATATTACTAATGAGAAAGGTGGGTCTGCTTATTATTCACAAGCTTATTAATTAGTTGCTCAATTGTAAACATTGTTACATTCACAGGAGAACGTATAACCATACTATTCCATGACTTTATCCTTTCCCAGTGGGCTCAACTTTAGAGACTACCTATTGACGTTGGACCGTTAGATGGCTGTTCTCAAAGAGTGAGGCCATATTCACCCATCTTATTTTCATGATTTCGTCTTCCACATGAAGCCGACAGATCCTTTGTCAGAGATTTATAATAATTTGTATTGCTACTTGTGTCTGGTCTGACACATTCTTACTTACTTTCAGGTATTGAACTCTTTAAAGAAGGTAGATATATCTGCCAAGTAATATAAATATTCAAACCATATTACGAAAAAGTAATGCCCAATAATATTTTTATGTCCAGGGGACATCAACATCAGTATGCAATAGCAGGTGTTTGTGTACTATATAATCAGTCATTAAATTAACATGTTAAAAAATTGCATTTCTGAGGCTAAATTTATTTCATTGTAGCCTATAATTTCCCTCCGTTTTTGCATTTTGTAGTTGTTAAAATGGCTACTATTTTTTATCCTTAAGGGAACCTTAAAATATTATAAATAAGTTCACCGAAAGAAAAGCGGGAAAATTTCGATTTGCCGGCCCTTTGGATCAAATCTGTTCGACGAGAATACTTTTTTTTTAACTTTATTGTTGGCCTTATTTTGCTGGTGACCAAAGGCTCGCGGCCGACGCAGGTCCGCGGACCACAACTTTTAGAAGCACTGATATATGTCACCTTACATGACTAGAATTCTGGATGAGACAAGTTCCACAGTCTCATTGAATCGGATAATTTATTACAACTTTAGTCTAAAAGTGGATCTGATTACTTCCGACTTATAGGAATATCACCAAATTATACTTGGGAATCAATGAAGATTTTTGTTTTTAGCCTTACTCGACGTAATGTCTAAGTAGATTGATAATCGGGGAATGGCGTTCCGAAATATTAGATTAAAAAATCTGAAAATGTCCGATAAATGTAATGGAAATAAACATGAATATATTTTTTCTAATTTATCCTTTTTAAAGAAAAGAGAAAAAAAGAATGTCAAGACAACCACTAGATCTACTTGTAATTGGAAATTAAATAACACATAAGAAAGTGTTTTTTTTTATATTAAGAGCCTTTATAATTTAAAACTGACGAATGAAATAAATACACAGGTTAATCAGATTGCACAATTCACAATACACATTTTATATTATAATTGTATAAAATACGTTTCTCTACAGTTTAACGGTAAATAGTAGACTTACAGATCATATGTACAGTTATAAAACGTTCCAATCCTTGAAAGAAAAGTTCAGAGATAACGGACGAGCACCTACTGATCGATGTCATACATGAGAGACATACTCCATTCGTCAATTCATCGTTCCCTTCGTCATTTGATAGAGTACTTGCCAATTTCACCCACACGCTTGACACACACCGTGACACACACATAGATCTAGACAGAATCGTCGGCCCTGATACGGGTTTTAGGCGGTAAAGAAGTATAATATGTAATGAAAAAAAAATTATACAGTTATTCATTTGTTCGCATCAGCCTCGGTAAAAATCGATCTTGAAACTAAAACAACCCAACAAACAATTAAAGTCAACACTTTGTCCCCCCCCCCCCACTCCCCCGCACACACACAACACTCAAGAGCTTATATTGTTTGAACGTGTGGGCAGCCGGGCAGCCTTCTAAGATTAACTTTGGCCTACAATGAAAGTCTGCAAATAGGCTCGTCATAATCTATTTAGCATTAGAGAGGGGGGAGGGTAAAGGGGAGGGGGGATATGTCAACATAGAACAACGCTCTACCTGTTGGAAACAATTAGTGACTGTAACGGTTGGTTTGTTTGTTGTTGTTTTTAACTCCACTCACCTTCACACTATCACCCTCCATCCCCCGGACATAAGGCCAGACTATTGTATTACCAATTAGTGACCAGAGCTAATTGCCGATCTTGTCACAGTCGAGGTTGGAGTTAAGTCAAATACTTGTAGATTAACTTAGATGTAGATAACCGCTTGAGGGCAGGTATGAACACAAAAATTTAGAGAGTGAGAAAATAAATGGGAGGGAGGGGGAGAGTGGGATGCTCCTTTAAAGTCCCCCTTCCCTTTTTTTATTTGCCAAATTTTTACCCACAACTTATACATCTGATCATCTGGGGACTATTCCAATTTCGCAGAATTTGTCCCCTGAATCACATATGTTAGAAAGTCCTAGTTGTTGCAGTCCCCAGTGTCACTCAAAAGAGTTTTAAGGTTCATTACGCGTGAAGAGACACATTAAACAATAGAAACACCATTAGTAAAATCAATACACGTAAAATCACTTCAACAATAAGGTGGCAAACTAGCCAAGTAGTAATAAAACGTTAAAAGCATTTAATATTAACTTAGAACATGCAGCACAATAAAAAGATGAAATAGAGACAGAAACGTTTTTCTTATTCTCTCTGCAAAGACATATTTATTAATTTTTTATTTTTTTTAATCGAATGACATTCAGGCTTGGAATGGGTTATCTTAACTAGTAATGAATAATAATAACCTAATATAATTTAAAACCCTTATCGAAATTCAAGACTAGTCTCAAACCATAGACAGGCGTAGGACGTTATAATCGTCTGTATAGAAGGAGCGTCTGTGACATAGCTGTAATAAGATATAACAGTGCATGAGCAGACTCAATAAAATAGCATGGAGAGAAACGCTATTTAAAATATCCTCATAATGATTAAACAAATATTTAAACAAAAAAAAAGATATAAATTTGGCTACATTGGCTAATACATTTTTAAAAGAATAAGAGAGAGCGAGAGAGTGAGAGAGAGAGAGAGAGAGAGAGAGAGTTCGCAAGAGAAAGATAGACACGGACAGACACATAGAAATGAGACAGAGGAAGAAAGAGATACAGAGTGTGGGGCGAGAGACAGAGAAAGCTATAGAGAGGAAGACAGAGCCAGGTAGACAAAGAAAAAGAGAGACAAGGAATCGAGAGACAGGGTGGGGGAGAGGACAGTAGAATCCGGTACACATAAAGGCTAAATACACTTTACGGCTATGTACACTATTTCCCATAACTCATGTCTCAAAGTATTTTCCTAGTGATATCAATTCGACCATTTTGAAAGACACTCGACTACAATAAAAACAAAAATAAAAAAACAATTTTCCTGGTTGCTTTGGTGGCCCGCGATAGTTAATTAGTGTGTTACAATTGAACCCAGAGATGGACAGTTCCACCATGGGCAGAAAGCAGTCTACAGTACTATATTAGCATACTATACACTATAGACTACTGTAGACTTTTTGTGTTTCCTGTGATGTGTGCCGCGAGCAGATAATAAAGATTGATAGTGTTGTTGTTGTTATTTGGGTTGACTTACTGGCTCTAGTTAATCAAAGGCTGGTTCGATATTTCTTCGTTACCTAGTAACTAACAACAAGAGCGTCATCTCTTTCCTTCCCATGAGCCTTCAAGTCCAAGAAAAAGAAATATCTGCATTCAAGGACAGTCACTCTGTTTTTTTCCACATGGATCTCTGTTAAATTTTAATTTCGTTTTCAAATCAATATTTTTAAATGTTTAGTGTTTTATTGGAGATAATGTTTTTAAAGATTTGTTTCTACTATTTTTTTAAAATTTTCTTTGTTCGTTTGCTTGCATTAATTAATGTTGTTTGTTTTATGTTACCTAATTTAAATATTAAGGAAGCCTATAACTGTCTACTGCATCTGCATCGTTCAGTGGCGCAACAAGCAATAAAATTTGGAGTAAAAGGGAGGGGGGAGTCTAACATGAGAATTTGTACTGGAATATTGTGAGTCTCAATATTACTCAAAGGATTATTCATCCTTAAACTAATTTTAAATAATATTTTCCCATATAGCCTATAGTCTATAGATCTATGTATGCCATCAATGATTGAAACACAATTGAGAATATAAAGTGTTAACAAGATATTGATCTAGGAATCTAGGCCTAAGTTCCAAGTGTAACTGTTCATCTTCTGAACGAAAAAAAGTTGGCTCTTTAGCAAAATTAGTAGATATCAAATTTTTCTCAGGAATTACTTGTAAAAAGTAGACAACTTGACAAGTCAAAAGTTCACAATAAGTCTAGATAATGACGTGATGGTATGATGTATGTTAAAAACTTTTCCACGGGAAGCCAAATTTCTTACAATTTAGGACAACGTAAAATGACCATCCATTGCTATTACAATAAATATACCAGCGGGTACTTCACTTTGTATCGACGGGAAAAAAATGGAAACCACGTGCCTGCTGGGATAGAACTTTGAAAGGAAAAAAAAACATTTTTATAAGGTATAGTAATGTAAATGCTAATGCAATGAGCAAATCCGTTGATTCGACATTACTGTCTTTAGAGTTATGGGTTATTGTCTCGCCCACCACAGCTTCCCACCCCAGAAAAGAAACTTGGCCTATGGTGTGTTTCAGACGAATCCGGTGTGTCTCATCGGGAGGTATGCCACTGCTATTTGGTCATTTACCTGAATCAACATCCTTGAACATATGACACGAATAAAGACACACAAATGACCAACATTGATAAATAAAAGCGGGTAAATTATAAGATTTACTTTGTTATATTCCATTTAACTTCAAAAAAAAAATTTTATATTCCATTTTACTTCTTTTAAAATGATATATATATATTTTTGGGGGTTTTACTTTATCTTTCTGTCATGTAAAATATCAACTTTATTTCGTTATATTCCATTTAACTTCGTATAAAAAATACAATTTATTTTATTATTTTCCAATTTACTTTCTTATATGCTATTTAACTTCAAGTAAACATCAGAGTTATTAAATTCTAGTCTATTTTCCTTCGTGTAAAATATCAACTTTATTTGGTTACATTCCATATAACTTCAATGTTATATTGTTTTAATATATTATGGCTTATAACTTAAATAGTTCGCTTTTATTCTGTGTGAAGGTGTGTTTTTTATTTACAATAAGCACTATCAGTGGTTCTTAAATTTTCTTTCACCTGTAGCCTTAAACGTGAACAAAATGTCCATTTAAGTTTAGGCCTACCCCCTACTTTCCCAAACCACACCTCTATATTTTTTTTCAATATACCAGCAAAGTAATTATAATGAGTGCTATTAACCCATTTACATTTATAGATCTTTTGGTCCACTTTTCACAAATAACATGTAAGAAAACTATTACTCACATTAACTTTTTATTTTCAAGAACAACCATTTTTCAAAAACATTGTTTATTTATTAATTTTGTTTTCTTTCCACCATTAACAGTGTATTGTTCGAGTACCTTCCATTAGTGGTCGTCTGCTTATCCTCCGATCTTATATTTCTCTTTAAAATACCTTACTATAAGTCTGTTTTCAAAGAAAAGTACTGGTTTACACACTACGCCGCTTTGAGACCCATGGGTACAGTAGTGCTTTAAAATACCAGACGAGCCTTCCGCCTCTTAAGTCCAGGGTGTAACGTGTAAAGGAATGGATTAAGAGAAGGGGCACACCAAGATCCTGTCCAAGACTAGCCACCAAAAGAGGAACAAAGGGTACGTCTCCGCTGTCACGTGCACTACTCTGCTTCTCCCCACGTGAGGATTTCACACGGATGGCTCGTTCATATTTCTGCAATGTCACCCGGTAGCACAAATTCCAGACTAAAGGCATGGAAATCCAGGCACCGGGCTTGGCGAGACAGGCTGTTGTGAACATTGATTCCTCCCCACCGAATCTCGAGGGCTCTCGACATTGCAATGAAATATCGGACGCGCAACAATGACCGTCCCCCATGCGTTAGCCCACCGGTGTACTGTTACTGGGATCATATCGGTGGTTAACCCACTTCACCATCTTTAAGGTACATAGGTACAGAAGTGTCCGTGTATCTTCCATCAGAAGTCGTTCGCATACTCACGTGGGTAGGCTAGGCCTAACCCAACCCTAGGTTGGCAGCACCTGAATTCAAAACTCTTTTGTTCTTAACTACTTACAAGTAGGCCTACACATTCTGATTACTAAAAACTTTATTAATTAACGAATTGTTATACAAAAATAATTCTAGCCAATTTTAAGAAGTTGTTTGTTTTTCGAGGTTTTCATTACTCGAGATCTAGTGAAGCCGGCTGGTCCAGCGGTTAGTTCACCGGACTCTCAACCAAAAGCCAACTCTGACACGTCGCTAGTTCTATCCCTGCCACCGGCGGATCCCTGTCGCCCTGCAGGAGTTTTGGGCCTAGTGGACGTAATAATCTTCTATCTAGAAGAAACGTCTGTAATCTTATAAGATCTATGTAAATTTAAATATAAAGGGTCGCGTCCCTTTCCCGTCTGTTGTTCCGTACTAATATATTGTGTACAAGCGTTATAAACAAGTGTGCGATTTACTGGTGGAACAATAAGGCACTTATTTTTCTTTACCTGAAAAATAAACCAATAATACAGTCACGATATATTCCCTAATAATAATTGCCCAACGACACGACTTTATGCGTCGGGTATCTGACCTTGACCTAATGCACGAGACAGCCCCAGTCACGCGAGACAGCTCCAGTCACGCGAGACGAGTCCAGTCACGACTTGAGATTAACAGAGCGAGACATGGGTAGGAAACAAACTTTTTTTTAAATTGAAAAAATAAATCGTAAAATCAAAAAAAAATCAAAAAAAAAAAAAATAAAAAAATCGTGACGTTAATATTTTCCTTCACGACGTCGCAACAACAGATTATCAACACACCTAAAACCATATCAGTTCAAGTAGGGTGCTCTACTTATATCATGATGTAGCCCAATAAACTATTTTGAAGCGTAATTTTTTCTCTCCCCCCCCTCCCCCCACACACACACCCAGTAACTGGACGGAATGTCTCCCCCCCCCTCCACACTCAGATAAGATGTCACAAAAATGTCTCCCCCCCCCCTCCATAATTTTGCCCTTTCAAACATAAACAAATAACAGAGTCCCCACCCCCTCCCCCATTTTATCGAACAAGGTAACAGAAAAGACATCATTGTACATTTGTCTAAGTGATTAGTTTGCTCATTTTAGCAGATATTTACTGCTAGTGGTTATTTAAAGAAAGGGAGGGACATGAGATACATATGCATGCGTGTACCAAGGGAAAGGGGCGACTAAATGAGGCTTACAACGATACATTTAGAACATTTGATCAAACGTGGCGTATTGCGGGGCGCCAATTTTATAATTGCCCCACCCCCCTACCCCCCGGGCGCAATATTTCATAGCTGAGCCTTTGTTTAGCTGAAATAAACAAGGACAAGTAACGACAATGTAGTATAAATTCCATGCAATAATTTGTTAAACTTAATACTCCTACCTAGAACACAGGACTAGTGAGCATGTCTGGGACACAATATCCTCAATTGTGGGCCCACAAGAAACCATTATGACAATCAAGCGGCGCAAGCTGACATCGTTCGGTCATCTGTTGCGGCAGTATGAACTGCCAAAAAAAAAAAAAAAAAAAAAAAAAAAAAAAAAAAAAAAAAAAAAAAAAAAAAAATCATCCAAAAGCACTGTAGAAGGTGGACGTCGAGGTGGCCGTCAGCGGAAATGATGGTTCGACAATATACAAGATTGGACAAAGCTGCAAGCGACTGAACTATTGACAAGCTGCTCTAGATAGGCACAAATGGAGAAAGATGACTGCTGAGGTGTCCGTTCGCTCCCCCAACGACCACAACGGTCAAGGGATTGATGATGATGATGTACTTGATTTATAAATAGGCATCACTCATCCCCTTTCTTTATTCCTAACTGTCACAGATCATCACAATAATGTCACCTCCCCTCCCCCATTTCCCCCACTTATACAGCTCATAGGCGCATGACGTCAATCACTGACAACTCCTATTGTGACACATGGACCTTTTTTTTTCTTCATCTCTGTCATTGTATTGTTGTAAAGTTATCACGCCTCATGCATGCATTATGACCAATATACAAAAGAAGACCGAAGTGCGGAATCGGGAAATAACCCTAACAACGTCACACCAATAGGCAACGCATTTATTATGCTTGCATTTATTTTACACTAACAGTTCCTTTAAGGCTAAGTAAGGAAGAAAGTAAAGTAGCCGTTTCAGACTATATTTGTCAATGTGGAAAGTGAAGCATACAAGATGATTGTGTGGCTAGCACAATACCCAGTCGTTTTTACTTTTCCTAAAACTAAAGTCATGTGACCACTGGAGCTGGGTAAACTCGGGGACATCATCTGGATCCACGAGAAAAAAAAGGGCGTTACCATGGAATATAACCTTTTGGTCTTCCATCCAGGCGTGTTGTCCCCGGACCACCGTGCCAGAAAAGAACGGCCTACAACAGCTACATCCCAATGTAGCGGTGAATACAGGTATTGTAGTAAGACATGCAAGAATTTAAAGGTTATATTAAATTTTTAAACCGACGTTCCTTCCAAAGAAAAAGAAATATACGGTTTGTATTATTTGACTCTATATATAAAGAAGAGTCTTGTAGCCTACGGCACCTTACGTGGAGATTTAAAAAAACGTTTTATTAACAGTGGCATGCTTGATATAAAGGTTGAATTACATGACTAGAATGTAGAAGATAAAAAAATTGCTGGGTAGGTAGATTGACTGCGAAACCTTATAGTTATAGGCTAATATAGGCTATCACTGAACCGGAAAAAAACATTAGGCAGCTTATATTGTGTGGGTCTGCATGTGTGTGTGTGCATGTGCGTGTGTGTGTGGGTGTGTTTGTGGGTGTGTTTGGGCAGTGTGAAGGTATTCGTTGGTGTGTGTGTAGGTTAGATATGTGTGGACAGTGTGTGGGTTTAAAAAACAAATTTTAAACAATTTCTATAAAAGAAAACTTTGTAAAAGACTCTATAATATATATATATATATATATATATATATATATATATATATATATATATATATTATATATATATCCAAGCATATGAAATAGAAATAGTTAGCGTATAGATAAAAAAAATTGTAAAAAGTTGAAAAGTGGGCAGGGTTTGTGTACATTGAACAGCTGACTATGTTGCCATAGCTACGAGCACACCATGGAAATCAGTAAATCATATGTTTGCTAGCTATAGGTCTGGAAACGACTCATGTGTAACTATCTATATTTAGTATTCAGTGTATTTTTTGTTACTGTGGTACTGTTTGCTTTTATCTCGCTCTTGTTCTCGCTTTCAAAGGTTCGCTTATTGATTTCTCTGTGACTAATGGGATCGGTGATTCGCGTTCCTGTATGTGCATCATTTAGACTAGTCCAAAGTTCATCTTTCCATCCCATTCACCCCATCACCCTACCACCATAAAACGTGCAACATGGAAGCACCAAATTTATCATAGGGCCGGTGAAGCAGAGTTCACCCGATTCTGTTGCAACGGCATATTTTAGGGAATTGTGGTGTGGCCAGCACAATGCCCAGTCACCTTTGCTGTACCCCAAATAATATCAGGTACCCTTCAGAGTTGCGTAGACTCAGGGACACCCTCCAGTCCCGGGAAAAGTCTTAGCCTTCACCAGGATTCGAACCCAAAAACCTTCGGTTCACAGCCGAACGCCCTGACTCTCGTCCAACGTGCACCAACCATAAACATTTTACTCAGCACAAACTCAACAAGGAGCCACGCCTTCATTGTGAGTGCCCTCGTACTAATTATTATTAGATCTAGATACTTTCCTTCACACATACGCCTACGTTAAAAAAAATGTCAATTTCAAAGGTCATAATAATTCGTATAACATAGAAATAAAATGGTATAAGACAACTAACATTCAAGTGAAAATGTTTAACAGAAAATAGAGCATAGGCCTACATTTTTCTAACTAGAGTTAGCCTAAAACACCAAAATGTTTGTTTCTATTTTATTGACATGGCAATATTATGGCCTACTCTTTTCCACTGCAAAAGATCAAAAAGATATATTACTCTAGAAAACAGCCATAAAGTTGAACTTGCCAGCGAGTAGTTCAGTTTTAAAATTACAATGCTAAACAAACATTCATATGGAGACAAAGAAAGAAATCCGGATTCCGGGGACAAACAAGTGTTGTGTTTCATTTACTGGCCAGATTGTAAACTTAACAACGCAGGCCTTTGTTAAAGGTGATGTAAAAAAACAAAAGATATAATAAAAGACTTATTCTAAACTTCAAACACAATAGAGAGGCCTAGATATAAACGATTGTTGGTGTTTATACAACACTATAGAGAGGCCTAGATATAAACGATTGTTGGTGTTTATACAACACTATAGAGAGGCCTAGATATAAACGATTGTTGGTGTTTATACAACACTATAGAGAGGCCTAGATATAAACGATTGTTGGTGTTTATACAACACTATAGAGAGGCCTAGATATAAACGATTGTTGGTGTTTATACAACACTATAGAGAGGCCTAGATATAAACGATTGTTGGTGTTTATACAACAGTTTAAGAAATCAGAGGTAGAAAAAAAAAGGACAAAGGTAAACAAATCTTATTTTTCTCAAGATGGTTTTATTGAATTTTTTGAAGTGGTTCACCGCTAGGTGGAGCATTGGTGAAGTGTGGTGTAAACAAAGCGTCTTTTATACTATTTGATAGAGATATTATATATGTATTATTATGCTTTGTGTAGGTCTAGAGTCTTATAGATCTAAACATCTACGTCTTATTACAAAACATGCAATCGTTTAGTGAAAAAAAAACGTTGGAAACAGTGAAACAATGAAAAATAAACCTATTAGTTGTAGAGAAATGTTTACAATAGTTGTACTTGTTATCAATTTAAACAATTCACATTGCTTAGTTCATTTTAATTAATTTAAATTTTTTTGGAAATTTTTCTCTTTCATAAAATTAGCTTAGTTGTTCGTGTCACCCTCTAGCGAGCTAGGTAAAATAAACGTGAACAAAATAAAACCTATTTAAAAGATATCTGTATATGGACAATATCCACAAAATAACTAACATTTGAATGTTTCATAGTGTACGAGTTATTGTTTTATATATAGTTTTCATCAATGTTGTTTCTTTTGTATTTTTACTCGCTTTTGTATTGTCCAGAAGGCCATTGCTGTAGTGAGATTAAAGAAGACAAGTTTCATTATGTTTCAATATACATTTAACATACTCTAGGTAGGGTCAGGGTCGGTGGTGGTATTTTTATATTTAGTAATTAAAAAGGGCATTCCCATTGGACCAAGTTAATGCCTATAGTCGTTTAAGCAGTTTTCACCAGTTTTCGTGGCCACATCATACTAGGAAAAATTGGTGTGGCCAGCACAATACCCAGCCGCCTTTGCTTTTCCCCAAGTAATGTTAGGTTCCCATCAGAGCTGGATAGAATCCACCCATACCCGGGAAAAAATCCAAGCCGTAACTTATGGATTTGAACACAGGACCGTCGGTACCCTAGTCAAACGCACTGCCACTCGACAAACAATTTAAAGATTCTGATATTTAGAATAAAAGAGAACTGGGCTGGAGCGGGTAGACGTTTAAATATATATCATCGGAGCTAGTCGGGCACTTGAATGAGCCATTCGGAGCTAGTCGGGCACTTGAATGAGCCATTCGGAGCTAGTCGGGCACTTGAATGAGCCATTTGGAGCTAGTCAGGCACTTGAATGAGCCATTCGGAGCTAGTCGGGCACTTGAATGAGCCATTCGGAGCTAGTCGGGCACTTGAATGAGCCATTCGGAGCAAGTCGGGCACTTAAATGAGCCATTCGGAGCTATTCTGGCACTTGAATGAGCCATTCGGAGCTAGTCGGGCACTTGAATGAGCCATTTGGAGCTAGTCGGGCACTTGAATGAGCCATTCGGAGCAAGTCGGGCACTTGAATGAGCCATTCGGAGCTATTCTGGCACTTGAATGAGCCATTCGGAGCTAGTCGGGCACTTGAATGAGCCATTTGGAGCTAGTCGGGCACTTGAATGAGCCATTCGGAGCTAGTCGGGCACTTGAATGAGCCATTACAAACACATACATATTTATAAGAACAGCACTAAAATACAAGAGTTTATTTCTTATGCCAACTATTATAAATTTAAGTGTTTTATAGCCCCACCCCTGTTCCTACAAACACATGCACTTTTGTTTGTTGTATGTTACTGTAGAGAAAGTATCGTGTCGCTCTATAAAGCCAAAAAAAATTCATTCGAAAATTTCGTAAGTCTACTTTTTAAAGATAAAAAAAAATCTTTGACTGCATAACTGTAACAACAAAAAAAAAAGTGACAAATACTGAAAACAGGCCAGACTGGCTCATTCAACTGGATCAATAAATCCAAATGTTTTTTTACCTGGACTTGTTGTTGTATAACGCACTACTAATTCCTTGTTGTTGTTTATCGCTCTACTAATTCCTTGCTGTTATATATCGCTCTACTAATTCCTTGTTGTTGTATATCGCTCTACTAATTCTTTGTTGTTGTATAACGCACTACTAATTCCTTGTTATATATCGCTCTACTAATTCCTTGTTGTTGTATAACGCACTACTAATTCCTTGTTGTTGTATATCGCTGTACTAATTCTTTGTTGTTGTATAACGCCACTGATCTATAAAAAGAATGGATAGCTCCTCCTTCATAAATTTGCTTGTGCAAAGTGATGCAAGCGAAAACTAAAAATTCACACAATCACTGATCAATATAATGCAAATTGTTAAATATTTATTGCGCATTGATATATTTACCCAATAAAAGCCAAGGAGTGGTACCACTGCGGAATAGATACTTAGTAATCATACAAACTGGGTAGTTAATGTAATGTTTAAAAATATACATATACCTTTTTAGTAATATAATATTTATATAATTTTAAAATACTTCTTTTTACAATTCGATCATTTCAAAGTTATATATTGTAAGTCATTTATTCACTTTCTATGAAGGAAAAAAAAACATTAGAAATTTTAGCTTAAATGAAACTTTGGAGAATTAGATAATATATCTATATCTGTAAGCTTACATATATCAGTGATTGTACAAAAAAATGGCGGAAGATTGCATCAATAATTCTTCGTCCGTGCCTTATCCATTCTTTTTAAAGATCAGTGGTATAACGCTCAACTAATCCCTTGTTGTATATCGCTCTACTAATCCCTTGTTGTTGTATATCGCTTAACTAATTCCTTGTTGTCGTATAACGCTCAACTAATTCCTTGTTGTTGTATAAGGATCAACTAATTCCTTGTTGTTGTATAACGCTCAAATAATTCCTTGTTGTTGTATAACGCTCAAATAATTCCTTGTTGTTGTATAACGATCAACTAATTCCTTGTTGTTGTATATCGCTCTACTAATCCCTTGTTGTTGTATATCGCTCTACTAATCCCTTGTTGTTGTATATCGCTCTACTAATTCCTTGTTGTTGTATAACGCTCAAATAATTCCTTGTTGTTGTATAACGATCAACTAATTCCTTTCTTTACTGAAATCGGAAAGTGCAGTACAATGTTATGGCTCAAAGCTTTTAGCTAATTGCTGGCGTGAGATAAACAAAAACATAAAACAAAAGTTTACTTTTTAGGGTATAAATTATGTACGCAGCTATATGTTCAATCGTAATTATGCAGATCTGTGCCAAGCTACCAAGCAAATCCAAAACAAAGCCATATAAATGTATATATATGATATATATCCTGGGTTCGAATCTGGGTAGTGGCTAGGATTTTTTCTCGGGTCTGGAGGGTGTCCCTGACTTTAGTTAGGGTAAAGTAAAGACGGCTGGGCGTTGTACTGGCCACACAATCCTCTGGTATGCAGTGGTCACAGAAACTGGTGAACGTTGCTTCATGAATGATATTGAGAATTCGTCCCTTATTCTTTTAATGTAAAGTTCAATTGAATTCTAGCAATAAACATGGATTAGCAAGCATTGTAAATTAGTACCTAAGTGAAAGACTAAACACAAACATAGTGCGCAATAATTTTCAATAATGTTAAATCAACAAGACAAAAAAAGTCAATACCCTTTGTTAGCTCCATATTTACACTGCGATGTTTAATTAGAAAATCTACTTCAAATGCCCCAATATCATGTTGAATCAAATGCCCCAATAGCATGTTGAATCAAATGCCCCACTAGCATGTTGACTATAATCCTTCATGTCCCCAACCACTTCGGATCCCAATTATTAAATAGTTTGAAATGTGTTGTTTTAGTTAACTTGTCTGTTAGATGCCGTCTCGTGCATTGACGCTGAATAATTAATTACATTATTCTGCCTACTCCTCGCTTCTAGAAGGTGCCCCGTTTCTCCCTGACAACCGTTGGCCTGACAGCCTTCACCAAATCTGGTCCAAAACTATGGCATCTACTTCCCATCCAACTCAGGCGAATAAGTGTTATCGTTACTTTTAAGAAGAACACATTAGTTTAATAATCATCTTCGTTAAACATTTTTTTCCCCTACTGTTTTACTTCTATATTATGTTGGCCTCGTGCTCCCATTGACCCTTCCCCCCTCCCGGGCTATATAACATAAAAAGGGGCAGGGGTCAACGAACATGCGCAATCCATTTCGCGAATATGTAAACACAGAGATTATGCCAAACCTTTAGCTTTCAAATAAAATGCTTTGTTCACATTGAGCCCCAAACTGTCCTACTCTTCATGCACTAAAGAGCCCAAATAAGAAAGGACACACGTTACGCATCTCCAGTATAAAATGTGTCCTTTATAAAACTGTAAGTAATATTACAACAAATCTCAAATACTAGCTTAGTCTTTACAGATTTAACCTTGCCACAAAAATAAAAGAGGTTTAAAAAAATACTAATAGACATATAAACAATATTATGTTGTATTCAGGGCCGCATTTAGGAGTCTGGGGGCCCTGTTCCCAAATTTATGTGGGGGCCCCTTGTGTTCACATACTGCCTTACACATACATTAGAAAAGTGCCGTTAATTAATGTTACATTCTGTAAAATCATACATAAATTTTATGTTGCACTTAGCTTAGTTGGACTGGAGCGCTCAAAATTGTCAGGGAATAAATGAATTTTATTTTACATTTTCAACGACAGAATGGTGATGTCACTAAAAAAAGAATCTTTTTTGGATGTGTGGGGACCCCATTCCAATGGAACACGTGGAACATGCCTAAATACGCCATTGGTTGTACTAGTTAGGCATGCACGTGCAAGCACATTGTCTGCAATCAAATAACAAACTATATAGGTGTGTGTATGTGTGTGTGTGTGTGTGTGCGTGTGTGTGTGTATGTATGTGTGTGTGTGTGTGTGTGTGTGCGTGTGTGTGTGTGTGTGTGTGTGAACATAATTATTTTATTCTGCATTTATTAATCTTAAAACACTGATATTTACAATATTGCTAGCAATGACAAAATAAAAACAACATTTAATTATTTCACTTTTTCTCTATTTCACTATTTTCTTTCATTTTTTCACTACTGGGTATTTCCTATAGATTATAGATCTATAACTTTTTATTTAATTCATTATCTCATTATTTCACTTTTCATTAGTCTATGCCTATTTCATTCCACTTTTATTTTATTTTTCTTCATTACTTTCCTTCTATTTCAATATATAAAGTTCACTGGTACCTTTTATAAGCGTTGGCATAATGGCTGGGGTTCTAAATTTAAAAAAAAAGATCAATAGACTATTTGATCGGTGGTTGGGATCGAGTAATTAAAGTTAGATTTACCTAAAAAGCTAACTAGGTTCAAGTGCCCATACATTCAAAGAGAATGGGTTCATCTCAGACGTATAATGTTCATGAAAAGTAAACAAAAATTCAAAGGAAAATAAACTTTCTTGAAAGTTTTCAGCTTCGTTATTAGGCACCGACAGCTAGGTAGGGCCTATACTTTTGTTTTTATTGCATGGTCCTAGTACTGAACAACCGTTTTATTACCTACTTCATGACAAGTTCACACGTTTCCTGGCATAGATTTAGATCTTCGTGCTAGTGTTAAAACTATTCTCAGACATTACTTCTAACGGTTTATATGTTAATTCTCTGAAATTAAAACTAAGACTTTTTTTCCGTTTAAATATAATCAGACGCATTGCATTCAACAAAAACAGATTGTTTCTTGTTTTATTATTTTTACTGTCAGTAGTATCGTGTTGTAGACTAAGACAATTCCTGTTCTCTTATTTACATTCTACATAAATCAGCCAGGTGTTCAAACATTATTAAGTCCAAAAATGTTTATAAATCTTAATTTAGTTTTATTCCATGGTCACCCTTAGTATATTGTACTAATACTCTACACTCCAATGCCCAGCCTATGGTATGCCCTGCTTAGTCTATAATTTGGCCTAGTAGGCCTATTTTAAAGTATATGGTTTATTGTATATTTACATGTATATAGTCAGTAGATAAAGTCTATAATTAGTATATATATAGTCTAAAGTTAGTACACCTAGTCTATAATTAGTACACTTAGTCTATATTATAGTTATTAGTATACTTAGTCGATATATAGTCCTATACTTTTATTTGTGCAACTGAGTGATGTAAAACAAATGTCTCCAGTTTTATTCATGGAGTGAGATATCTATCTATCTATCTATATATCTATCTATACGTTCTATTAGTCCAGGCCCTTGATTAAAAGTAGCTAAGAATGCCTTATACTATGCAGATTTGGACAATCTAGATAAATGACATGTTCTTTGCTTTTTTGAAAACAGATTTTATCATTGGCATTAATAGCCTAACCGGTATAATTAATTGTAAACAGTATTGAGGTTTTATTAAAATGATGCATATGGGCTACATAAAATTGATGTCTTGATGTGTATATTATGATGAGCTTGCAAGTGCACTTACAATACTGAAAAATACACGACTCAAAATGTTCTGGAGTAAAAAGTAAATAATTAAAATTTAAATTCTCAAGTGCTGACTACCCGGTACCATAATCGCCTGTAAAGCAGTAAATGTAGGCTAGCCTTGAAAATAAGTGATCAAATTGTGGTTTTACTACTGTATCTTATAGATGTTTAATATAGGTCTAAATAATGTATATGAAACGCCGCCGAATTTTACGGTGTATAATACCTTTACAAGGAATAAAATCACTGTGTGATCATGTTTTATTTCCTCACTAGTGTAGGCTTTTAAAAATGTTTGTATGAGTGTTCATGTAGGACGGACTGTTTGAAATGTGGTAATAACTATTCGGCGTTTTCAATAAACCGGAAATCTGATTTTTTCGGATCTAAAGTTGGTAGGAAATCATTCAAATATGGTGTCCTACGATATCTTTTTTGTTCTCAAAGAAATTATTAAAAACCATGTTTGATTCGCAAAAAAAAATAAAAAATAATTCATTTACATTAAATGCCTTGAAAACACTAATTAGTCATAGGTGACTCAGGCCTATTGTTGTTTGTATTCAAATTCCGAATATCGATTGCGATACAAGCACAGAAAACAATAAACGCAAATTATGTTGTTACCATTAACACCTAATCTCAATGATAACGTTGGGCGCAGCCTTTTGATCAACATACTCGATAAGCAAAAACTATGTTTTCCCCCTGATGCTTAACGTTCTCAACAGACAAACAGACAGAAAGACGTAGGATTGCCAGATAGGGTTGCCGGATTTCTAGAACCGAAAATTGGTTTTCAGCAAAAAACGATATTACCAACCATAAAATTTGTAATGCACTACTAGTTAATGTAACTGGACACGGTAGCCGAGCGGCAGCGCGTTCGACTGGCGATCCAAGGGTCCTGGATTCGAATCCAGGTGCTGGCTAGGATTTTTTCCCAGGATTTGAGGGTGTCCCTGAGTCTACCCAGCTCTGATGGCCGTAGTTGGGGTAAAGTAAAGGCGGCTGTGCATAGTGCTAGCCACACAATCACCTAGTATGCCGTGGCCACGGAAACTGGTGAACGCTGCTTCACCGATCTATGGATCAATTTGGTACGACGGGATCCATTACTTTTTTTTACCAGCTAATGTTCGCGAACTGAAATCTGGCAATTGTGCATGCAGCAGACGCAGTGGCCAGGTTTTAATGCATGAATTTCAATGCAAACATACACCATTATAAACATGTAAGCTGTTGTAGTAGGCATGACAGTGATAATATAGGCCTAAAGATGCCAAAGCTATGTCACTTTTTATAAAAATTTGACCGATGGAAAAGTCCTTGGGGTGAAATGGCTGTGGCGTCTGTCTATGTTCTAATAAAACAAATGTGCTTTCAGACATTTTAAGCGAACACAAAATTATCTTGTGTTTTAAAATGATGTTAAATATAGAGATCACTTATTGTCCAAAAGCTGTGCAACTACAGCTTCCTTTCCTCAATCGGAAATGTTACATTTCATGTTTGTTCAATCCGTTAAAGGAAATATTGCTCTCTGTGAACAACAGTGGTGGTCTTTATCACTGATTTAGAAATATATAGATCATTGATATGCCCTCCCTCTCCCCCACCCATCGCAAATGACGAGGATTCAATTTTCACAATAACCAATGTTTACTGGTCTTCATCTAAAAAGTATTTTAATAATCTCTGATAGTACGAGAATAGATCTAGACTACACATTAAATATTCTTATAATTCCTTATAGTAGTTGAAAAAGAATATTATAAACAATTCCAAAAAAAAGGGGGGGGGGTGTTAATCACGGTTTTTGTGTGTGCAGGTTGTTTACATGGCCTGATTTCTTACGAGGTAGATGCTATAGTTGGATTTTTACCCAGCAAAATTATAATTGTCTTCACAAATATCCGCCCATTTAAATAGAGATATTTTTTTATATCATTGACTAAAAAAAAAACATCACACAAGCGTCTTTTTAAAAGTATTTTGCAGTTTTCACACACAAATCAGGCATGGTACTCAAATCACAATTCCTAGACTATATTTTTAATAATTACAGAAAGAGCAATATTCGAATTTGTTGGTACATTTTTACAGTCAGGGAAAGGCAAACAGGGGCTTGCTTTAGTATTGGCCACTGGTCTTACGTTGTAAACAAAGTATTTTTTTGATTGCGATAATATCCGACAAAATGTGACTTATTATTGTGACTTATAATATGTCCAATTGAATTGAGAGAGCGGGAGAGAGAGTGAGAAAGAAAGAGAAAGGATGAGAGAGAGACCTACAATGTTGAATATCTATCACTTCAGAAGTGCGTTGCTAATAACGTATTCGCATTAGAGTAAAATTAGAGGTAGCCTAAAACAAAAATTATACCTTTTTATATATTTTATAGGCTATATAGCCTATTCTGTTAATATCAATAAGACGAGTGTGCATTTTATAAATAAGTAATCCCTCTGTCACTTTATATTGATTAAAGTAATGCTAGTTTACACACAGTCAACCTGCGTTTAATGTTGGCACGTGCAGAAAATTTATTAATTATTTATTTATTTTTTACAATAGTCCTACATAGATATAGACGTTTATTGCGAAATATACTCACAACGAGTGTCCAATATATTGCGAAATATACTCACAACGAGTGTCCAATATTATCCACACAAAAAAACGACCTAGTTTGTATCTTTCAAGTTTATATTCTGCTAGAGAGAAAAAATACGCGGGAAGAAATCCACACTATTTTTTCGCGTTAGCGTACAGAAATCACATACCCGCTCACCTGGTTTTAAAACCCCAATGAAATCCTCAGGTGATGTTGACACATTGCTAAAAATATACAAATGACTCGGTCTGCTGGAACTGTGTACCTCGTCGCGCGCGGAGTCTCGTTCTGAATGACACAGTCAGGGGAGGCAAACAGATCGATAGCTCTCCCCTGATATTGTCGTGGTTACCTCTCCACCGGGGAAACACCAAAAATCCGCTAGAGAAATATCCGGATGAAAAGCGAAAAAAACAAAACAAAATAATAACTTATGAACATACGTTTTTATGGTTGACTTTGGTAGATCTATTTAGTTTAGCTTCAACTTTATTTTACTATTAAACACACACACACACACACACACACACACACACAAATCTGTAGAACATCAATTAAAGTTGTTTAGTCTGGATTTTTTTATATTTATTTATTACCATCGAGTAAACGTGAATTTTATTAATCTGAAAAAAAAAAAGTTTTTGTGAAATAGAGTCTCCAAACACACAAACACAGACACACATATAGAGACACACAGCTACACACAGAGACACATACACAGATTAAGATACACAGAAAGACACAGACACAAAGATATTCACATACACACATTCAGATACAAAGAGAGACACATACACACAGAGATACATACACACGTTCAGATAAACAGAGATACACAGATACACACAGAGACACATACACATATTCAGACACACAGAGAGACACATACACACATTCAGACACACACACACAGAGACACATACACACATTCAGACACATACAGATACACAGACACACATCGAGACACATACACACAATCATGAATTTAGAATTTAGACTTACAGATATCTAATTTTAATATTGATAAGTGGATTTTACATGTTTTGAACATTAAAAGAATATTTGTATAATATGAATAAAATCCCTAAAACTTCTATATAGGGACGTCCGACAAGAAAAGCATGAAAAGTTTTTTTTTTAAAGAGCTTTACACTTTACATGCGTTGTAAAGTTATTTTTTAAAAAATGCTTAAATGTAATTTGCTTTACAGTTTACATTAATTTAAAACATGTTTAAGTTTGAACAAGATTCATTTTAGCTCAATTGTACGGTTGTACCACTAGACAATTATTAACAGCTATATTATTAATTTTTAAAAATTAAAAAAATCGTGGGACAATATATTTGAATGATATCTTCCCAACTTCCAACAAAACCGAAAGTTTCCGGTGTTCGTTTATAACATCCCTAGGCGGGAGACATTTTGTTCAATTCTCGACTATCGAGTAGGAAACAACGCCTAGACCTTCATAGAAACGGCCTTGGCTATACGTTTAATATTAGAAGAACAAATAAACATTATCTTATTTGTGGAAAAAAAGGAAAAAAAAAATTTAAAAAAAATCCGATAGCATTGATTTCTTATCAAGTTGCAAACCTTGATATATGAAACCCATGGACATTTTTGTAACCCATAGCAAGGTCGTCTTCAGAAGCATGGTCAGAACAACAGCGTCTTTTAATTATGTTTTTTTAAATATATCTCAATGGGGTGTAAGAACACATTTTTTTTTGTTTTGATACATATATTGTTTATGAGAGTGGTGTGTGTGTGGGGGGGGGGAGAAAGTAATAGCCCACTTTTTACTACCAACACTTATGTCCCGGCTAAAGAACACTGCTGTAAATCTTCCCAACAAAAGTTCTGCATTCGTACTTTCCCACTTGAGAGATAAAGCCTAAGATGACCCCCGTGTTCTGTACATTCAGTTCAAGGTCGATAAAATCACGTACTTGACCTTGTAGTTATGTATCTAGCAATAGAAAAACTTTTTCCAAGAAAAGAAACGCATAGATCTAGTGATAATGAAAATGAAAATGAACAGATACAATTCTGTGACTGCGTAGAGATATGTAAACCTACAAACAAACTTACAACCTTTGCCTATTTAAGCCTATTACAAATTTTTTGTAAATAAAATCATAATATCTAGACTCTAGACTAATATATATATAGTATGTAGATATCCAGTTCAGCTAACTGCTTTGTACAGAGGGCACAATTTTAAAACATAAACGTTGTCATAATTATGTATCTTAAGTAACAATGTTAAAGGAACCAAAATAAAATAAATCTTTTAGTCTGGCCTATACATTTCTATTTAGCCATTCCGAAGATTGTGCACTTTGCCACCCACACAAAGCGAAGTTAATATAAAAGCGAATAGAGTACCTATAGAGTAAGCTAGCGGCTAGATCATTAGGCTTAATAGACCAAATGAAGAGATTCTTATTTCAAACACGCACATTATTTTAACATGTGTTCACTTTTAGAATGCTAGTATAATCCTTTACAAATTACAAATTACATATTTTATATTTTAGGCTATGTAGAACAGCGCTATTCGTATCAATTAGTCTTCGAATGCGCTTTACATTTACCCTATGTTATTAAAAAAAATTGAATAAGTGTGTTTTTAATTTGGTTTTTAAAATGTTAATATTATACAAAATATTAAACATAACTTTCAAGTAATTGGTTAAATATTAGCACTTAAAATCGGATCTAAATCGCGTAACCATTTTGGGATGTTTAACTTAATTCCGGACATCAAAGGGGTGCTACATCAATAATCGGCAAACCGTGTAGGAAATATTCCTATCGCCACGCCCCACCCCTCCCCCAGGTATGAGGCTATTCCAAATTTCGTCATTTTGATTAAAGCCTCTTCAGTTGGCATCAAATAAAATACCACTCAGAGACACAGCCAATGCTGAAATGCTGGAGAAATCACAATATTGCAAATCTAATCGTCTTCCGAGACTATGGAGAATTTTATGATATGTATCTTATCTCTCTCTCTCTCTCTCTATATATATATATATATATCAGTGAAAGTGGAAACAAAATGGCTGACATTTCTTCAAAGATGTTACTTCCGTGCCTAATCCATTCTTTTTATAGATCAGTGGTTTAGACAAATATGATGTTAAAATTCATTTTGGTTATGCATATTAGGCCTGCCATCAGAAGATTTAACTCTTGGCCTCCCACTATTTAGAGAATAAAAATGATTATAAATGCACCTTATTAGATTTATTTGGGGCGCGGTAGCCTAGTGGCAGCGCGTTCGACTGGCGACCTGAAGGCTCTGGGTTCGAATCCTGATGGAGGCTAGGATTTTTTCCCAAGTCTTGCGAGTGTCCCTGAGTCTACCCAGCTCTGATGGTGGAGTAAAAGAGACTGGGTATTGTGCTGGCCACACATCATCATGTGACATCCCTTAGTATGCCGTGGCCACAGAAACTGTTGAACGCTGCTTCACCGGCCCTTTGATCAGTTTGGTACTTTACTTATAAAGGGAAATATCACTGAAAACTGTAATGCTATGGTGATAATATTCTGTCAAAATGTAATCTTATAAACAAAACGTATTGTCTATATCAGGGGTCGGGAACCTATGGCTCGCGAACCAGATATGACATCTATTGATGTATCTGGCTCGCAGACAAATGTTCGATTATTTAAAAAAAATTCTTTAGACTCCTCTACATATTAATTGCATATCAATATTTCGTTCTACAAATGAGCTAAAGCTGCAGCTCAGCATCAGAAGAGGTAAAGGAGATAAACTCCGCTAACCTAAAAGACAGAAAAAATAGCAACCCTGCATTCATTGTAATTAAAGGGAAATTTACTTGAATTTTTTTATTTTAACATACGGTATGGCTCTCACAAAATTACTTTTCAAAATATGTGGTGTCCATGGCACTCTCAGACAAAAAGGTTCCCGACCCCTGGTCTTTAGGCTATTATATTAATGAGAAGCGCACGAAGTAAATCGTAGTTAACATAATAATATTATGCATTTTCCTTATGCATCCCAAAAATGTTGCCCTTCGCCCTTCGCCACAGACTACGAAATAAAAAAGCGCAAACGCACCGTAACACAATACGATAACAATAATTATGTGCGTTAAAGATGGATTTACCAAAGCGCACCATAATTTTGTAAAGGGGATGTGGTGAAAATTTGATATAATGTTTTGTCATGAGTTTTACGTATGTGTGCCAAGATTCAACTCGACAGGATGACGAGAATTGGTTAAATTAGCCTCTCAAAAGTTGAGTCGCCCGCCAACCAGCCAGAAACATACATAGCCTACATCCATACATTTACAAAAGTGAATATAATATAAGTGATAACTTTTTCATTTTTACGTTGTTGAATACATTTGTAACAATAAATCAAACGTTCAAAAACTTAAAAATATGGATCAGATTTAGTTCATCATATTTCATATTTACTTTTACATAACGATAAACAAAAATATATAATATAGGCCTACAAAAGGCTGAATGGAATTAAATCAACATAAAACTAGAGCCTTAAATAAGACACTTCAATTTCACAACACAATAAAGATACATACCAGTGTTGTAGAAACTTCTTAAACAAAGTTCTTGATGTCAATATAATACATGGCCCTGTTTGGACTGGGGCTGTCTAGAAGTAGCACTTTAGATAATATTTTAGAGTTTGGTTTTGGTGATAACATGTTTGCAGTGTCTATCCTCCCCCCTTCTCCATTCGGCAAACAACAACAACAACATTACCAAATAGAATAGTAGGTATGTGCGACTGTGTCACATAGTAAATATATATAAATATAGGCGCCTATAGAATACTATATGTCACACTGTGTCTATATAAATATAGGGCCTATAGAATACTATATGTCACACTGTGTCTATATAAATATAGGGCCTATAGAATACTATATGTCACACTGTGTCTATATAAATATAGGGCCTATAGAATACTATATGTCACACTGTGTCTATATAAATATATAGAATAGTAAATGTCACACAGTTAGTGTATAAGCTTATAAATGTAGTGGAATAGTTTATGTCACACAATGTATATATAAAGAGATAGAATAGTAGGTCCTATATGTCACACAATAAGTATGTATAAATATATAGAGTAGTAGGCCTATTTGTCACACGGTAGCCTAGCTCAATATATATATTAAGCAATGTGTGTGTGTTTAACCAATCAAGTCGGTTTATGTCACCTTATTGCTTCATATTTTACCTTTGCAATTTGATACCACATGTGTTCTCGATAGCTGAGTGGATAACGTATTGGACAGCTATGCAGTCCACGCGGATTAGACTCTCGAGTTAGTCCATTTTTTTCTAACATTGTTTTATTTCAATTAATATTAGATCTGCTTTTATACGAAAAAACAAATTGTAAATCCATGGGCAACACCGGGCAATTTAGCTTTTTTTGTTAAATACAAAAATTTGCCTTTTTTTAACCCAATTACAATTTTTTTTTCTGTAGCTTATACAGGCCTATTTTATTTCCCCCCGGGCAAGGCGGGCAATTTAGCTTGTATAAATAAATAGAATAAGCTTAGTATGTATGACATAGTAAATTATCACGTCGGACCAGATTGATCCATGGGGTCGGTGAAGCAGCGTTCTCCAGTTTCTGTGGCCACGGCATACAAGTAAGTGTATATAGCCTATGAATATTAAATTTAGACTAATAGGCCTATGTGTCGCGCAATAAGTGTAGACCTATATCAATATAGGCCTATCAAAGAAAGTTTTATACGCACCAGAGATCGAAAGTAATTGAACACTGAATGAGTAAAAATGGAAACTTGGTGGACAAGGTTGTTGAAATAAAATGGCGAAATGTTTGCACAGTTTTATATTAAATGAGTTTCAGTAAGAGGGGCCAGTGTCGATAGGTGGAGACATATGCACTTCGGGCTTATTGTGAGTTTACACAAAAATAAAGTTACGCATCACCTGCTCTCCATGGCTTAATATAGGCTAATATATTCACTCACTATTAGTGACATAAACCAACGCCGTGTTAATGACTCTACTGTTACTCGGGTAAATAAACCGTACCCTCACTCCTCCCCTGTCTTAGGCCTACACTGTATCCAATTGTAAAATTTCACATTATGCGTAGGCCTATTCTTACTAGCTCAATATCATATTTTAAGACAATTGAGCGGATTTTGAGGCGTAAGGTAGGCGTAGGCCTACATTTAGACCAGAAAATGGTTCGTTGGCCTATAGGCCTATATTATTATATATATATAATATAAAAATGTGGCGCGAAGTAGGCCTAGGCCTATTGGGAAATTACCGATCCGTATACGACCATAAAAACGTAGGCTTCTTTTTTATGGGATATTAATTTAAAAAAAAAAGGAAAATATCAGACCATAAAGTCTGTCAGATTTAAGCTGCAATGTTCATTACAATTCACAACTGACAAAAAGCAAAAAGTAAGCTTCATTGTAGGCTTTATTATGTTTATTTTAAAAAAAAAAGACAATATATAGGCCTAGGTTTTATTTTACAAATTAAAACATAAATTGTATCCATTGCATAGGCCTAAGTAGATATTATTGCAAGGGGCAGGGTGCAGGATGGAGGGGTAAATAGCAGACTATGCATTAGTATTTTGAACACCCGCAAAATTTCATTTTAAACTACTAACCGTATTTAAACAAAAATTTCAAGCTATCAATGTCTAAATTTAAATTAGGTTATAAACGTATTTTTCACATTTATTTAGCTTTTTTAAAAACCTACCTTGTAATCATTCTTATATAAAAATACAATGATCAGCACACACACTCGAGATAATCCGTTACAGCACCATAATTAGATAAGACTTTTACGATAGATTATCATTAGGGGACGTCCATTAATTACGTCAACAAAATAGGGGGAGGGGGGGTCTAAAAAAAGTTTGACAATTGTTGACATGGGGGAGGGGGGGAGGTCAAGTAAACGTGACGTCAACAATGTTACTTTTTATGAAATAAATAATAATAATAAATGTACTACAAAATTCTACATTTGCCCTGTTCAACTTACATAGATAGCATGTAAAAATATGGTTTTACGTTAAAACAAATATATCCATTATGGAAACTAAGCTTACTTTAAAGCTCATGCAAGAGTCTTTAAAAAAAAGGATAATTCTTTTCTTGTACAAATCATCACCTGTTTATCAATTACCTATATTCTTAACATGTTAATACTATATTTAAAAATGTATTTGTCTTAACGCCTACAAAAAAAAATAGTAAAAAAAAGCCGGATATTTTAAAGCTTTTGTGCTTTGCCTGCCGGACGGAGGACAAGAGTCTAAAAAGTACGACATGTCCTCCTTTTGCCGGACGTCTGGCAACCCTAGTCTAGCGAGACATGGTGGCTGGAATAACAAAGGAACACAAACACACCAACAAACTGTCTGCAGAGTAAGTTCAGAAACCCATTTTTTTGCCGCTCAGTAGGCCTACATCTAAATTAGGCGCCAGAGACTGGCGTTCGTTAATTAAGCCTTGTAAGCGAAGGCTGGGATTGACAATGGAACTAAAAACCACAATAACAGGCCCTTACTAAGACTTATTCTTCTTCTTCGTTCTCAAATGTTATGATTGGAAGGATTCAGGCAACAAGTCCGATAGTTGTAATGAACTGCGCCGTGGCTGTCAGTTGCTCTAGTCCACCGAACAGTTTGTCGTTGAAGGTAGCCCCCAGGGGCCAAATGGCTGACAGGGTTGAATGATACAGAGGGCAGGTCTGAAGGACATGCTCCGCATTTTCGGGAGCGGTTTCGCAGGGGGCACATTTCGCTTGCTCCGATTCGTAGTTTGCTGAACATGTGTTGCTTTAGCCTGTTGTGACCAGTCCTTAGTATGAAGATGATGTGTTGAAATTGGCGGGAGAGTTTGTAGTAAGCATTAATCTTTGGGTTGTTTTGTTGCAGCTCAGACCATCTTTCGGATTCATTCCTTTTGAGTATTGCCTTTATTTCTTCGGGGTGTAGAGATGGATCTGTCTGGTTTTGTCTGCCTCCAGCTTTAGCTAAGGTGTCGCAGTGTCATTTCCTTCATTTTGTATATGCCCAGGGATAGGATTGGAGAACCAGTTCTTTAGTTATTTTGCTCAGTTTTAAAAGTTCTAAGACTATAAGTAATGTTTGCACAACATTGAATGAAGTGTATTGTGTGACTCTCCAACACGGTTATTTTAAAATATTGCCTTCAGAAAAGAGGTAGAGGACAGTAAGGGCAACTACAGTTTGTATAATGTTTTTGTGTCTGTGTGGGGACAATAATGCAAGAAGGAATAGTGAACATAATATGGTTAAAATAGAAGGCTTTAATTAACAACTGGTGCACAATTTCCCCCTACACTATTTAACAATTAACATTGTACCAAAAGCTCATTAGCGAAACGTAAAATTAGAAAAAAAAATAAATATTTATATGAAAAGAACAATAGTAAACAAAAAGAAAGAAATATTGTTAAGATCATCGGATTGGAAAAAAATGTGGGAGGGACGAGTGAGATGTAGGAACCATGTTACACCCCCTTTGTGGCTACGCCTAATTTATGAGAATTATAGTCAATTTGACATCTTTTAAACAAGTTTTAAAATGTATTACAATTAAGTATAGTATATATATTGTATAAACCTTTCCGTTTCAAATCTATTTTAAACATAAAAGCAAGCGTCTAAAATTTTGTTACTTGTTTTGAGGGGGGGGGGGGTAACAAATTGTTGACGTAATTATATAGGGGGGGTCTCTGAAAGTTTGACAGTTGTTGACAAGGGGGGGGGGAGGTAAAAATCGCCAAAAAATTGTTGACGTAATTAATGGACGTCCCCTTAAGTATATTAAAGTGGGAAACGAGTGGAGCGAACAACATTATTCTTCTCGGACCGTACCAGTAAAGTAAAGCAAGCCAATAGCGCTTACCTAAAACATGGATGTTAATGCTCGTTAGCTATGGTTAGCATTCATCTAAGGGAGAAAAAAAAACAACAACAACTGCTGCCTTTCAGACATTCTTGTCTGATCAGTGGCTATGGAACTTCAGAAACACATCCATAGGGCTGATTAGGACGTGAAACCGATTGCCACATAAGCCTATTCTTAAGTATAATAATTAAGCAACTGGCCTACACAAATAAAAGTTTTTTTGTGTTGTTTTTTTACAAATTCTTGCATAAAAGGCATAGTGCATAGTAAGCCTAGTTTACTTATTTTCATTTAGTCCTGCACACTAATGATATTAAAATTTAAATATTTTTTTTCTAATATAGGCTTAGCTTAACATTATTTAAAACATTAATAAAAATGCAAGACTAGACTCGGACCACGGATGAGCGTAGGACGCAATAATCTTTTTTTTTATAGAAGAAGCGTCTGTAATGTATAAGATAAGATAGGATACAGAGCAAACCGTAATAGCTAAAAAGCTCGTGTTATAATTCTAATTGATTTCATCTTTAAAATGGGCCCACTTTTAAGGGGTTGTCTAAACATGACTTGTCGCAAGCCGTTTTATTACTTTAATCGAATTGTGGTGGGGGGAGTGGTGGTAATAATTAGAGATAAGGTGAAGAGGTTTGAACAAATGTTACGTTCCCTGATTATATAATTTTGATGCTTTGATAGATTTGAACATAGGCCTACAAGTAGTGTCCATAAGCGACGTCACGCCATTGTTTTCTAATTGAACAGAAGATGTAAAATGTTTATTCCCTAGCAATTGCTATATTGGCCCACCATTCTACCAATATTTATGCTCAACATAATAGGCGATAGTCTACACAACAGAAACTCTGTCAAAATCAGATGAGTCCTTCACCTTCTCAAAAAATAAATTGGCAATTGTGTCCAATATTTGATTTGGTAGTTCGTCTTTCCATTTTCCGTAGCAGTGTAGGCCTACAGTGGCGTATTTAGGCATGTTCCTATGGAACAGGGGCCCCCACACAAAAGGGGCCCCCACACATTCCAAAAATATTTGTTGTCTTTTCTTTTGGCAATTAGAATAATGCTGTAGTAGATGCGCACAATTAACAAATAATGTTAATGAGAAATCACATTTCATTGCTATATGACACTGGCAGGATCAAGTTCACGAGGGGGCTCCCACATAAATTTAGCCCGCGGGAACAGGGCTCCCACAATCCTAAGTACGGCCCTGGCAGTGTACTGGGGCAGATAACTCGACAAGAGAGAGAAGCTGTGTATGGTAGACTTAACTGCAGCTACTAAGAAATAAGTAGCGCCTCTAGGAGTCTTGAATGCGCCTTTGAAAAAAAGTCCCCACTTGGTCTCAGCTTCATCATTAGTGAGAAAGTTGACAACTTACTAGGACAAACTCTCTCTATTATTATTATATTTTGTTTCTGAATAAGGGTGATGACAGTGTGAAGGCTTGAATACTTCGGTAGTATTGATAGGTGGGCTATATGTTTCTACTTCTTCCTGCCCTATCACTGAGTATCACTACCATATTTGAGTGTGGAATTGATTGTGAGATTGTGTACAAGTTTCTACTTCTTCCGGCCCTATCACTGCCATATTTGAGTGTGGAATTGATTGTGAGATTGTGTACAAGTTTCTACTGCTTCCTGCCCTATCACTACCATATTTGAGTGTGGAATTGATTGTGTACAAGTTTCTACTTCTTCCGGCCCTATCACTACCATATTTGAGTGTGGAATTGATTGTGAGATTGTGTACATGTTACTTTTTTTTCCTGTTCTAAATGAAGACGTTATCTGTGTTGTCTTTCAGGACTGTGTAAGTGTATGATAAGACTTTTGCAAGCATAACTTAAGTACTTCACTGTTGGTTCTCTCCTGCATATGCTGCTGTGTTTTGGACAATTATTATATTAGCCAGGTGTACTTTAAAATCTAGGGTCACACTGGCCAAGTGGCTATGAGTGGTGTAGGCTAAGATTTGTCCCAGGGTCGGGAGGGTGTCCTTGAGTCTTCTCGGCTCTGATGGGTACCTGGACTTTTGTTGGCGTAAAGTAAAGGTGGCTGAACATTGTGCTGGTCACACAATGCCATGGCTACAGAAACTGGTAAATACTGCTTCAATGGCCCCATGGATCAATTGGGTCTGACTATATTCTTTACTTTTTTCCTTTAAAATCTTGTTCAATCTTAATGCCAGTTTATTTCTGTCCCTAGATAGCTTCATAAGACAATCATGGTTAGAGGCTAGAGTATCCTCCCCCTCCTCATCATGCTAACACTCATGCAAATACAGTAAGCCTTCAGATATAATAATTTAAACAATACTTATACAGGACTGTAAGATATAGAAAACTTTAATAATGGAACAGTTCAATAAAACCTTCAGATAAATTACATAATGAAAATATCAACTATCAAACTATAAAATCAAGAAGTACAATCTGTTCACAGACTTTAAATTTTATTGGGCCCTTACAACTCCTCACTGATATATAAAAAAATCTTTTATACAAATATATTTTTTTTTTACATTTCTTTCCAAGAGAAAGATTCAAACTATTTAATGATAAACACATTTCTAAAACGTAAAATCAAACAAGACATTTGTTGGTAAAATGCTTGATACTAAAGTTTAATTGGAAACGTGATTATGGAACATGGACGAATTTTTTTTGTTAAATGTGAAGTTTTCTGTCATTGATGAATAAAAGAAGTTGCACATGTCCTTTATATAATGTCCTTAAATTCACACTAGAAGTGTAAGCCTACACTTTTTCTTTTATTAGAACCAATTGTTTAGAATAACAAACATTTTCTAACAATGTTTACCAATATATAAAAAATGTACTCAATGTAAAAGTATAAAATAGATGAGTCAAGATCTGACTGAATTATAGTAGTGATTCTCATACTTTGATATCAAACTAGGAATAAGTTAAACATCACAATCCAAACTAGAAGTATCACATTTTTTGTTTCAAAATGTACCAATGTACTGATCTCAGTTTTTATACTATGTCAATAATGTCTAATAACAAAAATGAAGCCATTTTCTTTTATTAAAGTAAGCATAAAGTGCAAAGTACTTTGAATAGCCTTGTAGATACAGACTGAACCAAAGTACTTTGAATAGCCTTGTAGATACAGACTGAACCAAAGTACTTTGAATAGCCTTGTAGATACAGACTGAACCAAAGTACTTTGAATAGCCTTGTAGATACAGACTGAACCAAAGTACTTTGAATAGCCTTGTAGATACAGACTGAACCAAAGTACTTCGAATAGCCTTGTAGATACAGACTGAACCAAAATACTTTGAATAGCCTTGTAGATACAGACTGAACCAAAGTACTTTGAATAGCCTTGTAGATACAGACTGAACCAAAGTACTTTGAATAGCCTTGTAGATACAGACTGAACCAAAGTACTTTGAATAGCCTTGTACTAACTTGTAGATACAGACTGAACCAAAGTACTTTGAATAGCCTTGTAGATACAGACTGAACCAAAGTACTTTGAATAGCCTTGTAGATACAGACTGAACCAAAGCTCTTTTATAACAGCAGTTTTTGAGAGACAATTAGATCTATCCAAGAATAGTTCACAGTCAGGTACTGGGAGTGAAAAAAATCATCAACAAAAACACTCAATGGAAATGATATATTGTTTCAACTGGCGGCAACACTGTTTCATAATAAATACTGTACAAGTGATGTTATGTTATTCCAAATGAATGGATCAATCAGAACTGTGTGAAGTGTGGGCATTAACATAACATCAACCACCAGGAAGGAAGGGCTACATGGCCTTGATGGTGTGGACAATTTGTTTTTAGCTCAGCTCAAAGCCAGCTCCAGACTCAATAGCATACACAAGTTTAGATTTCATTGTTCTTGCATCTTGGAAGTTGGGCAGCTTGAGCAGGTTCATGCAGGTGCTGGCAGTTGGCAGGCGGTCGACCTCTGAACCTGCGCTGTGGATGCAAAACGCTGGGTACAGGTCCTGAAAGAAAACAAAGGTTAAAGGACACTGAGGTCACTGCACTAGTCAATGAGTTCCTGATTTGTTTTCTGGTTCAAATACACAAGAAAAAACAGATGGAGAAATAATCTAAGTCGTTGCAACATGTAACAAGTGTACGCTAACCTTAAAGCCTCTAAGTTGTTGTAACAAGTGTAAGTGTATGCTAACCTTAAAGTTTCTAAGTTGTTGTAACAAGTGTAAGTGTATGCTAACCTTAAAGCCTTTAAGTTGTTGTAACAAGTGTAAGTGTATGCTAACCTTAAAGCCTCTAAGTTGTTGTAACAAGTGTAAGTGTATGCTAACCTTAAAGCCTCTAAGTTGTTGTAACAAGTGTAAGTGTATGCTAACCTTAAAGCCTCTAAGTTGTTGTAACAAGTGTATGCTAACCTTAAAGCCTCTAAGTTGTTGTAACAAGTGTAAGTGTATGCTAACCTTAAAGCCTCTAAGTTGTTGTAACAAGTGTATGCTAACCTTATAGCCTCTAAGTTGTTGTAACAAGTGTATGCTAACCTTAAAGCCTCTAAGTTGTTGTAACAAGTGTAAGTGTATGCTAACCTTAAAGCCTCTAAGTTGTTGTAACAAGTGTATGCTAACCTTATAGCCTCTAAGTTGTTGTAACAAGTGTATGCTAAACTTAAAGCCTCTAAGTTGTTGTAACAAGTGTATGCTAACCTTAAAGCCTAACAAAGGTGGGCGGGAACAGCTGGTGACAAATTTGAGCAGCTGTCTCTTTTGATGATCAGTGAATTCATTCACAACAGACCAAAACATTTCTATCACGGGGTGAGTGTCATTGAATTCACCTTAGAGGTAATGGGAAAAAAACACAATATTGCACTTTAAAGTTTTCAATATCTACATAAGCTATCAAACAATATATATAATTACAGTGAGTTTGTTTATATGTTTATATTTTATTTATTTATATTTCAATTGATAATCGTTACATGGTATTATAAAACTTTTACTACCGGAATACTTAGCATGCTGTCGCAGGTCAAAAAGATCAATTGGGACAGACGCTCCAGAGATCAGAACTTGCAGCTCTACGCTGTTAAACATCTGAAGCCATTCCAGCTGTATGACATCATTCATGCCTCGTCTAAAGGCATTGCAGTGAGGACGGATCTGAGTGATAAACACAGTTTTAAAAACTCTCATCATTTCTGCTGGTGAATATATATTTTATCTACCGGATGTAAACCTAATGCAATGTTCACCTGTTTGTTGATTCTGTAATCCGCCATTAGATGAATGTACTCTATTTTATTTGCATCTGTGACTTGAATATTTCTACCCCCAGGCTTAAGTTCCTCTACCTAGGGTATGAAAATAAATAAACATCAGCAGTAATCTAGACAATAAAACTTTAACAAACTCTTTCTTTCACTTACACAAGGACAAGCTTTTGTGACGACCTACACAAACTAGTTTTATGGACTCACTTTTGTGTCACCAAATTCACTGTTGACCACTGTAAAGTCCAGGCCCAAGTCTGACACATCTCCTCCATAGTTTTTTAAGTAAACCAGATTTCTGAAGAAAACAAAGTCATATTATGTGTGTCAGTGCCCTCTACTTGACTGTCTGTAGGCAGGCATCAAATATTTCAGCTAATATTAAATATTGACAAGAGTTACATCTAAGTCTTCTAAGCCTGAATTTTGAAAGACTCACTTGTACATAAGAGGATCCATGGACTGTAAATGATGAATATCCAAACTGGCATTACTTGAACTCAAGATTTTGGTCAGAAAAAAAGAAGCAAATGGAATCTCCACAAGCAAGTTTTCTAAAAGTGCCTACAGATAAAACAAGAGACTTTGTATCTTGTACAACAGTAAACAATTCTAAATGAGTACAATTCAAAATTTTCTATACATTGTGGAATTAAATAAAAAAATGATTTGTTCCTTTAGTAAACCCATGACAGCCCCAAATGGAATCCAAGTTAAACTTAATAACATATAAGAATGGCCATTTGATATAAGTTGTGACTATTGCCATGGTCTTGCAATCCACTCATAATCCATGGCCCATAATTTTTTAAACTCTAGTCCAAATCCCCAAAAAGAACTTAACTGGGCAAACAATTTATTTATGACAGCTTTCAAATTAAATATTTAGAAAATATCAGAGAGAAAATGACTTTTTTAAAATATTATATGAATGTAAAACAATAATCAATAATGAAGTGAAATAATTTTTTGAAAATGTACAAAATGTTGAAGTAAAAAATGAGATTGTGGCTATTTTGTCTATAGAAAATCAACAGAAAAAAAAAATTGAAGAAAAAAAAGCTACAAAAAACAACCCATAAATATGTAAGTTTTGAGATGAAGTTTAACATTTTGATTTAAAATAAATAACAAAGCAAAAAAGATGCATCGATAATTCTAAGGGCTTCAGCAATAATTCTAAGGGCTTCAGCAATAATTCTACAGGCTTCAGCAATAATTCTAAGGGCTTCAGCAATAATTCTAAGGGCTTCAGCAATAATTCTAAGGGCTTCAGCAATAATTCTAAGGGCTTCAGCAATAATTCTAAGGGCTTCAGCAATAATTCTAAGGGCTTCAGCAATAATTCTAAGGGCTTCAGCAATAATTCTAAGGGCTGCAGCAATAATTCTATTTAAAGATTGCAGACATTTATGTATCTACTAGTTCTATTTTGTTGTCTGCTTACCTTTCCTAACATTCGACCAATGAAAAAATAGTGAGCCGTAAAGTTCTCCACAAGGAGCCCTGCCTCTGGATTAGGATAAAGAGCGTGATCTTCTGTATATTTGAAAAATCCCCTGTTAGGGTCAAAGCTAGTCTTCAAGAGCTCAGACAGAAACTCCCTGAAAATGCCTCCGCCATCGATGCCTGCTTCATCCAGACCAGCCGCATTGAGTAGACTGACTCTCATCTTTCTTTTTAAATTTGGTTCTGTAATGAAAAAACATATTTAAAGTTTTGCTGCAGCAGAAACAGAAAGCTGAAAAATTCTATTAATAGCAGGAAATAATTGTGTTCCTCTATGAAAAGTTCCAGTCTGTTAAATTAAATATTGGCCTTGGATATTAGTTATTGGCCTTGGATATTAGTTATTGGCCTTGGATATTAGTTATTGGCCTTGGATATTAGTTATTGGCCTTGGATAATAGTTATTGGCCTTGGATATTAGTTATTGGCCTTGGATATTAGTTATTGGCCTTGGATATTAGTTATTGGCCTTGGATATTAGTTATTGGCCTTGGATATTAGTTATTGGCCTTGGATATTAGTTATTGGCCTTGGATAATAGTAATTGGCCTTGGATATTAGTTATTGGCCTTGGATATTAGTTATTGGCCTTGGATATTAGTTATTGGCCTTGGATATTAGTTATTGGCCTTGGATATTAGTTATTGGCCTTGGATATTAGTTATTGGCCTTGGATAATAGTAGGCACTTCAATAAAAATTTCATATTAATAATTCAGCCATAAAACCAACACTGTTAGATAGAGCTAGATGAGATCTTTTAAATGACACCTCATTTGTATTTCTAGGTCAACTGGGAGGGGAGATATAAATTTTTTAGCGCTTGAAAATAGTGTGTTTTTTAATAAAGAGAAAACCTGCCATTTTTGAGATCAAATTATGATGTAAGGTTTTTTTAACCTTTGCACCGGAAGTATATTAATTAAGTTTTAATAAATCACTGATCTATGCAAGTTTATGTAAATGCAGTTTTCCTTCTTTGGCATTGCATTGGCTTTGTCACTAAAATTTCATCACTTAAAAATTCAAAACTTTTAAATTTCATATCCGATTTAAAAAAAATGATATTTTATTGGAATCCTCTTTTCAAGCCCTTTACAGTGATACATAATTTATAACAAGAAATCATTCATTTATTTTAAAATTTAAAAAATAGTCGAGGACGTTTGCTTTAACAAAGTTTCGGTTAAACTTTTTAATGTTTTCTATAAATAAACACATTTTTGGCAGAAGTAACCCATTGGCCATTGACGGAAATGTTCTAATGAGCCTAGACAGTGACTGTACTAAAAAATTCATAACTAAATCAGGCATGATCAGGCACGAATGAAATTAAAAAATTTATCAAGTATATATAACATATTTTATCAAATAATATTAACTATTTCCACTTATGTACACTTTATATTAATTTTAGCACTTTAAACTTACCCTGTTAATGAATCCTAATTTTTAATGAAAAAAAAACGATCTTAACATAAAATTAATGACATAGTTTAGAAAAGTTTCTATTTTTTTATTCAATTGATGTGTGGATGTTGGTGGGTGATTTAAATGCTCAGTTTTATGGTCAATTGTGTTAGACTATATTTTAACAGACGCCATTAAATGTGTTGCAAAAATTAAATGGCTATAAATTGACCTCATTTGACATGCGCGGAACAGGGATATTGAAGTGTCTAATAATAGTTATTGGCCTTGGATATTAGTTATTGGCCTTGGATATTAGTTATTGGCCTTGGATATTAGTTATTGGCCTTGGATATTAGTTATTGGCCTTGGATATTAGTTATTGGCCTTGGATAATAGTTATTGGCCTTGGATATTAGTTATTGGCCTTGGATATTAGTTATTGGCCTTGGATATTAGTTATTCGCCTTGGATATTAGTTAATGGCCTTGAATATTAGTTATTGGCCTTGGATATTAGTTATTGGCCTTGGATATTAGTTATTGGCCTTGGATAATAGTAATTGGCCTTGGATATTAGTTATTGGCCTTGGATATTAGTTATTGGCCTTGGATATTAGTTATTGGCCTTGGATAATAGTAATTGGCCTTGGATATTAGTTATTGGCCTTGGATATTAGTTATTGGCCTTGGATAATAGTTATTGGCCTTGGATATTAGTTATTGGCCTTGGATATTAGTTATTGGCCTTGGATATTAGTTATTGGTCTTGGATATTAGTTATTGGCCTTGGATAATAGTTATTGGCCTTGGATATTAGTTATTGGCCTTGGATAATAGTAATTGGCCTTGGATATTAGTTATTGGCCTTGGATATTAGTTATTGGCCTTGGATATTAGTTATTGGCCTTGGATAATAGTAATTGGCCTTGGATATTAGTTATTGGCCTTGGATATTAGTTATTGGCCTTGGATAATAGTTATTGGCCTTGGATATTAGTTATTGGCCTTGGATAAAAGTTATTGGCCTTGGATATTAGTTATTGGCCTTGGATATTAGTTATTGGCCTTGGATAATAGTTATTGGCCTTGGATATTAGTTATTGGCCTTGGATATTAGTTATTGGCCTTGGATATTAGTTATTGGTCTTGGATATTAGTTATTGGCCTTGGATATTAGTTATTGGCCTTGGATATTAGTTATTGGCCTTGGATATTAGTTATTGGCCTTGGATAATAGTTATTGGCCTTGGATGTTAGTTATTGGCCTTGGATATTAGTTATTGGCCTTGGATATTAGTTATTGGCCTTGGATAATAGTTATTGGCCTTGGATATTAGTTATTGGCCTTGGATATTAGTTATTGGCCTTGGATAATAGTTATTGGCCTTGGATATTAGTTATTGGCCTTGGATATTAGTTATTGGCCTTGGATATTAGTTATTGGCCTTGGATATTAGTTATTGGCCTTGGATATTAGTTATTGGCCTTGGATATGAGTTATTGGCGTTGAATATGAGTTATTACAAGGGAAGCAATAGAGTAATGGGTGTAAGAAGGAAATGTTTAACTTAGTTTAAAGGCTAATATTTGGAAAAGAATAAAATATCTTTTCAGCACAACCTAGTGTATCAACAGTTAAATTTTTCTCTAAGTATTTAATCTGATAAAGAGTGTTTACAATGGACAAGAACTTAATTTAAAAAAAACAACGATGATACAAATGGAAAAAAAAAATTTCAATATTATATTTTATGTAAAATCAAAAGGTTGCAAATTTATTAGTATAGTCTCTTTAAATTTCTAATAAAACTCTACTATCAAGTTTAACAAAAGAAAATGTCAACAAATGGTACTTTCAAAAATTAAAAGAAAACAAAAAAGGGCAACAATGATATTTACCATTTTCTGGAGATAATTTTTCAAAGGCATCTTCATAGATAAAGTTTCTTCTGATGTTGATTGCAATGGAAGGTCCAATCCCAAAATTGGTCATATCTCCTTGGTGTTCTTGTTTATCCACAATAATTAAGTTTTGAAGAATCTAATGACAACAAGAGAACAAATATATCATTCCTGTAAGCTGAGTAATGAGATTTTGGTACTGCAAAAACATGCCACAAGTAAAAAAATTATCTTTTTTTCCCAATAGAAAAATCTCACGAATAACTAAGGCAGTCATAAGAAAAGATATTTGTTATTTTTCTTCCAATGAAATCATAATATGAAAGTTCAACCTTATTTTTTTTTACACGATGACATACTGAAGGCATGTATGGTTGAAAGTGCATGGATGCAAGTATCATAATAACTGACGTAATAATGAAATATGATCAAATGTTGATTATACGTTATAACAGTATATATAAATACAGAGATAATTATTTAAAAATAGAGTCCAATAGATAAGTCATACATTAAAATGAAATGAAAATGTACAACCTTAACTCTATCCAGGAAAGACACAACAAAAGGTAACTCAGTCAGTATCACCAGATTTCTTACATCACGATTGGCTAGTGGAGGAGTGTCTGTATCTACAAAAACAAAGGGATCAAAATGATTACATTTTAAAATCAATGTTATGCAGTTTTGTTTTTAAACATCATTTTGTCTAAATAAAAGGCAGATTGATTTCCTTACCAGTATTAGCCTTTGTTAATGAACTTAGAGTGCCAAAGTCTCTGTGTACAAAGATGGCATTCTGAGCCATATATATTTGAGACGGCTAAAAATAGAAAGAAAAACATATTTGTATAACAATGATTGTATAACAATGATTGTATAACAATGATTGTATAACAATGATTGTATAACAATGATTGTATAACAATGATTGTATAAATCTTAAAATTTCTTTAGTCCTATGTTAAGTAGAACTGTTGAATTATTGTTATAAATACAGTGAGGTAAAGCCACATTTTTCAAAAAGGTTTCTTCTTCTTCTTCATTTGACATTGTATCGTTGAGATCCCATTAGACACGAGGAAAAAGAAACAAACTTACGGGTGATTTGATTACACATGATCTGGGATCTAAAGTATGCATTAACTACTCATAAATATTTCATAACATACAAACAAGACTTATAAATGACTACGGAGTTTCATTGGAGGTATTTATTCCAATTTTTCAGTGATGATTTGAAAGCCACACTTAAGGGGCAGTGATGCAGGCTTGGTCCAGTGTGTTCCACAGTCTAATGGTTTAAACACACACAGTTTATAATAGAATCATTAAATTTAATTCTTCAGTCCCCACTATCAAAATTTGTTGCCAATGATATTCTTGTGTAAAATTCACCAAACATACAAACTTAACAGAGTTGGCTATTAAAAAAAAAATAATTGCACACTAAATAATAATGGCAGCAATAGAGAATGCATCTTTTTCTCACCCTGTCTGTTCGTATGCTAACATTAGGAGCCAACCAGTGCCCTGAAGGACAGAATGGACGACGGCTATCTCTCCCGTGAAGCTGTCTGACTAATGTTGATATGATCTAGCAAAGAAGAAAAATAGTTTTTTAAATTTGATGTTTGCACAAAGAGATGAAACAATTTTTTTTAAATATGCAGATCAAATTACTGCTTCTAATACAAACTTGTCTTTTTTTAATGAACATTTACCTTGAATAGATAAGACCACAGTTTTGTACCATAATTCTCTGTCTCACGTTCTTTCATTTCACTGAAGCCTTCATCAACTGCTCCTGTTTTCTCTAAAGCCTAGACAGTAATAAAAAAAGATGAAAGATATGACAAAGATGGCCAAAATATTTACAAGGAATTTCCATATTGTTATGTTATTGTAGCCCATCTCTTTTTCTTCTCAAGATTCAAAAGTAACATAAATATGTTTGTTTTTTTAACAACAAGAGGCAAGTTTTAAATAGACTAACCCTTCCTGTGTTATAAAAGGATGAATTTCTGTTTCAATGAAATTGCATTGTTTTTTTTATAGATTCAATATCTGCTTTAACTTTCTACAGAGTAATCTGATGAAAGACACATGTAATCATCTTTGTTAATAGTTCAATGCCCTTCTCTGAATCCATGTTACATCATGGTCTTCTCCAACCAATTTACTATGTGACACATAGCTCAAACTTAGTCAGACATGATTAGTTCTAGTCAACTAAAACATATATTCAATTATTTCTTTTGCAATTCGTGCATTAACTTTCAAATTAATATCAGTTCTCAATTAGTTTTCTTAGCATAGCTAGATATTATTTAATTTCAAGCTTCAATGTGATCGTTAAATATTCTTGTAAACTTTGTACAAACATTGGTAATAAAAAGAAATTGTTCATTACTTGTCTTGGCAAATCTACATTATTTTGTCATATTTCTATTTCATTGTTGTCTTCAATCAAGTTAATGACAGTTAAATAGAACTGTAAACTAAAAATGAAACACATTGAATATAAACAAGAAACCAAAATACTAAACTCACCATTGTATCCTCATAACATTACAAAAAGCATAATACATAATTATTATGTTTAAATTCAAATTATTTTCTGTACCTGCTTGTAATCATCACTGATGTTGACCCGAGAGTCTGGGTGTGCCAGCTCTATGATGCCCAGGCATGTGTCTCTCAAGTATCTGCACATAATCACCACTTCATCCAGACTGAAGGGCATGCTTGATGAGGACACTGAAACATTGGCAACATGACTTAGTAATGTGTCATTAATTTATCCAAGATTAACCAACTAAGCTGTTAAATATGACTTTCTAATTTGTAAAATAAGTAATTTTTCTAACATGAACAGCTAAGTTGGAGAAGTAAATCTAATTTGTTCAATATAAAACTTATTATACATCCAAGGTATCACATATAAATGACTGTGCCTAGGATGGTATAAAAAAACAGAGTAAGTATGACCAAATTAACACCTACTGGTAGAGTCACCATAGAAGTCTTCATCGTGCAATGTCAGCAATGAGTGATTGAACAGACTACAAAACGTGGCCAACAGTGGAACAATGCAATCAATGTTGGCCCTAGACATCGGTACACCTTTAGATAACATATTCAGCAATGACGTAGTAGATCTATGGAAGAGAATAACAAAATACACAAAGATAAACCCATATGTAATGTACAACTAGAAACAAACCTATGTGGACCAATGAAAAGTGTATACCTGGTTATAGTAGGTACAGATGCTGTACAACAAGCTTCCCACAAATATCTCATGAACTGAGGGTTGAAGGCAAGAACATAAAGAAGCCTGGACAATACAAATAAAGACATGAATTAATATTTCCAGATCTTTAAGTGGTAATTAAAAAAGCATTAACACAACATTTGTTCTATATCTTAAAATTGTCACAATGTACTAACAAAAAAAATTATGTCACTGCAAGTTCTTATGGGAGTAAAGGTCACGGACTCTGATAAAATCTGTTTCACTAACCCTATGGCCCTACATGCCATACTACATGGTCTGAAAGTGATACTTAATTTTCTTTTTTTTTATTTTTACATTAGTTTTATGATTGACATATTTTTTTAATTAAAAAAGAATGATTTTGTGTACAACCTAACTTTATGTAGAGCGAGTCGCTGATGCCGCAGTAAACAATAAGCAACTGATGCTAATGACTCAATGTATTCAGAGGGCGGTAACTTTGTTAGAACATTAAAAATACACTTGAGATGTGCCTCTGAATCAATCAGTCTCAAACACTCAGCATGAAGATGAGCAAGGTTAAGCATCCCTGTATCCTATGTGAACAAAATTAATAATACACTCAAATAAAACTACTGTTGAACAAATAGTACCCTTCAATAAAATACTGTTGAACAAATAGTAGACTTTAATAAACTACTATTGAACAAATAGTAAACTTAAATGAAAAAAATTTATTTAATTTTTTTTTTTAATTTTTAATTCACTAATACATTTTTTAGTTTAAAGGGTAAGTCCTGCCTGAAAATCAAATACGTAAAGTATATATTTTCTGAAAGCTTATTTAAAAATAAGATTTATCAAATATTTTATTTATTTTTATTCTTTTGAAAAATGTGTTTAATTAATTAATAAATCGTGTAATTATTGATTGACCTAAAAAACGACCATGCAGTGACTTCCCTTCCTTGTGACGTCACAAGTGTCAGACAGGGTGAAGTCTTATATAGCCTAATATTTGCCGTAAACATTTTGTGCGAGAGGATTTTGTAAACATTCTTGCCGTCGAGAAGGGCTTTCAAAAGAAGAAATCTTGAATGCCTAAAGCATTCCGTCCATTCACAAGGAATCTGTTCCTTAAAAAGCAAAGTTAGGTGGCAAAACAATTACAATGCAGGCCTAAATCTAAGACTGATTCGGAAGCACCCTCAAACAAGACAGACGATCGGAGAAAAAAAAAGCATAGGCCTACTCATAAGAGATTTGAAAAAAGAATTATTATCAAAGGTAATTTTTTTGAAAATTCATAAGACTCTTATTACTCTACTCTTTGGCTAAGCAACTACATTTAAAAAAAGTTAATAGACTTTTGACTTAGGCCTATACCTGCCTATGACTTATGTAAATGTTATGGCCTAGTCTATAACTATATAGACTCACTATATTATAGTGTCTATAGAGTAGGCTATAGTAGGCCTATAGTATAATTATAGGCTTATAGGTATAGACTACTATAGATCTAACTACTACTATAAGTCTAAGTACTTTAAGTGGCTTTAGGCCTAGCCTATATTATAGATTATAGCCTATTAACCTATTATATAGTCATGCAGTAGCCTATATTAGACTACAGTCACAGACAATAAATGTATAGGGCTTTATTATAGGACCTATTAGTTTACAAAATCTATAGGCCTAAAGTTTACTTGTAATAAACTGTATCATAGCTAAAATCCCATGTTGTAGGCATAGTAGGCTCATATAAATAATGCAAAGGCCTATTTAATCTATAGGCTAAAAGCCTAATGCCTAATGGTAAATACTAAAATTCTGAGTAGAGCCTATGCTTTCTTTAAAGGTCTACTAATTACTACTATATATCCATTACATCATACATGCCATATATTGTTAGCTATACTTTGCTATAATTTGCTTAAGATGTTATATTATTGTAATTGTTGTAAATAACAATATATAAAAAAATTATGTGGTTGTAAAAATGTAAAATATACTAGGTGATAGAAAATTTGTAATCATTTTATAATTAGGAAATATAATCCACGAATAGAGAATCTCTTTCAATGGACCCAATGCCACCGCCACCACTGAGTGAAGCTTTGACTTGTGAGAACCAACAATTGCGAAGCCATAATTTATGTCTGTAGATCTTCAGACCTTATGTGGATCACAGTTCCAAAGAGGACAAGATGATACAGACAAATCTCATATTCAGAATGAATCAAAAGTAAGGGTAAGCATTCAAAAATACATTAATGATAATTTATATATATATAATATATTTAATATTTTGACTAAACCTTATATAGCTATATAAGGACTATAATATATAAATACTTTTTTTTATTTCACTTTTACTCATGCCATTTACTTTGTAGGCCTACATATATTACATTACAACCTATCTAACAATACTTTTTAAGGAGTACAAACTGGGATTAAAACATGCAAGTCTGTAGAAGTTCAGACCTGTGAGCCATAGCCGAGGCAAGTCTTCAGTGACCTACACCAATAAATAAGTTCCAGATAAAGGTGAATATGAAGACGATGAATCTGATATTAGCGAAAGGTATCTTATAAGATAGACATTTTAAATTAGTTTACTAATTAGTCTTATTAAATATCTGCAATATTTGTCATATTTAATTAATATTGCTAAACTTTGCTTTTTTTTAATCCTATTTAAGAACAAATATTTCATACATTGGTATTAGAAGTCTTGAAACATTTTGTTCAACATTGATATAATAATTCCTTTAAATAACTTTTTTTTATCAGTGAAAACTAGGGCTGTGGAGTCGAAGAGTCGGAGGAAATTTAAAGTACCTGTACCTGGAGTCGGAGTTGGAAGTACAAAAAGTTGAAATTTTTCTTGGGGGAGCTACCATCTCCTACCAAGGGCGTCCCCAGGTGGCAAATAAGGAAATGGTCTTTATATATTATAGAGGTCAGTTGTGAATACTGAATAAGCTGCCGTGGACCAACTGGTTTGCTGCCATGGAGGGTAGGTGGGATATCCTGTGTTAAGAATACTCTTTTAAAAGTGCCTAATGCTCATAAATCCAAGGAAATGACTGCAAAAAAAGTGAACAGAGGATGATCGACTGTTTTCCAAATGCACTACCTATTAATTATCAATCATGTTATTTTGTTTATACTGTGTTCAAAAATGTATATAATACATGGGCATATTTGTTTAAATTAGCAACTATATTGAAAGCAATAAAGAAATTTCATTCAAATTTAATCCTTTTATTTTATAACTGTTCAAAGAAATATACTAATACTTTAGAACTAAGCCTGTACAGCTTATTCTTTATCAATATCGGCCCATTTGAAACCAGTTAGTCTGCCTTCTGGATAGGCCAACATTATTTTGTTTAAAGCACAAGCAGGCAGCGGTGTGTGAATTTCATGACCAAGTATGCCAAAACATTAATAAACTGAGTTCCTGTAACTGTAAGCTGTGTATCACATTGTCCTGAAAAAAAAAAGAATAATTACTGTTTAGGTTTTAGTCAATACTTTTCATAATTCAGCTGTTTTTTTAACATAGTAACATATCACTATTTGATGTATTTTTATATAAATCACATATAGGCCTACAACTATATTTTTTAAAACCCTTCTTCGGTATATGAAATATTTTTATAGTATAGAGCAATTGATTCAATTAAAGGTTGAAATGCAAAAAGTGTTTTTTTTGTTTTGTTTCAAGCTTGAGCTTATATAGCCTAACTATAAATTGGGCTAATTTTCATTATTTTATCTAAAAACTGTTGCCAATGTAATCTTTTAATAATCAAGATCAATTAAAATTAATCCTAAGTAGCTTTAAACATTGAACAGATAGGTAATAATCACTGGTGGTAAAGATAAGAGGATTGATCACACCCTAAGAAGAGGACCAGGAAACAGCTAGCCCCTATTATATGCCTGTTACGGCCGGTATTCCTATGTCAATAGTCTACCTTTACCGATATGTAGCTTTTTTTACAAGTATAATTATTAGTCCGTCACAATTCATAATAACTACTTAGTAGCGTATTCATTCTAAACAAAATCGCACAAGTAAGCCTCATATAGTTTATAGCCTATAGTATACCGGGTAGTCATACAGTCACAGTCATAGTAATTAATATAGTAGGCAATAGCTAGCATATAGGGCCTACTATTCATATAGCTTAAAAGTTCCGGTAGTAAAAGTGAATTTAAAAGTCGTTTTATGTAGACTAGTGTGAAGATTACCTACATAGACATAGGCCTATCTTTAACGTAAGTCAGAAACTAAAAAATTGATAAAGTCAAACCCTAAGGCTATGATTCACTATGATGCTAAGGCTAAGCCTACTAAAGTGTCGAGAAACTGCATAGCCAGTGCGGCCATAGTCATAGTCTATGGCATAGAGCCGCATAGACCTAACCTAGGACTGTAGTAGTGTAGGAGGCTAATCAAGTAGGCCAACTTACCATTTGATATTTCCGATGCGTGATCCATTTTTCTCGATTGATTGATATATGCTGAATTCAGCGTTAAAATTCCTTTCGTCCTCGTTGTCTGATAGATTTTTTTATATTGTTCAAACATGTAATACATGTATATGGTTCTACGTCGCGTGAAGCCATGTCGATTATAGCATAGTCGATTGATTGTAAACAAAAATCTTGGAAACTTGTGACGTCACTACCTGTTCGTGAGTTTCCGGCCCGTGGTCGACAGTTTCCGTAATTGGCAATGTAATTTAATTAAATTAACACATTTATCGTCCACTCTCAAAAGAAAGACTTGTATATTTGAAAATGATATTTCAAAGGCTTTAATATGGAATTAAGTTACTATTTAGGCAGGACTTACCCTTTAAGCTTAAATTGTACTAATTATATATTTCATTAAAATATGTCAATTTGCCAAGTTTATTCTTAAAGACAAATTTTTATCTGATAAGAAAAAGTAAAAATGCCTTTTTTTTCAAGGCTATTTTATGTGTTTATAATTTTGTAAGAACTTGTACATACCATATCTTCTTCCACATCATCTTCTGAGTCTGACATTTGGCCAAGACTAAAACTTGTGTGTTTACTGCTGGGAAGTTGTTTCAACAGTCTTTGTAATAGCTTCAGATATGAAGCACATATGTTTTCATCAACGTTAGCTACAGACAAATGTATTCATATGAATTTATTTATACATTTTAGGCCTAGATGAAAATAATTGTATAGGGAATGTTAACTAATGTTCATTCATTTTATTTGTATTTAAAATCTATCAATATGTATATATAATTTCCTTGAGTTTGTTTGTTAAACCATAGAATCCTTTCCTGTTGTTAAAAAAATAGTCAGGAAAGATCTATTAATACTGTAAACTTTATTTGCCATGTAATTAGATCACTTTCATTGATAATTAATAACCTGAGTAGTTTTTCTCAAATTTTATGAAAAAAATAAAAAAACATCAAATATTAAATTGTAGCTTTTATTTTTATACCTGAGTTTTTTTCAAAAGTTACGGTATTTAAGAAGTTAATTGCCATTTGATTTTTGTTCACTCAATGTTCTGAACATGCTCTCTGGTTTTCCAGAGTTTAACTCATTCCGTGCCAACTCACGATATATCGTGAGTCTCATTTTTGATATTTATTTCGGTTCCCAGTGCATCTAATCCAACTTTTTATTGTCTAAAGGGAAAGATAACTCTTCAACTTCCTTTCTGCTTGGTTTACTTTTGGTTTTTAAATAATAATGACGATTTTTAATCTATTTCTGTTTAAACTTTTGTACACAAAGCATAGTTACGCCTACTCAAAATGTTTCTAGGCCTTGGAACTTGTCAAATTTGCTATTAAAATAACTTTTATTGCTAATTATTAATTTCTATTCATCAGAAAATGCATAACATGTACATTACTTGAACATATAATATATAGTAGTATAATAAATCATCTAGACAAACTTAATGCACTATGCCCACACCAACATGGCTTTAGGAAAAATAGATCATGTGAGACTCAATTAATAGGCTTAATAGATGACTTGTCTAAGGGATTAGATAATAACAATCAAATTGATGCTATATTACTAGATTTTTCAAAAGCATTTGATAAAGTTCATCATTCTAGTCTTCTTAAAAAACTTGAATATTTTGGCATCTCTGGTCCCTTACATCAATGGATTCAGGACTTTCTTATAGGCAGAGAACAAACAGTGATAATAAATGGCTCTAAGTCATCACCAATAACAGTAAACTCAGGAGTTCCACAAGGAACTGTTCTAGGGCCCTACTATTTCTAATTTACATTAATTATCTGCCAAATTGCATCAACACAGGAACAAAAGTAAGATTATTTGCCGATGATTGCATAATTTATAGAATAATAAAGACAGGAAAAGATAGTGAACTTTTACAAAAAGACCTAGATGAACTACAAAAATGGGAATCAAACTGGAGTATGTCTTTTCACCCAGAAAAATGCCAACTAATAAGGGTATCCAAGAAAAAGAAACAAATAGCAAACTACTTCATTCATGGTAAAGAACTAACTCAAACTAACAATGCTAAGTATCTGGGAGTAACAATAAATGATACGTTATCTTGGAACCATCATAATGATGAAGTAATTAAAAAATCAAACAAAACATTAGGATTCATAAAAAGGAACTTTTACAAATGTAATAAGAATATAAAACTAAAATGCTATCTCACATTAGTTAGGCCTTTACTAGAATATGCAGCAACTGTATGGGACCCATCAACTAAGGAAAACATTAAAAAATTGGAACAAATTCAAAAAAGAGCTGCAAGGTTCATAACTAGTGAATATTCCCAATTAACAAGAGTAACACCATTAGTCGAATCACTAAACCTAGAAACACTAGAGGGCAGAAGGGCAAAGAGTAAAGTAGTAATAATACATTAGGCATTAAACTCTAATTTAGAAATCCAACACAATAACAATCTGTTGCAAAGCTCAGATAAACATAAAGACAAAAACACTTTCCTTTTCCCTTATGCAAGAACAAATGCATATAACCGTTTTTACTAATCGTCTTCAAATAGCATATCTTTGCTCAAAAAAATTTTGTAAAGTTTTTGCCCGATGTCCCTTATGCGAGAACAAATGCATATAAATACTCTTTCTTCCCGAGTGGCATTCGGGCATGGAATGGGTTGCCTGAACAAACCAGGAAAACCAATAACCTAACATCATTTAAAACATTAATAAAAATGCAAGACTAGACTAGGACCACGGATGAGCGTTGGACGCAATAATCTTCTTTATAGAAGGAGCGTCTGTAATGTATAAGAAAATAACTTTAAATCATTTAAAAATGGTTTTGAGGACTGTCGGTTTATTTACAAATTAAAGATTCCGACATTTGTGGTTAGGATGTATAGGATCGGCGTTGCCAGCTGATTAACATTACAAAAATGCGTATAACTCAGATACTATATGGGATATTTTCAAAATTCAAAATGCATTCTGATCTGGAATAGATATATTTTTTTGGTGGTTTTAAGCTGAATAGGATATCTGCTACGTATACCATATAAAAGTCTGTTAAGATTGATTTTTTTTTTTCCTTTTTTTAAACAAAAAATTTGATCTCTAAAAATTACTAATAAAGATGTAACTATTATTATAATATTGTTTCAACTTCTACTTATTATTTTTTCCTCTTTAATTTCCTATAATTTGATATCAAATACAGGTATGTTGCTAAACAAATACCTTTAGAAATTTATGAATAAATAAGGGCACCCTAAAAAAATGCGGTAAATCCCCCGGCACAGAATGAGTTAAATTATTGCTGTGCAGTGTCTTGTTTAGTTTATATTTTAGTTGGAAAATGACCATTGCATTTTCAAAAATTGCTACTGTCAATCTTGTTATTTTGCTTGCAATATAGATAAATGTGTATGTATGCATCCATGGTCAACTAGTTATAATATATTTACCAAGCTGTTTGTTTGCAATCATGAGTACAGATGCCAAAAGCCAAGGTGAGTCTTCTTCATCCCCCTGACCTTCCTCAGCGATTGAATTACTTGAGCTTGGGGACTGCACATGTCTTGATGAAGTCCTCTGAATTAAAGTCTGAATAAGCTCAACAAAGGGAAATGGATATTTCCCATATGCCATGGCTGGTAAGAGGAACAGAGCAATCTGTTCTGAGTACTGCTCACATAGAAATGTTTTGGTCACTTTCCTTAATATATCCTCCCTACAGGAAGACAAAATACTGGCTGTATTAGTTGAAGTGACTATAGCACATTTATTTATACACTTATATTTGTACACATACATTACATAGTTGAAGTGACTATAGCACATTTATTTATACACTTATATTTGTACACATACATTACATAGTTGAAGTGACTATAGCACATTTATTTATACACTTATATTTGTACACATACATTACATATTAACAGATTTTATCAGATCTACTTGACAATACAAAATATTTTACTACAGTTAGTTCAAATACAATTTTTAACAGGGTTCGTACAGAAAAATTGCCTAAAAATTCCAGGAGTTTTCCAGAACTTTTTCAGGAGAAAATTTTTTGAAAAGCCAAGCTGAGATCTTAAAAAAAAAACAACAGACATCTCGCTACATGGTTGTTTTTTGTTTTGTTTTACGGAGCTCTTTAAAAAAGACAGACACCTCGCTACCCAGCTTTTTTTGTGTTTTACGACATTACAGAGACTTATATAGCCTACATCCCAAATTTGGATTAAAAAAAAAAGATCTAGTAAAAAAAAAACAACCAAGGAGTGGCATCACTGGTGTCATAAACGTGAGCTGTACGAACCCTGTTTAAGACTGATTTTAAACTACACAAGCCAACTTTGTTATCTTTATTTTTTGTTATTTAAAAAAATATTTTACTGTTTTTGAATGACCATCATTTGTAAATATTTGATTTGTAATTTATAGATTGGTTCATTCAATAACTTAACTAACTCAAAGAACTCTCAAAATATTTACTTATGCCATTATAACCTTAAGAAATATTTACAGTATATACTCGCGTATAAGTCACACCGATGGATAAGTCGCACCCTTAGTTGAAGATTATATTTCTTAAATGTTGTTATTGACCCGCGTATAAGTCGCACCCTGAGTTTCAGTGGTTACACTGCCTTTTAACTTCTCAAAAATGCATACCTTTTAAACATAAAAGTTACTAAATATTCACCCTTATTTGGAATCTTTCTTTAAAAATGGTTTCAGCAATAAAAAAAAGGCAGCTCTTCATTTATTTTAAACACCGATCAATACAGCCATTAGTCACATGAGAAAGTAAGGTAGCCTATCTGTTTCTCCATCTAAGTCCCTGTTCTTACCCAAGTTCCTACCTATCCCTATTATTACACTATACTGGGTCGACACACACAAAAAAGTCTTTTTGAAGTGCTGCTTTCTAGGCTGATGTCTAGACTGAACAGCGCCGGTATTGATGACACTCTATACAAGTGCCCTATTTACCTTTAACATTGTTTGTAATGATTTCAACTGCGACTGTGTGGCCGACAATAAGCTGTTGTTTTTTTTTCAACTCTTACATGCAACTAATGAAAAATGGAACACACTATTGTCATTTACGCATTATTTCTATATAGATTTGAAAAAAAAAATCCTGTGTCAATCCTCGTTGTTTTGGAATGCTAAACACTGCCTTATTAATAGGCTAAATAGCCTATAGGCTTAGGCCATAGGTCCTAAATAAAACGCATCTTAAGCTAAGCCTACTAGTCAAGCTTATACCTACATTATAGGCTTAGACTGGTTTTCACACATTTACGATTCTTTTCATGGGTACTGTAATTTGCGTTCAATAGACCCACAAAAAATGACGCCTTTAACTTTTTGCTACGTTTCGGCAATACTCAAGTTCAAAAAGAAAAGGGGGTGGGGGTGGTGGTCTGGAAAACATTAAATATTTGTCAATTCCAATTTCAGTTATATAAAGATAGTACATTTACACCTATGAAAGTTTTCTTAATGTAAAATGTAGGCCTACACATATCCTAGTAATTCTACATTACTACAGTCAACTGTATGGTTTATGTAAGAAACTTTATGACAGAGTAGTGATGTTTTTCAAACTTTTAAAAGCAGTGTCGGGTGTATAAGTCACACCCCTACTTTTTGTCGAAATTTTCGGTTTAAAAAAGTGCAACTTATATGCGAGTATATAAAGTACATATTAAAATATTTCACAATATTTATCAACCTTTTTTTAAAAAACATATGCACTATTAGTAAAACTAATATAAAACTTTATATAACACTATGATATAGCACTCAATACCTGAATGTTTTGTCTGGAGCTGACACAGCAAAACTAACAGGACTCATAATTAGTTCAAAAATAGATTCTGCAATAGGTGTTGGAGGAACAGATGTCTTCTCTAAACTTGCTGGTACTCTGCTGTTCAATAATTTTCTCAGACAAGAAAAGTAGCCTAAAACAAAAAAACAATGTCAGTCTGATAGTTAATAAAAACAGGCTATATAATGTTGGTGTCTTTTATATTTGTATACCGTACAATGAAAACTATCAACTAAAAAAATACCACAGAATAGTATAGCCTGCATAGTCCTTAGTGGGCTTTAGTTTTTCAACTAATGACAGGCAGCTACTACAGACTAAGGGACACTAAACAAAAACCACTTTACAATACACTAACAATCAGGTTAGTTCTAACACACCACCGGGCCAACATAGTGCCATCTTCTATTTCTACTTCCATATAAAATAATAAATAAAAAATATGCCACCATTTATTAACTTACATTTTTAGCTAGTAGCTTTCAAGTTATGTGTTTCTATTTAGAAGTATTCTGCACATTACCTTTATTAACTAAATTCTGGAAGAGATTCAGTGGATTCCTAACAAACTTCTTGTTATAGACATTACCTTTATTTAATAAACTCTGGAGGAGATTCATAACAAACCTCTTGTTATAGACATTACCTTTATTAACTAAACTCTGGAGGAGATTCATAACAAACTTCTTGTTATAGACATTAGCTTTATTAACTAAACTCTGGAGGAGATTCATAACAAACTTCTTGTTATAGACATTACCTTTATTAACTAAACTCTGGAGGAGATTCATAACAAACTTCTTGTTAAAGACATTACCTTTATTAACTAAACTCTGGAGGAGATTCATAACAAACTTCTTGTTAAAGACATTACCTTTATTAACTAAACTCTGGAGGAGATTCATAACAAACTTCTTGCTATCAAAGCCATTCCCCAGGTTCACAGCATTCACGTAAGTTGATGGAGACAAAAATATCTCCAACATTCTCATGGGGATAGCTAATGAAGTAGCTGTGTCACAGATTTTGCTCAGATACCTGGACAGGATAGAAATATGTTTCTTTAAAATGACTCTCTTAAAACAAATTTATTCGGGGTTGTTGTTCTTATTAATACAGACCTAAATGCTAAGGTGTGGGTTAGGGATTTCTACATTAGATTTTTTGTTTATGTAAATTAAACATATTAGTTCATATGTAAATTCAAAATCTAGGATATATATATATATATATATATACATTTAACATTACAGTACACATGTAGAGTTAATAGTCTAGAATATATATAAATTTAACAGACTAAGACATAAAGATGTTCACCCTAACAGTATACACATGTAAACTAAGTGAACTTACCTGATTGTGAGACACAACAAGGAGTTTAATTGTCTATACAAAGACACACTGTCTTCATGGAAACTGTTAAAATATTCTTCCTTTTGCTTCATTAGCTGCTGACTCAATGCAATCTAGCAGATTTGTTATAACAGACACATTAATGGCTTATCAATCAAACCAAAAACAAAATCTATTCTGTTGTTTTTTTATTAGCAAGAAAATATAAGATATATACCAGACGTTGGGTATCCAATTTATCTTTGAAAAAGATGCATAATTTTGAAATACACCACTGTAGAGTGATGATATCTAAATTGTTATTTTTCAGTTGGAACTTGTTGTCATATTCCACCCGTAGCTGTAAAAACTGGAGGAAAGAAAATAAAAATTATTTCATTTTAATATATTTCAAATAAGCTAATGATATTAAAGTTATAAGATACAAATTTTGTTTTCATCATTTTGATTATATATATGTTACGCACAGATAGTGTAATTGCCCAGTTCATACACTGGGCAACTTTTTGCCCAGTTCATGAAATGGGCAACCGATAGAAAAGGAAAAAACCTCATAACCATATTATGGACAGTAACCATTTATTGGTAGATCTATAACTTTATCGCCACACATTGCTTAAATTAGCCTATATTGTATTGTAAAAAAATGCATGTAAAATGTAGACCTATACTAATCTTGGCTATCTCAGACATTTATATGATGACTCAAAATTAAAATATTTTATTTAAAAATAGAAGCCTAGGCCTACATGTATGAAAAAAATATTTTTTTTTTCATTAAGCATTCAAAAATAATAATAGTAATAGTCTATTTGATCATTTATTTATTATGTTAACACACCTTTACTAAAAAAAGGGGAGGTGGCATGGAGGTATCCTATTGTTCATCCCCTCCCCTTTACAATGTATTTTTCCAACCCAAGATAACAAAAACATCTAGGCCTAGGCCTATGCTATCTGCTATGGTGTGCCATTTAAATATCTTATCTTAGATATTACCAGAGCCTTTACAAGCTTATGTATCGCCCCAGGGCAAAAGTTTTGGCGCCGCCCCCTTGCATACTGTAACTGCTTGTTTAGTGCTATATTTGCTATATGCTATATTTAGACTACATTTGACACCCCCCTGGAAGTGTCGCCCCCGGGCATATGCCCCCCCTCTGCCCTCCCCTATATGAGGGCACTGTATATTACAGCCACTCCTTCAATAAAGAAGATTATTGCGTCCAACGTTCATCCGTGGTCTGAGTCTTGTCTTGTATTTCTATTAATGTTTTAAATTTTAAATAATGTTAAGTTACTGGTTTTAATGGTTTGATATAATGGTTTGATAAGACGAAGGCAGCTTTAAGAGATAATGATATAGACTATAGGCTACTGAATAGGCTAGACTAGTTAGGCCTATGTTTGTTTTTTATTAATTTAAAAAAAAAAAAAAATTCTTATATTTGATTTAGTTTTTTAGGCCTAAAAAGTCTTAAGTCTTAAAATTGTAATAAACTTAAGCAAGCGAAATATAAGAAATTCAGATGTTTAAAGTGTTATCGATGATAGATCTATCGATGTCGACAACAAACGCCAAAGAGAAAGACAAAAAACCTTTTAAGATAGGCCTACACAGTTTTATTTTAAACTTTCTTAATAAATTTAGTTGTAATTTACATTGAGAATGTTTTTCGTGTAAGCCGTTTTTAAAAAGGTTTTTAATTAGAAAAGTAAAAAAAAAACATTAAAAATATCATAACTCTGTTAATATTCAAACTATAAACATAAACAAAATGTTCTTTTTAAATGAGAAAATCAGCTCTTTCCATTGATATTCTTTTTGAGATGTTGTAAGGAATAGAAAATTTTACATTTGAGTGCTTATATAAGAATAATTAAGTATAAAACGTCTTTTTAACCAATGCCCAGTTCATGGAATGAGCAAAAATATACCTGCCCATTTTATGAACTGGGCAAAACGTTGCCCAGTACATGAACTGGGCAATTACACTATCTGTACGTAACATATATAAGTTCTTAAAAAAATCTGTGAGACTGTTGTTTGTTTAATTCACTTACAAGATTTTTTCTGATATTGTAACCTCTATAATGTGACTGAATTAAAGTTGCACTGGCTATCTGCAGTCTCAGCTCCTGTTGGGATAAAATATTTTACTGAAAAGATATCTCTAACAAATTAAGTGCTTCATTTTTGTCTGTTCCATATTGTATTTTAAGATATTTGTGTGTGGATGGGAGAGAAGGTTGCTGTGGCTATAAATGTTCTAATATAAGTTTATACATGTTAAATATGTTTTATTGATGACTTTATCTAGCATTACTGACAAATTAGCAGATGATTTAAAAAGCAACATTTAGTACTGTTATGTGGCAAGTCAATTAGATAGTCGTATTACATGCTAGTTACCTCTCTTTTCCGCCTTTCTTCCTGAGTTCTTTGTAGCAAATTCTCTTTCTTTTCCTATATATTTATATATAAATAAATTACAAGTAAAAAATTGGAAAAAAACATTTTTTAAAATAAATTAGCTTTTTCTTATCTTACAGCCTCTATGACTTATATACTTATATTTAAGTTATATACTTACAAAATTAGCCATCTTAATATTTAAACTGAACTGAATGTCTACTCATTATGTAATTCTATATGCTTACATATAATCAAGTCTTTCATAGAGCTTCAAATTTCATAGCATTTTTTATTAGATTTTGTCTTGTATGTCAAAGTTAGAATTTAACTCATTCAGTGCCGGGGGGTTTACCGCGTTTGTGCTAGACCATTTTTAGACCGCTAGAAATTTTTTAGGGTGCCTTTATTTGTTCATACATTTTTAAAGGTATTTGTTTAGCAAGATACCTGTAATTCATATCAAATTAAAGGAAATTAAACAGGGAATAATAATAAGTAGAAGTTAAAACAATATTAGAAGAATATTAACATCTTTATTGGTAATTTTTAGAAATCAAATTTTTTGTTTTAAAAAAAGGCGCAAAAAAAATCGATCTTAACAGATTTTTATATGGTATGCGTAGCAGATATCCTATTCAGCTTAAAACCACCAAAAAAATATATCTATTCCAGATCAGAATGCACTTTGAATTTTGAAAATATCCCATATAGTTACTGAGTTATACGCATTTTTGTAATGTTAGTATCAGCCGGAAAACGTTGATCCTATACATTTCCATATAGTTTACATAGGGCTAGGCCTAACCACGAATGTTGAATTCTTTAATTAGTAAATTAACCGACAGTCTTCAAAACCAGATTTAAATGATTTAAAGTTATTATCTGATGAATAGAAATTAATAATTACCAATTAAAGTTATTTTAATAGCAAATTTGACAAGTCCCAAGGCCTACAAACAGTTTGTGTAGGTGTGGCTATGCTTTGTGTACAAAAGTTTAAACAGAAATTGATTAAAAATCGTCATTATTATTTAAAAACCGAAAGTAAACCAAGCAAAAAGGAAGCAGAAAGAGTTGTCATTCGTTTGATAATATAAAAAGTCGAATTAATAGGCTATAGCAACGAAATAAGCTATGAAAACACAATCCACGATATATCGTGGATTGGCACGGAAGCGCCGAGTCAAATCCACGATATATCGTGGATTGGCATGGAAGTTTCTGTGGAGTTTCTGATCTCCCATCGAGCGCCTCCCCGGGTGGCGGATTGGGGAACGCCCACCAGATATGGTAGGTACCGGGGAAATCAAATACCCGGGGCGGACCAATATCAGAACCTGCTGCCTTGCAGGAAGTAGAGGGATCCACAAAGGCTAGGGAACCTTACCCGAAAATAAGGCAGCTATCCTGAGAGCTGTAAAGGGAATCATCCCAGACGGTTGTGCGCAGGGCTAACAACCCGGCCATGGAAAAAAAAAAAACTTTACAGAAACCAAAATCAAAGCGAACTTACAAAACACAGTCAGAGGCGAGAGTAGGGCTCCACAAAGGAGATTTATGAAGCTGTGTGGGGAAACTCAAAAGAATCCCACAAGGCCGACCACCCTACTCAAACCGACGAAAAAGAAACATTTCCTAATGCAAAAGGCACCCTTCAGCTTGGGTACATGGAATGTCCGAACCCTGCTAGAACCAGGCAGATGCGCCCAAGTCGCTAAAGAGATGGCTAACTACAAATTGCAAATTTTGGGACTGAGTGAAGTACGGTGGAACACTTTTGGAGAAACTAGGCTTCAAACAGGTGAAACTCTGCTCTTTTCTGGAATGGAAAACGAAGAGGACACCCATGAAAATGGAGTGGCACTCCTATTGAACAAAGATTCATTTAAAAGTCTCCTGGAATGGGAGCCTGTTTCAGACAGAATTATTAGAGCAAAATTTCTATCAAGATTCCAAAATGTTCACATCGTCATGTGCTATGCTCCCACCAACCTTGCACCCGAAGAAGATAAAGTTGCATTCTATGAACGACTTCAAAGTATAGTGGATAGAATACCCAAAAGAGATATACTGATCCTCATGGGAGATATGAATGCTAAAATAGGAAATGAAAACAAAGGGAGAGAGAAGACAATGGGCATACACGGACTGGGCAACATGAACGAAAATGGAGAGATGTTTGCTAACTTCTGTACATTCAATGAACTGGTGATCGGAGGCAGCATTTTCCCACACAAAAAATGCCACAAAGCAACGTGGGTCTCACCAGACAACAAAACAGAGAATCAAATAGACCACATCGCTATATGCCGTACTTGGAGGAGCACATTACAGGATGTACGAACCAAAAGAGGAGCAGACATTGGATCAGATCACCACCTGGTAGTGGCCAAGCTAAAAATAAAGTTAGCCAAACAAAGGTCAAAAACAAACAGGAGAACCAAATTCGACCTAGACAAACTCCAGAATTCACAGAGAAAGTGTGAACTACAATTAACCCTTAAACACCGATTCTCTGCACTACAACCAGATGATACTGAGGAAGGCATAGACAAAACCTGGGATAACTTCAAAGAAATTATTATAGGAACTTGTAATGAAGTACTAAGACCTGCCCCAAAAAACAAAAAACATTGGATTAGCGACGAGACATGGCAAAGAATTGAAGACAGGAAACATGCAAAACAAACAGTAAACCAAGCTAAAACAAGAAAACATAAACAACTAACACAACAAGAGTATCATACAATTTCAAAAGAGGTCTCAAAAATGCTTAGACATGATAAAAGAACATTTTATAATAAACTAGCTGAGCAAGCAGAAGAAGCAGCAGAAAAAGGAGACCTAAAACAGTTATATAAAATTACTAAACTCTTGAGTGGCAAGAAAGCTAACTACAATGTGCCAGTCCGAGACAAACAAGGTAAACTCCTCTCTTCCATAGATGACCAGCTCAGAAGATGGAAAGAATACTTCCAGGAAGTGCTAAACAGACCAACCCCTCTAAATCCACCCGATCTGACCACAGGAGAAACACTGGACATAAATATGGAAGAAATATCCAAAGAAGAAATATGGAAGGCCATCAATCAAATGAAGACAGGCAAAGCAGCAGGCATAGACAATATACCACCTGAGGTCCTAAAAGAAGGAAGAGCTGAAATTGTTAACCAACTCCACAATATCTTTAATAAAATTTGGTCAACCGAAACCCCTCCTGCAGAATGGAAAAAAGGCCTACTGATTAAAATTCCAAAGAATGGGGACCTGTCAAGATGTGATAAATGGCGAGGAATTACTCTACTCTCAGTACCAAGCAAGGTCTTCAGCAGAACAATACTCAACAGAATTAAAGAAGCCTGCGATGATCTCCTAAGAGAAGAACAGGCTGGGTTCAGAAGAGGAAGATCATGCATTGACCAGATAGCAACACTCCGGATCATTATAGAACAATCTATTGAATGGCAATCTCCACTCTATGCCACATTTGTGGACTTTGAAAAGGCTTTTGATAGCATTAATAGAGAGACAATATGGTCAATCATGAGGCACTATGGAATACCTAATAAAATAATAGCCATCATCAAAAGTCTCTATGAAAACTTTACCTGCCAAATAGTACATAATGGTAAGATGTCAGATGAATTCCATGTCACAACTGGAGTCAAGCAAGGATGTCTCCTTTCACCACTTCTGTTCCTTCTAGTACTAGACTGGGTCACAAAAGAAGCTTATGCTAACTCAGGAAAAGGAATACAATGGACCCTAATGCAAAAACTTGAAGACTTAGAGTTTGCAGATGACCTGGCCATTCTGTCCCACAGATTACAGGATATGCAAGAGAAGACCACAGCTTTGAGTGAGACCGGAAAAAGAGTAGGACTCAGTATAAACCATCAAAAAACCAAAGTGTTGAAAATAAACCACCAACAAGATGGCGACATACAAGTAGAAAACCAAAGCTTAGACCAAGTGAATCACTTTGTATACCTTGGAAGTGTGGTCAGTGCATCAGGAGGAGCAGACGAGGACATCGAACGTCGAATAAACCTGGCGCGACAAGCCTTTGCCAATTTGAAACAGGTCTGGAGATCTACATACATCTCTGTCAAAACTAAAGTAAGGATCTTTAACACAAACATTAAAACGGTCCTACTTTATGGGTCTGAAACATGGCAAACGACAGAGAAAACTAAAAATAGACTCCAGACCTTTGTTAACAGATGCCTAAGAAATATACTCAAAATAAAATGGTTCGACAAGGTAGAAAACTCCAAGCTGTGGGAGAGGTGTGGACAAAGAACAGTAGAACAACAAATCATGGAAAGGAAGTGGAGATGGATTGGACACACCCTCAGGAAAGAAAACAACAACAGAGCTAGACAGGCCTTAGAGTGGAATCCCCAGGGTAAACGGCATAGAGGAAGACCCAAGCGAACATGGAGACGAAGCATACTGGATGAAACTGAAAGAACTGGAAAGAGCTGGGAAGAATTGAAGCGACTAGCAAGAGACCGTGAAGAGTGGCGAGCTTTGACAGAGGCCCTATGTTCCACAAGGAACCCAAAGGACAGATGATGATGATGATGATGGCATGGAAAGAGTTAATGCTCTATCAGCCTATGACTCGACTACATGTACTACTACATTTTATCTTCTTTCTTATTGTGTTTCTGAATTTCATGATTTCACAATGACTAGTGGAGTGGTGTTATATGTACACTTGAAGTTGTTAGTAGTAAATATTTACTTGTAATGAGCCTTGATTGAGGTCTTTTCTAAATATGCATCACCATTCAATCCTTAGTCCTTAGGTTAGGCCTAGGCCTATATTTAGGCATATTTTATTTGTAAAATGTATAGGGCCTACTTTGACTTTACTCTTTTAATACTATGTTACATCAAGAGTTAACCTGTTAACACTCAGTTAACAGTAATTACTAAAATAGGCTACTATTTACTATTTAAACTATTAGTACTATTACTATTACTGGTAGGCCTACTTGTAGTTGACAGTGCATTACACTACTAATATTAATAGTTAATAGTTAATAGTCTAGGAGTCTAGTGTCAGAATTATTTATCATTTATGCCTACTTGAATTTATACCTGCCGAAAAAGGCCCAAAACCAAAGAAGACTAGATCACTAGACCGTAGTCTGGCGTAGACGACCAAGAGCAAGACCAAGACTTAAGACAAGACCAAGTTGAAGACCTGGCTGGACCAGACATATTTATTAGATTAATTAAAATAAAATGGCTAATTTGATATTTACATTTTTACTTGCTCCTCGCAGCGACTGGACGGGCTTTTGTCGAAAATCTCCATTAAAACTGTACATAATTTAGTAATTGAAAGTAACACAGTTTGACAGAATGTTCAAAGAAAAAACGTAAAAAAGGTTGTTTTCGATAAGAATTACTACTACGGCTATGCTAAATATAGCTTCGTCATTCTCTGTTAGACTACATTGGATTGGTTGAATATAAAGAATTGGTCCAATAGTTTGAAAGATAATTACAAAACAAAATATTGATTAACATGGGACATCACTCTAATGACAAAAATTACATGTGTACATTTTTTGTTAAGTAGTATTTGCTATAATTTCAATACGATGTTTTACCTAATTGGTTTAGGCCTCGGTGATGCAAAAGACATTACAGTGAAAGGATTAGAAATTGTTAAGAGTGCTAAGAGAGTTTACCTAGAAGCTTACACGTCCATTCTCACTGTCGGAAAAGAAGCTCTGGTATTTTTTGTTCATTTAGTCATTTAGATTTTTAGTATGATATATATATAATGATTTAACTAGAGAAGTAGGCCTACTAGATCTAGAATCTAGATCTAGTAACTAGTAGTTAGTAGTACAGTAGAGACAGTTAATACAACTTAACAAGTTAATTGTCTTAATACTTAAATAGGCCTCTATGACTATGTCCTATGTATGTCTATGTAATATGTAGTAGTAGTAGTTTATGTTACTGTATTAGGCTACTGTTATCAGTGTATCAGTGTTACTATCACTAACTATGTAAATGTTGTAGTATGTTACTACTAACTACTATGTTACACTATCTAGGCCCTAGGGCTAGGCCTATGACTATGTAATATGTAATATCATTTAATATGTAAAATGTAAAGTGTATGTAAATGTTACTAAATGAAGGCCTAGTATGTGGATGATAGTCTATGACTATGTAAACTAATGTAAACGATGTCGATGTAAACAACTTTTTACTTTTAGATTTTAGACTTTTATAAGGCCTATCTAAGATTATTATCTCAGATTAGGCCTATCTGAATCTGATTTTAAAAAAAAAATGATTTTTTTAGTAGAACTTTATTTAGAAATAAGTAAATAAGAAAAAGGCTTCAAATTCTTAAAGTTAAAGAGATTCAAACTTTGCCATGTAAGTCCTATGGTAATGGTAATTTATATAGCGCTTCTATCCATGCTATATTAGCATGCTCAGTGCGCTCTAGAAGACTATTAATCTGTGAGAGGTTTCACTGCTGCCGGTTAAGCGCATGTGATAACAACTCAATATTAACGTCATCTAGTCCCAAAACTCCTGTAGGGCGACAGGGATCTGCCAGTGGCGGGGCTCGAACCCGCGACGTGTCAAGTGGTTTTTTGGTTGACAGTCTGGTGAGCTAACCGCTAGGCCAGCCGGCTTCACTGTTCTTCAGCAGATGTCCTAGATGTATTATTGACTTAAAGTTAAAAGTTAAAGCAAATAAATTGCTGACATTTTTATAAATAATAAGTGTAACTGTAAGCTATAGTTATCTAATAATCTTTTTTACTTATATAGGGCCTAACTGTAACTGTAAAGCAACATTGACACTATTAGAGCCTTGTGTAGTTCACCTATTATAGTGACCTAGTATTAGAGATTTCCCAGGCCTTAGAGCCTGGGCATTTTTCTTCACACCTCCCCCCCCCCCATCATCCCATATTATGCCATTATCATGGCCGACTCTGTCCTATAGACCTAATTGTCTTATTGTCTTAAATTGTCTGAATGAGCTGAATAAACTTGACAATTTCTGAAAAAAAATATTTTGACAAAAACATTATTATGATTTTGATGGATCAATTTTTTTTCTTCAGGAAACATATTATGACAGAGATGTTATTTTGGCAGATCGAGAAATGGTTGAACAATCTTCAGGTAGGCTACTTCAGGCAGAAAGAAATAACGTAAAATAATCTTTTAACTTTACAGAACTCATCAAATGAAACATGAGAATGAGAAATTTGTGAATTGAGTGTGTTTTAAACATGTGTATATTATTTGGGCTAAAATGATGCGTTTTACACAAATATTTCATATTATAAACAAACATTTTGTTTTAGAAGAGCTGATGGCCGATTCAGATGTTGATGATGTGGCTTTTCTTGTTGTAGGGGATCCATTGGGGTAAGAAATTTTTTTTTTTTCTCCCTCATTTCTATCTTTGCCTATTTTTTATTATTACATTTGGTGGCTATTTTTTCATTTTTTAGCCAATTTTCTCAGAATGATGTAAAATTGTCTGGAGATGGAATAAATATACAGGCAATTTTTGTGTCATTTTCTTAATGGTTTTATTTTGTTAACAAAGGGCCACAACTCACACAGACCTGATTCTGAGAGCTACAGAAAAAGGCATACCCTACAGAGTCATTCACAATGCTTCCATTATTAATGCGATAGGATGCTGTGGACTGCAGGTATTTTAATTATTTTTTCAAACATCTTTTAAACCTGGACTAATTGAAATATTTATACCCAGCATAGGCACAACAAAAGAAATGACAATGACATTTTAACTTTTCATAAGTTTTATTAGAGAATTTTCTCAATTTTAGCATCACCACGCTTTGAAAGTTGTATTTGTGTCTGTTTTCCAAAGATAGAATGTTCCTCCTCTCTTTCAACTTAACATTTTCTGCCAAAACCTCCTTGCATTTAGTATGTTTATAAAAAGTTTTATTTTATTGACACAAATGAAAAAAACAAACAAACCTTAATGTGAACCATAAAACTAAAACTACGACTACAATGATTAAAGTGTTGGTTTTAAATTGTGCATTTTTTAATTTCCAGTTATATAACTACGGGGAAGTTGTTTCTATTGTATTCTGGTCTGATGATTGGAAACCTGAAAGTTTCTACGACAAAATATTAGCCAATAAGAAAAGGGGTTTGCACACTCTCTGTCTCCTTGGTAAGCTGTTGACTGTTACTAGAAAACAGAATCTCCTTTAATTAACGATATATTAGAAGTACCAACCAATTTGTCTCATGTGAAATACTTTTCTTTATAAAAAGGTAACATTGCACACACAAATGGATATATAGTATTTAATAAAAGTTAGATGTGCATATAAGAATGATATTTCATTTCCCACATTCCCTTAAATATTTTTTTTTTTTCAGATATTAAAATGAAAGAACAAACTATAGAAAATCTTATGAAGTAAGTGGTATGTAATTTTTTTTTAAATAAAAGATTTTAAATTTTAATTTTATTGAACTATTAGATCTTGTATTATTATAAACACAATTAATCAAAGTTACAAAGAAATGATGGTTTTATTGTATCTTAAACAATTAGTTATTCTTACAGAGGCCGCCCAATATTTGAACCTCCTCGTTTTCTGAGTGCATCCCAAGCAGCTAAACAGCTTTTAGAAATTATACACAATAGAAAGGAAGAAAACAGCCAAGGTGAGAAATAATTACACCTCCATTTATTCCTTTAACCAAAAGAAATATCTCTATTAAAACTAGAGATGTTAAACGGAATACGGTACCAGATTTAAAAATAAAACCGGTTTTGGAAAAAAAAAAGTTTTAACATCCCTAGTTAAAACACACACACAAAAATTTGATATTTTTTTCTCATGGTACAGGACTGACCCCAAATTCACTGTGTGTGGCTGTAGCTAGAGCAGGAGCTGAAGACCAGCGCATTGCTGCTGCCTCACTGGAGGAAATGTCTAGGCTAGACATGGGGCCACCACTCCACTCTCTTGTTATACCTGGAGACATGCACCCCCTTGAAAAACAAATGTTGGAACTCTTTGCCTCCAGTGAGAAAATAAAATCCTTTTTGTCAGAAAGTGATGCAGTGTAGTGGCCATTTGTTTTGATGTTTTTGTTTTTGTAAAGATTTCATGTAACAACCTGTAAATAAAAATATTGTTTAAAATTTTGTGTGTAAATTTTTTTTTTCAATTTTATATCCATAAAAAAAAAAAAATTAGACTATGCATGTGAATTCTGATCCTCATTGGTTAATTTAAAGACACATGACCTTATTGTCTCATATTTTTCTTTTGCAATCTCGCTTTGGGTACCCGGTATATGTCCTCCCTAGCTGAGTGTTTTTTTTTAAATTATATTTATATAAATGATATTTATTGTGGCTACCAGGTTCTATGTGTATATTATAAGGTTAAGAGAATTGTTGGTCTCTGAGGTATAGAGTATACTGTATTGTTGAATGGTAATAAAGTACCGGTAGTACAGTTGTTAACAAACTTCTGACAAAAATGCTACAGCTCCATTAGAAAAAATGAAGAGGAATGTTTAATACAAAGATCTATGTACTATTGAATAGAAGCATAAAATCATTTCACATTTTTTTAAAATCCTTCTTTCAACAACAAAAACTCCTAAAACAGACTATAACTCTATCATATTTCCTGAAATTGATGCAATATTATTGCTGGTTAACACGGAAGGAAAAACCCACATAAGAAACCAACACTATGAAATGTGATATGTTTAGGGAAAACTAATCTCTTGTATAAACTTAAAACCTACAAAAAAGCAAAACTATAATGTCAGATTACCAAGAAAAAAAACTTATTTTTTTCAGTTAGTGAAGTTAAAGGTTAAACCATCGTCTTCTTTTAATGGAACTACTGTTTTAAATGGTAAATTTACAAACGCTCTTAAAGAGTTAAAGAAAGTGAATTAAAATATGGAAGAACTAATAACTGACGAAAGTCTTTTATTAAAAAAACTTTTAGATAAACAGGGTTCGTACAGCTCCTGGAAAACAAAAAAGTTGTGTTCCAGGACCTTAAAACTCCTGGAAAAACTGCATGTAGTCCTGGGAAAATACTAAAAACTCCTTTTTTTTTTAGGGAGATTAATTATTAATAAAAAAATTGTAATCACTGCTCTTAGATTGTACTTTCACTTTTCCAGAAAGCCCTTTTGGAGTTAACCCTCTTTGCCCCTTTTTATTTCCGCCCACAAACGTTGATGACACCAGTGATGCCACTCCATGGTTCTTTTTTTTACTTGATCTTGTTTTTTTTTTATCCAAACTTAGGATGTAGGCTATTAAGACCACGTAATGTCGTAAAACAAAAAAAAAGCAGTGTATCGAGGTGTCTGTTAAGAGCTCAGCTTGGCTTTTCAAAAAATTTACTCCTGATAATCTTCTGGAACACTCCTGGAATTTTGAGGCAATTTTTCTGTACGAACCCTGAATTAAAGATAAGGAAATTTCAGTTTTATGTAATAAACTTCATTATAGTGACAAAAAAATCTAGAAATAAAACCGTTAAAGAGTAAACTAAAACTAAAAGAGAGTGATTTAACCATTATGTCTTATTCTAACAGTCTAAAATCAGAAAAATATCAATCAAAAAGGACCATAAAAAAAACTGTATTAAAACATCATGAGTCAGAAATAGAAAACTTTGCTAGATATTTTTAACTTGAAAGGTAAAATAAATTTTTAAAAACACAATACAGAATCAAAATTTATCTTGCGGATGTGAACGGCCTGCTGCTATTAAAGATCATTTCAATAATTTTTATTCTCCCGCTGTCAGGCAAACGGTTATTAGTCTTGTTTCAGATGTAGGGGTTTCTGCACAAAATTGTGCAAAGTGCATTAATATAATTGCAGAAAATTAATTTGGACACAGGACAGACCAGCTAACTAGTCTTCAAACCTGTTTGAATATTTATTCTGAGGCCAATGTCATTAACCATGTGCAAGCCATGGAAAATATTTTATCCTGTGATAAAATGGCCGTGCACAAAAAAAAAAAGTTGACTAGACCAAAGGTTGGCAGCCTTTTGATAATAGTGTGCCAAAGTAGAATTCCTAATTCATCCAGCATGCCAACAGTCTAAAAGTCATACTACTCTACCTCTTAATTTATTGTAGAAAAGACTTGACTAGCATTTTTAGGGGTCTTCTGTGTGCCATTGGAAATTGATCTGCGTGCCAAGTCTGGCTCGTATGCCATAGGTTGCCGACGCTTGGACTAGACAATGGCACAGTTAAACATTTAGGATATAATCCTGTGGCAACAGAAGATGCCAATACCATGTTGGAGGTCACCATCAACCTTCTCCAGTCAATGGCCAATTTATATGCCATGTATACAAATGTATTAATTATGTGTCCTCGTTGGAAGTTTTAAAAAGCTTGATTAGAAAAATTAATAGCACCCTAACTGATAGGGCTGTGTCTATGAAGCTTTTTAGTCAAAAACTAAAAAATTTTCTTACTACAGTTCATTTCTTACATTGCAATGCCCATTTCTTGTTAGGGCTCAACAGTGCATGTGAAAAGGCAGAGGCTGCAGCTTGTCATTTGATAAGGACAGCATGTGATGTCTTAGGACCAAGAGGTGACAAGAAAAATGGTTTCTGAGCTGAATGATGAATGGCTTACATTCTGTCCTGATTCTTTTTTATCTTCTTTTAAATCTAACTGGTTCAATGGTGTGTTTTTTTTTCATCTGAAGATTGCCTTGGTGAAGGTGCATTTTGTCCTGGTGTCACAGAAGAAACAATTGTGGCACTTTCACATTGTCCTCTGACTAATTTAATTGGAGAGAGTGTCTTTGGTGACATTGATTATGACATTCATAAATTGTTCTTTACAAAAGGGATCAGCTGTCCATTCAACAAAAAGAAATAAAACTGCAGCTTTTATTAAGGGCCAGTCTCTTGCAAAAAGGGCAAGATTATTTTCATTTGGTTGTCAGCAGGCTGTTAAATTTAGACAGCAGGCTAGACTTCAAGAAATTGAGGTTCAGCTGCATATGAAAAGGTTAATGGTAAAAAAAAAAAGATCTTAAAATAAACAAAGAGGTTAAGAAAATAACCAGAAATACTGAACTCCTGGCTAAAGTTAAAATACAAGGTGGTCCCTGTATCAATGTTTAGGATGTTGATTTCCTTTGCCAGAGATTAAGTAGTAAACCTTTATTGTATTATAATTATTAGCCTTGAAAGATGAAATAAGACTACAGAAACTAATAACTTAATCTACCCAGTTAAAATTAAGAGGTGATGTGTCCTTTACTTCAAATACACTTAAAGGGTGAAATTAATGTAGAATATTTTTTCAGCACTGGTATGTAGTAAAGTAATACTGACTGTACTCACAAATTTAATAGTCAATTTCTTTTAATTTTACTTTACTATTGGAGATTTTATTAATGTATTTTTTAATATTATATCAAAGAGTTGTAGAAATGTAATTGTGTTTTCTATGTTGCATCCTTTAAACTTTTAATTTAAATACAAAATAATTTTTATTTATTTTTTGGTACTTTCTTGTACCATATATCTACTTTATAAATTTTTTTATAGTATCAACACAATGTTTTAATATTATATATACCTATTTTATATATAAATATAGTATACGAGTATATTAATTTAAAAAGCAATTTTGAACATATAGGATGTGATTTATTATTTTATGTACATTTTTAAACATTTGTAAAAATTATTAAATAAATTACTATTTTGCTATTTGTAAAGTATGTTTTGGTCTACAGCGTTTATTATTTATATATATAAATGAAGTTGATATGTTAATTATATGTTTTTATGTGAATTTTCAAAAGTTGGTAATTTTAATGTGTTTTTTTTACCTCCCTTGGTAAATTGTGAAAAAACTACAAAATACTTTTTTTTTTACTACAATAAATTTTAATCTTTTACACTTCTGACAAAAATTTTGTCTGTTTGCTATATAGTATTTTGTGTATAGTGTTTGCTATATAGTATTTAGTATATAGTATTTGCTATATTGTATTTAGTATATAGTATTTGCTATATAGTATTTAGTATTTGCTATATAGTATTTTGTGTATATTTAAAAGGAAAGGACTGCAGGTAACATACTTTTGAAAATAATGACCTCTATAAAGGTTTTTTTTAGCTTACTGTAAAAAGTACAAAAATTTAAAAACACACTACATTCTTAATAATTAACATACAGTCTTAAATTTAATGTCCACACTCTTAGATCTTTAATTTAAAACACACACAAATTCTGTTGGCTTGGTTTGAAAATTGGTTTGGAATACCTTCTTACTGATAGCAAATGGCTTGTAACTTTAACAGGGCATGATTTAAGGCAAGTTAAAACTAAGACCAATAATAATTCATTGATCAAACTTTGCACTTCATGTTAGTAACCACAATAACTTCACATTTAATAAACAGAAATACCTTTCAAATTCATTTATTGGGTTTCTTAGACTTTAATCACTTGAACTTTTCACACTGTCAAAGGAAGTAACAAAACTAACATGTGTAACAACTTAGTCATTTATTTTAATGCCACAACAGAGTATAAGATTTACTTTATATACACAAGAACAAATTATGTTTACAATTATTTTTGTATTTCGTTTCCTTTTACTAAACAATAGTCTATGTCTTGAGAAAAATATATTACAATTTATTAAAAGAAAAAGGATTAAAACAAAAATAATAAAGATATTGAATTTTGAGACTCTTAAATTTTTTCTGCAAAATATATTTTGTTTAAATTCCATGTGAGGCCGGCTGGTCTTGCAGTTAGTTCACCAGACTTTCAACCCACACGTCACAGGTTCTATTCCTGCCACCCTGCAGGAGTTTTGGGCCTAGTGGACGTAATAATCTTCTATCTAGAAAGAACTTCTGTAAACTTAAACTCATTCAACATACACATGCACACTTTGTAAATAAGAAAGACAAAAAGGAATGAACAAATCCTCCTACTTAATGTAAAAAAAATGTCATGGCCACAAAGCTCACTTTTTCTGTAGATTAACATCAGAATTTTTAAACTATGTTTAAACCGTTGATACAATGTTTGCATTGCTATTTTCATTGAATAAGAACATGATGAAAATACCATGTATTCTGATGTTATAAAATAAAATGGCAGGTTTACCTTGATACATTTTACTAAATTTGTTTCTCTTTCTAAATACACTTAATGAACTTTTGTGTGAACTTAAAATACAGAAAATATTTCAAATGTTAAATAAAATTTAATGTACAATTTTATAGAGAACCAGTTAACAAATGTAAATGATGAATCAAGTCATAAAAGACATGTGAATACAACAAGAGAGTCTGTACATTGGTACAAAAGGAAGTGGATTCAGAGTTCAATAAATAATGATTGATTGAAGCACAACTCTTTGATATTTAGTTGAGTAATAAGATGCCTGTGAATATATTCTGTTAATTTCTCTCAGGATTTCTTATAGTATTGAACTGAAGAACATCCCAAAAAATTTAGTGTTTTAGAAATGGTTAAAATAATAAAGAGCACACATTCATTTTATCTCTATAATACTTCAAATAAAATATTTCACATTTTATATTCCTTAAAAAAATCCATCCATCTAAATTTACTCATAAAAAACTATTATTAAATTTAAAGCCATATTTTCTATCATTTCTCTAGATTATCTTAAAAACATACACAGTGTAAGAAGTATTTACATGAATTGAACAAATTCCTAAATCACTCTTTGACATATTTTTAGCACAAAATACATTTAATTTCTAACAAAAAATATGGCATTAGTCACACACTTAAAACATTTTAACTGACATCAGTGCAGTAGGGTCTTTCATTACAACAGCTTATGGTCAAACCAGATTCAGATATACCTTTGTAGTCACATGTTAATCTAAAGTCACAGTCCTGAGGGCATTGTTTTCAGCAATTTCAAATGATGCGATGGCACCATCATTAAACTTGAAAGACATTCCACCATCGATAACAAGACAAGCATCCCACATCCTTGATCGGATGGTAATTCTAAAGATAGAAAAAATTAAGCTTTGTAAGGTAATAAAACAATGGAGTCAAAGAAAACTATGAACTGTTTGTGGCTTATGTGAAATACTGTAAAGCAGAGGTCGCCAAAACTTCTTCCACTTGAGGCGCCATTTTAGAAGTAAGTTTATCTCATGTTGCCCTCCCCCCTAAGTCAAAGCCCTGATATTGCATTTTATCACATTAAATGGAAAATGAAAATTGTGAAAGCCTTTGCAATATTCCCTGTGTCCTTGTAAAGATGCTTTAAGAAAAAACAATGGCCTCTAGAGGCCCCTAAGACCAACATGCTAATGTCGTTTCTCAGTACTTACTTGCCAAACATGGCTAATACCTACTACTACTACTACTACAACATTCATAATAAATTGAGCTCTCCATATCTTCTGAAACAAGTAATCTCATTTTGTTGTATTCAAAATGTAAACAATTAAATTCCACTCACTTCTTTGCAAATCCACTTGTCTTCTCAACGTTAAAAACAGCTGAAACAAAATGAGAACATAATTAGCATTACGTCAACTCTAATTCTAATTGTTCTTTAATCCTTATTTAACTTATTTCTCTGGAAAACTCCTAGTGTTGTATTTAGAATCCAGGCAACAAAACTATAGGTTAGTGTTCTGACTGCAGGTTTAGAATACATTTTAGAAAAGTTATTACAAGTATACTACAAATATGAAACAGTTAACAAACAGCACAACATATTATACTATAAATAGGAAACAGTTAACAAACAGCGCATCATGTTTTACTACAAATATGAAACAGTTAACCAATAGCACAACATATTAATTATACTACAAATATGAAACAGTTAACCAATAGCACATCATATTTTATTATACTACAAATATGAAACATAGTTAACCAATAGCACAACATATTAATTATACTACAAATATGAAACAGTTAACAAACAGCACATCATATTTTATTATACTACAAATATGAAACATAGTTAACCAACAGCACAACATATTATACTTCAAATAAGAAACATAGTTAACCAACAGCACAACATATATTTGGATTTTGAAACCTTGTTAAACTGCTAGCATTTGATGAGAAAAGCTATTATACTACTAATAAAAGCCTTACAAATTACAATCAGTATTAATTTTTTTTTAAGAATTATTAGCAGATGTCCATACCGTTTCTGATTGGGTCTCGTATAGTATAAGCCATAAGAGGTTCACTAGGGTCAAATCTCAAACTGCTGTTGAATTTGTTCATGATTGTTTCTGTAGTTTTCTGATCCTGATCAGGGTAATTGGAGCCAGTAACTTCATTAGCTGGTGAAAGGAAAAATAATAAAGAAACAATTTACCAGGACTTTATGAAGTCATAAAATAGTGAAATGAAACATATTATTAATATAAAAAGCTCTCTTTGATGGAATAAATATCCTTTAACAAATCACAATAACTGGGGGTCACTGTTACGGAAGCACCCTTAGTAATGGTTCTAACTTAATTAAAATGGAAAGTAAGGAAGACGGAAGCCCACACGTCTAAGTTAAAAATATCAATAAGGTCATACTATTCTTAGTTTGAATATTTCCTAGAATGGTAGGAATCATCTATGCATGGCCATGGCGTACTATTACAATTTCTCTTTCCTAATATGGCAGTCTTTTATTACTATATGTAAAATCACAGCATGTTAAGGCAATACGATAGATAGAACCATCAATCAAACTTGAATTTTTAAACATGCCGAGCGGGAGTAAATATTTGTCAAGGGGGCTAGGGATCCAATGAAAATGCTTTCTGAACATGAACAATTATTTCGTCAGAAAGTAACCGGCAGTCCAGAATAGTCTTTCTTAGCGATAGGATGTACATATTAGTATTATGATAGGCTCTAGTAATAAACCATTAACTAACAGTTTGCTTGGACTCAGAATTTTATCAACATTGTACTACTGATACATTTCTTCTCAAATCTATATCATTTACTAGTCTAAGACATTTGTAAATAAATTATTGTATTTCAATTTGTTTAAAACAACTGGATTCACCATTTTCTTTCATTGTTTTAAAATATTTTTTTTCTAACTTTTTTAAAAACAATATTGAAAAATTGTTTTACTTTTATAGCCTGAAAAAAAAGTTTCCTCCAATTCAGAGAAATAAATTCATGATACAATCACTAATTCTATTTTTTTTAAACAGCTGAACTGACAAGTCTCTATATAAATTAGTTGACTTGTGTTTGGAAAGTGTTTTATTTACATTTATTTCTACAATCAAGACCTAACTGCTCTGTTTTTATCTTCAGTTTAAATTATTTGAGTTATTTATATATTATGTATGATTATACAAAAATAAACTTACCTATTTCAAGTATTTTCTTGACAGAGCAGACAGACAAATGATTGATGTGAAAATGCCATGAACTTGACCCAGTTCCTGTACAGATTGTTATCCCCGAGCTCTTCTGTTTTTCCTTTGCTAGTGTATCAGTAGAGAACTCATAGTAAGAGACCCTGTTTGAGATACAGTTTAATCATCTAGTATTCACTTGTATTTTGTTTTGACTGGCAATAACTACAATAATATAATCATATATATTCAGTTTGTAAAAGCGTTGACCAGAATTTTAATTTTTTTTTATTTGATATTGCTACTAGATCTAGTGGCTGCAGAAGTAAGAATTGAAATAAAAATTTATTATATAACCCATTGAAGAATCTATTTGCTCTTTATTATATTCTGATTGGAATGCAATGCTTTATTTATTTTTCTACTTGCTTTTGATTACTCCTTAAGATATTTGATCAAGTATGCTATAAATATTTATACTTATAATTAAAGTAAATGGTATGTTCATGTGCTATGGCTTGTTTACCGAGATGAAAGAGATTCTCCAATGAAACACTCATTCAAAGCTAAACATGGCAGAGTCCTTTGTGGATACAAATGTTGCTCACTGCTCCCATGCTTGAGTAGACGCACCTGCTCATCTTCAGCTATGTGCTCAGTGAAGCGATGCTCTGGAAATATCAACTGTTGATCATGTAGTTCTATTGGGTCATCATTCATGTGACTTCCAGACATTGTCACTTGGATTCTTTGCCTCCACTTCCACCTGTGACATTTTTTGTACAAAGTGTTTTTTTTTTAAACATTTATATCAAGTAAGAATGTAATATATATTAGCCTGACCCTGTTTGATTCTTTATTACATCTAATAGTCGATTGAGATTCTCATTCTAAAGTAACAACAAATTTATTTACCCAAAGTTCCCTGACAACAGCCTCTTTAAAGCTTGGCCAAACTTAGTTGCAGCATAATCTCGTTTTGGTAAACATAGGTGCCCTTCAGATCTATACAAAAGAACATTGAAAATCTAAAAAACTAACAATTGGAATATAAAACTATATTATAAATAAACTCTCAGCTGAAAAATGAGCTATGGACATACTTATCATAAATGTGTAATATGATACTTTAAGTGATTCTCTGTCATTACCTCTCAGGGTCAGTGTTGATGCCAATTAGAGGTTTACAGGTATTTACAAACTTGTTAGCAGCCAATAGATATGTCCCATCACCTCCAGCAGTAAACACAACATCAGCCCAATCAACAACACTCTGAACTAAACCAAATCTATGGACCACTCTTGTTTCTATGTTAGCCTTTCTGTATAGTTTATTTGTGGAAAGAAAAATGGCTAGTATTAGTATACAAGTAAAAAGTAAATAATAAAACTAAAGTGTTCAGACTGCACTTCTAGAATTTTAAAGTTTTAATCTGAAGTGATTTACAGCAAAAAAAAATTTAATTTTTCTGTAATTAATATAAACTTTTCTTTGACTTTGATGTTTACATTTTATCATTGATAGCTAAATAAAAGATTTCACAACTTGATCAAATTAATTTAGAATAACATGAAGTCAGTGTAGTCACAGATCAGACCTAGTGCAGAAGCTGGCCCATACATACATTTTAAAATGATAAAATGTCTCTTTACGTCTGTAAACTGATAACTTAAAGGTCTATGTTAATGTTCAATACTTACAAAAGTTCTTTTTTGATGACATCAAGGGCAGTGTAGTGATTTTTATGACGATCTAATAATCCTTTATAATCTGAATCTTTAGAGTCCAGCTAAAAATTAATTATAAAATTTTTAAAAATTTCATTTATTATAAACAATTAAATTGCATTTATTATAATACAAATAAGGCAAACAAATAATATCAAATGATGTGAAATAAAACAAATTTTCAAAATATATTATAGAACTATCTATGCTCAACGATGCTGCTATTCTATACTATCAAATGATCTATGCCTTTCAGTTCAGACAGAGTGATTATATGAAGACTGCTGTGTATTATATAATAAGGCTCAGATTTATGCAGAGATATTTTGTGGCTGGTCAGGTAACGTGTTGTTACGTTTATCTACCAGTCGATTGGTTGGCGTTTACTGGCGTGCATTTTTTTTTTATGACAATTGCTTCGTTTGAAGATTTTCATGTTGCAACTTTAAAAAGCCCAAAGACGAGTGGGGTGTGCTGTTTGTCGCATTTTGATCAAATTAATTATCTTATAAAGTTGAATTTTTGTGTCTTATTTGACTCCCATCTTTCTTTTTACATGTGTTAATGTGTCCATCCTAGTTGCTTAGTGGTTGGCGACCCGGACTGCCATGCGTGTGATCTGGGTTCTATTCCTCACTAATGCCTTTTTTTTCTTTTTCTGTAGTAGTAATACCAGTAATAGCAATACTTAGACTACTTTTTTACATTTCCATAAATTGGAAAGAATTTCATAACTTTTTACTATTTTTGAAGCATTCCAAATATATTTTCAATCAAGTAAAAATACAATAATTATATTATTTTAGACATGTGGGAGATGGATGGTTCTGTGCCCCACTGATTAACTATTTTTTTCTGTAATAGCAATAGGTAGGCTACTTTTTAAATATTTCTATTAATATTACTTTTTTTTAAAGATTGTAAAGAATTTTAAACTTTAAGCTGTCTTAAAATGTTTTCAGTAAGAAAATGTTTATAAATTATAGGCCTATTTTAGACATGCAGGTGAGGAGTGTATGTTTGATACTCAGCTAGGGCTAGGGATAGTCCTAACTTTTTTTTTCAAAATAAAAAGACAAAGCCTACTGTTTTGGGTGGGGGGGGGGGGCATGATAATGATTGCTATGCGGCAGCATGTTCAGCTGGCGTAACGACGATGCTGGGTTTGAATCCGGGTGCAAGATAAGATTTTTTTCTGGGTCTGGAGGGTGTCCCTGAGTCTACCCAGCACTGATGGGTATCTGACCTTAGTCGGGGTTAAAGCGGCTGTGCATAGCCCCTGCCCCTGTAGTGCTGGCCGCACAATCACATAGTAGCCTATGCCATGGCCACAGAAACTGGTGAATGCTGCTTCACTGGCCCTATGGATCAATTTGGCCCTATGGATCAATTTGGTACGACGGGATTCATTTACATTGTCCACACTCGGTTGTTCAATTCACTGTCTCAGATTGCGGAAACCTATATAGGCAGATGGAATAAATCTGTGCATACCGCTTTGCGTTATAGTCTTCAAGCATTATTTTATAGAAATCTAGGCCATGGGAATAAATCTGTGCATAACACTTAGTGTTATGCGGAGTAGTCTCCGTATTGAAAAGTATCCCCTTTCAATTAGGCCTGTAATTTTCTACTACCAACGTCCCATGGTCAGTCCAATACAATAGTCAATAGTACAATAGACTCAATAGTAATAGTCAATCATTGTCCGTTGTTGAATAGGACCTCTATACATTATCAGAAATACAGGCCAATACTTTGTACATAATAATTAATAATGTTATGATGCATGGTTACTTACATATGCTTTAAATTCATCATCTGTCATGGCATGACACAATTTTCTTTCATATTCATATCTCGTCATTTTAGTTAAGATGACTGCACGTCTAGGTTGAAAAAGTGGTTCAGTATCTTCATTGTAACCAATGCCCCGGTGATTACTTTTAAAATGAGTGTCATCTAACCCGTACTGGCTTTCACAACTTGCTTCTGAACAGTAGTTGAGTACGTGATGTATATTATTGCAACGCAAAACAAACAGCTCCGGTTGGAACCGAAGCATTTGACATTGTTTTGCCCATTTCGAAACACGCAGGACTTTAGAAATTGCAACACCATGCATATCTTTTTTGTTGAGAATGTTTTAATAATTTTCAAATCTAGCTATCTATAAGAGATCAACAGATTAAAAGACCTCTGTCGTTTTTAACACATGCATTTTTTAATCAGTCTTAAAAGAAATTTCTAATCAGCCATATTCTTACCAAAGAAAGTTTATAAATGGGAAAAAAAGTATCTATGTCGAGGATAAAGTAAAAGTACATCTCAATAGACAGTACACTCAAAGCTAAATAAATGTTTTCGAATAATTGTTAAAGATTTTAAAAAATATTCCTTTTTGTTGCTTCAAATAGTATAAGGTGAAATTTTATGCCATTTTTATTATAATTGTATAACCAAAACCTATTTTCATTTCTGATTACTAAAATATAACTTCTAGCTTTGCCGGTGTAGGCCACGACAGCTGAGTTAAGTTTCGCCGATTGTGTCGGTGCCTATAATAATCAACCGTGTTATGTTTCTGAACGTATTACAACTATAAAGGAATTCTTCTTATCTCCCAAAATGTTACCATTGCATACTGGTGATAAATATCGACCCGGATCTAGACTTAAAGACAAGATTTGGGGCTGGATAAGGTAACATTTGTTATAATATGTTTACTATTATTATTACCATTGGCCATTGTGCCATTTTTTTGTCAAACTTTTGACTGTCTTTTCGGTAGCCTACTCACTAGTCAACTCTAGAGTCTAGACTCTAGTACTACTATTAGTAATAGCAACATAGATATCTCGTAAACAAAGTTAAATGACTAATTGTAAGACTTTAGTAAAAAAAACTAAACCTAACTCAGTTCAAGAAGTAGTTTTATACTTTTACTTTTGGTATATTCTTATAATATTTATATATTATATATATTCTATTAAATTTATCATACTTCATAGTATTCATAGACGATAGTAATTATAGTTTAAATAGTAGCTTAGTCGCCTTAGTAGGCCTATTCTATAGGATAGGCTATAGTCCTATAGTTTATGAATTTATGGTGATACATTAGCCATTGCCATTGGCATTTCCAATGCTAACGGGCTAAGAAGGCTAACTCATCCTGCCAACCCTTCCAATTTTAATGATAATGCTTCTGTTGCACTATGACTATATAATATTAAAAGATGCTTTTTGTAACAGAGCATTATAATTAAAGGTAAACTCTAATTATTGTGCTTCAACATTATAGAAATAGGTCTTTAGTCCGGGCTTTAGGTTGACTGACTCATCAACAACAAATGTGAAATATTATAGATTTTACTGCCCTCGGCATTTGTAGGCTATGCATAAATATAATAATGTGCTCTTAAAAAATTGGAAATTTCAACACTGCAAAGCTTTCTCAATTTTGCTTTTTTTTGTTTATGTAACGGTATACATTTTATAAATTATATGCTCACATGCATGTTTTTTTTCCCACTTTTCCAGGTTGATTATTTCAGAAAAAACATCTCGCAGACTTTTAGGATTCCTTATACTCAACTTATCCTTTGCCTTTGTGGAACTTTTATACGGAATATGGACCAACAGCTTAGGTCTCATTTCTGATTCATTTCATATGTTCTTTGATTGTACTGCCTTACTTGCTGGCCTGGTTGCCTCAGTTATTTCTAGATGGAGAGCCACTGAATCATATTCCTATGGGTACGTTTCCTACTTTTCACATAATTGACTTGTATCAGTGTAATTTTTTGAAAGGTTACATTTTTATAAATGGCTTTAAATTATCTCCTGGCACTGTTTTAACAAAACAAGCTAATTTTGTATGAATGATAATAACAGAACATAGGCAATTGTTTGGTTAAACTGTTAAAAGTTGACAGAATTTTGAATATTGTAAAAAAAATCTTTCACTTGATCACATGTTTGATACAGATAGCTAGCTATTGGTCATGGTCATCTAACATTATGATTGTTGTTGATCTTTTGTTAATTGGGAAGGTGTCCCAGAGTTCACCTAGCTTTGATTGCTACACAACATCCTTGTTGAGGAAATTTATGTGCCACTGGTCATTTGTTTGGCCACACAATGCCCTTGTATTCCCTGCCCACAAAATCTGGTGAACTCTGCTTCACCAGCCAAGTTGAACTGCCAAGGTCTGCAAAGAAAACCATGGAAACTTAAATATGCTAATTAAAGAACATTTTTCAAAGAAACAAAAATTATAAAATTCAATTACTTTTACGATAATGTAATATAACCATTACTATTACAACTTTCAGCATAAATTTCATATTTGTTATTGTTTTATCTTAAGTTATTTTTTTTTTTACATTACAGATATGTACGAGCGGAAATTTTAGCAGGCTTCGTCAATGGACTTTTTCTTTTATTTATAGCATTCTTTATATTTTCTGAAGCAGTTGAAGTAAGATCATTTTAAAAATCTTGTATTAATGCTATACTTGTTCTCATTGATATTATTTATTTCTTTAAAATTCATAAATGCCATACTGTAAAGTTCTTATTATTAAATAGCCTGAAATAAAAAAAATTTCAAGTTCTGTTATATATAAAAAAAAATTTGCTAAAAATGTTGTCGAGACTCAATCATAAAGAATGCAAAGCAATTATTGTGAAGTTTGTTTTGTTGTCTGACTGATTCAACATTTTTTTCTAGCTAGTAGACCTATTTGTTGTGATTAAGTGATATTTAAAGCTTACTTTCTAATCATTATATTTATTAATAAAAAAAATATTTCAGTAAGTATTTTATTTGTCCACAGCGAGCTGTAGAGCCACCAGAAGTAAAACATGAGCGGTTGTTTCTTGTATCAGTTGGAGGTTTTATTGTGAATCTTGTTGGAATCTTTGCTTTTCAACATGGACATTCACATGGAGGTGGAGGTAATCTGTCACATCATTCAATAAATTTGAATAGTATTTAGTTAAAAAAGATTGCCTTAAAATGTTATGGTGGAAAAGAATACATTTACAAAACCATTTTTTCTTCCCGACAATATCTGATACATTTTCTTATAAAAAGGAGTGTCTGTAATATATAATAAAATAAATCCAATAAACAACAGAACAACACCATAAGATATTACAGATTAGGATGGACTGGATGATAAAAAGTTTATCAAAATTACCAAATTATCACAATTTGAATTTTCAAGTTAAAATTATTCATGAAAAAAAAAAGAAAATATAAAAATACTTCAAGAGGTTTTTGGCAGGTTCAAAAATGTTTAAACATTACAATTGTTGTCGGTTTCATGGATTATTTCCCATTAATTTTCTATCTGAAACGCTAATATAATTAAATATAGAAAATTATTGAGGGCTAATGTTTTTCTCCTTTGAATTAAGTACAGAATTTAATTGCTTAACTTTATGTAAGACAATAGTGTTATTAAATGATGGAACACAGTGGGCTAGGCGGGGTGTTAGGCAATTGTACACAGCTCAAATCCTGGTTGGTGAAGGCTTGGAATTTTTCACAAGTCTAATCAGTTTTGATGAGTACATAATGTCACATAGGGAAAGGGAATGTGTCTGGGCATTTTGCTAGTGAGACAATCTCCTTGTATGCAGTGGCTACAGAAACTTGTGAACTCCAATTTAATGGTCATAAAAACTATATGAGTCTGATGGGAAATTGAATTAAGCATGTTATTGTTATATTTACATTTTCTTTCATGTTTACTTTTACATTACATAACATTGCTTTGTACCATCTTAAAAATGAAAATTAACTTCTTGTTTCCCTTAGATCATGGTCATAGTCATGGACACAGCCATGGACTTGGTATGTTCTATTTAACTTTACCAAACTCATACCTGACTCATACCTAACTCATCAATAAAATGAAGTTAATTAGCATTCTATGTTTCTACCAATTTCATTAACTTACACTTTTCGGGCTCATGTTTCTTTGTATTTTCATATTTGTAGTTTAAAGAAGTGACATTTCCAATACCGGTACACGAAACAACATTTTCATTTATTATAGGGCAGTTTAACATTGTGAAATTTTAGATAAGAACAGAACATACTTCCTAACTGCAGACACAAACATCTAAACTTCCTTCTTTAGTGTCCTAAAGCATATCTTAGGAGACATGTTCTTCAACCTCCCCAACATTCCATAACCAAAACCTTTGACTGCTGCACAGAACTATAAATGGCCATTGTTTGTCTGAGATAACAGTGCTAAATAATTAACAGCTCAGTAAAAAGTGAGAAAAAAAAATTTGATCATGCCATTTCATTTCCCTGTAGCATTCAAGTGAATTTCTTGTTAGGTTTTTCTTGTACAGATGACATAAACTAGTTACTTCAGCCAAATAAACTTAAAGAAATGAAATTTGTGAAAATATTGATATCTGTATCTATATTTATTTTAGGTCTTGACAGTTCTGATAATGCTCCCTTTTTGGGTGGAGATGGTCACGATAGTCATGGGCACAGTCACGACAGCCATGATAGCCATGGGCATAGCCACGATAGCCACGGGCATAGCCACGATAGCCATGGGCATAGCCATGATAGTCATGGGCATAGCCATGCCAGCTCTGAGAAGAAAAATATACCCAATACACAGAAGATTGCCCAAGCACAAATTATGCAAGGTGAGAAGCTAGCTACATGTCATGGCCTCAAAGTGACAATTAGAAAATACAGATGATCATATAAGATAAAGTATTGGCTCATGCTATAATCCAAAATCTACTTTTCTATTTAGGTGTGTTTCTCCATATATTGGCTGACACATTGGGTAGTGTTGGAGTAATCATTTCTTCAGCTCTGATCTATCAGTTTGGTTGGATGATTGCAGATCCTGTGTGTTCTATGTTTATTGCTACATTGATCGGTGTCAGGTAAGTCTCATCAGTTACTCTTGGAAACCAACATTTTAGCTTTTAGAATTAACTCAGCTAAAAATACTTTAATCTTATAATAAATTCCACCCAAAATGTCAAACAGTACAGTCACAATTTTGATGATGTTTCTCTGGCAAATGTAAAAAATAGTATTGTAAAGGGGGGGGGGGGGGGGGGAAGTTAACCAAACACTACATGGGGAAAGGGTTATAAAACTAAGGCATACATGATGCCGTATTTGGATGATCCTCACTTGTGACCATTTTTATATAGTGTTCAAATGTAATATTTCTTTATTCTACATCTCTAATCTGCTGATTAATCCCTGAATTTTTCTCTCTATATGATTATCTCAGTGTATTACCCTTGTTACGGGATTCTATTGGAATATTGATGCAGCGGACACCCAGAGCCTTGGACAATGCATTGCCTGCTTGCTATCAAAGAGTAAGTCTGTGTTAGTTTCTGGACAAAACAGCTTTAGAGACATCTTTCTTGGAACTAGTTATACATGTCAGTGCAGTTGTAAACACAATTGTTAAAGCTCACTAAATTTATGTAGAAATCAATTGTTACAATACATGGTTGTACTTGAGTCTACCTAGCTCTGAGGGGCAATCAATTGTTACAATACATGGTTGTACTTGAGTCTACCTAGCTCTGAGGGGCAATCAATTGTTACAATACATGGTTGTACTTGAGTCTACCTAGCTCTGAGGGGCAATCAATTGTTACAATACATGGTTGTACTTGAGTCTACCTAGCTCTGAGGGGTAATCAATTGTTACAATACATGGTTGTACTTGAGTCTACCTAGCTCTGAGGGGTAATCAATTGTTACAATACATGGTTGTACTTGAGTCTACCTAGCTCTTAGGGGTTCCTAACATTACTTAGGGAAAAGTAAAGGCAGCTGGGCATTGTGCTGTCCACACAATACCCCAGTATGCCATCGTTGCAGAAACTGGTGTCATTTAACTGTTTGATTTTTTTAAAATCTGTACCGGTACTGAAGATTAAAAAATTTTAATGTATTTATATGTTATTTATTATTATAAAAAAAAATCTAAAAACTAAATTTGCCAACACATTCTTACTTCTTACTATTGTAGTTATTTTATTTTGTTGCTGTATTTTGTTTAATTATCCAAAGGTGAGTCAACTTGAAGGGGTCTATAGTGTACAGGAGCCTCATTTTTGGACCCTGTGTACAGATGTTTATGTAGGCACCATCAAACTGGAAGTTGCAACAAATGCTGACAGCAAATACATACTCAGTCAAACTCACAATATTTTTACACAGGCAAGTACAGCTTCTTGTCTGTTGCAGTAAATTTATTACAAAATCAAAATGATATAGTTTTAGTGCTGAGCAAAGGCCCTCAACTCTATGACGGAACAGGTGGCTCATACTTTATTTATTCCCTCCCTTGAACCAACTGTACATTGACAAAATGTATTCATAAAATGTGGACATATTTTTTTAGATTTTACAATATAATTTTAAAATAACTATAATAAATTTCCTTAAAGTCTTTATTTTATTATTATTTTATGTCATTGTTTCAAGTTAGTTAAATTTAAGCAAACAAGAAATATTTTTCATTAAGTATATGGAATTTCTGCATTTTAATAAATTCTTTAGTAGCTTCATATACTTCCTTTAGTATATTATGTTCAAAGCCATCAAATCACATGAATTTATTCTGTTTGTGCAAGTGATTGGTAAAACCATTTGAAAATCATTACTTGCAGGAAGTGATTATTGTATTTCTGTTTGCTTGTCCTCAGGTTGGAGTAAGACAGTTGTATGTCCAGATTGACCATGCACCAATGTAATTGATCTAGCTTCCTGTGACTGATCTCCCTAAAGGTTCAAGGCCCAAAATAATGAGCTGCCTCTGGGGCACCTGTATATAGTTGTTGTCTGCTGGTAACTTTTCTCTGAATGTGTAAAAAAAAACACCAAAAAAACTCATCAATAATATTGGAGACTGCTGAGACTGGGGTTGGACTTTCTCTCTCTGCATCAACCTCAACTTGTTTCAATTTGTCAAACTCAGTGGCATATCTGGAGATTAAGTCAGAAACATGTATGTGTGTGTGACTGTGAAGTACATACATGGAGGACAATCATCTGATTTATATATAGGCTAGTCCATAATATGTTGATATTCAACAAACACCAGATATTGTTTGGGGGGGGGGGGGGGGGGTTAATAAATAGTTGTATATTTAATATTTTAAAGTGGGGGGTGTGGTGAAATACAAAATATGTTTTGTAATATTGTAGTGCATAGTGTATAATTAATAATTGTATTGTTAAATTGTAGGGTATTTTTGTCTTGATGAGAAGACCTAAGAAAAACATATTTTTTTGTGGTCCTTTTTTAATTTGAAACCTTTTATTTTATCCTGTAATTTTTTTCTAAGAAAATTATTTACTAAAGTGTAATGAAGAAAAAAATCTGAATTCAAATATTGTTACCTCATAAATGCATTTACGTTTGTTAACGTACTGGACCTAAAAAGTTATAATGAGAAAAATCTATATTTATAAATTATTATTTTTTCTATACTATGGTGCTGGGGATACATTTTTAAGGGGGTGGGGGGGCTTCAGTACATATGTTATTGTAAATAAATATTGAGTTTTATTGTGATAAATACTGTTTTGTTTTTTGACCATCATAAATAAATATTCACACTGTTGATAGTTACCGTATTTCATTTAACCTTTAGCTCAACTTTACTTGATCATTTACCTAAACAAACATTTCATTTGAAGCTTGAATAGAGTTTAGTTAAAACTATTTCAATATACTTAAATTGAAACTATCTTATAGATAAAAAAGTTTTTTAACATAGGATTTCACACCAAAGCTGTTCTCTTTTTTTTTCTTAATTTAAAAAAAAGTTGTGTGCTGTATGGTATCGGCAAATATTTTCACAGAACTTTAAAAACAATGGATTCATGAAAACATTTTCTTTTAACTTTGTAACATCTGCAGTTCTAAAAATGGTCTTTATAAATGACAAGATATGACCTGGGGTTTAATATAACTATTTTTTATTCAAGTCCTACCTCATGAAACAACATTTAGCAACATGTCAGGCATGATGGTTGACTTGTAATAAAACTGACCATGATTTGACTAAAGTTGATTTGTCAGATAAAATGTTTGTTCTATATTAGTTTCAAGACAAATTCAATCCTTGTTTGTATTACTATAAACTATATTTAGATATGAAGTAAAAGTTGACTATTGCATTTCTGTAGAACTTCGTGTCATTCTCTTAACAATGCCACATATTTGGATATTTGATTGCCATTGACTGCCACTGTCAGGACTGCTTTTGATCTTGACAACATTCTTTATTCCAACAGAGTAAAATCTATACCTTAATTCATGGGTAAGGATGAGTAGATGTAGATGGGCATTGCAGCCACACAGTCCCCTGGTCTCCTTCGATATAGAAACTATTGGTCTAGTTCTCAAAATAAAATTCACACAAGGTTCTCATTACATTAGCCGTAATATTGAATCTCAAAGTTTTATTTTTTCAACTGTTCTATTTCCTTGTATAACATAACAGATTATCACAATACTAAACAAATGTTGAAGTGTTCCAAAAGAAGCTATAATAACATTGCTCAATACAAACTTTTAGCATTGAGTTACACTCACCTAGCCACCTAACTATTTAGTAGTATCAATGGACAGCTGGTTTTACTAGAGTCACATAAAAAATTGGGTCACAGCAGTAAAAACCTCCCTTCTAGAATTGATATCATCCAGGAATCTTGTCTTACAATTCAAGTGCTTCCATGTTTAATAAAAACATTTGATCATGAAAATTCCCATTAAATTATGAAGGAATGAAAAATGGGGAAAATAATAATAGATTGCAATTAAGTTATAAAACAAGGCCAAGTGTTGCATTGTAAGAAACATAAACCCCCCCCCCCCACCCCTCTTTTTTTGTTGTTGGTGTTTATAACCATGACCATTATCACTGTATATAAATATATATGTCAGTGAAGTGTAAGACCATCATGTTTTCTTTATTACTCTTGTATTATAATTCCATCTGAGAACTTTGAAGTATGTAGTTGGTGTAGATATTTGAAGCATACTGTTGGTACAGTTGTTTAGTTCTGAGTGCCAATAATAAATATATGACTGCAGTGTTGAATGTACAGAAAGTCACTTGAACAAGACTTGTAGGGAATGTGTTTTTTTATTTTAGATGAAACCACTCAGTGTTGCACATGTAGTAGATCCAGAAATCAAGATGAATATTTAGCAGAACTGATCATTTCATGATGTTCAGACTCCTTGAAGAATATTTGTTTCATACACACAGGCTTTCATATTCATATCAGATGCTGGATTGAAATTATTTTTTCCTAACAGAGAAAAGCCTATAAAGCTTTAAGCTATGAAACTAAAGAATGTCTCAGAAAATTGTTTTTGTGTATCCATTTGGCTGGGTGGTTCCACAAGTATTGGATTGATGTAAGCATTCATCATGTTTCAAGCCCACAATACCAATCATTTAGTGTGCTTCCAAGCTACTGCTATTGTACAAACTCTTTCTTTCTGTTTTTTTTTTTTAGTTTTGGGTTTTGTCTATTTTTTTTCTTACATTAAGTTACATTTTAAAGTAATTTAACGATTTTAAAAGGCCATTCTGAACATATTGTGTGTTAGTTTTACTTTACAGACTTTACATTTTAAAAAATGAATCCCTCCCCCACCCCAAAACCATAACAATCATTTCGAGGCTTTAAATATTTTTTAATGTTTTTATTTAATGTTTGAGATCACATTTCTTTGTTTAACTTATTTCATTTGCCATTGAATTGTATAAAGAGATTTCACTTTCACCTAGCAGCATCTAATTACAATCTAGCATGTCCTTTGTTGTTCTGATGCTGAATGAGGGGAAAGTATATTTGAAACAAAAACACTCTATAGTATAATGTTGTTTAGGTCATTATATTTTGTTTTTTTTAGTTCATGATTTTGTGAAATAGACCATTCTAGTCAAAAATGTACTTGTAAGAATCATTAAAATATGTCTACAAACAGTTCAGGCAACTGGCACAACTTTTTGTGCATGGGATTGCCAGTGGAATGTGTATGATGATTTGTAAAATTAAGAATTAAATAAACATTATTTTTTGTTTGGTCTGTCAGAAAAAAAACATCTCAAGTAATTTTCCTGATATCTGTTGTACATTCCATTTTATGCGAAACAAATATATCCATCATAAAGGTGTTGGGCTATTTATTGTTTTCTTCTTGTGACTAGGTTAGTACAGTACTCATCATAGCATTTTATTGGTGTCAGTGCTTGTCTTCTTCTGTAAGAAAACAAAATAAATCATTGTTGCCACCTACTTCATTGTGTTTGGGGAAAGTCGGGTTGGCGAGGGGGTTCGGGAAGGGGGGGGGGGGGTAGTCTTGTCAATGGTAAATTGAACACTTGAGATGATGACCAAGAGTCTTGTCTTTCCTCCTCCTTTCTTCTATACTTGATTTTGTTTTGAGGTAAATTAACAATTGAGATTTTCTATCATGCATGTTACAAGCTCTCCTGATCTTATCTTCTTATCTTATAAATTACAGACGCTCCTTCTATAAATAAGATTATTGCGTCCGTGGGTTGAACCAATGATGTCGAGCTTGTGTGACAAGCTGACTATTGACTTTGCTATATAGCCGCTATCTTATTGTGGATGTGATAGACTCGTTTTATCTTATTGTATTTATCATGGGTGGGGGCAAACTATGGCTCGTGAGCACTCATTGAAATAATATTTTTTGCCCCTTGGAGTCAACAACTGTTAAAGAGTATCCAAGAAAAAGAAACAATTAAAAACTACTTCATTCATGGAAATGACCTAGCCCAAACTAAAAATGCTAAGTACTTAGCAGTGGCTTAGCAAGGAAAAGCGAACATTTTCCAAAAAGTGGGGCTTTTTTTAAAAGAAAAGTAGCGTCTTTTTCAAAAACAAAAATTAGTGTCTTTTCAATAATAAAAAGTGGGGCCATTTCAAGAAAAAAACTAGGGAAGGTGAGTCGTAGCAGTGATGCACAAAGTAAAGCCTCTCCTCAGTCTCCTGCTTAGAGATAGTGACAACCTAGAGGTGCCAAGTGCTACACCATCTATAGCACTCCTGGACACGTCTGTAAATAGCCTCTCCTACCTAATGTGTCTGAATGTATACCTTCAAGTATAATATACCCCAACCCAGCGCGTTCGACTGGCGATCCAAGGGTTCGAATCCTGGTGGAGACTAGGATTTTTTTTCCGGGATTTGAGGGTGTCCCTTTGTCTACCCAGCTCTGATGGGTACCTGACCTTAGTTGGGGTAAAGTAAAGGCGGCTGTGCATAGTGCTGGCCACACAATCACCTAGTATGCTGTGGCCACGGAAACTGGTGAACGCTGCTTCACCGGCCCTATGGATCAATTTGGTCCGACGGGATACTTTACTTTTACCCCAGCTCTTGGTGGACTGGTCTCCCTGTTTTAACATTTTAACAGATCCATTCATTTGCCTCTGATTGAATTGCAAGTGAAATAACTGACCTTCTGGGATGATGATCCCCCCCCACCCCCTTTTAAAGACCAAAGGAAGTTTTAAAAAAAAACACGTATAGTTTCACTACTCTTCTAGACTACAGTATACAAATATCTGTCTATACTTCGTGCTACACAGTCAACTCACCTCCGCCACGATGCGTCCTCCCTTCTCTCCGCCTTTAAATGTCTGCAATGATCATGCCGCTGAACGCTGATATCTGCTTCTTGGCGATCTCTTGATGTGGGTGAGACTTGAGGCCTGGGTAGCTTACCCTTTCAACCTGATGACATAACCAAGTTTAGGACGGTATTTGTAGTAACATTGCCACATAGACCTATGACCTATATTAGGACCTAACCGAGTACATGATTTCCGCTGTGTACCAAATCCAACTATTTTGATATAGACCACTATTTACTATTAGCCGAATCCAAGTACGAACCGAGTTTAGTCAATAAAAGTGTTGGTGGCTCACGAAGTAAAAGTACAAAAATAACCGTCTCAAGAAAAAACAAAACGTGGGTTACTGAAGCTTACACTAGTTACATAGGCTCAGGGCCGGCTCATCCATATAGGTGAACTAGGCGGCAAAATTTTGGGGGACGCAAAATTGAGGATTTTTTTTTTTAATTTGGGGATTGAAAAATAGATCTATAAACTATATTAAAGTTTAGTGCTTCTGCGCGCTAATAGCATAGGCAGATGGATTACTAGGTAATGAAAGGCAAAGGGTATTTTATTTAAGTTGTCTTAGAAAATAGGAAAGGATGGCGTAACAGTATTTAGTTTGGCAACCTCGCTGTGCGTAGCAGAGTGCAAAAAAGGCAACCCCTCACTCCCCCCGGCCACAATCTGGATGCGATGTGGCGGCGAAATATCATAGTGAAGGGACGTGACCGTGACCTTCAAGTCAGTTCGTGAATCATAAGTCGTGAGGGCGCTGATTTTTGTGCATTGGCAGTGCAGTTGTTGTTTTTGTGCATTTTCAGACTGTTAATTACGAAAACTAGTACATGTACATTAAATTCCCTAAGTGGCATTTGATGCACTAATACCTCTGCGGTACCAGTTATATCATGTTTGTGATGCTTTTGAAAATATTTCTGAAGACACTAAATGGATCTAGTAGCAGTATTCAAGAAGCACTTGGGTTACTTTAAAAAATCTCAGACTTCAAGTTTATTGCTGCACTTGTCACATGGAACAATATTTTGTTTCAAGTAAAAAAATAACCATTAAGATATTGCAAGAAAAGGACTTACCGGTAAGTCTCCAGATAGCAGTTAGTCACCTAAAAAAAAAACGAACAGTTTTTGGTTACAGCAAGAAGTCATTTAGAGTTCAATAGAGTTCTGGTTGATGCTAATAAATAAATAAATAAATAATAACGGTGCATATATGGCGCAAATCCCGTTGGTGACAGTTCTATGCGCAGACGACAGTTACAGAATACAGACAGACAACGAAATATATAGTAATACGCTAATTCTGCTGACGAAATAGGTGAGTCTTCAGCCGGCTCCTGAAGGTGTCATAGCTAGGGCTCTGGCGAAGCTGTAGTGGGAGGTGATTCCAAGCGGACGGTCCTGCGTAGGAAAATGAACGTTCGCCAGCGGACACTAGCCTCACACGAGGGATCCGCAGAGTAAGCGCGTCAGATGCCGAACGAAGTGGGCGGGACTGGGTGTAGAGCTCCATACAAGAGCGAAGATAATCCGGGGCGCAGTTATTCAGGCACCTATAACAGAGGGAAGCCAGCTTATATGAGATCCGGTTGTTGATGGGTAGCCAGTGCAGAGATCGGAGCAGAGGATTGATATCATTTGACTTCTTCTTCTTGAGAACTAGTCGGGCTGCGCAGTTCTGGATACGTTGGAGTCCTTGAAGGGAGGAGGCCGGGAGACCAATGAAGTAGCATAAGAAGTTGCAAGGAATAGAACCAGTATTTGAGAAAGAGAATGTCCGAATTCGAAAAAAGAAGAACATGATTGATTACTAATCAACAGATGAATCTGTATAGTCAGTGTATAGACCTATATTGCAGGTGACCCCTCAGAAAGTTTCAAGATCCACTTTTATGTTGCTGCTTTAGACGCAGCTGCTTATGCGGTAAAAGAAAGATTTTCCCAGTTAAATAAAGTATCTGGTGTCTTTGGATTTTGTACAACATTCCTGACCTTAAAAACACGACTACATCAGATGTTAAGTCGATGTGCAAAAATTTGGAAAAAGCATTAATAATTGAAAAAGATGAAGGTTTGAATGAATCTGACATTGCTGCTGTACGTCAGTGTTCTGAACTAAGAGCGATTTCTCATCATCTCCATGACTCAGTATCAAATCCTAAAGTAGTCCTAAACTACATTTACCAACAGAATCTTGAAAATAGATTTCCTATTATTTGTGTAGCCCTTTGTATTTTGCTTACGTTGCAACTTTCTGTAGCTAGTGCTGAACGAAGTTTTAAAAAAATTTAGTTAATTACAAACTATCTGCGTAGTAGAATGTGTAAGGAGAGACTTGCAAGTCTGTCGACAATTTCTATTGAAAGTGAAATAGCAAGACAGTTAGACTCACAAGCCCTCATACAAGAATTAGCAGAAAGCAAGAAAAGTACCATTAGGGTTTTAGTCTATAGGAGTAAAAATACTGTTAATCAGTATTTAAAAGTGACTTTTGGACCGTAGTTAAGAAAACAATATTCCAATATCAAGCGATATCAAGTAGGCCTAAGCTTTGTGTATTTTTAAAGTGTTATAAAAACAGAAAAAATATCTATAATCTGACTGCGAGTTTCTGTTTGTTATTAAGAGAACTATACATAATGCAATTATAAAAATACCTATAAACCTAAATACCTAATGTAAAACTGTGTGTTATTTAACTTTTCTAATAATAATTTAGATTTTATAATTATTAATATATAATGCAAAGCCATTTTTACTTTTCATTCAACTGTTTTATTTACATTTCACAGTCATCAATCAAAGGTTATACAAAAAAATTCTTTGTTGGGCTATAGATCTAACAATTATTAACAAAAACACATTTTCGACCATACCCGGCAGACTCGCCAAAGGCACTTTAATGAGGGCGCAAAATTTGTTTTCGTCTAGGGCGCCAAAAACCTTAGAGCCGGCCCTGCATAAGCTATATAGGATAATTGTGTCCTACGTTTATCGGTTGTTGGGAAACGAACGCTCGGTCTTGGCACGCTGAGGGATTTTCAATGGCAATGGTCTAGAGATATAAGAAAATTATCGAATATGATAATTGACCCAATTAATCCGTATGGCTGGTGCAGCAGCGTTTACTAGTTTCTTTGACGACGGCTTACTAGGAGATTGTGTGGCCAGCTAATGCCCCAATTAATATCAGGGATGCCCTCCAAACCAGTGAACAAATCCTAGAATTCTAGCCTGAACGCGCTGCCCTCGCCACCATGCCTCCTTCACAAAATATTGTTGATAAAAAAAAAAGGTGCGATTCAATTTTTCAGCCCCATGTTTGAATCGTAAGCTCCGCCTTTGTAATCATTCTAATTATTTATTTAGGTCATGGCTTTTGTTGTTGCCGTTTTTTTTTTTTTGTGTAGGCTACTCCGACAGGAAGTGGAGGTTTGACCACTGTCCGAGTCAAGAAGCTATAATTTGATGGTGATCCATCAAATCTAGGGAGACTCAACTCTTACCACACTGGCTATGTGGAAGACAAAGTCAGACTTTACAGGGTTCGAACCCTAGATTCTCAGAAAAGCTAACCAACGCGTTGCAGCATGTCACCATGTGCATATTCTTTTATTCGGCCTAAACAATAACACGATAATGGCATGGCACAATGCTAGATGCGTTTTAGTATGCGAGAATGAGATTATTTATGTTTTAAATATGGTTTCGAAATTGCATAAGCTTAAAGTAAGCTTATAAAACGTTGGTTGATATAATCAATCATCAGAACAACATACTTGTGATACGCCTTCTAAAGACATTATGTGACTGTGCAATTGCCATACACAAGTCATCGTTAACTGAGGCTTTGTTTGACGGAATACAAACCTACAGAGCATTATTGAACATGTGTACCTACTGACCTTTGGATGGCCTTTAGTGTAGGTGGTTACTTCCATGGCGGTGGAGCTAATTTTGTCCATCCTGAGAGTTAGCGTCTTTAGTCCCCTCATGACCAGGCTCGCGTCATGTGGCGACTAGAGAGAGACTGTGTTGCAAATACAAAAACAAAAATAGACTAAAAAAATTTCACTTAGACTATAAGCATATGGTCACATAAACTAGATCATTTGCATAATTATATTATGGATAGCTAAACACTAAACAGTGTTGAAAAGAACAAACACAAATTTTCACAAGGACAACAAGTGCATGTTTGCATAGCTGTTTCATACATCTATCATTCATCTGTCATATATATTTTAGACATATCATACATCTGACATAGATATATCATAGGCCCCTACATATGTCTTACATCGACCATACTTTTGGGGTCACGTCATACTAGGAGATTGCATGACCAGCACAAAGCCCACAATATTTTCATTAACGACTGTAAGGTACCCATCAGAGCTGAGTAGGCTCAGTGACACCTTTCTAAGCTGGAAACAAATCCTAGACTTCATCAGGATTCATGCTCAGTACCATTGGTACGTCAGCCAAACGCTCGATCTCACAGTTTTGATGATGTATGGCAGGGGTCGGCAATCTACGGCACCGTGTAAGACTTGGCACGGGGAGCGATTTTCAATGGCACGCGGAAGACTACCAAAAAACAAGAAAAGGAAAATTTAAGGGTTCTGCAAGAAGTTGACTGCTAAAGCAGGATGACCTTTAAGCTTTTGGCACACGTAATGAATTAGAAATCCTACTGTGGCACACTGTTTCAAAAGGTTGCCCACCGCTGATGTATGGTATCAAACTAATTGTTATAAAATATGACACCAATGGTAATAACACCATGTAAAAAAAAATATATTTTTCTCTGTTTATCTAAATTTTTGGATGTTTCTTAATTAATTTGAGTATGCTGAGTCTGAATATGACATTGTTTTTTTATTTTATTGCATCAACCGTTTGATCATAAACCCAAAAAATCAATTTAATTAATAGTATATAGACCTAGCCTAATTAATATTAATCGTATTGCATGAGATACAACTTAAGTCAATATATAGCAATTACTAGCTCAAAAATGTTATGTTATGTTACAAAACGTCATCTTACATCACGTTACACACATATATTACATAATGTTAAATTATGTTGTAATGTAATAGTATCTCACAATCTCAAAAAAACACTAGAAGTGTACAGTAGAACGTGGTTTTCTATTGTGAAGTTTGTCGTCATCGCGTATCAAACACCAGGTGTAGCCACCGATCATAGCTGCATCCTATCTGCCCTGGTATCTTTTCTCCATTGCAAGAATATCCTGATGAAAACGTTATCCGTGCTCTTCACTCACATCACCCAAATTTGGTCTGAAAAATTCCAAGTGTGAATGCAACTAATGCAGTTTTATTGACATTCTGCATTTCATATCTGCACACCGTACAATTAAGTTTTCCACTAGCTCTTTGTAGTCAGTTATCACTCTTATTTTTGCCTTAAAAACTATGAACAACATGTCTAAACGTAATCCATGCCCTCTTTTTCAGCAGAAAACATGTTGTCTTCCATGTTACATGCCAACATAACTATATAACTTTAATCTGTGGACCAACGAATATACTTGCTGAATTTTTTGCATCTGACACCTTAGAAAACATCTGCAGAATGTGCTGGAACGCTGCACTAGCTGGGTTTAATGCTTTAACAAATTGTTTGAAAAGACCTAGTCTAATGTGAATGGGTGGTAGTAAGATATTCTCAACAGGTATCAGTCATCATAATGATTCGTCGGTTCAATCCATATTCTCGGAATTGCAAAGGGCATTGACTTTCGAATTCCACACAGCCATCCTTCCAGAGTTGATCTGCAGCTGCCAAAACTGTAGTATGGTACCTACGATTTATCCTGATCTCCCATAGCCATGCCAAAATAAGCATGATATGCAGTAAAGAATATAGTTAAAATCAACATATATAGATCTATATAATGTTATAAATGCATTACAAGTAGTGTAGTGTGTAGTTTTCGAGGCGGATTTGAGGAGCCGCTACTACGCTCCTCAGTTGACCTTTGACCCGGCCGTGACCTTTGACCCGGAAGTGACATTTGACCCGGAAGTGACCTTTGACCCCGGAAGTCGTTATACCGGAAGTGACGTCATCCAAGATGGCGTCTTGTCGTGTTGTTATACGAGGGTTTTTAATTAAGGGTAATACATTTTGTCTGCGGTTCTAAAATTATTTTTTTCCCATTGTCTTACAATGATTGATTTTCCTATTGTCTTACAATGATTGACACATGTCATATTATTTCTTCCATTGTTTTATAATGGTCTTTATAAGGTTCAGCGGTTCTAAAATTTTATAATTATTTGATAATATTAATTAATTAATTGGTTACTTGTATAGTGTTCTTAATAATTTTCAATAGTAAAAGGCTTTTTTCAATAAGTTTATTGTGTTTTTTACACTAATTACCATCTTTTAATCGATAATTGTCTTGTAAGGGTCATTTTTTATTACTTGGATGCAGTAATTGTCTTAATTTATTCTTAATTAATTAACTAATTATTATTTTTATAGACATAATTAGCATGTAAAGGGGTGTTTTTTAATTACAAAGGGGTGTAATTATCACATTTTAATCAATAATTCTCTAATAACGTGATTATTAATTACTTGGACACGGTAATTGTCTTAATTTATTCTTAACTAATTAACGAATTTTAATTTTTATAAACATAATTAGCTTGTAAAGGGGCGTTTATTAATTACAAAGGGGTGTAATTATTACATTTTAATCAATAATTCTCTAATAACGTACCTTATTAATTACTTGGACACAGTAATTTTCTTAATTGTATACTTTAATAATTAACTAATTATATTTTTTTAACCATAATTAGCGTGTAAAGGAACGTTTTTAATTACTAAGGGGCCGAAATTACCACTAAATAATCCCCAATTATTTATTTTTATACATTTTTACTTACTGGGGTACAGTAATTTTCTTAATTGTATACTTTATTAATTAACTAATTATAATTTTTTTTTAACCATAATTAACTTGTAAAAGGGCGTTTTTAATTACAAAGGGGCCGTAATTACCACATTTTAATCAATAATTCTCTAATAACGAGATCATTAATTACTTGGACACAGTAATTTTCTTAATTGTATACTTTATTAATTAACTAATTATAATTTTTTTAACATTAATTAGCTTGTAAATGGGCGTTTATTAATTACAAAGGGGCCGTAATTATCACTAAATAGACCACATTTTATATACTTTTTTACATTTTTACTTACTTGGAGGCAGTATTTTTCTTAATTAATTATCTAATTATAATTTTGAAATCGTTCTTCAAATTCATCTCCTAGTATTCTCATAGCATTTTGAACAGAATTCGGAGTGTTGATAATACTTTCATGCCGACCATCGTTTCTCCAAGTATACCCATTGCATTGTAAACGATATTTTATGTAATCCACCGCAATGCTACGCGTATTTTCATGTCCTATAGACATATTATTTTCAAGAGAACTAATAAGAATTACAAAAAGAACCGTTTTATTAAACGAAAAACCACAACACTTTTACAAAACTGAATAAGGAAGACTACATAATTTTATAAAAATTTGCTGAATAGTGGAAAAAGACCACCATCTGACAAGCAAACATTCAACAAGCAGGTGTTAAACAGCTGCCCGCTAGGCGCTAACCAAGGTAACGACTTCCTGTCCAGGTGTTGAATCCATTATCGGGCCGTCGCCCGCTGTGTCAGGTAATGGCTTCCTGTCCAGATGTTATTGCACTTACCTGACCGTGAGAAAACCTAAAAGCTAACATTCCCACGACCAAGGTAATGGTTTCCTGTCCAGGTGTTGAATCAATTATCTGGGCGCTGACCAAGTTAACGACTTCCTGTCCAGGTGTTATTGCACTTACCTGACCGTGAGAAAATCTAAAAGCTAACATTCCCAGGGTCAAGCCAAACCTAAACGTCAACAACGTTCCCACTTTTTTTTGTCATCTTCAATCTCTGCCTTTTTTTTACTAACTTCTTATCTCTTTCTCAAAAAAAAAATTTAAGTACCATTTCTCAAACTCTCCCTCTCTCACAAAATTTTGTAGACAACCTTTTTTAAAATTTTTCTCTCTCGCAAAAAAACTTTGTAGAACACCTTCCCAAAATCTCTCTCTCCAGACAAACTTTTTTAAGTACGTCTTCCCAAAATCTCTCTCTCCAGACAAACTTTTTAAAGTTCACCTTCCCAAAATCTCTCTTTCCTGACAAACTTTTTTAAGTACAACTTTTCAAACTCTCGATCTCTCCCGACAACTTTTTTAAGTTCACCTTCCCAAAATCTTTGACACCCTCGACAAACTTTTTTAACAACTTTTCAAACTCTCTCTGTCCTGACAAACTTTTTTAAGGTCACCTTCCCAAAATCTCTCTCTCCTGACAAACTTTTTTAAGTTCACCTTCCCAAAATATCTCTCTCCTGACAAACTTTTTTAAGTTCACCTTCCCAACATCTTTGACACTCTCGACAAACTTTTTTAAGTTCATCTTCCCAAAATCTCTCTCTCCCGACAAACTTTTTTAAGTACAACTTTTCAAACTCTCGATCTCTCCCAACAACTTTTTAAAGTTCACCTTCCCAAATTCTTTGACACACTCGACAAACTTTTTTAACTTCACCTTCCCAAAATCTTTGACACTCTCGACAAACTTTTTAAAGTTAACCTTCCCAAACTCGCAATCTCTCCCGACAAACTTTTTTAACTTCACCTTCCCAAAATCTTTGACACTCTCGACAAACTCTTTAAGTTAACCTTCCCAAAATCTTTCACACTAGCTCTCGCTCAAAAACACTTTTTCTTAAAAGCTTTTCCACTCTCGACAAACATTTTAGGACACCCCTCCATGGACTTCGGTCTAACAGTATCCATCTCTCTGTCTCCAACTCTTTCTCGCCCCATCTCTTCTTCTAACAAAACTTTAAGTTAACACAATCCTAACGATCACGCATTCCTTCTTTCTGCCTTGCTCAATCTCTGTATCTCTTACTTCATTCTTCTCTCAAACTCTGTCTCTCTCTTTCCTGCGTGCCATCTTTTACTTGTCTCATTGTCAGTACTTACTTTCCTTACTCTGTCTACACTTATTTCACTCTTCGTCTCTTTTCGCTAACAAAACTTTGTGTTAACCAACCCTAACACGTGCACATTCCATCTTTCTGCCTTGTTCAATCTATGTATGCCTAACTCTTACTTCATACTTCTCTCAAACTCTGTCTCTCTCTCTAAAAACACTTTATGTTCAGCAAACCCTAACACATATTCCACTTCACATCTTTCACCCTGTCTTTCCTTTTCTTTTTCCTGCGTACCATCTTTTACGTACTCATTTTCTGTGACGTCTTTTCTTACTCTGTCTCCAGAGCTTTCTCTGACAAAACTTTTAATTACTCTAAGCCTCTCTCTTTCTACAGCATTCTCTCTTTCTGCCTTGTTCAATCTCTACCTCATTACTAACTTCTTCTCCTCTTTCTAAAATTGTCTCCCCTTTTATGTTTTAAAACGTGCAAATCATTTAGTACCATGGATCCTAGGGGGAAACATCCCTTTACCGCTCGCATTGCTGGCCCAGGCAATGTCGACAGTGGAATTGTATTAGAATGTGGTAGTACAGGCTGTGATTTGTCTTCAATCATTGAGAAAATCAAAGGAGACATCACTTGTGTTGTATTATTGAATGAAGATGAAATGCAGGTAAGATACTACTTATCTTATATATTACAATCACTCCTTCTATATTGAATATTAGTGCGTACTACTCTCATTCTACTCAAACAATAATAATTTACTTTCGATGTCTTGTGTAGAAACTTGTGGATGCTGATACTGAAGGGCTAGTTCAGAGCCCTGGGAGATCTACGAAAGTCATCAAATCTATACAGGAGTCTTGTCAGCGCCTAATTGAGGAGCAGGCAGACCTGAAAGCCGCCCTGAAGCTTGTTCGTTTTTACAACTTGGAAAATGCAATGCGTAATTGCATGACAAATGTTTACAAGTAGACATTGCTAGCTTTAGAGTCTTAAATTATAAAAATAAAATAAAGGAAAAAAAAATATTGGTGTTTGTTGTTATGAAGGTTTTGAAAATAATGTTCTTGGGAGATATAGCAAAGGTCAAGGTCAACTGACCCTAGTGTGAATTTGGGAAAAGCCCCTCCTCGCTCTACCTAACTATTACTGTCTAAATTTTACCAAATTTTACCAAACTATCTATGGAAACTTTAATTACCTAACCAACATTTACTAATAGTAATAGTGGGAATAATTTTCGTAACACATAATGCTACTCACCACCTATACAACCCTTGTCATTCCCATTACTTTCCTTCTCAGGCCTTTCATAGAAATATCTCCTAAATAAATTACATATCAAAATGATTATAGTGCCAAGGTAGTCGAAATTTAGACCTGTTTATTTTCCTAGGTCTTTTAACGTAGATCTACAATTTTATTTTCTTAAGTTCACATACAATTGTTATATGACCCAATAGGAGAAACAGCCCTCTATGACTACAGTCATGCCATAACAGATTTTTTCTACCGTGAACAAACATAACCCAACACTACTCTTACAAAACCCCAACACATACCATAGCCACCCAAATATACCTTCCAACTTAGTAAATTTTACCATATACCATCGCCACCCAAAATAAATCCTCCAAATTATACAATCTTGCTCAACTTAAATCCTTAGAATATTTTTATAGATAGCCCTGTCCTAACACCAACTTTACAAAACACATATCTACAACCCCTAAGTAAATTTCCCCACTTAGGAAATCTTGCTTGACTGATGTCACGAAAGATTTCTGATAGTCTATCTTTATCGATATCCCCGTCCTACCACAGACTTTACAAAACACATATATATAACCCCCAAGTGAATTTCCCCACTTAGGAAATCTTGCTTGACAGATGTCATGGAAGATTTCTGATAGTCTATCTTTATCGATATCCCCGTCCTACCACAGACTTAACAAAACACATATCTATAACCCCCAAGTAAATTTCCCCACTTAGGAAATCTTGCTTGACTGATGTCATGGAAGATTTCTGATTGTCTATCTTTATCGTTTTCCCTGTCCTACCACAAACTTTACAAAACATATACCATCAACACCCAAATATATGTTCCAACTTAGGCAATCTTGCTTGACTGATGTCATGGAAGATTTCTGATAGTCTATCTTTATCGATATCCCCGTCCTAACACCAACTTTACAAAACACATATCTACAACCCCCAAGTATACCTTCACACTTAGGCAATCTTGCTTGACCCAAACCTTCTAATACTTTTATTGATAGCCCTGTCCAAAACACTAATCTGAAAAAAAAACCTTTATAGATATCCCTAGCCAAAACATATATCTACAACACCCAATTATACCTTCCCACTTAGGCAATCTTGCTTGACTCAAACCCTTATAATACTTCTATTGATAGCCCTGTCCAAAACACTAATCTGAAAAAACCTTTATAGATATCCCTAGCCAAAACATATATCTACAACACCCAATTATACCTTCCCACTTAGGCAATCTTGCTTGACTCGAACCCTTATAATACTTCTATAGCTAGTCCTGTCCAAAACATTTAAAAGCACTACACCTTCAGTTTAAAGTATTACCTTTTCACTACCCTATGCAACTGATTGTAGTAATTGCTAAAAATAATTAATACACATCCTAAGACTTATCACAATTCTTTTAAAATAATTCTAGTGATTTACAAAACTCTTTACAATATTGACTATCAACCTCAAACTAAGACAAACAAAAAATTTTTTTCTTCTGCCCCACTTCTCCCAAATTCACACTAGGGTCAGTTGACATTGACCTTTGCTATATCTCCCAAGAACATTATTTTCAAAACCTTCATACACAAACAACAAACACCAATATTTTTTTTCCTTTATTTTATTTTTATAATTTAAGACTCTAAAGCTAGCAATGTCTACTTGTAAACATTTGTCATGCAATTACGCATTGCATTTTCCAAGTTGTAAAAACGAACAAGCTTCAGGGCGGCTTTCAGGTCTGCCTGCTCCTCAATTAGGCGCTGACAAGACTCCTGTATAGATTTGATGACTTTCGTAGATCTCCCAGGGCTCTGAACTAGCCCTTCAGTATCAGCATCCACAAGTTTCTACACAAGACATCGAAAGTAAATTATTATTGTTTGAGTAGAATGAGAGTAGTACGCACTAATGTTCTATATAGAAGGAGTGATTGTAATATATAAGATAAGTAGTATCTTACCTGCATTTCATCTTCATTCAATAATACAACACAAGTGATGTCTCCTTTGATTTTCTCAATGATTGAAGACAAATCACAGCCTGTACTACCACATTCTAATACAATTCCACTGTCGACATTGCCTGGGCCAGCAATGCGAGCGGTAAAGGGATGTTTCCCCCTAGGATCCATGGTACTAAATGATTTGCACGTTTTAAAACATAAAAGGGGAGACAATTTTAGAAAGAGGAGAAGAAGTTAGTAATGAGGTAGAGATTGAACAAGGCAGAAAGAGAGAATGCTGTAGAAAGAGAGAGGCTTAGAGTAATTAAAAGTTTTGTCAGAGAAAGCTCTGGAGACAGAGTAAGAAAAGACGTCACAGAAAATGAGTACGTAAAAGATGGTACGCAGGAAAAAGAAAAGGAAAGACAGGGTGAAAGATGTGAAGTGGAATATGTGTTAGGGTTTGCTGAACATAAAGTGTTTTTAGAGAGAAAGACAGAGTTTGAGAGAAGTATGAAGTAAGAGTTAGGCATACATAGATTGAACAAGGCAGAAAGATGGAATGTGTACGTGTTAGGGTTGGTTAACACAAAGTTTTGTTAGCGAAAAGAGACGAAGAGAGAAATAAGTGTAGACAGAGTAAGGAAAGTAAGTACTGACAATGAGACAAGTAAAAGATGGCACGCAGGAAAGAGAGAGACAGAGTTTGAGAGAAGAATGAAGTAAGAGATACAGAGATTGAGCAAGGCAGAAAGAAGGAATGCGTGATCGTTAGGATTGTGTTAACTTAAAGTTTTGTTAGAAGAAGAGATGGGGCGAGAAAGAGTTGGAGACAGAGAGATGGATACTGTTAGACCGAAGTCCATGGAGGGGTGTCCTAAAATGTTTGTCGAGAGTGGAAAAGCTTTTAAGAAAAAGTGTTTTTGAGCGAGAGCTAGTGTGAAAGATTTTGGGAAGGTTAACTTAAAGAGTTTGTCGAGAGTGTCAAAGATTTTGGGAAGGTGAAGTTAAAAAAGTTTGTCGGGAGAGATTGCGAGTTTGGGAAGGTTAACTTTAAAAAGTTTGTCGAGAGTGTCAAAGATTTTGGGAAGGTGAAGTTAAAAAAGTTTGTCGAGTGTGTCAAAGATTTTGGGAAGGTGAACTTTAAAAAGTTGTTGGGAGAGATCGAGAGTTTGAAAAGTTGTACTTAAAAAAGTTTGTCGGGAGAGAGAGATTTTGGGAAGATGAACTTAAAAAAGTTTGTCGAGAGTGTCAAAGATTTTGGGAAGGTGAACTTAAAAAAGTTTGTCAGGAGAGAGAGATTTTGGGAAGGTGACCTTAAAAAAGTTTGTCAGGACAGAGAGAGTTTGAAAAGTTGTTAAAAAAGTTTGTCGAGGGTGTCAAAGATTTTGGGAAGGTGAACTTAAAAAAGTTGTCGGGAGAGATCGAGAGTTTGAAAAGTTGTACTTAAAAAAGTTTGTCAGGAGAGAGAGATTTTGGGAAGGTGAACTTAAAAAAGTTTGTCTGGAGAGAGAGATTTTGGGAAGACGTACTTAAAAAAGTTGTCTGGAGAGAGAGATTTTGGGAAGGTGTTCTACAAAGTTTTTTTGCGAGAGAGAAAAATTTTAAAAAGGTTGTCTACAAAGTTTTGTGAGAGAGGAAGAGTTTGAGAAATGGTACTTAAATTTTTTTTTTGAGAAAGAGATAAGAAGTTAGTAAAAAAAAGGCAGAGATTGAAGATGACAAAAAAAAGTGGGAACGTTGTTGACGTTTAGGTTTGGCTTGACCCTGGGAATGTTAGCTTTTAGATTTTCTCACGGTCAGGTAAGTGCAATAACACCTGGACAGGAAGTCGTTAACTTGGTCAGCGCCCAGCGACCAGATAATTGATTCAACACCTGGACAGGAAACCATTACCTTGGTCGTGGGAATGTTAGCTTTTAGGTTTTCTCACGGTCAGGTAAGTGCAATAACATCTGGACAGGAAGCCATTACCTGACACAGCGGGCGACGGCCCGATAATGGATTCAACACCTGGACAGGAAGTCGTTACCTTGGTTAGCGCCTAGCGGGCAGCTGTTTAACACCTGCTTGTTGAATGTTTGCTTGTCAGATGGTGGTCTTTTTCCACTATTCAGCAAATTTTTATAAAATTATGTAGTCTTCCTTATTCAGTTTTGTAAAAGTGTTGTGGTTTTTCGTTTAATAAAACGGTTCTTTTTGTAATTCTTATTAGTTCTCTTGAAAATAATATGTCTATAGGACATGAAAATACGCGTAGCATTGCGGTGGATTACATAAAATATCGTTTACAATGCAATGGGTATACTTGGAGAAACGATGGTCGGCATGAAAGTATTATCAACACTCCGAATTCTGTTCAAAATGCTATGAGAATACTAGGAGATGAATTTGAAGAACGATTTAAGAATAGATTTGATAACCTAATAGATGGTCTAGTCATAACTGATGACAATGCTTATGACACTTTCGCATCGATCGTTATAGAAATATTTTGTGAGGATATAAATTGGGGACGAAATGTGGCGTTGTTTGACTTTTCGGGTCAATTTGCAGCTCGGTGTTTTCAACTAAAGAAATACCACCTAGTAGATAATCTTCTAGAATGGTTAACAACATATATTGATATACATCTGTCGAGTTGGCTAAATAGTCATAATAACTGGGTAAGTAATAGGTAATAGAGTAACAAAGCCAATCTTTTAAAAACAAAAAATCATCCTATAGAAAGTTAAATATAAAAGCGTATATTAAACTAGCTTCCATCTTCTTTTCCTTCACACAGGAAGGGTTTTTGGAATTCAAGTCTGGTAGAGGTGAGAATAAAAATGGCAGCTGTGGGCCCTCACTTAAGACAATCCTAGGCTGTGCTGCTGCAGGCATTGGAATCTTGACACTTTGTGCACTTTTCGCTCTACAAATCCTGAACACTGAGAATAGGATATTATAAAAAAATAAATAAACTACCAGTTATGTTGTTGTTTTATTCCTTGTTTGTTGTACTTGAACGCAAATAAAAATTTAAAAAAAATTAAAACTTTCTTTGTTTACTGTTTAAAAAATTATTTACATGGTTACTGCCATTGTATGCCACGTAAATCGGACGCCATCTTACTTCCGGTTCATCAGCATGTGGAACAGTGGAGTCAACAACTTCAATACACCCCTTCCATCATCTTGTCTACAACCATAAAGTTAATTAAAAATACAAAAAATACAAATTTAATTACACGGTTACTGCCCTTGTATGTCACGTACATCGGACGCCATCTTGTTTTCCGGTATCTTTAATTAAACCACGATGATAAAATCACGTGTAACACTACACAAAAATAATCACATGGAACACTCGGATCGGCCATCTTGGATCCGCCCCCTTCTGACCCGCCATATTGGACGTCACTTGAAACACTTAAGTTACTTAAATTTTAAAATGTTTAATCCTATTAAGTAAAAATTACACGACAAAAATTAAAAGATACAACCATTTAACAAACTGACTTTTAATAGATAAAGAGACACTTATTGTACAGTTATATTTTCAAAAGATATAAACTATTGTAGTATAGTATTTTAGTAACTTTAAAGAACTCTCTTATTTGCATACCCATACATACACATTTAAAATACGCATACACTAAAATAATGTACTTTGTGAACTCTCACAACATCTGGACTTTATATTTTGCCCTGGAGTTCTAAAAATGTTTAGTGTTTAGGCTTTTAAAACAATGATTATCAATTCAAATTTGAAATATGTATGTTTAAAAGGGAAAATTTTTAACTAGTTGAGTAAAATGTATTTACATGTATTATCAATTAAAATTGAAAGAATAATTAAAAGATAAAAATGTTAACTATGTAAGTATAAAGTTCGTAAGTAAAAAGGGTGTCTTATTAAAGAATTTAAACAAAAAATTATATAATTTAAGCATTAATTAAAGAAATATACGCCTCTTAGTAAGTAAAAACGCGTCTTACAAGCTATGTATGACTTTAAAAAAAAATAAAAAATTCGTTAATTAATTTCGTAATTACTAGTTTTAGTAAGTAAAAATTGTATTTACTTATCGTTTAAATTTTAAAATATATAAGTTTAAAAAAATAAAAATAATGATGTTATAGTAAGTCACACATTGCAGTTAACGATTAAACAATTAAAATTCTTTAAATTGAAAAGCGAAATATTTAAAAAACGAATACTCGAAATACAATGAAAAAATAACCCCAAAACTAATGCAAACGATAAAAAAAAACATAAAAAAAATATCTGGGAAACGTAAGTTGTAAAGAAAAAAACTTTTAGTGCTACTTGAATTATCTCCCATAGCAGACTTTGAAAGGGCAGTTATATCTCTTTTTCACACCAGGTCATTAAAAAGCGAGTGAAGCGAGCTCAAAAGAGTTTACACAACAGATGAAAAAGTCATTAAAAGACGCGCTGAGCGATAAAAAAGAATCAGCTGCTCAGGTAAAATTTCGACAGCGATGTGAATAAGCGCCTCAGGGGTTCTAAAAATGTTAAAGGATATATGTTTAGACTTTCAAAACATTGATTATCAATGCAAATTAAAAATAATTATGTTTAAAAGAAAATTATAAATTAGTAATTATGACTCAAAATTATAATTAGATAATTAATTAAGAAAAATACTGCCTCCAAGTAAGTAAAAATGTAAAAAAGTATATAAAATGTGGTCTATTTAGTGATAATTACGGCCCCTTTGTAATTAATAAACGCCCATTTACAAGCTAATTAATGTTAAAAAAATTATAATTAGTTAATTAATAAAGTATACAATTAAGAAAATTACTGTGTCCAAGTAATTAATAATCTCGTTATTAGAGAATTATTGATTAAAATGTGGTAATTACGGCCCCTTTGTAATTAAAAACGCCCTTTTACAAGTTAATTATGGTTAAAAAAAAATTATAATTAGTTAATTAATAAAGTATACAATTAAGAAAATTACTGTACCCCAGTAAGTAAAAATGTATAAAAATAAATAATTGGGGATTATTTAGTGGTAATTTCGGCCCCTTAGTAATTAAAAACGTTCCTTTACACGCTAATTATGGTTAAAAAAAATTATAATTAGTTAATTATTAAAGTATACAATTAAGAAAATTACTGTGTCCAAGTAATTAATAAGGTACGTTATTAGAGAATTATTGATTAAAATGTAATAATTACACCCCTTTGTAATTAATAAACGCCCCTTTACAAGCTAATTATGTTTATAAAAATTAAAATTCGTTAATTAGTTAAGAATAAATTAGGACAATTACCGTGTCCAAGTAATTAATAATCACGTTATTAGAGAATTATTGATTAAAATGTGATAATTACACCCCTTTGTAATTAAAAAACACCCCTTTACATGCTAATTATGTCTATAAAAATAATAATTAGTTAATTAATTAAGAATAAATTAAGACAATTACTGCATCCAAGTAATAAAAAATGACCCTTACAAGACAATTATCGATTAAAAGATGGTAATTAGTGTAAAAAACACAATACACTTATTGAAAAAAGCCTTTTACTATTGAAAATTATTAAGAACACTATACAAGTAACCAATTAATTAATTAATATTATCAAATAATTATAAAATTTTAGAACCGCTGAACCTTATAAAGACCATTATAAAACAATGGAAGAAATAATATGACATGTGTCAATCATTGTAAGACAATAGGAAAATCAATCATTGTAAGACAATGGGAAAAAAATAATTTTAGAACCGCAGACAAAATGTATTACCCTTAATTAAAAACCCTCGTATAACAACACGACAAGACGCCATCTTGGATGACGTCACTTCCGGTATAACGACTTCCGGGTCAAAGGTCACTTCCGGGTCAAAGGTCACTTCCGGGTCAAAGGTCACGGCCGGGTCAAAGGTCAACTGAGGAGCGTAGGAGCGGCTCCTCAAATCCGCCTCGAAAACTACACACTACACTACTATTACACATATACAAAAACTCCAAAAATATACTTTATGCTTTTTTCTCAAGAAATCTTGATGATAGAGCAAAACAAATGGTACCACTGAAATCAGTATACCAAAATTATGTAAGAAACATTAAAAAATTAACATAAACAAAAATGTTGTTACATGGTGTAATGTATTATACCAAAGAAGAAAGAAATAATGATAGTGTAATCATTATGCTTTTTAGAAATCTCAATCCAAATATTGTAATTGCAAGGGCTGTTGATTATTTTCAAAACAAATACATCGCAATATGAACACTACAGAGATTTTCTCAGAATGCAAGAAAGTTGACACTCTTTTAATCCAAATAGACTCTATACTCTATTTCACCTTGGTCTTTTGTGATAACCAATAACACATTTTAATGACATTCGATCATGTCGAAGTTTGGTGTACGGACATTTGATCCCGCGACAGATAGTCCCATTTAACTGTTAATCCCTCCCGCGGACATGTAAACTAAGAAGAAATAAAACACATATATTTAAACAGTACATTTATATTTATTAATCAGTACATTTATATTGTTTAAACAGTACATTTATATTTATTACACAGTACATTTACATTTATTGAACAGTACATTTATATTTATTACACAGTACATTTATATTTATTGAACAGTACATTTAAATTTATTACACAGTACATTTAACGCAATTTAATAAAAGATAATCAGAAGTATGCGAGTTAAATGTAAAGTTAAATGTAAAGTGAAATAGAGAAAAATAAATTTAAAAAGTTAAATGTATGACAAGTAAACAATGGCACGCAGATAGACCAGAATTTCGCTCGAAGAGTAATGCTCCACAGCAATTTTGACACGCGTCTTCTGCATCTGGTATCTCTTGGGGACAGACGGCTGCGAACCAGCGATTCCTTGCAGAAATAGACGTTTTTTGCATCTGAATGTCTCTTTCGATTCCCTTAAAGAAAATCCATAAAGTAGGATGATGCTACTGAAAAAGAGCTTGTAGTGCGACGTGCCAACCTTCCACAGCGTTTGTTGTTCTGGCAACACCTTCTGACGCCATTTCAAAATGATTCCATGTTTCGATTGGAAATATTCCCGGCCTGTATTGTTCTTCACGACCAGGTCTCCGTCTACCACGAATATATGTATGTTCAAAATATGATAAGAGTTCAGGCAACTTTTCATGATCTGGCATGCTATCGGCTAATTTGAGAAAAGTGTCTACGACATCTGCAGCTGGAACCATCGCCAAAGCAGGTAAACATCCAATCAAAGTAAGTCTCAGACCAACACACGCGGCTCCTACTTTGACAACCATCTGGGTGAGGATTATCCGCAGGTAACAAAAGGAAGTGATCGGACCGAGTCGCGGGGCTTAACCATAGTCACTTGAATATTACGCATAAGCATCAGAGTTGCCCTTAAGTGGCTAAAATAAGGAAACAGTAGCGTAGCCGGGGGGGGGGGGGAGCAGGGGGAGCGGCCGCTCCCCCTACGACCATTTTCGGACAAACGGGCCTTTTCGGGAAAAAAAAATTAATAATTTTAACAAGCCATGAAGCACAATTTAAACTGTTTCTAATAATTTAAAAAAATTTTAATTGCATTTCAACAATTTAATTTGTTACAATTTGATTTATAAACCTTGTTAGATCTAGTTAATTTTAGTTTAATTTAATTTGATACGAAGTGAAGGTCACACTCTAATGCAGGGGTCGGCAACCTTTTGCTAACGGTGTGCCAAACTAGGATTTCTAAATCATTCAGCGTGCCAACAGCCTTAAAGTCAACCTGCTCTATTAGACTTGTTTTCTTATAAGACAAATTGGTAATTTAAAACCGTAGCTAGACAAAGGCCAAAAGCAAAGGAACTCTATAGAGAAAATCATTAATGCTTTTGATATTTAATTTAAAAAAATAATGTGTATGTGATTATCATCCTTTTTATTAGCATTTATACCAATACAAAATTATATTACCGTACCAAACTTTCACATTTATGGTAACAATTTTGTACAGGTTATCATTTAGTTGTCAAGATTCAAACTATCGACTGCTTAATATTGATCATAATATTTTGTTATCAGTTCTTTTTTTTTTTTTTTTCCATAAAAACTGAGTAGTTAATGTAATGTTCAGAAAATTGGCATATATAATATTAGTCATATAATATTTATATAGTTTTCAACTACTTTTTGACAGTTTGGTCATTATAAAGTTATAAGTTGTAGACTTTTTAGTCTTTTATAAAATAAAAATTAAAAAACATAATATTAGCGGAAATAACAGTAGCTAATTATCTCCCTTTAATTAAAATACAGATTCTAAATTTGATTCAATAGTGATGCCAAACAAGTTATGTTTTGTAATGTAACAAATATTTCTGACTAATTATTATTTCTTTACATAAACTAGCGTTGTGGTATTCATTACAATATTTAATTATTAGAGGTATAAACTTAATTTACGTTAAACAGTTGTATGTAAACATTTCCTGAATTAATTATTTGTCCATTCAACCTTGAGGTGTTTATCTATTAAACAATTTGGCACATTTCGATGCCCATTTCATTAAAGGTTTAAAATTCAACTGGCTACGTTTTAAAATCGCCAATATCTCTACACTTAATAAAAAAAAGTATCTCCATCTAAGCAGGTCGTAGTAAGATTAAGCCAGTTGTGCTTGATTAGGTACTAAGGAAAAAATCAATTTGAAAGTCTTGAAACTCCGCTTTGAGTGCTTCCATGTGCTTCTGAAAAAGCCCAACTATCTATCTTAATAAATGCCTTTGTAAAGGGAAGTACACATAGTTAAATGTTGTGAAATTGATTTCACTCAATATAAATATTACTGGAAAATATAGTTGTTTTTGTTTTGGAGGTCTCTCGCGTGTTATTGAAAATCGCTCTACGTGCCAAGTTTGGCACGCGTGCCTAAGGTTGCCGACCCCTGCTCTAGTGGATACCAGGTCATAAGCAGGAACTTAGAGTGGACAGGAACGGCCAACCGTTTGCGCCTAACTTTTACGGTGATGTATCAGTGGTGGGTCTACATAGCAGAGTTAGTTCTCCGAGCCCCAAAAGTGTACGCTCGCTCGCATTCTAAAAGAAAGGTGGGGTTCAAGTCTGGTGTACTCACCGAAAAGTAATAATGTGACTTAAAGCGCTGGCTTTCTCCTTCTCGGCCATATACGTGTAATGATCGAAAACATGGTTACATATACTTCGCAAAAAAAAGATACCCACAGAATTTAAAAGAAGCCGACTGGTCCTGCGGTTAGTTCACCGGACTGTCAACCGACACGTCACGTGTTCTATCCTTGCCGCCGACCGATCCCTGCCGCCCTGCAGGAGTTTTGGGGTTAGTGGATGTAATAATCTTCTAGCTAGAAGGCACTACTGAACCCATGGGCCTCAAAGACTGGCGTAGTGTGTAAACCGCCGATACATTCACATTAAGAATACACCGGCGGGCGAATGCATAGGGGACACCCCCCGCAGCGGGTCCGAGGTTCATTGCACTGCCGAGAGGCCATCGCATCTCGGTGGGAGGTAGCAAAGGACGCCGCAACACCGTCTCGAAAACCACCCGGTGCCTGGATGCCTGTGCCTATAGTATAAGATTTGTGCTACCGGGTGACAATGCAGGAATACGAGCGAGCCACCACGATAATGATCCTTAGGGGAACCGCAGCATTTGTGTAGTCGTTCGTATTTGCTAACGTTGCCACTTTCGTAGCTAGTGCTGAACGAAATTTTTCAAAACTTAAGCTAATCTGCGTAGTACAATGTGTCAGGAGAGGCTGGCGACGATTTCTATTGAAAGTGAGATAGCAAGACAGACGCAAAAGCCCTCATACAAGAATTTGCTAAGCAGAAAGCAAGAAATGTACCATTACGATGTTAGTTTATAGGAGTATAAATTCTGGTAATCAGTATTTAAAAGTAAAAGTGAGTTTTGGACCGTAGTTAAGAGAACAAATAATCCAATATCAAGCAATACCAAAAAACCCTAGAGCCGGCCCTGACCACGACATGAATGGGAATCTAGCTGGAGTTTTCACCCACAAAAGTGATATATCTGTTAAGAGTATCCAAGACAAAGAAACAAAAAATTACAAACTACTTCATTCATAAAAAAGACCTAACACACACTAAAATGCAAAGTAAGCTATTAACAAACATTGTAAAACAAATTATTAAGCCAAAACGGGCTAGTTTTGGTAACAAATATAGTTAAATACCAAAGGCATATAGTAAAAAAGACAAAAAAAATACACCGTAAACTGGTCACCAGTTTACATCAATATATGCGTCGGCACAACATACTTCTTCGACAACCAGCCACAACAACCCCAATCATTCAAGTCCCGATCCTGACAATGTTTAACATAATTCTTTTTCTATCCTAGTCCTAGGATGAAAATTTTCCAGAGAGTTTTATCCCATCTTGCCCTAACATCATGGATTGTTGGACCGCTCGTAGCCCTAACAGTTGTATACATCAGGTCATATCGACCTAAAAACTTACCACCTTCACCTGGCATAGCTCTACCCATAATTGGACATTTGTACATGTTGGAGAAAAATCCTAGGAAGCAGCTGCACCAATGGTTAGAGATATATGGAGATGTCTTCACTCTTCAGATGGGCCCACAGAAAACTGTGTTCGTGAATACATTTTTAATTTGAAGCTATGAAAGAAGCCTTTAACAAGAAAGCTGACTATTTCTCAGACAGACCCAACAATACCATTTTGTTAAGGCACATCCCTAGTTTTTCTAATGGTGTTGTACTTTCTTCCGGACCCCAATGGAAAGCGCAAAGAACACATCGTTAGCCATTTTGAGAGATTTTGGACTGGGTAAAAATATTTTTGCAGAAAAAAATTGTCGAGGAAGTTTCATATTTCGTCAAAGAGTTGGCCAGCAAAAATGGACATTCTTTGGACATTCGTCATCTTACAAACATGAGTGTATCCAATGTCATTGGTTCAATAATGTTTCGGAAAAGATGTTGTTTACTGCTTCTTTTAGTATTTCGGGCGTGTAGTCAGATTTTTTCCCTATGTTGCTTAGTTCGTCTCTGATTTTTAGAGTAGGGCTTGGGTCCCAGGGGGGGAAGTGGCTGTGGGGTTGGGTAGGTTCAATTGCAATGTTTTCTATTTTATATTTACTTTTTAGATGTTTGGCTTCTTGTATAAAATTGGATCTTTGAAGTCTTTTTGTTGAGGAGGTTTTGAGTAGCTTGGGTTTTAGAGGGTGATGACATGATGCTTCTAACTTGGTGAAGTGAGTAAAGATTTTGGTTTCTCGTCTAGTTTCCATAGAGCTTAGGTTAGTTGCATCCTCCATTGCTCTGATCGGGGTAGTTTTCATGGCTCCTGTTATGATTCGAAGTCCTAGGTTTTGAACTTTGTCTATTTTTCGGAGGTTTGATTGGGCTGCCGTACCCCACACTGTGGCTCCATATTCTAGGGTAGGCCTTATATAACTGGTATATGTTTTTTTCAAGATAGAGTGATTTGCACCCCAGTCTGAGCCAGCAAGTTTTTCATCAAAGCTAGTCTTTGGATTCTCTTTTTCTGTGAGTTTTCTATTTGACTTTTCCAGGTTAGTCTTGGGTCAAACGTAACTCCTAAATATGTGGGATTGTCATTTTTTTCAAGGATTGTTTGGTCTAAGGTCAGTTTGAGGCTTTGTACTTTAGTAGATAGAGAGAAAATTGAGTATGTAGTCTTTTTTGAGTTTATGGTCATTCCCCATTCTTTGGACCATAGGTTGAGGTTGTTTAGTGCATCTTGTAGTCTAAATTTTGAGGTGCCTATATATTCTTCTGTGCTTATTAGAGCAAGATCGTCGGCGTACATGCTGCTTTTTACTTTTCTAGGTTTATGTTGAATTAGGTCATTTATGAAAATGAGAAATAGTGTGGGTGACAGTACACCTCCCTGGGGGACTCCATTTTGTATTGTTGCTACGTTGCTCCTTTTTCCTTGCAAGTTGACTATAGCTTTTCGATTTGTTAGGTATTCTGTAATCCAGTTTAACATTTTGTGGGATATATGGTTGTTTAATAGCTTTAGGATTAGACCTTCTTTCCAGACCTTATCGAATGCTTTTTCTAGGTCGACCCAGACAATGGTCGTTGGTTTCTTTTCCTGGAATCCATCTTCTATTTCTTGGGCTATATAAGCTATTTGGTCTTCTGTTGATCGACATTTTCTGAAACCTGCCTGTTCATCTGCTAGTATATTTTCAGATTCAAGAAGCCATGTGAGCCTATTGTTGACCATTCTTTCCATTAGTTTGCAGACGCAACTGGTTAAACTTATTGGGCGGTAGCTGTCAACTTGGTTTCTTGGTTTACCATGCTTTAGTATAGGGATCATGATAGCTTTTTTCCAGACAGTTGGAATTTTTCCTGACTTCCAGCTAGCATTGAATATTTGCAGTAGTTTTTTCTTTGCCAGAGGTCCTAAATGAATAAGCATATCATTTGAGATATTGTCTGATCCTGGAGCTTGTTTGGGTTTGAGGAGTTTCAGTGAGTTATCAAACTCTTTCATGCTGAGATTTGCTGTCATTCCATGAGGGTGTGGTGTGGACATTTTTGGAGCTTTCTCTATGTGGTCATTGACTTCTCTGGCTCTTTTTTCGGTGATACTAATATTTCCTACGCTGCTAAAGTGTTTTATAAATTTTTGAGCAGCTTCGCGGCCTGTGAGCTTTTCTTGGTCTGCGTCTAGGACTATTGGCGAAGATTTGTTCTCCTCTTGGTTCAGACTTTTGGCGATTTTCCACAGCTTATGTCCATCTCTGTCTGCATTTAGTTTTTCTGTCTTTTCATGCCAGCTCTTCCTAATTGACGAGAGATATTCCTTTCTGAAGATTGCGTTTGCAGCTTTTAGTTGTATATTATTTTCTATCGTTGGGGATTTTTCTGCTAGGTTTCTTGCTTTGATGGTTTCAATATGGAGGAGTTCCAAGTGTTAAGACCAGTTTGGAATATAATTTTTCCTGGCTCCTCTTGGGATGGATTCCTTAAGCATGTTCTTAATTGCCCGAATTGTACTTCGCCGAACAGCCCGAGCAAGGGTTCGCTTCGTAAATTGCTCGCCTTTCGTCGTTTTCGCGCTAACGACATCTCGGGGGGTATCGGCGAACCAAATTCGGGCGAACGATTGCTTCGTCGACATGTTGACGAAGCCGCGTATTGATTGGCTGAATTGATCACGTTCATTATGCGAAAATGCACCAAAATTTCCTAGTCTTTTTAATGATAAAAAATGGCGTCTACACAAGACAGTCAGCTTCCAGAGATGTCAGAGGACTGTCTATCATTATTAATAGATGCATGGGAAAATGTTCCATGCCTGTGGAACCCACTCCATCGGGACTATAAAAATAAGGGTGAAAAAACCAAGGCCTTGAAAAATATTGCCCAAAATATGGGCTTGGAATGGACTTCAGGTATGTCATTTTTCATTACTGTAGTAGAAGTTTATTATACTATTGTGACTCACTCACTGTGCCGCTTCTTCTCACGGCTTCTGTAGTGTTGATAAATGTTGTTCTTCGTCATGGAATCTCTTTTGTCAGATTTCAATTTAGCATGATTTCTGTGTTATTTTAAATACTCTGATTTACGAGATGAATAGTTTGTATTTATTTATTTCATTAATTAAACCTGTGTAGATAACAGCAGTAATATCAGCTATGGCTATAGTTTTATTTGCTATTAGCCTCTTATTGTGGTAGTAATTTCTTTTTTTTAATAAGAGTCACTGAGCACCTATAGGCCTACCTATCAAGTGGCTTCAAATAATTTTTTGGCAGCACTGGTGTGCAGGTTAATGTGGGCTGTCATATTTGTTTTAACCAATATAGTATCGTATGACAATATTGGCTCAGAATGATGTCTGACAGCATGCATTTAAATCTTTTACTTTTATAATTATTTTAATTGTTCCCCAGAAATGATTGCCAGAAAAATAGATTCGCTGAAAGCATCCTTTCGGAAAGAGCGGAGCAGGCAGCAGGGGTCCACAGGGGCATCTGGGGGCAAGAGAAAAAACTATGGCCACCCTATGAGCGAATTAACGGATTTTACGGCACAGTGCTATATTCGCCTAAAACTGTTGTAGGGAGTGACTGCCCCACTGTGCTTGTAAGTATACATCTCTGCTTTGTATTATTTCTGAATAACCATTGGACTTTGAAATTTGTATTTCAGTTTGTTAGCATTCAACAGCACATGACTATTCCTTTTATTATGCGCTTTACTGTTAAATAGTTATAACTCTAAGTGCAGGATCTCGTTTTATACTCTCACCCAAAAGAGTCGGTCAGTCATATAAACTTATGCAGTCATAGGTCTGCAGCTGGGGCTCGAACCCATGACCTCTTGAATTGGAAGCCGGAGCATTGCCACTGCGCCACTGGCCGCTCAAAGATTTTACATAATGTTGCCAAAAAAAATAAATTTCCTTTATTATTTATTTAAGTTATTTGAAATTTCTTTCGGTGATTGGTTTACATGACTTTTATCTGTATGATTTCAGAATGAGGGTATTGAAGTCACTGATGATAGCCATCTTAGAGGGGATATTGATCAACTCATACATACTGTTCAATCGAGAAATTCAAGTGAGTCTTCAGCCACCTCAAGTGCCAGCACCAGCATCACGTGTGATGAACCATCATTACTGCCAAACTTTAGTCCACCATGTCGACCTGAAACTTCTGTCAGCGTAAGAAAAGTCCTGGGCAAACGACCGGCACCTGAGACCCCCACATTCAACATTGTGCATGACAGGCTTGCCAAAAAGGTTGAATTTGAAATGGCAGCCACACAATTTTTATCCAAAATAGCAAAAAAACCTACAGAAAATGAAGAAATGAACTTTGCTGTATCGCTGGCTGACGATCTTATGCGAATCAAAAGTGTCAAGTCACGCACTATTGTCAAACACCAGATCAGAAATCTGGTATATGAAGCACTAATGAAGGAAATGCCAGATGACATTGTTACGAATATCGGTCATAAATGAATGACGTAGTAAGGCATTGACCTCTTAGCAAGTGCGTATCAGAGTCCAAAGCGACCAAGGTTTGACCTTTATGCCCTGAGGGCAGTTTAAATAAAATAATTCGTTCAAATCCCGTGGAAATTGGAGGATAATTCTGGATCGTAGTAATTATAGAGAAAGAGGTTAAAATGCGTATTAAGACCCTGTAGAATCTTCGATGATAGTTTTCTTTGTAAAGTCCCGACCTCCTTTAAGTTAGTTCAGTTCAGAAGTTTGTCGAGTGAAGTCGCTATATTCATACTTGTACATATAATGCCATGTTATTGATACTTATGTTGCCATCAGTTGATAAAGTTTATTGATCGTTTATATTGAGTCTACAATTTAAATAAAATTGTTTATTCAACAACTGGAGTTGTTTGATCTATCATTGTTGAGAAAGGTGTTGAAGATAATTATCACGAATATAACTACATTGCTGCATAGACCTGTCAGTCAAGGAACCCCTAGCTTGGGCTACAGATTAGCAGAATCTAGAGACTTCTAATAAAGATACAACTATATTCATTGAATCCGATTTAACGAGTCGTAATAATAGTCAATCATAAAGAGGGCCATAAGAGTTTGCGGGCTTCGTCCGATATAGTTGTATAGTGAAGCATATATTCAAGTGGTGTTGTGTTGTGTGTTGGAGCAGTGACCTACTGAGCAAGCCTAAGAACGCTGAAATTATTCTTCCGATTGGAAAAACGTAAGTTGGAAATTTACATTTTATAAATCTCTTAACTAAAGAATGGAATTTATTGAAAATCCAGAAGAAGAGGTTCTGAAAACTTTATCAATAAAGAAGTTAAAAGAGATCGCTGAGATCTTAAAGATAGAAGTTACTGAAACTACACCATCGAGGACTGTGTTGACACAGCAGATAAAAGATGTGTTGATTGCGAGTGGAAAAATGAAAGTAGAATCAAGCGCGGAGGGATATCAAGTTGAAGGTCAGACTATGTCCGAACAGTTCCGATTTCAACTAGAAATGAAACGGATGGAAATGGAGATGGAACAAAGACGTCTAGAAAGTCAGGAAAGAGATAAGAAAAGTCAAAGAGAAATAGAAAGTCAGGAAAGAGATAAGAAAAGTCAAAGAGAAAGTCAGGAAAGAATAGAACTAGCGAAAATAGGAGCTACTAAAAAAGAATCTCATAGTGATGTAGAGATGGCCAGATGGAAAAAGCTAGTCCCTACCTACATTGATAAAGAAAGTGAAATAGCTAATTTCTTCCAGACCTTTGAAATTTCTTGCAGAGATTTTAAGTTCCCAGAAGATAAATGGGGAATATTAGTCAGAACAGCTTTTACTCAGGGAAGGGCAAGAGATTGTGTTCTATTGTTAAAAGAGGAGCATTTGAATGATTATGAAATCATCAAAGACACTGTACTTAAAGCCTATAACCAGATACCGGAAAGTTATCGGAAAAGGTTCCGTCAGTACACAATGTCCCCTTACCAAACACACTTAGACTTCCTTAGAGCAGAAGAAAAGTTAATGGATCAGTGGATAAAATCCAGAAATATCTCCACATTAAAAGAAATGAAAGATATCATTCTTTTAGAGGATTTTATTAACAAAGTGAGGCCGGATATAAGAATGTATTTATCCGAGCGTGATATCACTGACCCACATAAGGCTGCTGATTTAGCTGAACAGTATGCACTGTGTCATAGGACAGCTGGTGAAAAGAATGTTAATAGGCCACAACGGCAAGCAGAAAACACACAACAACATCGTGAAAAAGAGCATTTTGTGAAACAAAATGATGTTAATAAAAAACCTATCAACAAAAACGTCCAATGTACTTTTTGTAAAAGAACAGGACATAGCATTGAAGACTGTTGGAGTATACGAAGCGACAAAAGACCTAACAAAGTGGTCATGTGTGCAAGCCATAAACCAATACAGAATGTACAAGAAAGCGAAAATACAAACGAACTGAATTCGAAGAAAGATTATTCTAAACCAGAAACACTGAGGGTGGATTTGCCTGAGAGCAAAAGTCAGAAGGTAGAGAAATCTACAACTGAAGATAATGAGGATAAATATCCTGATTATAAATACAGAATGGCTACTATTGGATTAATTGTCCAAGTCCACAGAGACGAGAAAGTAGACCAAAGTATTTTTGACTCGAACAAGAGTCTGAAGTCATCGAAAGATGAAACAACACCCGAAAGTCATGGTCAAGGGAAGAATAAAATTGACACAGAGACCCTGTGCAGTTTTCAACCGTTCATTAGTGAAGGTTGTGTGGCCTTACAAAAGGAAGGACCACTGAAGTCCGTAAAAATATTACGAGACACAGGAGCATCATTAACACTGCTGCTTAAAGATGTATTACCATTGAATGATAATACATTGACAGGACAGACTGTCCTATTGAGAGGTTTTGAATGGAAAGAAGAAATACCTCTACATAGGATATACCTCACATCTGACTTGGTGACAGGATATGTGACAGTTGGAGTAATATCAAAACTTCCTGTTGAGGGCATATCTGTTATCCTAGCAAATGATTTGGCGAAAGGGAGGGTGAGACCTGAACTGATTGTGAAGGAAAATCCAGACCCTAGTCCTATTGTGGAGACAGGAAAAGAAAAAGAACTTTATCCTGTAGGTGATGTCATAAATGGTATGACACCACAAAAAAAGAAAGAAGAAATTATCTCACAAGAAAAGAAAAAGAAAGAAGAAATTCTCCCACGAGAGAAGAAAGAGGAAGAAGAAGTGGAACTTGATACTACTATTTTCTCCAAGATTGAAGATTGTCCGAAAGGAAATGAACAATCAAAGAAGTCATCGCAAAATGAATTGATTGATGAACAGAAAGTAGACCCAGAGTTGCTACAGCTGCATGAGAAAGCTGTCGACGAGAAAGAAAATCCTACTACTGATGTCTATGAACAGATAGACCACAGCATGCTCAAACAACAATGCAAACCTGCAGTTGCCGGTACAGATGAAGATTTGAGGAGCATCACTGAAGAAACGAGTGCGGAGAGCTGGACCGAAACTACCAAAAGCTATGGGTTACCACAATCCATACCGACAGATCGAGGGACCAACTTCGCCCCGGAACTCTTCAATCCAGTCCTAAAGAACTTATGCCTGGAGCATGAGGTGACAACTGAATCCTATCCGGAAAGTCGAGGAGCCTATGGACCAATCTTTGGACCCACTGTCCGAGGACCACTCAAACTACTTCCAGAGGAATGGCAGACCGAATTGGATCTCCTTGGGCTGAGCAAGTACCTAGATAAGTACATAAATTTTTTGTCTGACATAACTGTGTTTGTTAGAAAAAAATTGTACACTGCTCACATGCAGATGCCATTGTTGTGTGATGAAAGAAAGGCAAAAATATTATATCATTTGAAAATGATAAAGCCTTACCTTCTGAAAACAATTGGAATAAGCTTGATGTTGTTAACATTGTTACTCTTATTTGTAAAATTTATGCCTGGAGTTCAGGATGAATTGAATGACAGATTCACTGATAGTTAGTTACCAAACTTACTATTTTAAAACTAAATCCCTTACTTGTGAAGAAAAAGGACTGAGTAAAAGTATTGTTAGAGTAAATATCATTATAGTGTGATATTTCTAAACAAACTTGTTAGGTTGAGCATTTAAAATAATTGCTATAAGAGAAAAAGATCAGTTTTATCCGCAGAATTGGTTTCTAAATCAGAGGACATTATAAATGTGGACTGATTATAAGATATGTTTGAGAATCTCTGGAAATGATAATTGAAACATTTGGCAGAGAGGATAATTTGATTGAAAAAGATGTAAATGGTTTTAAGAAAAGAGAATTTGTCTATCACTAAAGTATTGAGAAATGTTTTATGATTGTACTATGGAAATTTATTTTATCATGTACTGTTGTTGAAATATTGCACTGAGTCAGTATGCAAATTTCTTCTATGTGAATTTATTCATTTGTTCTATTATCATTGAATGTATGATAATGTAGGGTAAAAATAGTTGCAGCAAGACAGAACTATGACTAAAAAGAATTCCAAGAATTGTATTATATTTGATTTTTCACTTTTAGGATACTGTTACATGAAAAGCAGACCAGAAGTGAAACTAATGTAAAATAAAACTTATCCTTGTTTTGTATAAATTTAGGATATGTGCCACTGACTTGACACTGTAAACCAGAATGGTTGAGAATGTCATGGTTGAGAATTTATAATGTTGACACACCAATGTTCAACTAATGTATTATTAATTAAGGATTTCATGTCAAGATTGTAAAACTAATCTATTTTTTTTCTGTATTAGTTAAAATAGATTGAATGAATTGTACTGACAATCAAAAGATTGGGTAGACCTGAACACTGTGAAAGTAACAGGAACCTAGAACCTATGAATAAAACCTTTTGTGGAAAATGGAAAAGAGCAATGTACACCACTGAAAAGATTGGAAATGAAATGTTTTACCACACCAGTCAAACCAGCAGTTTGTTTTGTACATAAATTGTTACATTGATTTCGCTATGAAAAAAATTAATAGTAGCCTATGCTTAACTCTTTTCTACTTCAATAATATTGTGTTTGAAATGTCTTTGATGTAATCAAAAGAAAATAAGTACTTACTATTTAGTACTAAGATTGTATGAAGATAATATAATCTGCTTTGATTGATAGTTAATTAAGTAAATTAACCAAATTTGTTTCAAGTAAATCCATGTCTGCATGAAAGATAGAATGCTACGATGTGAACTCTTTTTAAAAAAAAAAAGAAAATAATGACGTCGAAAGGTCATGGTAAAATGAGAAATTGAAATATTTTTAATGATTTTTGCTATAAACTATTTTAATTCGTGAACAGACTATGTTTAATGTTCTCAAAATAATATAAATGAATTTGATTTTGAGATGATAGATGTTAAATAATGCTCATTTAGTCAAGATAACGTTTTGGTCGCGTAGAGATTTTGACCTAAGCGGTGATGAGGTAAAAATTTGCATAGCCATGTAAACATTTAGGGAATGAGAGAGTGATCGCAAGGAATAGAGAGAGAAAGAAAAAAAGAATACTGACCTAGAAATCTGTTGTCTCGCCACAGACAGTTGTCTAATGTGTTAGTCAGCCTACAGGCTTAAAAAAAAATACTGTCTACACGAGCAATAATGTTTGTAACGTGTAATTAGGTCAGGTCTAGTAGTATTTTTTTTGTTTTGTAATTGAGTTAGGCCTAGCATGTGTTCTATCAGAGCGTTGGGTTTTTTTTCTCCTTATGAAAAAATAAGTCGTGTCTGAATAGACATTAAGTGATTTTTCTTTTGTTGTATAATTACAAATTGTAAAAGATATTAGTTTATAATTAAATGGACGAGAGAGTTTTTATTACTGGGAATGTTCATGTAATAGAAGTTATTAACTTGTATTATATTATATCTATTAAGAATGATTATGTATTTTTCTTGTATACAAGATTTAGATAAACAATTTAATTGTCCATTGTTTTGAATTAAAAATTGAATGATTGAATGACTGTAGTTAAGCCATTTGATAAGATGAACTTATATTGCATATATTATTATGTTATTGTTATCAGTTCGATTGAATTATTGGAATCGCCAATTGAACTGTATTGTTTTTCCCGGAATATTTTCTTTTATAATTATTCCTTAAAATTAACATTTTTCGTATGGTTAAAATGTAAAGGAAATAATTATAAAGCTTTAGAAGGGGGGGATGTTACGAATATCGGTCATAAATGAATGACGTAGTAAGGCATTGACCTCTTAGCAAGTGCGTATCAGAGTCCAAAGCGACCAAGGTTTGACCTTTATGCCCTGAGGGCAGTTTAAATAAAATAATTCGTTCAAATCCCGTGGAAATTGGAGGATAATTCTGGATCGTAGTAATTATAGAGAAAGAGGTTAAAATGCGTATTAAGACCCTGTAGAATCTTCGATGATAGTTTTCTTTGTAAAGTCCCGACCTCCTTTAAGTTAGTTCAGTTCAGAAGTTTGTCGAGTGAAGTCGCTATATTCATACTTGTACATATAATGCCATGTTATTGATACTTATGTTGCCATCAGTTGATAAAGTTTATTGATCGTTTATATTGAGTCTACAATTTAAATAAAATTGTTTATTCAACAACTGGAGTTGTTTGATCTATCATTGTTGAGAAAGGTGTTGAAGATAATTATCACGAATATAACTACATTGCTGCATAGACCTGTCAGTCAAGGAACCCCTAGCTTGGGCTACAGATTAGCAGAATCTAGAGACTTCTAATAAAGATACAACTATATTCATTGAATCCGATTTAACGAGTCGTAATAATAGTCAATCATAAAGAGGGCCATAAGAACATTTAAACTAGCTTGCCTAGCCCCATGCCTAGCACTGTATATATTAATACGTTTTTCAAATCAATTTAATTCACTTGAATTCACAGTTTTTGTTTACAAATACAAATGTTACAAAGTTATGAGATAGTTCAAATTTAATATTCACTTCTGCAAGAATGTGTGTGCATGTTTATGTGTGCTATGTACGTCATTAAAATTTCTTTTGGTTTAAGAAAGAGACGATTTCTCGCATATCTGTCATCTCGTCTGTCATTTATTTTTGTTTCTTTTTTTGTTGGTGTACAGCGTTATGTATTAATACGTAAATATTTTTATCATGCAAACACAAAAATGTTAAATATACAATGTAAACATTTTAATTATTAGTGTCACATTCTTTAGACATAACAATCAATATACGTTTTTGTGAGTGTAATGCAATAACAGGTGTTAAAATGTCAACATGACCCTCAATCAACTCTTGCCTCCTGCCATGATACAGCCCCCTCATTCATAAAGTACTCCTTAAGAGCATCGCGAATTATTGTTCCGCTGGCATGATTTTGGTGTCCACCGCCTGCAACATACTGAAGGCTATCTAGGTTGACATTTGGCACTTGTCTCCACTGACCAGGAATGTGCACATGGTTTGACTGTTCATGGTCAACATAGCCATATCCGCAATACTGCTGGTCTTTCTTTTCCCGCAGAAAGTTATGCAAAGCCAAGGATGCCAGAACAAACTTTTTGACAGACTCTGGCCCCTGGACAATTGTTCCTTGGAACATGCCAAATCGTGATGCTAAAATTCCAAAGGCGTTCTCCACAACCCTGCGTGCCCTGCTCAGTCTGTAATTGAATGTTCGACGTTCACGTGTCAGGTCTCTATCTGGGTAGGGCTTCATGAGAAGTGGTGAAAGAGCAAATGCGGAATCCGCCACAAGACAGCTTGGTATGCAAACATTGCTGCGTGGAGCTGCAAGAGGAGGCGGTGTGTTCCACAGACCCCTCTCCAGGCAGACCTTGAAATTGGACTGGTTCCAAATAGTGGCATCCCCAACACGACCCTGGGCACCAACCTCATGGTAAATAAATTTGTATTCTGCATCAGCAATAGCGAAGAGTACAATGCTATGATAATGCAGATAATTAAAATATCCCGATCCTCCATTTTGGGGACACTTGATGCGGACGTGTTTGCCATCCATCGCGCCGATGCATTGCGGGAAATTCCACCTTTGCAGAAACACATTTTGTATGGACGCCCAGGCAGCTTGTGTAGATGGTGTCTGAAAACGACAAATAATAAAGAATTGTGAATAAACTACACGGTATTGATGTAGTTGTAGTAAGTCATAAATGCAAATCAAATATATTTTCTATATTTCAAAAAAGGATGACATTCACTGCATACACACACATTTAGACTTTATTTATTTTGTGCGTGTTTGTTAAAATGGAAACAAGCAATCTGCAAGATAGCTTTATTTTATAGCATACCGTCAAGTAATCTTGTTTGAGGGCCTTATAGATAGCGGTGCATGTTTCTGGAATAAGGTATGCCAAAGTTGATGCCGGAATCCAGAACAGAAACTTGAGGTCAGTGAATGGTCCTCCTTCAAAAGACAAACAGTTAATAAGTTTTGCTAAGTTCTCACACTAAATAGATACTTTAAAAATAACGTGCTCTGAAACAAATCTAGCATATAAGTTAACACATTTCAGTAATGTAAAGTGCTACAAAATGCATACTGCAGAAAAATTCAAAAACACCTTGGGCAAGAAAACGAAGAGTGACTGCGAGTCGTTCTTCTGGAGAAATCGCCTCCTTGAAATTAGTATCTTGCTTTTGAAGATCTGGTCCCACTATATGGAGAAGATCATCAAAAGTGTCACCACTCATACGCAGGAACTGGTGGAGAGCCTTCGGGTCCTGCGAAAATTAAAATATGACATTATAATATAACCATTATATATATATATAATAATATATATATATATGTTACCGAAGCTGTCACAGTGGTATCAATAACAGTATGACTATTTAGTTACCTGTTCCTTTAACTCCTGCACTAACAAGTGAAATGCTCCAAACTGCTTCCTCTGCAGCACTTACGGAAAAGAAGCTCTACGTTTTCTTGGCCTTTCGTCGATATCTTTTTCATCATCACTATCAAAATATGTGTGCAATGTAATCGCAACACCCAAAGCTTCTTCGTCTGTGAGCGCAGCCATTTTGCAGCAATAACAACATCCGGCAGTTCGCCTCAGCGCTAAAAATAGGCCAGTTAAAAACAAGAGCACCATTTCGCAGAGCTTCCGAGCTCGCCCTAATGTCGGCGAAAGTGCACGAGCCCATTTAAGAGCAAACAGTAGCTCTTGCGAATTGAACGATACCTGATTCGGCCGAAACTAGCTGCTTTAAGGAGAGCTCTAGAAAATTCAGTGTAGGATTTGTTTATCCGATTTGTTTTGCCATTGATGTGTGTCACATAGACATCTGTTAAGCATGCAAAGAGGTTCCAATTTGCTTTCTTGTAGTTCCATCTGGGAAAGGTGGGGTTTTCTATGGGCAGGTGAGTGGTTTCTATTTGGATGAGAATGGGTCTGTGGTCACTGGTGGCTAGTTGGTCAGCGACTACTCTTTTACTTCCTATGGATATTGTATTGGTAGCAAAGGCTAAGTCTGGAGTTGATGAAGTCATCCATGATCTGGAGTAAAAGGTGGGTGGGTCTTCTGGCTGGTTTAGGAGAATCAGACTGTTTTCGGCTTGCCACTCCTTAATTTCTTCTCCCCTGGCATTGAGGTCTGGATATCCCCAGCTCTGGGAGCGGCTGTTCATATCACCCAGTATTAGCCACTCTTCATTTATTGGGATTTGAATTCTGCCAAGTTCTAGCTCTTTGTCTGGTGGGCAGTAGCAATTGATTATGTTTAGGTTTCCCCCTGGTAGGACCAGCTTGGTCCCCATGATGATATCTGAGGTAGGTATGTTGTTTTTGACGAGAGTAAGAATTCCCCCTTTAGATCTGTTTTCCCTGTCTTGTCTTAAGCATGTGTAGCCTCTAATTGAGAAACGCAGATTGCTATTGAGGTGAGTTTCTTGGATGCATGCCACATCTACTTCATTTTTATGGAGCAAGATCTTTAAGGCTTCTTTATTCTTTTGGATGCCCTCTGCATTCCATTGGAGAAAGACTAAATTGTGTTTTGTTTTCCCCTTAATGTTCTTGTCAGTAGGGTTTACTTCCTTTTCTCTGCTCCTGACTTCACAAGCAGAGGAGGAAGAACCACCAGTTCGCTTGGGTGAGCTCCTTCGAGGCGGAGAGCCCGGCCCCCTACTTGCACGGCGAGATTCCACAGGCAGGACGCCACAACTATATGTACTATTTTCTGTTTCCTCCATCATTTTGAGGTTTGCGTGCCGACGTGTTTTGCCCCAGTTGGCCCGTGGACTCCGACTTCAGCCTGCTTTTCTTTCTGGATGTGCTTCCATAGCCTTTGATCAACCAAGATCGTCTGCAAGGCAGCAGTTGATTTATTTTTGGAGTTTTCTCTCCTAGATGATTGCTATCCCCAGCTAACGGCCTCATCTGTCCGGGTTTAGAGTTTGAGCGCTCTATGTTCGCTTTTTGCAGTCATTTCTTTGGATTTATAAGGCATTTTTTAAAGAGTATCCTTACCACGGGATACCCCACCTCACCCTCCATGACAGCAAACCAGTTGGTCCGCGGCCGCTTATTCAGTATTCACGGCTAACCCTTATATCTAAAGGTCATTCCCCTATCCGCCACCTGGGGACGCGCTTGGTAGGAGATGATAGCTCCCTCAAGGGTTTTAATCAATACGCCCAGAATTTTTTTTTAGTTCTAAAGAATTTTATGGTGTAAAGTGTACAAATCATATTGTATTCACACAAACCTTCCCCTTAAATGCCCTGCAAACACTAATTAAGTTTGAACTATTTTTCAAATATACCTACAAAACAACACACATTTGGCTTTTCCGGCCTGTGACTTGTGACTTTGCGCGGGGTGGTGGGGGGAGGGGGGCCGAATTCCGGTTTTAAACCGGTTTTATATAACAGATAAACGGTTTTGAAAAAAAAAACGGTTTTACCATCCCTAGTTACAATATCCCATAGTATAACCACGACTGCAGAAATAAATATATTGACCATGGAACAGTTGACCATTTCGATACGTTTAGAATCTAATTAATTAGTTTGTAGCACAAAATCTGTAAATTGCTTCTTTTTTATATTTCAGGCTAAAAATGTTCCCGGATGTTTTATCATGGATGATTGGAGTGCTTATAACTTTGGCAGTTGTATACATCTGGTCATATCGACCTAAAAAGTTACCACCGTCACCCGGCATAGCTCTACCCATAATTGGACATTTGTACATGTTGGAGAAAAATCCTAGGAAGCAGCTGCACCAATGGTCAGAGAAATATGGAGATGTCTTCACTCTTCAGATGGGTTCACAGACAACTGTGTTCGTGAATACATTTGAAGCTATGAAAGAAGCCTTTATCAAGAAAGCTGACTATTTCTCAGACAGACCCAACAATACCATTTTGTTAAGGCACATCCCTAGTTTTTCTAATGGTGTTGTACTTTCTTCCGGACCCCAATGGAAAGCGCAAAGAAACACATCATTAACCATTTTAAGAAACTTTGGAATGGGTAAAAATATTTTGGCAGAAAAAATTGTCGAGGAAGTTTCATATTTCGTTAAAGAGTTGGCCAGCAAAAATGGACAGCCATTGGACATTCGTCATCTTACAAACATGAGTGTATCCAATGTCATTGGTTCAATAATTTTTGGGAAACGATTTTCGCTAGACGACGAAAACTTCAGAAGACAAATGGAAGAGATGAATAAAATTGTCAAATTATCGACGGGAATAGCCATCTTAAATTTCTTACCAATTTTATACTATCTTCCGTTCGATTTGTTCAACGGTAAACTATTGCTGAACACAATTTACAAAATAATGGTGTTTACTGACGCTTTGGTTAAAGACATTAAAAAGAACTATGATCCTGAAAATCTTGATAATTACATAGTGGCTTATATTGATGAAATGAAGAAAGAGAAAGTAATTGGGCGGAATGATTATTTGAATGAAATAAGTATGTGCCGAAACATTGACAATTTATTTGTAGCTGGATCTGAAACAACCAGCACAACTTTATTGTGGTCTCTGGTATACGCAATTAATTATCAAGATATCCAGCAGAAAATCTTTGATGAGATATTGGAGCATGTTGGAACTGAACGCGTGCCGAACATAACAGACAAACCCAACTTAAAATACTTAAGAGCTTTCATTATGGAAGTACAACGGAAGGCAAGCATTTCGCCAATGAGTTTTCCACATCTTTGCAACACTGACACAACTATATCCGGTTTCACTGTTCTTAAAGGTACTATAGTAATACCAAATCTAGATGCTATACTTAAAAGTAAAAAAATATGGGGAGATCCAGAAAACTTTAGACCAGAACGATTCCTTGATGAAAATGGAAACATCATAAAGAGAGAAGAACTGATTGCTTTCTCTATTGGAAGACGTATCAGTCTTGGGGAGTCACTTGCCAGGATGGAATTATTTCTATATTTAGCTACTTTGTTTCAGAAGTTCAAATTTCTGCCTACATCCTCTGACAAAGTCCCGGCTATGACTGAAACATGGGGAGGAGTGGCTGCCCCTGAGTGTTCAGAGTTTAGAAGCGTTGAACGATTACGATAAAATGAAATTTGGCTTTTTTTTTCACCTACTCATTTTATGCTTTTATTTGATGTAATTTTAAAAGCTCTGAAATATCCATAGTGTGAACCAAAGGGTAATGTTATGAAATATAACTCCTTTTTATAAATCCTTCTTTTTAACTTCTGAAGATTTTGTGTGTTTGTGTGTTTGGCTTTTTGGAAGGCTGAGTCACCCTCTTTCCGTTATTCTATTGGACTTGACACATACACGTTAAGCCCTATTACATATTTATAACTAAAGCATACTCACTTTTTAAACTCTAAGCTATATTGCCAACACAGAATATTGTCGCACCGATAATATAAATGGTTTCCAACAATCAGCGCTATTGCTATAGATTATATTTACAACATGTTTTTATGCACAACCAATATCATTGTTGATATAACGTCGACATATTGTCTGGTGACACAACAGGCATAGCTCCACTAAAAGGCCAAAAAATGAAACCTATAATGACAAATGAAACCAAAGCTAATATCCTAAACACACACTTAGCATAATGATGTTCAAATCCAAGTGACAATAAAATATCCTTAAATTGAAACAAACAAGAATAGATAGGAAATATAAATGTGGAAGAAAAAGGCATTAAACAACTCCTAACCAACTTAAAAGTAAACAAGCTTATGGTCCAGATGAAATACAAGCAATGTCTTCTCTTATAAATTACAGACGCTCCTTCTATAAAGAAGATTATTGCGTCCTACGCTCATCCGTGTTTCGAGTCTAGTCTTGCATTTTTATTAATGTATTAATTGATGTTAAGTTACTGGTTTTCCTTTTTTGTTCAGGCAACCCATTCCACGCCTGAATGCCACTCGGTAATAAAGAGTACTTATATGTATTTGTTCTCTCATGAGGGATAAGGAAAGTGTTTTTGTCTTTATGTTTATCTGAGCTTTGCAACAGGTTGTTATTGGGTTGCATTTCTAAATTAGAGTTTAGTGCCTTATGTATTATTACTGCGCAAAGAACTAACTAATGAAATATTTCCAATCTTAAAAATACTTTTTCAGGCCTCTATAAACCAAAGATTGCAAAATTGCCAACGTAACCCCCTTTTTCAAAAAAGGATTTACATCTGACCCCGGAAATTACAGATCTGTTTCCCTAACAAGCATAACATGTAAAATACTTTAGCATATAATATATAGTTGTATAGTATATCATCTAGACTATTCTAGACAAACTTAATGCATTGTGCCCACACCAACATGGCTTCAAGAAAAACAGATCATGTGAAACCCAATCAATAGGCTTAATAGATGACTTGTCGAAGGGATTAGATAATAACAACCAAATTGATGCTATATTAATTTTTCCAAAGCATTCGATAAAGCTCATCATTTTAGTCTACTAAAAAATTTAAATATTTTGGCATCTCTGGTCCCTTACATCATGGATTCAAGACATTTTTATAGGCAGAGAACCATTAATGATATTTAAAGGCTCAAAATAATCACCAATAACTGTTAACTCAGGAGTTTCACAAACGAACTGTTCTAGGACCCCTACTATTTCTAATTTATATGAATGATCTACCAATATGCATCAACACAGGAACAAAAGTAAGATTATTGGTTGATTATTGTATAATTTATAGAATAATAAAAACAGGAAAAGATAATGAACTTTTACAAAAAGACCTAGATTGTCCTAAATGAACTACAAAAATGGGAATCTAACTGGAGTATGTCTTTTCACCAAGAAAAATGCCAACTGATAAGGGTATCCAAGAAAAACCAACAAATAATAACAAACTTCATTCATGGTACAGAACTAACTTAAATCAACAATGTACTTAGTAGAAATCATTTCACAATTTGTGTCAAGTAAGCCCATTGTCCAAAGGCTGACCTTTTTTGCTGTCCATTTTTGCTGTCCATTTTTGCTGTCCATTTTTGCTGTTCATTTTTGCTGTCCATTTTTGCTGTCCATTTTTGCTGTCCATTTTTGCTGTCCATTTTTGCTGTCCATTTTTGCTGTCCATTTTTGCTGTCCATTTTTGCTGTCCATTTTTTGTTGTCCATTTTTGCTGGCCATCTCTTTGACGAAATATGAAGCTTTCTCGACAAATTTTTCTGCCAAAATATTTTTACCCATTCCGAAAATTCTCAAAATGGCCATGGAAGTGTTTCTTTGTTCTTTCGAGTTGGTTACTGGAGTTAATAAGACGCCGTTGAGGTAGTTAGGTATATGCCTTGCCCAAACAATATTATCATGTCTGTAAGAGAATTAGTCATAGGGCCTCTGTCAAAGTACGCCACTCTGTAAGCTCACGTTATTAAGGTTGTTGGGTCTTGTTTCATTTTAGCTATGCACACTGGGCCATCCAATTCTTCAGAGAACATCAGAGGTCGTTACATTTTTTTTCTCAATCGATCAATGCTAAACAGGGCCGTATTTAGGATTGTGGGGGCCCTATTCCCTAATTGATTTGGGGGCCCCTCGTGGCCTCGCCTTTCTTCCGACATTGCTGTGTTAGCCTGTGTACCGTGTTGCTGATGCTGAATGATAACCAGTAGGCCGATATCACTCTGTCTGACCCCGACTGCTGATTTGGCGAGCAAATTAACATTTCACTTCATTTAACTTCAGTTGCTCGTTTGAATACTCATACATAAATCTACTAATGTTCAGTGGTTTTGCCTTCCTGATTAATTCAGCCGAAACACCAAGTAGAAACGCATATGCATTGAGAACCGGATTTAGATCCGTAGAAGCCTGTAACAACTAATCAGGTTTCGGTGCTCCCACGTATATAAGCAATTCAAAATATTCAAATAATAAGCTATAAATACATTTCTTTATCAGAATCAAACAAAACTTACAGTAATTTATAAAGAAATGTTGTTGCTGTTGTAAACTAATTGTAGCCTATACTTTCACTTGTTAGATCTAGAGCTGAAAACATTTCTCCCACTTTTTTTTTTACATACACAATTTTTGTTATATAAAAAGACGTTTGTAATTTGATGCGTAATCTCTTGTTTTCTGATCCCTGTTCAGCTGTACAATTGTGCAGTATTGCATCAAATGCATCATTCTAAATTCCTGCTGTAACTGTAAGTCTTAGAAATATTCTGTGATTTCCCCTGCTCTTCACCCACATCGTGCTTGTTTTAGCCTAATTTGTTAATCCAACTCTGACCAAAGCATTTGACATCACATTCGCATCAGAAATTCCAAGTTCACTTTTTGTTTGGTGTTTAAACAATATATATCCACAAAGTCCTGTATTGTAAGCAGACATTAAATAACGTTAATTTTGCATACTCAGTCTGCACAACTCTTTTAAAATAGAATTTATTTTTGTATAGAACCGCTAATTCGCTAATACTGGTTATTGGACTTGGCTAACGTATTACCGACCCACCTTATAGGCCTAAGTAGGCCCCTATGCTTGTGACGAACAGTCATTAGGCCCTATAATTTATCTTATCATTTAATTTACAGATGTCCTTTCAGTTAATACGATTATTATTTAAGACTAGCTGTGCATTTTGATGTATAACATTTTGGATGTTATTGGATGTATTTCCCAGTTTTGTTTAACACAAAAGACAACCTTTGAGGAGGGGGGTGCACTCCTGTGACTCTGAGCGCCTAAATTACGGAAAAGTTTGCGTAAAGACTTAGTCCTTCTGGGATTCCTAGACAAATGATTCCTTTATAAATCATTTCAAACACACCCTCTTCAGCTAATGTTTTGGGTCCGTTCCCCACTTCTAAAAGTCATGTATGGCACATAGTGAATCTCAACATCCTTAACACTAGGTAAGCTCATTCAGCCTCATTCTCCACATGAAAACAAACCGGTTGGTCCACGTATGCCATGGCCATCCATTATGTTATAAGAGTCGTTCTAAGTTGCACACAAGGCTTTGATCCTAAAACAAATAAAACAATTTACCCTGTTCATGGCCAGCCAGAGATCCCCCCCCCCAACCCATCCACGACCAGTGGACCCTTAATATGCATTGCACAACCCATTGATATAGACCTATCAATGGCCATTCTCCTATCCGCTACATGGTAATTGGCCTGGTAGAAGACTGTAATTCCACCCCTCCCTACTGGTGACTTTATTTACATTCACGTGTCTCTGTTTTTGCTCTATTCAGACCTTGAAATTTGTGCTAACTCATCGTTCAATTTTATGAACATTTTAAAGTTCTACGCCAAAGCATTGTTAAGTAGCTTACTAACGTTATAGTAGCCTAGGCCTATTAAAGTCGTTAGAATTATTATTAGCAGCCTACTTATAGTGTCGATTTTTCGGAAACTTACCATTAAACTATAGACTCTATAGGCTACTCTAAGGTTATATAGACAGCTTAGGTAGAGTTATTTAGCTTAAAAAAAGATCCGCTTTACGTAAAACTAAAGTTATAATTAGACGATCACAAGACACAAGTTTTAAATAGTCGGACACAATTAAAGCGGGGGCAACATCCTTGTCGTGAAATGGGCCGATTTAATTAAGCACTGACAACATTATATAGTCTATATAAGCTATATATATATATAAATCGTTGAAAACAATATTGTTATATTTGTTGTTTGTTATAGGCCTATCGATCGTTGTTTAATAATGCTACAACAAGAGACTTGCTTAGGCATAACTTAAGTCATTTTGGAAATTAAATTATTTTGTTTATATGAATTTTTATTTAACATAATGGAACACGACAGGATATATAGGCCTATACATTGTATACTAATATGTAGCCTCTGAACTATCTAAATCTATATACAAGATCTTACTAATAGATGCGTGACCATCAACAAAGTACCGTGAAATATTTCTCTCTATACGGTCACGTGCACTAGGAGGCACAAAATTAAATGACATCCTTGCATCCTCATGCTTTAACGTAATTTTGTTTATTCTGTGATTCTAATTATTGCTTTTCACCCACCACATGTTGTTCCGGAAACGTTTCTACAGAAATGGGTTGTAATGTAAGGAAACGCTTGGTGTGTAGGCTACATTTCATAATGTTTGAGTTATACATTTCATTCTGTTTCAGTTGTACATTTTATACTGTTTCAGTTGTACATTTTATACTGTTTCAGTTGTACATTTCATACTGTTTCGGTTGTATTTTTCACACTGTTTCAGTTGTACATTTCATACTGTTTCGGTTGTATTTTTCACACTGTTTCAGTTGTACATTTCATACTGTTTCAGTTGTAGGGCCTACATTTCATACTGTTTCAGATGTAGACTTACATTTCACACTGTTTCAGTTGCACATTTTATACCGTTTCAGTTGTACATTTCATACTGTTTCAGTTGTAGCCTACATTTCATACTGTTTCAGATGTAGACTTACATTTCACACTGTTTCAGTTGCACATTTTATACCGTTTCAGTTGTACATTTCATACTGTTTCAGTTGTAGCCTACATTTCATAGCCTACTGTTTCAGTTGTACATTTCATACTGTTTCAGTTGTAGCCTACATTTCATAGCCTACTGTTTCAGTTGTACATTTCATACTGTTTCAGTGCATATATATATTTCATACTGTTTCAGTTGCACATTTTATACTGTTTCAGTTGTACATTTCATCATGTTTCAGTTGTATATTTCATACTGTTTCAGTTGTAAATAATGATGTCTTGATATGACAAGACTAGCCTATTATTAGATCTATAGATTTTAAACCGAAAAGGCCAAAAAATATTAGTCTAGTCTTTTTTCAACAGCTTTGAAACTTGGCAGGTCGACAAAAATACACACGCAAAGTCTTACATTTTTTTTTCATAATTTCTGCTCTACTGATTTTTATTATTTTCAGATTGATTTATTTTGTATGTCGTTTTTTTTTAAATTTGTAATCCTATCATATTAAAATAGTTTTGTTTAAAATGGTGGTTTAATTATTTTTAAACTTGTCAAGTCTAAGCAGTAAAAAAGTAGGCTATTCAGTGAGTTATCTGTACTTGATTTAATAGACAATGTTTGGCACAATTCCCTATTTTTTTATTGGAAGTTGGGGGAAAAAAAGGGGGGAGGGGGCGTTACTTGCCTTCGGAACTCGTTGTCACGAGACCTTGGAATTTCCCATTTCTTAAAATAGAAATACACACATATTAGCGAACAGTATACCGACATTGTGTTTACGGAACACATGACTAGAAGACCGTCGCGAATTTATGAATAAACAGTGTTTACATTTGACAATGAATTATATTTCAAAGATAGCCCTATATTCATCATTGTTGATTGCAATTTGAAAAAAGGTAGTTAACCTTTTTTATATATAATTATTTATATCGTATTTAACTGCTATTCTGCCTATTCCTGTTATTATGATATGTTTTAAATTTTAAAGCTACTTGTAGCTTGGGCAAAAAGAAATAGAGAAGTAAACTACCGTAAACGTCACATGTTGCTTATCTGTGTTAGCAAAGCTTCATCTTAATAGGACTCTCAATATGTTGCTTAAATAATTCATTATTTGTGACTTAAAGTTTTTGCCCAGTAGCCTACCGTCTTTAGTTAACTTGTATTGCCTTTTCTTATATGGCATGATATGGCTAAATGCTTTATTTGTTAGTTGTATAAATGCTAATTGCCTTAATTTCTTGAAAAACAATAGGCCTGTGTGATAGTCATATAACTAGATTTAGTAGTGTTAGTATAGAAGTCATGATTATAGTCAAAAGGTCTTCATAGCCCGGATGTCTTAGGCTTAGTGCTGACTTATAATAGGGACTACTTCAATGACTGTTGTGGAGCCCTATAAATGCACATAATAGGCTCTAATTATTTAGAAAACCAAATGGCTAAAAAAGCGACATTTTTTTTGGCAAGTACACTTGTACCGAATCGTTGAAAGTAAATATGCTACCGACCTCTTCCCTCCCCCACACACGGACATTTATCACGACTATGGGTGGGGTTTTTTAAGTGGAAGGGGAAAGAATCTATGCTTAGATCGTCTGCACATCCTTGATCAATACAATGCTCCGTGTCCATGTCCGGGTAGAGTGTGTAGGATGAGTCAGGTTATATAACAATACACAGTACAACACACACTTAAGAATATAGAGAGAGAGTCTATATTTATAGAGGTCATGTTTACATCATGATTGAGGAAACTTTTGTTGTTGTTGTTGTTGGTGGTATTTAAAGGACAAATATATCAACTTTGAAACCAAAAAGCACTGCTCTACACAAGTTCTTTTGATGTTTTTTAAACATAAATTTGAGAACAAAAAAGTTTTGAAAATTTGATATAAATCTGTTGTTATTAGTTTAATGTCTAATGTGCAAATAAGCATCATCTTAATAATATGACGAGAAGTGGGTCAATTAGCCTTCCTTAAGTTTGGTCGCCAGAAACATAGCCTACATACTAGAAAGAAACAAAAGCGAAGTTTATATAAAGGATTTGAAGAGAAAAGAAAATATATGTGTAGTCCTATAAATATATTAATTTCCATAATAGATTAGGTAGGCATATATGCCTAATAGTAGGCCTAGCTAAAAAAAAAAGTAAATATATAGTCTACACCTTACAAACAAAACAAGTATTGTACTGAACACTTTTGTAAAAAGATTGAACACACTTTAAAAACAGAAACACACAAAAGAGAAGTTAATATAATATATCGATAATATATCGATAAGGATTTAAAAAAAAACAAGAGGAATTAAAACACTTAGCTATATAAATGCACACGTAGGATATAGGCCTAAATGTCAGTTGTCCTAGTTCCAATGTTTTTTCTAGTGATTTAAAAAAGATTTGAATATGTTCATCATTAAGTGTAATGAAAAAAACATAGCTAAGTTTTGTTATGTTTGTTTTATTTTATTTTTTTATTATTATTTTTTTTGGAGGGGAGGGGGGGGATCTGATCTATACAGTGGGTTAGTGTCACAGATCAGTGGTTAGAGTGAAGGGAAACGGCTGAAAATTTGACGTAATGTGATGTCAAATAAAATACAAATGTGTGTCAAGAATCAGCTCGATAGCAAGTGGGTCAATTAGCTTTCCAAAAAGAAAGTCGCCCAATTGAAACTTAAAATATTTATAGGATTTTAAAATTGTTAAAACAAACCAAATATAGTCTAATAGAATCATTTAAGTGGCAGCCGCGGCGAAAGAGAAGGTTTTAGACCCCTTGGTCCTCCTCATCCCATCTTTTCAAAGTTTACTTTCCATTAATTTTGAGTCGCTTACCAGCACCGGGTGTTGTGTGAAGGGAAGAGGTTAGAATGTAAATGGACACTCGGCAAGTGCCCTTGGAATTTTTATTTTTACCTTATCAACAATACTGTCGGATAGGATTATCACTGCCATACTTCTCTCACTGAATATTAGTTGGCCTTTTTTGTTTCTTCATTGAAACCCACCCCTTTCTCCCGTTACTTGGCTAAATGCCAACGAGCGCATGCGTAGTTTCCCGCTATATTTAAAATAATAATTAAAAAAAGCAGATAGTGTTTCATAGTAATATTGTATAGGCTGTATAGCCTTCTTCACATAAGCAGATAGTGTTTTCATAGTAATATTGTATAGGCTGTATAGCCTTCTTCACAAAAGCAGATTTTGTTTTCATAGTAGCCTAATATTGTATAGGCTGTATAGCCTTCTTCACATAAGCAGATAGTGTTTTCATAGTAATATTGTATAGGCTGTATAGCCTTCTTCACATAAGCAGATAGTGTTTTCATAATAATATTGTATAGGCTGTATAGCCTTCTTCACATAAGCAGATAGTGTTTTCATAGTAATATTGTATAGGCTGTATAGCCTTCTCCCAAGGACTTGCCTTCTTCACAAAAGGCTGAAGAGATTTGTGGCCCCTTGTTTTAGGCTATATATAGAGTGTTTCATAGTAATATTGTATAGGCTGTATAGCCTTCTTCACATAAGGCTGAAGAGATGTGTGGCCCCTTGTTTTAGGCTATATATAGAGTGTTTCATAGTAATATTGTATAGGTTGTATAGCCTTCTTCACAAAAGGCTGAAGAGATTTGTGGCCCCTTGTTTTAGGCTATATATAGAGTGTTTCATAGTAATATTGTATAAGTTGTATAGCCTTCTTCACATAAGGCTGAAGAGATTTGTGGCCCCTTGTTTTAGGCTATATATAGAGTGTTTCATAGTAATATTGTATAGGCTGTATAGCCTTCTTCACATAAGGCTGAAGATATTTGTGGCCCCTGGTTTTAGGCTATATATAGCTTGTCGAGATCCGGCTCAGAAATAACTTCAAACCCAGAAATTAAATGACGTTGAGTGGCCTCCCTTATGATCAGAGTTTCTTTTAACCTCTGGCTTTTGTATGATATATCAATATAGGCTATATAAATTCTCCTTTTTTTTTTGCTACTTATTCTTGTATAAATGGGATCTACATCTAATTCTGTAGCTAATTCTTTTTTTTAATGTACTTTTTTGCAAGAGAATCCTTTGAGAAATTAGTGAGCCGATTCAATAGTTAAACTGCAGTATATAATTCCACAGAGGCGTCTGTGCAGTCTTTCTGACAATATTTATTAGGTCTAAATCATTAAACGAGAAATGTATCATCCATCACTAGATAACCGTAATGTATCATCACTAGATAACCGTAATGTATCATCACTAGATAACCGTAATGTATTATCACTAGTTAACCGTAATGTATCATCACTAGATAACCGTAATGTATCATCACTAGTTAACCGTAATATTATTCGTGTTTCAACAGTATGTTTTATGTCGTTCTGTAGGGTCAGAAGATTGAAATTGGTTGACTATAGCGACACATTTTAGTCCATTTTGTTTTTAATTATCATATCAAGCTAAATATTACCACGACACAATAGATCTAATGATTTAAATAATACATTTTTGTTAAGGGTGACCAAATTACTTTAAGCCGCCTAATAAAGTTCGTACCACCTTCTTGCTCTCCTCGGCGTCCATTATGAAAAGCAGGTTTTTTAACGCCCAGTAGTCTGTGAATAGGGCCTTCATGAACATAAAAATAGATCTATGTGTTTCTTTTCTAATCTTAAACATATAGTTTAGGCATAAAGGCCTTCCAGATCTAATCCATCAGTTTTCTCATTTTAAATACGAACAAAAACGTCACATATACGAAATATTGAATGCACTGGGCTTATTTTTTTGCTTGCTTTAAACAAAATCCTAAATGGCCCCCCTAAGCACTTCACTTGGTGCCCCTATATATGTTGTTGCATCACATAAAAAAATCCCCCATCCTTTTTTACCCACCCCCATATTTTCCCCCGAATTACTGCGTGAAGTTAATATAGTCGCTATGATCCCCTGTAATACAGTTTTGTAGATATTCAAATGTAACACTGTTGTAATTCATTCAAATTTGCAAGCAGGTGTGACTTTCTCACACAATTTGTTTGCTCGAGTTTCTTTTCTAGTTGTCAGTCATTGATAGTTCTATAGTCAAGTGCTGTAATGGTTTTGGTAACATTTTGACTTTATAAAAACGCTTTTATGGCCCTTTCAAAACGATTTATAGCTTTTTTTTTTTTCATTCTTTAAATCAGTGAGAATTTTTGGCCTGTAGGCTAAGAACAATTTTTTGGAAGAGGGTTAGGGGGAGGCAGGTAGTAGATCCTCAAATTATTTAGCGAGGAATGGAGCGAGTGGTGGGCAGGGGTGAGAGGTGAATGTGACGTAACGCAATCTATATTAAGAAGTGTAACTGGATTACTTGTGTTATAAATAATCACGTGTTAGCCTGTATTCGTTCCGTAAATAAAAAAAAAGTGTAGGCTAGTTGACGAATTAAGAGTCGTCCATTCCCTGTGGTGGTAGCTGAGGAGGGTGAGGGTGTTAATATCATTATAAAAGAGGTTGTATATGTAATATCGTGAGGTTGTATATGTAATATCGTGAGGTTGTATATGTAATATCGTGAGGTTGTATATGTAATATCGTGAGGTTGTATATGTAATATCGTGAGGTTGTATATGTAATATCGTGAGGTTGTATATGTAATATCGTGAGGTTGTATATGTAATGTCGTGAGGTTGTATATGTAATATCGTGAGGTTGTATATGTAATATCGTGAGGTTGTATATGTAATATCGTGAGGTTGTATATGTAATATCGTGAGGTTGTATATGTAATATCGTGAGGTTGTATATGTAATATCGTGAGGTTGTATATGTAATATCATGAGGTTGTATATGTAATATCGTGAGGTTGTATATGTAATGTCGTGAGGTTGTATATGTAATATCGTGAGGTTGTATATGTAATATCGTGAGGTTGTATATGTAATATCGTGAGGTTGTATATGTAATATCGTGAGGTTGTATATGTAATATCGTGAGGTTGTATATGTAATATCGTGAGGTTGTATATGTAATATCGTGAGGTTGTATATGTAATGTCGGCACCGTACTCTGAAGCAATGGGGTACGATTCTTATGGATGCGTGACATATTATTCATAACACACCATGTATGATTTTGACGTCACAAACGTCCCTTGAGGGAAGGAATACTTTAGCCAAGGTAGTCTTACGGTTAGCCCCTAAGCTTTATGGTTTTGTTCAAGTTTTATAGAAGTAATTGAAGTTATTCATTCATTTCCATATCAAGTTCTGTTTGTAAGATGTTATATAGGTTATAAGCATCGCTTCACTCTGTGAAGCTATGAACAAAAGTCATGGAAATAGAATTCCGAAGAGATTCGACTGTTGCAATAAAGATTGACGTAGTACACAATTCAAATTCTGTACCATTGACTTCTAGGGGTGAACAAGTTTGACAATTGTTAGAATTGGTTGGGACTGGGGCCAAACATTGACGTCAGCAATGCTAAATTTGTTTTTTTAAGTAGGCCTAGGCCTATGCGTTTTTTATTCTTAACTATTACAGTTGTAATCATAGCTACTCATAAAATAAAATATATTTTTTTTTGCACACATATAAACTATTTGTATGTGCTTTATTTAAAATTGTTTCTACTTAGGCTTAATGAAATTAATTTCCAATTAGTAAACTAGTGAAATGAATTGCTGATTTTTGTTATGTTCAATCATCATTGAACAGGTCAACCTGTAGATTAGTTATTTAAAGCCTTTTTCACATCAAATTTAATCAAAATATTTTTAATAAACTCAGTCTCTAAAAACTAGTGCAGTGAGAGCTATCAAGAACTTTTGGATCAAATTGCATGTCTGTCTCAAGCATAAAACCCAAACATGGCCAATGAAATTTCTGTGTTGATGGACCAAGACGCCACAACCAGGGGCTGGAACCCTCTGTTACCGGAACTCATACAATTAAAGATGCGATTGGCCGCAGCACAAGACGAAAGGGACAAAATGGAGAAAAAGCTAAAAATAGTAAGTTCAGTATAGTAAGTAAAAGTAGCAGAAATTTACGTTTCTTTGCTTCTGATACAGTCAACCTTATTCCCTATCTGCACTCTATACTGACCTAAAATTGATCACATATTGTTGCAATATTTTCATGTCGGTCAAAGATTGGTCCAACCTTTGTGCGAAACTAGTGTTCCGACTATTTTTAAAGGATTTGGCTATCATGATTAATAAAACATTAAAATGTTGGTTTTTATTTTACTTCTTTGTTTGCGAGTGCCTATGGTGGAACGGGGTGGACGGGGCGTGGTGAAACTCATTACAGTGTATATCGCTATAGGCCATACTTACTTACTGAATCCCTCCTCACTGCCCATATCTCTACTGACTTAATGTAAGCAACGCCTCTTGAGTCATTGCCCTTAACACAACTTGACTCGTTGCCCGTAACGCCATTTGACTCATTGCCCGTTACTCTACTGATTCATTGCCCGTAACATCACTTGACTCATTACCGTAAGGCCACTTGACTCATTACCGTAAGGCCACTTGACTCATTACCCGTAAGGCAACTTGACTCATTACCCGTAACGCCACTTGACTCATTGCCCGTTACTCTACTGATTCATTGCCCGTAACGCCATTTGACTCATTGCCCGTTACTCTACTGATTCATTGCCCGTAACGCCACTTGACTCATGCCTGTAACGCCACTTGACTCATTGCCCGTAACGCCACTTGACTCATTGCCCGTAACATCACTTGACTCATTACCGTAAGGCAACTTGACTCATGCCCGTAACATCACTTGACTCATTACCGTAAGGCAACTTGACTCATTACCGTAAGGCCATTTGACTCATTACCCGTAAGGCAACTTGACTCATTACCCGTAACGCCACTTGACTCATTGCCCGTTACTCTACTGATTCATTGCCCGTAACGCCATTTGACTCATTGCCCGTTACTCTACTGATTCATTGCCCGTAACGCCACTTGACTCATGCCTGTAACGCCACTTGACTCATTGCCCGTAACGCCACTTGACTCATTGCCCGTAACATCACTTGACTCATTACCGTAAGGCAACTTGACTCATGCCCGTAACGCAACTTGACTCATGCCCGTAACGCCACTTGACTCATGCCCGTAACGCCACTTGACTCATGCCTGTAACGCCACTTGACTTATGCCTGTAACGCCACTTGACTTATGCCTGTAACGCCACTTGACTCATGCCTGTAACGCCACTTGACTTATGCCTGTAACGCCAATTGACTCATGCCTGTAACGCCACTTGACTCATGCCCGTAACGCCACTTGACTCATGCCTGTAACGCCACTTGACTTATGTCCGTAACGCCACTTGACTCATGCCTGTAACGCCACTTGACTCATGTCCGTAAGGCCACTTGACTCATGCCCGTAAGGCCACTTGACTCATGCCCGTAAGGCCACTTGACTCATGCCCGTAAGGCCACTTGACTCATGCCCGTAAGGCCACTTGACTTGAGTGCAGCAACGGTTTCCCCACTTCTCTCCAATATCTCTTTCCTATTCCACCTGCAATCCACCAGGCTTGTCTTCCACGGGAACGATAAGCCAATGTTGAGCACACCTCGCCCCACCTAGAAACAGAGCCTTTACAAGCTTATGTAGCGCCCCAGGGCAAAAGTTTCAGCGCCGCCCCCTTGCATACTGTAACTACTTGTTTAGTGCTATATTTAGACTACATTTGCCCCCCCCCCCCCTGGAAGTGTCGTCCTCGGGCATATGCCCCCCCCTCTGCCCCGCCCCACCCCTATTTTGCTGATGTCAATGTTTGGCCCCATTCCCGAACCATGTAACAATTGTCAAACTTGTTCACCCCTATAAGTCAATGGTAAAACTTGTTCACCCCTATAAGTCAATGGTAAAACTTGTTCACCCCTATAAGTGAATGGTACAGAATTTGAATGTTATATGGCAATCTTTATTTCATCAGTCTCTTCGGAATTCTATTTCCATGACTTTTGTTCATAGCTTCACAGAGTGAAGTGTTGCTTATAATTTACAACATCTTACAAACAGAACTCGATATAGCAATGATTGAATAACTTAAATTACTTCAATAAAACTTGAACAAAACCATAAACAAACACATCTATATATATGTCTATTTATCTCTTTCTCTCTCTCTCTTTCTCTCTCTCTCTCTCTCTGACTATGACTTCATTGACTATTAATTCTTACATTTCTGGTTGTTGCATCCAGGCAGACCAACTAAGGAGAGTTGAACTCGAGAAGCGAATAGATCGTAAGAAAATGGAAAAAAAGTCAGAAGTTCAGAGATTTGCGAAAACTGTGATCAATATGATTGAAGAGATGAGAAATCTGGAAACCCTAAATCAGTCATGGAAGCAAGAGGTGGAAGCAAATATTGTAAGTAACCCAACTTGGTCTTGGTGTAGTATGTATTGTAAGTAACCCAACTTGGTCTTGGTGTAGTATGTATTGTAAGTAACCCAACTTGGTCTTGGTGTAGTATGTATTGTAAGTAACCCAACTTGGTCTTGGTGTAGTATGTATTGTAAGTAACCCAACTTGGTCTTGGTGTAGTATGTATTGTAAGTAACCCAACTTGGTCTTGGTGTAGTATGTATTGTAAGTAACCCAACTTGGTCTTGGTGTAGTATGTATTGTAAGTAACCCAACTTGGTCTTGGTGTAGTATGTATTGTAAGTAACCCAACTTGGTCTTGGTGTAGTATGTATTGTAAGTAACCCAACTTGGTCTTGGTGTAGTATGTATTGTAAGTAACCCAACTTGGTCTTGGTGTAGTATGTATTGTAAGTAACCCAACTTGGTCTTGGTGTAGTATGTAAAGTGTTAAGCTTTCAGAGTGTATTGGTCTTTAGGTCTAGTGAAGCATAGTTCACCAGTGTCTCTGGCCACTATATCCAAAGGTTTTGGATATAAATCTCAAGTAAAACTCCGTCATCTGTTTGTAATTTTTGTTTGTGATGTTATAGAATTTATATGTAGTTAAATTGTGGACTTTTTCATCGGGCCTAACGGGGTCCCCACAGTGATATGAAGAAGAAGAAGATACTATCAGAATAGCAGACGAATTCTCTGGCTAGAGACCACCGCGGCCCATTGACGTTAATATAGTTAATACTTTGCCTTACAAAATCGGGAGATTTCCATTGGCTAACTTGTGGAAAGCTAATTCCTATCAAGGAATGTTTTTATGCTATCATGATTTAGAAAAGAAGGGTGGGGATGAGGGGGGGGGGGGAGGGGGCGCTAGGCTAAAATCTGGATATAAAGCATTCTTTCCCTGACTATAGAGTATAGACTCAGTATAGAGCAATAAAAAAAAACACAAGAAGTATGGTGTCATAGTCGTTCATCTGCGGATGTTCTATATTTAGCCCGTGGCAGGAGTCCAACCTTCCCTCTACGGCTTGGTTAAAAAAAGGCTTTAACAACGATCAAAGTTTCAATATTTAAATATCGATTCCTTCCTGGACTAGTGAACCGCGGCCATAACCGAAAGAAGAAACAAAATCCGCTTTTATTCAAAATTAAAAGTGACGAAACTCTCTTGTCTAATTTCTTTTTAAGTAAAAATCAAAACACTGTTTCTGACAATGGTGTTGTGTAGTAAATCGATAGTTAGATCACTTATTGCTTAAAAGTTGTGTAAGTTAGACTCCGATGTCAGACCTGGGTAGAACAGCCAGGAAGTGTTCGAAAAAAGTTTTTGGCATTTTCGGCCCTATGACTGCTGGGTACCTGGGTACGCCCAGGGAACATCAGTTCCCTTCACTCTCCTCAATCAATTTCAAGATCTCCTCAGCGATCAAGCCCATGTAGGCAGGACCGTATTTAGGATTGTGGGGGCCCTGTTCCCAAATTTATTTACCCCCCCCCCCCATGGCCTCGTCCTGCCTTCTAAAATCGCAGTGTTAGCCTGTGTACAGATGCTGAATGATAACCATTTCATTTTATTTAACTTCAGTTGCTCGTATAACACTCATACATGAACACCCATGTACGCCTACAGTGTGTCAGTTAACAATCAAATACGTTTCCTCATTCGTAGTATTTCTTGCAGTATTTGCTAGTCTATATCTGACTGTTTCTGACGATTACGTGCCCGACATGCCCGCTACACTCCTAATTATTCATTCCGTTTTATCTTTATCGCCCATTTCCTCGAAATTTGATGTGAACTTTAAATTTTTAAATACATAAATAATTTTTTACATTTAACGTGTTCCTTTTGAAGGTATAAACATTGGCATAATATGCTATGTCCATATTATGGACTTAAAGCTGTGTTAGTGGCTGGCCTCAATAAAAGATGAATTGTTAATTTCGATAGCGGTTGAGACATGCATTGCATTAGCTTATTCCTTTCCACCATATTAGTAATTAGTGGTTCAACAATGCTTGTTGATATTCAGATGCAAATTTTAGCACACAAGCCACCTTAAAACTATAATATGCTTGATTCACGACTAATATATGTACATTTGATAATAAATGTTTTGCCAACTGTCAATTTGTTTACCGGAATCGATTGTTTTAAAAGTTCTTCAAAATTAAAAATGTTCAAAAAATTAAATAATTTTTTTAAATTTTTATATAAAATTATTTCTTTAAAAAAAAGATTTTCAGTCCTTGAAATTAAAAAACAACAACAACAGACCTAGCTTGAATAATTCAGCAAATTAAACAAGTTCATTACCGAGGCAATCGGCCAGATCTTTGTCATAAATTTTGACAAATTTTACAGCTGTATGTTGAATTTCATCAGCTGACTTATTGTTAAGTTGACCAAGGAATTCTAATCGTTTACAAAAAATGTATGCATTAATACACTGATCAAGTGATTGCTTCAACTGGTCTATAACTGGGAGAAAATTATCCACACGGAACTTCTCTCTTGGTGATACCTCTGCTTATTGTGCCTGTCCATAGTCTAGTGATATCACACAAACATGTCGGTATACATTTTAACATATTCGGCTGTCCCAGACTTCACTTTTCTTTGAGCTTCATACTCATCAAAACTGTTTCGCTTGGATTCAACAAATGGTTTTAGAGACTTGAGACAGGTAACGACCATGTTGAAGCTCATATTATGTGGGTCTTGAAGGGATTCACTTGTGGCATTGAAACGTTCTAAAACATGCCCAATATACAGCATATTTGTTCACATCCAAAGATGAGGTTCGGTTAAAAAAGTGAACGGATGATGGCTTTCTCTTTATCATCATTGACAATCAACTACAAAGCATCTTGTATCAGGTGATTGCCTGCTGCTAATGCTCTCGCCGCATCATACCGGCAAGACCAGCGTGTTTCTGAGTTTCTTTTTACACACAATGGTACATCAGAAGATTGCAATTTCTGTGTTAAAATGTCATAATGGTGGGTAGATATTGTAAAGAAAAAGTATAAAATTGTTGTAATAAGTAAAAAAAATGACACAGCTGACGAGCAACTATCAGCTGCTGTTTTACCAACTAAGTTCAGGGATACTGCGGTGCATGGCACACAGACTGCTAACGGGTTGCTGTTCAGAACCAAGGTACGAAGTCTATTGTATTTACCACTCATTGAAGAAGTTTTATTAACCCTTCCCGTACCGACCTACTTTCCCATGCATACCTTCAGTCCCGCTATATACGCGCCCGGGACTGTAAGGGTTAAATGAATGTCCACGACAATAATTAATATCAATCATATACTCTTGCAGGAACTCAAGAAGTGCATGGAACATTTCTGCAACCACGTGACCTCTGTTGGCCATAACTGTTACAGCACTATTCTATTGGCCAAAAGAAAATACTAAAAAAAATATTTTCGGGATGTGTGGGGGCCCCTTTTGTGTGGGGGCCCCTGTTCCATAGGAATATGCCTAAATACGCCACTGCATGTAGGGAATTTACAGATTTGATAACCGAGCATCTTTGTGTGTCAATGAAGGGGACTCTTCCCCCCCCCCCCCCCCCCCCCAACCATCTATCGATCTCTCTCTCCCTCTGTCATTTTAAATGCGTCATATAGAAAGAAGTCCTTTTTGTCATTTGGAAGCGTCTTGACATCACCCCTGCCCGCGTAGCCTTTACCTGAGCTGGCACTGGCTTTTGGTCAGTGTAGTACAGTGCAGTTAGAGTTTTCAGGTGTCCACTTCTGAATCGGACAGTCGGGTATGTCAGCATACAGACCAGCATAAAATCAAAAGAAGTACCGGACAAGTAGAACAAAATACCGATTTCTTTTCTAATGGGTAGGATACTCTGGAGGGACAGGATGGAAAGATGGCTGGTATTTTTTGAAGATGTACGGTATTTTTTGAAGATGTACGGTATTTTTTGAAGATGTACGGTATTTTTTGAAGATGTACGGTATTTTCTGAAGATGTACGGTATTTTTTGAAGATGTACGGTATTTTTTGAAGATGTACGGTATTTTTTGAAGATGTACGGTATTTTTTGAAGATGTACGGTATTTTTTGAAGATGTACGGTATTTTCTGAAGATGTATGGTATTTTTTGAAGATGTACGGTATTTTCTGAAGATGTACGGTATTTTTTGAAGATGTACGGTATTTTCTGAAGATGTACGGTATTTTTTGAAGATGTACGGTATTTTTTGAAGATGTATGGTATTTTTTGAAGATGTACGGTATTTTCTGAAGATGTACGGTATTTTCTGAAGATGTACGGTATTTTTTGAAGATGTACGGTATTTTTTGAAGATGTACGGTTTTTTTTTGAAGATGTACGGTATTTTCTGAAGATGTACGGTATTTTCTGAAGATGTACGGTATTTTTTGAATAGGTATCTGGCAACCCTAAATACGGTAAGAAATACATAGCTCCCCAAACCTAATCATCATAACTAATGTTTGCTTTAAGAAAAAAGAAATTCATTCGGTTTAAAGGGTTATTGCTCATAAGGAACAAAAAAAGGCTTAGTGGTATTCGTTATATAGCAAAGAACTGATTCCAGTAATTATAATATCAATATTATTTTAGGTTTTATTTCTGCCCATCTCTCCGAATAATTTTTTATTGTGGTAGTGTAGGCGAGATAAAACTTGGTAGTGCAGATAGTTCAAGGTTTTCGTTTTACACACATATTTTCGCATGATTGAATTGGGAAAAAAAAAACTTCTAATAGGCATATAAAAGGACCATTCTGCAAAGCAAAAGTTGAACAAATTGCTTCACCAATCGACATCTTTGCCTCTTTTCAATCTGTTTCTTTTCTCTTTTTATGTGTAAAACCCTAAACTGACATTTAGGCAGATTCGATCATTAGTTCATATGATACATTGTGTTAAATGTGTAACTTTTTAAACAACAACACACTGATCTTTACCATTCCAAAAACCTTTATATTCACCCAAGCATGCTATACAGCTATTATAATGAAGGTTCTAACAATAAGTTATATTGAATGCTGTTTTTTTTTTTTCGAAAAATAGTCTATAACACTTAAAGCGTGTGTATTATTAAACACACACTTGTTAAACTGACCGTATTCTATTAATCACCGAATTTATGTTTCGAAGGGGGTGCTATATTAGAAGCGATATGCCTTAATGTCTAATAGTAGGCCTATATAGACTAGGCACTTTGAGAATGCTTGAAGATATTTTTGGAGCACGTGGATAGCAACTGCACTTGTCCCTTCACAAAAATGTGTGACGTCAAACTTCCAGTGTGTTGTGGAACAGAAATGTAAAATAATACAAACTACCGATTGAGACTACAGGGTTACAGATATCGAATTTCGTGTGGGCGACTTGCAACAATGGGCTCTTATTTTATATAGTTCACTGACTGGCAATGATATATACAGTTTAGGTATATACAGTAGATCTCATAATGAACGAGCTATTTCTAGTATTTCTACTTTTGATAACAAAACCAAAACTGAAACGGAAGAAATTTGTTCAATTTTTTTTTAAATTACCAACGCGAAGAGATTTAACTCCCTTATTTTGATTTGAAATAAGTGCGACTTTGTGGAGTTGTCTAACTTGTAGATTGCCAAATCAAAGAATGCAGTAACTTACAAAACATCTTTTTCTTTCGTTTCAGTCTTGTTTTTTTTTTCCACCTGTTTTAATAACTATTGACTAAATGATAAGTAGGCCTATGGTTTTGATACATTTATCTTAGATCTTTTATCGTATAGTTTATAGACGTTAGCCTACCCTCGGTTTAAATCTAGTCTTGCATTTTGATTATTTTTGATAGATCTAAATTCTAAATGTTTTAAAAGATGTTAAACTGTTAGTTCAGGTAACCCAGTCCACGCCCGAAATATACTAGGAAAATAAGAGAAATCATAATAATATAGGAATATATTCATAGCTGCCTAGCTAGATCTATACATTTTCTTTCAACAATTTAAGCTTAACATATTTACCTCCCTTTTTTTGTGTTTTAACATAGGGCCTACATTCATTTTGTGAAGTTTCTAAACAAAATTAATTCACAGTTTGAATTAATTGGCAATGTTTTAGCCTTTGACTGAATATAGCCTTGGCCATCGGCACTGGTTTGAACTCTTCTTTACATGAACTAAAAGGGTCTGCAAATATAGACACCAAATTTAATTAAAATAATAGTAGGCTACGTTACATTTTTTTCTACATGTAAGCTTGTTAAAAAAAACAAACTAACTGCTTAAATTTAAATACTTTCTAAGACTACACAGTTGGAAAAGTTTAGCCAGAAAATACTACAACTAGATGATCTGTTTGCTGAACAATGTAGAGAAGATTTAAACAAACTAAAAAAAACGTTAAAAGACAATGAGCTACACGTTTCAAGTTTGATTGAGACTGTCAAAGAACAGGTAAACTAAGTTTTATTTTTACATTTGTTTCAGCTAAGTAAACAAAATCAGATTAATGAAAAGATAAATGTAATCTTTATCTAAAGAGCCAGTAAAAACCATTATTAATATTTCTCAATAAAGTCTATCCTTTAGTCCAAAATAAGAAGTAGTCTAAACATAACTAAACTATGGGTTAGGTTTTTATTATTACCATGGGATTTGCAATATTTTTTTTCACATTTTTTTTTCTGAAAGATGCTTGGCAAAAACTTCAAATAACAAGCTTATTTAAATCATTAGAGGCACTTCTTTAGAATTTATCAGATTGAAACATTCTTACATTGTATTAAGGGGAAAACTTAGGTAGACAGATGTAAAGGAAATACGGATTTTATGAGAAAAATTAATCAAACCATTTTCTGACTAGATAACTAATGGCTCACTTATGTTAATTGTCAAACTCTACTAGGCTGTTATATGTTACAGATGAGCTTTCTATACATAATATTATCTCATCCTACTCTTATCAATGGTTTGGGTATTTTCTTGCATTTTAATTAAGAGTTAAAATGTTGTTATTGAATGTTGTTGGTTTATCTGGTGTGCCTAGGCAACCCTTTCCAGGCCCAAAAGTCAATTGGAAAGAATTAGTATAATTTTATAATTTTTAATTGGCTTTAAAGACGGTACTGGGGTTTTGTTTTTAATTTAACTTATTTATATCTAATATATTGTAACTTATTTATGATTTATGTAAATTTAAATAATTAGGGAGAAAAAGTAAGAAAATGTGCAGCGCAGCTTAAAGTCAAAGAACAAGAAATAGATGTACTAAAGAAATATAACATGATCATGGTCAAAGATAAAGCAATTTATTTGGAGGATCAAAGAAGGAAAGATGAGACCAGGTTAAAAATAGTGAGTTCAGGCCTTTTCTTAAAAATATTATTCATAACAAGTAAAAAGTTAAAAGAGATGAATGGTTTTAGAATGAACACTTCTTGATCTTAAAAGCCATTATAACTGCTGAGCATAATTGATTGAGACCTATTCTTTAAGTTGAAAAAAATGACCTTTTACTTATTATTACTATTATCTTTTTATGTTTCATGTGTTAAGGCTCAGCAATTAATAAATGTGAAAAAGAATAAAGAAAAAGAAAGTAACCAAGAAGTAGAGAAGCTGCGCATGAAACTGTTAAATACAACAATGAAGTATATTGAAGTTCACAAACGTTTATCCAACATTGAAGAAGAGCAAAATAAAAATGAAACTAAATTAAAAATCGTAAGTAAAAATGTTATAAAATGCTAAAAGCACAAATTATATCCTATAATATTGTCCTTCTACTTTTTGCCTTAATGGTCAATTCAGTGTGTACATTTTAAAGTAAAAAAATTAATGAAGTACAAGCAAATTTAAAGAGCACGATTAAATTAGTTACTGAATATAAACTACCAGTACCTGCAATTATTATGTAACTGTTTCATTTTTTAGTTTAAGAGCTAGATGTCATCATCTAAAATTAAAAATCAACAGTAAATTTTTTAAAAAAAGTTTTCCTTTTTCCCTATGTTTATGGTTGGATTTTCAGGCACATCAGCTAAGAATGATAAATTGTGATAACAGATGAAATTCTATCCAGGTATAAGAATTTGTGATTTGTTAATTATTTGGAATGAATTAAGTCAGGCATTCTAATTTTTTCCAATGAGAACAATTTATTTATTCCATTTTACTAATCAATAATGCCACCAACACACACAGTTAGGATATATAAATATTATAAATAAAAAAAAAATGAAGCTAAGTGTTTTTTATAGCGCAAGCTAAGCATGGTGGAAATTTTTTTTGCCAAATAAATAACAGCAAATTAATATTTTATAATCAATTTTTTATATGCTTTTGTATTAATTTTTAGGCTTATATTAATCCTTTATTATGTTGTACTAACCTAGATCAATTGAACTGTTCTACAGTAAATAATTTCAAGACTAATGGAAAACATTTCAGTTTATCTTAAGAAAAAGTAAAAAAATGAATATTGTGAAAACACCATCCAGCTATAACATTAAATTTACTGTATTCTTAAAAGTAAGGATATTTTCTTGGCATTTAATGCACACATAATTTTTGCTTAGCCTCATAAAAATATAAAATTCAGCTGTAGCCTACAATGAAAAATTGTATCTAGTTTCTTTGAATTGTAAGATAAATGAACAAAATGTTTTTAAATAATTAACGACCACAAGCAAAGTAAATACATAGAGCATCAAATTTTAATCTTGGAAATGCAGCAAAACAATATCTAATAAAATTAAATATCTCGGCTGAGTGACTATTACAAACATGCATTGAACTTTTTGTTTGCTTTTTGTCTTTCAATGCTTTAACCCTCTAGTCATAAGTATGAGTATGGTAGCTTGATGAACATTTTTGTCTTCTGTTTTCATAAACTCATTTGTAGCTGCTGTGCCAATAATTTTTTGATTATAACATACCCAGAAAAAGATACTAGTAAAATATTAATGTGCTTTGAAACCTAACCTAGAGTTTTATTTGAATTAAACTGCATTAGAAAAAAAACTTTTATGTTGATATTTCTATGAAAATAATGACTACTTTGTATACATATATCTAATTTTCGGGAAAAACAATTAACCAAATTTATTTTTAAAATAAACTACGGTATTTAATAATGCAATAATTGTATTCTATTATATTCCATCCAGTAGGGTATATAACATATAAGACATACAAGCAGTAGAGCATATTTTTATTTGTATTTTTCTGTAATTCGCACCTTAACTTTGAAGGTTGATTTTTTTTTTTTTTACAAAATATAGAAACAATACAGTAACTTACTTAAATGTGTAACTTGAAGAGTAACATATAGCCAAACTGTAAGATAAGTCACATGCAATACCAATATCCATAAATTCTTTTTTTTTCTCAGGGAAAACAGCAAAACCTTTACAGTTGTGACAAAGCAGCAAAAAAGATGTTAAAGAAAAACAATTCCCTGCTTTAGAATGAAACCAACACATCTTGGCCCAAGAAAAGATTTCACCCCCCAAAAAAGAATGGAATGTCATTTTATGCTAGAAAGGTTATAAGTGAAAAACCTAAAGGAGAAAATGTATTTTTTCTCGCTCAAAGGTGAAGCTAAGGGTTCAAACAATATATACAAATTTGTGCCTAATTTTAACGAAATGCACCATTACAGTGTGAATGTTTAGTAAGCACACTATAATACTTTGACAAAATGTATATATTGACTTGTTATAATAGATTTTATTTATTACAGACATACTCTCCACAATATATTGTGATCTATTTGTATACAAGCCAAATGCTTTTCTGTAAATAAAAATGTGTGATACTGAGAAAACAAACATTTTATTTTAGCATTGTACTGAACCTTGGCACTGTGCTTAGAAAAGATGCAAATACAATTTTATTTGTTAGATTTATTGAATAATGGTAGTTAAACATATATGTATGTAATATTTTAGCTTTAGCTGTTTTTCTCAGGACAATACAGTTTATAGAGATGTTTGTGAATTCAGTATGATATAATTTTAATGTTCATAGTTCAATTTACTGAACTTGGCATTTTAAAAATATAAACAATATCAGTTTCAAAGTAGACATTATATGTTGAAAAATAATTCTAATATTGTTTTACAAGAAACATTTATTAGAAATTTGAGAGTGAATACAAATTATCACCTATTTTTTTTAATTATATCCCTGCATTCTCTAAAGGCATCATTTCCCAAACCATATGTGCCTATTGTTAGCCAGGTATTTATTATAGATAACAGTGTTTAAAAAGACTTAAGAATTCAACTATGGTTGCACCTTCACATTGGGAATGTTTTATAACATGGATTATGTGGTAAATCTAACAATATGACTTATATTTGTTATAAATTATATGCCCATTACACATTCCATGCCAGAAATGTATCACAAAACTGTGAGGGACAGCAATGCAGATGGTTGGTTCCATGGTGAATCTTTACACAAATTAAGATATCTTTCAATTGGAGAAATATGCCAGTAACAGTTAGTGTTTTTTTAATGCTAGGAGATTCAATTGGAGAAATATGCCAGTAACAGTTAGTGTTTTTTTAATGCTAATGCTAGGAGATCATTTTGTTTAAGTCAAGCTATTGTATTCTCTGAATCTCTTGATTCAAAATAAGTAATGCTTTTTGTCTATTACTAAGCCTAGTTTTGTAGCAGCATCATCACAAATGTACTGGTATAATGGCTGTTTAAATACAGATATCTGGTTCCTGACATGAATACAAAATAGTCACCATTCTGATAAATGTTTAAAAAGCAACACATGCAAATGAAAGAAGAAATAAAACAAAAATACAAACAAAACAGAATGAAGCTTCACTAAGTGTTTTCATTTAATTCATTAAAATGTTTTTTTGTTTTGTTTTTTAAAATAAATGAACAATACAATAATACAAATACAATTATTTCTTTGAAAACTTGTTGAACTTTTGCTTTAATTTTTTTAGGTCAACTTTGGCAGTGGCTTCTATTTTTTCTTTCTTCTTTGGTGGTTCGTTGGATTCATCAGGAGCAACAAAAGACTTGTTACGTTTGTTTTGACGATCTTGTTTGGACTGTTTCTGTTGCTGTCTTTTAGCTTCTGCCTTGCGCTGTTTTCTTTCATGCTCTTTTAGGAAGTACTCGCCGGAGGCAAGCTCCTTATCAACTTTAGACTCGGGCTGTGGGGGAGGGAAGGGTGTGTATTCTTTCTTGACCCTCTTTTTCAGGGGTTGTTTACGTTTACTAATATTCTTACTCTTGTACTGAGGCAAATAAGGTTCCCAGCTAATATTTCTCATCTCTGGATTTTTAGCTAAATCATGCTTTTCCATTATGGTGCGAATTGTGAAAAAGGGATGAATATTGTTCATACAGTCCACGACAATTTTTCGCACTTCCTTCAGGCCTGAGTGAGGCCCTAGAGCAGCGACTGTATTGCCTTGAATGGCAACATAACAATCTGTGAGACACTCTATGGCTTTTAATGTTGTGCCACCTGGACCGATGAGGCGCTTTCTTCTCTTAATAAATCTTTCCTTTTTGGCCACCATGGAGCCTATTTTGATTATATCACAAGCAATGTCATCATCTAAAATTCTCTTGGCCTGCTCCAGGTCAACACTTCGAGCCAGTAGAGTAATCAGGTCTCTAGCTTTGATAATGATGTATGGGTCATAGGTCTTTCGGGTGGTCTTCACACTCAGGCTGCCTTTAATCAAGTCCATTTCTGGTTCAATACCATGTTCACTGAGTACTTCTTTCACCAGTGGCCAAACTTTGGATAAGTAGCTCTCTCTGTATTTCGGAAAGAGCACAGAGAATGAGCTTTCTGAAAATAATGACAAGAAAACAGAAAAAAAGTATTACTATTAGATCATGTGAAAATAAGAGCATAACTAAATTTCACAGCACTTGGTGTAAATGAGACTCAACAACTGTATTTTATTTAGATGTTGTTTTTTTAAATTAAAGATAAACCCATTTGGAGAAATGGTAGGAACTAAAGGGCAATTATAGACTCAAAAAGCAAAAACAAACACATATTATATATATATATATACACATAAAGATTCAAAGACCGTGTAGTTGAAATCATATAAACCACCAGAAATCCTGATTATTTAGGACCATTTCATCATTTTAAAAAAATGAAAGGAATTTAAAATATTACTGGTACAAACAAAGCATATACCGTATATAATTTCTTCTTGGTTTTTACATAGTATTTTCTCATTCTAATCTAACTAATAAAAAAAAAGTGAGAAAGGAGAAAAGGTAAACTATTTAAATAGTATTTGAGTATGATATAAATGTTAATTTATCCTGAGTACCTACAGAACCGAATCGGACAAAGCTAAAAGCGGTGTGCCCATGTGGAATTGAACAGTGCTACAGTGCCCACCCCACAGTTAAGGTGAAACAAGGTGTAGCACTAAAAGGTGTTGCCATGCAAGAAAAGTTCTGAGGCCCAAAAGAAAGTCTCAAAGACAGCCCTATTTATCAGAGAGAGGATACTGGTACTAGCAGTCTAAGCTGCGAAGGGACATTTTTTAGATTTGATTTATAGGTGCCATGGCTGTCACTTAAGAATTGGCTTGTTCAGACACTTTCTCCCAAGGATTTTAACAATCCTTTAGTTTAGAGTTTAGGTATTTATATCACTTATTAGCTTTTTAAAACAAAAGAGTTAGATCTAATAGTAATAGTGCTATTATAAAATTTCTCTGGGTTATTGAAGTGTTATATACCTGCAAATGCATCACAATGAGTAAAGGCCTACGACTACAGCATCGACTCCTTAGTGGGTAGTATATAGGCCTAAATATGCCTATTTAATTTGTAATATATATACATATTATTATAATTCTAATTGATAGGCCTATCATGACTAGGCCCTAGTGTAGCATGTCCAAAGCCCCCTGTCAAAAGCGTGGAATTCCACTGTTAGAATCCAGTGGTTGACTTTAACAGGCCGTTGCATTTAATGCAATGCATATTTGTTATGTCTAAGAGAATGAAAGTTTTAAATATATGTCCGGACAAAAAGTTTATGTTGTTTTTGTGTCAAAAATGTGAGTATTTTACAAACAATAATCGACAAACCCGACCAAAACACCTTCCGACTGGCGTGACTGCGTGACACAAAGTGGCACTGTAATATATATATGCAGACCTGCCTACCCCCCACTGGACCCATGAGGGAGACAGAGGCTAGTTATGTGGGAGATTTTCCAACTGATGAGGGAGATTTAGAGCAGCATAACAAAAATACATAATAATATAATTATAATTATACACAAACTATTTTATCATAGTTATAAAGAAACACAGGTTTGCAGCATAATATATGATAATATTTAATCTACATGAAATAACATCATTCCAAATGCAATGGTCAGTGCAGGTCTTCCTGACCATTGAAAAAATACTCTCACAAGGCGCGCTAGAGTGGGGAATTGTGAGTATCCCCTTCATGACTAGAGAGTTGGGTATACTCGGAGGACAACTTTGTCCAGCTGTGATCAACCCGTTCATTTACTGGCAGATCCAAGTCAGTACTCTGCAGCTTGGCGAACTGCTCAAGGATAACAATAACATCCCTGTCAACATCCCCCATCAGCATTGGAAACCTATCTAAGAAGTAATTTAGATGGGAAGACGTTATGTTCTTTCTTTCATGAAGGTTGACTACAACTGAATTGACAAGGGCTTGGTCATCCAAGGGCAGGTTTTGCACCAAGTATTCACAGACTTTACAAAAATAAAGTCTTACAGACTTGTAAAACTCAGAAATTGTCTCCTCTCTAAGTTTATAGAAGGAGGGACACATGACAGAAAAAGTCGTTTTAATTTTTGATTAGGCCCTAACCCCAAACTGTGGGTGCCACTCACTTGAAGCAGTGAACCCTGAAATCCTTTTCTTAAAATTTCTTGAACCCTGAAACCTACTTTCCAAAATTTTACAAACCCTGAAATTTATCGCAACTCCTAAAATTTATATTATTTTTACCATATTGTATATACCGGTATATATATATAATTTAATATAATATAGGCTACACCAATAAGCAATGTTGTTTTTACAATATGTTTCTGCATATTATGATAGGAAAATTATGTCTTTAAAATGTTTTATATGATTGTGTTATTGCTAGGCCTAAGCTTACTTTGGTTATTGATAAATGGCTGGAAAAATCTTTAAAAAAAAATGGACAAATCTAAAATAATAGTTAAACATACAAAGATTAAGATGTGTAATTTTAACAATTTAATAACATCATTCCTATTGATCTTATCATAACCCTTTTGTTTTTTTCAAGTTAGGCTAGCCTACTTAAAAAATATAATTATGTGTTTCTTTATTCCCCATTTACTTGTTTCTTTTTTTTCTAGGTCAGTTACCAATAAATGTAATTAAAATATTGTATCCTAATCCTAGTGACTTTAACTCTTAGGCATATGATACATTAGTTTATTTAGAATAACATGTTAACTAACTAGTAAACTATTGAATCTAGTCTGTAACTTCAAATGCCTAATAACTGAAAAGAGGGAAAAAATAAAAACTGAAGGATTAATACACATTTTTTTTACGGTAGGCTATATAGTTCAGTGAAATGACGTATTTTTATTTTGTTATGAAAATGAGCAAATTCGCGAATGCGCGGCACTAACAATTTAAAACTTCATTTTGAAATTAATTTACATCAACATTGTTTTATGATTTTCTTGTTATGTCCGATATTGTTAGAAAAATATAAGCATAAGTGACTGCTAGGACTAGGCCTAGTTCTAAACACTACACCGACAGTTTTACTCCATGCATTAGGCCTAATAAATATGACTGCAACGTATATATGCTATATTGCTATATTAAACAGTGACATTGCTCCAATAGATTAATTTATTCATATTTCGTCGCCTCCATTTTAGCGGGCTGATAAAAAACGCATTTTTAATGGAGAAAAAAAAAAAGCAGTTTTAATCTTTCCATTGAAATGACAATAACCTTTCATATTATGAGATTATAGTTAGGCCTAGCCTAATATAGGCCTAAGGCCAACTAATAGTATAGCCTACACGGAGGTGTGAAACAGTCGCCGAGTCGGGAATTATCAATTACCGATATGATGATAAAAATCTAGGCGGCTGGAAAATTTAGGTAGTCTACATTATTTTCCGATCATTAAAATTTTATAGTGAATTAAAAAAAAAATCCAACCACATAGCGTGACATTTCACTAAACTAAGCTTATAGGCTAATACTGTAGGCCTATCTAGGTATGGTTTACAGTACGCCTACCAGGTCTATAAATGTCTATTTATAGCGGATCCGATTCTCACCGAACCGGGTTTCGTACCGCGATTTCAGACCCGTAGATTTTTTTTTGTTGGTTAACCCACGAATCCGGAACCAAAGTAAATTGAATCTCGCGAATCCGGAGCCGAAAAATATTTAGCCTGGCGAATCCGAATTTCCGGGATAATCCGGAAAAGTGGCACCCCTGCCCCAAACTCCACTTTTCAAAGGCACATATTATTATTAATTTTCATTAGAAAAAATTATAATGGAATTTAATAATAGCCATTTTATATTTTATTTATCTTATAAAAAAAACGTACTATTTATTGTTATATTTACATAGAGGTTTCAGTTATTTAGGGCTTTTGAAAAAAAAAAAGTCTCCCGATATAGCCTAACTTAATGGCAAAATAACAGTGTTTGAGTATGACGTAGTCAATGGCTGAAGCTTCGGATCAGCTTTCCCACTCAAAATCTAAACTTTAAACCAACAGTCTTTCATATGTAGATGCAAAATTATATTCTGAGTCACATAGCATTAGCATGCCTTAAAAAGGTTCCTAACTGATTTATAACGTAAGTCAGATGACCTAGCTTATTCCATTTCAATACAATAGTAATAGCATTAGCCTAGGCCTAGGCATTGCTAGCAACAAGTTCGACAACCATCGTTGTAACAATAAATTTTTAAAAAAAAGAACAGAAGAGCGGAAAACGGAAGATTATTTATTAGTAAAAGGAAGTAACTATATTTATTATAAGACATTGGATTGGAAATCGCTATTTTATTGTAGTTTTTATCTGCCGATTTTTTTGGCCGGCACAGACCAGAAAGTGAAAGTGCCGCCATTTTTTGGCCGATTCGATGGTAAAATAAAGGGAAATGTGTATACTGCGCATGTCCATGCAAATAAATTTTAGTTCCGACTTCCGATTTTCGACAGAAAAAGATTCGCATTTTTTTGCAAGTGTCGGAAAAATATCGATCGGAAAATTATTTTTTTACAATTTTCGAAAAAAAAATCCATAGGCGGGGAACAAAAAAGCGGAAGAATTTTAAAGGTGTGCGTAAAAGCGGAAAACAGGGTTCAAATGCGTAGAACTCCCGCACAATGCGGGAGAGTAGGCAGGTCTGTATATGTAAGGCTTCGTGTTATACCTGCTCTCTTCAAATGTGAATACCAAAGTCATTTTTCATTGGATGATAACCAAATTTTGGGAGCAATCAGAGGACACCTTACTGAGCAGTTTAGTATGTGTAGGCCCTATATTTCCCATAAGTTCGACCAAAGCAGAGAAAAATGGTTTTAAGTTTGTGTCATATTTTCTTTTAAAATTCTAAGTTATTGAGAGCCAAAATTTCCTAACTATACCCTACATATATAGTTAGAATCTGTATTCTTTCAGCTTTTTTGTGATATAATTTTTATGTTAGGATGTTGTGATCTCGCTTTGGTATTTTTAAGCCGGTCTTTGCATAGCCTTGTTATTTATATATGCAAATCATAATTTCATGAGGAAATTTCTGTCTAATTAATAAGTGCGGGGCATTCTCATGAGTCATGAGAGTGATGCAAAAATTATGAAAATCGTACAGAAAATAAGAAAGTTATGGCAATTTTTAATATTGGCCAATCGGCTTGCAATTTATTTTGTATAAAAAAATGCAAATTTTATGCAAATTAGGCAACTTTTTATATGCCGTGTGGAGTTTTTGAGGGCACTGTTGGACTTGGCATGTCTTTTTCTTTCAGGATACCAAATTTTATCAGTTTTTAATAACAAATGATGATGATAAGTAAAAAAAAAAGGGAGTGTCTATTTACACACGTATGCAAATAGGCACTCCACTTCGGAGTTTGCTATTTGCACACCGCATGCGCACTGATAATTATATTTGACTGCGCATTTCTTTTGCGCATTAAGGCCGGGAATGCGCACTGATCATTATATATGACTGCGCATTTTTTTGCGCATTCTTTCACAGCACTTAATTACTACCAGTATTTGAAGGTAAATTGTGTAAGGTGTCCTGGCCTAGTGGTTAGAACAGTGGGCTGTCATCTGGGTGACGTGTTCAACCCCTGCCCTAGACAATTGCAATTTTTTTTTTAAGTTTAGCCGCAGCCTAAAATAAATAATAGCATAAGTATTGTAGGCCTATTCAATTACCAGCGGGTGGTATTAAAAAATAAATATAAAAGTTAGGCTGTAGCCTGCCATATTATAAAATATAAAATTATAAAAGTTTAAGTTATAATTAGGTTTGTAGGCCTAGTTTAGGCCTAGGCCCTACCCTGATTTTATCTAAAACTTAAAACACAGACAAAAACACTTTCCTTATCCCTTATACTTATGTGAAAGTTATGTGAGAACAAATTAATGCATATATGGCATATAGCCTAAGTAGTCTACTCTTTCTTCCCGAGTGGCATTCTGGCATGGAATGGGTTACCTGAACAAACCATGAAAACCAGTAACTTAACATCATTTAAAACATTAATAAATAAAGATTCGGGGACTAGACTCGGACCACGGATGAGCGTAGGATGCAATAATCTTCTTTATAGAAGGAGCGTCTGTAATTTATAAGATAAAATTACACAAACCTATGTTAGTTGTGATGGTGTAGGCCTACATTTGTGTGTGTGTGTGGTAAAAAGGGGGGGATATCTCAGGCTAAACCTGAACTAATGTAAATTTTCCACTTCGTCATAAACAATAAAACGTCTGTTTATTTCTTAATTTAACAATAGCTAGGCTAATATATATGATTTTTAAATAAGAAATCCGGTTGCCTATATTGGTGTGAGAAAAATGACACGGACATTTGTATTATGAGCCTCACCCCCTTCACTTCCCCCACGAGTAGGCTATGTAGGCCTATATAAAAGTAAGATTAATACAACATTGCCAATCTAGACCTATAAATGGCAAAAAATTGGCTCATTATAGTCAACCATATTAATCATTAATCATTGTAAATAGGCCTAATCTACATACTTCTCCAACAATGTTTTGGTATGTGTGTAATTACTATACTAGACTATATTGACACATATTTGCGTGGCAAATCAAAAGCATATATTTTCATAAAAACATCACAATGTGCATTCAGTGTGCAAATAGACTACTGTATTCTATTTGCACACGTGTGCAAATAGCCACAGCCAAAAAAAACTTGCTTTTTTTGTTGTTCAATTGAACTTCAACGAACGGGGCCATAAAATTCTTGTTGTTCTGAGCCAGAAATGTTCTAAAAAGGGTAAAAATTTACGGTCTTTAATTACACATAACTCGCTTATTATTTGTACGATTTTTTTAAATCAAAGTGTTCTGTCATCAGCTTTCTCACCGAGATCTATACAGAAAACACAAAAATTCAAGTAGAATTTAATAAAAAACAAAAAAGCATGTGGACATGCTAGCTAGTGTCACTAGTCTAGGACTAAACTGTCACTAAACCGACTAGGCCTGCGCCCTAGTACTAGTAGTAGTAGTAGGATCAATACAGTATAGTATTAGTATTAATTAGTATTAGTAATAGTAATACTAGTAATAGTAATAGTAGTTAATAGTAGCCTATATTATATATAATAATATTAGTATCCATAGTGGTTATTCACACGGTTTTAACGTGTGGATAACGCCGAAAAATATACACACGGTTCCTCGGCGCATGCGCAATGATCCGCACGGTTTTAGACGTGAGAATAACGCCGATCAATATTCGCACGGTTCCTCGGCGCATGCGTATTATAGCGGCTGGTCACGTGACATTGGAAAAAAGTGCGCCCGTTGTAGGTTAATGTTAGTCGTGACGGCACATACTCCCAAGTACGTAGGTTTTGAACATAATCTAATCAAAAATTTATTTAAAACAACCGGTCAATAGGCTTACAGACATTTCATGAAATAAGTCGATCGGCTGATCGTAGTTTTGGAAACATTGCTTAGACATGGCGCGGTATATGTCCTAAATAAAACCCATCTTAATGCTACTAGTTATTACTACAAGTCTAGAAGTGTGTAGGCCTATACCTACATTAGAGATCTAAGTCTAAGACAGGCTTTCACACATTTACGATTCATTCCGCACTGTAATTTGCGTCCATTATGAATTATGCCTAAGTTTAATTAATTATCAGTTTTTAATTCCTGAAATAAAGGCTAAATTTTAAAAATGCATTATTTTAGTGAATTTAAGTATACAGCAAACATTTCTGGTTGTGGGGAATAACGCTAGAAATTATCCGCACTGCCAAAAATGACGTGCGGATAATGCCCTGCATTATTATCACGGTCATAACCGTGCGAATATTGATCAGCTTTATTCTCAAGTCTAAAACCGTGCGGACCATTGCGCATGCGCCGAGGAACCGTGTGTATATTTTTCGGCGTTATCCACACGTTAAGACCGTGTGAATAACGCTAGCCATTAGTATCAATAGTTTTATATTATTAATATTAATAGTATTAATAATAGTAATAGTAATAGTATAGACAGACTTATAAGTCATGGATTTTAGGACTATAGGCATAGGCCTAGACTATACTATACTCTATACTATAGTAATATAGTACTATAGTTTACTATACTATAGTAATCATCATGTTCTACCTGCTAATAGTCCCCTGGGGTTATCTTCTTTGGTGAATGGTTTATCTTTCCACCCCTCTGGAACTGCAAGACGATCATCATCGTTCTCCGTTGTCATTCTAATATAAAGAAATAATCTTTAGACTCGTTTTCTAAAAACAACACTGTTTAAAAAATAAACATTAGGCTATACACTGCACGCAGGTGGCATAGTATTGTAAAAATTGTACTAAACGCAAAAGAAAAGTATCGCTTAATAATACATTTAATAATATCACAAGCTTTGTCGTCTATAAAATCAGTACCTGTATCCACTTCAGAGCATTTAATTTCTTTTGATAGAATTTTATTACTATAGTTTTTGCATTGTTTTTCTCGATTATTAGATTATTACTTTTTAAAAAAAAATCCAATGAGCATTGTTTATTATAGTGATAGATTTGCGAAACAAAAATTATCTATATGTCACGTGACGCCAGCATGGCGGATCCGGATACCTCTTTAGAAACTTATTATTTTTATTGAATAGTTTACTTGATTGATTTTTTAAATATTCAACCATTTATGTCTTGTTTATGTAAAAAACAAACAAGAAGGTTGAGCATAATACTTGCATAAGCTGATTCTGGTCGGCTTTGCCGAAAACGCTTAGCTATGTTTCTTACACGAGCCTTGGAAAAAATTCTTGCTGATAAAGAAATTAAAAAGGCGTATCATTCCCAACTAAAGAAAGCTTGTGAAGGAGCTTTAGGTAGGCCTACATATTACTAGATGCTAACTAAAGTAAATATTATATCCTCAGTGTTTGTCTGTAGGAAAACAGGAGATAAACTACGATTATTATGTTTACCAAAACAACTAGCCTATTTATATTGAAAGTAATGAATAAAAATGAAAGTCACCATTCTAAAAATCAATCGATTTTTATCAACAAAACAAATGATTGAGGAATCATCATATTAAATTATTATTCATATCATGATAAATGTCTGAAATGTTTATAGTTTAGCCTATACATTTTTTTAATTTGTATAGTAGGCCTACTAGTAGGCCTTGTCATTATTTACTTGCGTTCATTAAATACTACTGCCTAGCTTACATTACAATTATAATAATTATAATACTTTTATATATAATATAGAATATAGACTATACTATAGTGAGTCTATAGGCCTATATATTACTTAGATAAAGGACAGACTATACTGGCTATACTATATTAAATATTAACTAGGCCTATATACAATCCATACAATATTAAAATCTCGGTCGACCACAATCTCTATTGATCAGCCTCAAAATACTCAAAATAAATAACCATAGGCCATAGAGTATAGAGATAGACTTTGTGCTTACACATATGACTGAAATCTCTTGTGTACAAATTTAGGCCTTGCTGTTTGAAAAAGAAAAATGCAAGGCTGGCTAAAATAGTTGCCTAAGGCTAATATAATATACTAATAGTCTAGGCCTAATCTACTGCATAGTGTCTACGCATCTGTCTATGAGAAATTTTTCTGGTGACCATGCCACTTGTGACGACTTGTCTGTCATAACAGTCATGTCACGTGACCACCTGCTATTGATAGGAAAGAGACTTCAAAGATCCAATTTTATACAAGAAGCCAAACATCTAAAAAGTAAATATAAAATAGAAAACATTGCAATTGAACCTACCCAACCCCACAGCCACTTCCCCCCCTGGGACCCAAGCCCTACTCTAAAAATCAGAGACGAACTAAGCAACATAGGGAAAAAATCTGACTACACGCCCGAAATACTAAAAGAAGCAGTAAACAACATCATTAGAGAACAATACCCCCAAAATGCATGGACCAGAGTCTATACTGACGGGTCAACTGGAAAAGATTTGAAAAATGGAGGAGCCGGCATTTTCATAGAGTGGCCAAATGGAGAACTCCTAGAAAAAGCCACTGTCACAGGTAGCCTCTCAGATAGCACTAGAGCAGAAAGAAACGCAATTGAGCTTCAAATATACTAACAAGCCACACTCAATCCCCCAACAGCCGGATTGTCATCTTCACTGACGCCAAAACAGTACTCCGGTCTCTAAAAAACCCAAATGCCCCGATCAACCAGTCACTCAGTACAGAACTTTTAAAACTGAGCAAAATAACTAAAGAACTGGTTCTCCAATGGATCCCTGGGCATATACAAAATGAAGGAAATGACACTGCCGACACCTTAGCTAAAGCTGGAGGCAGACAAAACCAGACAGACCCATCTCTACACCCCGAAGAAATAAAGGCAATACTCAAAAGGAATGAATCCGAAAGATGGTCTGAGCTGCAACAAAACAACCCAAAGATTGATGCTTACTACAAACTCTCCCGCCAATTTCAACACATCATCTTCAGACTAAGGACTGGTCACAACAGGCTAAAGCAACATATGTTCCGCAAACTACGAATCGGAGCAAGCGAAATGTGCCCCTGCGAAACAGCTCCCAAAAATGCGGAGCATGTCCTTCAGACCTCTCCTCTGTATCTTTCTACCCGGTCAGCATTTTGGCCCCTGGGGGCTACCTTCAACGACAAACTGTTCGGTGGACTAGAGCAACTGACAGCCACGGCGCAGTTCATTACAACTATCGGACTTGTTGTCTGAATCCTCCCAATCATAACATTTGAGAACGAAGAAGAAGAAGATAGGAAAGATGGGATTATGTGTGGGCAATGTGAGATCAGTTCATTTAAAAACTATTATTCAGAGTCTTATATTTAATTAAAAATGACATTACTGAATTTATTTAGTAGGTACTGTATTAACCTTAAGGAACCATTAAAAACATAGTTTTGACATAAAATATAAAACTATTTGATAAACTCTCTGAAGGCCCTATTGATTTATTTGTCTGACTTGCCTAGCCCCCAATGAGCCCAATGGATCATACTAAAATAACTGTTCTTCAATATGCATAGGCCTACATTAGAATAAATCAAATTTATTTTTGAGAAAAAAATGAATTTACGTTTTTTATATTTCTTCTCATGTTAGTGCTTAAAAAAATGTTGCTCTATATTATCATCAATATATATAATTACTGTGAGTTTGTTCATATATATATATTATATATATCTATATATATGTTTGCCTAGAAATTTTTATTTTATCAACAATATTGCTGAATTTGTTAATTTATTTTTTGAAATAAACTTAGCCCTATTACTAATCACCGCATGTTAAGGTTATAAACCGAGCTCCATTTGCGAATGATGTCCCTTTGAAATGCTTTCAAATTAAGTGTGTTTCTGAACCGGATTTTCCTGTACTGCAAAATATTGCTGTCTTAACTGTCTACTTTTTTATTATTAACTTTATTTATTTGTTTTCTTTTTTTTTCTTTTGATAGTATTATTGTTAGTTTATTATTATTAATAAGAAGTCAGAAGCTTGACAGTAACAATTGATAAACATATGCTTATTCCAGGGCCAGGCGACCGTAAACAATAAAAAATAAAATCTAAATACCGAAAGAAATGTTTGCACTACAGTTTTTGTTATAATTTCTTTTTTTTTCTTTCTCTTTTAACAAAACACATTGTAATCATTCGTTTCTCCATCATTTTGATGGGCATAACTCCTAGTAATAAATATTTATCGTAACGTAAGTCTTATCATATATATAACTTATACATTACAGACGCTCCTTCTATAGAGAAGATTATTGCATCCTACGCTCATCCGTGGTCTAGTCTTGCATTTTTATTAATGTTTTAAATGATGTTAAGTTACTGGTTTGTTCAGGCAACCCAGTCACATTAGTCTTAGTACTTTACTTAGGCCTACACTGTATTGAAACTTAATCAACCATTATAAAATTCACTAAACATCCACAATACCTAATTAATACCCTAATTAACACCTACTTTTTTCCTAATTAATTTAATTTCAAGCTTAGATTAATCTAAATAAAAGCTTTAGTTGGGTGTTGGAATTTGCCTATTTTTGACAGTGATCTCTTGTTATATTTAATACATGATAGACTGAGGTCTGTCAGAATAAAATCTCCCAGCCTATTTGTCCTGTCGTCAGATGCGTTGACACTGCCATTGTGGTAGATATTTTAAAATTAAATTAATATATTTTTTACAATGAGATGACCCAGTTTTGTGTCCTTGCCTTACTTAGTTTATATAAAAGAATCATAATTAATGTAAATTGTAGATTTGACTGGACTATGTTGTCTTTGTCTAACTTTACAAATGACTATCTAGATACAATGGAAAGGTTGGACATAAAATATTTTCTATGTTCAATCTAGAATTGTACTAATACTATTAACAAGTCTACATGCTACTTATTCTCATTCCATCGTTATTTTTTCTTTTTGCAGATGAATTGAAGAATGAGAACAAGAAAAGGTAGACATCAATTCTGGTTTAATAATTTTTATTGTAAAACTGTCTAAAATAATATTTTCAAAAAACCTTAATATATAAATAGATGTACATATATTAACGCTAAATAGATGTACATATATTAACGCTGTAAGTATTTTGGTGGCCTGTAATTTGATAATGTTGAAAGAAAGATTTTAGTTAAGATTGATAAAAAAAGTTGATTACTTGAATTCTGTCAATTTATTTATTTTTCTTCTTAAAGCATTGAAGAGCCTAAGGAATCCTCTGCTTTACCCATCCCAAAGCAAGCTGGTTATGTGGAAGCAGATAAATATTTCCTCCCATTTGAGCTAGCATGCCAATCAAAATGTCCCAGAATAGTAAACATTGCATTAGATTGTTTACAGGTGATTATATTTTTTTTAAGCTACTCTATAAGCCAGTAAATTTGATTGTAAATAGGTTTTCTTTCATAAACCAAGATAAAAAAAGCCATAAATAATTATTACTGTATTTTTGTGTTTAAATTTTAAGATATTGTATTTTTATATTCTGCTATTTTAAATGTAGATTTTAATCCTACAATCTAATCAGTGCTATGTTTTATTTAAAATTTCAGAAATTAATTGCCTATGGCCACCTGACAGGCAATGTACCGGACACAACAACCCCTGGAAAGCGTCTAATAGATCGCATAGTAGAAACAATATGTGGATGCTTTAATGGCCCACAGACAGATGAAGGCGTGCAGTTGCAAATAATAAAAGTAAAGAAGTTTTTTATAAACAAACTCAAATGCAGTTACATAGATAACTTATTCTTAATGAAAATAAATTTCTATTCTTTCTATTTGCAGGCTTTGCTAACAGTTGTTACATCTACAACGTGTGAAATCCATGAAGGCACTGTACTTCAGACTGTTCGCACTTGCTATAATATATATTTGGCAAGCCGGAATCTGGTGAATCGATTGACTGCCAAGGCAACCCTTACGCAGATGCTTAATGTTATTTTCAGTCGCATGGAGGCTCAAGCGGTAAAGTAGCTTGCTATAAATTGTGTGATAAATTTATTTTTCTTTCTCTATAAACAATAGACATTTTATATTCTAAACAATTGAAATAAATGTAATTATTTCTTTACTTTTTGCAGTCATTTCTTTATTGTTTGTAAATTATTGTTTACTGGTGATCACTTCTCTACTTTTTTTAATCATTTCTTTACTCTTATAAGGTCCATGAAGAAAAATGCACTGAACGATCTGATAATAAAGACAATAAAAAGGTGCTCAAAGACATAATTGAACAGACGGTTGGTAGACATTTTATCAAATTTATCATAATTTATGCTATGTGGACATTATAACTGTTTGGGGAAATTTACCTAGGTTTGAGAAAGTTTAGAAGTTTGGAGTTTTATTCATATGTTGAACATTTCAATCCTTAGAGACAGTCTGTTATTGAAAATATATAATTTTTCTTTGTTTGTTTGAAATTTGTGGTTATCAGGAAAAGCTAGACAGTGTGGATGAAGGTGTTTCAGTTCAACAAGACGATACAGCTGATGGTGTTCCAGATAAAAGTTCAGACCTTGTACAAAGTAGGGTTTTTTTTTCTTCTGTGTTTATTTATGGTTCAAAAGTATTTAGAGTAATGATTTTGACTAACATTTACTTAACTTATAAAATCAATGAAGCCAGTACTAACACCAGCTGAATGCATACATATATTTATCTTTATTGGTTTAGTTTTGTAAGATGGGAGTGTTCTTTATTTAGAAAAAAAAATATTGAGATTGGCTTTTAAAATAACTTTATCTGCTTTCATTTTCTTAATAAACTTAAAAAAAGACTTTAAAAGTAAACATTGATTATAGAGTATAGAGTAACAAAATTTATATTAATGTAAACCAATATCTTAATTTGTCAGAAAGTGAAAGTGATGTGACAGAAAATGTAAATGTGGCTACAGAACAGGCTGGAGAGAATTCTAGTGATGACAACACTGCTGAATCTATTGCTTCAAGTATTATGGTTGAGATATTGGACCAAGTGACTAAAGGTGTGTTATTCAGAGAACAGTCAGCTATTTAATTCTATTTTTTTATGGATAGTTGTACAGTTATCCTTTGTAGTGTTATATAGCATTCACCTAGTAATCCCTGCATTAGAAATTACCTTGAAACAAAGAGTTAATTGAATATTGATAAATTCTTTCTTTGGCACAATCCATGCAACTACAGAAGACTCATAGAGAAAACTAAATGTGTAAAACTAATAGAAACTAATTTTTATGTGCAAAATGTAACAGTGTTTTCTCAAAGTTTATCTTGTTAAAAGAATATTTGTCTTCTTTTTCCTGCACAGATGATGTTACTGAGACAAATGAGACTGTGCCTGTAGAGGACTCCAATAAATTAAAAGAAGAAAAAATTCAAATATCTCCAGATCAACAGCCTAATAATGTAATGACAAACTCAACAGAAGGTGATTTTTTGGAAATCTGTGTATTAGTGTATTCAACTGTAGCTCATGGTTTCTACTTTATTAATGTATTTGTAATAAAGTATAACTAAAGAAAAGTGTCTCTCTCAGACCTTGATGGTCTCTAGCACTAGTGAAACAGTGTTGAATTAGTGTTTACTAGTTTATATTATTCAAATATTCCTAGAGAAAATGTCTTGCTATATTTTTATTAATTCCTTTTTTTTTTTAAATTTTTATTTAGTGCCAACTACTTCACCTGATGATGGTCATGAAAATGAACAGTTTCAAGGAGCATTCAGTCACATTCTACAGAAAGATGCATTTCTTGTCTTCAGAAGTCTGTGCAAGCTTTCTATGAAACCTTTAGGGGATGGACCACCTGATCCCAAGTAAAGTGATTTTTTTTTTCTCAAATTAATATTCTTTGTATTAGCATAATTAAAAAAGTGATTGTTTAGTGTTTATATTTTTATGATTTGTTTTGTAGTTGCTTTTAATAAATATACAGTGTTGTTTTAATGTGGGTTTGACTTGTTTAGTGTTTATATTTTTATGTTTTGTTTGTAGTTGCTTTTAATAAATATACAGTGTTGTTTTAATGTGGGTTTGACTTGTTTAGTGTTTATATTTTTATGTTTTGTTTGTAGTTGCTTTTAATATATATACAGTATGGTTTTAATGTGGGTTTGACTTTCATTTATTCCCAGGTCTCATGAACTGCGTTCTAAAGTCTTATCTCTGCAACTCTTGCTGTCAATACTTCAAAGTGCTGGTCCAGTGTTCCGTACCAACTCTATGTTCATCAATGCCATCAAGCAATATTTATGTGTTGCTCTGTCCAAAAATGGTGTCAGCTCAGTGCCTGAAGTCTTTGAACTCTCACTGGCTATATTTATAACATTACTTGCTCACTTCAAGCAACACCTGAAAATGCAGATTGAGGTAAGTTTACCTTATGTAAATCTTCATAGTTTTTTAGTTTTTTTGCGTATGTCTTTTTAATATATTTATCTCCCATTTTATAAGGATAAGAGAAGTAATAAATCTATATTGTTTCAGGTATTTTTTAAAGAAATCTTTCTCTATATCCTTGAATCACCAAGTAGTTCATTTGAACACAAGTGGATGGTCATTCAGGCTTTGACAAGAATTTGTGCAGGTACATGATCCTACGTATGTCTTAATACATTTCTTGCTATGCAAGAAATTTATATAGGCCTATATATTAGAATTTTTTTAGGGGGAATACATAAAATGTACCATTTTATAATTAACGTATTAATAATTTACTTAATTTGTATATTTATATACTTAGATAGTGGTTGAGTTCTACAATAAAAACACACATTCTGCTTATTAAGTTTTGGTCTTTGTAAAATTCTGTCTCATTTGGTTTTTTAATGCCTTTAAAAAAAAATTCTAATTGCCTTTTTAGATGCACAGAGTGTTGTTGACATTTACCTGAATTATGACTGTGATTTAGCTCTGGCCAACATCTTTGAGAGACTCATCAATGACTTATCCAAGATAGCTCAAGGAAGACATGCATTAGAACTAGGTTGGCTTTTGTCTTATTTGATTTAGTTTTGGTGTCTACATTTTGTGTGCCTGATGCCCATTTGTTAAAAGTGTTGAGATAATTGTATTTTAAGTTAACATGATTTGATTTTATCACTTTTCAGGTGCTACTACTAATCAAGAAAAGAGCATGAGGATAAAAGGCCTCCAGTGTTTAGTATCTATTCTAAAGTGTATGGTAGAATGGAGCAAAGATCTTTACATCAACCCCCACTCTCAATCTAATTTAGGTAATTATTTTATTTGAAATGTAAAGCTTGTACAATATTTTATCTTATGTAAAATTATAAATTTAAAAAATTACTATTATTTAGTTTGTCTTTTTTGCATTGATATAAAGTATATCAAGTAAAAGTTTTAAAGCAAATGTATATATTTTCGGTACATTCATCTTTGTTCCTTAGAAATAAATAACAAAGTGTATGATATGTATATCATTAATTTGAATATTATTCTTATTCTTCAGGCCAAGATAGTAAACCCTATACAGAGACTGATAATGATTCTGGTAGTGGAACAATGACTAGTTATGGTAGTACAAATTCTCTCAGTTCAAACTCCAGTGCACCCAATTCTAATTCTACTGGACCAAATTTATTTTCTGGAACTATACCTTCAGATAATCCTGAACAGTTTGAAGTTCTGAAACAGCAAAAAGAGGTCATGGAAATCGGAATAGATCTGTAGGTTTCAACTGTATACTTCCCGGTCTTTCTTTTGTTTATAATCTACTGTTAGAAATGGTGTATAGAATAGATTAGCTCATTAACTAGTTAATTTTTTGCTTGTTAGGTTCAACAAGAAGGCTCTCAAAGGCATTCAGTATTTACAAGAACAAGAGATGCTGGGAAAGTTACCTGAAGATATTGCTGAATTTTTTCACAATGAGGAACGCCTCAACAAAGTAAGTTTTTTCACTGTCTCTATCCTCATTCAAATTCACTGTGTTTTTTGGAACAAAATTTGTAGTTAAGATTGTGTTAAAATTAATTATTTGTTTCAACGACAAACATTTTGGTTGTTTACTTTCTTAGCTTTAAAATATAATCAAATATCTATGTATTAATTGTGAATGTTTCTTGATAAATGATCATTTATTATGACTCTTTATTTTTTCTTGATAGACTGTTGTGGGAGATTTCCTTGGTGAAAATGAAAAGTAAGTTGATGCTGTTTTTATTTTATGACATATTTATTTTATTATGTGTTGATACATTACACTGCATTAATGCGATAATGCATGTGATGTAGAAACATTGGTAATGGCGTCTTTTGCTTTTCAATGTAAATCCTTATCCTGTGCAACGCCATGTAATGTAGCTATATCAACTTTTTTTATTCTGCTGCAGATTACATAAAGAAGTGATGTACGCCTACATTGATCAGATGGACTTCAATGGCATGGACATAGTGTCAGCCATGAGAAAATTTCTGGAGGGCTTTAGGCTTCCAGGGGAGTCTCAAAAGATTGACAGGCTCATGGAGAAATTTGCTTCAAGATTTTTTGAATGCAATCAAGGGTGGGTTCATAACAATTCACACTGATTAGATTTACATTTTCCACATTTAAGCTTACCTTTCTAGATATTGTGTTGTATTGTACATGAAAATTATTTTAAGAAAAGGAATTATATTGATATTTTAATTTTCTTCTTAGGCTAGAGATATTTGCTAGTGCAGACACAGCTTATGTTTTGGCTTTCTCTGTCATTATGTTGACCACAGATCTTCACAATCCACAGGTAAAATTTTCTAATTAACAGCGTTCCACTTGAACAGCTTTTAGAGCTATTAAGGTTAATTGTTGGGCTTTAAGTTATTTAAAAGTTTAATATGTAAAATGTACAATATTTATATGTATTATTTGAATGTTGAAATATTTTTTTGTTAAGATTTTGCCAGATTTAGAAATACTTTACAAAAAAAACCTTCATACTCAAATTAAAAATACTGACAGGTTAAACCCAGTTCAAAGATGACTAAGGAACAATATATTCGCATGAATCGTGGAATTAATGATAGTAAAGATTTACCAGCAGACTACTTGTCTGCAATTTATGATGAGATAGCTGGCAAGGAAATTAAAATGAAAGTTCACGGTGGAATTAAACCAAATACAACAGCTAGTAAGTATTCAATTAGTCCCCCTTTGCAATTAAGTGGAAAAAATATATTATCCTTTGAAATTCTCACCAAGCTTTGTGAATGACCATTGGCTAAATTTTATTCTCATTAGAAGACATAACATCAGACAAACAAAGACGTCTCCTGTACAATCTAGAGATGGAACACATGGCTCAAGCTGCTAAAGCTCTGATGGAGAGTGTTAGCCATTGTCAAGTCAGTTTTACCAGTGCCACTCACCAAGAACATGTTAGACCTATGTTCAAGGTTAGCCCAAGAACCCCTTGTCATTCTTTATGTGTTAATATAAATATTTACTTTAGGCCTCATAAGCTGTTTACCAACTAGAAATCATAAATTAATTCAATAACAAGCTAAATTTCAGGCGTTGAGAAAGTTTACATAAACGACATATAGCTACATATGCTACAGATAAACATTTTACAAACTACAATAAACAGATAGATATAATAATTTAAAAAAAAAAAAATTTTATTTACTGAAAACATTTATATATTTTTTTTTTTACAAAAAGTTTGAGAGTTGAACTCCCATCTCCCGCATACATTTAAAATATAATTAGTAGATTTTACTTACAGAAAACATTTTAGGAAAGCTTTAAGCCCTGAAATTTTTTACAAAAAAGTAATATTAATGAAAACAAAAAGAACTTAGAAGAAAAAGTTATCGGTTGGGAATCGCACGGCAGTCTGATATGCTAACCACTCAGCTAGGGAGGAAACATTGGAAGGGAGATTGCAAGTAAAATATGAAACATTACGGTCACGGGTCTTTAAATAAACCAATAGGGATCGGAAACCATACACACAGTCTACTTTATATATATAATAAATCCACTCCTGCCATGGAGCTAGTATGAAATTTAGGTATTCTTGATTGATTTAAATGATCTATAGGGATGTTGTATATTTTTTTCTGAACTCTTGTTACAGTTAGCGTGGACACCATTCTTGGCAGCTTTCAGTGTTGGCTTACAAGACTGTGATGATAATGAAATAGCCCTTTTGTGTTTGGACGGTATTCGCTGTGCTATAAGGATTGCCTGCATCTTTCATATGGAGGTAACCTTAGTCTTCACAAATAGAATTTTAGTCTAATTTAACGAAGAATAGAATATGATCTTTAGCTTAATAAAACTTTCAAAGTGTTCTATATACTCTAATATATTTGCTCTTTGCAAAATATTCTGAACTGCGATATAATAAGTCTATTTCTGTAAAATCATTTTCTGTTGGTTACTAAAAGAAATTCAATTAGCCACATTACTATAGTTATTTTGTAAAATGAAGTACTGCTCTAATCTTTGCATGTTACAATTACTTTTGTTTTGACATTATTTTCTATTTCTGATATTCTTATGTTGGTAGTTGGAAAGAGATGCTTATGTACAAGCCTTGGCAAGGTTTACTCTCCTGACTTGTGCAACTCCAATCACAGAGATGAAAACTAAAAATATAGACACCATCAAAACATTAATCTCTGTAGCACATACAGATGGAAACTATTTGGGAAAATCTTGGCTTGAGGTAACAATAACACAGCATTTTGTGTCACTTTTTTATTTCAAGAAATAGTAGGCTTATTGTATTGTATTGCTTGGCTTGAGGTAACAATAACACAGCATTTTGTGTCACTTTTTTATTTCAAGAAATAGTAGGCTTATTGTATTGTATTGCTTGGCTTGAGGTAACAATAACATTTTGTGTAACTTTATTATTTCAAGAAATAGTAGGCTTATTGTATTGTATTGCTTGGCTTGAGGTAACAATAACATTTTGTGTAACTTTATTATTTCAAGAAATAGTAGGCTTATTGTATTGTATTGCTTGGCTTGAGGTAACAATAACACAGCATTTTGTGTAACTTTTTTATTTAAAGAACTGTAAGCCTATTGTATTGTATTGCTTATCTTTTTTAAATGCCAAAAATCAATTTTCAGATTCTCAGGTGTATTTCTCAACTGGAGTTGGCCCAACTGATAGGTACTGGTGTTAAGACAAAATATATTGCCAGTGGACCTCACTCTAGCAATCCTGTAGAAGCCCATGATCCAGAAGGTAGGATCAAGATATCACAGTGATATATTACTTAGCTTGTAAGATAACTCTCTAATATATTACTAAGCTTGTAAGATAACTATTTGAGTCAAGAAAGGAAGTTTGCAAAGATTACACTTACACTAAACATGAAGATGCCCTATAAATAAAACAACATAATGAATGTAGATTAATCATTACAAAAAACATCAATAATTCATTGTTAGTATAAAGGGCTCTACTTTATGGATTAATTGTATATAATTAGACATCAGATAAGCTTCATTGCTCAACTGTGCACTGAAGGGTGTCTCTAAGTCTATCCAGCTCATTGAGTACTTGACATTAGTTAGGGCAAAGTATAGCCAGCTCAGCATGATGTTATCAATTGTCTCTTATGCTAGAAAGTATTTTATTTCTATTTTATTCAACAGCTATTGTAAAAGGTAATATGGGCCACATGGACAGACAGAGGCTTGCCAATTTCCAGGAAACTGTTGGAGAAACAAGTTCACAGAGTGTTGTTGTTGCAGTTGACAGAATATTTACTGGCTCTGTCAAACTAGATGGTGATGCTATTGGTAGGCTTATGTTATATAACAAATCTAGATGCACAAAAATTGTAGCCTTGAAACTTCAAAATGTAAATAAAACAAATATGTATCTAAACAATTTAATCGTTTTATTGCTTTCCCCATTTTTTTTTAGCATTTAAAACTTTAAATGGGCTTCAGAACTATATGAAGTATAGCAGTAGACAATTTTACTCAATGGGCTTTTATTTAGAAAAAAAGTTTATGAAAGTCTTCTGTGGCCTTAGAAAATCTACCTACTACCAGAATCAGTAAATCTTACATTAAAATGAGAATATTTAAAAAACTAAATAAATTAATTTCAATATGAACATATTCATTGACTTGATAGTAAACAAATTCTACTATATTGGACTGCAGTGTCAAAATCTGCGTTTTTGAATAAAGTATCAAAGGTTTTTAATTTTCTATTTTGATTCCTTCAAGATCGGTTTACTTTTTTTTTCTTTGTTCTCTACATTTAAATTAAATATTTTTTTTCTGATTGTAGAAAAAAAAGAATTTCCATTTTGTTCTCTCGAAGTCTCTTTTAGTTTGTCTATTGATTGTGAGCTACTGCAGGCTTATGATACAGATATTTCCTGACTTTTTCATGTTTTTACTAAATTTGTTTTAATGTAATGACATTGATGTGTCATTGTTGGTAGTTAAGTGAGCACAACCAATGACATTTATATGAGGGATTAATGCCTGAATTTATTCTTAATTATATACACCCAAAAATCACCACCATTAAAAATGTTTTTAACTGATATTACCTTAATAGTTAAAGAATTCAAAGATTGTCAACATGTGAATCAAATTTGGCATGTAAATGTTTTTGTTTTGTTATTTGTAATCAGTTGAGTTTACTCGGGCATTGTGTCAAGTGTCTATGGATGAGCTTGCCAGTACAGCACATCCTCGGATGTTCAGCTTGCAAAAAATTGTGGAGATTTCCTACTACAACATGGGCCGTATTCGTTTGCAGTGGTCTCGTATATGGCATTATCTCAGTGACCATTTCAACAAGGTATCTTAATAACCACCAATACTTTGTTTATTTCATGCTCAGTTTTGAGCTTAAACAATGATAACAAGTCTAACCTGGTTTTAAATGGATACTTAAACATTGATAATAATATATTTTAAAAACGGTTTTGACTATGCTGGATCGGTGTGTATGAATATTTCAATGCAGGTTGGTTGCAACCCAAGTGAGGACATTGCTTTCTTTGCCGTTGATTCTCTGCGTCAGCTGTCAATGAAATTCATTGAGAAGGGAGAGTTTGCAAACTTCAGATTCCAAAAGGATTTCTTGCGGCCATTTGAGCATATAATGAAAAGGAACAAGTAGGTTTCTGGGAGTTGATGAACTGTAATGTGTTTAGTAATTTGGATGTGGTTTAAGTCAATATTTCATTCTATGCACAATGTTCCTGGTCTCCAGTAATGGGTTTAGTTTTGTGGGTGTAGATTTAAGTCTATATTTCATTCTTTGGGTGTAGATTTAAGTCTATATTTCATTCTGTGGGTGTAGATTTAAGTCTATATTTCATTCTATGCACAATGTTGCTTGTCTCCAGTAATGGGTCTAGTTTTGAGGTTGTAGATTTAAGTCTATATTTGATTCTGTGGGTGCAGATTTAAGTCTATATTTAATTCTGTGCACAATGTTCCAGGTCTCCAGCTATTCGAGACATGGTTGTGAGGTGTGTTGCTCAGATGGTCAACTCTCAGGCTGCTAATATCAAGTCTGGTTGGAAGAACATTTTCAGTGTTTTCCATTTGGCTGCATCAGACAATGATGAGGGCATTGTGGATCTTTCTTTTCAGACAACTGGCAAAATTATTTGTAAGTATTTCTTTGTTTACTATATTAAATAACTGTTGTTTGTTGATAATAAAATTATCAATAATTATGCAACTATTTTGTACAAAAATCAATATAGAGATGTATAGAGTGCACATATTCAATAAGAATTGACAACTAATGGTTCAATCTTTTGTTGTTAATAGGGGCCAAAAATTAAATATATAACAAGCTTCAAAATAAGCAAATATATAATACAAGTAATATTTTGTTTTAATAATGCACAGTTGTATTAAACATCTAAACAGTTGTACTGCACTAGTATATTGTGAATAAAGCTTTTTTTTTACATCTAATAAAAGATTACTTATTTTTTCCTTAACTAAATTGAAAATTTCCGTTATTGTATTTAGATTTTGATGGGAATTTTTTTTTCCCCAGTGAATGTTTTTGAGAAACACTTTGCAGCCATTATTGATTCATTCCAAGATGCAGTGAAATGTCTTTCAGAGTTTGCCTGTAATGCTGCATTCCCAGATACCAGCATGGAGGCAATAAGATTAATTAGAAACTGTGCCAAATATGTGGCTGAGAAACCAAATGTAAGTAAAAAGGACATTCACAAACACACAGTAGTTCTCTTGACAAACTTAAGAATGATGTTTGAATATTACTTGTTTTTCTTTCAATAACTCTAAATATGACTATATGATGAGTTGATCCATTATTTCAGATGTTCAGAGAACATGCAGGAGAGGAGATATCTGTACCTGAAGAAGATAGAGTCTGGGTAAAAGGATGGTTCCCTGTATTGTTTGAGTTGTCTTGTGTGATAAACAGATGTAAACTTGATGTAAGAACAAGGTAATGAAAGAAACTTTTGCATTTGGACAAGGCATAATATGTACAATGAAATAAGATTTAACTTTTTATTGGAAAATATATAGGGGTAAATGTTAAGCTATTTTAATTCCAGTATTAGTTACAAAATATGAAATTTTTCTTGACAGAGGTCTGACTGTGATGTTTGAAATCATGAAAACTTATGGAGAAAGCTTTCAGCCTCATTGGTGGAAGGATTTGTTCAAAATTGTTTTTCGTATTTTTGATGTCATGAAGTTACCAGAGCAACAAAATGAGGTTGCTAATGATTAATTCTAAAGTTTCTTTTTAGTTCAATGTTCTTTAGTGAAAATCTGTTAAGCATTGAAATTCTGTTTAATATAGATAAGTCACTGTTGTTTGTTCAATTTGAAGGGTCAATGCTGTTTTTGTTTAAAACAGAAAATTCAGTGGATGTTGTTTGACTATTTCAGAAAGCTGAATGGATGACAACAACATGTAACCATGCACTGTACGCCATAGTTGATGTCTTCACACAGTATTATGAACAGTTGTCACCCTTGCTATTGACAGATCTTTACCAGATGTTGCAATGGTGCGTGGCACAAGACAATGAACAGCTTGCCAGGTACACTCAGTTTTATTGAAGCTACAAACCAAATCATTATTGAGACATGAGGGACAGAAAAGATAGTCATTGTCTAAAGCCGAAACCTTTTAATATGAAGTTAAATTTTAAACTTTTTTGGACACAGGTCTGGCACCAACTGCTTAGAGAATCTGGTCATTTCAAATGGGAGCAAGTTTTCCACTGAAGCCTGGGATCATACATGTAGCTGTATGCTGGATATATTCAAGTCAACAATACCCCACAAGTTAGTTGATTGTAGTCACAGTTTATGCCACTGATTCATATTTACATTGTGTCTTTATAGTTGTCATATGTCTATAGAAGATAAGCCTATTATTAGTTTATTGCAGACATGCTTACCATTGGTCTAAAAATGCCTGACATTAGTCTAAAACAAATATGCTTACCATTAGTATAACACTAACACAGTCATGGCTACTATTCATCTAAAACCTTTTTAGAAAGAACTGCTCATGTGTTGACCAAAAAGTTCTATTTATTCTACCATTACCATTATTATTTTTTTCCTTAAAAAAATGCTTTAAAAAAAGATACAAAGAAATTATTTTGTAATCAACAATTAAAAAAGATTTTTTTAGTTTTCAACAACATTTATTGTCAACTGCTTTAAACTACATTGTGTACATACAATTTGTTGCTGCATAAATTGCAATATTACAGACACCTGCCTTTGTTTACAAGAAAGTGTGTCTATGCACTAGACTTGTTTTAGCAATAAACACACAGTGTTTTAAAAATGCTTAAAAACCCAAAGAGAAGTAATGAATTTCAAAATTTCTGTAGGCTTCTGAGTTGGCAGCCTGAGTGTGTTTCAGAGTTGGTATCACCTGTCAGACATGATGGCTCTGTGATTCTAGAGAATCATGTAAGTAGTCATTAACACTCATCCTTTTTAAATGACTGTTTGTATAAGAAATGATACAACCCTATTACTGGCTTTAAGTGTCAGGAAGTAAAAAATATTTACAATAGAAAGTTTTTTTCATAGACTTCATAGTTTAACTCATAAAATGAATGTGATCCAAGAAACTTTTTGATTCCAGAACTGATTAAATTAAAAAGGAATAAATATTAAACAAATTACTGACAATAAGTTTTTTCTTATGTTGTTGTTTTTTTGTGTTGTTATTTTTTGTAGGAAGATCATATTCCTGAGTTTGGTCGGATAGGCAGAGCAGAAAGCTTACAAAGTGTCCAGTGTTCAGTTTCACAGGAATGGCAGGAACAGAAACCCATTAAAAGTAGGTGTGGCTTATGAAAATACAATTTATGAAATGGTTTAATTAACCTTTTGCCCCTTAATTAGTCTAATAATAATAATAATAACGGTGCTTATCCCGTTCGTGACAGTTCTATGCGCAGACGACAGTTACAGAATACAGACAGACAACGAAATATATAGTAATACACTAATTCTGCTGACGAAATAGGTGAGTCTTCAGCCGGCTCCTGAAGGTGTCATAGCTAGGGCTCTGGCGAAGCTGTAGTGGGAGGTGATTCCAAGCGGACGGTCCTGCGTAGGAAAATGAACGTTCGCCAGCGGACACTAGCCTCACACGAGGGATCCGCAGAGTAAGCGCATCAGATGCCGAACGAAGTGGGCGGGACTGGGTGTAGAGCTCCATACAAGAGCGAAGATAATCCGGGGCGCAGTCTACAGTTTTCTACCCTTCAAACCTTGAGTCAAGTCACATAACTCAGGATATTTAAAAAAAAATCGGACACAAAATATTATAAAAAAATTTACTGTAAAAAAACTATCAAAGCAACTGCTTTGAATTCTTCATAGTAAATATATAAAAATATAAAGTTTAATTCAAACCAGTAAAGATGGAAATAAAGTAATAAATAAAAAGGAAAATAAAATAAATAGCTCAGCCTACGCCGAGCGGTTCCGATATTTTGTCATGGAACTAGGCTATCATCGTATCGGACTTAAATCCTACTATTGAAACTATTCTAAGCCTATTCAAATTCTACGATGCTTAAAATAACTCGATTATCTTGGCATTATCAAAATAATAAAGCCTTTCCTTCATCAGCCTAGCCTAAATATCTCCGAAATACCATCAATTTTTGTAGAATTTGAGCTTATTTTCAAAAATTCATCGATATTCGATCGATCTGGCTAAAACTACCAAACAAACGTCTAAAAATAGCGTCACTATTGCTCTCTTTGGTCAGAGTAAAAAAAGGCTTTTAATAAGCATTTAAAAACTCGCATCGGGATCAAATGCGAAACAACTCGTAATCGGCGACGTGCAGCGACTCCAAGGGTCTATCAGTAGAGGCGACGCACGGCGACTCCAAGGGCCAAACGGTTAAACATAGGAGTTCTATTATTTAAACTGTGCTTATCTTCTCATCAGAAACAGCCAGTGACCAACAGCTATTCCAAGGACTTTTGATTCGCTGTGTAGTGCAACTAGAGCTGATTCAGACCATTGATAATATTGTGTTTTTTCCTGCCACTAGTAGAAGGGAAGATGCAGAGAATTTGGCTGTGGCCCAGGTCAGTGTACATTCTTCTCTGTAGACATTGTCTGGCTCTAACTTTCTTGTTCTACTGTGATAACCCAATACTTCATTGTGTGTTTCCATCTTGTTTACATATGGATTCTCTTATTGTTGTCTATTAAGACGAACTTGAACCTCAAAAGGTTGAAAGAGAATTATTTAAAACAGCTTGTATTAGGATTCGATTAGAGTAGGAAAAACAGTTTCCGTTTCACACTGTGTGGGGCTAGGAAAGCAGCATTGGCGCCTGACTTAAGTTAGGTATAGTAGAAGTAGCTGACCACAAAATCCCTTTGGCCTCCAAAACAGATGAATGCATTCATAGTAGTTCAGCTTAAATTGGGCTTGCGAAAATAAAACTTAATACATTTTTTTTTATTTCTTTAAATTTGAATAAGATAAGATAACTTTATTGATCCAAAGTAGTGGAAATTTGACTTGAATACATAAATTCCCTCTGTCAGCATACCGGTACTTAAAACAATATTAAAGAAACATTTAGATTCAAGCACAATAGACATTCGCGCATACTATCATACCATTTATCATACAAGAAAAAATATCATTTAGGAGTCAGCTATTGTATTGTCTTGCTTTCTTGTTTCAGGGTGGAGACAATGATTCATTAACAGACTCCTATCATGAACATGTTGGTGATGAACAGGGCATGTATCACTACTTATCCTCTAGTCAGCTGTTCATGTTTGTGGACTGTTTACTGGAGTCTCACAGATTTGCCAAATCTTTCAATTCCAACCATGAACAGAGAAACATTCTATGGAAAGCTGGTAATACTCACTTTTACAAGCTTTGTTTATTGTTTTACTACATTGTCTCTCACTGCTACAAGCTTTTTTTTAATTTTCTCTCTAAAACAAAGTGTTTGTGGATTTAGTTTCTTTTGTTTCTGATGATTTGTTATTTATTTATTTATTTCTTGTTGTATCCTTGTTTAGGTTTTAAAGGCAAAGCCAAACCCAATCTTTTAAAACAAGAAACTCAAAGTTTAGCCTGTTTGTTTAGAATTTTATTCAGACTCTATGATGACAACAACAGGAAATCTTCATGGCCGGAAGTTGAACAAAAGCTGTTAGGGTAAAAAATAAAGTCTCATTCATTCATATATTTATTGAGATTATGTCAAAATTAAATAGTTATCTGCGTAAAAAGAAAAGTATCCCATTGGACCAAATTGATCCATGGGGCAGGTGAAGCAGCATTCACCAGTTTCTTTGGCCATGGCATACTAGGTGATTGTTTGGCCAGCACTATGCACAGCAGCCTTTACTTTACTCCAACTAAGGTCAGACTGGGTAGACTCAGGGACACCCTCCAGACCCGAGAAAAATACTAGCCTGCATTAGGATTTGAACCCAGGACCTTCGGTACGCCAGTCAAACATGCTGCCACTCGGCCACCGTTCCCCTTTTATCTATATAAGAAGATTGAAATTTCAGGTTTTGATGACAACAAAAGACTTTACGTGACAGTAGACTTTATGACACAGTTGTAGTGTTGTATGGGGAACTGAACGAAACCATCCGCCTTACATTGTGTTGGATGGCAGCAGTACCATTGCATATAGCAATATGTATCAGTCATATTAAAGCATTGAAGGAGTTAAACCTGAAACATTTTGGTGTTAATATTTGTTTTAATCTTTAGTGAAACTTCTAATGCATTGAGAAATTGCTGCTATCCATGTGAATTCAATGTGAAACTTTTTTTAATGATCAGAATTAGTCGAGAAGCTTTGGACTATTTCCTCAATCTTCAGTCAGACAGTCACAGAGAAGCATGGGGTAGCTTACTTCTTCTGCTATTGATTAGGTTACTCAGGATGTCAGAAGATAGGGTAAGTTTGTTTATGTTTCTCCTTTTTTATATATATATTATATATATAATTGTAAACATCATCATGCAAAAAAAAGTTGTGCATATATATACATATGTCCTAAATAAGCTCTACATTTGTTAATGGTGGTATTTATTAACTGAATTGCACTCACTTTATAGTAACCCCCATAGGAACAATTAGGTCCATTGAGCTGGTGAAGCAGCATTGGCCAGTTTCTTTTGCAAAAACATACTTAAGAATTGTGTGGCCATCACAATGTCAAGCCATCTTTACTTTTTAACAACAAAAGTCAGCTACCCATCTGAGCTGGGTAGACTCAGGGAGACCCTACAGTCTCTGGAAAAAAATCCTAGCCTTCACCAGTATCTGAAGCCAGAACCTTTGGTAAACCAGCCAAATGTTCTTCCGCTCTCATTATGTTCTTGAACTTACACTCCAATATCATGATTTTCTTAACACAATATCATCCAACATGAACTTTGACTTTGTTTCAGTTTAAAATTCACGCCAGTGCATATTTCCCTCAACTGTGTGAAACAATCATGTTTCCCCTCAAGCCAGAAATAGTTTCAACACTCCGCAAGTTTTTCCTGAGATTGGGCCCTGCATTTGGTATCACAGAGAAGCCATCATAGTTAGGAATGGAAGACCATTTCCGTGTACATACTGCGTGGGTCAGTTGAAGGATACAGACGTTTTTTAAATATTTCTCTATTTTGACATTTTATTTCCTACTTTGGGGGTTGTAAGCTTGATTGAATTTTATCCTATACCCATTTATATAGGAAGAAAAAAAATGGTTATATTTACTTGACCAAGATTTCAGATACCCTCATTGGTTCATTTTGATCATCCTTGTCAAGGTGTATACACCATCAAAAAACTTTATAGAAAGCACACACTATTGGGTGCTAGTAATTTATTTATTTATTTGAATGCCACTCTGTACTCAGAAAGTGGGGGGTTGTGTTCATTCATGTGATAATATGACATTTTGTTAGATGAATTGTCTTTGTTTACTTGACTTTAGATAGTACGGTTTGATGAAGTAAAGTAAAAAAAAAACTTTAAACGGGCTTCAGAACTATATGAAGTATAGCAGTAGACAATTTTATTCAACGGGCATTTTTTTAGAAAAAGAGTTTGTGAAAGTCTTCTGTGGCCTTAGAAAATTACCTACTACCAGTAAATCTTACATTAAAATGAGAATATTTTAAAAACGAAATAAATAAATTCCAATATAAACATAATTCATTGACTTGATAGTAAACAAATTCTACTATATTGGACTGCAGTGTTAAAATCTGCATTATTGAATAAAGTATCAAAGGTTATTAATTTTGATTCCTTCAAGATCGGTTTACTTTTTTTTTCTTTATTCTCTATTCTTTATTTAAATTTTCTACATTTAAATTTAAGTATTTTTTTTCTGATTGTAGAAAAAAAGAATTTCCATTTTATTCTCTCAAAGTTTCTTTTAGTTTGTCAATTGATTGTGAGCTTTTTTTTAAATTTCATTTCTAAAAATTATTTGTCAGATTACAATACAGCTGTATATTTATTTAAAACTCTTATTATTTGCATAAACTGTTCTAATATGTGTATTGTTTACCTTATATTTTTTTTATGGGGTTTTGCTACTCCGACAAATCATTCTATAAATAATGGTGATTAGTCAGAGCTGTAAATATATTGAATATTCAAATATTGTGCAACTGATAATCATGCTCTTTTTGTTTTTTCCTTTACTTTGTTAAATGAATTACTTGAAGCAAACATAGTATTTAGAAACACATACAAATCAAATTAAAAAAATAATAAAACATTCATATTATTATTATTGATTTGATTTTTTATGAAACTTTATGGTTTTCCTAAAATAGTTTTTTGACTATATCTTTTGAGCTTTCTATAGTATTTACATTTTGAACAATGTTCATGTAAAGATATTCATTAAAAATAGTATAAGCAGGAATGTATTCAGTAAATATATTATTTAGATATATACAACTTTTGTACTTTTAAAACATAACTGGCTTAAATATTTATATATATTTAATATATATAAATAATGATAAATAAGTTTATCTGTGATGAAAAGACTAATCAAATTTCAGAGCCCAACAAATTGCTTCAGTCATGGATGGCAAATTTTGTTTCAGAAAAAAAAGTTTGTTGATTTTATTGATCCAAGTGAAATGTTTTTGTTTAAGTTTAACTATTATGTACTCACCAGACATTCCTTGATTTTTGGCTATTTGTTTTGCTTGTTGTGGACTAACAAACTGTAGTTGCAATTATTCTGATACATTTAATAGTAGCTAATTGTGCTTTTATTTTATTTTAACATAGTTTTCAATACAAGGTTTTTAACCGGACTTTTTTTTCTAAACTAAAATAGAAAAATAGCCATTTTTACACAAAGAGCAATTGACTTATATCAGCAGCTTAAACTACTAACTTGTTCATTGACTTAATTGTAGTTAAATGTTCAAATAGACTGACTATTAAAGTTTTAGACATCTGCTTGCCACTATGGTTGACGAAAGAGTCCCACTTCCCTTCTAACAAATAATTGTAATATTAAAGTTCTAGAAAGTATGAAATATTACATTAAAATAAGCTTCAATTGATGAAGTTTTCAAGTTAAAAAGATAAATTATATTTTTGTGGCTGTGAAAACAATTGTCTAGGCTTTTAAAGAAGCTTCAAATTTATTTGCTGTATTCTTACTTAGTCTTGTTTAATACAAACCAATTGAGTTTCAACTAAACAGGTGAATTTCAAGTTGTTCTATGAAAAAATATTTCGTCTATTCATACCAAGAATGGACATGTAATTGCATTTTTTTTTAAATTGGGGTTTCATTCAAGATAAAGTTTGACATTGATTTTTAAATCATGTTTCCAACTTTACAACTCTTTGTTATTTTTTTTCAAGTTTCATTTGAACTTTTCAAAGCCCAATGCAATTACACAAAATATGCAATAGAGTTTCAAATTTCAACACTGATACAGTTGTACAAATACATGGGATCCAGAAAAAAAGTGGCCATGGGGATTTAAACATTATCTTTGGATCACTTGATATTGTTGATGCTCTACATCTCTTCTTTGTCCTGTATAGATTTATACATGTGTAATCCTTTTATCATAATAATGCAAAAACAAAATCACTCCATTTTTTGTGTCTCTGTCTGATTACTTTCATTTGTATGAAACAAAAATTAATCAAGTCAAAGAAAAGCTTCTTCATATTTAGTCATGCATCAAGTATGATCAAGTCATGTGGGTGGTCATGTGATGTATACTTATTTTTGTCTTTGTTGCCCCATAAACCTATGTGTGGTAAACTTTGTGATTCAGTTCTAGAAACTGCACACTGACCATTATAAAATAAAAGTCTATAATTTATTGATTGACTACATTGTTTTTTTTAAATATTTGAAAGTACATTTAGATATATTTTCTATTAGAGAACACTATATTCTTATAGTAATTGTATGTGAGTTTTATGGCATTCAGTTATCACAAGCAATGTGAAGGTAAAGATTTGTTACCATAATAGGATAAACAAAAAGTAATGATTATTATGACCTAATTATTAGCCTAGGACCTTATGATATAGTTTAGGCCCTAATACTAATATAGGTCAAGAAAAAAAATCTATAAACTGTGTTTGAAATATAGCTTTCAAAGTCTAATACTCCCAAACAAATATTTTTAACATCATGATGTCTATGTAACCCTCAAACTAAGCAATGATTAGAGACTTTTGTCATTTTACTAATATGAAACAATATAAATTGATTATATTTTTATGTAGATCTAGGCCTTAATATCAATGTTTCAATGGTGTAGTTCACATCTTTACCACGTTAATACAATTTCAACTTTAAGTATATTATTATGTACCGTAAGTTAAGCTTAATTTAAAGTATGAATACTGCTAAGCCTATGACACTGCCTATAGAATAAAGGGCCTACTTTAAACAACTATAATGATATTGATATACTTGGACAATTGACAATAGAAATAAGTAATAGGCTTGAGTTTAGTTGAATAGGCATTAATTAATACTTAAAATCTATTTATATTATACAAGAAATATTTGATAGGCTAATAACAGGTAAAATTGCTTCAATTAAGAACTTATTGTAGGTAGCCCAAACTAAAATTTTCTTACAGCTGCAGATGTAATCAAGACAAATTTCCATTTGTTTGGATCAATAAAGAAATCTTATCTTAACACCCTAAAATTATAGAACTTTTAATTCTAAGCTCTTTGACACATTACTTATTGAAATATCTTAATAAATAAAAAGTTTTGAAACTTTTAGTTTTTACCAAAATCGATCAAAAAAGATTTTGTCAAACTTTGTTCAATGCAAAAAAAAAGTGTTCAAATTTGTACACAAAGCTTTAAAACCAAGTAATTGCTACAACTATGCTAACAAGGTAATTAAAGACTCTGTCAGCCTAGATAGGTATAATAAATGTCTGGTTAAAAAATTGTTCTTTATGTTAACAATATATGAACAGATTGCTGCTCGGTCTTAACTTTTCAAGTAATACTCATTGTCTAAAAATCATAACATTTTAAAACCACAGACACAAAGGAAGGAGTGCATGTCTAGAATTTAACCTTGTTGGTGGATTACAGTAAAAAAGGAAACTGTCTATAGATACTATGAAAACTGAATAAAATACTAGATTGCAAAATCTGTTCTTGAATGAATTTATTGTAATAAAGTTGACATGAATCAAATAAAACAATATGACTAGAACATATATTTACAAAGGTTATTTGTATATTGCTGCATTACAAAGGCAGGGTTAGTTGTAATTGGCACTCATTTACTAGATACAAAACATTTATTGTCTTTTATTATGCAGATGGCCTTACAATTATGTAATGTGATTAATGTGGCCAGACTTTTTTCCTGTCACTTCTCAATATCCTTTCAGGTCTGGTCTCATTTCCTGCATCTTTGGTGGTTCCATTCTAATGCCTAGCAAGTTACATTCTCTACTTCTCTTTATAAGATGTGTCGAATCCTCTTCCACTTGAAATGAAAGTGACAGGAGATCAAAAAAGTGGAAAACATTATCTGTGTTCAACCAAGGAATTGATGGAGCTCAATGTTGCACTGACATATTTCAGCTTTACAGTTTTCCAATAACCAGATTAATTTTCTTTATCAAAGGAATCAATGACAACTTTTGCACATCATCAAATTTGACCTTTTACAAGTTTTCACCATAATACTGTTGATAGTTTTGTAGAAATCTAGTTTAAGCCAATGCTATTCTCATACAGGGCTGGGATAATTTGGTTTGGCTATAAAAAGAAATTAACACACATCTTTTATCATTTGGTTAAATATAAAATATATTGATTTCTAAAACAAAGATGTGAAGAAATTTAAATTTAAATGTCAAATGGAAAGTTTTCAAAATACAGATGATTAAATCTCTTTTTAAACCAGAAAAGTAAATCACTAATTAAATGCATCTTCTCAACAAAATGTAAAGTTATGTTGAGCTCTTTGAATTTGAATCTTTAGAAAAACTAGAGTTGAAACAAATCTAGAATAAGAAAAATGCTGTGTGAATTTAGTTACTGCTTATAACAAAGATGAAACAACTGATATGTGCAGACTGAAAAGAGTTTTCTCCCTTTTTGTATTGCTTACTTGTGTAAAATGCTTTTTTTTCCTGTTATCTCTTTATTATGGGACTATTAAAAGTACTTGTACACATGTTGTTTAATAAATGGCAAGAAACTTAAACTTACGGCAGGTGGCAATAACTGTGCTGCTATGGCAACTGGAAAGAGACAAGACTTCAAAAAACTCTTCGTCCTTTGGAAACACAACAGGTTTTGGAAGATGACTTTCTTCAATAGAGCGACCCAGTCGACCTCGTGAACATTTTCCCCAGGTAAATACTTTATTATCTGTTCAAATTTACAAAAATATGTCAGATAAATTATTTAACCAGTTCATGAAATCCAAAACTGCATATTGTAAAGAAAACTATTCCTTAATTATTACCTTCTGAAACAACAACTGTAAAAATATCTCCACAGGAAACTAGAACTATTTTTTCTTGAAGAGAGTTCACAAGTTTAGGTTTTCTATTTCCTGATTCGGTCTCTATACCAAGTTGACCAAACTGGTTGGAACCAAATGTGTAGCAGTCGCCATCAACTTAAAAAACAAGGAATTTTATTGTAAATATTTTAAGTGAAAAGGATCAATAAATGTATGGACTCTAAAAGTTGAACCAAAATAAAAAGCAAATAGATTCATATTAAATTTGAGAGTTTATAAGTCCATATAGTGATTACTAAATTTCTTCTCACTTGCACACACACACACACACACACATATATTCCAAATGATTTTTTTTTTAAAGAACAAAAAGTGGAGCAATAAAAAAAATTTTTAGTTTCAATTTACAAAAAGAAATGTTCTGTTTTTAATGTTTCTCAATTTCTTGAAATTAACTATTGATAAAAGAATTTTAAAAAGCACAAATTAATTTAAATGCTCTAACTTACATTAATTAGATTTTTTTGTTTATGGAAAAACTTGGCCCATTTTACCATCAAAGTAGTGAAAAAAATAATGTATATAGCTTACTAGTAATAACTGCAGAGTGTGATGTTCCTAGTGCCACCATTCTGATTTGAAGATTGGAAACAGGAGCTGAAGATACAGGTGTGAAACTTGTAGTCTCCTCAATCAAACCATCAGAAGAGTCATCTGTTTTGTCTAAAGCTAATTTATTACACCTGGGACAGACATATTTTGTATACAGTCATTTACCAATGCTTGGCGCTTACATAAATATTTATATTATACAATTATATATTTATATCTACGGCATTATATAAGAAAGGCAATGTACTTGTGACTTGGTGGCAGCATTTGCAAAAGTTCAGAGATCTAAAATGAAGAAATATATTGACTTATGGGACATTTACTATATGATTTAGCATTCCTAGACATGTGCACTTTGTCAAGAAATTGAGTCAAGTGGATTTGCCCTTGACCTGACACAGTGTTTGTGGACCATGTTTAGAATTCTATGTTAGAATTTCAAAAGTACATAGAACAAAACAGTTTATACCACATGGACAATTTAACTTACCTATTGCTTCCAGAACATAACAGTCTATGTTCTAAAGTGAGTAGAACAGAGCAGTCCATGCCACAATGCACAGTGCATGGGTGTGAGTCTTCAGGGATAGAAACTTGCTTTGGGGAAGTTGTTGACTCGTAGCTGCCCAGACCAAGTCTTCCTATCAGACGCAAGAAAATTACACCTTTCAATATTTAGTATTTAGCTTTAGTTTAATTTCACTTCTTTTAATTATAATATATACAATAAATGGTCAATGCATGAGTTTGGAATAAGAATGATAATAGATTAAGAATAAAATATTTTGTTTTATGAAATGTCTATTCCCAATTTTTTCAACAAAATCTAAAGACTCACCATTGTCTCCTCTTCCCCAAGCAAAAACTTCATGTTCATTTGTTACTGCCAAAACATGAGATGCTCCACATGAAACTTGAATAACTTCATAGCCCAATAAAGCCTCCACAATTTTAGCCTTGGGAAATTTAATGAAAATATTCAACTATTCAGATGATTACAGTAATTTTTCTTTGGCAGATTAAACTAACAAAATAGATTTAAGGAAATAAATTAATGAAGCAATACAAATTTCTTGTTATAACAATTTAAGGCCTTGTTCTTTTTAGTCTTTGTTGATTCATTTGTGGAAGAGTGTAAGTGATTGTTAATCTTTTATTTAGATTAAATTTTATAGATAAATAAATTGTAATTCAATTTTTTTAGCATCGAATTGTTATTTATTTTTCTTTTATATTTTGTTAAAGGACTTTGGTTTATAAAATTTAACAAAAAGTTTTATTTATTTTCTGTTTTAGGATTTCTTTGAAAATCCAAAATGATAAATTGATATATATATATATATAAAAAACTGTAACATACCGGTACTATTCTACACTGTGTACTAAAACCTAGCTTTTTTGTGTTTAGATCAACAAATAAATTATTTTATATCATATCTTCAGCATCTCTAAAAATATATAAAGTATTTAAACATCTCTAAATCCAATAATCAATTGAAACATCAAAATGCATTGTGGAGAAAATGCTGGCCAAAGACTGTGCAAGAAAGAAAAAAGACCACAAGGTATATAGGTTTTTATTTCACCTGTGTGACATCATTACAGTTTCCATGACCAAGACATCCATTAGCACCACTACCAAATGTCATCAGAATGCCTCGATCTAAGAAATGTATTCATCAGAATCAAAAGCAAGAAACTATCAAGCAACACTATTTGAGAAACAAGCTGAGTTATGATTAGGGATTGTAGCAGCATCCTTTAAAAAAATGTACATCATGTTAATGTTATCTTAAATTTATTGTGTATTGCTATGTACTATTTATTAAATTAGCAGGTTGTCTATCCAATTATATCATGTAAAACAGTGAGCTTAAAAACTCCCAATGTAGATTTAAATACATTTTCCACAACAAACTACATACACTGATATTTACTATTGGGTTATAAAATAACATATTGGCTTTTACTTTTAGTTAATTGTTGATAATAATATTTAAATCTCATTTTCTTTACTATTGCTTTTCATTTTGTAAATTTCCACATACTTTATACTACAGAAGAAAATATTTTATATTTGTTTCTTAAAAATTGTTTTAAGAAGTCTTGCTTTTTTATCAAATGTGCTGTGTTTTTGCTGCAATAAAAGACCATCCAAATTAAGAGCCTGAAATTATCCTCAAATCAAGAGGAACAAGAAATGAACAAAGAAAAGTTTACCAGTTAAACAAGCTGTGAACAAATCCCCACATGCTACGTGCTGTATAGTCACAGCAGTCTGACCTTCTAGGAATCTTGGGATAAATATAGGTGGCGCTGAGTGGGTGGAACCAGGCATTAAGGTGTCTGTACCCAGGGTTTGAGGCTATGTAGCAAAATTTATCAAAACAATGTGTTTTTTAACCAAAACAATACAGATAAACCTTTTTTTAGACTTTGAAAAGTAAACTATAATTTAGAATTTACATTACGAAATATTGTTTTTATTTGATAAATAAATCACAGATCTTGTCCTGTAGTGTTACTCATGGCAAACATGTCTATATTGCAATTTAAAATATAAAAAAAAATATTTCAAATTGTTAAAGTTAAATATATATATGGAGGGAGAATACTCGGAAATCATTATCCTATTTTTTTCAAGCAACTTAACTAATATAATTCTTCTTTCTCAACAGGTAATGTTTGTTCAAATCAAAAATCATTGCAAAACTAAGACCTCACCTCCCAGACAAATAGGCGACCATTTTTTGTCACTGCTGCCCTCTGTGTCCTGCCATTGGCTACTTGTACAACTTGAGTTTCCATGTTGGGTAAAGGCAACTTGGTGGGTGAATTGATTCCTCCACCCCAACAAAATACTGAACTCAGTGGTTGAAGTTTTGAAGACAGACCTTCTGAAATGTGCAGAGAATTTTTTTTTCAGACAATGAAATGAATATTTGCTAAGTTTAATACTCAGCAGTTGAACATAATTGTTGCTTTAAAAAAAGTTTTGTTCTAGAACAAAGAAATATTGTGTACCTCTAGATGTTGTATTTCCTTTCATTGAGAGTCTTCCTCTGCCAGTTCCTTGAATGTTGGACAATGGCCAGTGGATTCTGTGAACATCAACAAAACCTCCACAAGTTATGGGTTTTTAAGAATTACACAGTAAAAATATTTAGGTCAGAGTGCATTTGATGTTTTCATAGCCAGTTGTATTGATACATTTACTTAGTAATTGAAGTCTTTTGAAGCCTTACTATTGATTTACTTTTTGTTCAGAGAATAAAGTCTGTGCTATTGGAATATACCGACAATACCGTACTTGTTCATATTTTGTTACAGTAAAGAGCATCAAAAAATTTTGAAACTTAGAGCAAGACTATATTTCTGATTGCATTTATACCATTACAGATATATATATATATTTATATAAATTAACATGTTTATCATGATATTTTAAAACTTTTTTTTCTCAATACTAAACATGAACAAGTGAAATATTCCATATTAAAAGAGAAGTAAATGGGACTAACCTGACACAAGGGACTTTCCCTGTGTCTGTATGAAGATTCATGATGGTGTTGATGATAATTGGCTGTGCCATGATTTGGTTGATGGTTGGTCTTTTGGTAGGATCAAGATGGAGCATGCTGAGAATAAGATCTCGGAGGTGAGGACTGTATCGTGAGGAAATTGGAGAAAAAGTACCTCTCATAATTTTCAGAATCAAAGCTGGAAGATTCTGAAAATAAATTTCATTAATAAACTTGTATCAATGTTATTTAATTTAATATAAAAAAATATGCTAGATAACAAAGAAACACATTATGGAATTACAAGAAATTTTGACTCTTAAAGGTGCAGAATAACCACTTCAAACTTTTAATTAAGCTATTCAAAGTCAATTATATTTCAGAAATATGCAACAAAATTAAATTTTACATACAGCAGCTTCAAATGCCCTTTTCAAACTAGCCAGTTCATATAGCACACAACCCAGAGCCCAGATATCACTCTTTTGATTATATATGGGTCTCAGTTAAGGACATTTTTTTTTTTACTAAAATTATATTTTAAGAACAGACAAGAAAAATGTATATTTCCCCAATAGTTTGAAAGAAAATAAATTAAGTTTTTCCATTAAAAAAACAAAAAATAGAAATAAAACAACTGAATTTTAGATGGATTTAGTTATAATCAACAGCCACATGCTAAATTGTAACATTCTAATATTTTTAAAAGATACGGCTTCCCTTCACAAAGTTCAGGTGATATATAGCAAGGAGTCCCGACAACCTGAATAAAAGAAAAGAATATTCTGATTAACTTTTTAAATACACAATATAACAGAACAGAGAGTTAAACAAAAAAAAGAAAATAACAAAATCAAAGATTTAGTAAAAAAAAGCATCACTTACATATGAATACAATTACATTATAAATGAATGCAATTTGAGTAGTCCACTTGCAAAAAACTGTATCTTTACAGAGGTTGCCTTTTTACATTACAATTTAGCATGTTTGATTGGCGCTTTATATTTTTGTATCAACTATATTAGAGAACATAGAACTTTTTAAAGGTGAGATAAAATCATAATGTAAATAAACACATATTCTGGAATATTGGGGGATAGTTATTTTGATAACTTTTGAAAGTGGACTACTCATTTGATCTTCTGGTTGAATGTATAACACACTAAAATATTGTTGACTTACAGTGTAAGCTTTACTTTTACTACTTAGTACTTTAGAAATCCCAAAGTCTCCAATCTTTACAACTTCCTTTTTTTTATCTAATAAAATATTTTGTGTCTTTAGATCTCTGTGTAAGATTTGCTTGGAGTGAACATGTTGAAGTGATAAAAGCATCTGTGCCAGGAATTTCAAAATGTCCTAATCAAATAAAGACACAAATAAAATTCAATGTTGTCATATATCAAAGGAAACTTTTCCTGCCATGGCAAAACTGTAATAATAAAGAATTAATTTTGACTAAATAGGCCTATAATAAAAGAAAACCTTTAAAGATGTACTAAGGTTTAAATATAAAGCTTTATGACAGGAATGTGAAATAGTTTTATAAGTTTTTAAATAAGCTTACTTCTTCTTCTAATAAGCAACCATTTCTGCTCTGTAGAAAATCAAGTAATGTACCACCTTAAATGAAAATATTTTAATTGTTAATAAGTTTAATTTATTAGTTCAATCAAACCTCCATTCTCACCAATAAACTGCCAAAAATATCAGCCAGATATCAAACTGATGTAAATTAAGACAATTATTATCAAAACAATGATTGTAAATCGAATTGATTTCACCTAGACACATACAATATTTATATACATTAACTATAGGGTTTAATACTAACAATAACAAGAAATGAATATAAAATAAATATAAACAGAAAAAATGTAAAGTATAAATGAACATTTAACATGGCGTTACTTTTCTATGGCCTCTTCTTAAAGAAGGGAAGATGATAGGAAGGGGAAATAGATGTCCAGAAGGGGAATGCCCCTCCAAAAGGACCCTAGGTTACTTCCCTTATTAGTCTTTTAGCACTAGGAACAGCTTTAGACTCTACAAAATCAAAGTTAATCATTGGAAACAGAGACACATTTTTGGCAGAACAAATCTTTAAATAGTCAATTTCAATGACAGTCAATGTTCAACTGTATAATAACTTAAAATTATTGTTCTATTTCAACCAAACTAGACCATCACCTTCAGCATACTCCATCACAATCATTAGAGCTTTGTCTTCTAAAAAATTCTCAAAGTACTGAATTATGTTTGGATGGTGCAGCATAGAAAGCACTTTCACTTCATTAAGTGCCGCCTGCCGTTCATCTTTGGTCATTTGTTCAACTGGAATTTGTTTGATAATGACATTTTTACGGTCGCTGAGGTGCACACACAAATGTACTGTCCTGCAAGCAAACAAACAAAAAATTAATATAGTTCTTACTATTTTAGCATGATGACAATTTCCAGCCTTTTGATAGACTATTCACTACGAATGATAAAATTTAAGCTCTTTGAGCAATTCAGGGAGCAGCAAATTAAATGTAGCATAGGATTTATAGTAGGGAATTTATAAGAATAATTCATAATATCTCATACAAAATATATATAGCTTGTAGACCCAAATAACATAACATTCTGTGGGTAACTCTTAAATTCTTAGCTTGGGCGCAATCATAAAAAAATGAGCCGGATCATGTCAAAGTGCATGCTTTTATGGCATTTATCATGATTAGGCCTACCAATAGCATTTCACACTATAATAAGCAGTAGTAGATAAATCAATTGACAACAACATAATTTGATTTTTTTTTTTTACAAAGTAGGACAGAGCAAGTTAAATATGAAAAAAATATTTTTTTTACAAAATGTATACCTTCAGCAAAAGATTTAACTAGACCTTATTCAATATGCTGGCAACTATAAAAATGATAGAATATGAATATGGCATATAAGCCTTACAACTTTTTAATTAAAAGGTCATTTTTAACCATAGTGAAATTCTTTGGAGTGCATGTCCACTTTTGAATCTGTGGCGCCTAGAATATAATATGTGTTTACATGCCTAACCTCCACATCCAAAGTCTGCTACTAGTCTTAATTACATCACTGAGCATGCTAAACTAAATGTGATAGTGTTAGCATGTAGAAACTTGCTATATTATCATTTTGCTACATCGTTCACCACAGTGGGTCATGGTAGCTAAGCGACAGCTCCTTCGACTGACATTCTGAAAGTTCTGGGTTTGAATCCTGGTAAAGGCTAGGATTTTTTACAAGGACTGGAGGGTGTACCTAGCTCTGATGGGTAATTGACATTAGTTGGGGTAAAGTAAAGGCAGCTGGGCATTGACAAGTCTTAATGAGGCTTGACCTTTTCAAACAGAAGAGATCATGAACTTCCAGTCCCATTTTGATCAATTCTGTAAACAAAAAACATGTGTTTGCTGACGTTTGACAAATGATTTCGACCTCGATAATTATTAAATTAATTAGTCATGAGTTGTGTCTTTGGTTATTAAAATTACACAATAGGTAGATACATAAAAACAAAAAACAAAAATCCTTTTGCATTAAGCAATAAGTTTGAGATTATAAATAGGTGATTCAACATCTTTTGGAAATGGAATAAAATTTAATCCCCTACATCTTTTATTATTTGCAGTACAGCCAGTAATGCAGCACACAGACATGTTTTTAGACTTGTCAATTGTGCTGGCCACACATCCCCTAGTATGCTGTGGTCACAGAAGCTGGTGAATGCTGCTTCACCGGCCCTATGATCAATTAGATCAGAAGGGTACTTTATTTATATTGATCACCAAAACCCCAAACCATAGTCATACTAGTCATAGTGTCATAGCATAGCTAGCCTTCTCTCTCAACACTCACTCTCACTAAGTAGTCTAAGTCTCACCAAAAAAAAAATTATTCTAAATCAAAATAAAAAATACGACTACAGTAAAAAAAAAAATAGAAAGAATGAACACCAACCCGTAAGCTCCTCTACCAACAACTCTAATTTTTTCATACTTTTCCATTATTCAGCAGATATTAATGGATATTGAAATATTGAAGAATAAATCAAGAATTTACGTCTTCCACCATTTGTAAACAAAGTTAACACAAAAAGAAGAATTCTAATGTGTATAAAAGTGAAAGGACGTAGCTATACATTTGTGTTTATAAATAAAATCAGATAAACACATTTTCTTTTTGTAAAAAATATGTAACTAATTATATTTTACCTTGTAAATAATTTCTAATATTTTTTTTTATTTTTACACAAACTAGTTTGTCCGATAAAAGCACTGAGTAAAAGTTTTGTTTTTACAGTTTAATCATGGCGACCTTCATCTGTAAAAGGCTAGTCCAAAGAACTATTCATATAGCTAAGGTAAATGCGCCAACTTTCAATTCCTTGTAAGGCTTGTAATAAAATGCATATTAAAAAAATAAATACATAGTAATATGTTTTTCTGTTCTTTTAAACGCTGTCAATATTATTACTTGTTTAAAAAGAGGCCTAGACTAGATTAGATCTAAATTTATATCCATTGTTAATCATTGTTATTTTATTGAATTTATTGTTATTGTTGATGAGACGATAATCATAATAAAATGAATAGGTAATGATATTGATAATCAGATTAAATGATAGATCGTTTAAAAAAACTAAACCAAAGAATTTCATGGTGTAAAATATATGCATGTGTGAGTCAAGAAAACCTCTGCACTAAAAGTAAAGAGGAAGACAAGCTAGTAAGCTAGTCTACATCATGGCCATGGCATGGTACATGCACCTCTTACTTAGTCCTCTTGATAAATGAAAATGATTGATAAGATGATTAAAGATGATAAGCATATAATGCCTATCCGATCCTATCCATATCAAGTAAATATCAAAAACACTGAAGCATTACAAAATTGGTTCATTAAATTTAAAAAGAAATGTGAGGGATTGACATAGACTAGACCTGTCATTATGAATTTTTTACAAAATTTAATCGTGAAAATGGGCATAGGCTACACATGGAAATAACAGATCTAAAAGGCTAACCAAAATACAAAGCTAAACATATAATATAATAATTCATAGATCTACATAAAAAAAGAAGATTTCAGAAATAAGGCAATATATATGAAATAAAATAGGCCTAGCTACTGAATGTGTGATGTCACTGGTCATGGCTGTACACAGTCATCCTCCACAGCCATTTCTAGTTCCATTGTTTGTAGTTAATATGAATCTTTGCTACATATACATTTGTATGTATCAGAGTTTACTGGAATTACTTTCTTGGCTTTTCTTGACCTCTATTTTCAGTTGTTTTTTTCAGCTCCTCTTCTCTCTTGGGTCTTTTTTTTCTTTTTTGTCACTCACTTTTCCTTTTAAGAGCTTCTTTCTGTCCTTCTTGTTCTCTTCTGTCCTTCTTGTTCTCTTCCCTCTCTATAGTTTTGTTCAATTTAATTTTGAGTCAATTTCTTCTTAACTACCATTTTATTTTTCGACATTTTTTGAAACTTTACTCCACTGAATAGATTGGGTATAGTTTGAATATTTTTGGTCTTTTGCTTGTTCTTACCCTTTCCAAAAAAAGGGTTAATTTGGTTTTGACTTTTAAATGTTCTGGCCTTCTACAACACAAGTCTCAATCAACCCCACAGCTATCTTTTGAAAAGTTTTACATTTACCTGATTAGGATCCCTTCTACAGTACCTGTACGTTTAAAAAAAAGTAAATTGGTTGCACCCCTTTCCATCATACAAAATAGAGGAGTATTCTTGTAGTGCTCTTAGTGGGGCCAAAACTTTAATATGAAAATATGTAGATTAGACTTGACTATAAATATTTAGATATAGATTAGATATAGATCTAAATACAGCAGATCTAGGCCAATAATCTAGTACTATTCCCATTGAGGTGCATTTTTGTCATTTTCAGATACCCACTGTAGCAGTAAAAAAAAGTCCTGCCAGAAGCAATTTATTGACTGTACTAGAAAACAAATTTGATAAAATTGAAAATTTGATAATTAGACAATTTATTAAATGTAATATAATATATTTTATAGTTATATTATAATAAGTGAATATATGATTTTTATTTAATTATTTTGAAAAATTAACGGTAGGCATTAACAAATACAAGACATAATTGTAAAAATAAAAGAAAGTATTCAAAGAACAGGTTTCAATTTAGTTAACGCCAACACAAAATTTCTATTCATCATTATTATTATCAACAATTATGGTAATGCCTATATAAATAAAAAATAACAATAGGGGCTTAAGCCCCAACAAACTAATCTTTGGAAAGAGCAAATATTTTCAATTATAAAACCACTTATATATAATTATATATAATAAATAATTGATTTTATTATAAATAGTAATAATGATAAATAAAACGATATTCTATATTAATTCTTCATTGATTATGATTATATAATAGAAAATATATGATGATTTCAAAATTCTTGTCAATTCCTACATTACAGTAAAAAATATTTTATAAAAATTAATGAAGAAAAACACTTGTTTGATTTCCAGTTACATAGACAAATCGCACAAACATCTTGTCTGCATCCAATACTCCCTTGCTGCTCATATTATAGTTTGAATAACAAAATAAATACACAAGCTAGTTCTGGAATTTCAAAACAAAGACAGTTTCACTCTTCAACAGGTACATTTATTAAGACTATTTTCTTTTTTTTACACTTGTACTAGAGAACACTTTAAAAAAAACAACTTTAAATGTTACATTTGCTCAATTACCTAAACACATTTTTATAGTTAAATTATTCATTAGTAAAGGAGTATTTGGGAATACTTTCAATGATTTCTTTTTCTCTCACACTCAGCTGTCAATGTTCTTGTTCAGTATAAATTATCTGACATTGGAGAAGGAATCCGTGAAGTACTTATATTAGAATGGTGAGACTTCATAATATATGTATAATAAAATTATGATTTATAAACCTGATGTTTTGACAATTTATATGTAATAAAAAATTATGATTTTTTTTTAAATCTTACAGATTAATTAAAAACTATTTCTCTTACTTTGTTTGTTTTATTGCAGTCAAGATTGTATCTGTTATTATTTAAGTAGACATAAATAAAATGTTCTTTAATGAATACAATTATGTAGTATTTCTAAATTTATTCTTCTATTTGTTTACAAAATGCCAGGTATGTAAAACCAGGTGACCAAGTAAAAGAATTTGACAATATATGTGAAGTGAAAAGTGATAAGGCTTCAGTGACTATAACAAGTCGGTATAATGGTGTCATAAAAAGATTATACCATGATGTTGATGCTACAGCACTGGTTGGTCAGCCATTAGTGGACATTGAAACCGAGAGCTCTAAAGGTCGGTTGCATTAGAATTGACTGTTCAGAAAATACTGATCATTTCTTTTATCAAACAAATTGTGCTTATTCTGTTTTATTAGCTGTGACAATTATGTTACAGAAACTGCCACAAAGGAAGAAGATGTTACAGAGCTTGATGCTGGACAAGAGGTTTCTAGAACAACAGACAGTGTGAAGACTTTAGCTACACCGGCTGTTAGAAGACTGGCTGCTGAAAACAATGTAATGTCATGTATAGTAGTAATTATTTTGCAATCAGTGTTAATCATTTAACTAGCTAGGAAGTAAAGAAGTGTAATGTGCATATTTAAATGGACACTATTTTTAATGTCTGACTTCATGAACAAATTTACAAGCTAGTGTTTTTTTTCTTCTATTTAATGAATTTTAAGAAAACAATAACTTATTTTTTTAATATTAATGACCAATGCTACCAACACACCTAAACAGTGAAGTATATGTATAAATCTTATGGCAAAAAAAAAAAGCTTACATTGACACAATTGTATTGTTTTTGCATAAAAGAATGCAATTTTTATATTCATTTATTGATGTGTTTTGCCCAAAAAATAAGATCTCATATAACAAAAGGCTTTTTAAATATAAATTTTCATTGTGGGTTATAAAATATTATTCAAAACAAATGTAAATGATTCATAATATACTCAGAAATAAAACATTGAATTTTTGTTCCTAGATCAAACTTGCTGATGTTCTAGGTACAGGAAAAGATGGCAGAATTCTCAAGGAAGATGTTCTTAATTTCTTGGAAGCCAAGCAAGGTAAATAAAACTAAAAAAAAATGATTTAATCCATAAGTTTTTTTATAATAGAACTCAATTTCAGAATATTTATACACATTATATGATATGATCTTATTTTAGTCAAATGTAATATTTAATTAAGAAATATTTTTAATACAATAAACTCATGTGCATCCTTTTTATGTCCAGATTATGCCAATTTAATTTCACTGCTCAACAACAATATGCTACTATTTATACAAGAAATGTATAACACCTGCAACATTTGACTTACCTTACAGCACCGTCTCCTACAGCACCACCCCAACATGTCGGAGTTCCAACCCACTTCCCACCAAAACCTACGACAGCACCCTCACCGCCAACTACCAAGGTGGTGCCTCCGGTGCCCAAACCTGTGGTGAGCCCGCCAGCTGGTGAAGATGTGACTGTCCCCTTAAAGGGTGTTGCTAAGGCCATGGTGAAGATAATGACTGCTGCCCTGAAGATTCCTCCGTTTGGTTATTATGACGAATTGGAGGTTACCCAGTTAGTTGATCTTCGCAAAAAATTGAAAACCATGGCGGAGCAGCGAGGGATACAGCTTTCCTATATGCCAATTTTCATCAAGGTAATTAGTGCAATCTAATGTTAGTTCAAGAATTGTATTAGAACATTTGCAATACACAAATACATTCAGTTCTCATTGATTCCTTTTTCATGTTATTTCAAGGCTGCTTCACTAGCACTGTTACAGTTTCCAATTCTCAACTCATCTGTAGACGAGGCCTGTGAAAATATCACTTATAAGGTTTGTGGTCTGAAATTGTATACATATACTTTGAGAAAATGAGATAAGTGTAACAATAGGAACTACTTGTCCCAAGGTAAGAAGTCAGTATTATATATATATATATATGTATGTGTGTGCGTGTGTACAGTGCATGGTGGCCTAGTGGCAGCATGTTCAGCTAGAGTACCAAAAGATCAGAGTTCAAATCCTGGTGAAGGGTAGTATTTGTTCCCAGTTCTTGATCGTGTTCTTAAGTCTACCTATGTAAACCTTGACAGTAGTCTTTGGTACGCCAGTCAAATGCGCTGCCGCTCTGCCACCGTGCCCCTATCTTGGTGTACACTACTTAAATTAAGTTTAAGCTCTCTAGGTCTTAGTACATTCATTGCTTTGACGAAGACAAACTGCTTCCCTCTATTCATGTATATCAAAATAAACAGCTTCGTTTGTTAACCCTCCAGCTGTTGTTACGGCCGATCATTGGCAGTAAAGCCGCTTCCACAGTGTTACAGTCGACCAAATCGTCCGTCATTAAAATCGGCACTGTAAATGTGAATTTTTTTTTTACCGTTTCGAAAGGCAAAATAACTACAGATGGATGAATATACTACATGCTAGCTGTGTTGAATTCATGTAAACTTTTATAATTAGCCATTACTATCACTTCTCCGACAGCTATGTTTTGGGGAATATGTTTTTTCTGCCATTCTGTATGATGGTAGTGATTGTTATCCTTAATCTTCGATATTTAAATGGTTTTCACTTGAGGAAATTGAGGCTTAAGATGATTTTATTGACATTCCACAATGTAATGATGAAAGTGGGGCCAGTAGTAGTGAAAGTGCATTCGATAATCATAATGAAAATGAGCTTATTAGCTCAGAACCTGTTGACCTGATGTCATTAATGAACCCAGGCCTTAAGATTGTCAAGAAATAGCCCCAAATAGTTAAAACAATAGGCAGCAAAAAGAGAAATAGTAAAAATAACAATTCTATATATTAATTCTGCTTTTTGTGTTGTAAATTTTTCATCATTATTACGTGTGCGTGTAGCATGTTTTTTGTGTTGGAAATTTTTAAAAAATCTATAAAATTATATTTTATTTTTAAAAGTATTACAATTATATATTTCCTGAAAGGGCTTTAAATTTCTAACAACTTTCTTATTTACATTTTTCTGATTGGGATAAAACTGTAGGCTTGGTGTGCGTTTAAGGCAAAAACATAGTGGTCAAATTGTACTCACACTTTAAAAGGTCAAGGCCAAGGTCACATTAAATTAGGTCACATTAGTTTTGTTTTTATCTTTTTTTTGTGCTTTGTTCAATATACTTATAGAAAATATATACTTATAGGGCAATATTAGTTCACTTTATAAGTCTTTTTTTTATTTAGTAACGTATATACAATTGAGTGAAAACAGCTTGACAGTACAGGAAAATACACTTGACAGTACAGGAAAATACACTTGACAGTACAGGAAAATACACTTGACAGTACAGGAAAATACACTTGACAGTACAGGAAAATACACTTGACAGTACAGGAAAATACACTTGACAGTACAGGAAAATACACTTGACAGTACAGGAAAATACACTTGACAGTACAGGAAAATACACTTGACAGTACAGGAAAATACACTTGACAGTACAGGAAAATACACTTGACAGTACAGGAAAATACACTTGACAGTACAGGAAAATACACTTGACAGTACAGGAAAATACACTTGACAGTACAGGAAAATACACTTGACAGTACAGGAAAATACACTTGACAGTACAGGAAAATACACTTGACAGTACAGGAAAATACACTTGACAGTACAGGAAAATACACTTGACAGTACAGGAAAATACACTTGACAGTACAGGAAAATACACTTGACAGTACAGGAAAATACATTTGACAGTTTGAGGGTTGAAAGTATAACTAGCCAAAGATTTTGTTCTTTATAAAAATAATTTACAGGAAAGTTTTAAAAATATTTGATAATATAGTCTTTTACCTTCGTCAGTCCACACAATTTATGTGGTTTTTTTTTAAGAATCTTACTTTTTATTTATACATATTTTAATATGCACAATCATTTTAAAAAATGTAATCTTGATAACTTTCAAGTCAAATTAATATTAATGAAGCTGGCATGTAAACAAGAACAAATGATCCATACTGAGATGTTTTGATTAGTAACTAGGCGTTCTGTTTCAATATTTTGTTATGTTTAATTATTATGACAGTACTTAAGTTAAAAAATTGATAATAGTTTTTTTCTTTTTCAGGCATCTCACAACATTGGTGTTGCTATGGACACACCAGAGGGTCTATTGGTACCTAGCATAAAAAATGTACAGAATTTGTCCATCTTCGACATTGCATCAGAACTGAACCGGCTACAAGCTTTGGGATTATCAGGAAAACTCAGCACTCAGGACTTAACTGGAACAACATTTAGTTTGTCAAATATTGGATCAGTGAGTATACTTTTTAAATCCTTTATTTTAACTTCCCAAAGGTTTGTGGCTGACTTGTTGGAAAAATCTCTGGGAGGCTGAAACCTGTCAAATAGGCAGGTTGCTGATGCCTACACATTCAATCAAATGTTCACCTCCATCCATCCATGTCACCCTCCAAAAACCAGTTCTTCCTGTTATATTTTTCAATAAACTTTATGGTGTGCATTTTTAAATTCTTTATATTAACTTTGCTTTTATTTGTAACCAAATCTCACAAAATATATAATAGTTTTGGGGTAAATTAAAAGTTTTGGCAAAAAAAAAAAAATTGCAAACATATAAATATAAATGATTTTTTAGGAAAACCTTGTTTTTAGGGTTTGTTTTAATTTATTCTAGTTTTCTTTCAAGTTTCAAGTAAACCTATTCAGTTGTCTATTGATAAAATCTATGTCAAACAGTATATTCATCTTTTTCAATTTTTAGATTGGTGGAACCTATGCAAGGCCAGTAATCATGCCACCAAATGTAGCCATTGGTGCTATTGGAAAGATCCAGGTATGTTTAATTTGATGACATTGTGGTAAAAATACATGCTACAGATGTTATCCATGTAATAATTCATACAATTACATGCTACACATGTTATCCATGTAAAAATTTATAAAATCATTCTTTATAATATTGTTATCCATGTAATAATTCATAAAATTACAGCTACAGATGTTATCCATGTAATAATTCATAAAATTACATGCTATTGATGTTATCCATATAATAATTCATAAAAGTACATTCTACAGATGTTATCCATGTAATAATTCATAAAATTACATGCTACAGATGTTATCCATGTAATAATTCATAAAATTACATGCTAGAGATGTTATCCATGTAATAATTCATAAAATTACATGCTAGAGATGTTATCCATGTAATAATTCACTCAAATATTTTTGTTTCTTCAGGTTATTCCACGTTTTGATGAAAATGGAGGCATAAGAAAAGCTCACATAATAAATGTCAGCTGGTCAGCTGATCATCGTGTGATAGATGGGGCCACCATGGCCAGATTTTCCAACCAGTGGAAACAGTATTTGGAAGAGCCGACAACCTTTATCCTCAGCTTGAAATGATTTTGTTGTTTTGTTGGGACACGGTATACTGGTAGCAAATTTACCAAAATTTCAATAATCTTTGTTTTCTTGTTCAGACTTGTCGCATAATAAAATTCATTTAAAACAGTCCTTTAAGTTATATGTAAATTATAAGTTAAGTCTAATATATAATGAACTAACTAGTATTTCTTTTTAAAGTGATGTTATTATCTGCTATCTAAATTAGAATTACTCTATTATATTATATTATAAATACCAGATACCACAAAAAATATGTTTTACCTAAATGTATTCTAATTATAGTTGTTGCCAACTCTTAAATGTAAAAATGTGCTGTTATGATATGTAAATGAGTGTTTTGGCTGCCTGTCTAGCCACAGAGTTGCTCCTAATGATAGTAATGTCAAATTTCTCTTTACCTTTTGCTTGATCTGAATCTTATTTCAATTTAAACAGAACATTGTTACCTTTTTGTTTTCCTTGTTGCTGGTGGAAAGGATTCATAAATCCATTAGGGGAAGCATATTTATTTATACTTGTACCCTATTTGTTCTTATGTTGATTGACTTGATGAGATTGAGTTCATAGTTTTATGTCATTCTGTTACTTTGCAAGAAGCCATTTGATTGAAATGTTTCTGCTACAATTAGTGTAAAAGTAGAGTTGTACTTTATTTGGCTTGTTGGGTTTTCTATTTTATTTGTACATCTGATATTGACGTACGGTACCGGTAATTTGATATTGTGCCATACATACATACCAAGATTAGGAGATTGTTTACTTATATATAAAAAATGTATCTAGCTACGTACTACACAGTTACCTACCTACCTAGAAATATAGATATTTTGATGATTTTTTGTTATGTTCTGTTCATTATAATTTGATATTTACTTGTAATGTTACTATTTGTGTATGTACAGGATGAAATATTAACACATTCTATGATATTAAAATATCAACAAACTTTTGTTTTAGCTTCAAGATTTTATTTTTAATTTGTAAACTGTACTGAATCTTAAAAAAAAAAAACTTTTTTATCTCCCAAATTTCTCATAGTATACCAAATAATGAACTACTGTAATTTAGGTACCGGTAGTTAGATTTGCATTCGATCACAATTTAATTGAGAAAAACCAAAATGAAAAAATGTATTATTAGATATATTTTCTTTAAAGAGGGCAAAAGCTATTAACATGGTTATTAAACAGCCCCCTCCCAAATAATTAAGGGAGGAGGGAGCATGTCATTTGGATATTTCTCAAGCTTGTATGCCTGATACATAAATAAAATACTGTATCCCGGTTCCTAAATTTATTAAAATTTAACTACAATTCGTCAATTTATACACGACTTTTACCTGGGCTCTCTCGTTAAATATAGTTCAGTGATTGTACAGTAATTCATGTAGTCTATTTATAAACGCATGCGTCTTTTTTAGACTATAAGAGCGTGTAAATCGTTTCTAAATAATTGATCTCTCACTTTTCTTTTCAAAACTAACTAGTAACAGTTTTAAACTCCTAGTGTTAAAATCTCCAACTGAAAAAAAAAATACCACCATCTGCTGCAATGTGTTGCGGCGCGTGCTCATGATAGGCCACCGAAAAACGTTCTTCTAAAGCAACGAATGGTAGCTGACAATAATCCATGCAGCAGCACGTCAAGCATGGATACACTAGAGCTGAATATATTTGTATGAACTAATTAAAGCTAATAAATAAAAAGGTGATCTGGCCTAATGTTTCGTAAAAGAAAACTTTAAAAAAATTTTCTTTTGCCGTGATTTTTGCTTTGAGCCTGGCAAATTTAAACGTTTTTAAAACCAAATTCACTTCTCTAGGCTTCTCCCTACACGTGTAGGATTAACATAATCCGTTGAAAATATTGACAAATTGGCTGGTTTTACGTGTTATTTTTTTACACAGCACTCGTGATCAAACCAAGATTGTATATACAAATAATAATCCTAGTGGTTTGTGTTGGACTTAAATTGTGTGTTTGGTTTTAATTTACAAACAACTAACAGTGCTTTTTAGATAAATACATTTTTGTAAAGTAAACAAATGAACGTTAGTTTGAAGTTACGGAGTGCAATTTTTACAGATCTTTATTAAAATAGTTTTTGTGACCTCGCATGTTGACCCAAGGAATATTTGTGAGAGAGACACCACTACGCAAGGGAGACTTCGCTAAAGGTCAAGGTTCAATTATGTCTAGGAAGTTCATTAAGAAGTTCGTAATTTTGCTGATGCTGGTGTGTTCAGGGATAGCTTTGTATGCCCTCTACACCAGTAACCAAAACATGGGCATAAATACAAGCTGGAAGGCGCTGGTAAATAATATGCAAATCAACGAGGCTGGAGTAAAGAGCCCGATTAGGCACGTGACCTTTGAACAAGCTCCTCCAAGACGCATTAAACCTAAGAAATTGATTGGTCAGTATTTTAGAAGCATAATTATAAAACTTTTTTGAAACCTTTACTTTTACGCATTAGTGTTTTTTAAAGTCCAAATAAATTATGGGCCCACTATAGGGTTTCTAAAATACATTCAACTCTATTAAAAATGTACTTACAAATTTATATAACCGTGAACCCAAAATATATTTAAGACAATAGATTTTGGCCTACGCTATGTGTTTGTGGGGCTCATGTATGGGTTTGATCGGGGCAAGACGAACAAAAGAACGGCGGCCATCATTAAGTGAATAGCCCAGTAGTAGGCCTACTAATTATTTAGGGTTTACTCTTATGTAGGCTAACTTCAGTGAGAAAATCATTCGACCAATAATTCCCTAATAAAAAGCTCAACGAAATATTACCGGTAGGATAAAGGAGGTTTTAATTAGAATGTACTGGTACATTAAAAAAAATACTATTCAATTATAGGTCTAATTATTTGGGCATAAAATCGTATTGAGCTTATTCGCGCCAACACACTTTGTTGGTAATCTATTTTTTAGTAAACCCTTTTAAGACCAATCATTGTTCAAAGTAGAATGTGAAAAACGGATTAAAAGTACTGTTACGACCACAATCCGACCACAATCCCCTTGTGGTCAGAGCCGTGTAAATGTTGTTGATAATTCTCGTTCGTCCTAGGTAGACTTTGGTTATTATTTCTTATATTTCAGTATTACACGAACTCTCCTTATTGTCCTGAGCACAAACTCAGGATTTGCGTTCTAACAGTTCCTTTCCTTGACGTTGTAGTTGTAAATAAATATATATAGCCTATTATAATATTGTAAACAATGAAACAAAAATAGTAACTTGACGAGGAAGCTTTAGTGTAAATGTTGTTGATAATTTAATTCAGGTGATATGTGCAAATATAAACAATATGAAGATTATATAGGGGCCTACAGTTAGAAGAAAATAGTGCCAACACAAGCGTCCACTCTGTACAAAACTCTGCACAAGACTGTACAAACTAGCTGACTAGCTGCCTAGCCTTAAATACTAGCGGAGGAGAGCGGGGAACAGACCTTTTACTGGGAAGGGTGAAAATAATGGTATCATTGCAAAACGCATAATAAAAATGATAGTTTTAACATAAACTCCCCTGTACGAGAAATAATAGACTATTCCTAGCCATTCTGAGAATTTGAGGTCGGCACGAAAGTGGATTCTTAGAACAGTCTAGGCTTCTTAGTACCGCCCACAAAACTTGCGTTGAGAGAGAGCTGTGGGTGCTATTAATATGTGACAGTACCAATGAGCTGCAAAGGGTTAATAATATTTGGTTCAGCTGAAGTCATCTACTTTTTCCATTAGTTTTTTTTTCTTTTCAAAATTGTATTTACAGTTGATGACTACCAAAATCACAAAGCTTACAAACTCAGACAAAGAACGTATACAGAAAAAACAATTGTCGATTCTCCCAATTATGAAGAAGCTGAGGAAGAAAAAACGTACGTAAACCAAGACGAATATGAGAATTACAAAGATGAACCCGAGTACGAGGCTAACAAAGATGAACCAGAGTACGAGTCTAACAAAGATGAACCCCAGTACGAGTCTAACAATGAAAACAATGATTTGCAAATCGAAGATAAACAACAAAATGACGACGTGAGAGAGGAAGGCCAACACAGGAATGCAGAAAACTCGTTCCGAAGACAAGAGCTGCAGCAGGAACACGCACATGTAGCAAATGTTCCAGAAGAGTATGTAGTCAGGAACCAAGAAGGAAGAGTGGTGGAGGAGAAATTGTTTGATGGTGGCATCAATCATCACATCGTTAAAAAATTGAGACAAGGAGTTCAAAAAAGGGTTCAAACAGACGAGAAAGCGGAGCCTGAGCTGGCCAATGAAAACATAGAAGAGGAGAAGCGGCCTGAAAATGAGGATCTTCTCGACAATCACATCCAACAAAACAACAAGCTAATTGACTTAAATGTTGATTTAAACTCTGACGCCACCATCAGCATTAGGGCTAATAATGAAATAGAGAGGGAAAACTTTGGCGGACAAAAGCAACACGAACATGTTGGAGTGAATCAACATCTAGATGAAAGGCCAGGCAGAGCTGAGGCCAACAACCTAGACGCTTTTGGTCTAGAAAACAAACACGATGACAATGATAAGTCTTTCCAAAATAATGAATTTGTCGCGGAAAGACGAAATGATGAAATGTTAATGCCGTTTGGAGTTGCCGCCACTGACCCAAACATTGGAGTACAACTTGGTGGCAGACGTGAAAACCACTTAGAGGCTGGCCGAATTAACGTTGAAGGATTACAAGACTTGCAGGATAAGTTCATTGGGGGAAAAGATGGTCAGGAAGAGAAAGAAAAATATATTCCTTATGTTGTACGTAATGGTTTGGTGAAACAAAATCGTACTCTCGATGTCGACAATATCAACGCTGGTCAACTCATGGGTAGGAATTATTTACCTGACAATCCTAATGATAAAAAGAAATACATTTCTTATTTGGAACGTAACGGAATGGGGAATGTTGACCAAAATAAGAATGTCGGCGTGACAACAAAATGGCTGAATCCGCAAGACAATCTTCTAAACCAAGAGAGCGGTATAGAGCAAAATGTGAATCCTGGTAGGAAAGATGAAAAAATGAAGGAAATTCTGTCAAAACTGCCTCCAAAAGTCTTGGCATCTTTGATAAAGAATCAACAAGTAAAACTTGATCAAATGAAGCAACCACAGCAGTTCGATCAGGTAGCACAAAGACAAGTAGAAGCAAACCCACAACAACTTCAGCTACAGCGTGAGTTTGATCAGCGACGAAAGCAAGCGGAACAGCAACGAGAACAGCAAATAGAACAACAAGTAGAACAGCCAATAGAACAACAACGAGAACAACAAGTAGAACAGCAACAAGAACAGCCAGTTGAACAGCAAATAGAACAGCGAGAACAGCCAGTAGAACAGCGAATAGAACAACAACGAGAACAGCCAGTAGAACAGCAGATAGAACAACAACGAGAACAGCCAGTTGAACAGCAAATAGAACAACGAGAACAGCCAGTAGAACAGCAAATAGAACAACGAGAACAGCCAGTAGAACAGCGAATAGAACAACAACGAGAACAGCCAGTAGAACAGCAGATAGAACAACAAGGAGATCAGCAGCTTCAAAACAGTGGAGCCAAAGAACAGGCAAGCCTTCAGCGGGAGAAACTATTGGTGGAAGATTTACTTAAGCCTTTGCACGCGCCAGCCACGTGTGTTCCTTTTAAATTTCTGACTGGCTCAGCCCAGGTTTGTATACACACTGGGGACAGAGACCCAGAGGTGTCTGCCAAAATACAAGTGGATGGGTTTTATGAGAAAGAAATGATGGATCAGTTTTATGAGATTTTAATGCAGGACTCTGAACTAGGAGTTGTTGACGTAGGTAAGTAAATTAAAACACATTTGAATTTTGTCTTAATTTTGTTTCTAATTTGTTTACATTTCAATTAATATTACTTTTTTTTTTTTAAATGTATATCCACATGGCAAAACCGGGCAATTTAGCTTTTTGTTTAAATAAAAAGACTTGCCTGTTTTTAACCCGTTTACAATATTTATTTTAAATTACTTTCCGAAATGTCGTCATTAAAAAAAATATAGATTTATGTTTATTGTAGTTTATAAAGGCCTGTTTTATTTCTCCCCTGGCAACGCCGGGGAATTTAGCTTGTAAGCAATAAACATACCGTATTAAACATATGCGTAAATAAACATACCGTAATAAACATATGCGTAAGGGTTATGATATATATATATATATATATATATATATAATATATATATATATATATATATATATATATATATATATATATATATATATATATATATACGTGGATTGGAGATCAGATCATCACTGGTCATGTGACTTTATGATGCACCAAAAAATAATAATCCCCCAATAATACCAATCAACATAACCAATGATTTAAAATACGGGTAAACTACTTTATGTCGCTTATTGATCAAAGTCTGTGGATGCATGCAGTAGCCTTTTCAGGAAAAAAAATTATTTAATTAATAATTGTAACAAGCAACGAAGCATAATTTATGCTGTTTCTAATATTTTTTCTTTAAATTGCATTTCAACAATTTAATTTATTACAATCATTTTGAATCATTCAGCGTGCCAACAGCGTGAAAGTCAAACTGATCAACTATATTATTTTTTATAAGACAATTTATTTAGTGCCGTAGCAAGACCAAGACCAAAAGAAAAGGGCGTAGTCTAATAGAGAAAATCCATTCGTAGTTAATATACAATTTCATTACTCAACTTACAGTGGACTTACACATTAATAGTTATCAACATTTGAATTTAGTTGTTATTCTATTAATAGATATAAAGTCTTTAATGTTTGATCTCAGAATAACTGAGATTTACTCTAACATTTTTTTTAAACCAGAAAATTGATCAAATATAATTGCAATTATGAGGAAGAGATACGTAATAATTATTCAAGCTGGGTAGTTATTTTAATGTTTAAAAATGTACAAATACTTATATAATTTTCAACTATCTTGTGGAATTTGATCATTTTAGAGTTATAATTGTAAGCCATTAATTATTTTTAAAACGAAACAAAAAAGAAACATATTAGAAATATTACAGTAAAGAAAACGGGTTAATTATCTCCCTTCAAGTAAATTCTCCAAATTTGATGCTAGTGATACCAAACTTCAAACTAGTTAATTGTTTTAAAATAGATCTAACTAGTGTACTTCTGAAAATGCTCATCTATCATAATTTGCATTAAATTAAAGAATTAAATGTTTTGAAATTGATTTCACGGAAAGATATGCCCAGTTTCAATGCAAATCCATTCCAGTTGCCCAACACTTCAAAGTGCTTTTGGGACTTAGTCTTGTAAATGGAAGTTTAAATCACTAAAACGTGTCGCCAAGTCATACAGAAACATTGGCTTCAACAGCCAGTTCTCATCATTCAATAACGGAATATTTTTTTCTATTAAGATACATCTTAATTGCTTCCAGACAAGAAAAGAATATATCCAAGACTTTACCCATAGGCCTACTCCGTATGAATGTCTTCTAGGAGAGACTTGAGAAACTATACAATTGACTATCTTAACAATAGATTCAATCACAGATTGCAAGTCACATAGTGGGAGCTTTGCATACAAACATTCCTGAACTTAAACAGTCGACGTCAGTGTGATTCCCATGTAGTTCGCCATGCAGTTGTTTTCACTTGCATTAATTAAACAATATTCTTGGAGGTCTTTCGCGTGACACTGAAATACGTTCTGTGCGCCAAGTCTGGCACTCGTGCCTTAGGTTGCCGACTTAGGAATGCTATAGAGCATTCGCGTTGATTCTATAAATACTTTTCGATACTAGATGTTCGTCCCGAAAATGAGCAGTAGATACAATCAATTTTGCATAAATTCCCATCGCTATTAGCTGATAGAAAAAGAATCGTGAATAAAAACTGCACTGTTATACAGTGTGTGTATCCCAAAGTACGGGGTTTTCTTAAAACACTTGATACGTACGAATTCTTAGTTATTCTATTAATCTGGAAAAATTGCTAAAAGTGGGGCCTTTTTCCGAAAATTTCGCTATTTGAAGTAGTCATTTTATTTTAATGCACATGTGGACAATATGTATCCATGTGTTTAGTTAATGTGGTATCCGTATGTTCAATATGTGTTTTTATCCACGTGTTCAATATGTGTTGGTATCCATATGTTCAATATGTGTCGTTATCCGTGTGTTCAATATGTGGTGGTATCTATGTGTTAATATATGTTGGTAACCATGTTCTCAATGTGTGTTTGTTATCCATGTATTCAATATGTGTGCTGGTATTCATGTGTTGAAGATGTGGTGGTATCCATATGTTCAATATGTGGTGGTATCTATATGTTCAATATGTGGTGGTATCCATGTGTTCAATGTGGGTTGGCATTCATGGGCTCAATATGTGCTGGTATCCATGTATCCAATATGTGTGCTGGCATTCATAAGTTCAATATGTGGTGGTATCCATATGTTCAATATGTGGTGGTATCCATATGTTCAATATGTGGTGGTATCCATATGTTCAATATGTGGTGATATTAATATGTTTAATATGTGTTGGTATTCATGTGTTTAATATGTGGTGGTATTCATGGGTTGAAGATGTGGTGGTATCCATATGTTCAATATGTGGTGGTATCCATGTGTTCAATGTGGGTTGGCATTCATGGGCTCAATATGTGCTGGTATCCATGTGTCCAATATGTGTGCTGGCATTCATGTGTTCAATATGTGGTGGTATCCATATGTTCAATATGTGGTGGTATCCATATATTCAATATGTGGTGGTATCCATATGTTCAATATGTGGTGGTATCCATATGTTCAATATATGGTGGTATTCATATGTTCAATATCTGGTGGTATCCATGTGTTCAATTTGTGTGTTGGTATTCATGTGTTCAATATGTGGTGGTATCCATATGTTTAATATGTGTTGGTATCCATATGTTCAATATGTGCTGGTATTTATGTGTTCAATATGTGTTGGTATTCGTGTGTTCCATGTGTGTTGGCATTTCTGTGTTCATTATGTAATGTTATCCATGTGTCCAATATGTGTGCTGGCATTCATGTGTTCAATATGTGGTGGTATCCATATGTTCAATATGTGGTGGTATCCATATATTCAATATGTGGTGGTATCCATATGTTCAATATGTGGTGGTATCCATATGTTCAATATGTGGTGATATTAATATGTTCAATATGTGTTGGTATCCATATGTTCAATATGTGGTGGTATCCATGTGTTCAATATGTGTGTTGTATTCATGTGTTCAATAAGTGGTGGTATCCATATGTTCAATATGTGGTGGTATCCATATGCTCAATATGTGGTGGTATCCATATATTCAATATGTGGTGGTATCCATATTTTCAATATGTGCTGGCATTCATGTGTTCAATATGTGGTGGTATCCATATGTTCAATATGTGGTGGTATCCATATGTTCAATATGTGGTGGTATCCATATGTTCAATATGTGGTGGTATTCATATGTTCAATATGTGGTGGTATTCATATGTTCAATATGTGGTGGTATCCATGTGTTCAATATGTGTGTTGTATTCATGTGTTCAATATGTGGTGGTATCCATATGTTCAATATGTGTTGGTATCCATATGTTCAATATGTGCTGGTATTTATGTGTTCAATATGTGTTTGTATTCGTGTGTTCCATATGTATTGGCATTCCTGTGTTCATTATGTAATGTTATCCAAGTGTACGATATGTGGTGGTACCCTTGTGCTCAATATCTAGTGATATCCATGTGTTTAATATGTGGTTTTATCCATATGTTCAATTTGTGCTAATATACACGTGTTCAATGTGTTAGCATCCATGTGTTCCATATGTGGTGGTATTCATGTGTTCAATATGTAATGGTATTCATGTGTTCCATAATTATGTGGTGATATTTATGTGTTCAATTTTTAGTGGTGTCTATGTGGGCAATTTGTGGCCTTATCTGTGTGGGCAATATTTTGCGGAATATATGTGGACAATATATAGCAGTATTTATGTGGGCAATGTGATCACATCTATTAACGTTTAATCACTGAACAGTTATTCAAATACCAAAATGTTATTGTTATTTCGTCTAGTTTTTTAGCTTCTTATTTCTTAAACCTTTTTCCAGGTGCTAATATCGGAGTATACAGCATAGCAGCTGCCTTGTTAAACCACCAGGTTGTTGCAGTTGAACCTTTGTACAGAAATTACAGACTGCTCCATAAAAGTGCTCAGGAAAATCAAGTAAGAAAACGAGAAGAAATACAACTAGATAGCGCCATCGAAACTCATTTCAAAACTATTAGATTTTATAGCTTCAAATTTATCTCAATCTTTTACTAAAGTTGAATCATTGTAGTTTAGTAAGCTCTTTGTGTTAATTTGAAGTGTTGGATAATTTATAAGTTTGTCACTAGGCGTATGGTTAAAGGTTTTAGTCCCTAGAAAGTAAGCAGAAAATATAGCACCTGACCTTTCCGGTCATCATTTTCTGGGCACCTAAGCGGAATAAATTCAACACATTTACCTTAGTGTAGACATTGCCCCTTCCTCATGAGTCTGTAGACCATTTCATACTTGAATGTCCCAAACTACCCAATCACACACATGCATTTTCACATACACACAAATCGCCTCAGCAAAACATTACAGATTGATATATTGGATTGGTAGAATACTGTACCTAACATTGGGGCAATATTGGGTCAGTATAGTGTGATGATTAGGGTGTTTCTTTGCAGCCCTGTTTTAAGAAGAAGAAAAGTCCGATAACTCATTGAATCATTGCAAATTCGTAATAATAAAGTGTGGAATTAGTAAACGTTTATTAACTATAAAATATGAAAGTAATCTGCTCTTGTTGCTTCAGGTAGCCAGCAAAATAACTTTAGTGACCCAAGGACTGGACAACGAGTCATACGTTGGTCAGATGTACTACTCTAATGATGGAGGCTACAGTAACGTTACTATTGTCAAGCTGACCAGAGACATGAAACAGGATAGAGCCAATATAGGTCAAACATCCTCAGTAACTAAAAAATGACTAATTTTAACAAATACATATTATGTAGAACATAACAAAAGTATGTTCGATTTTTAACCTTAAAAATAAAAATTCGATAAATGTATGTGGGTATAAATACAAATTATGTATGTAAGTATAACTAAGTAAAGTACCCTTCAGACCAAACTGATCATAGTATAACTACCGTGTTAATATATTTTATAAAAGCTACACAATTGACTTAGTTCCCCTTAATAGCAGTTAGCTACTAGATTTTACTAGAACAAGTCAGGGCGACAGGAGAAGACGATAATAGTAAACCACGGGACATAAACCCTAGATACAAGATTTCTAGAAAATAAACCACTCGACCTCTTAATTAATAATTTTATCTTACAAAAGAAGCGAATGCCATCCAAACCTGATATGTGGTCAATATGTGTACAGTATGAATGAATTAGGTAGAACATTTTCTAAAGTTTGTCAAATACAGCATATACCAATTGCTTATCTCCACAGTTCACGTAACAACTTTGGATAACTTACTTCAAGTTGTTCCATTTTCACGTGCATTGTTAAAGTTAGATGCTAGTGGCGGCATGGAAGAACGGATACTAAAAGCAGGTGAGAGATTTTTTATAGTGCTGAGTATTTTATTTTCTGTATTTTCCTTACAGACATTTCCATAGCCTATCCCTTCTCCTTTGTGTACATTAGAACTAGTAAACTGTATGAAAGAACATTACTTCTTTCTCGTAAACAGTTATGAACATCTATGTTTTTGTTGGCAATAAAAAATAGATCAAATTATACTTATTAATTAAGAAGACTGGATAATCAGCACACATAACAAGTATAAACAACTTATGTTTTACCAGACCTACATAGTACGAAAAGAGGCAATGGTCAAAATAACATCAACTAGTGTAAAAAAAATATAACGCGTGCTTACCGCTTTTTTTTTCTTGTCCATGTCCGCCATTCTTCTATAGAGATCGTAATTAATGTGATGGCATGTGTTAAAGGGCTTAAATCTTAATTACAACCAATCAAAATATGTAAAACGGCATAGGTACGAATTACCCAGCGGTACGAATCACCCACCTTTCCCCTATATTTATATATAGAGAGAGGTGGGTAATTCGTACCCCCTAAGGGAAAAAATTAACAATAATAAAACTAACAGTAGAAAAAGTTTTTTTTCGTTAAAACAATTATTGGTGACAAAAGAATGAAAATACATGATCTGAACATTTTATTATGAAAACAAGGAGCACAATTAATAATTGTAAAAAAAGACAAGGTGGTACGAATTGCCCTCAACAGCGTTGATAAGTACCAAAATAAATGAAGACAAAATATTGTTTTTAAGGTTGACATTTATAAGTTGAGGTCTCTATATATATATCTCATTTGTATTTAATAATTAATTCACAAGTAAAATTATTCAGTGACCCACTTTGGAAGGCTTATTCAGAGCATGTAGGATGTACCAATGCTCTATAGATAAAACATTAAATAATGTATTCCTAGATGTTCTCACCGTACCAGTACCGGTACTATTGCAAAACTTTATTTTTTTTGGCCTCTAGACTTTTTGTCTTTTTTTCTGGTGCAGTCTCGCTACTTCTGCACTAATTGTAACGTAATTAGCATCGGTACCTATTAACATCTATAGCAAGGTACGATTTATATGACTCAGATTTAACATTGTTAATTGCTTCTGTGTTTTTATCGGCAATAGAAAACAGACCTAAATGTATTTATTAATCAAGCAGACTGGATAGTCAGCACACTAAACAAATATAAATACGCTATGTTTAACCAGACCTAGGTAGTACGACTAGAGGCACTGGTAAAAAATAACATCAAGTAGTGTAAAAAAATATAAAGTCAGCCTACCGTTTTATTTTCTTGTCCATATCCACCATTGTTCTATGGCAGTCAAAACTAATGCACTGGCATGTGTTAACGGGCTTGAATGTTAATTACAAACAGTCAAAATAGGTAAAACGGCATAGGTACGAATTACCCAACTCTCCCCTACCTATATATATATATATATATATATATATATATATATATATATATATATATATATATATATATATACATATATATATATTATAATAGTCAACTTCATTTGTCTGCCCTGCTACCTATGACTTTAGCATATTTACATTATATTTTACTTTATATTGTGTTAGATGTCGAGGTTTCAAAAGTAACTCACATGTTATTGTTTTGCATATAAATCAGCAGGGAAAAAACAACTATAAATAATGAGGTGGGGGTGGGGGGAATGTCGACTCCATAGAATGATCAATGGGAGAATGATTGCTATGTGTTAAGACTACTGTGACGCCTGCACATGAAGGAGAAGCCATTAACAGGGAAAATAACCAATCATTCTAACCTATTGGTTATTTAAATTGTACTGACTTCTTATTATAGAGTTGGGTGGTAAAAAGGGGTTGTGTCGGAGTAAATCAAATGGTGTCACTTGTCCAAGTGGAAATGTTGATATAAAATATCAATAATGACCTTAAGTATAAAAAAATGATTTTTTTAAATGTATTATTAACAAACAATTATGTTTATGTTATATTAAGTTTAGAACTTATGTTTAACTAGGTGGAACGTTCTTCAAGACTCTCACAGTTCCCTACATTCTGACACACTGGTCAGTGTCCACTAATCGAGAAAACTATTTTGCCATGGCGTCTGAGCTGATTGGCTTGGGATATCAGCCAAAGCTGGCTTGGAATGGCGCCGAAGTAAACAGCGAATTTCTACAAAATGACCGCTCTTTCCTGGTGTGGAGTAAACAAACATAAAACTGTTACTTCAAGAACAGTTAATAATATAATAAATCTTGTTTATGTAAATGTAAAAGGTGAAATATATTTATAACGCGCAGATGAGGGTGCTTTTTATTATTTTATTTAATCTTTATAAACTGTTAATCAGTTTTTTTTTAGTTTCCTATACGTTTCCCCATTTGTATCACTTATTCTTCTCAATTAGATTCTTTTGTTTTTAAGCTCACTAGTTTAATATAGCCTAGTATTATTACAAAAAGACCAGCTAGATAATATTTATATAATTTCTCAGAACAGACTAAGCTATAATTAGATAGGCCTACTCTTAACTTGTTGTTTTTTTCAAATGTAATATTTACTAGATTTGTATGTCACACATGTAAAATGTAGTCTATTAATCGCTCACCACTGTCATTTAGTTTTTGTAAAAAATTATAATCTTTCCCTTTAATATTAACATATCTTTGCATAGTCTAATCATAGACCATTAATGATAAATGTCTATGGTATCATTTACTTTCTATATCATTGTTTATGTACATACGTTTATATATTGCTCTTTTATTGTAGTGTTTCTGAAATGTTACAAACAATTATAAACTTTTGTCATGATCTCTCTCACACAAAATAAGGAAGACGACCAACGTTTTTAAATATTGGCCAATGTATTATTGTATGTAACTTCTGGTTCACTAGTAGGAGGTAGCTCATAAAAGAGCGCCCTTTTTTTTTTTTTTACAAAAGGGGGGTTGTACTATTTTTTTGTGACAACGTCTGACCACCCCCTCCCCCCCCCCCCAAAAAAAAAAAGGGCGGGGAGGCTATAGAACATATGAGACATATAATATGTGCAACTAAAAAATAAATTAATAAAGGTACCAACAACATAATAAGTGATTTTCACGAATACATTACATTATATTTGGATCTGCGTTTACGGTGGGAGGGAAAGGGGGGGGGTAATTTGTGAAGTTTTGTTACGCCTCGTGAAAAAAGGGTTAGGGGCAAACAAAATGTGCCGAAAATTGTTTGGCGTTTTGTGTATTCAAATCTTTACCGTTCATTGAATTGTGTACTTACGAAGGCGATCATTGACTTAAAGCTGTGGTATCCAATAATCCTTCTCTTGGCCAATGTATTTATGTATTGTCAAGTACACTTTTAAAGGGTAAAAAGTTCACTACATTTCAATGTCACAGTTTGATATAGTCGGTAACTGAATGTAGAAATTAAACATGAAGTAAACTACAGCTTATGTGTTTCATTTTGTTACAATTTTCTAAAGTTTGGTTTTATGTCAACTATTTTACCTTTTAAGATTGTTATAAGTTGTAAGTTTTTTTTCTATATTCATTTTGAATTAGACAAACACATGTATAGCCTATGCGAAAAAACAACAACAAAATGAAATAAACATTCAACCAACAAACACAGACACACAAAAAAATATAAACAATAAAATCGGGACAAAAAATAACAGTAGAGATTGTTCCAATCAAAACTTTTATGTAAAAATAAAATTTTCCTGCAGTCTCCAATGTGATTAAATAGAAATATCAAATCAAAAAGTCGTTTTGGCTGTAGATGTTAAAATTACAAGCATGTTTGTAAACAAATCTTCAATATTTGTTAAGAACTAGAAGTATAATGTGTAGGCCAACATACACACAAGTTTTTTTCATGTAACCTATTGAAGCTTTAATGATAGTCTTTTTTTTTTACATTGAAAGGTAGCATAAACAATCGGCAAATATGCAAAAAGATGTTATACATACCTCCATGTTGAATTTTCATTTAAGTCAAAGGAATGGATACAAGATAGATGTATAGACTTACAGATAGATACAGCAGACATATGTATACAGACTAACATTAATTGTTTCATTATGGCACTGACAAGACTTTAAGAATGTTAACACGTAGACATTAATCTCACATACAGGCTCACTCGAATAGAGTTAACATTTCTCTCTGTCTCTCATTTACCAAAACACAGAAATCATTCTTAATACAAACATTGAGTAGATCTACATAAAACATAAGAGTGCAATAGAATGTATCACGAGAATCATAACCTTAATGTATCACCATAGAAATCCGGGTTGGGAAAGGGCAATATTCAAATTGTGTGATGGCTTTATAGAGTACTTACCAAAATGTAGGTGGAGGAGGAGGGCAATACAAGAACCACTTTGTGAATGCCCAAATATACAAAGTATAGGGTTCATATAGTCATCAATTATTTGCTTGACCAAGAACTTTTTGAATATCTCAGCTTTCTAACCCATTCTTGTCCAGCCCCCCCCCCCTCCCCCAAATCCACGCCCAACCAGATAAAGTAGATAACAAATTGGAATGTGGATATCTACACATACAAAGTAAAGTAATATATTATGATTTTTGAAACATGTTGATGTGAGCAAATATTTATTTGGTAACATATACACACAAAAAATAGATTAAAAGTCAATACTGAAGTTGTATGTGTTACGAATAAATGTATCTATTATAATATTTCCAACAATATTTATCCACTAACTCAGATCTTTCCTTACACCAGCAACGAACAAGTATGTCCTTCAGATACTGGTTTATTCCAGTAACAACCAGACCTGAAGATCGCCTGCTGGTTTATTCAAAATACGTGGCGAATATGTTGGCCACTGCGAACAAATCGCCAGATTTAAAAGACGCTGTAGCGAAATTGTCTGTTTCAGGATTCCACACGCTGCGACTGGCCACGGCCACACCTTGATCTCTGAATTGACCAATGGTAACAACACACACAAACTTGTATCTTGGGCTGTTGAGAGGAAAGAAACTTTTATTATTAACACTTTATCTAATGCAGAATCGTCACAAATCTTTCTTCAGACTTGGCATTAAGTAACAAAAATGTAACTTTCCTTTTTGACTAAACCAGGTTACCATTTCCAGAAAGAACAAAATAGGCCTAAGGATGTTCTTTGTGTGTGTGTTGTTGTGGGAGGGGATGGTGTAGATTCTTTGATTAAAGTCGAAGATTTCTGACCTCAAAGAGGTGTGGAAGTTGGGATCCTGTCCGAGGTAAACCACCCGTGATATGCCAAGAGATCTTCTGTGTGGAATCGGTAATCACTGTATGTGCCAAAGTAGATGAAGTTGGATATGCCAGACCTTCAGAAAGCCCGCACACAGAACCACAAGACAGACCTTTCTTACCTGGAACCTTCATATGGGGAAAAACAAGGAGCCCCCTCCAATAAAAATCAGAATCAGACATCAGAATGATGTTCTAGTCTTTAGCCCGATCCCCCCCCCCCCCAAACCATCCTGCCTATCGCAGTTGCAGAGCTTGTGACGTTTCCCAATCGAGAGTTAATGGTGAAGTTTAGTATAATAAACAAGTGTTTTATTCGAATGTAAATTCGTAGCAAAATAATAGGCTTCCAATTTTAAAACGTTTACATTTAATTAAAGTTTGTAGAGCATATTTATTTTAACATTCTGGTAGTCATTTAATTGAATAGAGCTTAATGTGCCCAGAAACCTGGTCACTTCTGCTATATATTGCAACGTTGCTGATTTATTGCATGACACCTGACAAACGGGTAGGGGCAATAATCACCACAGCTTTGTGACACTGACCTAAATCCTAAACTTTTGACTCTTCCCTTGATGACGTCAGAGATTTGTCCCACAATGTTGCCACAGATCTCTGTGTTGTATTTTTCACTGCTCAGGTAGGACTCGAGGACTTCTTTCATTACTTTTTGAGCTTTGGATGGTTGGAATTTTTCAGTGGAGTTTGGGGCCAATCTGTATGTGTTTTGATACTGTAGAATGAGAAGAAATACAGTGATAAGAACTTATCCATTATTAAATGTGTATTTGACCATGGGACTTCCTCTGTAAAGCAACATTATCTATTGTAGCTCATATGTAATAAGTTGAAAAAAAAATTATATTATAATTTCAGTCTATAAGGTCAATGAAATAAAATGTTACCAGTTTATTGGATTAAATAATACACGAGATTTTATGACCAGCATAATGTCCTAGCTTGCCTGAAACCTTCCCCCCCCCCCCAAACTGGAGATGGGTACCAATCAGAGCTAGACTTCACAGAACTAAGGAAAACAAAAATATTGGTTTGCACAATGGACGGGTGTTTTTGTTTAAAACTATATGTAGAGCTATGTTATGTCTTTGATTATGCTGGAATGCTGGCTGGCTATGTTGTATGAATATAAAAGAAAACATTAAAGAAAACATTTTGTTTGCATTAGCTTCCTGTCTATTGATATTATTTCGAACATTCAAATATATATTTATCTATCATTCTGTCTATACATCTATCTATCTCTAAGCAATGACTGTCTATTTGATTATATATATGTCCGCCTATCCTTTATATATATATATACATATATATAAATGTATGTAGAACGATGGTTTAGATCAGTAGATAGAGGGGACACGGAAAGAAAGAGAGTGAGATAGATAGATAAATAGATAGAGAGAGAGAGAGAGAGAGAGAGAGAGAGAAAACGTAAGGACACCATTTAGCATTTGCTGTGGAACTATTTACATAGGTCAGTGAATCTTCCACTAGCAGGCCAGCGTGAAAGAGCAAACTCAACTTTAGTGAAATAAAGATATAATGAACAAATAATTTTAAAATACAAGAAGTGAAACAAAATAAAAAGCCACAACATTTTTTAGACAACTGTAATTTACCAATCTTGTGAATGATGTTTAGAAGTGAACCATTCACAAACACAAAAACGACATTTTTTTTTATAGCATACGTTTTCCCCACCTGCAATCATGTCATAAAAAACAGTGTTGAACGTTTTGTCCCTGGTAAGAAAGATTGATTGTTAAAAAAAAACTGAAATATAAACAATTATATTTTTGGCCACATAGTAGTATAGAACATAAGTACAATAAAGGCACAATGACGATGTAACAGTTTTAATATAAATACATTGTAAACATTGTCACATACACAATGGTGGATCGTTGCGTATAAAACTAAATCAATGTGGATAAAGTTACTGGGGGGGGGGGGGGAAGGGGACGAAAGGTATTTAGATTTTTTTTTAAATTAAAATCATTTAGAAACTTTGTTAACTATCACTTAGTTACTTTTTTTTAAATCTACAAACATGCCTATTATGTCTTTGATTTGAAATATTTAATGAATAGGCCTATATATATATATATATGTTTGTTTGCTGTATGATCGATAGGGATAAAAAAAAAGTTAAGAAAATGTAATGTCAACTTTCCACAGAAGATATTTTAAATTCATGATTTCAGCAGAACGCAGATAAATTGGTGGATATGATAAATCAAAGTAAGCCCAAAATATGATTCGTATTATGAAAAATAAAACAAAAGGTAATTATCTCCCTTCGAATCTATTTATTAAAAAAAAACACATTGGCATCTAGCACACTGGAAAAAAAATATATTGAACAAAGTATAAACACTCCCTAAACCTGAAAGCGGGATTTAAACATTGTAGGAAAAGCTTTGTTTCTATCTTTTTGTTCCAACCTAATTATTTAGCATATCATACAATGAAATTAAGAAAACAACATTATATACATTATATCCCGAGTGGCATTCGGGCATGGAATGGGTTGCCTGAACAAACCAGGAAAACCAATAACCTAACATCATTTAAAACATTAATAAAAATGCAAGACTAGACTCGGACCACGGATGAGCGTAGGACGCAATAATCTTCTTTATAGAAGGAGCGTCTGTAATGTATAAGACATCTATATATATATATATATAATATATATAGATATAGATATATATAGATATATAGATAGATAAAATAATGTATATAAGCTTATATTATCTGTCTTATAGGACCACTATCTATGTAATATGTTGAAAGCCACCATAGACATTAGATTGTCCTCATCGACATCGAATGCAAGACAACAATAATAATACTGACGATATGTTTTATTTTTTACTTTACTTTCGAACATACACATCACCATGTTTAGATTAGAAATAAAAGAATCATAATATGGCTGACCTGTACTGGAACTTTGAAGTCTTTAATTCCTAGACTTGCCCCCGAAATACTGCTTCGTGAGGCGTAAGACATTCGGCGCCCACTCTGGCCATACTGGACACTAGCTCTGGGATTGTCGAAGCGTGACATCCGCCTGATGTTTGGACCAAGTGTCATGCCTTCTGCGTCTCTCTGTAACATTTGAATTGATCGATTAAATTGGGCGTTATTGTGATCCCGTTGCTGCAGCAACAGGAAAGATAACTGATTGAAATAATGTCGTGTTGAATTGTGTTGCTGCAGCAACAGGAAAGATAGCTGATTGACATAATGTCGTGTTGAATTGGAACGTAAACTACATTGTGTCCTTTACAGATTCTTTAATTTAAATTGTCTCTTTCTTGCTTTCTTTATTACAAGGTTTACATATTCATTCATTTAAAAGTAAAAGTTAAATATTTCATATTTATAGATCTATGTTTCAAAAAAAAAAAAAAAAAAGAAAAGAGTCCCCATATGACCAATCACCAGTTCCCGTCGTCACGACATACTAGGGCACAATTACCAGCCGCTTTTACTTTACCCCCAAACTAATGTCATGTACCTATGAGAACTGAGTAGACACTGGGGAAAAAATCCTAGCGTTCACCACGATTCGACCCCGGGACCTTCGCTACGCCAGTCACGCTCTGCCACTGGACCACCTTATCCCACATTGGTATATCAACTAGATCCATTGTTTAAAAACACAAAATTCGATTGAACCTAATATTTAGGTATCCGTAAATCAATTTAATAATTAAATAAAGCTAAATACATGTTTTAATTATTGTGCTTTCATTAATATCCTTTATAGGTTTTATGTGTCTCTAAACTCTAAATGATCTTAAGTCTATATAATAATACATTTACTCTAGCTATTTATTTTAATGTTCATGTATATGTTTCCTTATTCACTTAATAATGTTATGTTTTCTATGTTCAGCTTAGATTAATAATCCAGTAGGACTATGTGTTGTTGTTTTTCAGTCTCGCTAAAAAAACAAAACGCTTATAAGCTAGAAAATATGTCTTCTATCTGAATAATCTTATAAATTAGTTGTAATGTTATGTTCAATAAACATAATCGTATTTTTCTGTATTCTCTGAGATCTAGCACAGTTTTTATTTTTATGGTGTTCTATGAACTAAGAAAGTACCCACCGGTAAAATAGATAGCCTCCGTCTTGCTAATCCATCCCCAGGAAGATCTGCAACCTCTGTCATCTTTCAACATACAATTTTGAAATCTCAAAGTGCTTTATTTGGTTGTTTCGACAGCCTGAAAAAATTTGATTAATTGTAGAGTTTTTAATAAACTGGACATATAGCGATGAATTTTAGAATAATTAATAAGTAAAATTATTTCGCAGTCAACAATATCACATTTTTTTTGTTTTTTGTTTTTATGGTCCTACTATTTAAAACAAATATGTTTGACAGCTGCTTCTTTGCTCCTTATATCTAAAGTATTTGATGATATAAAGTTGTCATAGATAGATAACTTTTTCTTGTATTAAACTTGAAAAGAATGTACAAATAACTAAAAAATCGGCATATATCTATTACACTATATTTAAATGTAACAATAGCCCTTTGTTATGCTATATTTAAACTTTACAATATTCAGTATTAATATATTTGTCAATGGTTAACATTTGACTAGTGACCTATATACTCTATAGACTATCTCAGACAAGCATACTAGTTACACAGTTTATTCTTGCTAGAGTCTCAAAAGTCATAAGATATCTTTATCGCGACACCGAAAATCAATAGTCCGTGTCTATTGAAGGAAAAGTTCGATCCAGCCTATCATGTTCACCTGTTGACTGGCTCTATAGAATATTGATTGGCACAACTAGGGGAAGGAGGTGAATACCTTAAGAAACTTTCTGAGTATTAATAGCATTAACTAATTGAATTCATTGGCATACTATAACGCAATGATTCATTGGGATACTTAACAAAAAGATTCATTGCGATCCTTAACAAAAAGATTCATTGCGATACTTAACAAAAAGATTCATTGCGATACTTAACAAAAAGATTCATTGCGATACTTAACAAAAAGATTCATTGCGATCCTTAACAAAAAGATTCATTGCGATCCTTAACAAAAAGATTCATTGCGATACTTAACAAAAAGATTCATTGCGATACTTAACAAAAAGATTCATTGCGATGCTTAACAAAAAGATTCATTGCGATACTTAACAAAAAGATTCATTGCGATACTTAACAAAAAGATTCATTGCGATGCTTAAAAAAAAGATTCATTGCAATACTTAACAAAAAGATTCATTGCGATACTTAACAAAAAGATTCATTGGGATACTTAACAAATAGATTTATTGGGATACTTAACAAATAGATTTCTCACCAGGCCCCAGACCCAAGTAGACATATAGACTTATCTTACAATTATATAAAATCAAGTATATAAAGGCCATTTGTTTTTTCCATAAATACACATTCTCATACAAATACATATTGTAGGCTTCTCTATGAAAATACTTTAAAATATACATTCACACAAAAGCTTCACTTTACATAAGCATACTTATAGTGACACAGACTTCAATATATATACATATATTTATACCTATCTAGTAGTTGTCCGCGTACCCTATGGGGTGCGTGTATGTCTACTGCAGGCTGAGAGCCTCTGGTCTAGCTCATAGATTTAGAATACATAGATCGATTATCATCCAAAAGTTGCGGATAGGCCTATAATGCTTTAACTTACGTCCCGACATGACCAAACATACATGGAGTCTTCGAATACATTATTTGTGTAGGTCATTGTAATACAATTAGAACTACACAACTTGTCTACCATATTTTTTTGACACATTGTATTTTTGTTTCAAGGATTTAGAAAGATATCTCGTTCGGTTAAATGAATTTACCATATAGGCCTAGTAATAAACGGATTTCAATTTGTAATAATACTAATAATGCATGCTTATGCACCATTGATTCATAAATTATAAATATAGATCAGTGATATACTCGGAGTCAGTTGCACTGTAAACCCTATATAACCAGTGGCGCCAATGCTATATGGCATTCATGCCCGATGTCTATGAAGTACAGTATTGAACTAGAGGGGGTGGAGGTGGAGTACGCCACAGACGTCAAAGTTTAGAGACTGTCACTTTCTTAGCCTCTACGTGCATTAGCTTACTCATAAATGAAAACATTTAAAATATGTGCTAATTTCAATCCCTGAACCAAGCACCATTTTCCCTACTCACCCAGCTGATGAAGTTTCTTCTCATCTAGAATCAGGCTTTTTTTTTTTCTTTTCAATGACGCAGATTGCATTTATTTTCATATAACATAGATATAGACTTTTGTGAATGTTATTATAACGTTGACTCGTTTATATTGCCGCCTAATGATAATAACGTTAAACTCCTGCTTATCTAAAACGTGTTCAATTACATCTACACGTAATGCCCAGCTTATACACAAAACAGTAATGGTGATGGTATGAACAGTGTACAATAGTCTGTGATTACAGAATGGAGTTTGGTAACAAACAACGTGTGTACTCATGTGAGTTCTTATGGGTAAAAATGTCATAAATATCATACACGTTTAAGATGTTATTTGTTATTAGGGGCCTAGCTTAGTTTTACCTTTTACACCCAGCTGCCAATACAAAATCCCACGGCGTGACAAAGGTCAGGCGCTTTAAAGTGGTTTGGAGAGTAAACTCTATTTCGAAAAATATCACACATCCTATGACACACTTTATCTGTGGTTATATTGCTGTGGTTATATTGCTGTGGTTATATTGCTGTGGTTATATTGCTGTGGTTATATTGCTGTGGTTATATTGCTGTGGTTATATTGCTGTGGTTATATTGCTGTGGTTATATTGCTGTGGTTATATTGCTGTGGTTATATTGCTGTGGTTATATTGCTGTGGTTATATTGCTGTGGTTATATTGCTGTGGTTATATTGCTGTGGTTATATTGCTGTGGTTATATTGCTGTGGTTATATTGCTGTGGTTATATTGCTGTGGTTATATTGCTGTGGTTATATTGCTGTGGTTATATTGCTGTGGTTATATTGCTGTGGTTATATTGCTTTTAACTTCTGATCTGTATAATATAATAAAGCCACCAAGTTAAAAGTAGGTCTATAGGCCTACAGTTTTACAACGCTGCAGTGAGTACTCGAACAAAACATGCTACAGTAGGCATGCTGAATAACTTAATGTCATGTCACAAACGGGAAGGGTCGACCACCTGGCAAGAATATGACAGAATACAGATTGTTACATAATTCGGCGAGCTAGCAGACGGGAAAAGAAAAGGCGGTAGCCCAAAATATATTTTAAAAAAAAGCGATTCAACAACGGTCTCAAGTAACAAGACTTTACTATGTAAAAATTAACACATGGAATACATTAGCCGCGGACCGAACCAAGTGGAAAAATGCAATCACTGCTGGTACAGACTTGGAAGAAAATGATAGAAATACCAGAGCTGAGTTTTAAAAAATGTAAAGACCCTACACAGCAATACCAAATGCAGAAACTGCATCCTTTGTGTAGACAAAAGGAAGTTTAGGAAGCAAATTGGCCTAATTGGCCACCAGAGAAGCCATACAGATTTAGGAAGACGTGTTCATTCTTGGAAATGATGGACAAACAACCCAACGTTGATATAATGTAAAGCAGTGGTGTTGTAGCATGTAATTAATCAACAAGATCTTATCAGCAATTGAAGTTTTCCTACAAGTTACAAGTAGCGGTTACCACACTGTCTAACCTCACTGTCTGACCACACTGTGCTGACCACACTATCTGAAAACTCCGATGAACCCAAATTGTGTCAGCAAATGTTGCCGTTCTAAAAGTCTCCAGACCATGCATTAGCCCACCGGTTGCAACACTTCACCATTGTAAAGTCAATTGGAATGTGTCTGTAAAGGTCGAAAGGTCAGCATTGACCCTAGGACACCACCAAAGTGTCACCTGAATGAGGTTAGGTCCTTTTCACCCTATAATTATAAAGTTTGAATCGAACATGAAATTACCTCATTGTTTCTGCTCCAGCAAAAACAGACTCTATAAATATTCAGTCTTTATTAATTCCAAAGTTATTGTCCAAGCCCGAGTATGCATTTTAATTGGCAAATTAGTAGAAAAGATGACTTGGTTGAAATGAAAGTTTCATTGTTTACAAATACAATGTAAATGTTAATAAGCCTAAATGACACGCTCGGCTGTGTGTATTTGATTACGTATGTGTGTATGCGTTCGTGTGCGTGCGTAATCCGCCCATCATCTTTATCTAACAATGTAAGTATTTCTAAAGAAGCAGGAGGCCTACAGCATAGTGAAACAAGTGAAAACCATAACACTACTTAGGGTTACACCCCTCAGTAGCACATAATATACTGGCACCAAATATTGCAAAACTTACCCTACATTGTTAGGAACATGAAAATAATATAATATTTAGACGTATCGCGACTTCGGTTTACTGTAAAAGCCTACTTGTTACTTTAGGCTAATTGGAATAGCTACTCTATAGAAAAACACCAAAACATAAAAGAAATAAATGAAATGTTTATCAATACCATCCAAAATCTAAACTTAAATCAAATTAATAAAAAACCAACAAGAAACCATAATATACTAGATTTATTCTTAACTAACAGACCAGGACTAGTAGTAGATTATGAAATAATTCCTGGACTTTCAGATCATGATATTGTCAGAGTAAATAACAAAATAAAAACCCAAATAAACAAGAAACCTAAAAGAATAATTTACCTCTGGAATAAATGTAACACAACAGAACTACATCAAGCAGCAATAAAATTCCAAACCAATTTTCTTACTAAATACAATATAAATAGTCCAGTTGAAGATATTTGGCAATTCATAAAAACCAACTTAAAAGCAATAATGGCTGATTCTGTGCCAACAAAACAAACATAAAAAAAAATTAACAAATGTTGGTTTAACACTAAACTAAAGAAACTGTGTAGACAAAAAGAAAATCTATTCAAAAAGTTTAAGGCAACTAATTCAATTAGACTACATAAAAAATACCTAAAAATTAATTAAACATTTAACTCAGAAACTAAGCAGACAGCTGCAAAATGAATATGTAAACAATGTAATTTCTAAAGATAATAATGCTAACAATGCTAAGTATCTAGGAGTAATAATAAATGATAAGTTATCTTGGAACCCTCATATTGATGAAGTAATTAAAAAATCAAACAAAACTTTAGGATTCATAAAAAGGAACTTTTACAAATGTAATAAGAACATAAAACTAAAATGCTATCTCACATTAGTTGGGCCTATACTAGAATATGCAGCATCTGTATGGGACCCATCAACTAAAGAAAACATTAAAAAATTAGAACAAATTCAAAAAAGAGCTGCAAGGTTCATAACTAGCGAATATTCCCAATTAACAAGAGTAACACCATTAGTCAAATCATTAAACCTAGAAACACTAGAAGACAGAAGGGCAAAGAGTAAAGTAGTAATAATACATAAGGCATTAAACTCTAATTTAGAAATACAACACAATAACAACCTGTTGCAAGTCTCAGATAAACATAAAGATAAAAACACTTTCCTTGTCCCTTATGCTAGAACAAATGCATATAAGTACTCTTTCTTCCCGAGTGGCATTCGGGCATGGAATGGGTTGCCTGAACAAACCAGGAAAACCAGTAACTTAACATCATTTAGAACATTAATAAAAATGCAAGACTAGACTCGGACCACGGATGAGCGTAGGACGCAATAATCTTCTTTATAGAAGGAGCGTCTGTAATGTATAAGATAAGATAAGATAATACTGGATTGTATGCTAACCCCATTTGTTTTCACTATTCAAAGTTTTTTTCACACACACAAACACACTCATACATTAAGACCACACTATTTTACTGAAGACAGTCAAGCATTCCTCGCACCAACTAATGGGTGTGTAAGAAAATCAACAACACTCGCTTGTATTTAAAAAAAACAGCAACATCATAGCCTACTTTGTAGATTTGAATGCCAGCTGTAGTTATAACCAACCAAATGTACTAAAATAATTATTGTATGATTAATTTCAGTCAATTAGTTTAGACCTAGTCTGTCTAGATCATTGAAGCATAACAATCAATATTCACCCCATGGGCTTCCCGACTCTTATTACTATTGATATAGTTGAATGAAATACTCCAATCCACAGAGCCAGCATCGACTTGTCACGTTTAATACTACAGGTGATAGAAAACAGTGACAAAACAAGGTTTGAAAGAAATTATTTAAATTAGCCTTTTGTTAAAGAAAATTGAAATGTGTGCCTACAGCACACACACACACAGATTACACACGAAAGACTGTGTGTAGAGGATTTGGTAAGGGGGAAGGATATAAATAACTACCTTCTATTGTTTGCATGGAACACAATAACTCTCCCAATAGAGGGAGAATTGTGACAATATTAGAAGGCGTTGAATTCCCACCAAAAGTGAAAATAACATAGGTTGGAATTTTACAAATGAGAAAATTGTCACTAAGCCCCATGATCGTAGAGCAATCTAGTAAGTCACGTGGCTTTAAGGAATACAATTTTTCTTCATGTAACAATACAATGAAACTAAATGCTTCCCAGTACTATTTAGATTTATAGTAAAATATAGACAGGCCTACAGCTGCTGAGTCTACACATCAGCACATTGACAGGTTTTAAGTTTAGTATTGAAACCATTAATAAAGACTAATAATAAAATAGTAATTATAGTCTAAGTTAAAGCCATATTATTTATATATGACCTAAGCCAAAGCTGATATTATATATTACTTTAATATGTTTCGATGTAGTGACTATTACTGCAAGTAGGGGCCTAAGCATAAATTATGCGGGTCCTCATGTTAGGCTTTGCTAAAGTCTACAAGTAACTATAACTATATTCATGATCTTATCACATTATTCTAGGCTGTTGCTGGAAGGATTACAAGACGAACAATGAAGTAGGCCTACATGTATTGGAATGTGCGAAAAAGTGATCTCTTGTAAAAGGATGTAGGCCCTAACGAACCCATAAGAACCCCATCAGCCAAGATCTCGTGACTAGTAAAGGAGGGACAGGCCTACTTTATCTCATTTATAAGCTGCTAGTGTAAAGAGAAGTGCAAGAGTGAACAAAATATATTAGGATTGATGCATAGCCGTATTTAGGATTGTGGGGGCCCTGTTCACAAATTTATGTGGGAACCCCTCTTGGCCCCGCCCCTGCCTTCCGACATTGCTGTGTTAGCCTATGCACAGTGTTGTTAATGATGTATGCAGGGCCGTATTTAGGATTGTGGGGGCCCTGTTCCCAAATGTATGTGGGGGCCCCTCGTGGCCTCGCCCCTGCCTTCCACATACCTCAGAAAAGAGCAATTAATTCATGTGACATTCTGTAAAATTATTAATTAATTTTTATGTTATGCTTATTAGCTTGGTTGTAATGGAGCGCTTAAAATTGTAGGGTATTAAAGGAATTTTATTTTACATTTTCAACGTGAGAATGGGGATGCCACTTAAAAATTTATTTTTGTCATGTGTGGGGGGCTCCTTTTTTATGGGGGCCCCTGTTCCAATGGAACATGTGGAACATGCCTAAATAAATCACTGGATCGATGTCAAATCCATAGAATCAAGAATGTGGCCTGGAGACAAGCAGGGAAGCTAACATGAGTCAACAATTAACTTCTTCCGGTTGGGCTTTGTGTAAGAGTAGGAACATAGATCTAGATTTTTTTCTAGACTAGATCAGAGACTATAATCATATCTAATAATAGTCTATGGCTAGATCTATGTGTTTATTGTTAATTGTAAACCAGAGACATAAAGTTTTGTTGTTGTTGTTGTTATCTGCTAATTTCAAACGAATTGCGAGCATTTTATAAACTTAGTTTGGACTACTATAGATATTAAAAGGCCCCTATAATTAACAAAAAAACATAGGCCTACATAAAACTTGAGTCATTTTAAAAGTAGGCCTACGCTTCTAAAATCGAATCGCCTAATCGAATACCTGGTACCTATAATAGATTTTTCAATTTGATACTGACATTTTTTTAATCAAAAATTAATAATAGGCCTATGCCTATGCCTACATTAAAATCAATAGATTCTAGTATGAATATAACATTAATCTAAAATAAAATTAATAAAGTAAACGTTAGGCCTACACCCATTATATTATATTATTAGGCATTATATCTTAGGCATAGTCTATTTATAGTAGGCTATGTTTTAATGTTGGTCTAATAGACTGCGCTTCATTGGGTCTAACTATTCTAACAGCCTATATGTTAAGAAATTGCTTTAAAAAAAAAATTCAGCAACAGTATACACACACAAAAAAAAGACTGCATTAAAAGCCTATATAAAACACTGATTTATTTAATGGATCAATAACATGCATACAATGTAGGCCTAGTATTTGTAACATTATTCACTTATGTATAACTTATGTTATATCCCAATAACAACCTGTTGCAAAGCTCAGATAAACATAAAGACAAAAACACTTTCCTTATCCCTTATGCGAGAACAAATGCATATAAGTAGGGCCTACTCTTTCTTCCCGAGTGGCATTCGGGCATGGAATGGGTTGCCTGAACAAACCAGAAAAAGCAGTAACTTAACATCATTTAAAATATTAATAAAAATGCAAGACTAGACTCGGACCACGGATGAGCGTAGGACGCAATAGGCCTAATCTTCTTTATAGAAGGAGCGTCTGTAATGTATAAGATAAGATAAGATCTATTATAGTAGACCTAAACGGAGGATATTACTTTTTTAAAGTCTGATATGTAAAACTGTTCGAAACTTTAAAAAAAAAGTTGTTTTAAGTAATTTTTGCAAAATATTAAAATTGATTCGCTCTATGAGAGTCTATGTAACGTTCTTTTTCAATAACTTTGGTTAGCTAGATCTATGTTTTAAAAATGTCTGGTGAAAAATGAATTGTGTATTTATTGCCTAACAAATAGATCGATACATTGCTGATATCGTATCGCGCGCTATTAATATCGATAGTAGCCTAAAGAACCTGGCACTGATTAGAAAGTTGTAAAACACAGTATAAGCTTAGTCAATGCACTATTGACCTTTTATTACCTAGCGGTATTTATAAAGTAGCCTATAAGAATAATATAAAAACATAGTTTAGCAGTTTTAATAAATAGGGTAGGCTACCTATATCGTCACAATCTATCTACACTATAATTTATATAATAGCTTCTTCTGTGCAGAAGAATGTGACATTCTAAGTCAGAACATCCCCAGCCCCCCTGTTTTTCTTCCAATTGATTTCAGACAAAACCAGTGATAATTATAGGTTACTGCGCGTTTGGTTATGTGCAGGTCTAAAAGAGACTCGGGAACTGCCCTTCTACGCTCGCTCCACTGGCTCCCCGTGAAAGCCAGAATTGAGTATAAAATGGCGCTACTTTGCCATCAGTGCATTTTTAACAACAAGTTTCCGTCCTATCTCAAGGCACTAATCACACCTTATGTCCCGCAAAGAACACTTCGTTCTGCAAACTCATCGCTTCTGGAAGAGCCCCGTTTCTCTCTGACGACCGTTGGCATTAGAGCCTTCTCAGTATCCGGTCCGAAGGTGTGGAATCAACTTCCCATTCAACTGAGGCGAACAAGCTCTACTGTTACTTTCAAACAGAACTTAAAAACTCATTATTTCAATATTTACCTTAGATAACATTTAACATGCTTTAGAAACTTACTGTCTTATTTATGGGTTGGGTCGGTTAATACTACATTTATTTGTTTTGTCTTTTTTAATCATCAATTTAGCTCTGTCACCTGGCCTAGGGTAATATCCGAATTCTTGGTTGTATGTTAAACGCGCTCTGAGCTTACATTATGTTTGTTGGCAGCGCTATACAAATATTATTATTATTTTTATTATTATTATTAAACCCAAGGACTACGGACACTTCGTCGTTTGGATTTGAAAGCGTCATGTTCCATTTACGTACAATAGAGTAAGCTTATATTTATTAGTATATACTCTATTAACGGTAGAATGAACCCAATCAATACATATTGACATTTCCAATAATATACAAGATAAATTTAATTGTCCCCTTAAATACTTTTATAGCACATACTTTACTTATAAATATTTTTAGTGGGACTATAAACAGCCTACTTTTAAATATAGGCATATAATATAATGCTACAGAAATTAAAATGACATCAATATTTATCACAGATTTTAGATATAAAATATTTTTAGTCGGACCATAAATTCTTTTAAATACAGGCCTATAACTTTGTATCAAGAGCCACAGATTAAATATGAAACTGACATAAATATGTATCACCTTTTAGTACCAATCAAATCAACAAAATCAATTTGTCATTGATTAATAAGTACATGATTAATAAATACATAAATAAAAATTATCTGTTGAAATGTTGCTGTTTTTAACAAATCTATTGGAGAAAAACAAGGCAGAAAAGAACTAGACTAGTCTATTACCTTGTGTGCTTGAGTAAGATAAATCCCTTACAATGAACTAGAGATCCATTTAGCAAAGTTGTGTTGTTGGTATGGTCGCTAAGTGCTACTGGAAGCTCTCAATATAACCAGCCCACCAGCTCTAGATCAATTGATAGCGTCAAAGAATGCCAGCAGGGCGGTGAGGGCTTTTGTGGCGTCACGGTAATTTTTTTTTCTATAAGCGAACCAGTTCGATAACTTATTGACTATTAGTAAAGGGCCTCTTATTTGGCAAACGTGTGTGTCTTTATGCGGGTTGTTTATAAATGGGTATCGATGATTTATGGGTATTGGGATTTGATTGAAAATCTTTTCTTATGGAAAATAACCGAATGGCGTTCAAGCCGAACTCCACGACAAAGCAGACGACTTTTACCTTTCTATATGAGAGCTAACTAGCTGTGGGCTTCAATAACAAGGGTTCTCAATAAATCAGACCACCATAACACAAACAACAACAATTTTGTTCTCTTCATCCGATATTAAGAATTGTGTATTGAACATGACTATATTTTTGTTCTTAGTTAAAAGCATTTTAAATATCTTGGGATGGGGGGTTCAATAATTACGTCAACTTTTTATGTCAATTTTAAACCCTTCCCTCCCATGTGTCAAAAATTGTGAAATTTTCAGTGATTACCATTCCCGGTAAAATGATGCAAAACAATTATACACCCAACTCATTTCTAACAGCATTTTATACGACTGACTATTATGTTTAAAATAGAACAGAAATTAAAAAGTCTACAAATACAAGTTTAATTTATAAAATTGACCATAATTCTAAATATAACACTTTGAATTCATGAAGAAATCGAAGTTTTATATAACTTTATATTTTAGCTTCTCTTATCTTCCCATGGGAAAGCACAATGTTCCTTAATTGTTATGACAGGCATATGGGCTGTTTAATCAATTTCTCGTGGAATCGATAAATTTAACAAGTCAAACATCTTCATCTAACTATACACACACATCTCGTCGAGCGCTTACACACACATTACAACTGAGTGCACAAATGTATGTTGTGACTGCATTAGCAAAATGCAATTTCACCTTTGGAATAGCATACTTCAGTTCCCTTTTTTTAAAGTACAAACAACTTTTTTCTAGTTTTTAGTTTCAGTAAAATTTTATCAGGTGCAAAGTGACAAACTTTCAGGGTATGATAACTTTTGAATTTCAAATGGATTTAGTTGCCGAATTAGCAAAATTGATAGATATTGATGGAACATTTGTATCTTTCACTGCAGATGGTGAGCGTGGTTTCAACCTTGTCAACAGTCTGAAAATCAAATTTAGGAATCGTCAACAGACTACAGAAAGGACATAAGGATGTCTGTTAAGAATCAGCTTTAACATAAATGATAAATAGATCTTGATGAGAAGTATGTAGATTGGGTACATTTGAAAGATCGCAGAGAAAAATTTGAGAACAATAACTGGCATGATGACTGGTGAGTGGTATCAGTATGGTAATTCTCTTATTCTGGGATAAATAAATTCAATATCTCGTGAAAAATAACTTTAAGCAACTATTTAAATAAATAATAGAATTTGCACAATACATTGTGGGTTAATGACTATAATTATTAAAATTTAACCGGTTCATATAGTAGGTCTATACACCGCTATGTGGCGCACAAAAAAAGTGTATTTAGACCACCTCTAAAGTGCACAGACAATATCTTTTATCACTTACAGCCTTAGGAAAATTAGCGGGAACATTGCTTACATCCTACCTACACGTGTCGTTTAAGTCTTTTGGACCGCTGGGGTGTCAAAGATGACATTCCTCTCGCTTTTCTGCACTGCTTACGGCGTCGCCCAGTTACCCGTTCGTTCCATGATGTTTTCTTCACATCTTTTTCTCTGCACATGTCTTCCTGTCTTTCTCCCTCCTTTGGTTGTGTCTTGTCGGATAGTTTCTTCGTTCTAAAGACGTGGCCACACCAATGTAGTTTTCTCTTCCTAACACTAATAGCCTACTAGTCTCTATACTGTCTCTTTTAGGCAATGCAAAGGTAAGATATGAGACAATAAGGTCACGTGTCTTTAAATTAGCCAATACGACACACACGAGTTACTTTATATCTATAGATGAAAGCTGTTTTAAGCAGACAAAAGGCTTACACTTGCCCACTCAAAAGTGACTAAATATGTACCTGAAATTAAACAATTTGCGAAGAGCATTGAAGAACAACGCGCTTATTAATTGACACATGGGCTACTTATGACTTAAGCTTACTTATTTAATTAAACATAAATATAATTTATAAATTATTATTTTTATTTTAATAAATATAGGAGACACAGCATATATACTAGCATTATATTATGTAATTGTTGTAATTGTATATGTTTAAAAATTAAATTCCATAAATCGACTTAAAAGATTAATGCAGGAATTATTTTTTTTTACAAATGTTTAAGGCTAATTAATTTTATGCCTCTAATTACATCTTGCAATTAATACCATAATGCTGGATTTGTATAAAGAAATAATAATTAATACGTAATATTTGTTATATCACAAAACATAATTTGTTTGGCATCACTGTAGAATAAAGTTCAGAAAATTTAATTTATTTAAAAGGGAGATAATTAACACGTCTTCTTTGCGTTAATATTTCTAATATTATTATGTTTTTTTTCCTTAAGAAAAAAAATCATTGCCTTACAATTTATAACTTTAAAATGATTTTATTATAAAAGATAAATGAAAATTACATAAATATAATATGAATAAAAATGTTTATGTACATTTTTAAACATTACATTAACTACCCAGTTTGTATAGTTATAAAGTATTTATTCCACTTAACAGTGTTTACTTGTCCGCGAAAATATGGTAATAATATGCCTAGGGTATGCTTATTGTCTTTCAAAAGCAAAACTTTATGAGGATATCAGTTAAGCTGAGATAAATTAAAATGAATTTTAAGTAGATGCTAGAATTATATCTTAACAGCTATATATTATTTTAGACTTTAATATTTAATATTAAAGTTAAGTAATTATAATTTTTGCCTTGGTCTTGCTACGGTATTAAATTAATTAATTGTCTTATAAAAATATTTTTTTAAAGTTAAAAATAGTTGACTTACAGCCTCCAAGGTTCAGTACTAGTGAGTAGGCCTATTGATAACTGACAAAAGTAGGCTAACACCAATAGTTAAAAGCACTAAACCTAGAAACACTAGAGGACAGAAGGGCAAAGAGTAAAGAAGCAATAATACCATTATGCATTAATTTCTAAGAAATACAACACAATAACAATCTATTACATTGCTCAGATAAACTTGGAACAATAACGCTTTTCTTATCCCATATGCAAGAACAAATGATAGCATAAAAATACTTTTTAAAATTCTTTCTAAGTGGCATCCGGGCATGGAATGGTTACCCTGAAAGCAGGAAAACCATCAACTTAACCAAATTTAAAAAACTAAAAATGCAATGCTATACTCAAAGCACCAAAAAAAGTAGGACTCGGGGGCGAAAGTTCAACCCACCCAGGAAAAATTGTCTGGCTTCGCCCCTGGATGTAAAGCAGGAGTGTCAAACTAAAAGTGAACCTATGTTCGCAAAAGATTTTTTACTCGTACGCTACAATTGGTTACGGTACAACACCAAACTTAGCAGGGATTGGTCAGAGGAAGGACTAGAACCCGGGCCATTATGTTGACTGTCCGGTGTAGGCCTAGTAGGCCTAGTAGGCCTAGCCTAACCGCAGGACCGACCGAAGCTGTGATTGCAAAGGGTCCTACGTTTGTCATTCCTAAATTAAGGGAGGAGGATGGAGAGAGGGAAAGGGGAGGCAGGGAGAAATTAGGTAAATTTAAATAGGCCCTCAGATGACAATGTATGTGTATAAAACAAAACATCTAAAAAAAAAACAACACCCAACATAGATCTAGGCCTACTCGTCTGGCTGAGACTGATTTAGCTTGTTCTATTTTAGTCGTTCCTTCTAAGCGTCCTACGCATACCCGTGGTTTGAGTCTTGGCTGCTATTGCATTTGGATTAGTGTTTTAAATGATGTTAATGTTAAGTTAATGGTTTGTTTTCAACATTGAGCACTTAATATATTATTGGAAGTCATGGGGTGGGAAAACATTTTATTGGGACATCATCGGGGCCGTATTTAGGCTTGCGGGGGCCCTGTTACCAAATTTATGTGGGGGCCCCTCGTGTCCTCGTCCATGTCATCCGACATTGCTGTGTAAGCCTGTGTACAATGTTGCTGATGCTGAATGATAACCAGTAACCCACTGAAGAAATAAGTCAAATTCAATTTTTTTTTCTAATTCTTCATCCGTTTCATCATTTTTATTGTCTATTTCATTTGGATTTGATGTGAACTTTAAATTTTGAAATACATTAACTAATTTAATATTTACTTTTAACTTAATTTGTTCCTTTTGAAGGTAGGCCTATGCTATACATTTTAGCGTATGGAGCTAAAGCGGCTGGCCATAATAAAATATGAGTTATTTGCGTTTGCGGTCGAGACATGATGTATCCCTTCCACTATAGGCCTATTAATGGTTCAATTAAGCTTAATGCTTGTTGTTTTTCAGATGAATGTTAGCACACAAGCAGCCTTAAAAATATAATATTTAAATATGTTTGATCCACGACCACATTATGTACATTTAACGGTACATCTTTAACCAAAGAAGCAATTTATACTGGACTCAATTATTTTTTAAGTTCTACAAAATTTAAAATTTTCAACAAATCACTAGATTTAGTCTAGTCTTAATTAAACATGGACTCTTCGTGCTTTACAAGCAGCTAATTTCCCTGGATCAATCCCTGGATCAATCACCAGGGAAAGATATTGTTGTCGTCCAAGGAGATTGGAACGCGAAGATAGGAGAAGTTCGACGCTTGTACCAACTGGGCAGATACTTGCGGACACTCTTGCAATGACCTGACCAATGATAGAGGGCTTCGACTCCTAGAATTTGCAAGATATAACAACCTCCTACTAGCTAATACACATGGCCAACATAAGAAATCCAGAAGATGGACTTGGCACAGCCCAAACGGAGAACACAGAAACCAGATAGATTACATACTGGTCAAAAAACGATTCAAATCATGCATTAGAACAGCAAAAACTAGAAGTTTACCTGGAGCAGAAATCGGCAGTGACCACAATCTGGTGCTGATGTCTTTCCATCTCCACCTGAAAAAACTAGCAAAACAAGGCAATTTGAGACTACGCTTTGACCTTGACAAATTGAAAGACCCGCGGATTGCAGAGGTGTTCAAGGCAACCATTGGAGGAAAATTTGCTCCACTGACCGCCCACTATGAGACAGAGACGGACATAGACCTAGTCACTGATGCATTCAATACCATAATAATTGAAGCAGCAAAAGAAGTAGGCCTACTTGGTTAGAAGCGATCAATAAAAAACCACCATAGGTCTCCACTGATATCCTAGAGCTATGTGATGAAAGAAGAAAACTCAAAGTGTAAAGAGTACTGTAGAAGGAGCACCCAAGTACAGGGCAATCAAAGAGTACTGCAGAAGGAGCACCCAAGTACAGGGCAATCAAAGAGTACTGTAGAAGGAGCACCCAAGTACAGGGCAATCAATAAAAAGATAAGAAAAGATATGATGAAGGCAAAAGAAGAATGAATAGAACGGCAGTGCGCAGACATTGATGAAAATTTACAACAGAACAATTAAAAAAAGGCTTATAAAATTGTCAAAGACCTGACATCCGCCAGGCAGAGTCGTATCTCAACGATACAGGACAAAGCAGCAAAATGCCTCACTGATGAACAGGAAATACTCAAAAGATGGACTGAATACTGTTCCGAACTGTACAATGAAGACTCAAAAGGTGAGACATCAGTACTTGACTGCCCAATGTCAACTAACACAGACAAACATCCTATTCTCCGTGAAGAAGTGGAGCTGGCTGTACAAAAATTGAAAAAAAGGGAAATCAGCTGAAGCAGACAATGTGCCAGGCGAACTGATTCAAGCAGGAGGTGACCCTGTAATAAACATCCTAACCAACATGTGCAACAGGATATTGCAGACAAGAGTATGGCCGACCCCCTGGACTCGCTGGTTATCACACTCCCAAAAAAGGGTAATTTACAGATGTGTCAGAAATTACCGTACAATCAGCCTGATTAGCCATCCCAGTAAAGTCATGCTCATGATTATATTAAACAGATTGAAACCACAAGCAAAACAAATAATTGCAGAAGAGCAGGCAGGCTTCAGAGCAGGAAGAAGCCCAACGGAGCAAATCTTCAACATGTGAGTGCTCCGTGAAAAACAACTCCAACACCAAAGCGACCTCTATCATGTCTTCATAGACTTTAAAAAAGCGTTCGACAGAGTGTGGCATGCGGCACTGAGGGCGACTATGCACAAATTCAACATCTCATTCAAGGCATCAAGAACCTGTACAACAGAGCAACTAGCGCAGTACTCTTCAACAGCAAGCAGGGAGATTGGTTCAAAACCACTGTTGGTGTTAGACAAGGATGCCTACTTTCCACCATCCTCTTCAACCTCTTCCTTGAAAGGATTATGTCAGATGTGCTAGAAGACCACGTCAGAACAGTCAGCATAGGCGGGCGAATTATAACCAACTTACGCTTCGCCGATGACATTGACGGCCTAGTTGGCAGCGAGGATGAATTAAAAGAATTCACTGCAAAACTAGAGAAAACATTAGAGGCGTATGGTATGGAAATCAAAGCAGAAAAGACCAAGGTCATGGCAAATAGAACATTCACAAGTAAAATTTGGATAAAGAGGCAAAAACTCGAAGAGGTCTCCGCCTTCAAATATCTAGGGGCCATAATATCCGACGAAGGTTCAAAGCCAGAAATTCTTGCCAGAATGGCCCAGACAACCGCAGCGATGAGCAAACTTAAACACATCTGGCAAAGCAAGAAATTCTCTCTCAGATCAAAGATTCGACTAATGCGCTCTCTGGCGACGTCGGTCTTCTTGTATGGATGCGAGGCTTGGACACTCACTGCAGACCTCCAAAGAAGAATCAGTGCGCTAGAGATGAGATGTTACCGCAAGATATTGAACATCTCCTATACAGAGCATATCACAAACGAAGTGGTCCGCAATGAAATAGCCGCTGTCATCCCCCCATACGAGGACCTTCTCACCTCAAGAAGAAAAAACTGAGATGGTATGGACACGTAGCAAGATCTGGAGGTCTTTCAAAGACTATAATGCAGGGCACAGTCCAGGGAGGAAGAAAAAGAGGCAGGCAAAAGAAGAGATGGTAAAACAACATCAATGAGTGGACCGGCCTATCATTCATCGACTCCCAAAGGGCATCACAGGACCGAAACAAATGGCAGAGATTGTGAAAAGTCAACGATGGTGCTCCAACGACCAACCCACGGGTTAAGGGATAGGTGAGGTGAATTCTTCAATAATGTCATTAAAGTCCAATTCACGCAAGATTTCTGATTTAATGCTGGAATTTAAGAGATATGCGCAGACAGCTTCTCCTGAGTCACGGTTGTGTGCAGCCTTTTTTTTTATCAACTTCAATAAGGCGAATGATCGTTCATGCACTAGATGCATTGGCAACCATAAGTAGGCCTACCAGATTCTTATGGCAACTTCAATGTTCGGAAAAGTATCTGCCAGACGCTGAGCAACAACCAATCTGTAAATTAACTGTTCATATCCAATTGTCAAACTTTTTTTGCATGTGTGGGGGCCCTTTTTGTGTGGGGACCCCTGTTCCAATGGAACATGTGGAACATGCCTAAAATTACGTCGCCTCTGGACACCAAGCTTAAAAAATCAAACCCATATAATAGGCCTATGACCTTTGGGTTCTTATGTTGGCAGTCACGTTTTCTACTGTAAGGCATCAAAGATCTTTAACATACATCATAGTGTCTTTCCGTAACTCCCTTCTCTTTCCGTAGGCCTACATAAAAAAATCTAAAGGTCCGATTACACGTAGGTCTGATTTAAAAAAAAATTATTTTGTCTCGTTTTTTTTAAATATTTGTTTATGGTACGCATTGACTAATTAAATGGTTAAATCTACTAAAAGATCAGCAGCGTTATAATAGGCCTATATAGGCTATATAGTCTAATTATAAGCATATATTGGTGAATAAAAACGTCCAATTATTTATAGGCTAATACTAGACCTAGCCTATAACCTATATAGAGGCCTAAAAAAAAAATATATGAACTACGCCCAAAGACTATAATTATAACAGCCTATATATAGCCTATGCCTATCACTTGAAGAATAGTGTAGGCCTATTGTAAAGCCATATATATCATTTTAGAGGATAGCCTACTGGTAACTCACACTCAATACAATAGAAAATGAAAATTTTAATCTAATTAATTAGAACTAAAAGAATAATACGTTTAGAACTTTTCGCTTTAAATGACCTAATATGGACAGCTATGGTGATATAATGCTTATATGTGAAAAGTGAAAATTATGGGATAGAAATTTCGGTTAGAAATTATGGTATAGAAATTATGGGATGTCCAATAAACGACGAATGCGCATGTTCCATTTAGTTAGCGGCTTTTCAACAGACGTCGATCGCGTCACACTCTTAAAAGTACCCGGTTCTATGTATTGTTTTGAAAAGTTTATTTAATGTTATTAACAAATATAGATTCAGGAATCTAGCGATGTCCAGAAAAGATGAAGATGACTTCAGTGTTGATGGGGACGACGATATTGACGAAGGTTTGTTTGAATCAATGAGTCATTCGCGACATTGTTAGTGGGTATGGGAGGGGGATATTTATGCTAATTTTAGACCAGGGAAATATAAAAAAAAATTCTAGTGGCTACAATGAAAAAATATGTTAAAAATATTTAAAGCAAAGAATCGTGCCTTATAATCATCATTAAATATGTTATAAAAAAATATATTATTAACTTTTAAATTGTGACAAACTAAATGTTTATAATTCGAAATTATGTGATGCTCCGCTAGAATGGCGTTTGTCAGTTTTTATATAAACCAATCCATAAGCAATGTAGGTCAGAGTTCATTTCTCACTTTAATAATAATAGTTTATCCCTTACTTCAAGTTAAAAATGTGATCTTATCATTTAAATGAAAGAACTCTAAAACTAAAAGCAAAATATCAATACATCAAAACTTTTCTTATCAAGACTTGGATTAAATAAAAGTATTATAAATAATTATAATATAGGCCTAACTATACTATATATATAACCGTACAAACTTGCCCATCAGAGCATTCATCATTTATTGTAGTGTTAGTAGTTAGTAGGAATTAGAGATGTTAAAACCAGTTTGTTTTCAAAACCGGTTTTCGGTTCTATAAAACCGGTTTAAAACCGGATTTCGATTCTTCCCCCCCCTCCCCCCGCAATGTCACAAGTCACTGGCCAAAAAAGACAAATGTACAAAGTTTTGTAGGTGTATTTGAAAAATTAAGTGTTCGCAGAGCATTCAAGAGGTTGAATTGTGTGAATACATTATGATTTTGTACAATTTACCATAACATTCTTTAGAACTAAAAAAAAATATGGGCTAATTGATTAAAACCGATAATAGCTTTGAATAATGATAATTTGTGCACCGTGGACTTAGACTTGTAAAATAATGCATTGAATAGGATCACGTAGCACCAATCAAAAGTCAAAAGAATGTGTATTTAATGCTGCCGTTAATAATAAAGCACAGACGCGGTGTCTAGCCGAATTGTTCAAGGCCACAGGACAAAACTAGTTAGCGTCTCTCCAATCTCCATTGCGTACATCAAAGAGTCGTCGTCTGCGTCCGTCTCGAGAGACAATGGTGTAGCTTCATGGGTGAGGTATCCAACTGTATCGCCGAGAATGGCTGTGTAGGCCAACACGGGAGGGGCAATCCCTGCCGCACTTGTGGCACATCAAAGAGTTGCGCACATCTAAAAGATGAGCTGACATTTGGTTTGATGTTTTTATCGCAAGCCATAGTTGGTATTTGGAGAGAAAAAAAAGAGACACAATATCTAAGACTAAATAGTGTCAGCAAGGCCTTTCAAGAATTGTTTTGCGTGAATCCAACATTATTTTTTTTTATATTTCCATCAGAACCAATAAAAAATAAAATAAAGGGTGTGCTACTTGACTACCTTCCAACCAACAAACCGAAATCCGGTTTTAAAAATCAAAACCGGTTTTCAGATTCAAAACCGGAATCCGGTATTCCGGTTTTCGTTTAACATCCCTAGTAGGAATGAAAGTGACCAAAGTAAAGCCCTACCTTTACAGCCTTTACCCTACTCCCACTTCTCTAATATAGTATTATAGTAGTAAGTAGTATAGTAGTAGGCCTAATCTTCTTCAATCTAGTATTTTAGTACCTCTAGTCTAGTCACTAGACCTACCCAAATAGTAAATGAAGTAAATGAAAAATAAATGCAACGTCCACAAACCAAAAAAATCACAATACAATACTGTAGGACCAGTGCAGATTTAGGCTAAATCTTGGTTAAAGAATTTTTTTTTTAAGCCTTTAACTTTAAGCCTTGTCCATGCCTTATATTTATTTTTAAAAAAGAATTCTTAGTCTTACCCAACAGGCACACCATGTTGCATCGATCATCGATGGGAAAAAACAACATGGCAACCACAATTTTTCCCTGTCATTACGTTGTCGTGTGCCTGTTGGGTAGATAAGGGTTAATATTATTTTATGGTAAGGATGCGGCCTAGGCCCTAGCTACTAAGACACTCGTTACACTCTCCCTGTTGTGGGACTTTATTATATACTAGTTAGGGCAAGATAGATAGACAATATTAGAATCACATCAGAATAATAAATAAAATCGTTGTAGTTGGATGGTTAACATTAGGTTGTTTTATTGACAATTCAAAAAGTAGCAAAATGTATAAGATTTTCACTTTATCAAGACTATATGTATATGAATAGATCTAGGCCTATAAGGAAAAAAAAAAATTATACCATAACCATAAAAGCTTACTGACGACTTAAGCACAACAGAATTATTATAAATGTGTGATTGTTGAGTTGAACTAATTGGACAGTAAGATGTTTTAATTCTTTATAAAAATTGAATGTTTTTGTATTATTTAATCAGCATTAATAAAGAATATGTAGTGTTGCAATATGTGCAGATTAAATACACAGCATTTGGTCCAATATTAAACAAATTTTATTTCTGACCTTTAGAAGAAGAGGAAGATGAGGAAGAAGAAGTAGTAGAAAAACAACCCAGCAAGAGAGGGAGAAAAAGAAAGCAAAAAGACAGCAGTGAAAAGAAAAAGAAATCAAAAAAGAAAAAACGTAAACATGGCAGTGACATGGAGGTTTGTTGGGATTGAAACTTTGTTTGCTGAACATTTTTATTGATAGTCTAAATTTCAAGAAATTCCTACATATTAATGAGAATGTGTTTCTTATAAAAATAGTTTATATTAGCTTCGCACAACTTTTTCTTTATATATGTACGGTATGTTTAGAAGACAGGATCTTTGCAAGTCTAATTGATCCCTTCCTGTCAGCCAATCAAGCTGAAATTTGCCTCACAGACATTCTTTCAAACTTTCAGCCACATCCACCCCACCCCAACACCCAAAAAGTCAGCTATTAAAACTGTTTTCTTCATTACACTTTATGATGTGCATCGGTTAAATCCCTGTTGAACCACATAATGCATATAAACAAATAACTTGTTAGCTTTTTTTAAGGAATTTTGTTTCTTTGATCTTCTTTCTTTATATAATGATAGTTTAATACATTATTTTTTGTTTCATATCTGTTCCCGGCATAATATCATTACAACATTAAGATTTTTGGTGATATTTTTTTTTAGAAACCTCATTAAGTGCCTATATATTAACTATTTTAAGGGCAAAATCTTTGAAAGGATGGGGTATAAAAAATGCATTTAAGGCTGGGTACTGGGTACGGTACTGAATTTTAGAGGTTCTCAACTTGTAACTGATTTCTGGGTTTTATAATAAGTTCAACCAACTCTTAGTGTAAAAATCTCAATAGTTTTTTTAATATATTTTTTTGAAATGATATGTATGTAGCTAAGCGGTGAAGAAAATGTAAAACGTGCCCCCCAGCCTTAAAGGAATTATATGAAAAATTTTGTTTTTATTTGTTGTTTAATTAATGCATTATATTTCTCTTGACTGTTTGCATTGTTTTTGTCATATAGTTCAATTAAATCTTTGTGCACTGTTAAACTATTATTATTAGCCATTCTTTGAAATGTTTATAAATTCCTTTTAAATAGGAGAGTGAAGAGGGTTCAGATGATGATGCCTCTTTTGGCTTCAAGTCAAGTAAAGACAAAAAGAAAAAAACCTCTTCAGTTCAGCAAACCCCTCCTGCTGCACCAGCAAGACCAGCTCAGGTTGGTGGATCCAATTCATGTCTCATTGTTTCTGTTTTAAACCTTTCTTATTGTAGAGAGTAGTAGGGCCTAACAATGAGCTTTACTTGTTTCATTGTTTTCCTTCAGAAAAGTTCTGAGGAGTTTTGTGAAGAAAATGGTATAAAGAATGCTAGCATGGAGTTTACGGAAGAAGACTACAAAACTATTACAAACTATAAACTTTTCAGTCAAAGTATGAGACCACTATTGATGAAAGAAAACCCTAAGGTGGGTCTAGTTAAACATAGTTCATAGTTAATTGCATCTTCTTCTGTTCTTTCAGTTTTGTTTAGAGAACTAGGACAAAAAATACTAACATTTATTTCATCTGGACAGATTCCACAGCCAAAGCTAATTACATTGCTTGGCATCAAGTGGCGTGAATTTGTGGCCAACAATCCTTTTAAAGGAGACAGACCACCAGATATTCCAGCACCGGTTGTTGTATCTGTAAAGACCCCAGTGGACTCTCCAGCAACACCTCAGAGAGGTAACCACTCAGTGAAATTATCTGAAAGTGTTTTCTTGTTGTTTTGGTTTATACCAAGACTTCAATTACTAGTGCGTACCAGTCATATTTTAATTTTTGTGCACTAGTGTGCAACTCTATATATAATTGAGCTCATTATGTCATTAGATGCAGATGATGATGACTCTGAAGCTGAAGAAGAAGAAAAAAGTAGCTCCAAGAAAAGATCCAAGTCTAAGAAAGGTCAAGCTGTTGCTCCCTTAAAAATAAAACTGACAAAAAAAAGAAGGAGAAAGAAGAATAGTTCAGTAAGTCTTTAACAAAATATTGTAATACATAAAGTAATGGTTTGCAAAAAAACAAAGTTGATAACGTCATCTTTTATACCTTAAAAAGGTTAATATGATTGAAATGTGTACTGAAAGATATTGAAATTTGTACCAAAAGACAATAAGATTGAAATTTGTACTTAAAGATAAAGATAATATGAGTGAAATTTGTACGAAAGATATTATTATTAAAATTTGTACTGAAAGATATTGAAATTTGTACCAAAAGACAATAAGATTGAAATTTGTACTTAAAGATAATATGATTGAAATGTGTACCCCAAAGGATGATGATGGTGAGAAAGGTTTCAATACAAGTGATGAAGAATTTGAGAGGCAGCTAGAAGAGGCAGCAATGGTGAAAGAACATGAAAAGGATAAATCAGGAAAGAAGAAAACAAAAAGAGGTAGAGGTGGTAGGAAAAAGAAAACAAAGATGACCAGCAAATATCCCAATGACACTGATGCTGATGGATATGAAGTAAGTGCTTTTGTTATATAGATATATATGCAATAAGTAATTAGCACATAGTTTGTAATGGTTGTCTATTTGCACAGAGCACATTTATCAAATTTGAATCTTTCAGACTGAACATCAGGATTATTGCGAAGTTTGTCAGCAAGGTGGGGAGATTATTCTATGTGACACATGTCCCAGGGCATACCATCTTGTGTGCCTTGAGCCAGAACTAGAAGAAGCACCAGAAGGAAAGTGGAGCTGTCCACATTGTGTGAGTCTTGCCTTTACTTTCACCTCAGTGTGTTGGATCTAGTTGTTTTTTTATAAATATCTTTAGAGAATGTTTATGTTACTGTAAAATATATTTTTCTCCTAATTAGGAAGGTGAAGGTATCAAAGAACAGGAAGAGGATGATCACATGGAGTTTTGTCGAGTTTGTAAAGATGGTGGGGAATTACTCTGCTGTGACCTGTGCCCTTCGGCTTATCACACTCATTGCTTGAATCCACCAATCAAAGGAGTGCCAGACGGTGAATGGCATTGCCCCAGATGCTCGGTAATATTTGGATAGGAATTTGACAATTAAAAAACACAATTGTGATGTTTTATATTGTAAATGTGTAAAAGTTTTCTTTTATATCTGCTGTTAATGCCTTGTGAATGATTGAGATAATTTTCTCTTTTAGTGCAAGCCATTGAAAGGGAAAGTTAAAAAGATTCTAACATGGAGATGGTGTGAACCTCCTAAAACCGAAGATGAATTGGATCACACTCACCATGATCCGCCTAAGAAACAGACTTTGGTAAGCATTGAATTAAATTTAAGATTGGCATATTATTGCAAAATACTAACAATAACCTTGTGTAAATTAACTATGGATGTCAATATGGCTGCACTACCTTGCAATGTATAGAAATGTTTATACACAGTTTATTCTCATGAAATAATACAACCATACACATCCAGCTTCCTGTATGCATTAGTATTTTTGTCTTGTCTGATCTTATAGAAACCACTTCGTGAGTTTTTTATCATGAAATGAAATAATACAACCATACACATCCAGCTTCCTGTATGCATTAGTATTTTTGTCTTGTCTGATCTTATAGAAACCACTTCGTGAGTTTTTTATCAAATGGGCAGATATGTCTTATTGGCACTGTTCCTGGGTATCCGAGTTACAGGTTAGTTATTATGTATTTAGTCTTTAATAACTACTGTGATATTTAGTCTTTAATAAATTGATATTAGCTTACATTTGTATTTAAGATTGTTTTCTTATTAAAATGTGTACATGTCTGCTCAGCTTGATGTGTACCACCCAGCATTGTACAGAAACTATATCAGAAGAGTTGATATGGATGAACCACCTCCCCTTGAAGATGGCAGTAGCTACAAAGACAAAATGAAAGAAGAAGACCCTCATAATCTGGAAGACAGATTTTATAGATATGGTGTTCGACCAGAATGGCTGAACATACACAGGATAATTAATCATATGTAAGAAGTGATAGCATAGATATCAGTGATGAAGACAATTGTCTGTACAGTATGTAGGTAAAGACTTCTAGCTTCTGAAGTGTCTTGAGAAATGTTATAAACAGTTTCTATATATATATGCGTGGCTAATTAGTTTCTCCTCTACAGGGATACTGATAAAGGTACCTACTACCTGGTAAAATGGAGAGATTTACCCTATGATCAGGCAACTTGGGAGAAGGAAGATGCTGATATTGCAGATTTACAAGCAGCTATTGATGATTACAAGAATCTAAGGTGAATTTATTCTACAATTGTAATAGATATTGCAACAACTAATTGACCTAGAATCTAACAGTTTATTTTTAAGAATACTTATAATCTCATTGCTCAGACTCTAACAGTTTATTTTTAAAAGAATACTTATAATCTCATTGCTCTAATGAAATTTTGTTTACTTGTAGACTTGTGATGTATGGAAATGATGAACCTGTACAGCCCAAAAAAACTGGAAAGAAAAGTAAAGGTAAACAAAAGAAAGACAGAAGAGAACTTGATGATGAGATTCTATCCAAAATGCCTCCAGCCTATCCAACAACTGATGTAAGTGATTGAAAGCCTTTCCTGAATTACCAAAGTGATCTTTCTTGTAAATGTGTGCAATCTGGAAGTAATTTACAATTGTAATTTATTCTAATTTAAACAGTTACGGAAACAGTTGGATAAACAACCCCCTTACCTTGATGAAACTGGTGGAAATCTTCATCCATATCAGTTAGAAGGTCTCAATTGGCTTCGCTACTCCTGGGCTAATAACACTGATACAATTCTTGCAGATGAAATGGGTCTTGGCAAAACTATCCAGACCATAACATTTTTATATTCACTATACAAAGAGGTAAAGCTTTATAGTAGCGTGTTGGACATAGACATTATATTATGTTTTTATATTTCATTCAATCAATAGAATAATAAACTGAAAAGTTATTTTGAATGAACACAAATTTAAAATCATTAAAATAATAGTCAATATTTATTTTATTGAAGCTTGACAATTAGGCTTGCAAAATTGTTTCGCTTTGGATACAGTAAAAGATAAATCATATAAATTTAGTAGTTTTTTAAAAAGGACAAATGATTGTTTTATTATAGGGTCACTGTAAAGGTCCATTTCTGGTCAGTGCTCCTTTGTCAACTATCATTAATTGGGAGAGAGAGTTTGAGTTTTGGGCACCAGATTTATATGTTGTCACATATATTGGAGACAAAGATTCCAGAATTGTTATTAGGTATAGTATTGTTTTTTATTGATCACACCACAGTTTAAATATTATTTATAGACATTGAAAATAAGTTTGAGAAAAAAAAATGTTGTTTTAATTCAAAGTGTTGATGGTTTCTTCTGTTATATCTTGTAGAGAACATGAGTTTTCTTTTGACGACAATGCTATTCGTGGTGGAGCCAAGGCTTCCAGAATGAAGCAAGGCTGTAATGTGAAGTTTCATGTTTTACTCACATCCTATGAGTTGATCAGTATTGACTCAGCATGTCTTGGATCAGTGGACTGGGCAGTCCTAGTTGTTGATGAAGCACATAGACTCAAGAATAACCAATCCAAAGTAAGCTTTCTGTTTATTAGACTGTTTATTTTCGTTATAGTTATTGCTTTAAGATTGTCAATTAATTAAATTTTTTGTTAATGGTGTATTTTTACTTTATGCATACTAAAGAAAAAATATTTGTCTTTACTCTGTAAAATTTATTTTGGTGCAACTTCACAGTTTTTCAGAATTTTGACTAATTACAAATTGGGTTATAAACTTTTGCTGACTGGCACACCATTACAGAATAATTTGGAAGAATTATTCCATCTTCTAAATTTTCTCACCCCTGAAAACTTCAGGTATTATACATACAAGTTATCACTTATGTTATTCTTGTTTTTTAAAACTAGAACATAAAGTATTAGATATATATATATTGAATATATGCCTACACTTTGTTTTAGTGACCTCCAAGGATTTCTGGATGAATTTGCTGATATTTCTAAAGAAGACCAAGTCAAGAAACTCCATGACATGCTTGGTCCTCATCTTTTAAGAAGACTTAAGGCGGATGTATTAAAAGGAATGCCTTCCAAGTCAGAGTTTATTATCAGAGTGGAATTGTCACCCTTACAAAAGTAAGTAGTAGTAGTTGCAACTAGAACTTTGTTTGTAGGCTGATAACTATTAGTCTTATCTTTCTTCCAGACAGTGCATATTGGTAGATAAAACAACTAGGATTTTCTAAACTACACATACACATTTTTTTTTTGTTAAGGAAATATTACAAGTACATTTTGGCAAGGAATTATGAAGCCCTGAACATCAAAGGCGGCAGCAACCAAACTTCTCTTCTCAACATCATGATGGATCTGAAGAAATGTTGCAATCACCCATACCTGTTTCCTATTGCTGCTCAGGTGAAACACATTGAGAAATCTATTACACTATTACTTGTAAATAATTAGTGAACACTTTTTCTGTTTGCAACTTTTGCATTTTTTTTACAGGAAGCCCCCAGAACTCACAATAATGCTTTTGAAGGAACTGCTCTGATCAAAGCTTGTGGCAAGCTGGAACTTTTGTCTAAAATGCTTAGAGAGTTGTTCACTACGGGCCATAGAGTTCTTATATTTTCTCAGGTTTGTTCTTTCATTCTCATAGTGTACACAATAATAAATGACTTAAGTTGTCAATCAAGCAATGAAATAATTTCTTTTATCATTAATTTTTTTTGACAGATGACTAAAATGTTAGATTTATTGGAAGACTTTTTGGAATCAGAAAACTATCGGTATGAAAGAATTGATGGTGGCATAACTGGGAGCATGCGACAAGATGCAATTGATAGATTTAATTGTAAGTGCTTCTTATGATACTGTACAGCAGATTGTTTGGCTAATTTTCTAAGACATTCAAAATGCAAATATAATGGTGAAAACTATACAAGCACAAGTATCCATGATATATTAATGTAATCAACAGCTAAAGAAGCCCCAGCTTTTGTGTTTTTATTGTCTACTCGAGCTGGAGGACTTGGTATCAATTTAGCAACAGCTGACACTGTTATCATTTATGATTCTGATTGGAATCCCCACAATGATATTCAGGTCAGTGAGAGTTTCATAGCCCAATAAGCCTTTGAATTATAGCCATCAGAATATAGTTTTAATGAACAGTTTATTGTAGTTTACTATTCAAGAGGCTATATTATAGAAAACATTATGGTATTTTACAGGCTTTTAGCAGAGCACACAGGATTGGCCAAGCCAATAAGGTTATGATCTACAGGTTTGTAACCCGTAACTCAGTTGAGGAGCGTATAACTCAGGTGGCCAAGAGAAAGATGATGTTGACACATTTAGTGGTGAGACCAGGCCTTGGAAACAAAGGAGGAGCAATGAGTAAAAAAGAATTGGATGACATTCTAAAGTTTGGCACTGAAGAACTTTTCAAAGATGATGAAGCACCTAAAGAAGGTAACATTGTAATTGTTTTAAAGTAGCCATTTGAAATAACTATTATACAGACCAGGGGCATGAAGCATTAAGTCAAATGGAGATGCTTGCGAAATTTCTTTAGAGCAGGGTATGCCTACAACACAGCACATCAAACCTTTAACTGTGGCTCCCATAGAGCATTTAAAGGCAGTTTTTTCATTCATTGTATTAATAATGTCATGAAATGTTCTGAATGTTTGGCCTGTGTCAAACTTTTTATCTGGCCCAATGAAGGGTTTTATAGGGTCACAAAATTGAATACTGTCATATTTATTTTTTATATCAGACACTAAACATATTTTAAATAAGCAGTACATATGAATTATAAATAAAAATTTTAATTGAAAGAAATTATTTAAAAAAATAGTTAAAAGTTTTCAAATATTTTTAGAACAATTGTATAACAACTAATAAAATAGGCTTGTCCTACTAGAGCTGAAGTTAACAGGACCAAGAGCCCCATTAACTTTTGGTACAGAGCATTAAAAGAATAGAAAAGTAAACCTATTTCTATGTGTGTAATATATTCCTAGTTGTTTGTTTGCTTTGTCTCTAGGATCTGAGGACAGAATTGTGTATGACATGGAAGCTATAAGGAAATTACTGGACAGAACTCAAGCTGGACAGGAAGAAAAGGAAATGGCAATGAATGAATATCTGAGCTCATTCAAAGTTGCTAATTACACAATTAAAGAGGGTGAAGATGAAGTAAGCTTTCTTCAAAACAATGACTTTATATAATATGTAGTTAGAATTAAATTTTTAAACATTACGAAAAGATTTTTTTATAGGACAGAATTCAAGTAGAAAATGTTTAATGTATTGTTCAGGAAGAACCAGAAACTGAAGTTTTGAAACAAGAAGCTGAGCATGCTGACCCAGCCTACTGGGAAAAATTATTGCGTCACCATTACGAGCAGCAACAGGAAGATTTGGCCAGAACTCTGGGTAAAGGAAAACGTATCAGGAAACAGGTCAATTACAATGATGCAATGAGTGGCCATGATGAAGAGGCTTGGAAAGAAAATCTCTCGGATTATGATTCAGATTTCAGTCAAGGCAAGTTGTGTTGTTTTTTTACATCTGCAGATTATTTAGTTTTACTGTTTTAGTCAAGTCAGGACAAAAATAATTTTGTTTTAATATAACTTTTCAAATAAAATAATTGCTTCTCTATTACAGTGAATGAAGAGGATGATGATGATTTTGATGACAAACAGGAAGGACAAACAACAAGTAATTAGAAACTTTTTTTGCTTGCATTAACTTAAATGTTAAGTTGTATACAACAATTGTTTTTTCTATATTAACTTTCAGCTAAGCTCAATTTATATTTAAACTTGACAGGGATTGTTTAATAAAACCTCAATCATTTTTTATAATTAGTAGGCCAATTTGTTTTAAATTGAAATTCTTAAAAAATATTAAAATAATAATTGTAAGAAGATATTTTTAAGATAATCAAAAGCACCATTTATTTTCAATTTCAGCTCGTAGCAGAAGACGAAATGAAAAAGATAAGCCTTTGCCTCCTCTATTAGCCAGGGTGAATGGTCAGATAGAGGTAAATATTTGGTCTGTCTTTGCTTACTGCTTCATTGTCCAACTAAAGGGTTGTCAAATTGAAGATAATGACCAACTCTTTACATGTGGACAAATATTAAACTCAATGCTGATATTTAGAAACTTAACAGTTGGTCTGTTTTGTTTAAAGGCTCAGCTTTACAAACTATTCACTTTATGTGTGTGTGTTTACTGCAGTTCAACATTTTTGCTACAAATCATTTCATTGGTGTCACTTCTAGGTGTTGGGATTCAATGCACGCCAGAGAAAAGCTTTCCTAAATGCTGTCATGAGGTGGGGCATGCCTCCTCAGGATGCTTTCAATTCACAGTGGTGAGTAAAGAAATGAAGACGCTGCAAAGCTTGTAATGTTTGGAAAAACTTTACTAAATTAAAAAATAAAATCTTCAACATTCATTCTTAATTTATTCAATGTGCCCAATTACACAGATTACTGCATAAACTTTTCAACTTTTATTCTTTTCAAGGCTTGTGAGAGATCTGAGAGGAAAAACTGAAAAAGTTTTCAGGGCATATGTTTCCTTGTTCATGCGTCACTTGTGTGAGCCAGGGGCAGACAATGCAGAGTCATTCGCTGATGGAGTCCCCCGGGAAGGTTTATCCCGTCAGCATGTTTTGACAAGAATTGGAATCATGTCTTTAGTTAGAAAGAAGGTTTGTTTCAAATTTTAATAATAGAGTTTTTGCCAATTTTATTTTCTTCTCATTATTAGTTTTTTTTAGTAAATCAATAAAAAATAATTTTACAAATATTTACCATATAAAGAAACTTGTTATGTTATCCTGTACTGAAAGGAAATCTACCTTCCTAATCACTTCTTCATTTGATCTAAGGTTATATTTTACTTTAGTAATAGTTGATTGTTTTCAGAATAGGTTCATTAAGTACTATGCTTGCTAAGAAAATATACCTTAAAACAACACACTGTAACACTGCTTACTTATGATGATACATTTCTAATGAAAGGTCCAAGAGTTTGAACTTATTAATGGCACACACAGCATGCCATATGTGAAAGCTGGTGAAGCCATTGAGAAATTGAAATCTGAAGCTGAGGCAGAAAAGGCGGAAAAGGCAGAGAAGGAGGCTTTGAAAGAAGATAAGGAGAAAGCAGTAGAAGGGAAAGAGAAAGAAAAGGATGAAGGAAATGAAGAAAAAAAAACAGAGGAAGATGATAAAGTGAAAGTTAAGGTCTGTGTTTATTTTCTGTTTCCGTTGTCTATGTCAAAGTGAAAGTTAAGGTCTGTGTTTATTTTCTGTTTCCGTTGTCATTGTCAAAGTGAAAGTTAAGGTCTGTTTTTTTTTCTGTTTCCGTTGTCATTGTCAAAGTGAAATTTAAGGTCTGTTTATTTTCTGTTTCCGTTGTCATTTTATTTAATCTACTTAAATGTTTCTATAATGAGGAATGCTCATTGGCTGCTCTTATTTTCATTAAATAAACCATTATATGTACAGGTAGAAATATGGAATTATAAAATATACAATTTTGAATGCCCAGCATTACATAACTGCAAAATGATACATTTTTAACTTCTGCCATGTGCTTAAAACTACTTTATTTTTTTTGTTAAACAAACTTTTGTGACAAACTGTTTTATTAGGCTGAAGATGGGACTGAAGAGAAGAAAGATGCAGCCGAAGAGAAGAAAGATTCCGCTGAAGAGAAGAAAGATTCAGCTGAGGAGAAGAAAGATTCAGCCGAGGAGAAGAAAGATTCAGCCGAGGAGAAGAAAGATGAAAATATGGAAGTAGATGAACAGCAGAAAAAAGATGATGCCAAAGAGACAGAGAAAAAAGAAGATGAGAAAAAAGAGAATGAGGAGGAAGCCATGGAAACTGAAACCCCTAAGAAAGAGAAAGGTACCTACACACAGGGAAGCTTTTTTTAAAGATATTATGCTGTAATACATTTGTGTTGAACTCAAAGCCTGCAGAGAAAATCAGGCCTCGTGTTCATTAATGTCCGGCCTGCAAGAGAATTTATATTATTGTTTAAAGAAGGTTTAATTCTCCACTGATAAATGAATGTTTGCACAGTTTTGGCCACCCTATACAGCTGATTTTGATACTCCGGCTTTAAGACGTTGGGTTTAAAAGTCCCACATTTTAATACATGTTAGAAAAATGACTGAAAGGTTTGAAGCTAACATTGTGTATTTTTTGTTTAGATGCCACAGTTGAAAATAAAGCTGGAGATGAAAAGAAAGAAGATGATAAAGATGAAAGTAAGAGACTTTTTTTTGTTAAATGAACTTGAAAATAAAATTCTACTGAGCATATTGTATTTTCTTTGAGTAAACCTGATATCTAATTTGACATATTTAAAAAAAATAATTTCTGGTCATTTTACATTAAAATAATCAAGTTGATTGAATTATCTTATAAAGTTTTAAACTATACATTGTATGTGCAGAAAAAAATGAAGAAGTCAAGAAAGATGAAGACAAAAAGTCTGATGAACAGAAGGAAGAAAACTCAGAAGAAAAAGAAGAAGATAAAAAAGAAACAGAAGAATCCAGGAAACAGGATGAACAATTTCAAAAGTTCATGTTCAACATTGCTGATGGAGGATTCACTGAGCTTCATACTCTATGGTCCAATGAACAGAGAGCATTAACCAAAGGGAGGGAACATGAAGTCTGGCACCGTCGTCATGACTACTGGCTCTTGGCTGGTATCATAACGTATCCTTTATAATCATCTCTCTATATATTATTAAGAAGTTTACATATTTGCAACTAGTCCATAATTCTCTAATACATTTTCATTTGATTTATATATTTTATATTATATTAGCTCAGTAATTTCTTTATTCGGCATTCAAGTCTAACCTCTGCTCCCTCGACTTTTAATATAAAATTGTCATGCCCCTGCCCCCACCTACAACCTGTATATGAACCCTGCTTCTATCCTCAAATTATCCTTAACCAGATACTAGTCATGGCTATGGTCGCTGGCAAGACATTCAGAATGATACCAGGTTTCAAATAATTAATGAGCCTTTTATCTCAGAACAAGGAAAAGGCAATTTTCTGGAAATCAAAAACAAATTTCTTGCCCGACGATTCAAGGTTGGTCATTATTTCTTTCTCCATTTGAGTTACTAGTTTACAAGAGCTAGCTTTGGGAAGTATTTTTATTTAAACTAGAATCTTATTGTTAATGAATTCTTTGCTCTATTCTTTTTTTAGAGTGTTTAAACTATGCAAATGCTTTTACTTAATAATAGCTATGTTAATGCCATTTTTTAGAGGAGGTCTTAACAGTGTTAGATGAATAAATAGTTCTTATAGCTCATAGTGATCCATGCATTGTTTCAGTTGCTTGAACAAGCTTTGGTTATTGAGGAACAATTGAGACGTGCAGCCTACTTAAATCTAACTCAAGACCATGCTCACCCAGCCATGGCTCTCAATGCCAGGTAAATATAATTACTGCATTGAATTCTTCCATAGGCAAGCAGTGGTGTAAATGGCACAGTGCCAGACAGTCAGTTAAGATTTTAGGTTCTAATTTCTGGATCTTTTTCTTGGGTCTAGTGGACAGCCTTTAGTTTACTCCTGTATTGTGTGTTGTGCTGGCAATACTAGATCCTTGTATAAAATGACCACTGAAATTGTTGATTGCCCCACTGACCCTTTACACCATAGAAGGAAACATGTTAATGATGTTACAATAATGATGTTACAAACCTTTTGAAATTAAATTTTAGTGCTGTCACAACTATGTCTATGTTTAAATTGTTGTACTAGTTATTCAATGATGTATTCTATGATGTATATATTGTGTTCAGGTTTGCTGAGTTGGAATGTTTGGCTGAAAGTCATCAACATCTAAGCAAAGAATCTCTTGGTGGTAACAAGCCAGCTAATGCTGTGCTACATAAAGGTAAGTTTGCCCTTAAAAGACTTTGATTTGATCAAAGATAGGGTTCATATTTATTGTGAAAGTTTTGGAAAAATGATTTGGTGTTTCAAGGTTATGAAAACTTTGGAGCTAAAGTTGGTAAAGTTTGATATCATAAATCATAGACAATGCAGAGCAAATAATGTTACTGAAAAAGAAAATTCATAGCTATTAATATCTCATAGAAGAGTCTGTAACCCATATCAGGATTTTTTCTTTTTGGAAATTATTCAAGAACTGTTTCTATTTATCAAGTACTGAATAAACAACTATTTGTTTCTTTTTCTGCAGTGTTGAATCAGCTGGAAGAGTTATTGAGTGACATGAAGCAGGACGTGTCTCGTCTGCCAGCTACGTTGGCCAGAGTTCCCCCTGTCACACAGAGACTACAGATGTCTGAGAGAAACATACTGAATAGGCTTGTCACCCCAAGTGTCATCCCTGCTGCCACAATAGCTCAGTTGACTCCACAGCAAACACCAGCATCACGGACAGCCAGTCCAGCACTAGTGAACACACCTGTCACAGGTACAGAATGAATTTGTATAGGTTAGGTCCTCAACCCTTTCAGTACAATACCAGGCATCTTATCTTATATATTACAGATGCTCCTTCTATAAAGAAGATTATTGCATCCTATGCTCATCCATGATCCAAGTCTAGTCTTGCATCTTTATTGTTTTAAATAATGTTAAGTTACTGGTTTGTTCAGGCAACCCATTCCATGCCCGAAAGCATGTACCGGTATGTTTCATCAGCTGATTTAGTAATACTCATCCATGGACACACATTGCCCTTATAAAAGAACTACCTTTCACCACAATCTGGGAGAAACTTAATTTGGTAAAGGAGAATTCAAATTTTCTATTGCTATTAGCAACAATGACTTTGTTTTGTGTGTGTTACTGTGTGCACCAATACATTGTACTGGTACTAGAGGGTCAATCATATCTAGTAATGATGTCCAAAGCACTGATACACTTTAACCCTTTCCTCCTATTCAGTTGCCAGCCTTCTACCCTCCAACCCTTGAGTCAAGTCGCATAACTTCATATATTGTGAAAAAAATCAGACAAAAAATATTATAAAAAAATTTACTGTCAAAAAAACTATGAAAGCAACAAATCAAATTCTTCATAGTAAAAATATAAAAAATATAAATTTTAATTCAAACCAGTAAAGATGAAAAAAATAAGTAGAAAATAAAAGGGAAAATAAAATAAATCGCTGAGCATACGTTGATCGGTTCTGATAGTTTGTTATGGAATTTTAAAATCATTGTGTCAGACTCAAATCCTCCTATTCAAAGCCTATTCAACTTCTACAACGCTTTCAATAACTCTATTATCTTGGCATTATTGAAATAATAAAGCCTTTCCCTCATCAGCCTACCCTTATGCTTTTTAAATATTTCCAAAATGCATCAATTTTTGTAAGAATTATGGCTAAAAATGTGTTATTTTCAATGTTTCACTTAGATTTGATCAATCGTGCTAAAAATACCAAACAAATGTGTACAAATATTGTCACTATCGCTCTCTTAGGTCAGAGCTTTAAAAGTTTATAATAGGCATTTAAAAACTGGCATTGGGGTCAGAAGCAAAACAACCTGTTATTGTGACAGGCAAGTGTCTAACAGTAGAGTTAACCCCGGGCGACTCCAAGGAGGAAACGGTTAATTTGTAAGCTAGCCTTGAACAAACGTAAGAGCAATTTGACAATATTGTTGTTCAATATTAATGATAAATTTCATGTATTCTGATTTAGTTGCTAAGACGACAGGAAGAATCTCCCCAGCAACTCAAACTAAATCACCAGCTCCATCAACCAATGGTAGGCAGTATTTATTATAGTGTTGTATTCATTGTACGGTACTCATGTTTACAAAAGTTCACTTGAAATTTCTTTGAGAAAATTCTTACATTCTGTTTAATTGAAAACTTGCTCTACATTTTGTTCTAATACTGAATTACTTATGTTTTTTAGCAGAGGAAGAAAGCAGTAAAGAAAAAAGTGAAGAAAAGAAATGAAGGACAATTTATCTGGAATAAACTTTTACTTTGAATGTTTGTAATGTAGAGCCTGTATTAAACTCATGTTTTATTACCTCAGCTTTCTCTGGTGATTTCATTTAAATGTGTAGAGAATTAAAAAATTTCATTTAAATCAAACTTACTTCTCTTTTATTGAACTAATGAAATGTGAGGAAAAACTTAGCTACACAGCAAATCTTCAACAAGGCTTATTAAAGCATCATATTGGTTAAGGCTTTGGAGCTGTAGGGATAACTAGAACTTTCATCATAAAAATAAAATTCATATGTTTATGAATAGATGGACTAAAATCTAGTGAATCTGTTCAATGGTGCATTTCATTACTCCTTTCTTCAATGCTAGTCTATCAGCTTAGCAAGCAGTTTATATTGATAATCAATGCACAGCTCTAATTGTTTATTAAATGAAGACTTGGTGTGTCCAAGGATCAATGATTTACATGCAGTAAGTAGGTACTCAAAACTGGCTTCTGTTTTTTGCGCGTTATAAAGTTTTTGACACCTCTTGTACTAAATCGTCTAGGCAAAATCGACCATTCATGATAGAAAGATAATTTTTTCACTCGATTGTACAGGAATAAATGGCCTTTATCACCATATGTATTTAAATTTGATTGTTTATATTAAACATTTTTAATATTTAAATTATCTAAGAAAAATTGTTTATTTTTTAAGAAAAAAACATTTTAAAGATTTTTTATAAACACCACCGAAAAGCTGGTCCATTTTCCTGTAAAAATCTGAAAGAATTATTAGTCTATAAATAATGGCCCATTTTGCCCAACGCGCAAGATAAACCCTATGAAATAGTATTTTCCCGCCGTAAAAACATGCCCGCCGCGATCTCTGCTATTTGTAGGGTCGTTACAAATAAAGGCGTCGTATCGGATTTTATCACTTTAGAAATTAAGTAAAACTATTCAATATCATAGATTAATAATATACAATGAATTTTAGGTAAAAAATTGTATGTATATATTATTTTATTTATTTTATTTTAATAAAATTGTTTTAGATTTACCACCTTAAATTACTTGTTCTCGAGTCTCCAAACCCCTATTAACTTTAAGGATAAGGCTAATTTTTTTCTGGTCATAAAAGAAACTAAATATAAATTTATTTTGAAGTAAGTTTGCAAAAGATATTGAATTAATACTTTTTATTTCCAGGAAATAATATTATAATATGTAATTTGACATGCAAACTGGATCTTCCATCTGTTGTCAATGTAAACAATAGTAAATTTGAGCTTTGGTGGACTAGCGCAGCTATGAAAAATATTATGAATTAAACGAATTAAGTATAAAATTAAGTAGTTTTACACACTTATAATAACATTTAAATTGAACCAGACAGTATTTTATTTAGTTTTTGCGGAAACGAAGCTACTTTAAGCACATAAATGTACAAAAATATTGTCTAGCCTACACTCATACTACACAAGGCCTACGAAATGCAATAGCTGTGAGGCCTACTCCGACAAGTCTAATGTATGTAATAAAAGACATATTTTAATTTTTAGAATAATACAATACTATTACTATATTTGTGCTTGAAGAATATTTCTACCATGGCATATGTTTAATAATTCATCGTTAGGGCCAAGTCATTTTTTAAACATTTATTGAATAATGGTTTGTCATGCGTAGGCGTAACAATAATAATTCCAATAAGATTATCAGATCTAGCCTGAACTTAAAAGTTTATTGTAAATTCTCCATTCGTTATACGTTTATTGGCGGATATTATATATATTTATTATGTTTGTGGATTTTCTATGCATTGCCTAGGAATAATTATAATGACAATCAGTCCTAATCAAATAGCCTACATAAGAGTCGTCCATTAATTATGTCAACTAAATACAGAAAACTGGGCTGACAAAATTTACAGTAGTTGAAATGTGGGAGGGAATAGAGTCCATAAAGTGACTTATATAATACATTTCATTTATAAATTTTCATGCGTTTATACTCATTCATTCATCAACAGCCTGCCATTAAAATCATGGATTATACTGCATTGCCAACTTTGTGGCCTATATGCTAAAACTCTCTGTATTCTGATCTGGACCAAATAAAAACAAAATAGTAGGGAGGGGAACATAGGGTAGATTCGTATCACTTTATATGTGTGTGTGGGAGGGGGGGGAACGTGCACAGCAAGAGGTGGAAAAGACGGGTTGTTCTAATATAAAAACATATATTTTTGTTAACTACTAATAGATGAAAGTTAAAATTAGGTCGATATAAGAGATATGTTTCATAATTGTTAATGTATAATTATAATAAAAGTGTAGGCCTATGAGCTAAAAATGTATTATTACTAGTAGCGTAGTGGGGGTGGTAAATAGTGAAAAGTAGGACGGACAGCGAACACAACTAGTATAAAGTGCGGGGGTGGGCGAAGTGCAATAATGAACAAACGGGGCTAATTCTCAAATAATGCACAATATCCACCTAAACTACTGAACAATTAATAAGTTATCGAAATATCAATAGTGAAACTAAAAATGTGATTCTTTAAATATATATCAATACAAAAAACTACAGCTTAGAATATAATGCTTGTGATAGGCGTTCTTGGTTAGTGTTAAGGACCATTAGATATCGGTCTTTATACCAAAGAAAAAAATAAATAGAGAAACCAAATCAAATAACATGTACAAGTAATATATTGAACAGTTTAAAGTTTATATTGTAATTATATATTTTGTTTTTAGTTATGGGATATAACTGATTATTATTATTATTGTTACTACTATCAATAGGATAAATGGTTTTAGCCTAAACAATAGTCAATAGTTGTTATTTTAAACCTTAAATTAACATTTGAAAACTTTCTCTTGAAAATAAAAAACGTATAACTGTTACCTTAAAATGTGTATTATCAAATAATGTACTAACTTGCCTTATTTAATGTTTAATGCTCGAGTCTTACACTATATAAAAACTGCTTTTGTTTGTTTTACTTTCAAGTACATGATTGTCAATCATTGTCCGTATACCTACTTATACAGTACATTTTGTAACATTTTTTACTCTAAACGTTGTGTACTTTAAATGAACTTCAAATTGATGTAATATTGTTACATTTACAAAGATTCGTTAAATTTTGGCGAATATTTATAAATGGCTAAAAAACGAAAAATTTTGCTAAAACACTTTGTTTCAATAAAAATAATTAAATTTTGATAATTTGAAACAGTGCCAATTTAGTAGGTCTTTATAGAGCATTAAATTTCCTTCAATTTGATCTATAACATAAGCTTCTACTATAATTAGGTAATTTTGAGTGATTTTTAAAAAATAGGTAAGATTTGCGTTTTTTGTCTCCCTTGAAAAAAACTGTAAAAAGTATGAAAAATGATTTTTACAGCGATATTTTTATATTTTCCAAATGCACCACATTCACGAAAAAAATTGGGTCTGTTCTCTACAAACTTTTGTGTTTGTAAACAAAGTAACTTAGCCATAGCCAATATACTTTTTGAGATAATGACTTCTAAAAATAGGACTTTGTGAGGTGGCTAAAGGTAACCCACTTGTAAAATTTCAAAATTTCATAAGTTTCTTAAAAATTAACATACAGTCATAAAATTGGTATCAAAGTTCTTAGAATCATTTTGTCTTTCTATTAAACATAAAAAAAGCTCAATAGCTTGAAAAATTAAAATCCGTTTTGAGTACCTACAGTAAGTTCATCAAGATTAAGCTGCTCTGGCTAAACATAATGAACAGTAGATCAGCTAGTCTTAAAAGTATCAGTAAATATATACAGGTAATAGAGAATAGAATCATGTTTTCCTTGTTGATTAGTTGGTGTATCTTGGCTAGAAATGCTTTGATAAAAAATTAACTCCAAGTGAAATGACATAAAATGTTTATTTGAGTACATCACACAGTACAGACATCACAGACCAATTTGATGGCATCATCAAGAATGAATTCATTCCATAAAGTCATTATACTTATACAGTATTATGTAAGGAAATAATGCAGTTAAAAGAAGCAATGATAATGCCAGTTTCACAGTAATAGTCAAGAATAGCATTGAAAAGATTACAAAAATATTTTCTCTTGAACATAACAGAATCATTAAGTTCATTTAATGAAACTAAAACATTTGCAGCTGATGGTCAAGTTAGCTCAGCAATAACAAGACATGAAACTGATAATTTTTTTTACGCATATCCCCAATATCTTTTCTATTTTCTAAAGTAATTTACTTAATGTACAGGTATTTTACACAAATTTTACAAAGTTAACTACCTACAAATCACCAAAAGGGAAAAGTAAAAATGATATATAGTTAATCATATTGGTGAAGTAGATCGCAATCCTTGTAGTAGTAATTATGCAGTCAAAGTTTATACCCAATATAACAGTTTCAACAATAAGTACAAGAATAAACATTTGGCTGAGTTATTGCTGACTCGACAATTGAATGAGTTCACATGTTTGAGACTAGTTGTGTTTTTTTGATGTGATATTGTTCTGAGAGTAACAGAAACAATTCAAAACAAAAAGCAAAACAGATGAAATGTTTATAAATGCGGGTTGTTGAGCTGAGCAAAGTGATTCTAACCGAACAAGAACCTGTCTCTTTTTTTATTCAGTGCATAATTTGACACAAGACATTCACACAGCTGCCACTGCCAGGTGTCATTTAAATATTTAACTAAGGTTGCAAAATATAAAACTTGACAACTTTGTTGTATAATTTATTGATAGTTCACTTGACTAAAAAAGCTCAAAAATTTGACAATTGAAATGTATTATAAAGCATGTCTTACAAAACATGGCCTAGAGCAACCATCCCAGTACATTCAACTTACTGTTGTTTTAAAAGTTTCTGAATGCATAAATCATCAAAGCATTCCTTGGAACTGGATAATGACAAACTCAAACAAAATCTATAACATCTCGTTTGATGGGGTTTTGTTTCTGTTCATATAAAACACTGCAGTATTATGTAATCAGCCAGGCTCTACAGATATCTAAAGCAGGTGTCAGGCCATTGAATGAAGCATACATGTAAAACATCCTTCTACAACTTTATTCCAAACGCAATAGTTTTTATAGTGCCAGACAAAATACTATTACTATCAGTGCAGGAAGTAATAAACATTAAAAACTATTAGTCAACAATATTTTCAAAAAAATAAATAAATGGAACAAAATCTTATTGAAGGACTTACAAAACATGATCTACACACTTGACATATTGCTATTTATGCTTCAATGAAAATAGATTTAATTATTGACTGATCCATTACAAAATTCTTTTAGACCATATGTTACAAATTGAGTTTGAAATAGTCTTTCCCTTCCATATGCTGATTTTTGCCATATATGTAAAAACATTATGTTACAATTAAAAGAATAATTCAAGGCTAACTGAAATGTAGACATGTCATACTGAGAAAACTTCATTCCTTAATTCCAGGCTAACTGAAATGTAGACATGTCATACTGAGAAATGGTGGTCTAATGGTGTTAGCCTAGTACTAACAAGTCTTTGTTAATTTACTCAATAAAACAAACACAAAATATTATAATTTACTTCTTTCAATACAATTCAAAAGAAAGGTGTCTATTTATATATATATATATACACATAGAGAATGAAACACATGATAGCTTTATTTTTCTGTTCACTTCAAACAGAGCATTTAGAAGTGAAGGTATAAAAATAGTACTATAATTACTGCTGTTAAACAATGTTTTTTTTAAATCTAATTAAACTTTTTGCCATTTTTATGCGTAAATAAAACTGTCATCAAATTGAAACATTAAAGAATTGACATAAAAATAAATACTATTGGGTGTGATGAAAGTAAAATTGTTGTAATAAGGATTTATAACTTTGTATTTAATGGACAATATAGAGAAAAAAACAACAACAGGCTTTTTGAAGTTCTGGTTGCATTAGGAACGAGAAACAATTTAAGCTCCCATTTTATCAATAAAATATTTCTGTCTTTTTAGCTCCAGTAATTTTATGACTAAAATGATATTTCTGTCTTATCTATCTGATCTATAGAACAAACTGTAAGCAAGTGCTCTGTAGAACAAAAAATAATTCTAACCAAATGACATTCAAGGTATAGTTTCTATACATTGATCAAACTTCTCTATGCCAAAAACTCTGATCTATAATAAAAATGTCATCAATGATAAATGAATACTATTTAAGGTTTTATTTCTTGTACTTATATTGAATAGAGTCAATAATGAACTCAGCATAAAGTGTATCAATGCACAAATTCATCTCAGTTTAAACAAAATCATTGTATTGAATAAAAGTAAAAAATATGATACACATGGCCATAATAAGCCTTTACGCACTCTGCCAACGAGATTGGTGGAAAAAGTGTGTTGAAACAAAACAAACAATTTCACCAACTTGTCATATTGCACTGTATGATTTAGTTTTATGTTTATTACATATTTTTTTCTCAAATAAAAAAAAGAGTAAATGTAAATGAACATCATTCCACCATGATGTCATCATAATTTGTACACTTTGCTACTGTAACCCAATCTTATTTCAGTTCTTAACTTTATTTAGAAGCACAAAAGCACTGACCTGCATACAAATGGCAGTAACAATGACAGCAAAAAAAAATACACAAAATGTGACCCGTTCCCACAAAAGGAGACATAAGTGGTTTTTTCAACATTTTAAGTTATATATATCGTTTGAAAGGGCATTGAATAGGCTTTATTTTAATACCAAATTTATTATTATACGTCAATATTTCATTTTTCTATGACACTTACTATCACTTAGAACTAGTCAGACAAAAAAATAAGAGTTTCGAGAAAAGGCGTTTTAAAGTTAATGCATTTGAAAATGTCTAAACTCTATAGCAACCAGATTTGTAATATCTATATTTACATACCAATCGAAAGGGCATTCAATTATCTTTTTAGTGGTGTATATACGATATTATTTTATAATAAAACTGAACAAAAAATAATAAAAAATCACCTGTCTCAAAGAATTTAACAGTGAAGCTATGCCGCTCTCCATTGTGTGAAATTTTCATAATATCGAAAACGGAAAGCCTAATTCTTTACCGCCTTGTATCCCACTAGCCAATCAGCGAATTTGTATTGTAAAAATATGGTATCGTAACCAATGATCAATTTATAAACGAATTTTCATTGGATAGAAAGAATGGAATTGTTTATCCCAAACTTCAGGCTTAAATATTTTCTGATTGGTTTCTATAAATAAATAGTGATCGCAAGAAAATTCCCGAGAGTCTGCCCTTTTCATTGATATATAATGTTATGGGGTTCTGTCAGGGTTTAGGTACAAAACAATAGGTTAAATAAAGTCTAATTTTAGTGAACTTATGCTAAATTCTAAATCACACGTTGATCAAAATAATTAATTAAAGTATTTTTAAGTATAAAAAATATAAAAAAAACATAAAAATTATGATTTAGAAATGGATAACCTATAATTTACAAAAATAAATAAAAATTCACCGGAAAGACCCCCACAACACAAAAACACTCGTGGCACAAATTAATATTTCCGACTTATGTCTCATTTCGTCAGAACGGGTCACAAATATTGATACAATCTTCAACTGAAAAAAAGAGAATATATCAGTGCCAGTTTCAGGTCATTAAAATACACTAGATGAAGAAACTAGAAGACATCCCAATGACCCCTCCATGAAGTCAAAATGACATATCAATGAAGTAACTAAATGTCCTACCAATGAAATAACTAGATAACCTACCAATGAAATAACTAGATGACCTCTCAATGAATAACTAGATGACATCTCAATGAATAACTAGATGACATCTCAATGAATAAATAGAATGACCTCTCCATGAAATAACTAGATGACCTCTCTGGGTCACAAACAAAAACCCTTCTACTTCTTGTCAAGATAAAACTGCTGTAAAACTAAAAAAAATTGATCTAAGGCCAAAGTTAAATAATTCTACAGGACTAAATTATTAAACAAACTTAGTGTCAGTGCTAAAAAAACAACAACAGTTTACAGTGACTGTGTCATTGGTTTAGAAAAACAAACCAAATAAAACTGATATTTTATTTTTTTACATTATGGAAAACAAAAAATAAAGAGGCAGAAAGTTAATTGTGTTCATAACTTGACATACATCATTTGAATAAAGTAATTCTTTATGGATAGCGAATGAAATATTTATATTTTATATACATCAATCCTATGGAGTTCAACCATTAAAAGAGAATTATTTACAACCGCCTGTTGTACAAATGCAACATCTATCAACAAATACTTGTTTAGAATTCCATGTCCTGGCAATATCTCAATGGTTTCCCTTTGTACTCTTCCAGTTTCTCCATGATTTCTTGACAAATGGACATGACTTTTGGGTCCACACTTGGAGATGTCATTAGTCTTTGGATATGTTCATGTCCCCCTTCATTGTTCAACAACGTCAGGTAGCGTTTCCCTACAACAAAAGAATGAATGCTCTTTCATTTGAACATGTAACAGCTAATAACTACAAAACAATGAATGCTCATACAGTTAAATATGCAACAGCTAACAACAACAAAACAATGAATGCTCATACAGTTAAATATGTAACAGCTAATAACTACTAAACAATGAATGCTCATACAGTTATAAATTGAAAAGTTAACAACAAGAGAAATGAAACAAAAAATATAGAAGAGGAGAAAATTCTAAGTTTTTGTTTAAGTGTAAATGTCTTGTAGTTTGTGATGTGTATACTAGAAACTAGGAGATCACTCACCATTCTTGGAACAAACATGATGTATTGCCCAGACAGCCCAAAGTTGAATAGGAGTATCTTCACTTTGAAGTAGAGGGAAAAATGGACTGAAGGACCTAGGAGAGAATTCAACTTTATAAATATAAATATGTAGCGTGGTAATAAATATAAATATGTAGCATGGTAATATATATAAATATGTAGCATGGTAATAGATATAAATATGTAGTGTGGTAATAAATATAAATATGCAGTGTGATAATGAAAACACTTTATATATATATTTAAACTTTATATATTGGACAAATGAAATGAGGTAACAAACCTGTAAGCAACCATTTCTGCTTTAGGCTGATCCCAGTTAGAAACTACAGTTTTCTGTAAAGATAAATTATGACAACATTAGAATGAAAAATAATATCAGTGGACAGGTGACTCAAGTAATAATATGCCGGTAATGTGCAGGTATAAACAGTATGTTTCAGATATTCACTATCACTGTTCTATAAATAGCCTTAAAAAAACGGACCAGCCTTCCAGCTCTTACAGGGTTCGTACAGAAAAAATGCCTTAAAATTCCAGGAGTTTTCCAGGAGTGTTGCAGGAGTTTTCCAGAAGTTTTTCAGGAGTAATTTTTTGGAAAAGCCAAGTTGAGCTCTTTAAAAAAAACAGACACCTAGCTACACAGCTATTTTTTTTTTTACGACATTACGGGGACTTTCATAGCCTACATCCCAAGTTTGGATCGAAAAAAAAACAAGATCTAGTAAAAAAAAGAACCATGGAGTGGCATCACTGGTGTCATCAACGTTTGCGCGCGGAAATAAAAAGTGGCAAAGAGGGTTAACTCCAATAGGGCTTTCTGGAAAAGTGAAAGTACAATCTAAGAGCAGTGATTACGATTTTTTAATTAATAATTAATCTCCCTAAAAAAATAAGGAGTTTTTATTATTTTCCCAGGACTAAATGCAGTTTTTCCAGGAGTTTTAAGGTCCTGGAACACAACTTTTTGTTTTCCAGGAGTTTTAAGGAGTTTCCAGGAGCTGTACGAACCCTGTCTTATGTCCAGGACCTAAAGCTGTTCAGAGGTGTGGACAGGGGGGGGGGGGGGGGAGGAAGCACACCAAGATCCTGTCAGAGCACAAGCCTGGATTGCTGTGCACATTGCTCCTCCCCACTGAGGCTCGGAGCCTGTCTGCGGTGCAATAAGACTTTGGATGTGCAGCAGTCCTGTCCCCTATGCGTTAACCCACCAGTGTGCTCTTAATCCAAGAGTGCTGATGTTGTCCACACTTCACCAGCCATGAGGCACATGGATACAGAAGTGATTCACTTTTGCCAGCAAATAATTCCTTCTAATTCCTTAAACATATAAATATATATATATTGCTCTTAAAATGCTTACCAAATCTTCCAGAATATCATATCTGTCCAGGCCAGCAATACTCCTCCAAGCTTCATCACCATCACTACATAAATGTGCTAGTATTCCAGCAGCGAAATAACTAACATCTATGTGTTCACCATGTAACATTTGCCTAGAGAAAGACAAATAGTAAATAATTAAAGTCTATGTGTTCACATGTAACATTTGCTTAGGGAAAGACAAATAGTAAATAACTAAAGTCTATGTGTTCACCATGTAACATTTGCCTAGAGAAAGACATAGAGTAAATAATTAAAGTCTATGTGTTCACATGTAACATTTGCTTAGGGAAAGACAAATAGTAAATAACTAAAGTCTATGTGTTCACCATGTAACATTTGCCTAGAGAATGACAAATAGTAAATAACTAAAGTCTATGTGTTCACCATGTAACATTTGCCTAGAGAATGACAAAAAGTAAATAACTAAAGTCTATGTGTTCACCATGTAACATTTGCTTAGAGAAAGACAAATAGTAAATAACTAAAGTCTATGTGTTCACCATGTAACATTTGCTTAGAGAAAGACTATTCGTAAATAACTAAAGTCTATGTGTTCATCATGTAACATTTGCCTAGAGAAAGACTATTCGTAAATAACTAAAGTCTATGTGTTCACCATGTAACATTTGCTTAGAGAAAGACAAATAGTAAATAACTAAAGTCTATGTGTTCACCATGTAACATTTGCCTAGAGAATGACAAAAAGTAAATAACTAAAGTCTATGTGTTCACCATGTAACATTTGCCTAGAGAATGACAAAAAGTAAATAACTAAAGTCTATGTGTTCACCATGTAACATTTGCTTAGAGAAAGACAAATAGTAAATAACTAAAGTCTATGTGTTCACCATGTAACATTTGCCTAGAGAATGACAAATAGTAAATAACTAAAGTCTATGTGTTCACCATGTAACATTTGCCTAGAGAAAGACAAATAGTAAATAACTAAAGTCTATGTGTTCACCATGTAACATTTGTTAAGGTTAGTGCATCTCATTTCTATGTATATTGCTATGTCCTAGTATGTAGTTTAAAGTTTGAATGTGTTTGATTAAGAAGTTATTTTTGTTGTTCTAAGATCTTAGCACTCAGCTCCCTGAAGTAACAACAACTACAACGAAAGTTGTGAATACATTTTGTGGCATATCAAGCAAGTCATTCAAATTCTGATTGTAAATTAACCCATTCAATCTAAAATCTAGCTTTTTCAGTACATGCGTAAAATAACCCATTCCCAGCTAGACCAATACTTCTGTGTTACATGCTAAGACATCCCTATTGGCATTCCCAGTGTAAAAATATGCAATAGATGCTGACTTCAGAACACATATCACTATTTATGGAATATAAGAGTAATGGTGGTGCCCATGGCTTAAGCATTTAGGATATGTTTTTCAAAGAAAAAAATGCACAGAAAGTTTAATAAACTATTTTAACCAAAGCAGGTGGTAAATTATGTTCTAAAAAAATCAAAAGATGATGAATTGAAAATAAAGATTAATGAGGAAGCCAGAATTCAAGATGCAAACATGAGCTACCATTCAAGTGATAATGGACAGGGTGCATACACAATTTGTTTTAAGTCACATTTTCTGATTAAAGGATCTAAATTTTAGGATGACTGGCTTACTAAGATGAAATTCTGGAAATAAAATTGCTATCAAAATTGTATTTACTAGAAGTAAAAGAAGTTTTAGGTTTAACTTGTTTGTCTGTTTTGTCCTCAGGTAATCAGGGAAATGATATTTAAGGGCCTGGATCTCAGGGTTTATAGTATTCAGATTCGAACACACACAAAATTAAATTTACTCAAGCTTACTTTATCAACATGATAAAATCTTCTCTCATCAATTTAAATCTCAGTGTCTTAACTTCGGCAATGTTGTTCTGAAAAAAAAATAATAAAAAAATAGACATTCAATACAGCCATTAACAAAACTACTTTAAATATTTCATAAATTACTAACAAGGCAAGAAAGAAATAATGTCATCCTACACCGTTGTTCTAACATAGTGAAGACGTACCAGCAAACCAAGAATTTTGGTTTCTACTTGAACATGATTTTCAGTTTCTTCCCCATCAGTCAGTTGCAGCAGCTTTATGAAAAGTTCCAGTCCACCCTCAGTGAGAAACACATTGCAAGTAGATGGCGCTTCATCTGCCAGTCAACAAACATTTTACATGAACATACAGTTTCATGCAAATACACTTACAAATTATTTGCTTTTATATTTAACTTATGCATGACTGTGGAAAACTAGAGCACAATATTTTCTTCACATTTTCATTATATAGAACTGTGCTGACCATTCCTTAAAAGTAAACTATAGTTCACTCACTAAAAAATAAGTTTATAAAGAACAAAATTTATTTAAATAATCATTTGCAATTTTAAAAATTATGTGTAGTAGTAGTATTGTTGAAAATGTCTTTATTTGCAACTTGAAAGAGAATTTAAAAAAAAAACAACACTTGAGCTACATTTTCTGTTGACCTCTAGACTAAATTTATACAATATTTTGTCTACTTAAACTAAACAACAATAGAAAACTCTTCAAACCTGTAAGATTCCACAGTGCACTGAGCGTAAACCTCAATGTAATATCCAGTTCTCTGATCACAAGTCTTTCTTCCACCAACATCAATAATTTCTTCATGTAGCGAGCTTTGGCACCAAGAATAGTTGTCTGTTCTGTAGAAATCTGAAAAAGAGAGCAAATAAACTGTTATGTAGATTTGTAATAAAGATATTATTATGAAAACTGTTGGCATCAAGATTAAACTTAATTAAAGAGAACGAATGTGCTTATTTTGAACTTCATCTCCTTTCTAAAGTTTTGAAGACTTTACTGATTGGTGTTAGGTTTAGTGATTGGTGTTAGGTTTAGTGATTGGTTTTAGGATGCTTCTCCCAGTGACATCACACAATTCAAATGATAGAATCCTAAAATAAAAGGAAGTTTTGGTCACAGCAGTTGATGGACACAGTTGAGTGATCAAGTTATTGTGAAGCACTCCTTTCATAGTTTTATCCTGGAATGTTTTTTATTAGCTTGACTACAAATTACATTGGACTTTCTATGGGTTTTACTTTGAATCTACTATTGCTCAATCAAATGGCTTGTATGGTGTGTGGTTTTAAATCAGACAAGACTTCAACACACACGGATTTAAAGGCTAGGACAAATCAATATTATGTAACTTTATATTCATTTCAGGCAGTTTACCTTTGCAGCCAATATGGAGCAAATGGCTACAGACATTCGATTCATTGAGGCATCATCAAATTGACACATACATTCCATAACTAGCCGTGAACACCTGAAGCGGTCAAAGTTCTGAAATAAGATTTCCTACAATCAATATGTTTGTAAAAACAAAATTGGTACATGACATCTTAATAAATGTGTTTATATTTTCATATTTTACAAAATTACATTAATATTACAATTAATAAATCAAAGCAAAAGTCATTATGTCATACCACTTCTTGCAAAATTCTGTCACTGCAAATTGTAAGGAGAGCATTTTTCTGTAGCTGAAATTAAATGTAACAAAACATTTAATTTATAATTTCAAATTGTCTTGTTATTTTGTTCTAAAGCTTTCTGCCTATTTTGTTGATGCTGCTATATAATACAAAAAAAACCTGTGTTTATTGGATATGATAAATGAATTAAAATTGTAAGGTTGAAAAATGTTTTCACTCTATACCTGCTGATGGTTAGGAAAATTTTCCATAGCTGTCAGTGTAAGATCTACACATTTAGATAACATGACTGGATGAATCTTCAAACCTACATCTCCTCTTGTCAAGTTATACAAACATGCAGTGGCAGCCATTTGTACAGACAGCAACTTGGGATGACTCTTCATTGCTGGTAAGACTAACTAGATAATAGAAGGAAAATAAAAAAAGTGTTATGGTCTGATCAAATAGTAGAGAGAGAAAGGGGATGGGAGGGATCCTTGAATTTTGTACTTTGTGGTCACACTGACCATGAGTAGGAACTTTTTATTATCCATTTAAATCGCAGATAGATCTCACAATCTTTGCAACTTCTCGAGTGAACAATAGTTCACCATCAGTCCATGATATACTGGGATAGAAGTCACTACTATGGATACGTTATGTTTTTATTCAGATTCAACTTGATTATTGGATTAAAGCAACAGCAGATTTTATTTGACAAGCAACAGTTTATTTCTTTAGTGAATAATATACTATATGAAAGAAATATGTGTAATGTACTCTTGTTACAGTGAAAGAAAGGGTCTTAAACAGGCTCATGTCAAATTAGAAAATAAATTTTTTAAAACTGTCTTGACAAAAATGAAAAAAAAACAACAAGTTTTAACCAAAGCTACTATTTACGATGTGCTACAAGCTTGTACAAAAATGCATCAATAAAAGAAGAGGAAAAAAGGTGCTGGCTAAAGTTTATACTATTACATGGTCACCTTAATAATATCTTCTCGTGGTTGTTCAGTGCCCTGGGACAGGTTGAACAGTTTGAACAAAGCTTTCTGCATGTATGCACTCCTTGGCAAGTAGCGACGTAAAGACTCCATTATTTGAGACTCAGTACATTCCCCTGACACCTAATGGTTTTATACAGAGACAAAAAAAAACAGTATTATTTTATTCTTGCTCATTTACATATCTCATACAAATGAAAAATTGATGCAGTCAAGTGAAAGACATTAGTGGTGAATCAACAATATATGCATTGGCTTTAGGTATTTACAAAGAAAGGTTCGTCTAATCTTATACTAATTAAATGCTATAAGAATTAAAAAACTTAACAATATTTTATCTTAAGTGAATCGTTAAAATTCTTATTTTGACATGTATGAGAAACATTAAGTCATTGTGATAGAAATTCTTTGAATCTCTTCTATTGAAATTCTTGAAGCCTTAAGGCTTAGAAGCAACATACACTTCATAATGTACAAACACAAACCTATTACCTTTAAGTCTGGACGATTGCGTAGCCAGATGCTTTCAGGTTGAAACATTTCATACTCAGATATAGATGTCAGTGCCAAACCCAAGAAATTCAACCTTTTGTGTCTTTCTAGAAAAGTTCTAGCAAAATGGAAAAAAATGATATCCTCTTGTCATTTGAATACTTTGCATATGAAAACATCGGTTTACAGACATTATATAAGTAGTAGGGATCCCTTTCAGATCCATATGATCTATAAGGCAAGTAAATCAGCATTCACTTGTTTCTGTGTCCATGGCATATAAGTGGATTGTGTGGCACAATGCCCAGTTGCCTCACTTATCTCCCACTACTGTCAGGTATCCATCAGAGCTGATGGACAATAGGGACAAAACCTAAAGACTCAAAGAGAAATCCTAGCCTTCACCAGGGTTCAAACCCCAGAACCTTGGGTGCACCAGTCAGACTCGCTACAACTATTCCACAGCGCCCCTCTAACAGCATTCTTCTTCTTCTTCTTTTATTAGCCAGTCTGCAGAGCTGTTTGCTCTTTTGCAGTCAATGACAGACAAACATATTTACAAGTCTTTTTCAGTTGTTCAATGCAGCTATATAATGTGTTGGTGAAGGTAGGTTGAAGGGGGAGCAAGGTGCGTCTGAGGTCAGTTAGCCCAGGGCACTCAAGCAGGAAGTGGTCCACAGTTTCTTGTGGGCAGGGGCAACGTCTGCAGTTAGGTGGATGAGTTGGGTTTATTCTATGTAGGTGTGAGTTGAGTGCTATATGTCCTGTCTCTAACAGCATAAGAATTAATTTCAATTTTAGAAATATCATCATTTGTTAGAAAAATGAAAAACTTACTCTACAGTACAAGGTGCAACATCAGCAGCTCCAGAAATATCTATTGATACTAAGTTAGGGTTGGCATCAGATCTGGTTAAATATTCTGGCACCTGAAAACGTTCTGTAGCCACAGATGTAATAATAGATTCCCTTGTTGCTTCATTGGATACATCAAGATGCACTAAATGAATCAGTTCACACACTACTCCTATTGGATCAGAGTTCCTGTGTAGCTGTAAATTGTACATGCTCAAGGATTTCAAGCGGTTTTTACACTTCCTGAGCGGCGATATATCATTGATTTCCGTGCACGATATATCTAACACTTCCAGACATGGCAGGTCTTCAGCAATGATCTCAAGGCCATGGCGATTGAATTCTGTAGAACTGACGTTTAACGTATGCAAATTTCTTAACTTGGAGAGAGAGACAACGACACAAAACTTAGAATTATTTAAGAAAGTATTTCTACTAACATTTAATAATCTGAGATTAGACAGAGTCCATTCACCAAGGCAACCAATGATGTCATTGACTGTCACATCTTTGATGCCAGTTATTTCTAACTGTGAAACCCTGTGACCTTTCAAGATTCTCAAACCTCGACTGGTGACTGGGGCATTGTGAATGTTGACATGCCGAAGGGCTGTGACACTTGGGTCAAACAGAGACAGTGACTCATCGTTCAGCTTTCCTTTCTCACTCAGTGTTGATAGGAGCTGATCAGAAAGGTTGGCGTGGAAACATGTTTCTGGGTCTTTGAATACCATCTTACTCTGCTTTGAATCTGCTGTGGCGGCAGGCTGCACCTCACAAAGGGCAGTCAGGTTGTCACATATAAAGTCCACACAGCAGCTCTGGAGGCTCATTGGTGTGTCATACATTTTTAGTATGATTCAATGGCCTTTGAAGGCCCTGTTATAAATTAAGCAATTTCCTGGGAAGTAAAAAGAAAAAGCTGTTGTCAAAACTTGTACATATATTTTTATTACAATCTGCTTGTAGGCCCCCTTGTCAGTATGGTGTGCATTATACTATGCCGTATGCCTGCCCTATTAATAAAAAACATTTGAATGAATAGGTCTACAGTAGGCCTACAAGTAATGTATAATAATGTCAATATCAACCACATTATCATTAAGGCATCTATTCTTTACTAACCATTTATTAATTTATAACTATACTAGGTCTATAACTTAGAATAACTAAACTAATAATAGGTAATGGGCAATGGGTAATGATAATGCCAAATTAAGTAATGGTTTGAAGTTTAAACAGTTTAACAGTAACAGTTCAGTAACAGTGTTAGGTTGGCAAACCGAAATGAGCCAAATCATCCAAATGACAAATGTTGTGTGTTAGACATGGTTACGGTAAAGACTCGAGTTATTAAACTAACTAGAGTGCTTGCTTGTGAACTTTGTCATTTGTTTTTAGTATAAATATAAAATAGGTAATTGTTTACCTGCGTTAGCCCACGAGTTTTTTGGTTCTGTATGAAAATTTTTTAAAGATTCATGCCCAATTCGCACGAATCAAGTCATTATATGCCTCGCAAACGATATTTAGACTTAGAAAAAAAATATTTTTGAACGCGATTTTTTACTACTAATGTAGACTAAACAACGCCATCTTGGCCTGTGACGTCACGGGGGAGTAGCGGACTCAATCCGCCATTTTGTGCTAAAAGGTCACAGGTCAAGGGTTACCATGCCGCTTTAGTCTGTGACGTCACGGGAGAGGGGATTCCCTTGCATCCACATTGTGATTTAATTAGGTCAACGAGTTAAGGCTAAATTAAAAGTTTAAAACGTTTGCAAGGCATATTAATTGATCTGATTCGTGCTGCATGCTTCCTTAGGTAAAAATCCTTCATACAGAACCATGCTACTTGTTTAAAAAAGTAATTAAAACACATTCCTACCTTGAAGTGGGGAAGCTTGTCCATTTTTTTTTCTCTGTAGGCCCCTACTCTTACACACTTTAAGCTGGATCGCTTAATTAACACATTCAGATTTGGCGGAATCAGTGATCCCGCGCTAAAATTTCAGAAAAATCAAGTTGAGCTCCTAAAACCCCCAGAAAATTCATAATGTGGAATATTTTTTCTTTTCACTCGCAGTATAAGCGGCTGGGGTATTACTATAATGCCTGATCAGTTTATTTTATGTTGTCAAATGTGAGGTTAGAATAATTATACACCTCTTCACCCCCCCCCCCCCCCCAACCTCGTTGACACCTCATCTATTTACTCAATTTCCAGCCATTTCAGCACTGTTTTTATACGATATAACCTAGTCGCTGGTGACACTGAGTCTAGCCAACTCTGCTATAGCAATACAGATGACGTATGCATTTAGACTTGTAGCCTAACCACTTCCCAAAATACATTTTGGCCACTAAAATACATAAAAAAAAGCAAAGGTCCTCGAAAAAACTACAGCAAAAGTTTTAATTGAAAAAACCAAGATCTTGGGTAAAAAGTCAAGGAATGGTATCACTAGACGGTATTATATGACGTCACACGCGATTTCTTTTTAATTATTGACACATACGTTTGAAACTTTGCATTTCCGCGGCAATTTGTTGGGCGGGTTTATTGTGATTAAAAGTGACTTTTAAGTTTTAAGTGACCTAGTTATTTATAATTGCATTGAGATGGGAATACTGTGTGGTCTACAAGAAAATGAAAGATATAAACTATAGAACTAAATTAATTGACAAATTAAATAAAAAAGTAAAATACCCTATGGACCAAACTGATCATAGGGCTGGTGAAGCAGTGTTCACCAGTTTCTTTGGCCACGGCATACGAGGGGATGTGTGGCCAGCACAATGCCCAGCCGCCTTTACTTTACCCCAACTAGTATCAGTACCCATCATAGCTGGGTAGACTTAGGGGCACCCTCAAGTCCAGGGAAAATAATCCTAGCCTGCACCAGGATTCGAACCCAGATCTTTCGGATCGTCAGTCGAACGCACTGCCGCTCGGCCACCATGCCCCAAAATAAACTAGAGTCTATAATAATAGCATCATAATGTTGGCGTAACATCCCCGTCCACAAGGGAGAAGGCGAAATGCTCCCCTACTTTACCAGACCCCATTGTTCTCCAAAACTTATTTTAAATGTCTTTGTTTTTTAAAGAAATAATAACACTATTATTTACAGCCAAATAGAGCATCAGTGCAACAGTCTACTTCGAGTTGTGTCAGTGCTGCATTTATTTTTAAAATAATTATTAAAGATAAATCTTCAATATGGGTCTATATCACGGAAGGCTGGGGAGGGAGGGGGGCAGTGAAATTGTAAGCTTAGTGCATTTATAGGCTACATATTAATTATTATAATGATGGCAACATGGACTTCTGGATATATTATTATACAATGTGCGTGACCTGGGAAAGTGCTATATGTACAGGACTGTATAGAGGATATTGGTATAGCTGATTATAGCTTATACACGTAATATAGCCTACATAGGACGATGGCTAAACCGATATTTAAGAAATAGAGTAGGATCCATGGGATATGGCTAATGGCAAGGGACTATGTCAATATACATGAGATAGGGTTATATTAATGGTATAGGGTTATTTTCATGGAAGAGCGATATTCACATGATATAGCGATGTTTATACAAGCCAACATGGTATATATACATTACAGACACTCCTTCTATAAAGAATATTATTGCGTCCTACGCTCATCCGTGGTCCGAGTCTAGTCTTTAATTTTTATTAATGCTTTAAATGATGTTAAGTTACTGGTTTTCCTGGTTTGTTCAGGCAACCCATTAAGGGGCACGGTTGCCGAGCGGCAGCGCGTTCGACTGGCGATCCAAGGGTCCTGGGTTCGAATCCTGGTGCAGGCTAGGATTTTTTCCAGGATGTGCATATTGCTGGCCACACAATCACTTAGTATGCCGTGGCCACGGAAACTGGTGAACGCTGCTATGAATCAATTTGGTCCGACGGGATACTTTACTTTTTTCAGGCAACGCATTCCATGCCCGAATGCCACTCGGAAAGAAATAGTACTTATATGCATTTGTTCTCACATAAGGGACAAGAAAAGTGTTTTTGTCTTTATATTTATCTGAGCTTTGCAACAGGTTGTTATTGGGTTGTATTTCTAAATTAGAGCTTAATGCCTTATGTATTATTACTTCTTTACTCTTTGCCCTTCTGTCCTCTAGTGTTTCTAGGTTTAGTGATTTGACTAATGGTGTTACTCTTGTCAATTGGGGAATTAATATATAAGCCAACATGGTATAGGGCTATATTCATGGGATATGGATAAATGCTTGAGAGACGAATTGTCTGCTAGATGAAGTATCGTGGAAAGGGAAGTTTCTGTTAGACAAAATGTCACGGTAGACGAAGTGACTGATAGATCTAGAGGAAATGTTTCGATTGACAAAGTGTCGTTAGATGAGTTGAACGAATGGCCGTGGTCGAAATTTGTGTAGACGAATTCTGTCGTGATACCGATATTTCTTTTGCGAGCAAGAAGCCGCCTATATAGGGTCGCCATCCGTTCCGATATATCGGGACCGTCACCGTTATGGACCTTCTTGTCCCGACAGCCCGGCAAGACCCAATTGTTTCCCGATTTTGCAAAATACTGTTAAGACCTTGGCTTAAGTACTGAAGTAACGCCATCTGTTAGCGCAACATGCAGGCCTAAATGCAGCCTCAGTTAGTTTTATTTATATATTGACATGGTCGTCTCACAGATGGCGTTGCCTGTTGCGTATCCTGTATCGACGATGCAAGCACCTTCTAGATATCTAGCGCCATCATTCGAGAAAATATCAGACTTCATTTCTACACCCAATCTCAGAGTGTCCCGTGCCAGCTAGACATGGCAACCAAGACTGGACGGTTGAAGCAATAGGCCTACTAAATGTATTAGTAGCAATAGGGGCTGTCCACTGTGCATTAGCCCACCTGTTTACTTTTGATGGGAGCGTATCGGTGGTTTTCAGTGTTGAGGTCATGGGTACAGAAGTCAGAAGTGGACTTGCACCACCTTCCACCCAGACACACACTTCTGTACCCATGGGACTCAAAGACTGGCGAAGTGTGTAAGCCGCCGATTCGATCCCATTAAGATTACACCGGAGGGCGAACGCATTGGGGGCAGCTCCCACTGTGGGTCCGAGTCCCATTGCACTACCGAGAGGCCACGTGGTCTCGGTGGGGAGGAAGCCATGGACACAGAAACCCGTCTCAGAACCACCCGGTGCCTGGATGTCCATACCTATAGTATAGGATTTGTGTTACCGGGTGACATTGCAGATATACGGGCGAGCCACCACGATAATGATCCATAGGGGAACCGCAGTGAACAATCGCTTGCTGCGGAATCCTTACTGTTACACGCCACGCCTTCGGCGTGTCGTGGGGTGGCTGTAGCCCGGACAGAGATTGGGAGTGCGCCCCTGAGCTCAATCCTAACGTTACGCCCTGAACGTCCGTTTTTTATGAGACCTTACAACTCCACCTAGACACAGGCCTTTCAGCTGCTTTTTTTTTCTCTTTGTCTCGGTGCCATCATCTAATCATGTCAGCATTTGTCTGACCATTTGGCCGTTTTCCACTAGGTTTCTAGGAGTTAATCTTATGCCCCTTTTACCCCTCTATTGTTTGGCAAAACCTTTTAGTGGTTATCAAAGTTAATGTTTTAAATCAAACTTTTCACTTTCATTATACTCCAATCCCATGTATATATTCCCTTAAAAAACAGTCATTTTAAGGACTACCTGGAACCCTTGTTTATACTCCAATCCCATGTATATATTTCTATGCCATGTATATACCTCATGTATAATTCTTTCCCATGTGTATATCCCAATCCCCAGCCCATGTATGGACCATAGCACTATCCCATGTATATAACGCCATTACATGTATATAGCCCTATCTCATGTATATAACGCCAATACATGTATATAGCCCTATCACATGTATATAACGCCATTACATGTATATAGCCCTATCCCATGTATATAACGCCAATACATGTATATAGCCCTATCCCATGTATATAACGCCAATACATGTATATAGCCCTATCCCATGTATATAACGCCAATACATTTTTATAGCCCTATCCCATGTATATAACAAAATAAAAAAAGTTGATTAAAAAATTACCGTAGTCGGTAGGTTTGCAAAACACCTTTTCACAAAGTACCTAACACCCTCCGAATATAGGCCTACCGGACTCCTCATACTTCCCTTACAGGTAGGGTTGCCATCCGTACCGATATACCGGTCCGTCACCGTTATGGACCTTCCATGTAATTGTGTTCTAAATAAATAGTATTTTACTTCATTTTTACACCCCCATCTCAAAGTGTCCCGACGAAGTCTCAGCTAGATATGGCAACCCTACTTAAAGGGTATCCAGCACATGGGAAAATTGGATATAATTTTAAACATGTCCGTTTTTTTAAAATGTGTTTTTTTCATACCCGGTGGTCTGTTGAAATACCTGCACTAGAAAACCGGACACCTAATGATAGGCACTAGTAGGTATTGGCAGCAAGTGAGAGAATGGTGTTGGAAGTGGAAGAGTTGGGGGGGGGGTGGACATTGTTTCCCAGCTCCTCCCTTCAAACACACCAGCTGCTAACATTAACATACGTTAGCCAACATGCTCTATTTAACTATAAATAATTGAATTATTATATTTCCATTAAAAAACTAAATAAAACATCACCGTTTTTGGGAAAAAAATGGGGTCTGGTAAGGTAGGGGAGCACTTGCCTTGGTAAACCCTTGCCCCCTCCCCAATGTTTATGCCGGTAGGCCTACCTATAACGATTATAATATAGTGTTATTATTATAGTATTATAATATAGCTTTCAATACATTGTGTGGGACCACATTGTCTTCCCTCTTCCTTGCAAATATAAATACTACGTCACTTTTAATCACAATAAATCCACTCAATTAAAATACCGCGGAAATGCAAAGTTTCAAATGTCTGTGCCAGTGTAACGTCATAATCATATAATAAATACCGCCAAATCTGAATGTGTTAATTAAGCGATCGCAGCTTGAAGTGTGTAAGTGTACAGAGAAAAAAATGGACAAGCTTCCCCACTTCAAGGTAGGAATGTGTTTTAATTACTTTTTTTTAAACAAGTAGCATGGTTCTGTATGAAGGATTTTTACCTAAGGAAGCATGCAGCACGAATCAGATCAATTAATATGCCTTGCAAACGTTTTAAACTTTTAATTTAGCCTTAACTCGTTGACCTAATTAAATCACAATGTGGATGCAAGGGAATCCCCTCTCCCGTGACGTCACAGACTAAAGCGGCATGGTAACCCTTGACCTGTAACCTTTTAGCACAAAATGGCGGATTGAGTCCGCTACTCCCCCGTGACGTCACAGGCCAAGATGGCGTTGTTTAGTCTACATTAGTAGTAAAAAATCGCGTTCAAAAATATTTTTTTTCTAAGTCTAAATATCGTTTGCGAGGCATATAATGACTTGATTCGTGCGAATTGGGCATGAATCTTTAAAAATTTTTCATACAGAACCAAAAAACTCGTGGGCTAACGCAGGTAAACAATTACCATAAAAGATAAGTAAGTAGGCTATGCTTTAGTATGCTATTAAATGTGATTGTTTAGATTAGTTAGTTAAATTACTTAATTATTAGTGTTTAAATTTAGTTTTTAGCAGACTATGGTTTTTTGAAGACCTAGATAATGAATAAATATTTACCACAGTTAAATACTGTTAGAATAAATCGTCCAATGGTAAGGCCTAAATGTGATTTTGTCTTATTGTTAGGTGAAGTTTCAAGGATGTAAAATGTAAACACGTTTTCATATAAAATTCGATACGATTAATGGTTCACAATAAAGTCAGCCATTTTGTCTGCGCCTGCCCTCTATAATCTATTATTGTCATTTCCAGTGTACTTCAGCCAGATTATACAACATCTTCTGTTTATAATAATATTCTCTTCGTTTATTAAAACAAAACGATTACATAATAAATAAATAACTACATTATAAGATTGAAAATAGTTACTACAATTGTTAGTATATTATTAATATCATTCTTTTAAAATGTTGCTATTAATTTTCCTTTTTTTATTGTATATTTCGTGAAAGCATAAGATTAGAAAAGACTTATTTATGAAAGACGCTTAAAAGGCATTGGTAGTAAATATTACTCTGCTAAAAAAGATCGTTGCTATGAACGCCTATTTGCTAATTTTCTCCCCTCATTTATACTTAGTTTACTTAGGCTATTTTTACAATTTTAGACCAGGTCACTAGACTAGTTAGGCCTAGTAGGCCTTTATATTTTATATATAAGCCTAGGTCACTAATATAAATAATTTAATATATACTATACCAGGGGTCGGCAACATTTTGCCAACAGTGTACCAAACTAGGATTCCTAAATCATTCCGTGTGCCAAACACAGCCTAAAAGTAAGTCAACCTGCTCGAATCTATTGTAGCCTACTTAAAAAAAAAGATTTTTTTTATAGGACAATCAATTAAACTCCATAGCAAGACCAAGGCCAAAATAAAATAAAATTATTTATAGAGAAAATTGTTAAAGCGTTTTATATTAATTATATTTAATACAAAATTAGCGTAGGTCTATTTGTGATTATCATCCTGTTTATTTGCATGTATATCAAATATAATATTTTATTTCTAAGCTATCACATTTATTTATGCTAATTATTGTCTTAACATTATCTTTTTTTTAATTAAGTTAAGATGTGGATCCAACACATGATAATATTAATTATATTTTGTCAATTTTGAACTCAGTTGAACTGATAAGTGCTTTAATTGTGTTTCAAAGTCCTTCGAAAGCCAGAAAAAATCAATGTCGTTAATCGGAATAAATACATAGTAAATATACAAACCCGACCTTAGTTGGGGTAAAGTAAAGGCGGCTGTGCATAGTGCTGGCCACACAATCACCTAGGCTAGTATGCCGTGGCTACAGAAACTGGTGAACGCTGCTTCATCGGGCCTATGGATCAGTTCGGTCCGACGGGCACTTTACTTTTTTACTTAAATATACAAACTGAGTAGTTAATGTGGTCGGGTATACATATATACATTCTTTAGTCATATAATATTTATATAATTTTCAAATACGTTTTATAGTTTGATTTCAAAGTTATTAGCTGTAAGCGATGTATTCTTTGATTAAATATTAGAAAATATTATTGCAAATAACACGGGCCTATTATCTCCCTTTAATTAAAACACATTTCTACATTTGATTTAATTGTTATGCCAAACATGTTGTGTTTTGAAATATAACAAATATTACTGACTAATTATTATTTCTTTATATAAATCCAACATTATGGTATTCATTACAAGATTGAATTATTAGACGAATAAAATAATTTACGTTAAACTGCTGTAAATAAACATTTAATAAGAGACTTACATTAATTTTTTGTCCAATTAAGGAGTTTATATTTTAAACATTTATAATTACAGAAATTAGGGCTATTAAATTAGTATCTTCTTATAATTTGTTAAGTTTAAATCAATAATAAAAATAAATTTGTTTTAGAATTACTTATATTTATGTTTAATTAAAGAAGATGTGCATAAAAACTCTTTTAAATGTAATTAGTCTATATCAATTAATGAGCGGTCAAGTGTGTAGGTGACCTCTTTGTATGCTTAAAATAGCTTTCATGTGCGATAAAATCTGTTAACAGTGTAAGTTGAACCAAAGGCGGAAAGTAAAAGAGCGACTGCCTAGCAGTTTGGAATAGCAGATGACTTTCCTAAGCAGCTCCTCTCTAGACTTTGTCCAATAATGGACACATTGGAATGAACATTTTGCAAATGTTTTTAATTCAGTTTGCTGCATTTTAAAATCGCCAAGATCACTCCACTTAAAAAAAAATATAGTCTACATCTAAGAAAGTTGTAGTAAGATCAAATCAGTTAGGCTTGATGTTGTATAAAAAAAAAGAAGTCCATCAATTTGAAAGTCTTGCATTTGATTAGAAAACTCCGTTTTGAATGCTTCGATGTAGGCTACTTCTGAAAAACCCAACTATCGATCTTAATATATGCCTTAATATAGAGATGTACATGTATTTAAGATATGTCCAGTTCCAATACAAATCCATTCCATTGGTCTTTGTAAATGCAAGTTCATCTCACTGAAAACTGTCGCTATGTCATTCAGAAACTCAACAGTCAGTTTTCAGAATCGGAAAATGTTTTTTTTAATCAATAAGAAACATCTCTTGAAGGTCTCTCGCGTGTCATTGAAAATCGCTCTACGTGCCAGGTTTGGCACGCGTGCCTTAGGTTGCCGACCCTTGTACTATACAAGCTCAATTCCCCGGCGTTCCCGGGGGAAAATTAAAAAGGCCTTTAAAGCTACAGATAAAAATGTCATAAACTACAATGAACATAAAGTTATAGACTATTGATCTAATAATTAAAAAATATAGTTATTATTTACTGAAAACATTTAGGAAAGTAATTTAAAATAAATATAAATATATAAATCTACGGTATCTGACTCATCTATGTTTTCAAGGAGAGAAAAACTTTAAAAATTCTTTGTCGTTTCAAATATTTATTTCTCAGCTGTTAAATCTGGAATCCAGTTGGCCACTGTATTGGGTGACAACCTTATTCTTTGAAACTAATTAGAATCTACATTACAGTTGTACTTAATTACAAAGGCATATTATTCATTAACGTTAGGATTAGTAAAGGGATCGCTTTTCCCCGTTCACATCAGCTAGTAAATTAAGTTTTCATCAATCAAAAAATAGGAGAAATGTAGGCTAAAACTTCGTATTTTAGTAGATCTAAATTAAAATGAGCGTGACGGTGCAACTTATAGAAACATTTTTTTTAAATGTCAATAAAAGGTCTAAGCTTATTAAATGCCATTTCCCGAAATAAATGACTATCCAAACTTCCAAAGCTGGTTATGGTTGTCCGGGAGTTTAAATCATTAATGCAAACAGTCAAATGTCAATGTAAGTATTTGGGCTGTCTGAAAATGCGTCCCACGCGCCGCGTGTTTGTGACTTCTGCTTTGTAGTAGGCTGTATTGAAATTGGTTGATAGTTAAATATGAAAAAAAAAGGTTTATGTTTACTCTTATATTAGGGTTTGGCAACCTAAGACCAGGGCCGGCTCATCCATATAGGCGAACTAGGCGGCCGCCTAGGTCGCAAAATTGAGCTATTTTTTTTTAATTTGGGGATTTTAAAATATAAACTATATTAAAGTTTAGTGCTTCTGCGCGCTACTAGCATAGGCAGAATAAATTACTAGGTTATGAAAGGCCAAGGGTATTTTATTTAATTTGTCTTTGAAAATAGGAAAGTATGCCGTAACAGTAGGCCTACTTAGTTTGGCAACCTCGCTGTGCGTAGCGGACCTATTCTGTATGTAGCGGAGTGCAAAAAGGCAACCCCTCACTTTCCCCGGCCACACTCTGGATACGATGCGGCGGCGGAATATCATAGTGAAGTCAGTTCGTGAATTGTAAGTCGTGAGGGCGATGAGTTGTTTGCATTGGCAGTGCAAATGTGTTTTTTTTTTTCATTTTGAGACTGTTAATTACGAAAACGAGTACATTAAAACTCCTAAGTGGCATAAGATGGCCCAGTCGAATTGATGCACTAACACCTCTGCGGTACCAGTTATGTCATGTTTGTGATGCTTTGGAAGAGATTTCTGAATACACTAAATGGATTTAGTGGCAGTATTGAGAAGGTAGAAGCACTTGGGTTACTTAAAAATATATCCGACTTCAAGTTTATTGTTGCACTTGTCACATAGCACAACATTTTGTTTCAAGTAAACATACCTAGTAAGATACTGCAAAAAAAGGGACTTAAGGATCCAAAGAGCAGTTAGTGACCTGAAAAAGTTTTTGGTTACAGCTAGAAGTAATTTAGAGTTCAATAGAGTTCTGGTTGAGGAAAGAGAAGGTTCGAATTCCAAAAAAAAAAAAAAAGAACATGGTTGATTACGAATCAACAGATGAATCTGTACATATTGCAGGTGACCCCTCAGAATGTTTCAATATCCACTTTTATGTTGCTGCTTTAGACACATTTGCTTATGCGGTAAAAGAAAGATTTCCCCAGTTAAATAAAGTATCTGGTGTCTTTGGATTTTTGTACAACATTCCTGACCTTAAAAACAAGACTACATCAGAGGTTAAGTCGCTGTGCAAAAACTTGGAAAAAGCATTAACAATTAAAAAAGATGAAGGTTTGAATGAATCTGACATTGCTGCTGTACGACAGTGTTCTAAAAAAAGAGCGATTTCTCATCATCTCCATGACTCAGTATCAAACCCTGAAGAAATCTTAAACTACATTTACCTACAGAATCTGAAATGGATTTAAAATTCCTAACATTTGTGTAACCCTTTCGTATTTTGCTTTCGTTGCCACTTTCCGTAGCTAGTGCTGAACGAAGTTTTTCAAAACTTAAGCTAACTAAAACCTATCTGCGTAGTACAATATGTCAGGAGAGACTTGCGGGTCTGGCGACAATTTCTATTGAAAGTGAGATAGCAAGACAGTTAGACTCAAAGCCTTCTTACAAGAGTTCGATAAGCAAGAAAAGAACCATAAGGGTTTTAGTCTTTAGGAGTATAAATACTGTTAATCAGTATTTAAAAGTGACTTTTGGACCGTAGTTAAGAAAACAAAAATCCAATATCAAGCAATATCAAGAAGTCTTTGTGTATTTTTTTAAGTGTTATAGAAACAGAAAAAAATATCTATAATTTAACTGTGAGTTTCGGTTTGTTATTAATCGAACTGTACATAATGCCGGTATAAAACATCTAAACTCATATATCTAATGTAAAACTGTCTATTATGTAGCTTTTCTAATAATAATTTAGATTTCTAATTATTAATCTAAATTATTAATCTATAATGCAAAGCCATTGTTTCTTTTCATTCAACTGTTTTATTTAAATTTCACTGTCATCAATCAAAGATTATAAAATAAAATTATTTGTTTAGCTATAACAATTATGAACGAAAACACATTTTCGAAATTCCATACCCGCTGAAAGCACTTTAATGAGGGCGCAGAATTTGTTTTCGTCTAGGGCGTCAAAAACACTAGAGCCGGTCTTGCCTAAGACAATGTGCAAGACTTGGTACGCCTAGCACTAAGAAGACACACAAAAGGGCAAGTCTCTTCAACAAAAAAAAATGAGTGCTAGAGCAGGAAGATATTTAAGCTATTGGCGCGCTGAATGAATTAGAAATCCAACTATTATCAAAATATTACTTACTTTGTACCTTTAAAAATGTAGATATAGAATCTATTTGATTTGCCTCAGTGAGTCAATTAGTTTTATTATTGTTATTCTTTTATTATTCTGAGTGCTTAAAAAACTATCGGCCTGTATCCAACCTTCCATTCCTTTCGAAAGTCTTGGAGCGCAATGTGCTAAAACAGTTATTGTCTCACTTGGAGCAGCATAGCCTATTGGAGAAGTTTCAGTCCGCCTATCGGAAGAGTCATAGCACGGAGCATAGCATTGGTCAAGGTTGTCAACTACCTACTATGCACATCGGACTCGGGTCATGTGTCTATTCTGGCAATGCTCGACCTGTCTGCCGCTTTTTACACTCTTGACCATGAGATCCTGATTGACAGGCTTGCAACCACATTTGGCTGCTCAGGCTGTGTTCTTCGTTGGTTTAGGTCATACCTGTCTGAGCGCACTCAAAATGTTGCTATAGATGAGTTCCTCTCGGCACCTTCAACGCTGAAATATGGAGTGCCCCAAGGATCTGTTCTAGGACCAGTGATGTTTGCTATGTACGTGTATCCACTCGGCCAGGTCATCAAACCGTTCGAAATTTCGTATCACTTCTACGCCGATGACACGCAACTGTACGATCATGCGGTCCCTCTTGATGCCCCTCGACTCGCTGCAAAGGTCAGTAGTGCAATCGACAATGTCTATTCGTGGTCGGGGAGAAGTGGGCTTAAAATGAATGAGGAAAAAACAGAGATAATCCGAATTGGAACCAAGAGAAATTTGGTCAAATTCACCGGTTCAGAATCCATCACCGTGATAAACTGCCAGGTGCCTTTTGTTAACAAAGTGAAGAATCTTGGTGTTTTACTGGATCCCACGCTGTCTTTCGACCAACATATACCTCATATGTGCAGATGTCTATATCTACAGTTGCGTAGACTGGGCCAAATACGTCCCTATTTGTCCACTGACTCTGCAAAGACACTGGCAGTCGCTCTGATACTTTCCCGTATCGACTATTGTAACTCCCTGCTAGTCGGCCTGCCCGAAGACAAAATCGCCAGGCTACAGAGAATACAGACCAGTACTGCGCGCTTGGTCATGCGCAAATCAAGGCGAGACTCGGGAACCGCCCTTCTTCGCTCGCTCCATTGGCTCCCCGTGAAAGCCAGAATTTAGTATAAAGTGGCGCTTCTTTGCTATCAGTGCATTTTTAATAACGAGTTTCCGTCCTATTTCAAAGAACTCATCACACCATATGTCCCTCAAAGAACACTTCGTTCTGCATACTCATCGCTTCTGGAAGAGCCCCGTTTCTCTCTGACGACCGTTGGCCTTAGAGCCTTCTCAGTATCCGGTCCGAAGGTGTGGAATGTACTTCCCATTCAACTCAGGCAAACAAGCTCCATTGATTCCTTCAAAAAGAACTTAAAAACTCATTATTTCAATATTTATCTTAATTAACATGCTTTGAGCCCTACTGTCTTACTTATATGTTAGGTCGGTTATTTTGTTTTGGTTGTTTGTTTGTTCCATGTTTGTAAAGTTTTGAATCATTATTTAGTTTTTTATCTCTTAGCCTATAGATTGTATCCGTGTTCTGAGTTGTATGTTAAATGCGCTCTGAGCTTGCATTATGCTTGTTGGCAGCGCTATACATATGTCATTATTATTATTATTATTAAATAGACTGTAACCTTTCTTTCGACCATATGTTCATATATTATAATGGAAACCTTCCTTCCAGAAGAGACAAAGGAATGGTTTCTTTGGTCTGTGTTTCTTGCCTTCTGGTAAAATACTACGTTGAAAGAAGGCATTTTTTTCATTATATCCAAATATCCAAATCAATACATTTTTTAAAGGGAGAGCACATTTAGTAATAAATGGCAATAAACACCGGAAATAAAAGTTAAGTTTCTGCAGTCTACTATACAAAAAAAAATTAATTGCGATTTGCAATTTACGCAAGGTTTTGCAGCGACGGAGAACCCGAAAGGCCGAATAAAATCAATACAAAGGGACCTTACTCTTGATACAGTTTTGAAAGTATATTTATTATATTTATAGCGTTAGATTTTTTTCTAGTATAAGCATATCGGACATTGGCCTACATTAATTTAAAATCCACTAACGGTATTACAAATATATTATTATTTTGGAGGAAGTTTCCAAATATATGCAATTAATATTGTTCCCATAAGTCAAACTGCCTTTATCAGTCTACATGGCCAACAAAGATATCTTAAAGCTTAAAAAAGTTATCCCCCAAACAGTAGATCTACTGGCTTGTCCATGGTATAACTACTAAATAAAGAATCACTATTGGTTAATATATAGCCTAGGCTGAAATATCAGAACAATAAAAATGACTTGAGTTCTTACACAGTGTTTCTGCGTCATTGTCAACCATTTCTCTTCGATGTGTTAGAGTTTAATTTTTTTTTAATGACTTTGGAATGATTTACATTAAGAACTAATTTTTAGTTTTCCAAACAGAAAAGTACGTTAGACGTCTGTTAAATATTGAAATAATCAAATTATATAAAGGTGGGGCAAATGAAACAGCAGCGTTCACAAGTTTCCTTAGTCCCGGCTTACAAATACAAGATGATTGTGTGGCCAGTAAAATATTAGTGAAAAGTTTACAATATATTAACTTTTTATTAAACTAATTATCGAAACAATTTTATTTTCAAACTACAACGCCCACTGAGTTCTTGCCCTTTTATTAACCTTTTGTTTTTCTTTAATTCAGGAGAGAACTAGACTAAATCTTATCTTATCTTGAATATTACAGACGCTCATTCTATAAAGAAGGTTATTGCGTCCTACGCTCATCCGTGATCCAAGTATCGTCTTGCATTTTTATTAATGTTTTAAATAATGTTAAGTTAGGCCTACTGGCTTTCCTGGTTTGTTCGGGCAACCTATTCTGGTCTAAAAGCTACAGTAAAAAAACATACACAAGCTACTTGATTTTGGGGTCGTAATTCTTCTTATTTGTTTTGGAAACGAATACTTTTACACCAGCTGATTCCGTTTTGTTTTTAAAACTATAAAAACACTGGCATATATAAGGACACCCCAAGCAGCTATAAATAGTTTCCGGTAGAGCCCATATTGCTCCTTGAACCACCTTCAACAATAGAATATTGGGATAACAACAAGCCACCGCGAGACGAAACAAAACCTTGAGTCGAGGCTGACTGTCCTTTTCACGCGCAGACTTCCCCACGCGCTTCAATATGATAGTACAATAGAGGAATGGGAGGCTGTCGTGTGACAGACTATGGAAAAAATGACCATATAGCGAGGTCTCCTTGTGAAACGAGACATTTGTAAGTGTGTGTGTTTGAAAAACTGGCATCTCAATAGCCGGCCCATCTGTACAGAGGAGCTCGACGCCTGGGACAAAGAAACTCTTCATTGTCTGAAATCAGATAATGCACAGTTCACTGCTTGACTTGGGTTCTGGGTGTTTTTTTAAAGGGCAGACTAAATATAGAAACAGACCATTTCAATACTTGGTGTGTGTGGTCTAACTGTCACTATCGGCATTCTGAATAGGCCTACATAAGTCTAGTGTAATAGTACAATTAGTACAATACTATCTACGAGAAAGGTGCACGTTTTAAATATCCTTTATTACTACGTTACATTAACGATCCTTCACTATGCAAATAGAACAAAATCATGTTACACTGTGTAGAAATATTATGTATCTTCAAAGTCCGATTTATATTATCACTAGTAGACTCTAGGCCATTTTAAAATTATACAATATTAGAAAGTTTTCAATTCTGATTTAATACTTTTATCTTTAGTACTGACTGTATGAATATATATTTATTGAAACAGATTATTTCTCAATTTAAGCTTGCACAATAAATGCTATATCATGTAGAATGTGCAATCCTCGATTTGAAATGGTTCCAAAAATATTTGACATTGTATATGGAAGTAGTATTTATCAGCTTGGTTATAAATATATTCGTTATACATTTTAACGCTTTATGTATCTCTATAGGCATATAAAACAAATGAAAAATGAATAAGTGTGTTTAAACTTTAATATTATAAAAGTAAATCAAAACTTTAACTTTAATATTAAACACAAGCAAATTAAACTTTAACTTTATTATTACACAAATAAATTCAACTTTAATATTACACAAGTAAGACTTTGTAATGCATAACGAATAATATGTGGAGTATATACTGTATACTACGTTGTATAAGCCCACATGTTGTATACTCGCCAATGCCATTTATAAGGTGAAGTAAGTTTTAAATTTTGGACATAGTTGTTAAATTTAACGAAAAAAGAAACATATTTTTTTTTGGGGGGGGGGGGGGGGGGGGATGGGCTTATCTACTTTTTTTCCACAGTCTGAAAACAAAATTTATATTATAATATTTAAATTATTTCAAACATAATTTTGTCAGATCAGCCTAATATAATGTGTCAAAATAAGGTTCACCAGACATTTTATGACATAAGGTAAAGACAAAAACTGTGGAATTGAAAAGGGGGAGGGGGAACAAACACATTAAAACATCGTGTAGCTGTTGTTGTCTGTTATGTTTTCACCTCATTGATGTTAAAATAATTTAACTCCAGGGTGTAAAAAAAAATACCATGAAATGAAGCCCGTTTATTGGTGTGTTATTTTGGTCTGCGCCTGTATCAGTAGGTTGAACGTTAAACACTCTCCAGGATTATTGATTTCTCATCGCCCTTCCATGGGGCCACCAAGAGGCCAAATGTTGGTAGACGGCTCATCTCCAAACAAATTGGCCCAAGTTGAAAACGGCGGGTGCTCAATCAATAAAATAATAACATCTCTTGTCAGACTCCCGGAGAAAACGCTGTGAGATTGTTTGGTCGTCGCTCTGACAGAATCCAATACAAAAAAATTGGATTATGTAAACACATCTCGTGAAGTTGAAAAATTAATCTCTGAAAATTCACACTTTGGAAGAGCTCTTTTCTCCAGCGTCAACAACATTTTTAAAAAAAGAGATGACATTTCGCTAATGGAACATTTTGTGTGCAAACATTGAAATTTCTGAACATCAAATAAGAATCTAAAGAAACTGTTAATATGAATCCATCATCATTGTGACTCAAAAATTGTAAAAATATTTATTAAAAAAAAATTATATTTAAAAAATAGATAACATGCAATTTTACTATAAGATAACGTAATACTGAACTTACTTGCCAAGATGGCTATACATTTAACAAAATTGTCATATATGTGATAACCCTAGCCATAATGGGATGAACTATTTATCCTGTTGGTTAGGATTTATATATGGATTGGAGAAATGGAAACGGCGAGTAGTCAAAACGACCATCAAAAGGTTACTGACTTTCATACACAGGTGCTTTAGACAATACTAAATATCCAATCGTTGAAATAACGAAAACCATTACTTATGGTTGATTTTTAAACACAAAAAAAAAAAATAGGCTGCCAAATCCTTGAGAATAAGTAGAGATCAGAAAAAAAGTTACGGGAATAGAGCCATAAAAACTCTAGAATGTAACCCCCCAGGGCAAAAGGCCTGAAGGACGCAGACATGGAAGCGCAGCATTACTGAAGAAGCCAAGGGTGTTGGCGAAACCTGGAAGAGGTTACAGGAGATTCTAAAGTGTGGCGTGCATGGACAGGGGCCTTTTGTTCCTCAAGGAACAGAAACATCACAAGGAGATGATGACATACAAGTGCAAGGTTGGAACTGGAACATATTCAAATTTGGGGGAAATAGGCCTACGTATACTTTTAAATGTTCCGAAAACAAACCCAATAAAGTCTACTGTTGTAATCAATTAAAACAATGCAAATTATTAAGATATAGATATATGCTTAGAATTTGTTTTGTTTTTTACATTTTTTGGAAACCTCTTCTTACATATTATTTTTTTATTACAATGTTTTCTTTGCTTTTAAATACTAACAATTATTATTAAGATACTCTTGATGTAGTTGCATTTGTGAATTAAACAAAAACTAGAACCAAATGTTTAATAAAATTTCCTATGAGTTATGATTTATATAAGCTATATAAGTAGACAGAAATAATTATCAAAGACGAAATTTAGAAATTAATCTTTTATTTTGATATCAGATAAAGTCTTTTAAATTTCGCTACATACATATTGAGTCTAAATAGTCCAAAATTTTAACACAAAAAGTTTTGTCTGCGTGTCTTGCGAAAACATAAACAGGAACAAAAAACAGCATGTAACTAAAACATTAAAATTTGAGACTTTTACGAATATATAGGTAAGTGATGAGTTTATGCCCTATCAGAAATTGAAATTGTTAGCCATCATAGATGTAGAAAACATATATCTAGATTGATATTGTATAGAATATGTACATACGAATCGAATAAATAATATATAATATTATACTTTAGTCATCTGGTGTGAACATTAGAACCACACAGACTCTAATTGTAATACAATTGTATTAGTATTATTAATCAATAACAGCAATAAAAACTCAAAACATCAAAACAAAAAAAATGTGAAGATTTCGTATGCAGACCAATGGTTTAAATAATGAACAATGAACAATATTATATACTGTTAACACAAAATGCCTCAATACAATGCAAAATAAAGTTCAAATTTTTCTGGACTTACAAAATAAATAGTTATATATAATTTGAGATTGCTATAACGTTTTAAATTAACAATACATCATGTCCTATTTCATAAGTATTAGTAGTGCAGCAACCATTAATAAAATGTAGATAGGAAAACTTCGTGGTCTTTAGTTCACTGTGAAATTTGCAGATAACCCTATTTAATGTATTCTCACAACAAAAAAAAGATTGGTACTAAAATGGTTTTAAAACAATTTGTTTTAGCAGGAATGTAAAGAAAGACTTTTCAAATGATTGAAAAAAAGCTACCAGAAAAAATCTTATTGTTAAAAGACGACAAGGGAGTATGTTAATGTTAATGTTCCAGGATAAGCATGTACACGTTAAACTATTGCACTGCCCTCACTGCTGCTGTCAAATCTGAACAACGGAACATGAAATGCTTCAAAAATATCAATAGAGAAAACTCTGGAATATACAGATATATTTGTAAACGATGAAGAAACGTGACTAAAACTTTAAATTGTGTAGACAAGGTTTGAACCTTGATGATTGAACTAAATATAAATATGAATGTTATGAGAAAGATGACTTCAGTCAAATATATTATACAGTAAATGAAAAGTCAATCTGTAAATAATAATACTCTGCGATGACAAAGTCAACTAGAAAATTCGATTAATAAATAATGCAATTGAATTACTAATGTGGAAGAATCTAGACTAGATCTATATACAATAAACATGGCTAAATTGTATCTAAAATGTGTAATTTAGTTCGTCTCGAAAGAAAACAAAACAAGCAAAATTACATGTCTAAATTTGTTGGTTTCATTATAGTCGTGTAGTTATATTGCACATCATGAATAATACTGTTGTAATTATTGAAATCGTTTTCAAATGTTTAACAAAATCACTCTACACAGCATTTGTGATGTTGAAAATAATTTCGATAGAAGACTAAATACACAGTTAATTATGTTTCTAAATAGGCAGTAAATGTCTCTATTTAAGAGAGTACTATCTTTAATTTATATATTTTTCATATGAAATAATAATATATTGCTTTATAAGCATAAGATATGATCTTGAAAACAAGACAGTATTAATAAATCAAGAAATCTTTGAAGTAACCGAAACGCCAAAATCAAAATCTATTTTTACTACAATATTGGTATCTAGGTTTATCTTTGAAGTTACTAGTAAGAATGTCATAAGGAGAGTAGTAAATTTCTAATGAAGCTCCCGGTCAGCTGAGCGGCTATTCCCACGTCCAGAGACTGGGCTTGTTTGAGACATATGTGGAAATGTTAAAGCTTCGATGGAGCCGAGTGAGGAGTGGTGGTTGAGGTAGGCGATGATGCGTCTCATTTCTTCCAGTGCATGGGCCTGCATGAGAATGTAGTTCTTCGCCAACAGCAGAGTTGCGATTTTGCTGAGCTTTCTGACAGATGGACTGTGAGCGTAAGGGATGACCGACCTCAGCTCGTCCAGTGCGTCGTTGAGATCATGCATGCGTCGTCTCTCCCTCGAGTTGATATTCAGACGAACGTGTTTCTGGCCATTGTTTGATTTTTTAGATCTGGACTTGCCGTCGATATCTCCGCCATGATAGTTGGATTGGAGACTGTCTCTATCCGAGGAGCAGTCTTCGAGACATCGCGATTCGTCTTGGAAACTTCCGGTTTGTCCTGACCCGTCCCTTGCGCAACGCCCGTCCATCATCCTTCTTTTGATTGGTTCATCATCGCTGCTCTCTTGGTCACTGTTAAAACGAGAAATGTGAAATCAGTGTAAACAAAACAATGAAATTGAGTTTGGCCTAATTACAGAATTTAAGCAGGATGGTAACGCTAGGAATATTTGAAAACAAAATGTGTAGTAACTAGTAACAGATTTACACATTTTTTTTTACACAACAAAGAAATAAAAAACCTGAGCGGAAACAAGAATGAAACCTTCTATTGAATAGCGTACATGTCAAATGGATTAATTAGTAAACTTGAAAAAAAACAACATATAAAATTTGAAAGCTGCAAATGGTTGAGTTTACAGTCTTGGTTGTTCTAAAATTAAATAGTCCAGAATACGTAGCCTATTTCCAATGAATGGGTTAACATCACAAAATTCTAATAATTAGCTTCTTTTAACTGGACAGGTACATTTTAAGGTGCATAATTATTCTGTTAAAGTGGACTTACTAAACGCTAAAACTTGATTGAACATAATTAATATCCGTCTGGCTCAATCTACTACAGGTAAACTTTCTCATATAAGCATTAATTTAGTGTTTGTAGAAGTGATCGACAAAATAAAACAAACAATTTAGACTGTTATATATAAGCATACGCTGATAAAAAAAGGATAAATAACTAGATCTAGAGTTTGAGTTAGTAACAAAAGGAAATAAAGCAACATCTTAAATTAGAATTAAAGTCCTGCTTCATAAAATAATTTTTTTTTTCAACATGACTCCAAATGAAGACACGGTTAATTTGAACACACTATTATCTTTCCTAGTGACTTTATGTCACATTTATCAAGTTAAGTAAAATCAAATACTATAATAAGATGGACCGCTTACTCTATTTTTAGAGCTTATGTGATCTTTTTTTCCATACGCAACCACAAAGGCTGTCTTGAATGACTTCTACGCTCCTACGATTTCATTAATGGTTTCCGCTCTATACAACTTTCGATTTTAATCTTAATTTTCCATTGAGAAAATTAGAACGATTTAAATCTAGAGGACTTAGTGCGATCGGAAATTCAGAAACTAATTTTTTCAAGTTATCAAATTGCAGAAATATCAAAGCAAGCGGTCCATCTTAACATTGTCTTTGGTAAAATAAAGAGTTCGTTCATTTCGTTTCGACATTAAAAAGGGAGTTTGTTTATCTAGATAAATATTAGCTAATAGCGTACTCGTGAAGTTTGCCAGGTAAGGGTGAGGGATGGTGAGACTGTATTAGGCCTAATAGTATTTTTTGGGAGGGGGGGGGGAAGGGGCAGGATCATAGCCTATTATTATTATCGCTATATAGAAATATCCAAAGAGAAGTGCAAAGAGGCAAACACTTTTCATGGTATTTATCAAATATTGTCGATTGTATAGCAATCTTCTGTTTGTTCTAAATGTCTGTAATACATGACTGAACTATTTAATATCTCTAGAACAGTGTTATTACATATTAACGATTAGCCTACTAACATTGCCACACTAAGTGTACAAAACACAGTCCGGTGTCGGTTTACGCTAGGGTACCAAAAGTATAAGTCTATGGTGAAAGAATAAAATTTTGTTGTTCAGCTTTTGTGTGTCGTAGTCGTGAGAATGAATGTACTGCCTAGGGCGCCTTCAAATATTAGTGGGGAGTTGGATGCTTGTATTTACATGTAAATACGAGTACAGCACATTTTATCGAGTCTATAAAGTATGTTCTACCCCCCCCCCCCCCCCCAAGTGGTCAGAATATATAAGATTACAATGAGATTACTAGAGACTGTTATAACACAGTGCTACTGAAAGAAATATATTGCATGTAAAACTACCAATTGAAGAATCGTTCTAGCGGAGACGTCGAGTTGTTCCAATGACAAATTGCAGATTATGCTATATAAAAGACGTAGGGATATATTATGGCTTTAACTTTCAGAGCTATTGTCTGCATCTGAAATACATTGACTTGTAGATAGACTATATCCTTTGGTGGACATTTTTTATATTTAAACTACATGTATACAGCTAACCCTTTTTAAAACGTTTGTATTTGTAATACTTGTAGCTCTAGCTTGTAATGACAGTTTTTATTTAAATATATCTTGATTTATTGTTCAATGTACTATTTTATCTAAATAGTTTTATATCTATCGTTCAATGTTCTATTTTATCTAAATAGTTCTATATCTATCGTTCAATTAACTTTTTATCTAAAATCTAAATAGTTCTATATCTATCGTGCAATTAACTTTTTATCTAAAATCTAAATAGTTCTATATCTATCGTTCAATGAACTTTTTATCTAAATAGTTGGATATCTATCGTTCAATGAACTTTTTATCTAAATAGTTCTATATCCATCGTTCAATAACGTTTTTATCTAAATAGTTCTATATCTATCGTGCAAATAAATTTTTATCTAAATATTTCGATAGGCCTATATATCGTTCAATAAAGTTTTTATCTAAATAGTTCTATATCTAACGTTCAGTAGGCTAAACGTTTTTATTTGAAATTTATGCCACATCCTACTTATTTATACGTTGCTATTTCGCACTCTCCTAAATATTGTTTTTATTTCTTAATTTTAGTTGCAATTATTTGTTGGAGGAGAATTCCCATTTAAAATATGTTTCAAAACTAGTTTGGTGTTATTTCATTTTTTTTGTTGTCAACTCCTGGTAAATTAAAAAAAAAAATATTTTACTTTTTCAAACAATTGTAATTTTATTTTTAAAAAGTAAACAAGTAAAATAGCGTTAATAAAAAGTAGTAAGACGACAATTTTAAAGAACTAAAATTTTGCAATCATATTTTTATTTAGACAAACAATTTCACTTTTATTCAATAACAAAAATTATTATTTTCATCAGTAAGATTTACTTTGGTTTCAGTGTAAACTTAGAAATTATTTGTTTCTTTTAATTCTTAATAACTCAAAGTTTAATTTTGACATGTATAGATCTAATGAGATAGTTTTAATGATACAATTATACATCAAAACTATCTTTTTAAATATACATCTAGTCTATTTAAAAACAAACACAAGAAAAGACTTCTGAACATGTCTATTTTTTTTAATCTGTTTTTTTCATGCAATTTTATATTCGGCAATTTACCAAATTTATCTTTTTTCTTAAATTAATAATGTAAAAAATATCAGTCTTTTTTTTATTTGTAAATACTTTGATTTTGACTTTGTTTATTTTAAGTTTTATATTTTGTTACCTGAAGTCTGAATGTCTGGAATCTCTTGATGACGCCATGCTGTGTGGATAACGATCTTGTTTATCATCTTCCTGGTAGCTTGGTGGAATACTGCCTAAACTTTCTTGAAACATTCTGGGATCCATTATAAACACGTGTTTTTTTTTTATCCAGCAGAAACACCAGACCTAGTCCACTACACGAACTGGTGTAACAATTCAACCAATCAGCTAGACATGCAATAAAACACTTGAATTTGTTTCAAACTGCCTTCCTCAAGTCTAGGCGTTAACTGGATATTTTCTTCAATAATAAAAAAAAAAGTTTATGTCGCGTCACTTTTATTCTAGAATTCGCAACCGATAAAATAATTTAAACTTAAAAGATGTTTACGCAATCTCTGTAGTTTATTTCTTATGCACTACACAAAAATTGCACCATTAATAAGTATCACATCGAGAGCCCGTAAAAAAACTAGAACAGAACCAAATGTTATTCAGACACGCAGGGAATTCTCCGCTAACATCTTAATTGAAACATCAAATATAGAAGAGAATATCGCCTTCATGTCTTGGCCACGATCAGAAGAATTAATAAAAATGAAGACACAGTGTGAGCAGAACATCGGTGGGGGGGGGGGGGCAGCGGCGGTCTATAAAGGCCAAAGGGGGGGGGTCGGGGTAGGAAGGGGGAAATGGATCAATAGCGGTAACTAAGGAGAGAGTTACAAATCACTTTTGGAGTTTGGAAGGGGACAGACAGACAAGTGCTCGAAACGCCTCTCATTTATTGGCTGGCTTTTTCTCGGCGGGCGCTGATCCCGTGGGCAATTTATCAGTTTTGGGTTTGAGAAAATTGTATTAAGAACGCTGCTGGAGTGGGGCGCTTGCCAAAAAAGCTTGGCCGCTGACGTCATGTGTCCAATGATTAAGACAGTTACAGAAATAAAGTGGAGGATACATACCAGTGTTAGATTGTTACACTAGCAGCAGATAGATACCAATGCTAGGTTGTTACACTAGCAGCAGATAGATACCAATGATAGGTTGTTACACTAGCAGCAGATAGATACCAATGTTAGGTTGTTACACTAGCAGCAGATACATAGCTATGTAAGGTTGTTACACTAGCAGCAGATACATAGCTATGTAAGATTGTTACACAAGAAGCAGATACATACCAGTGCTAGGTTGTTACACTAGCAGCAGATAGATACCAATGTTAGTTTGTTACACTAGCAGCAGATACATACCAATGATAGGTTGTTACACTAGCAGCAGATACATACCAATGATAGGTTGTTACACTAGCAGCAGATACATACCAATGTTAGGTTGTGACACTAGCAGCAGATACATACCAATGATAGGTTGTTTCACTAGCAGCAGATAGATACCAATGTTAGGTTGTTACACTAGCAGCAGATACATAGCTATGTAAGATTGTTACACAAGAAGCAGATACATACCAATGTTAGGTTGTTACTCTAGCAGCAGATATCAAACTACATCATTATTTTTTTTCCATTTTATTGTTGTAGTGTAGTCTAAACTACATCATTCAATTGTTGTAGGGTAGAAACTAAACTATAAATCATTATTTGTTGAAGGATATCATATACATTTCATCTTTCGTTTGTTTAGTCTAGATTTAAACCCCCTTGAGCATATAGACTAGACCATAGGTTCTCAACGGGGGCGATATCGCCCCCCGGGGGGCGGTGAAAAGCCTTAGGGGGCGCTGACATTCCCGGGGGTGATTGGGGGGCGGTGAAGGGCAAGTGGGCGGTACAAATTACCTGATATATTTTAACACCTCAGCTATTTGAATCGATTAGTTTTTGGAGGATGAAATGTGATGTAAACGCCAGTGCTGCTAAATATCTGATATCCCCCAACAGTATGCCTACATATTATTATATATTAAAAAGAAATAGGAATCGCAGTGACTTTTCGATGAAGTAGGGGTCAGTATTTGGCGAATATAGTGTGCGACCGGCTGATCCTGTGGTGGGATCACTGGACTGTCAATCCTGCTGACCGATCACAGTCGCCTAACATCTGCTTATATTAATGATATTTTGATCTCAGTTTAACCGAGATATCCATAATGTATCTTTACCCATTTAATCTACTTTGAAACTATAATTAAGCCGTATAGATACGTAGTAATCATACAAACTGGGTAGTTATTGTAATGTTGGAAAATATACATATAAATTCTTTTGTCATATAATATTTATATAATTTTCAAATACTTTTTTTACAGTTCGATCATTTCAAAGTTATAAATTGTAAGCTATAATTTTTTTATAAAAGAAAAAAAAAAAAAAAAATAGACATCTATTAGCTCAAAAAAAAAACGGGCTAATTATCTCCTTTTAACTAAAAAATGTTTCCACATTTAATTTTGATTCAATAGTGATGCCGATCAAGTTCTGTTTTGTAATATAACAAATAGTACTGATTATTACCCCCCAAGGCTTTTGCAACCAAAATTAAAACGAAAATAGTCAAATTGCTAGCAACACACCAGGCAAACGATTCGCATTAATATTGATTTATTTAAACCTTTTGTTAAGGCAATTTTTTGATCTATTAATTCTTACCATATGTTTCCTTTTCAGTTCTTTAAAGATAATTAATCACCCAAAAGGTCTAGTCGGCTAAAAAAATTGCGGAAACTATAGATGGGCAGAAAAGGGGGGGGGGGGCTAAAAGAAAGTTGGGGGGGGGGGGCGGTGAGCGGAAAAAAAATTAAAAGGGGGCGATGAGCCGAAAAAGGTTGAGAACCTATGGACTAGACGAACTCTTAGCTCCCGATTCTCTCTAGGCAAGCGCTCTTCTTTCCAACTGCAAGCACCCAGATGAAATTTCCGTTGCACAAATGTGATTTCATTGGCTTACACTAGATGCAGTTATCTATGATTTCTTACACATGCATATATCTACTTGTTCGCTACTCTTATACTGATCATTACGGCATACCGTATTGGTATAAGACGTTATTAAATATATTTTACAATAAGGACCGTGTGGTAGATACAAGTCTATGAAATGACGCACCTGAAATTGCCTTTTGGCTTCGCTGCTTATGCAGCACCCTCCCCCCTCTTTTCAATGCGCCGCCTGATGCAGCCATCTCTCTGCATTCTTCAAAGCACGATATGTATGATATAAGACTTGTTTCAGATTCTCTGTTGACCAAATATTTAGAAATGAGTCTGGTGATATATCCTAATTGCCATTTTAAATTGTAACATTTTTTAAATGTTGAGGCTTATTTTTTTATATAGTTTATGGTTTTGTTAAAAGGTTGTTGGTGTATTAAATGCATTCAGCTGAATAAGAATATCGAACGTTTGTGTCTCTTGAATTAAATTCTAAACCTCGAAACGAAGAGTTATACATTTTGTAGAAATCTATCTATATAAAAAGATCGTGTTTGTGTCCCCACGGATTTCCATTGGTCAATTTGAAAACACGTGAGTTTGTGACACTGACCTATTTAGGCCTAGGCCTATATACTGTCTAATAATTTTTCACATCGGACATGTGTCTTCGCTAGCTCAGTGGTTAACGTAGCGGACTGCTATGCTGGCGACCCGGCTTCGATTCTCCCAAATTAGACTAGACTTTTTTTTTCTACAATTTTTTTTTCAAACTTTTAAAAACAAAAGACATTCTAAATGTACGGGCAATTTAGATTTTTGTGAAATAAAAATACTTGCCTATCTTTTTACCCGATTACAATATTTATTTTAAATTACTTTCGTAAAAGTCTTCAGTAAAAAAATAATAATTTAAATATTAGATTTATAGCTTTCTTTTAATTGTAGTTTATAAAATTTTTATCTGCACTTTATTAAACTTGACTTTATACAGTCCTGTATTATGTTCCAACTTAGTGCACTATACTATTTCAGCTTACAGTGTTATTAGGTTTAAATACATGTAGGCCCTGTTTACATTTATTTTTCAATAGATACAGGTTTTACATAATGAATAATGTGTGTAGTGTCGGATTATGGAGTGCGGGTGCTAAGGGAGGCTAGAGGGGCCCTTTTTTCGTCAAAGGAAAAAACAATTGCATCTGTCATTTTGCCCACCCCAACTCCCTTTCCAACCAGTCAGTAAAAAAATAGCTATTTCAGGAAAACTAGTTTCATACTACTTAATTTCATTACATTTAGGCTTTACAATTTAGTTTGTGAGGCTTTAGTGTCCAACTACAGACACACGAAAGCCAATGTAGAGCAGATAATCCAACTAAATGATTAGCAAGCACAAAATCATCACTCGGTCATCTCCCTTAGTTAACCTGATTACTGCTCTTAGCTCTTTAAAATACTATAATATATTTGGTTGATCTAAGGCACACAGCCAATCGAAATATACAAATTGTAATAGACTACTAATGAGAGAATTATACACGAAAAATATACCAAGAAATCTTTATAAATAAACGATTTAGGGCACTGTCCATAAAGTATGTCACGCTAACCCCCTCCCTGTCACAAACTGTCACAAATCTAGGACACCCCCTCCCCCCCCCCCCCCCAAAGTACGTCACACTTTCGAACAATTATACAAAAATTAACACCTATTTAAAATTTAATCTAAAACACACCACACTATTAAACAGTATTAAAATATAAACATTTCCACTTAAAAGAACTATCACAATATTAAAATGACTTTAATAGTAGCATAGTTAATCGTCAACATTTGTCACAGTTATTCATTGAAGCAGAAACTCAATCTATATTGAATTTGAAAACAAAAACTGGAAAACATAGACTAGACAATTATATAACACACATCATTTATCTGCTGCTTTTTCATTTACAATAGGTGAGTTCAAGTTTTAGATAATCTTCCGATTGTGCAATCTTTTTATTTAACACAGGATAAGAAGTAGATTAGCGAAACTTGACTTCACCCAGTGATTAAATAATAAAAGGGTAACACATAAATTGACTAAAAAAAAGACTGGAATGACAAATTATGTGAAAAACTCTTGTGCCGGCTGGTCCAGCGGTTAGATCACCGGACTGTCAACCAAAAAAAACCAACTGACAGGTCGCGGGTTCTATCCCTGCCACCGACGGATCCCTGTCGCCCTGCAGGAGTTTCGGGCCTAGTGGACGTAATAATCTTCTATCTAGAAGGAACGTCTGTAAACTTATAAGATAAAAAAAACGTATAAGATATATTGAATCTTTTTATTATGGGTTTGTTATTTATGTTTAATTCAAAAATAACACTGGACATCATCCATCCATGGTGAAGTGAAGTGTTCATCAATAGTTACGACTGGTATCAATCTTTCACCATCATCGTTTCCTGGAAGGATAATTGCAGACAGGTGAATTTCATCCTCATCTAGCCACTCAACATCCTCTGAATGTGCATTTTCTCTTCTGACAATAACTGCCATGAGTTATCTTTGCCTTCTATCAGCGATTCTCAAAGGACGGATGCGTTTTATCTGAGTTGATTCTGGAACAGTTTGGGTTAGCACATTCTCCCGAGCCAGAGATCTGTGTTGTCCTGCATGTTTCTTCAACATTGTTTGTGACGCAAAGCATATTATAAGCGACACACTTTGCAAATTCGATCAAGTAATTCAAATGATTCACAAAATTTTTGAAAATTATTTTTAAAGCTATTAAATTCTACTAAAAAATAAATTAGAAATAAAATTAAAAATTAAAAAATGTATGACGTCACACATGGCCTGATCCCCCTTCCCCTCTGTCACAAACTGTCACACTTTCTTACACCCCCTCCCTCCCCTGGAGCGTGACGTACTATATGGACGTCCCCTTAACAAAAATGTTTGTGTAGGATAACTAGATCTATAGGCTATCAAGAATCAAGAAAATAAGCTTAAATCTAAAACATGCTACGTAACATTAGTTAGACCAATACTATAATATGCACTATTTTTTTGTAGGCCTATGAGGTGTATCAACAAACGTAAAGCTATTTTTAAAAAAGAATAAATCCACATTATTTAACAAAAAAAATTTTTTATTAGCATAAATAAAATCCCTATAGGTCTGCCTATAAAAACTACTTCGGAAAAAAGATTAATTACACACAAAGAATTAAATTATAATGTAGAAATACAACAATCCAGTAAAATACTCCATCACTTGCAACCTCTCACTAGATTCAAAGCTTGACATAAGGATCGACAAGGGCTCCACAACACTGGCCAGACTATCACAGAGAGTGTGAAACAATAAAAAGCTGACCATCAACACCAAGGTTGCTGTGTAACGTGCATGGGTGTAAAGCACTCTACTATATGCCAGCAAAACCTTGACCTTATACTCCAAACAAGAGAAGAGATTGGGCGCTTTCATATGCGTTGTCTCCGACGCATACTCCGAATCTCCTGGCAAGACCATGTCACTAACAACGAGGTACTTCAGCAGTTCGAAATGCCGTCAACGTCGGCTCAGTTAGCTATAACATGTGTGTAGGATGGAGGATGGCAGCATCCCCAAAAACATCCTATACTCAGAACTAGCCACAGGAAAGAGGACTAAAGGCCGACCCCCACCTCCGATTCAAAGATGCCTACAATAGATACCTTAAACCCCTAGCCATAAAAACAAATAGCTGGGAGGAACTTGCCAGAGACAGGTCCAGCTGGAGATAAGCGTTGACCACCGGTTTGGAAGCAGAAGATTGCAAACCGCAACAGCTTGCTGACGACACGCGCACCAGAAAAAAGGGATGGGCCCGGATGGGAAGACCAGCCAATGATCAATGCTGCCTTCTTGTGCCAGAAGTGCAATAGAGACTGTCACTCGCGTGTGGGATTGTACATCAATTGCAGAAATTGCTAGGCCAGGAGCAAACACTCCCCAAGGAAACAATCAATTCCATCGTCTTGCGAGACAAATGTAAGGCAACAACACAATTTGTATCAAAATAAATGTAGGCTATAGGCAATTTAATTGATTTTAAAAAGTAGCCTATATTAAAACGAATATTAACAAAATGTACAATTTTTTTTAGGCCGAACTGCTATAATTGCTTTTGAAAATACTTTCATTAAAAAAAAAAAAGAAAGAAAGAATAATATTGCAAATAAAGGAAAGGGGTGTTGGCCGAGGTTGGAGGGGGGGGGGGCACTTGCCCCACTTGCCCCTTTCGTATCTTATACATTACAGACACTCCTTCTATAAAGAAGATTAGCCGGCTGGTCCAGCGGTTAGATCACCGGACTGTCAACCAAAAAACCAACTGACAGGTCGCGGGTTCTATCCCTGCCACCGACGGATCCCTGTCGCCCTGCAGGAGTTTTGGGCCTTGTGGACGTAATAATCTTCTACCTAGAAGGAACGTTTGTAAACTTTTAAGCAAGATTATTCCGTCTTAGGCTCATCCGTGGTCCGAGTTTAGTCTTGCATTTTTATTTATGTTTTAAATGATGTTAAGTTACTGGATTGTTCAGGCAACCCATTCCATGCCCGAGGCATTTAATACAAACAGATACTATTTAATTTTTTTTGCAATCAAAATAAGAGTATAATAAACTTAGGGTTCCTGAAACCATTGCATGGTGGTAAAAATATTTTATCCAAGTAATGAAGTGATGAAGTAAAATTCTAGAATATGCAGCACCTGTATGGGACCCATCAACGAAAGAAAACATTAAACAAGAAAACTCCCTTTATTTGCAAACTAAGTTTACCATCATGTAATTAAATAATTGATTGACTACTGCAAATGAAACGTACAGAAAAAATATCTGTGTCGCAAATCTCAAAAATATCTCCTTACTCCATATGAATTGTTCTAAAAATAATCTTAGCGCATATTTTTTTTTCTAGCTTTGCGCCGAAAAACTATAAAAAGTTGCACAGGCATTTTTAATGTGAAACCAAACATTTTCTTATAGGCCTACTTTCCTTTTAAGAAATGAATATTGTCATCAGTGTAGTATTATTAAGTTGTTTTAACTGAAAATTTGATAGGATGTATTGTTAGTCGGGGCAAGTCTGCTGTCCAAACTTCAGCTCGATCGGACCACGGGAAGTGGTCGAAAAATCGAAGCCAATTCTTGCACCATTGCAATCAGACAGACAGTCAGAAAATGCAACTTAAAATAAAGGGAGTAACAAGAAAACCATAAAAACACAGTTTTTATCATACTCCCTTTATTTGCAAAAAAAGTTTACCATCATTTAATTAAAAAATTTCTGCGTCGCAAATCTCAAAAATATCTCCTTACTCCGTATGAATTGTTCTAAAAATAATCTTAGCGCATAATTTTTTTTTCTAACTTTGCGCCGAAAAACTATAAAAAGTTGCACAGGCATTTTTAAAGTGAAACCAAAATATTTCTTATACTTTCCTTTTAAGAAATTAATATTGTCATAAGAGTAGTATTATTAAGTTGTTTTAACTGAAAATTTGATAGAATGTATTGTTAGGCGCCACAAGTCTGCTGTCCAAATTTCAGCTCGATCGGACCACGGGAAGTGGTCGAAAAATCGAAGCCAATTTTTGCACCATTGCAGACAGACAGACAGACAGAAAATGCAACTTAAAATAAAGGGAGTAACAACTAAGTTTACCATCATGTAATTAAATGATTGACTATTGCAAATGAAACGTACAGAAAAATTTCTGTGTCGCAAATCTCAAAAATATCTCCTTACTCCGTATGAATTGTTCTAAAAATAATCTTAGCGCATAAATTTTTTTTCTAGCTTTGCGCCGAAAAACTATAAAAAGTTTCACAGGCATTTTTAACGCGAAATCAAAATATTTCTTATACTTTCCTTTTAAGAAATGAATATTGTCATAAGTGTAGTATTATCATAGACTATAATATACATGGACCGCTTGCTTTAGTATTTCTGCTATATGATGACTCAAAACACTGATATCCCGATTCGTAATATACTTTGCACTTCCGTTTTATTGAATCGCTTTGGTTTTCTCAATGAAAAATTAAAATCGAAAGAAGTACAGAGCGGAAACATTTATAGATCAGTGTTGTGTGCACACGGAAAAAGAACATAAGCTCTAAAAATAGAGCAAGCGGTCCATCTTATTATAGTCAATGATAATAGGATTAATTATATTAATAGGCCTACAAGTATTCATTTAAAGTCGAAAAAAATGCGATTTAATAAAACGGAACTTGTATTACAAATACTTCATTTAGAATCGGGAATTGCAAAAAACAGAAGATAATAGCATAAAAAACTAAAGCAAGCGGTCCATGTATATTATAGTCTATGGTATTATTAAGTTGTTTTAACTGAAAAATTGATAGGATGTATTGTTAGGCGCCACAAATCTTCTGTCCAAATTTCAGCTCGATCGGACCACGGGAAGTGGTCGAAAAATCAAAGCCAATTTTTGCACCATTGCAGACAGACAGACAGACAGAAAATGCAACTTAAAATTAAGGGAGTAAAAAAAATAGAACAAATCCAAAAAAAGAGCTGCAAGGTTCATAACCAGTGAATATTCCCAATTAACAATAGTAACAGTAACACCATTAGTCAAATCACTAAACCTAGAAACACTAGAGGACAGGAGGGTAAAGAGTAAAGTAGTAATAATGCACAAGGATTAATTTAAACTCTAATTTAGAAATACAACCCAATAACAACTTGTTGCAAAGCTCAGATAAACATAAAGACAAAAACATTTTCCTTGTCCCTTATGCGAGAACAAATGCATATAAGTGCTCTTTCTTCCCGAGTGGCATTCGGGCATGGAATGGGTTGCCTGGACAAGCCAGGAAAACCAGTAACTTAACATCATTAAAACATTAATAAAAATGCAAGACTAGACTCGGACCACGGATGAGCGTAGGAGGCAATAATATTCTTTATAGAAGGAGCGTCTGTACTGTAATGTATAAGATAAGATGGGAGATTACCGGTATTCATAAAACGGAAGTTGGAAACAAGTCCAGCATCAAAATGGCGGATGATGATATTGACGTAGAAGGCGAATTCGATCTAAAAACAGAGTATGTTGATAAGATTTTTATGCTTTAGTTACTGCATAATTGTTTAAAACAAAGTTCCAAGTCTTTAAATATAATTTTGCGGGGTGCTTTAGTATATTTTTTTATAAAATTATTTGTGAAAATGATGGGATCGAGCAATAAATTTCAATGAATTGAAATGTCAACATCAACAATCAACATTCGTTACTGTTACATTCTCATTCGTTGGTCATGATTGGTCATTGGCATTGGGGACGGTCATTAATTAGGTTTTAGACATTCATTGGGTATTCATAGTTTTTATTTGCTTTCCCACCCTCACCCCTCAATTCTCAAACTGAAGCTTTCCAAATTTATTACTAAAATAGCTTACTCAATACTTCAATAGGCATAGGGCCTACATTTAACTTTTTAAAGACATTTTTTTTACAGTCAACATTTTATTATTATTTAATTTAAATAAAACGGCTTTACTTAACTTTGGGAGAGCGGGTTCTATTTTTTTTTCTTGTATAAAACGTTATAATTCAATTGTTAAATAAAAATAGTTTTTAATTTTAAAAGTAAATAGGCCTACCTTTGCCTTTGTTTTCATTTGGCTTTGCTGATCCTGCGGTTAGTTTGATTAACTGGACTGTCAACCAAAAACCAACAGATATGTCCTATCCCTGCCGCCCTGGAGGAGTTTTAGGCCTAGAGGATGTAATAATCTTATAAAGCGCCCTGAGCATGCGAAAATATCATGGATAGAATCGCTATATATAAATCACCACTATTATTCTAATAAATTATAATTATAGTTCTAGTCCTAGTCTGTAAACAGCTGTACACTCCACTTTTGGCCATTGTTATAGATATGAAAGTAAAATTCATAGATGATTAAATGGCAAAGGTCTAGAAATATTTCTGCAGTCTAGAGCTGACTTAATACTGAAGTTAATAGTCTAAAAAACATTTTTATAGCTTCAATATTGTCCACAAAAATAAAATAATAATAAGGCCTACTCAATTAGCACTTTGATTGAAATTGTAATTTGTAAAAGTTAAAGTGTACACATGCTTTTATATCTTAGAGTCTGTTTTATTCTTATTTCTGCATATCAACATAACTTTAAAAAAAACTTTAGAGAAAATGAAATAGTGTTTCTCAGAATAACAAACCTAACCTATATAAATGGTTTAAATTAAATGTTCAAAAATAATTGTACATGTGATTCAGCTTTAACAGAACTAGCTGATTTTGCACAAATTTATATATATGACTAGCTATAAAATACAAACAGATATCATTGTAATATGTTTCTGGAATACCCAAATCATAATTTTTTTCAGTCTAAAGTTTCTTTTGGATATTTATTAATTATGTTTCAAATTATAATAAGATTAAAATCCTTACAGACCTCTTTCTGATTTTTATTAAGATAACTTTTTGTTCTGATTTCTAAATATGTTTCTGCATTGATTGAAAAAAACAATCTTTTTGGGAATAGATCCTAACTAAAATGTTTTTAACTACAAAAAATCTTTAATAAACAGAATGCAAGTGTAGCTGTGTATCTGCTTCATCTTATGTTGCTCATTGTTAAACTTGTCTCTCTTACACTTGGTTTACATTTTGAACATTGTGTTCATTGTCTGTTAAATAAATATTGCACAATGTCTGTGAATGTCAAAATTTTCTTTTTGAAAGACTTGGTGAAGAGTTCTATGACACAAATGAATTGCCTTCTAAAAGTGCCAATTTGCTTCCTGAGTTTACAAGCCCTGCATGGATGCTGGAACAAGTATGATTTTCTGAAACTAAAACTTATCATTTAATAACAGCTGCACCAAAATGGTACAAATGTTATTCGTTCATTGGTTTTATTTAGTGCCAACTACGTTTGTAAATTTGTATAATTAACAGGGTTGGTCACTTGACAGCTGTATGGATGAAAAATCCAAGGCCACCATTGAAAAAATGCTGCTTGAAGAACAGTATCCTTTTTAAGTATAAAATGAAAATTGCTTAAAAAATGTGGAATTCATTAAATAAATATAAATGTATGTTTAGGTACTTTGCTATTCTGTGTTTCATTAATCTACTATAGTATCTTTGACCATTTGTTTTCAACTCAACTCAACATTAGCTTACATTTAAAACAAATTTCAGCATATTTGTCATTTATTAAACATCTTTTTATCAATACAAACTTGAAAGCTGTTTTTTGACTGAATAGCTGAGTGTTTATATATAAATTTGTCTGTATAAATTAGTATAGCGTCTTAACATACCAGACAGTACATGTGTGGGCGTAAAACCTCTAGATATCTCAGCATTAAAAAAAATGTCCTTCTGGTGACCGCTGGTAGTAGCAAGATGACCACACCAAACAGAAGTCCTTGGAGTCAAGAAGAAAAGAATACTTTTTTACAAGGCTTGGTATGTAAATATTTTTAAAACCTCTTCATATGGTTTTGGCTGTATATTTAATATTTATCTATTATTAGTCTCTTCTAATTGAGACTCTATTTGAACTTTAGGGAATATTTGGAAGAAGTTGGAGTAAAATAGCCAGTTTGATACCTACAAGAACTAGCCTTCAAGTCAAAAATTATGCACAGCAGTATATGAAAAATTTAGTAAGTCTTTTTGTGTCTTCATTTATCTTTTAACACATAATTAGTTGTTATAAATATTTAAAGGTGTTTATTTTACTGACCATAAAGAGGAAACATAATTGTTTGATTGCTAATATTAAGGCCAAGAAGAAAGCTGAAGTTGAAAAGCTAGAGATGGAAACTTTGAAATCCATGACAGATTCACCACTTTTTATTGACAATACTTCATCTCTGGCTGCGGCAATGGCTAGCATCACAACTGGGCAACCTACCATCACCACCTGCTCCAAGAATAAATCCAACTCAAGTGATGGGACTTGTTCAGCATCAGCCAACAGAAAATGTAACAATACAAAGAAACCAGCAAAGAAAGGAATTTCTCCAGCCAAGAAGCTAATGAGCAAACCTAGGAAAGGGAAAGTCAAACAAAAATCAACCAACAGCCAGAAATTGTTGACATTTGAAAACCTGGAAGCCCTTAGAAATGGTGATACTGTCACCATAATTAGCAGCAAGTCTTACAAAAAAAGTAGTCGCTGCAGTAGCGTTTGTTCAGCATCAGATGGGTTGTCTGCCCTGAATGGTCACAGTGACGTCAGCAACTCCAGTTTCCCTAAAGAGGCCAAGCTGTCCGAGGACGAGGATGAGTTTGATGTTGACATTGAGAATGATGACGATGAGAATCCCATCTTACAAAGCCGTTCTGCGTCTCCGAGCTCTGTCTATGAGCAGCTGTTGAAATCTGCCAAGATAATCACTCAGAACTCGGACAAGGAAACCAGCAAAATTGTGTCACCAGAGAAAGTCAGCGGGCCTCAGGAAGAAGAAGAAGAACTAGGTGAAGCTAAAATGTGCTTGGATGACAGCCGGCCTCCGGGAAGTTTAGAAACTGTTTGTGTGAAAACAGAAGAGGAGAATTCCTGTGGTGAGACCTTCAATAAATTAGAATCACTTTCTGATGACAGCAGTAAAGACAGAATGTATGAAGAAGAAGAAGATGAGCATTGTGTGAAAACAGAAACCATAGGTATGTACTCTTTCTTACCATTAGCTCTCTCTCTTTCTCTCTCTCTCTCTCTCTCTCTCTCTCTCTCTCTCTCTATATATATATATATATATATATATATATATATATTATATATATATATATATATATATATTATATATATATATATATATATATTATATATATATAGATATATAGATAGATAGATAGATAGATTAGACAGAGAGACAGATAGATTAGACAGATAGATAGATATAGATAGAAATATATATATATATATAACTCTTTTGTAAACAATCATTTTATTATGTTATTATAAATATACTTTTTGGTAATTCTAAATGCTTGAATATAGAAATTATTCAATGGTATTTGGCCCTTTATTGAATTAACTATAAATACTAAGTCTTTGTTGTTTTCTTTAATTGCTTCGTATCAAAAATATAAATAAGTTACCATTGTGGAAAGCAAATATTTTCTTGTTTATCTCAGTGAATGGATTAGTGACATCATCAGGGGAAGTTGTTGAGTTTGATATACCACAAGAAGAGAAAATACTCCTCCCTAATGTCATATCTGAGGAAGAGAAAAAAATTCATGCAGACTTTTTTGATGGTAGGCCACCAAAGACACCTGAACGCTACCTAAAAATACGAAGTTATATCATTGACTGTTGGTAAGTGGTCCATAATTCAAATAATAAGTGATATTACAACGTTCCTTTTTTTATGAAAGAAAAGAATAGCCATCTAATTCTCTATCATTAAAGAAAAGATTATTTTTCAGGTTAAAATGCAAGCCAAATTATTTAAACAAAACCTGCATACGGCCAGGATTAAAGAACTGTGGGGATGTGAACTGTATTGGTCGGATTCACTCTTACCTTGAGTGTACTGGAGCCATTAACTTTGGTTGTGGTAAGGGTTTTGGTTAACTACATACTACTAGAATTCATTCTTACCTTGAGTGTACTGGAGCCATTAACTTTGGTTGTGGTAAGGGTTTTGGTTAACTACATACTACTAGAATTCATTCTTACCTTGAGTGTACTGGAGCCATTAACTTTGGTTGTGGTAAGGGTTTGCTAAAGTCAAAGTTTAAATTGTTTTTTTAACCTTCCTTGTAGATATTTTCATTGAATAAGTTCCATTCTATATATGACCTTCACATCTCAATCTGTATAATCTTTAAGTTAAAACCAAGAAATATGATACGCATAATTTATAACATAATGATATTTAAAATCACTTTTGACATAGCACATTGATAAAACAGGAAAATTGAGCAAAAAAAAACTATTGAAATCATTTGTATATTTTTTTCTTGCTAATAATGCCTTCATGCTTAAAAAAAGAAAACATAACAATGAATTTCCTTCTGTATGTTGTATATTTATTTCACTAGAACAAGCGGCTTACAGAAATCCTGTGAAATCTGTGGCGGGAGGAATCAATGGGAAAGTGAAAGGAATCTGTAAAGAATTCTTGTCATCGTCTTTCCCAATAGTAAAATCTGAAGCCACAGTAAGTTGAACAGTAATCTTAAATTCTTAAATCATAGTTTTTGTTGTTAAATTTGCTGAAGTGTTTTATTTATCTTGACAGCGTTCCAGAAAAAGACGGATAAGAAATGATTCAGGGCTTTGGGTGGATGAAAGAGAGTTGGAAGGAAAAACTATTGATGTATGTATTATCTTGAAATGTTTCTACTTTCACATTTGGAAAACTATTGATGTATGTATTATCTTGAAATGTTTCTACTTTCACATTTGGAAAACTATTCCTTTTGTGTTTTTTACACACATAAAATATAATAATATAATATAATTATGTATTTTTGTTCTGACCAATATGTTTTCTTTTACTTGTAGCACAATAATGAAAAAATAGAAAAAAAGCCTAAAGCTCCAAGACCTGTCAAACTAACTTATGATCCATTCAAGTTGGTGCCTTGCCTCAGGTTTACAGAAGATACACCAGTAAGTTGTTCACATTCATTGTTTGCTGATTGTTGTGTCATGAAGGAACAGTTCAGGAGTTGACAACTTTTCTTCAACAAATATTAATTCACTTGTAAAACTGAAACCTTTTTATATGAGAGATGGTGGTCTAGTACCAGGGGAGACAGGTTGCCATAAGAAAATTGTGGGTTTGAATCCGGATGAAAAAATTATCATTCAGGTCTGAGTCTATCAAGCTCTGATGGGTAACAAAGATTAGTTAGGGAAATTGTGCTGACCACACAATCCCCTTGTATACCATGGCCAGAGAAATTGGTAACTGCTGCTTTGGACCAACATGGTCTCAAAGGGATACTTTACTATTTATTTGTTTATTTCAGCTACCCAGAGATTAAATTGATTCCATGTTACATTCCAGGCTCCATGTAAAGTTGAGATGTCTAATACAGCCTTGGCTTTGATGGACATCCATGCCCACATCTCCAAAACTGAAGTTATTGGAATGCTTGGGGGTCAGTTTTGTTCTCAAACTGGACTCTTGACCATTAGTATGGCTGTACCCTGCAAGAGTATGAGTACAGGGATGCAGTGTGAAATGGATCCAGGTGAATACATTACGATGTTTTCTTGTTTCACATTTTGCATATACTATTTATAGTTAAGGGATTTTTCCGACATTTTACCTTGTAGATATGGTTAGGAAGGGTTTGAACAGGTGTAAGTTTGTTACCAAAATATAACAATATCCATTAGTACATTACATTTCTGAAGGATTTAAAAGGTAACTAGACAGAGAGTTTTAAGAAATTTTTTTTTAAATTATTTCTATTGCAATATGTTTAATAATTCTCAAGCTACCACACTAGGAAACAAAAATAATTTTTCTGTAATAATTTAAAAATGAGAAAAAACAGAAAGCTGTTATTTTTTAAAGTCAGAAATTCAGAATTCATGTTCACCTAGACATTATAAAAATGCTTTTATCATATCAACACCTGTGGCATATGAAGAGTTCTAGGGGAAAATGAAGTTCACATTGGTTTAGTGATGGATCCTACCCTATTGATAATCATACTGGATGTGTATGAATCTACTTTTCAAGTGAAAAAAGCAGAAATGCATCAATGTAATTATTAGAATAAAACCTGTACAATGAACAAAGAGCCCAACACTGAATATCTTAAACCTGTACAATGAACAAAGAGCCCAACACTGAATATCTTAAACCTGTACAATGAACAAAGAGCCCAACACTGAATATCTTAAACCTGTACAATGAACAAAGAGCCCAACACTGAATATCTTAAACCTGTACAATGAACAAAGACACCAACACTGAATATCTTAAACTTATAAAAATATGTCTCTTCCATTTTGTCCTGTGGATTCTACATCTTTTCCTGATAATAAGTCCCACATTATTGTGAATGTTACTGCAAACAATTAGAATAATGAACCATAGCTAAACACCAGTATTATCACTACAGTTCACAACAAAAAACAACAACTAAATTTGAACACTACTAGCTACCACTTGAAATAGTTTTGTAGACAGTATTAGGGCCTAGATGAGATTGGAAATTTTTTTATTGAAGGAAATTATTTTTTTCCACAATTTGTGCAGCCCTAATTTTAGACAAAAGAATACAAATATTAAACTATCTGATAAACTGTTTGTCTTTTATATGTAAAGTTTGTTTATTTATTTAGTGACCAGGAATTATAATTTTTAAGGGTAGGGTTGGCAGTGAAATTGATCTAAATGTCAGAAAATTCAATTTTTAAGCTTTTGCCTAAGTTGTATACTTTAAATATTCCTGGATCTAAAACATTTAGTTAGGAAACTTTAGTAACATTATTTAATTGTAAAAATTGCATTTGTAATGGGTATACATCAGAATTTTATTTTATTTTTAAAAAACATATTTACACTACAGTAATATAAATAATGAGTTTAATTATATATTAATATACATGAAATTAAAGGTTAACATCATGGCTTTGTGGGGAAAAAATCTTACAACAAACCATTAAGAAATAGATGAGAAAATTGAATTTTTTAAATTTTACTCCCCAAATGTTTTTTTCCCTAAAATTGTCAATTTTTCTGTTTTTTCTCAAAATACTATTTTTTCTTCTTCTTTGTGTATTAACTTCCTTATTTAGGAACCAATCTTTATGAAATTGTTTGCATACATTTAATACATGTACATAATAAAAGTTAGAAGATGAATTTTTGATACGAGTTATAGTTTTTCTTTAATTAAATTTTAATTAAAATTTTTACCTATTAAATAATTTTTTTTCCTATGTCCTACTAAAAAATTTCTTTAAATTTTTTTTATCAATTTTAGCCGAAATTCATCTTCAAATTTTATAAAGATATAGCTTATACATATTTTCGCCAAGTTGCAATACATTATCTTGATAAATAATCAAGGCGATACATTTTATAGTGCGTGGTAAATCGTTAACTAAAAAATCCAAAATAGCCGCCATTTCCATCGCAACCATCAGAAAATATTTTTTTTATGTATACTTACTCGGGCCTGTTTGTACTATCTATATACCAAAAATGATCATTTGGGTGTACAAATAAAAAAAATAGGTTTCTACTGGCTCCCCAACCCTTAAAAAGGAGGAGGAAGGGGTGGGGGCTGGTGGGGTGTTTATGGTTTGTATAATGAGGCCAAAAAAAAGTGAAAGAAAAAGTTTGTTTATGAAAAAAGAAGTATTTTTGGTTTTAGTATTGGTTGTTGAAAAATAATAGATAATAAATTTATTTTACTACCAGAAATATATAATAAGGCTTTAGTATTGGTTGTAGAAAAATAATAGATAATAAATTTATTATACTACCAGAAATATATAATAAGGCTTAAAACTTTATTCTGTGTTTAACTGCAAAATAAAACTAATAACATTTGATTATGTTGTTGATGGAAGAAGAACGCTGACACATGTCTATGAGTGTTTAAGTTTCTGATATTCGTTTGTGCATTGCTCTAGGTTTTAGTGTCTTTGTAATTTGTTCACATGCTTTGGTTGACTTTTACTGCACAGTGTCCCAGACCCTGGCCAGTGATCAAATTGAGGATGTTGGTATGTCTGTGGTGGGCTGGTACCATTCACATCCAACTTTCAGTCCTGATCCATCAGTCAGAGATATTGAGACACAGCAAAAGTTTCAAGTAATATTTTTTTTAAAAATAAAGTGCAATAATTTATTACGTTTTCTCAAATTAAATTTTTTAACTCATTGTTTTGTGGAGGAGTATTATGATTTAATTGATAATTTCAGTAACAAATTTCTGAATATACCTATTGGTCATATCTGATCTAGTTCAAGCTGACTCTTAAAAGCCCCAAGTTGGAATTCAGGTTAACACTAGTGTGCTAGTTTTTCTTGGGTGTCCCTAAATCAGTGGTTCTTAACCTTTTGAAGTCGGGGAGCACTTTTGATCATGACAAAAATTTGGGGAGCACCAAAATCAAGGAGTAAAAAAAACAAACAAATACACATACGTACGACTTTTATTGAAAATAAAAGATTATAACATAAGAGTTTAAAATTATAACATGACAAACAAATTTTTAATAAACATAAAGTTAATAAGTAAAAAAATAACATTGAGCAAAATTTAATTCAGAAAAATAAAAAGATTTAATGTGAAACCTGAGCTTGACGGTTTTTACAAATTTCAGTGATATTAGGCCTAATTTTAGAAATAGCTACCCTCAATTCTTCATCCAAATTAGTAAGTGTTGCTCGTTTTTTAGTTTTTATGTTGGTGACTATTGAGAAACCGAGTTCACACAAATATGATGTTGAAAATTGCAACACGATTTTAAGTGCCTTCATGGAGAGAGCTGAGTATTCTTCTTGCACAAAGATCCAAAATTCCTCCAGAACCATTTCGAAAATTTTTATTTTAAGTGTACGATCCGATGATAGGTTGATTAATTCTTCTTCTTCTTAGTATGACAACTTACTATTTGATGTATCAACCGTGGCAAAGGGATTACGTATCCAGTCATATGTTTCTACGTTTATTGATGGAAAATAACATTCAATCTTTTCTTCTAATAAAGTTAAATGCTCTGTTACTGCTGAAATAATTTCGTCGGTAGTGTTATAATTAAGAGAAGGAAAGATATCGACTTTCTTTTTCTCCAACAAATGATTTTTCAAAAAAATAACTTTTTTGTCAAAAGGCTGTAAATTTGTCGGTCGATGTTAAAAAAATTTCTATTCTTCCTTGAAAGCTGGTATTAACACAATTTAAATAATCAAAAATATCAGCTAAATATGCCAATTTAGCACACCAAATGTCATTTTGAAGATATTCTACAAAATCATCCATATTTTCATTTTTGAAAAAGGTCATCAATTTATCCCTCTGTTCTAAGAAACGACGTAACACTTTTCCTCTGGATAACCATCTCACTTCAGAATGCAAAAGCAAAGATTCGTACTTGGCTTCCATAGAGATGCAAAGATTTTTAAAGACGCGTATTTTCAAAGGTCTCGATTTTATGAAGTTTACCATATTTACAACTTTGTCTAGCACAGGTTCTAATGCTACTGGTAATGACCAGGTAATGTTTTGGACACCAGAGATTCTCTGTGCAAAAAACAGTGAGTAGATATAATAAAGGCGTTTCTTTTCTTGGCGAGAGTCACAAACACCGTCCATACAAATCCCCACACACAACTCCCATGATATTTTGAATTGTTCAAAATAGGATGAAATAGAATCAAAGACATCTTGTCCTGTCGAACGTTCGGTAAGCTCAAGCCAAGCTTTCAATTGATATAAAAAAAACTACAACATTTTAAATATTTTCTCTTTTTTTTTCTTTGACTAAAGTTTTCAATCAATCATTTAAAAATGTTCAACATGGGATATATAAAAGCGTTATATATCAAATGAAAGGCCAGGATCCCTACTTTAAAATGGGGGTTAAATCATGCTTCTGAGTTGATTACCGACCGAGCGGCGAACGATCGCTTAACATGAGGGAGAACGGAAATTTACTGACCCGTTTTGAAAGCCGCTGCCAAAACAACCCGACCCCTCACTATTCAAACACACAAAACACTTTTTTAAATACAATTAATGAGTTTAAAAATTAAATATTTTGTTAGATAAAGGCTTAAACTTTAATCACATATACATTTTATTTATGTAGCATTAGTACAAGTAAGTCAAAACTTCGTTACAAAAACAGTAAAAATAGGCAAAAAGGCAGATTTTCCCCCGTTTGGACTACCTATTATAAGCATTTGTTCAGCTCAATCAGATAGAGTAAGTGAGTGAACATTAAATTTTGAGTTTCATAATTTTGCGGAGCAGTTGCAACTACCTCGCGGAGCACTGGAGCACCGGTTAAGAACCACTGCCCTAAATCTTCCCAGCTCTGATGGGTACCTGACATTTCTGAAAGAAAAATATAAGGAAAGTATATGGGGCTGAGCATTGTGCTTGCCACTCAATCCCCTTGTATGATGTGGCCATGGAAATCTGATTGTGTAGATATATGGCCCAACACCTTCTGAAAGGGAGGTTTTTATTGACATACTGGTCTTTAAATAATTCATATTATATTTGTTTAATTGATACTAGATAGAAATAAATGTACAAGTTCCTGACAGAATGTTTCTGCATTGTTTCAGTATTGGTTTTCTAAAGGAGGGAGTCACTTTGTTGGTGTAATCATTAGTCCATATAACACAGCCTCTGCCTCAATGTTCTCTGAAATCAGCTGTTTGACCATCAGTGACACACACAGCAAGGACTACTTATGTAGTGAGTAGTGAACTTCTTCAATTAATATCACAAAGATGTTTTATAAGTAACCCTTTTTCATATATTATCTTTGTCTTGGTTATCTTTAGATTCTGATGAGTATATGAAGAGTAAGCAAATCCATTGCCATGTGTATTTGTAGTGTAATGCAAACATTCTTTCATGTTTATCTGTAGAAGTAACTTATCATAAAATTATGATTCACTGTGTCCATTTAAATTATGAATGCTGTATAAAAGACTACTTTTTCTTTCAGATATACCTTACAAGTTTGACTACAGTGTTGTGTACCGCAACAATTGGACAGAGATATTAGCTTCTGCCCATGAACTTGCAGAGAAATATTGTACTTATGTCAACAGAGTCAAACTATCCTGTTCATACAAATCATCTCTAGGAATAACTTGTCTTTCAAAAGTATAGTTTTTTACTTACACTGTACTGTAATAGCATAACATTCATGGGGGTTACCTGTCCAGATCCTGAAGCATTAAAAACAATTTTGGATAAACAACTACAGGTTCATCCTGGTTGGGAAAGTTTGGGAAAACTTACCAATGTTTGGGAAAGTTAGTAAATTTTGCTAAATTGAACAAAGTAGCTGGAAAATAAATTTTGTTCATTTTTTAAAAAGTGAAGCAGTATGTTATTAAGTTGAGAAGTCCCTTAAATCTCTTTAATGTTTTTTTCTAAACATTATTTTATGGGTACCTAAAAACACACATACAATTTTTTTTATTTGTGATAACTTATATACTTTACCAGTGTACTAGACACTGAGATATTTTATACATACCAGTAGAATTTTTATTTTTTTTAAAGTTTAGGAATTTTAAAAATGATTTTAAAGTAAGAACTCTGGAATACTTATTGTCATATTCTTGAATGATAAATATATGCCCCTCCTTCTTCACACACCAATTGAAGTGTTGAACTCTCGTGGGGGAATTCTCTCTGCTAACATTTTCTTTACTTACAACATTTGTATGATAAAATGTCATACTTAATGGTCTCAAGGAAAAAAAATTGTGAATTTATTAAGTCGCAAATTTTCAGGGTATCAAACACTTGATTCATGATATATTTGTTATCAATGTCTTAATGATAAAATATATTGTATATAGTTTGTTGTACTCTAATGTTAGAACTAGATCTGTACAAGCAACATGGCCAGATTTCACTGAAATGCAGGTCTGTTAGTTACCATTGGTCAAAAGGGTTTCAATGATATGCAGGTCTGTTAGTTACCATTGGTCAAAAGGGTTTTAATGAAATGCAGGTCTGTTAGTTACCATTGGTCAAAAGGGTTTCAATAATATGCAGGTCTGTTAGTTACCATTGGTCAAAAGGGTTTCAATGATATGCAGGTCTGTTAGTTACCATTGGTCAAAAGGGTTTCAATAATATGCAGGTCTGTTAGTTACCATTGGTCAAAAGGGTTTCAATGATATGCAGGTCTGTTAGTTACCATTGGTCAAAAGGGTTTCAATGATATGCAGGTCTGTTAGTTACCATTGGTCAAAAGGGTTTCAATGATATGCAGGTCTGTTAGTTACCATTGGTCAAAAGGGTTTCAATGATATGCAGGTCTGTTAGTTACCATTGGTCAAAAGGGTTTCAATGATATGCAGGTCTGTTAGTTACCATTGGTCAAAAGGGTTTCAATGATATGCAGGTCTGTTAGTTACCATTGGTCAAAAGGGTTTCAATGATATGCAGGTCTGTTAGTTACCATTGGTCAAAAGGGTTTGAATGAAATGCAGGTCTGTTAGTTACCATTGGTCAAAAGGGTTTCAATGATATGCAGGTCTGTTAGTTACCATTGGTCAAAAGGGTTTCAATGATATGCAGGTCTGTTAGTTACCATTGGTCAAAAGGGTTTCAATGATATGCAGGTCTGTTAGTAACCATTGGTCAAAAGGGTTTTAATGAAATGCAGGTCTGTTAGTTACCATTGGTCAAAAGGGTTTCAATAATATGCAGGTCTGTTAGTTACCATTGGTCAAAAGGGTTTCAATAATATGCAGGTCTGTTAGTTACCATTGGATCAAAATGTGTCTGACTTACAGATCATTTTTCAGGGAGTTGACAAAAAATAATCACTTGTATTTCATCCAAAATGAAATAAAGTATAAATGTAGGCACTGACCTGAATAAACATCAAATATATTCAGGTTTAAATTCAATTTTGAGGGCTCTTTACCATTAATATAATTCATTTTGTGAACATTTCTTATTGCATCCAGGAAGCAATTGAAATGTAAATATTAAATCATCATAAAATGATTTGCAGTATAAATTCATTGCTCTTATTGTCTTTTTTTGTCAGATGTTGCAGTCTGTGAAAAGATATCTTAACCCTGCGTCTGCTCCAGCACTGCAACACAATGATGCCATACAAGAACAAAGTCACGGTCATGAGGAGAAAACTGAAGCTGAAGATATTATGAACAACTTGGAACAGATATTTATACAGAAATTTACCAGCACCCAGTGATGCATGTTGGGTATTACTTTCTATCATATTGATAGATTTCAGTGTTGACCAGGGTATTGGTGTATATAAATATAAACTAGTCGCTAGGAATGCTCCACGGCAGGTTGTAGCATTATCATCATTACAGAAAACCCCAGTGTCAAGTCATTCTTTTTTTTACTTGTTTCATTATCTCATGTTTTGAGTGTAATGATCATATACTTTCATTCTCAACAATTCCTAGCATCACGGAATTTTTATGTTTACTTCATTGACTCGACTACCTTTGCACGCATTTACTAGGAATAGCCAAAAAACATGTTGCTAAAAACTATAGTCTCTAACACAGCCATTGGGTGAACACCATCATAACGCTGAACATAAAATTTACATTGAATGAACCTCAAGCATAGTCTCTGTTTATGGGGTTTACTTTTTGTAGAATGAAAAAAGTACCTGTTTATGGGGTTTACTTTTTGTAGAATGAAAAAAGTACCTGTTTATGGGGTTTACTTTTTGTAGAATGAAAAAAGTACCTGTTTATGGGGTATACTTTTTGTAGAATGAAAAAAGTAAGTTAAACTAAGTGAACTGTAAATTCTTCCTTTTATCTCTTACAATTACATTCACAGTTGTAGCATGTCATAAAAGCATTCACTTGAATTAAAGGTTTCTTTTACATTAGCGATCATGGCATTTATTATATTTAGTTGACTGCTGACATTCAATTGTATTACATCAGTAAAACCTTTTTAAGTATTATTTGAAGGTGTCAATTCAATATCTATTATATAAACTTGTATTCTACTTTAGTACTCTGTGAAATGGTTCTTTAAAAAGAAAACGGTGGGTGACAATGTAGTTATATAGGTCTGTTCAAAAGTATTAAGATTGAGAAACTATCTGCATTAAACAAGGCATTTTGACATTTAGTCTTATTACAAAACTCACTTTATTGAGTGTTATCCACGGATTGAAATCATCCAGCACTGGTCGCTCCTTTTTTGTTTATCATCTTCAGCTTAGGCTGTTGATTCATTCAAGAAAGATTTGATCATTGTGTCTATATAAAAGTGATGACTTTGATAGGTGTGTGACTGGTAGAGCCGGGTTAGGTTAGGCAGAAGTTTGAATGTTCACTCTGCTTATAGTTAATCTTTCCTGTCTGACTGGATGTAAAGTAAAAAAAATACTAAGACTCCATGTAAGAGAAGGTTAACCTAGACATATATTTTATTGGTATTGTTTATTGAATTCCTCTTGAACCTTAGCATAGGAGTTATTTTTGAACTATTATTTTTGAACTATTATTTCTGTATTATTTATTAGCAGTATTCCCTAACTACAATGCAATGCTGACAAAGCATGTTGTACAGGGTTATCTTTCTTGTCCAAGATTTGTACTTTAATCTCCAACTAGTATTTCCTGTTGCTGATAAAGCAAGTGTTCCTTCCATAACAAGCATTTATTAGAGTCACAGGCAAGCGTATGCTGTTCTTTATTTGCACTTGTTGTTTACAGGTGTTGGGCATCCCGTTGAGTTGATGATAATGTTTCAACTGGTGCAGTGTTTCAACTGGTGCAGTGTTGTAACATTATGTTCTATATGTTGGGCATTCTGTTGAGTTAATGATAATGTTTCAACTGGTGCAGTGTTTCAACTGGTGCTAGATTGTAACATTATGTTCTATATGTTGGGCATCTGTTGAGTTGATGATAATGTTTAAACTGGTGCAGTGTTTCAACTGGTGCTAGGTTGTAACATTATGTTCTATATGTTGGGCATCTGTTGAGTTAATGATAATGTTTCAACTGGTGCAGTGTTTCAACTGATGCAGTGTTGTAATATTATGTTCTATATGTTGGGCATCTGTTGAGTTGATGATAATGTTTCAACTGGTGCAGTGTTCAAGACATTATTTCAAGAATTCGCTTGCTTTTTATTTCCTGTAATCTGGAGTCAGTTTTAAAGATTAACGAGAGTGAGCTAAATGTTGTTCATAAACTGGAGTCAGTGATAAAGGCTCCTTTGTATTAAATATATTCCTCTGTGTCTCAGTTTCTGCCTAATGCTATTGTTGTGTTTACATGTTTTCATGACATTTTGTTGTCATTTGTTTATAATTTTTAAAAACAACTTTAACAAAGATAAATATTTGAAAACTTTAAATGTGGTTGTTTGTTTATTATTGCTTGTATGTAAAGTTATATGCATGTATCATGATGTATTTGCTCCCCTCTCCAAATGTCTTATTTAAGACTAATTTTTTTATTTAGATTGTTTAAATTATTTTTTTCAGAAGTTATTGATTGCCTATAAAGAGAGAGGAGAGAGTTACACATTTAACATATTATCTTTAAAATAAATTTTGCATTCACAATATTATGCCTTCAAAAGAAATTAACCAATGTTTTTCCACCACCCATTAGTGCGTGGCATCACTTATGGATGACCCCTTATATTTTTCACATGCCAGGTATTTCTTGTTAGTTCTGACCAATGCTTCTGGGTTCTGCCCATATCGAAAGTCTGAGCCTGATATCCATAACTTTTGGGCATTTAGCGAGCATATAGTCTACATGATAGGGTCGGAATAAAATCAATGTATTTTAAAGTCATAACTGTATAGAAAAAACAACAAGTAAAATCCAAAATTTAAATTGTTTTTTAAACCATTTAATTTATTAGTGCTTAAACTTCATCATCATCAGTCAATACTCAAGGAAGTGGTGATAATAAACTTCATCATTATTAGTCAATACTAAATTAAAGAAGAGGTGATAATAAACTTCATCATCATTAGTCAATACTAAATTAAAGAAAAGGTGATAATAAACTTCATCATCATTAGTCAATACTGAATTAAAGAAGAGGTGATAATAAACTTCATCAGCATCAGTCAAAATTAAATTAATGAAGAGGTGATAATAAACTTCATCATCATTAGTCAATACTAAATTGAAGAAGAGGTGATAATAAACTCCATCATCATTAGTCAATACTGAATTAAAGAAGAGGTGATAATAAACTTCATCAGCATTAGTCAATACTAAATTAAAGAAGAGGTGACAATAAACTTCATCATCATCAGTCAATACTCAAGGAAGTGGTGATAATAAACTTCATCAGCATCAGTCAAAATTAAATTAATGAAGAGGTGACAATAAACTTCATCAGCATCAGTCAAAATTAAATTAATGAAGAGGTGATAATAAACTTCATCATCATTAGTCAATACTAAATTGAAGAAGAGGTGATAATAAACTTCATCAGCATTAGTCAATACTGAATTAAAGAAGAGGTGATAATAAACTTCATCAGCATCAGTCAAAATTAAATTAATGAAGAGGTGACAATAAACTTCATCAGCATCAGTCAAAATTAAATTAATGAAGAGGTGATAATAAACTTCATCAGCATTAGTCAATACTAAATTAAAGAAGAGGTGACAATAAACTTCATCATCATCAGTCAATACTCAAGGAAGTGGTGATAATAAACTTCATCAGCATTAGTCAATACTAAATTAAAGAAGAGGTGATAATAAACTTCATCATCATTAGTCAATACTAAATTAAAGAAGAGGTGATAATAAACTTCATCATCATTAGTCAATACTGAATTAAAGAAGAGGTGATAATAAACTTCATCAGCATTAGTCAATACTAAATTAAAGAAGAGGTGACAATAAACTTCATCAGCATCAGTCAATACTAAATTAAAGAAGAGGTGATAATAAACTTCATCAGCATCAGTCAAAATTAAATTAATGAAGAGGTGACAATAAACTTCATCAGCATCAGTCAAAATTAAATTAATGAAGAGGTGATAATAAACTTCATCATCATTAGTCAATACTAAATTGAAGAAGAGGTGATAATAAACTTCATCAGCATTAGTCAATACTGAATTAAAGAAGAGGTGATAATAAACTTCTTCATCATTAGTCAATACTAAATTAAAGAAGAGGTGATAATAAACTTCATCATCATTAGTCAATACTAAATTAAAGAAGAGGTGACAATAAACTTCATCAGCATTAGTCAATACTAAATTAATGAAGAGATGACAATAAACTTCATCAGCATCAGTATTAAATTAATGAAGAGGTGACAATAAACTTCATCAGCATCAGTCAAAATTAAATTAATGAAGAAGTGATGATGAACTTCATCATCGTCAGTCAACCGTGCCATGCATAGACTGGTCCCCTCAGCGTAATTCTCATTACAAAAGGGGGAATAACTGCATCTAGGTAACATTTGAAAACACAGTGCCCGATTCATTTAAAGAAATATTTAGGCAGGTGTCTGAATGTTCTGTGTTCTGTATGTAGCATTACAGCGCAGCGAGCTTTGAATATCCTGTAGAAGACGAGGGGGGGGGGGGGGGAGAGATTAAATTGTGGCTGCACGCCCATTCAGATTGAAGTCATATATCTTTAATTAGGCGTCCACAGAAATTAGTCCAGGATCGGAGTCATGTCGATCTAAAAAAAAACTATGCTAGGGAGTTGGATGGGTGCGCAAAGAAAAATGTGTATTAGTCCTGTAGTCTAACCTATATCTTAAAACCCCCAATCATTGCAGACGTCCTTGATAACAGTAAACTGAAAGTCTATAGATTACTTCTACACGTCATGCTTCTGTTGTTTTAGAAAAAGTCACAGAGAATAGAGAATCGGTAGGATTACATTTAAAAAAAACACACTTTTAATTGAAGGTTTTCAGTTTTGGTACAAAATAACATTATTATGTTATTCATTATTCAAACTTCAATGCTCATAATTACCAATTAATAGATAATAAAATATTCATTCTTAGTAGGCCAAGTCACATAATTTATTTTTGTAAAGATTTCATCAATTTACAAGTAGCCAAGCGTTACACAAAATGCTAGCTAGGCTTCCTTTTTTTAAAAACCATCTACAATATAGAATTTTTAATTTTGGTCCGAACGCCTTAAAACTGCCCAGGGGCGTGTTAGTAAATAGTGAAAGGATCCCCAGTCCACGCCACACACATCCCCCGTCGTACACACTTCAAACTTACATCTCTCAGTTTCAAGACTAAAAGCACGTGATCATCACATGCGTCTGACGTAGCAGAGACGCCCACTTCCAAAACTCAAACTCTTCATGTATTTACACTAACCTATGTATAAACACTCACCTCATATTATACTCATAATAATATAGCTAAAGACGCCACAAGGAAACATAAAGAAAGAAAAAAATTGTAAAGAAAACATAGGCGCCCTTTTCTCCCAGAGACAAGGATCTAATGGGGGCGCTGATGAAATCTGACACGTTTTCTGATCTCCACCCCCACACTTTCCACCTCCCTTCACCCCCCGCCCCTAGAGGTGAGAGATCACTACAGGCGTGAATATAGCCCAGGGTTTCACTGACATTCACAAACAACAAAAAAACGTTTTAGAGGTGTAAAGGAACAGGTAATGATGACGATGATGAGGCCTGGGCGATGATCTTATATATGAGACGGATCCATGTACTCCACTCGATGACATCAATAGAAACTATCCCCCCCCCCTTCCCCACTCATACACACAAACACAACCATTCCTTTTAACTTTCCATTCCTGCCCGATCTCATCTCTTTTGCCTCTCAGCCCTTAAGGAATATTTATGATCATCTACAGAAGAAGGTAATTGTAAACCTATCACTATCATAGGTCACTAAGTACATGTCATCTAGAGGTTTGGAACAAAAACAAAACATATTAAGCAGGCACTTGAACAAATACTGTGTTACTGGGCGTGAAACAAACAGCACTGATTGGTGTAAGTACAATGTAGATTGGTGTAAGTACAATGTTAACATTGATGTAAATACAAATGTACCGTTGGTGTATATAGTGTGTAAACATTATAGTGTAAATTATACACTTAAACATCGGTGTGTAAATCAAATGTAAACATGGGTGTAAATAGGCCTACAATGTACAATGAGATGTAAATATATCATATTATGCAAATGCTTTGTATGTGTACGTCTTATACAAACATTGTAAATAACTGAACTGTGGCCGAGCGACAGCGCGTTCAGCTGACGTAACCCAAGATCGAATCCCGGTGAAGGCTATGACTCGTTCCCGGGTCTGGGGGATGTCCCTTAGTCTACCCAGCTCTGTTCAGTACCTGACATTAGTTAGGGCAAAGTAAATGTGGCTGTGCATTGTGCTGGCCACACAGTCCCCTAGTATGACGTGGCCACAGAAACTGGCGGATCATAATGACGTTACTAGATTATAATATAGTCGGTGGTGTTTATGAAGAAACGTTGCTAAAATGAATAGTTTTCCCTTATACTCACACAGACACAAAGTCTTATTTTACTTGAAAGGCTAAGGTGCTTTGGCATCCGTAGTATTTTTTTCTCTCACCATTATATTATTAAGGGCTTACGTTTGTCAGACGACAGATTTCAAAACCAACAATTGAAAAACTACAGCCGCAGAAAAAAATAACAACCAACGAAAGAAAATAAACCTAGATAAACGGCGGGATAAGTCTGTTGACAGCAAGTATAAACTAAGAACGTGTCGACCAAGATGTCTTCTTGATTTGACAAGAACAGACAAAGCAAACAAATAAATGTAGACTAGTTATAGAGTAGTTTCACGTCTGTACCCATGGGCCTCATTGCTGGCGAAGTGTGGAAAACCACCAGTAAGCTTGCACCAAGAGCACACCGGCGGGCTAACGAATGAAGGACAGCCCTTGCTGCGCGTCAGAGATCTCATCGCACCGCCGAGCGGCTCCGAGCCTCGGCGGGGAAAAAGGAATGTATGCAGCGAACCCACCTCAACCCCGCCCCGACGCCTGGATTACCATACCGGTAGTATGGCATTTTTTGCTACCGGGCGACAGTGCCGGTATACAGGCGAGCCACCACGATAATTAATTCAGCAGTGGGGAAAAGTAATGTAGCGCATGTGGCTGCGGAGACCGTACCCTATGTTACACGGCATTCCGTGAGGTGGCTGGCGCCCGGACAATTGTGCCCTCCCCCCCCCCGGTCCACCCTGAACATCGTAACGCCCTGGGCGTAAGAGCCGTTTGTGGAAGCAGTTATAGTGTATAGTGGTTAGTGGTTTGAGCCTAATAGAAACTATGACGCTTTATTTTACAAAGATTTATTTATATCACACTGAATCACACTACTTGATTTTTTTAATATTTTATTTTTATTTTACAGAACCTTATATTCAGGCCCAGATTCTATTTGATGTGTGTTTGACTCCAATGGGCCGTATTGCTGCTGAGAGTTAACACCCTTGCCCCTTATACAAGTCAATCTTATATACCGTAATTGTAAAGATTGCTGCTGAGAGTTAACACCCTTGCCCCTTATACAAGTCAATATTATATACCGTAATTGTAAAGATTGCTGCTGAGAGTTAACACCCTTGCCCCTTTTACAAGTCAATCTTATACTTATATACCGTAATTGTAAAGATTGCTGCTGAGAGTTAACACCCTTGCCCCTTATACAAGTCAATCTTATACTTATATACCGTAATTGTATAGATTGCTGCTGAGAGTTAACACCCTTGCCCCTTATACAAGTCAATATTATATACCGTAATTGTAAAGATTGCTGCTGAGAGTTAACACCCTTGCCCTTTATACAAGTCAATCTTATATACCGTAATTGTAAAATGGGCAAGGGTGTTAACTCTCAGCAGCAATACGGCCCATTTACATGTCTAATTAGAAACCGGAAATGGCAACTAGGTAACCGTTTAAATGTTTCTTTTTCAAACCAAAAGACTGAAACGAAAACTTGATTAGGTTTTAGACCTAGAAATTTCTTTTTACGATCATACTTATCTGTAAAACTATGATCGGAATTTTAACTGTCAGTATGATGGCCTAAATTTGACACAAAAATTGATTCAATATTTGAATATTGGCTAGATATTGGCGACAAATATGAACAGTATAGCTATGCCCACAACGTGGTTACTTCGTATCATATTGACTACACTGATTAAAAATGCGTTTGGGCAACTAACTACGTTTTCATTTTGGCTAAAACAACGTATCAACCACAGAATAGGTATATACCTATTCTGTGGTATCAACTGCGATCGTCTGTTACCAATAATAAAGATCTATTTACTCATTTCCTCTGTAATCATGAAGTTTTATAAAGTAAACTTCTTAATATTTATTAGAAAAAAAAAAACGCATTCATAACTTCTGCAGACAATTTAAATTTGTACTATATAAAAACACACACAATCTATTTTTTATAACAATATAAGCAACGAAACCTTATTCGCAATGTAAAAAATAATTAAGTCCGACAATTCTTAATAGAAGATTATTATAATAAGCAACGTTGTTTGTTTGTTTTACCATGATTATAATATAGGGTGGTGCTGGTGGCAACTTGCCGCGTGAACTTACATCATAATGATTGGTGGATATAAAATATTCAACGTACACTTTTGTTACCCAAGGAAGGAAGATCGCTATAATGGTGTGGTAAAAAAAAAAACATCCACAAAAACATACAGCTTAAAAAACAACAACATAGCCCTACAGCTTAAAAAAAAAAAAAAAAAAAATATCAAAACAACAAAAACGAAAGAAAATTCCACCGTGTGTATAGTTGATGATGTGTTACGGGCGGTAACTCAATGATTTCTGTAGCCTTAAGTCAGAAATCTGCACCGCGTTAAGTTGTTATTACTGTACTTGAAGGAACGGTTGCACCGCGGCTAGGTAATGTATCTACCAGGGGGAGATCACCCACGTCGTGGCGGGACCGAAGCACAACTTGGCGTCGCTCTATTTGGCCTCTAGCAATGTTTTCACCATTAGCCATTTCTCAATGACCGTCAACACTCAGGGGCAGATGCTTTCACCAGGAACTTCACAAGTGCTTCTTCAAGACGCCACTGGCTGTTGGGGGGGGGGGGGGTGCATGGAGTGGAAGAAGAGAAGGGGGGCGGTCGAGATGAGGCGAGACACCTTCGAGGAAATTTCTTCTAGACTTACTCAGGAAGAAAAGAGGACAAACCGTCTAGAATGACAATGTTTACTGGTACTGTAGTTGTCGTAAAATATTTACTTGTGTTTGGATTGTCGTAAACAGCCCCGGAGGAAGGAAGTTAAGACTGCTGTGTAATTTATTCAAATCGTTGAACTAAACAACAAATATTTATGCATATTTTAATGTATAGGTAGGCCTCCAATTATTGTGTAAGTGTATTATTATATAATATATTGCACGAAGAACATAATATGAATAGCATTTTGAGATAAATAGCCTTAGCTCTACACAACCAAGAGAAGCAGACATATATATATATATAGGTCCTACATTAAATGATCCCATAAAACCAAAATAAATTTAATCAAACATAAAAGCACCAAAATAAAAATATTACCATATTATATTTTTTAAATGTAAGCTAAATGTCTATACATTTAGTTTGCGCATCATGCATAGAAAGAAGAGGCGTAGCGAGAGAAGGGCGGAGTGGGAGGTCCGCCCCGGGCAATGCTCATTTTTCTTAAGGTGTGGGCTATTATTTGTACAATATTCTCTATCTACACGTCAGCTACATGACTACGAAATGTACTTGTTTGATCTTATGCACAGTGGAAACTGTTTTAGTTTTTATAAAACTTTTAGGTGAAAAAACAATTATCGCAGAGACTTAAAGGCAGATTTGACCACTTTGAAGACGAAAAATCATAGTTTAAACTTCCCTGTTTAATTAGAAAATGTTGGTCTTTCTGGAGATCATAAATAGATGCTGTCTTCAAACGCATCTTATTTTTATTCATTTTTTTTTAAATTATAAAACAATATCATGGTAAGCATGCTTCTTCTTTTATTAGCTCATCTGCTCTTTCCTTTCCTGAGATTCCAACGTATGCTGGGGTCGATTGAAAAATTACTTCGTTTCCTGCATAGAGTGTTGTTCTACTTGTTATCACATGCACTTGACAAGAGCCTAGTTTCAGAATATATATATTGACTTTAATGTGTTAATATATAGACTAGTCCTCTATCTAACTAACTATCAATCTATGACAAGAACCATAGATTGATTATCTCAACTTCCACCCATACAAATCCCTTTCTCCTTAATCTGTACAGAATGCACAACCTTCCAACAATGGTCAGATTTAACTTACCGTAATGTATAGCTAACAACTTCATGTTATACAAAGCATTAGTACATAAGCTAATAACTTCATGTACAAAGCATTAGTAGGGCCTACATAAGCTAATAACTTCATGTACAAAGCACTCGTATAAAACCGCACAGTCGCAGTCTTATCTGTTTTTCCCCTGCTCATCTACGCGAGCAGTTTTGATATGGAAGCTGTTCCAGAGATCGGACTGAAGGCTCAGCAGGTCCCCTGGCGAGACACAAATACACAAGGGAAGGGAGGGCATCGTGGTTCAAGAGAAGCTAACCGCGGTCCCTACCCTAGGGCGAGTAGTACGATAACTTGTCTCCCCCGATGCTGTTTGGCTTATAACTCCAGACATATCATGTTCCGTTTTGTAGAAATAAACTACAGATATTGCTGCAGGCTTGATTTCATTGTGACCCCATGACCTAAAGGGAACATACTGGAATTAATTGCTAGGAGTAGCAACCCTTAGGGCACTGAACTAAGACAACGGCGAGGCGCTAAGAAGTTTATCGACCATTGGGAGATGGCTGGATATAAATCTATAAATTTTATGTTTAACATAAACTAGGGGCCTACTTATAATTCTCTAAGCCCAGAAATACTTTAAAAATTGTGTTCTTACCAGTTGAAAATAAGCGCTATATAAATGTGGTTTTCTAACATTTTCTATATGAAAAACCTATTTATTATGAGCTAAAAAATCTAATAGACTAGTTGAATAATACATACCGGTAGAGTTAGATAACTATATAGCTTAATATCTAAATGATGCATTGGTAATCGTGGATGAAATATCAAAGCAAGCGGTCCTTCTAATTATAGTCTTTGCACAAACAAAACTTCAAAATTTTAGTTTTTAAGCATTTACCAATCCACGAATTAATGTTTCTTACCAATGATGAAACAAAACAATGAAACGAATTAAGGCTACACTTGACTAATGCATAACGAATTAAGGCTACACTTGACTAATGCATAACGAATTTAGGCTACACTTGACTAATGCATAACGAATTAAGGCAACACTTGACTAATGCATAACGAATTAAGGCTACACTTGACTAATGCATAACGAATTAAGGCTACACTTGACTAATGCATAACGAATTAAGGCTACACTTGACTAATGCATAACGAATTAAGGCTACACTTGACTAATGCATAACGAATTAAGGCTACACTTGACTAATGCATAACGAATTAAGGCTACACTTGACTAATGCATAACGAATTAAGGCTACACTTGACTAATGCATAACGAATTAAGGCTACACTTGACTAATGCATAACGAATTAAGGCTACACTTGACTAATGCATAACGAATTAAGGCTACACTTGACTAATGCATAACGAATTAAGGCTACACTTGACTAATGCATAACGAATTTAGGCTACACTTGACTAATGCATAACGAATTAAGGCAACACTTGACTAATGCATAACGAATTAAGGCTACACTTGACTAATGCATAACGAATTAAGGCTACACTTGACTAATGCATAACGAATTTAGGCTACACTTGACTAATGCATAACGAATTAAGGCTACACTTGACTAATGCATAACGAATTAAGGCTACACTTGACTAATGCATAACGAATTAAGGCTACACTTGACTAATGCATAACGAATTAAGGCTACACTTGACTAATGCATAACGAATTAAGGCTACACTTGACTAATGCATAACGAATTAAGGCTACACTTGACTAATGCATAACGAATTAAGGCTACACTTGACTAATGCATAACGAATTATGGCTACACTTGACTAATGCATAACGAATTAAGGCTACACTTGACTAATGCATAACGAATTAAGGCTACACTTGACTAATGCATAATTTTTGAACAATTTTAGATTGAAGCAAATGCACAATTGTATATAACTACTTTACATATAAGAGAACGATGCATCGGTTAAAACCCCTAATATTTCTTATTTACAGGGTGGGCCAATAAAATTTTACCATTTTTTAATCATACACAAGTTTTCAAAACTCAAAGGGCGAACGACATAATGATGAGATTTGGTTTGGGCCCAGAATCTTACATTCTGCCTATTAATATGTCCATTGAGGTGGAAATGTGCTTCATCCCTGAAAAAAATCAGGTCCAACAAAACGGGGTGATCTTCAATGCGTTGACTGATGTTTCTACAAAAGGTTAGTAGCCTATCTCTTCTCTATTTGCTGCTGTCTGAGCTTGCAAAATCTGAATTCTGTAAGGAAAAAGATGAAGGTCTGTGTTCAGTATGTGTCTAACGGTGGTCACGTGTCCTGTTTCCCTTAACTTCTGCAGAAGACGTCTGATTTCTTCACGGAAAGTCAATTGTGAATCGTCGCTGAGTGTGGGTTACCGATTTTAATTCCAAATATGCTTCCACGATCTTCACTCTCTCCTCCACAGTATATTGCTTTCGATCCATTGGGGTGAAAATTCAGTATTTTGTTGTTAATATTCTTGAAAATGAAACAAAAGCTTTGTAATTTTGAAAATTAAAAGAATATAAAAAGTGATAAGATTTTATTGCCCCCCCCCCCTCTGTATATTAACGACTTACCCAATTGCATCAACACAGGAACAAAAGTAAGATTGTTTGCAGATGATTTTATAATTTATAGATTATAGAACAATAAAGACAGAAAAAGATGATGTACTCTTACAAAAAGACCTACACAAATGGGAATCTAACTGGAGCATGTATTTTCACCCAGACAAATGCCAACTGCTAACAGTATCCAATAAAAAGAAACATTAGTTAGGCCTAAGCCTATACTAGAATATGCATCATCTGTATAAGATCCATCAACTAAAGAAAACATAAAAAAATTAGAACCAAAATTCAGAAAAGAGCTGCAAGGCGCATTACTAGCGAATATTCACAACTGACAAGAGTAACACCAATAATAATAATAATAATAATAATAATATTTGTATAGCGCTGCCAACAAACATAATGTAAGCTCAGAGCGCGTTTAACATACAACTAAGAATACGAATATTACCCTAGGCCAGGTGACAGAGCTAAATTGATGATTAATAAAGACAAAACACAAATAAATGTAGTATAACCGACCCAACCCATAAATAAGACAGTAAGTTTCTAAAGCATGTTAAATGTGATCTAAGGAAAATATTGAAATAATGAGTTTTTAAGTTCTGTTTGAAAGTAACAGTAGAGCTTGTTCGCCTCAGTTGAATGGGAAGTTGATTCCACACCTTCGGACCGGATACTGAGAAGGCTCTAAGGGCAACGGTCGTCAGAGAGAAACGGGGCTCTTCCAGTAACATCATTTAAAAGACTCGGACCACGGATGAATCTAGGACGCAATAATATTCTTTATAGAAGGAGCGTCTGTAATTTATAACATAAGATAAATCTTAGACTATAGATCTACAATAAACTATTTATAATTATGCGATCTATGCGGCTTATAACCATCTCTTAGAATATTAATAGGGGGCCTATTTTAAAACTATCCACTGTTTTCCTTGATGAAAACTGTGACGCAAAAATCCAGTTATTTGGTTCGTAGGCCTATAGCCTATCTTACAAACTAGTCAACATAATGAAGTAGACCAACTTTAAAAGTAATTAAATTGTGTTTAAATTCGTTTCCTTACATTGAAAGGGAAAGGTATAATTTTGTTTTAATTTATGTTTCTAATGTGATGCATTCACTGAACTATATTTCAATAATATATAGATGAATAATGGCACAGCATTTGATCAATCAGGCGCCTCATTAAAAATCAAAACTTTTGTTTAATTTCTAAAATAAAAACGTGGACTATTTTAAATTTGTGGTTATTTGTGAAGAACAAAAAGTATTCATATAAAACCATATGAGATTACCGACTGACCACACAGAAATTAAACAAAAGTAAAAACAACAACACCCGAATAAAACATGCAAGATTCTCTAAATTTGTTCTACTTCTGAATTACAGGGAAAGCTGATTCCCAGCTCACAGAGTTCATGTAGTGAAACAAAATCAGGTAACTACAAAATCTGGAGGTCCAACTGAAGCGGAACAAAACTCAGCAAAGAAAAAATCATTAGAGAGACAATATAAAAAGAAGAAGAAAAAAGTAGCAAATTTGCAGGTTCTACATTGAATATACCACAAGGATGTGTATGTTGAATATACCACAATGATATGTATGTTGAATATACTACAAGGATGTATATGTTGAATATACTAAATGAATGTGCAGGTTCTACATTGAATATACCACAAGGATGTGTATGTTGAATATATTAAATGAATGTGCAGGTTCTACATTGAATATACCACAAGGATGTGTATGTTGAATATACCACAAGGATATGTATGTTGAATATACTACAAGGATGTATATGTTGAATATACTAAATGAATGTGCAGGTTCTACATTGAATATACCACAAGGATGTGTATGTTGAATATACTAAATGAATGTGCAGGTTCTACATTGAATATACTACAAGGATGTGGATGTTGAATATACTAAATGAATGTGTGCACTGAATGTACACCGGAAAACTGTGAACTGGATAATAATATATCGTCTTGTGTTTTCTTATTTTTGAATTTTGTTTCATAATTGTGAAAAGAAAAATACGTTGTTGTTTTTTTCCACCGTAATTTGTTATTGCGTGAGTTTATATTGAACTTAGGTGATCGAGCCCACGGTTTGATGCCCGGTCACTGCCTCTTAATACTGTACAACAGGGGTCGCCAACCTTTTGCTAACGGTGTGCCAAACTAGGATTTCTAAATCATTCAGCGTGCCAACAGCTTAAAAGTCAACCTGCTCTATTATACTTTACAATTATGTTTTTTTTTATAGGATAATTAATTTAACTCCGTAGCAATACCAAGGCCAAAATCAAAAATTATTTATAGAGAAAACCGCTAAAGCGTTGTATATTTAATTCAAAATTAACGTGTTTGTGATTGTCATCCTTTATATTTGCATATTATATCAAACACAATATTATTATTTTATTACTTAACTTTCACATTCTTGGTAATTATTGTCTAAACTTTATCATTCGGTAGTCAAAATAAGTATCTAAAACCTGCTAGTGCTTATAATGATTATATTTTGATATCAGTTGTTAACTGGGATTACTCAATCAGATCAGTACATACTGACATAAAGAGGAATACATACGAAGTAATCATACGAAATGGGTAATAAATGTAATGTTTGAAAATATACATATAAATTCAAATATATTCTAAATAATATTTATATAATTTTCAAATACATTTCAAAGTTATAGTCTAAATTGTAAGCCGTTTATTCTATTATAAAAGAAAAAAAAAAGAAACGTGTTAGAAATATAACCTTAAAAAAACGGGTTAATTATATCCCTTTAAAAAAAACAACTTTCCACATTTGATTCAATAGCGATGCCAAACAAGTTCTGTTTTATAGTATAAAAAATGTTTTTTAATTACTAAAGGTTTAAAATAATTAACGTTAAACAGTTATACATAAACATTTCCTGCACTCATTGTTTGTACATTTAACCTAAGTAGTTTATCTATTAGGTCTAGACATTAGACTAATAATTACAGAAATTACACAATATAGTGCTATTAGATAAGTCTCTTGTATTTATTAAATTAAATACATTTGTTTTAGAATTACTTATATTTATGATTAATTAAAGAAGATGAGCACACATATTCTTTTAAATATAATTAGACTGTATCAATTAATGAGCGGTCAAGTGTAGGTGACCTTTTTGTATGCTTAAAACAACTTTAATGTGCAATAAAAATATGTCCACAAAAGCTCAAAAGTAAGTTGAACCGAAAGCTGAAAGTAAAAGAGCGAATGCCTAGCAGTTGAGAATAGCAGATGCTTTTCCTAAGCAGCTTTCTTCCAGATTTTTTTCCACAAATAGGCACATTTGGATGCCCAATTATTTTAATGTTTAAAATTCAACTTGCATATTAAAATCGCCAATATTCCTCCACTTAAAAAAAAAGATCTACATCTAAGCTGTAGTAAGATCAAACCAGTCAGGCTTGATGTGGTATGGAAAAATGAGTTCATCAGTTTGAAAGTCTTGCCTTTGTTTAGAAAACTCCGATTTGAGAGCTTCGATGTACTTGTGAAAAAGTTCAACTATCCATCTTAATATATGCCTTTATATAGACCTTTTCATTTTATTAATTATTCCAAAAAAGAGGTCAATGTCTACGCATGCGCAGTGGCTAGGGGGCAGAAGTTGTCAATAAAACCTTCTTCGCCTTTGTTATTTTACTGGGGGTCTAGTGGTTTTTATGCGTAATTATATTAGCTTTTAATTTTACAAAAAAACTAATTCATAAAAACTTTGTACCCAGAAGCTAGGGAGCGAACTGTACTTTTCTTTTACCTTTTGAACCAGTTTTTAACCCAAAAAACATTTATTATACATTCTAGGCCTAGCCTAATGCGGACTAATCATATAATGCGTCTATGGTTACCATGTCACCATGTTAATACAGATTGGCGTCGAGCGATCAGTAAATCGTCTTTAAGCATACAAATAAAATTTAACATAGTTATATATTTATAAAGCTTTGTTTGTGTTGAAGTATCAACGCGTAGGCTATATTGTATTAAGTTATTATTTGTAGCAATAGAAATCGTAACTTTTAATTATTTTTTTTTTTTATCGTTCGATTTCGATGTCACAAAAGAACATTGAAATTGAAAAGCCAAAGTTAAGCTCATCACAGTTTGATTCTGAAAAGGCCTAGGTCTATGTCCCAAAGGCCTATGCTATTGTTTGACTTGTTCTGGGGTTTTTGTCGTTAAAATATTATGTAGGCCTATGTAGAAGTAGTTAAGCGGGATTATAACATATTAGTAGGCCGGCTAGACCTAGCTATAGTATAGGCTATATATTATAGGCCCTAATAGGCTAAGCTAAAGTAGCCTAATGACCTAGTCTATATGAATTATAAATATAGGCTTATGGCTCATAGGTCATAGGCTTATAGGATAGGCCTATAATAGCTAGGCCTATTATTTAATATAATATAGCATATCGAATCGGCCTATCATATATACTTATATAGTTTACTATAATAGGCCTAATTATTAGCCTGCCTATAGATAGGCCTAGGCCTATTACTATTAGCCTATTACTATTAGCCTATTACTATCCTAAAGGTTATAAGCTTAAACAGTTTAAACTTATTAAACAATTGAAACTATTTACTATTTACTATAGAAAAGTGTTGATTAACCGATTGCGATTGCATGAAATAATTAAGCGAATATGAAGGTAGGCTATGCTATATATTTGATATTTGCAAACAGGTGCGCGTTTTCTTCATGAATTTTTAGTTATAGGCCTGATATTGAATAATATTTCATGCATAGGACTAATGAAATGACAATATGAGTAAGCCTAGCCTATATATCTATAGGCCTATCATTTCATATATTCAATATGAAAAACATAGGCCTTAGACCTACGCCGACATACGGTCATAGGCCCGACTATACGACATAGGCCTATATATATTATTATATTAGCCTCTTCCTACGAACAATATATATATTTTTAAAATTTAACATAATATTTGCTATGGCTATGGGCTATGGGCTATGGCTATGGTTTTTATATTCGTGAAGATGCATCGGCTCTTGCCTCTGGCCTCTGTCTCTATCAAACATTCAACATAAAATATATCTAGAATTATATTTGCCTTTTTATTAATCAAAACGAGCGATCTAGGTCTAGGGCTATAGCTTGAATAACCGACAGTAATAAAAGCATTATAGGCCTAAGCTTAATTATTATTTTTTCGATACAAAACTAGTTCTAAACGTAATTTTTTTTTACATTGAAGAAACTCAACAAGAAGTAATTACACAGTGATCACGATAGAATCGACCATAATATTAAGGTCCAAAGCAAAGAGTCCAGGTCTAAAAAAAATTTTCTTAAAAAAAAAAAAGAAGCTCTAAACGTTATTTTTTAACAATTCCCTTCCTAGGTTCTTAGTTTTTATGGTTTAAAGTTAAAAAACAACGATAATAAAATTAAAAAACCCCAACACCTTTAGTAAAATACTATATGGAAAGAAGAAACAAAAATCTTTGTGCCCCCAAAAGAAATATATGTCAGTGAGTCTCAAGACCACGCCTCTTTTCCGGGGTCAAACTAAAAAGGTCTATAGGGATGTACAAATCGTTCAATAAAAAAAATAATAATTGATTTCACTGCAAGATATGTCCAGTTTCAATGCAAATTCATTCCAGTGGTTCATGTAAATGCAAGTTCAACTAGTTCAAATGTGTATCTAGTCAAATGTACAATATGTACATTCATAAACATGGCATTCAACACTTAGTTTTCCTCATTCAGAACAGGAAAATGTTTTTTTTTTATCAATAAAAACACTTCATGGAGGTCTCTAGCGTGCCATTGAAAATCGCTCTGCGTGCCAAGTTTGGAACGCGTGCCTTAGGTTGTCGACCCCTGCTGTACATGACAGCTAGACAAGTAAAACATTTTGAACAAAAGAAAGGTACTTTTTTTCCTAGTCCAAAGTGTTGGCATTTTATAGTCAGTCAAATAAAACCTAAATGTAAGAACAAAACAAAACCTATCGTTCCCGGTGATAATCAAGTTACTGAATACTACAGTTTTAGGTCTTAGTTTTTAGTCTTTGTTTTAAGATAGAGCTACTGAATACTACAGTTTTAGGTCTTAGTTTTTAGTCTTAGTTTTTAGTCTTAGTTTTCAGATAGAGCTACTGAATACTACAGTTTTTAGTCTTAGTTTTCAGATAAGCGAATCGATAAGCTGTACGATACCATAATATTGTAATAATGAATTAGGCTCACAATGGCTTCTATAAATAAAATCCAAAAAGTGCTGTTTACTACTATCTGTCCAATTAACTGCCCGATTTTATTTATTTTTTATTTGTAAAGGTCAGGCGTCTAGCTGAGACGGAAAACATGTGTTTATAAATTTGTTTGAAAAAGCACACTTAGTGTCAGTTATTATCGTCTGCTAGAGGGGAAAAATCATTGAGGAAATACTACACAGGAAGTGACTCGTATCATCTCTAAAATGTCAGGACAATGAGCCTCTCTCTGGGATTTGACTTATCTCTGAGTCTCACTTTCTTTCGATCAACTTTTGCAGCCGCACGGTGGATCGTCTGCAGCTAGACCACATACAAAAATGGAAGGAATTTTGAAAAAAAAAAAAGAAACAATATTGTGTGTATGAGAGGGACATGTTTAATGAACTTGAATTACTGAATAGATTTGGTGAATTAGAAAAACTATTAAGACGTAGAAAAGTTGCAAATATTATCAATGTACAATCAATATTATATTATTAATGTAGGCCTAAGTATTAATGTAATTAATGTAATGTATAATCAATATTATATTATTACTGTTGGGCTTATTAACGAACTGTATAAACTAGGCAATACACTATTTCCCCATAGTAATACAGTATTATTCTTGTCTTAATTAAAGGCTTTAACAATTATTTGTTTTCCAAAAAAACTTTTCAAAGTCTTCAATGCTACATAGTAAAGATTAAACTTAATACCAAACATCAAGATGTGTGAAGTCTTCAATGCTAAAGAAAAAAGATTAAACTCATTCGCAATCATGAAGATGTGTGAAGTCCTCAATGCTACATAGTAAAGATTAAACTTAATACCAAACATTAAGATGTGTGAAGTCCTCAATGCTACATAGTAAAGATTAAACTTAATACCAAACATTAAGATGTGTGAAGTCTTCAATGCTACATAGTAAAGATTAAATTTAATACCAAACCCATTAAGATGTGTGAAGTCTTCAATGCTACATAGTAAAGATTAAACTTAATACCAAACCCATTAAGATGTGTGAAGTCTTCAATGCTACAGAACAAAGATTAAACTTAATACCAAACATTAAGATGTGTGAAGTCTTCAATGCTACATAGTAAAGATTAAACTTAATACCAAACCCATTAAGATGCGTGAAGTCTTCAATGCTACATAGCAAAGATTAAACTTAATACCAAACCCATTAAGATGTGTGAAGTCTTTAATGCTACAGAAAAAAGATTAAACTCATTCGCAATCATGAAGATGTGTGAAGTCCTCAATGCTACAGAACAAATATTAAACTTAATACCAAACATTAAGATGTGTGAAGTCTTCAATGCTACTGAACAAAGATTAAACTTAATACCAAACATTAAGATGTGTGAAGTCTTCAATGTTACATAGAAAAGATTAAACTTAATACCAAACCCATTAAGATGTGTGAAGTCTTCAATGCTACATAGTAAAGATTAAACTTAATGCCAAACATTAAGATGTTTGAAGTCTTCAATGCTACAGAACAAAGATTAATCTTAATACCAAACCCATTAAGATGTGTGAAGTCTTCAATGCTACATAGTAAAGATTAAACTTAATGCTAAACATTAAGATGCGTGAAGTCTTCAATGCTACAGAACAAATATTAAACTTAATACCAAACATTAAGATGTGTGAAGTCTTCAATGTTACATAGAAAAGATTAAACTTAATACCAAACCCATTAAGATGTGTGAAGTCTTCAATGCTACATAGTAAAGATTAAACTTAATGCCAAACATTAAGATGTTTGAAGTCTTCAATGCTACAGAACAAAGATTAATCTTAATACCAAACCCATTAAGATGTGTGAAGTCTTCAATGCTACATAGTAAAGATTAAACTTAATGCCAAACATTAAGATGTATGAAGTCTTCAATGCTACAGAACAAAGATTAAACTTAATACCAAACTCATTAAGATGTGTGACGCCTTCAATGCTACAGAACAAAGATTAAACTGAATACCAAATTTTAAGATGTGTGAAGTCTTTAATGCTACAGAAAAAAGATTAAACTTAATCGCAAACATTAAGATGTGTGAAGTCTGCAATGCTACAGAACAAAGATTAAACTTAATACCAAACATTAAGATGTGTGAAGTCTTCAATGCTACATAGTAAAGATTAAACTTAATACCAAACCCATTAAGATGTGTGAAGTCTTCAATGCTACAGAACAAAGATTAAACTTAATGCCAAACATTAAGATGTGTGAAGTCTTCAATGCTACAGAACAAAGGTTAAACTTAATACCAAACATTAAGATGTGTGAAGTCTTTAATGCTACAGAAAAAAGATTAAACTCATTCGCAATCATGAAGATCTGCGAAGTCCTCAATGCGACAGAACAAAGATTAAACTTAATGCCAAACATAAGGATGTGTGAAGTCTTCAATGCTACATAGCAAAGATTAAACTTAATACCAAACCCATTAAGATGTGTGAAGTCTTCAATGCTACATAGTAAAGATTAAACTTAATGCCAAACATTAAGATGTTTGAAGTCTTCAATGCTACAGAACAAAGATTAATCTTAATACCAAACCCATTAAGATGTGTGAAGTCTTCAATGCTACATAGTAAAGATTAAACTTAATGCCAAACATTAAGATGTATGAAGTCTTCAATGCTACAGAACAAAGATTAAACTTAATACCAAACTCATTAAGATGTGTGACGCCTTCAATGCTACAGAACAAAGATTAAACTGAATACCAAATTTTAAGATGTGTGAAGTCTTTAATGCTACAGAAAAAAGATTAAACTTAATCGCAAACATTAAGATGTGTGAAGTCTGCAATGCTACAGAACAAAGATTAAACTTAATACCAAACATTAAGATGTGTGAAGTCTTCAATGCTACATAGTAAAGATTAAACTTAATACCAAACCCATTAAGATGTGTGAAGTCTTCAATGCTACAGAACAAAGATTAAACTTAATGCCAAACATTAAGATGTGTGAAGTCTTCAATGCTACAGAACAAAGGTTAAACTTAATACCAAACATTAAGATGTGTGAAGTCTTTAATGCTACAGAAAAAAGATTAAACTCATTCGCAATCATGAAGATCTGCGAAGTCCTCAATGCGACAGAACAAAGATTAAACTTAATGCCAAACATAAGGATGTGTGAAGTCTTCAATGCTACATAGCAAAGATTAAACTTAATACCAAACCCATTAAGGTGTGTGAAGTCTTCAATACTACATAGTAAAGATTAAACTTAATACCAAACCCATTAAGATGTGTGAAGTCTTCAATACTACATAGTAAAGATTAAACTTAATACCAAACCCATTAAGATGTGTGAAGTCTTCAATACTACATAGTAAAGATTAAACTTAATACCAAACCCATTAAGATGTGTGAAGTCTTCAATACTACATAGTAAAAATAAAACTTAATACCAAACATTAAGATGTGTGAAGTCTTCAATGCTACATAATAAAGATCTAACTTAATACCAAAATTAAGATGTGTGAAGTCTTCAATGCTACAGAATAAAGATTTAACTTAATACCAAACATTAAGATGCGTGAAGTCTTCAATGCTACAGAACAAAGATTAAACTTAATACCAAACATTAAGATGTGTGAAGTCTTTAATGCTACAGAACAAAGATTAAACTTAATGCCAAACATTAAGATGTGTGAAGTCTTCAATGCTACATAGTAAAGATTAAACTTAATAGCAAACCCATTAAGATATGTGAAGTCTTCAATGCTACATAGTAAAGATTAAACTTAATACCAAACATTAAGATGTGTAAAGTCTTCAATGCTACAGAACAAAGATTAAACTTAATACAAAACATTAAGATTGACAAAATATTTGTCTTCAAGAAAATAAGCTCGTCTCTCTATTTCATGTTACAACAGATAAATTTATCTATGGCTCAGGTCTGAATAGAAATCTTTTGTTTTTGGTAGTTTGTGATCTCTCTAGTTTTGTTTTTGTCTAACTACCTCACGCCCCTCCTCCCAACGCCAAACTGTTTTTTTTTTAAATATATGTACTGATTGCCTCCGTTACCCCTTTCAAACTGTTGGCTCGAAATATTACACCCGAAACCCATATAGATGTAGACTAGTATACACAATATTAAGACACATATACGAAGATTGAGACACATGCAGCAAAAAAACGTCCGCAAACACACACAAACACACTCACTGACACACAAAATCACAAATAGACTCAGTCACATGAATGCACACACTCACACACACACACGTGCACCTATAAACACACACAAACACACTCAGTCGCACTGCCTTGTGCATCATTAACAACATGTAAACAATTCCCCCCTGAAAGGAAACGGGAGTTATTCGCCCGTGTGTATATTGTATATTTGATTAGATTTATAAAATGAGGACCATCCGACAATGAATCAACACAGGGCTGTAGGTGTGGCGTGGGAGGGCGTTAGGGAGATAAACACTAGGATCTAGGGAGCTGACCCAAACAGAAATGCTAAATGATTTCTAAACCAGATGAATCTCACAGCCCCAAAGATTCCAGAGCTGTTCCAGATAAAAGAAAGTTTCCCCTGCCGAGTATTCTGGGGCTTGTTTCAGCCTTCCGAGTACTAAGTCAATTAAACAGCTAACTATACTCGACAATACAGACTCAATTGGAACATGGTGGGCAGTCAACATTCTTGAGAGAAGGTGTGTTTGTTTATGGTAAGGTCTACCTTATAGTGTCATTGACATTATGATCATTTTTTAAATTATTATTTTGGCGACAGAATGTATTGTGCTATATTTGCTTAAGCGCATGTAATTCATACAGGTGGAGTGATCTGTTCATAACCTAATGGCCATTAAATATTTGTGTAGAGTTGAAAAGACGAGCCAAATAAAATAAAATACTTCTGTAAAAAGAAATACAACCCCAAAACAACCCGTTACAATGCTCGGATAAATATAAGGACGAAAACACTTTCCGTATCCCTTATGCTAGAACAAATGCATATAAGTACTCTTTCTTCCCGAGTGGCATTCAGGCATGGAATAACCTACCTGAACAAACCAGGAAAAACATCATTTAAAACATTAATAAAGATGCCAGACAAGACTCGGACCACGGATGAACGTAGGACACAATAATCTTCTTTATATAAGGAGCGTCTGTACTCTGTACTATATTAGATAAGATACTTATTTTTCTAGGAATAATCTGTTTACATACAATGAACAATGTAAATGTATGCAGTTAATATTATTCAGTTATTCAGCTGTACTGGATAGAATGAAAGAATGCCTACTCTGTTGATTTCAGCTATACAATGGTTAATGAATAGGACTTAGATAGCCTAATGTTTTAACGGTTAGGGTTATTTTACCATTCAGATAAACCGTTTGCCCATAATTTTATACGTACTGTAGGCTGTGTTTAGAAGGCATTCAGATAAACCGTTTGCCCATATACGTACTGTAGGCTGTGTTTAGAAGATGAGCCGAGAGACTTAAAAAAAAAACTTCATGACTATTTCCTGTGCCTCAGGAACGTTTAATATATATTTACGGGTATATTTGTAAAGGGCGAAATATTTCCTATTTTAAGCACTGTGGGTCATGAGTACTCTGTGGACATGCGCTAAATACCAAGGCTCGCGCAGTGTCCCAAGAGAGTTCCTTCGTTCGCGGTCGCACATTTAAAAGACGATGGGTCAGAATTCCGGTCGCGGGCCTTAGTTTGTCGAGCCCTGGTCTACAAATATTGGGCAGATTTCTGTGTGCCACGAGAGGACCATGTGTTTTTTTTTTTTTTAAATAATCTATTTGCCTTTGTTAAAGACTTCACCATATTCTGTGAAAAACGATCTTCAATGCTTTGCACCAAAGCCCACGATATTATGGTTTATCGGTAAGGTGCCAAATCCAAACATGATCTAACTCTGACCACACCCACAGCTCCGATATTTACGTACATACAAACTAAACAAAACTAAATCCTAAACACCAACGTATTGACTATATTTCAGAAATTTACTCTTCTGTACCAAAATAGAAAAGAACTATAACTCTCTATCTCTCTCTCCTTGTTCAACCAATCAATTGAGCAGACAACTTGTGAGCTTACACAACATGCCAAGACCCTGTAGATGCAAACAGTTCACTTTGAATGAATGTCACCCGAATAAAAACAGAACCAAACATCTCACACACACCCCTCCCGGCCTCCCTTTTTTTGTGTACCACCCTTCCCCTAAGTACGTTTGTACCAGTGATGATCATTTCCACACAACTCCAAGAGTCTCAGAGTCCCATGCCTTATGCCAGCAAGTGCTCTCTCTTTCTATTTATTTTCGCCTCCCCGTCCAGATATTTATGATAGCATTAAGACCTTATTCTCGCCGTGCTCTAAATGTATATTCAACAATCTTGTAATACGGAGAGATCAAACACAATTTATGAACAACAAATTTCTCACAGAGAAGACTTTCAGACACCGATATAGGCCTACGGTGAAATAAAAAAAATAATAATATTCAAAGGTGAGGGCAGGGGGGACGATAAAATTGCGGGTAAAAGTGATCGTCTGCTTGACAAATGTTACTCACGTGAAAAACCGCTGAATGAAAAGTTGAGGATTGGTAGCTCAAAAGAAGTGGGCGGGGCTTAGCTGACATCTGAGCTGACCAATCCCCGTTGTCGTCTTCAACTTGAGCGAGATTGTATGCGTTCAGCACGTGCAAGAATTTGCACCAATAAAAAAAACTATCTAGCGAAACAGGAGTAATAAAGGTATTAGGTTGTGAGCATTTGCTGATCCAGTCACATATACTGTTGCATTCTGGACTTTTGACACTTTCTACTGTTTCATGGTTTTGCTAACTCATCAACTTACTTAATTATTGAAGTCAGTTTTCAAGTGTATTTTCAAAGACCAATACTCGTGTTTTACACAGTTGGATTCCTATATACAGGTGAGCACACAGGAGCGTAAGTGTCTGTTCAATTCCAGCACCTAATATGTAATATAACTGTGTTTAAACTAACCCAGACAAAAGTTTTCGCGAGTAACTTTGGAAGTTGCTCGAGGAAATTGTTTTTTATCTGGATGAGAGAAAGGGAAAGTAATTTTACAATAAAAGGTGGTTGCCCAATAATTAGGCTATAGTGTTTGTTGATATGAAAATAAAACGAAACATAATAAGGGTCCTGCTCTTGTGTGTGCGATTATAAAATCTCTAACAAGCTACGAGTGCTGATTGTGCTGCAAAATTATGTCATTATCACCGAGTAGCTCGCTATATAGGCGTTAAAAAACTATGTAGAGAACAGAACATCCATGTAAACCTAACCACTGCACAAGTTAGTTAGTTATAGGCATAATTTATAATATTTACGCAATCATAGTTAACCGATCTTAGTATATACTGTCAACTAAAACTAATTTAAAAACAGCATTTATTGCCTTTTTAAAAAAAAAATTATGTTTGAATAACACTGATAGTTAGATACATTTTTTTTTATTAATTTTTTACTACAAGCTAAAATTAAATGAGTGAAAACCAAAATTTTATTCAACAAAGAGAGCTACTCAGGCTAATGCATTAATTTAAAAAGAATCAACTCCTATTTACTATAGTCTATGTATAATATTATAGGCCTATCGGTGTTTATAACTTTAAGAAAAAAAAAATGGCAAGGGTGATAATTAACGTTTTTTTTTAATGAACTAATAATTTCAGAAAGTTTTAAGCATTAATACAAACATTTAATTAAAACAAGAATAAGTAGAACTATATTAATTAAAGCTGCATAGTGATAAGATTTGATTTGAAAACTTTTTTGTTGTATATTTTGTCTATTTACCACATTTCAGCTCGATAAGATAATGGGATGTTGTTTGATTAGCCTTCCGTACATATTTGTAAGAGTTTGCTTTTTAAATTATGCCACAAAAAATATAAGGCGAATGTGTTTGTTACCCAAGTTCGAATCAGTGTTAGTACACTCTTTATGTAGATTCTAAATATCGATATAGAGTCCATTGCTAATGTCTGTTTTTTTTCTCCTAGTATTTACGATGTCCATAGAATTATAAATCTGTCAACACAAACAATTGCCCGTTTATAGCTACATTATATTTTTCACTAAACAATTTGTTAATATTTCCATGACAATTATTTTATTCACAGAGCAGACGTATTATATATTACATTATACATAGATTTTAATATTTTTATGCGTGCAATAATATTGAAATAGTTACTTGTAATAGTCTATATAATTTATCATTAAAATATTGATTTCAGAATAGAAGAAAGTTGGTACATCGGTACAGATCAACTATAATACATTATTTCTTCTGGAGGGAATTATCGGAAATTACACTGTGATAAAAATAGAATGACGTCATCAGAAATGAGTGACGAGGACATCGACTGTGAAGAAGATGACGCCATCTTGGACATTGACGATTCCTTCCAACAGGACCAGGATTATTCACTTCTGGGAGGAGGTAACAACGTAGGAACGACATTGACTTTGGGCTCTTCCCAAGGCGAAAAGCAGCCGAAGCCCAATTTGGGCAGTAAACGGTTGCTAAGGACGCCGAAATGTGCGCGCTGTCGTAACCACGGGGTGGTTTCCTGTTTAAAGGGACATAAACGCTACTGCAGATGGCGGGACTGCCAATGTGCAAACTGCTTGCTGGTGGTAGAGAGACAGAGAATTATGGCGGCACAAGTAGCATTACGAAGGTAACAGTGTCAATACATACCTAATTATTGAACAAGTAACTCTGTCATAACATACTGAATTATTGCATCAGAAACAATGACTTGAAAATCTGATTTCTTGCACTAATAACACTATCTTACAAACGTAATTCTTGCACTAGTAACGCTATTTTACATAATAAATTCTTGCACTAGTAACACTATCTTACATAAGGAATTCTTGCACTAGTAACACTATCTTACATAAGGAATTCTTGCACTAGTAACATTAGCTTACACTTCTTGCACTAGTAACACTATCTTACATAAGGAATTCTTGCACTAGTAACACTATCTTACATATGGAATTCTTGCAGTAATAACACTATCTTACATAAGGAATTCTTGAACTAGTAACATTAGCTTACACTTCTTATACTAGTAACGCTATTTTATATAATAAATTCTTGCACTAGTAACACTATCTTACATAAGGAATTCTTGCACTAGTAACACTATCTTACATAAGGAATTCTTGCACTAGTAACATTAGCTTACACTTCTTGCACTAGTAACACTATCTTACATAAGGAATTCTTGCACTAGTAACACTATCTTACATATGGAATTCTTGCAGTAATAACACTATCTTACATAAGGAATTCTTGAACTAGTAACATTAGCTTACACTTCTTATGCTAGTAACACTATCTTACATAAGGAATTCTTGCACTAGTAAAACTATCTTACATAAGGAATAATTGCACTAGTAACACTATCTTACATATGGAATTCTTGCAGTAATAACACTATCTTACATAAGGAATTCTTGAACGAGTAACATTAGCTTACACTTCTTATACTAGTAACACTATCATACATAAGGAATTCTTGCACTAGTAACACTGTCAATACACACTGAAATATTGCGTTAGTTACACTGTCATTAAATATGAAATCCTTACAGTTTTATTAAGATAAGATAAGATAAGATTTCTATATTGATTATTGATCCAAACAAATAGAAAATTGTCTTGATTAGAGATGTTTTGTCCTTCAGCATATTTTAAACAAAATAAAAGAATTATTTGTAATATGTATTTACAAGTCTTAACGATTATGCATGCATAAAAGGTCACAAAGAAGAACATTTCCGGTCTTATTCGATCATTTTCTTCGAAACATGTCTTTGTGCTACGTTACTGGTTGTACGAAAATCTGTATAGAATTAAATTTTATTTCATTTCCAAAAGATGGCGCCAAAAGAAAACGATGGATTGTGAATGTCAGATTTGAAGAATCACCTATTTATAATCCCAATCTAATTGCTTGATGCAAAAGAATTTTCGTGTTGTTGTTTTTTTATAAATCTCCGCATTGTGTTTTTTAATTACCAAGGACGCAACTCTTCACTAGCTTATTTTATAAACAAAAGCTAAATTTAACCAAACGCGACTAACACTTTTGAGTATTAATGTTAAAAACGGATTCCTCATAACTAATCTTGTAGCCGTTGTATATTTCTAAAAGACCATAACTCGCTGTCGATGTTGAAATCAATTGTCAAACAGCAGCAAAAGCATGGTTTTTGTTTACGAAAATGGCGGTAAATTTCACCGGAAGTTCACGATCATTACAGTTCAAAAGGTCACACCTAATTAAGACTTGTCAATACAGGCACAGAAATATACTTATAAAAAAATATAAGTGCACACACAATCAGACAATTTATCGTGCAAGAAAAAGTTCATTAGTAGTCAGCTATTGTATTCTGGCTGACTGAAGTCTTGACGATATATTTCTTGTTGCGTATGGTAGATAGTATGACCGGAGGCTGACGCACAATAATTCTTCGTCACTACTATTAGAATTTAGGTTATCAATATATCAGGACTTAAACTCAAACCCGTTGACCGCTATCAACTATTATATAGATCTAAGTATTATTTATAAAAGCATAGACATGCTAATGCAAGCATGCTCAGCGCGCTCACAAAAACGAAACGACAATACACCACCAATGGCATCCTTCCGTCTCGCGAGACGATGGTGCATCACCGTGATTCGAGGTTGCACTTCCTCGTGTGGCTGAGCAGGCCTATCCTTGAATGACAGTCTTTTTTACAGCCTTTGCACACGTGTTCTGTGGGTCCTATTTTTTTCCGCTTTTCTTTTAGCCCTTTTATTTATGCTCTCCTCCATTCTATTTTCCTCTGCCGTTTTAACCCCTTTCCTGACAGCAGTGCGCCAGGTGGACCGATCCTCTGCCTTCTCCTCCCAGTCACTTGTACTTATTCTGGCTGCTCTCATGTCTCTCATACAGACATCTTTATAGCGGAGGCGTGGGCGACCTGTCTTTCTCTTCCCAGATGCCAATTCTCCATATAGGAGGTCCTTAGGGATTCTGCCTGGACTCATTCTTCTTACATGTCCTAGCCATCTTAGGCGCCTTTCACTGAGGACTGCGAACATGCTTTGGGCGCTGGCGCGCGTCAGTACCTCACTGTTAGGGACTTTGTCCTGCCATTTAATGCCAAGGACGCGACGCAGACACCTCAGGTGGAAGCTATTTAGCTTGCGCTCATGGGACGCATAGGTTGTCCATGATTCGCTACCATAAAGCAGCGTGCTGATGACGCAGGCCTGGTAGACACATAGTTTGGTCCTTTCTGTCAGCCTGGTGTTTTCCCAAACCCGTTTACCAAGTATAGCCATTGTGGCAGCTGCCTTGCCGATTCTGCTATTTAGTTCATCCTCTATGGACAATGAGCTGGAAATCTTGGACCCCAAGTAGGTGAAACAGTCCACAACTTCCAGGTTTTCGTTTTCTATAGTAATGATAGGAACGGAGCATGTGTCTTGGGCCATGATATTTGTCTTCTTTATGCTCACCTGCAGGCCGAATTCTTTGCAGGCGTTGGCGAAGCTTGACACAAGCTGTTGTAGGCCTGTTTCTGTGTGTGATATCAGGGCCGCATCGTCAGCAAAAAGTAGCTCGCGAATTAGGACCTCTTTCGTTTTGGTTTTGGCTCGGAGACGGGCAGTGTTGAAAAGTCCTCCATCAGCTCTGGTGTGTAACCAGATTCCATCACTACTATCCTTGAAGGCGTATCGGAGCAGTATAGAGAAGAATATTGCGAACAGTGTTGGTGCGAGTACACAGCCTTGCTTTACACCGCTACTGACTGGGAAGGCTTCAGAGGTGGCTCCGTTGAAGTGCACTGTGCCCTGCATGTTATCATGGAACTGTCTGATGATGGCGAGTAAGTGTGGGGGACAGCCAATTTTTTCCAGAATTTGGAACAGCCCACTGCGACTAACTAAATCAAAGGCTTTTGTCAGGTCTATGAAGGCGATGTATAGTGGCATCTGCTGCTCTCTACATTTTTCCTGCATCTGCCGTATGGAGAACACCATGTCTATGGTAGACCGACCCGCCCGAAAACCACATTGTGACTCTGGATAAACTCGGGAGGCTAAACTCTGCAAGCGAGTAAGAGTGACGCGGGCAAAAGCCTTTCCTACGATGCTCAGAAGCGAGATACCGCGGTAGTTATTGCAGTCGCTTCTATCGCCCTTATTCTTATATAGCGTCACTATGTTTGCGTCCTTCATGTCCTGGGGGATGTATCCCTGTTCCCAGCAGAGGACTAGCAGCTCGTGTAAGGGCTGGAGCAGCACTGTCTTACCGTTCTTCAGAGCTTCTGGAGGTATTCCATCGCTCCCAGGGGCTTTTCCACAGGCTAGGCGGTCGATGGCTATGCTTAGCTCTTCCTGTGTGGGAATGGCATCTAGTTCTTCCATGAGCGGCATGTCGGGGATGTCATCTAGGGCGGTGCTGGAGACTGTGTTAACTGTTGCATACAGTTCCAGGTAATGTTCAATCCAGCGTTTGAGCTGTTCCGCTTCGTCCTTGATGATTTCTCCAGTTTTGGATTTTAGGGGTGCAACCTTTGACGTCGTAGGGCCGATTGCTTTTTTAATGTTTTCGTACATGGCTTTGGCGTTTCCCATATCAGCAGCTGATTGTATGCTTGAGCAGAGGTTAAGCCAGTAGGTATTGGCACATTGACGGGCAACCCTCTGAGCATGCATCTTAGCTGTTTTGAGGGCGTGCAGTGTGTCGGGAGTAGGCTCTCCTTGTATGCCAGGAGAGCTTTCCTTTTAGCTTCAATAACGACAATAACACTCTAAAATAGTTTTAAACAAGGTTTCGGCCGATGGAGGCACGAAACGACAATAACATTTTAAAATAGTTTTAAACAAGTATTTTGTTGATGGATGTGTACTTCATCAACTTAGTTGAAAAGAAAAGTCTTCAAATTCTTCTTGAATGCTTTTTTTGACAACGAGTTTTTCAGTGTCTCAGGTAAGCCATTCCACAGTGTAGGCGCCACAGATTCAAACGAGCATACACCAAGAGTCTTTTTTCTGTGACCTTCCAAACCTGGAATTTCCAGGAGAGATTGTGTTGAAGATCGCAGCATCCTTAACGGGACATGCTTCGGTATAAGCTCTTTGAGATATGCAGGTGCCTTCCACGCATCCATAGGTAAGGGACATAATCTTATGATCGATGCGCTTCGTCACAGGGAGCCAGTGGAGCTCTTTGAGAATTGGAGTGATATGGTCATGCTTCTTTACTCGTGACACAATGCGTGCTGCAGTATTTTGAACTTTCTGAAGTCTATCCAGTTGTTTCTGGGGTAAACCCCACAGGCAACTGTTACAATAGTCTAGTCTTGACTGTATTGTTGCAACAGCAAAAGCATTGGCTGTTTTTTTTTATTAATCAGAGGTCGCAGCTGACCCAGGGCACGAAGATGGAAGGAGCAGGCCCTAACCACAGTACTGATGTGTGGACCCATTGTTAATTTACTGTCAATTTACTGTCTCTTTAGGCAAACGTAGAAGTAATTTATGACAGCGTTATTGAAAAAAAAATAGTTTTTCGTAAACTTACAATAGTAAATACGATAGCTTCAATTTTTTTTAGACATTTATTATCTCAAAAACATTAACATAATACATTTAATCTTTGTAAGATTTACTCCCGCTTAAGGGGTGGCGTGGTCCGGCGAAAAAGCGCCGTGATAACATGCTGAATATCTCAGTGTTGAATTCCGGTAACGCCGCCTTGAATATTTTTTTTTGTTTCGCGGGTCTGGAGTGTGTCCGTGGCTCTACAATTTTATTTGGGAAAACATAAAGGGAGATCGGCATTGTGCTGATCACACAATCAATGGTAGGCTATACAGATTCCAAAAGTAACTAGTTAATTCTGCTTTACTAGACCTTTGGACCATAATAGTCTTGAAGAGTTATCTTACCTTATATTCATAACAAAATACATTTTTGCAACACTTGGCAATTTATTTTTTAAATGTTGACATCTTCCCTTTTTGTAACATCTTTAATACCTTTAATGTAATTCCTTCCTTTTTGTAGCCTTTATACTCTCCAACACCTTGATATAAATCTTCCATTTTCTAACCTTTATACTCTCTAACACCTTGATATAAATTTTCCATTTTCTGACCTTTATATTCTCCATCACCTTGATATAAATCTTACCTTTTGTAAACTTTATACTCTCCAACACCTTGATATAAATCTTACCTTTTGTAACCTTTATACTCTCCAGTCTCCAACACCTTGATATAAATCTTCCATTTTCTAACCTTTATACTCTCCAACACCTTGATATAAATTTTCCATTTTCTAACCTTTATATTCTTCAACACCTTGATATAAATCTTCCATTTTCTAACCTTTATACTCTCCAACACCTTGATATAAATCTTCCATTTTCTAACCTTTATACTCTCTAACACCTTGATATAAATCTTCCATTTTCTAACCTTTATACTCTCCAATACCTTGATATAAATCTTCCATTTTCTAACCTTTATACTCTCTAACACCTTGATATAAATTTTCCATTTTCTGACCTTTATATTCTCCATCACCTTGATATAAATCTTAGCTTTTGTAAACTTTATACTCTCCAACACCTTGATATAAATCTTACCTTTTGTAACCTTTATACTCTCCAGTCTCCAACACCTTGATATAAATCTTCCATTTTCTAACCTTTATACTCTCCAACACCTTGATATAAATTTTCCATTTTCTAACCTTTATATTCTTCAACACCTTGATATAAATCGTCCATTTTCTAACCTTTATACTCTCCAACACCTTGATATAAATCTTCCATTTTCTAACCTTTATACTCTCCAACACCTTGATATAAATCTTCCATTTTCTAACCTTTATACTCTCCAACACCTTGATATAAATCTTCCATTTTCTAACCTTTATACTCTCCAATGCCTTGATATAAATATTCCATTTTCTAACCTTTATACTCTCTAACACCTTGATATAAATTTTCCATTTTCTGACCTTTATATTCTCCATCACCTTGATATAAATCTTAGCTTTTGTAAACTTTATACTCTCCAACACCTTGATATAAATCTTCCATTTTGTAACCTTTATACTCTCCAACACCTTGATATAAATTTTCCATTTTCTAACCTTTATATTCTTCAACACCTTGATATAAATTTTCCATTTTCTAACCTTTATATTCTTCAACACCTTGATATAAATCTTCCATTTTGTAACCTTTATACTCTCCAACACCTTGATATAAATTTTCCATTTTCTAACCTTTATATTCTTCAACACCTTGATATAAATTTTCCATTTTCTAACCTTTATATTCTTCAACACCTTGATATAAATCTTCCATTTTCTAACCTTTATATTCTTCAACACTTCGACATATCTCACACTCTCTATATATTTTTACATTTCATAACAAACATAGTTGGGTTATTATTTGGTGTTATTTGTTTTGTTGTGGTAAACTTCTATAACATTTACCTTTAAACCTGATTCCCATGCCTATAACAAATATTACATTTGATAATTTCCATTTGTAAGACATTTTCCTGGATAACACCTTGATGTACCGTTCAATAAATCACACGACAGGGTACTATATAATACTAGAAAGTTTCTGCACGTGCGAAGAGACACGGGGGTTAAGGGACATAAATCTGTACCCTTGTCTTATCTCGGTTAGATTCTCTGCCCTTAGAGGAAGTAGTAACATCTTAATAACACTCTGTAAGGTCACGTGATCATAAAGTGGGCCAACCATTGCTCGTGAACTTTCTCAGGTATAGCTAGCCGAGCGCCGTAAATTGTGTTTAATTAGTTCACTACCATCCAGATAGCCAAAATGTAAAGGAAGCTCATCATATTTAAAGGGTCTGATCTCCCTTGTATCATTTCGTCAGGTAGCTATCATTGACTATCATATCCGTCACATGCTACTTATCTAAACTGTGTCACTTTTCCCAACAGACCATTTTCTTCGTCATTAACGTCAAGGGGAACACGATAGGGAAGTTTACGTCTGGAAAATAGAGAAATTAGCCAAGTAGTTTTTAACAATTATTTCAAATAAACAATTTCTGAGATACAAGATAGGTGTGGGGGTCATTAGGTTAAAGCGTTACACTGATACAGCTCCTGGTTACAGGTTACGAAATTAAAATTTAAAAAAAAATTTCTACGAGGCGGATCTTGTGATATCTTTAGGTTTAGACAGTTTTATACCATGTCATATTTTTAATGACAAGCATAATTTTTGTTATCTTAGGACAACGTAAATTATACAAATAGCTTTTAAAAAGACATCCAAATGATCTCTTTAAATAGAAGACATTTGTCATATTTCACGAGTCTTTATTGAATCTGTTTAACATTGTCTTTAAAACATAGTCAGGTAAACAAAATAGTACAACATAGTCAGTTAAACAAAATCAGTACAACATAGTTAAACAAAATCAGTACAACATAGTCAGTTAAACAAAATCAGTACAACATAGACAGTACAAGATAGTCTGTACAATATAGTCAGTACAATATAATCAGTGAAACAAATTTAGTACAAAATAGTCAGTACAACATAGTCAGTACAACATAGTCAGTACAGCATAGTCAGTACAATATAGTTAGTACAACATAGTCAGTACAACATAGTAGGTAGACTACAATTTGTTTGAAGATTTCCGTCAATAATTTATTTAAAAGTTGTGTACAATATATGTGATATTTACTTTCAAATCTACATTTTGTTATTTTCAAACCAGGAAAACCAGTAGCTTAATATCAATTCAAACACTAATCAAAATGCAAGTCTAGAAAATTGATGAACGCAATAATCTTCTTCATTGAAGGAACGTCTGTAATATATAAGACAAGATAATATATTTAATTTGTTCAAATCCCCATTTTGATATGTTTATATTTCCCTCAGACATCAAGCTAGTGAAATGACCAGTGCACTCAAGGCTAAAGTTAAATCCGCAGCCACGTTATTACAACAAAGGAAGGTGTTACAAAGAAATCTCCGAAGCCTGCAGCAAAATTCTTTCTCCAGGGAAATTCTCTCCAGTAAGTCTAAAAGTTTAAAAACTAAATTAATTATTTCTGGACTTTGTTGTGCTTTGTTAACTCTATTGTTTATTGATTATAATGGAGCTTAATGAAAAGAACAATATAAGATAAGAAAACCAGTAATCTAACATCATTTAACAACCTCTTAAAACACTTATCAAAATGCAAGACTAGACTCAAACCATTATAAGCATAGGACGCAAAAATCAACTTCTGTAACCTATAAGAAGAGATAAATATTTTAAAAAATAATAACATTACAAATGCAGAAATAAGTCAAATAAAAAATTATATACGATCTAATTTGTTATGAAGTGGCTTGTAGCGCACTTAAATTTTTAGGTTTTCAAAAATGTGTATTGATATGGTAAGCTGAAAGTAAATGCAATATTTAGCATCCTCGAGAGCATTACCAGAATATAGATTCAAGATTCTATAGTTTTATAATATGTGTGCCCTTGTAAATTTGCCGACCATCAACCTTTAAAATATAATATCTTGAGTTGTATCCCTTGCGTGTTTTATCAACTCCCTTGTGGGACCTGCCAAATTAAAAATAGAGGTCGCTTTCGACGTCCTCCAATTTCTTTTCGTTCATTCTATAGATTATTGTACACAAAAATAGATTCAAGGAGGACATTTGAGAAACGTACATTAGCTTTAAAGCTGCACTAACCAGATTACAGAGACTGATTTATTGACATTAAGTCCTGATATAAATATAAATAATGTTCTGTACACTACAACATTCTGTTGGATACTTTATGTATTACTAAAATGTAAGTTTAGTATTTTTTTTTAACTCGCATCCAACACGTTTAACCAAAATCTATACTTAATACGATATATATATATATAGAGAGAGAAATTAATATCTTATAAAAAACAATAATAGAGGTATTATCTCTACTATAGTATTAACATGATATAGTAAACCACATATGACTGGCGTTTATTTTTAGAAAAGAACAAGAATATTACATTATAATTCAATGAAGTTTTTATTTATTTTTATTTAAGACTACCGTTCCCGCCTTCATTCGCTGCCTCCTCCAGAAGCACTAAAGTCTATGTCTCCATTTATCAATGAACGAATGAGGAAGCGCAGATGTTTCGCTGACAAGGAGTTAGAAATGGTCATGCTAGAACGAGAGAGGAGAGCAGAGATGACCTTTCAGACTGTCCATCAAAACACGTTACTTGCCAGGACCGCGCAGCAGTCGACAGCGCCGTTGAAAGTGGCTGACTCCAGAATGCTGCTGGACAATATGGCGCCCAGGGAACTGCTGCAGCGGATTTTCCCGAATCACAACCCTAATCTTCTTGAGCTTGTGTGGCAGGGATGCGGCGGTCAGCTGGAAAGAGCCATAGAGCAACTGGCGGCCGGGATCAAGTCCGCGCCCTGGCTCATTCCAGCCGCCGCGCCCCACGGGCCAGTTTTGTCACCGCCCCTGTCGACGCCCGTCAACTTCACGCCTTCTCAGACGCCGGTTGTTCCGTCAACATATTTCGTAAACCCTGCCGCCAAAATGTTCACAATGTATCCTTTCATTTTCCCGAGCTGTTTCATCGCTTCCTCGCACCAGGTACGTCCCAGGTGTGACGGTCACCTCGCGGACACAGACGATGAGACGTCAAGCGACAGATGTCTCGCTGAAGAAACGTCGCACGCCCAGCGACCCGCTTCCCCCATCGCGACATCGCCTCTGCCCGACGGACCGGCCAAGGAAGTCTGCAAGTCACTAGATGATTCAGCAGATGAGACGGACCCGACAAATCAATCTATATATGAGGCACACAAGCGTGTGATCTATTCTAACTGTAATATAAAAAAACAGAAACAATCAAGAGGAAACGACTCACAAAATAGCTTTGACTGCGTCACGGACCAAAATAGAATGAGTAGGAATCAATATGATAAGCCAGACACAAAGAATAAATCAGATCAACAACAGACGAACAAACACAAAAGTCCAATTTTGAAATTTTCAGTGGAAGCCATCATGAGCAGAACGTAACTTAAACCTATTAATTTTGACAATAAATAGACTACACTGTACTGTAATACTAAACATTGGGTAAATATTGTCTGTGTCAGCATTCTAATTTACGACAATGGAAACTAAAGAAATTTGTAAGAAATAACGACCAAAGCACATGTAACAATATTGTACCCAACAATAAACATTTCATAACAAAATCTTGACCGATCCTGACTTTCTTGTACCTGAATAGTAAATTGTACGCTTGTAGATGAAAGTGAATAGTGAATTGGACCGTGGACACCAGCCTTGAATAGTGAATTATATAATGGACGCTGGATTCTTTGCCTAAATTTGATCAAGGCATGGATGTGTCACTAGAAAAATTCTTCAAATTTTTAACATGAACAAAATAGTGAATGTCCTCTGTATTAAAATAGTGAATGTCCTCTGTATTAAAATAGTGAATGTCCTGTGTATAAAATGAACATTAAAAATGATTTTCCCTTGTGTTCATTTCGTCAAGCCGTTTAATTATTATTATTCTTTGAAATCAAAGTAAACCCACAAGCATGTTTGTATATTATGTAGAAAAAAAATGTTTGTACATATCTGAGAGAATAAACAATTTTTATTGTTTGATATATTTCCCTCCCAACACTCTGTGTAGTCTTCCAAGGAAAATTTACGAAAATAAAAAAACTAATTTGTAGATTTATAGCAATCGCATTTAGTCTTTTGTCTCTATGGAAATACACATTGTTTAGTGCAATTAATGTTTATGTAAAGCTAATAGAACTTTTCAACACATTCTGTTAACGTGTTGGTCCATAAATAGTTTTGTTAATTGTTGCAAGATAGTGGCTTAAATGCAATGACTTCTGTAAAAAAATACACATATAAAATTAAATTTAAAAAAACAACTATTTATTGTTTCATAATGTTTATATTTTATTTGTTTGTTTTTGTCTAGACTGACAAGAAACACAATTGTGTTATATGTTTGTCTTGTACAAAGTTATGATATAAGAAATATAGCAAGATCAACAATATAAAAATGGTATATTACAGTATACTCCTTCAATTGAAAAAAAATATCCAATGCACTACTAAACACAAAGTCTTTTTTTTTTTTAACTTTCTATCTATTTCTTTGCATGATTGTACATATTTGTACATATGTATATAATATAAAAAATTATGTAAATACATTAAATTATGTTTTTTTATTCGTCCATCAATCTGCCTTCATTGCATTAGGTCAGGGGTCGGGAACCTTTTTGTCTGAGAGAGAGAAGGACACCACATATTTTGAAAAGTAATTCTGTGAGAGCCGTACATTATGTTTAAAACTAAAATTTCAAGTAAATGTGTGCATTTTGTGTAATTTCAACACTAAAAAAGTACAATAATTATGTCTCTGAATTCTTCTGATGCTGAGCTGCAGTAGACTTTAGCTCATTTGTAGAATGAAATATTGATATGCAAATAATATGCAGATCAAAAAGTCTAAAAAAAAACATTTTTTTTTATAATGAAACATTTGTCTGCGAGCCAGATGCAGCCATTCAAAGAGCCACATCTGGCTCGCGAGCCATGGGTTCCCGACCCCTGTATTAGGTAATATAATATTATAACTTGTAGTCCTAATGCAGTCTTGGGTCCACACTAAAAGCAACAATCGACACACACATTGTTCTTTATTTAGCCATAAAAAAATAAATATCATAATACTCTTTATAAAAAATCACAATATTACACGGAATAGTGGGAAAAGTAAACAAGAAATAAGTCACAGTAATGTCAAAATAACATTCAAAGTTAGTAGATTTCATTCCTTTTTTTTTCATTCAAGTTAATAGAAGTTAATTAAAACTTAGAACAGGAGATCATAACCGAAACAAATTGAATGAACAAGAACCCAAGACACTCAACGTATCATCATTAAAAACACTGTTTAGTCAAGGAAGATAAGTTGTTTTATTTGTCTATTTGATTTGTTTTTTTAAAAAAGGTTAATGCTAGGATCTAAAGAGTTTTTGCTCAATTTAAGAGATTGGGAAGAAAGGATTGTTTGTTAGAGAATAGTGTTTTATTTGAGTATTTGTTTATTGTGTAACGTATGTACATTCAACTTATTTGTCTGTTTTTGCTTTTGTTTTTTGTTATCTTTGTGTCAAAAGTCCTCAGTTGGCAAAATGTAGGCCTATATGTAAAGTTAGAGACGTTGCCTGCTTTTTTTTTTTTTTTACAGTATCAAAATCACACATTGTCATTCTTTGTGTTGTTACTACTTACTCACTATTTAAAATCCGTAAAAAAAAATATTTAAGATAAAATATTATTAAAGTTAGACTAAGTATTTGATTTTAAACAGAAGATTTAAAAAAAAACATTAGCTCAAAAATCAAAACAACAACTGTTTTATTATTTCCCTTGTCTTATTTATTATCACTTAGCTATATATATAGCTCAGTGTTTATTATGATCATGGACTATAGACTATAATATACCTGGACCGCTTGCTTTAGTATTTCTGCTATATGATGACTAGAAACCACTGATCTCTAAAAAGAATGGATTAGGCTCGGAAGTAACATCTTTGAGGAAATTTCCGCCATTTTGTTTATACTGTCACTGATCAATATATATAGTTACCGTGAGTTTGTTTATTTATTTAGATGTTTGTTTCTGCTCTATATTCTCCTAAGCCGTTTGACTAATCGGGTTAAAAGTTAAATATATAAATTGAAAACGTCCTCCAAAGTAAAGTTTTATTTTTTTAACAATATTGCTTAATTCGTTAATTTATTTTTTAAAATAAACTTAGACCTATTACTAATCACCGTATGTTAAGGTTATACAATGGGCGCAGTTTCCAAATGATGTCCCTTTGAAATGCTTTCAAATTTAGTGTAAGAACCGGGTTTTTCCGTACTGCGAAATATTGCTGTATACTTTTTTTATTATTAATTTTTTTTATTTTTTGGTATTTGTTTTCTTTTGATCGTATTATTGTTAGTTTTATATTATTAATAAGAAGTCAGAAGCTTGAATGACAGCAACAATCCATTAGCATATTGTGTAAAATGGCAGCAACATGGATTCCGTTCCGATCTATTTATAGATCAGTGGCACAGTAAGTTTTAGACACAATTGTGTTTATATCGGTAAGTGCAGTGGAAATTTTTAGTTTTTCCTTTCTTTTATAGATCAGTGCATTTCTTCACTTTGCTCAAACCAATTTATTAAGAAGGCGCAATCCATTCTTTTTATAGATCAGTGCTTTTCTTCACTTTGCTCAAACCAATTTATTAAGAAGGCGCAATCCATTCTTTTTATAGATCAGTGCTCGAAACACTGATTTTCGGAATTTCGGATTCGTTGTTTACTTTGCACTTCAGTTTTTTTGAATCGCTTCGATTTTCTCAGTGAAAAATTAAAATTAAAATTGAAAGTTGTATAAAGCGGAAACATTTAAGAAACAATGAGGAGCGTAGAAGTTATTTAAGACAGCCTTATTGGTTGCGCACGGAAAAAAAGTTGATACAAGCTCTAATAATAGAGCCAGCGGTCCATTTTATTATAGTCTATGTTATGATGCTCACTTTTATTGACCTGCCTACTTGGAGAAGATTATTCATACTAGTCTCTCTCTCTCTCTTTCTCTCTCTCTCTCTCTGTTCTATCTATCTATTTATCTATCTGTCTATCTATCTATCTATTTATCTATCTATTTATACCTCTATCTATCGATTTATTATCTATCTATCTTAATCTATCACTCGCTGCATATATTATATATCCATCATCTATTAAGGCTCTGATTTATATTTTTCTGTAAAGCATTATGGGCCTTTTGTCTACCAACCAAAGTTTGGATTTCTCTTCATATATTGTGTATTTCTTCTTTTAATCGTATCTCTGGTTTTATGTCGTCAGTCTATGGACTGACATACGATGAAATAATACACTCAAGCCACTCGATAAAACTTTTAAAGAAGAATTTAGTGATTTAACTTATTTATAATAATTACATTAAGAAATCCATCCATCCCTCTGCCGCTACAGACCATGTTTGGGCTTTGGCCGGCTCCACCACCTCCTTCCATTTGGGCCTATCTACAGCCCATGTAGGGCTTTGGCCGGCTCCACCACCTCCTTCCATTTGGGCCTATCTACAGCTTATGTAGGGCTTTGGCCGGCTCCACCACATCCTTCCATTCGGGCCTATCCATGGCTTTCCTCCGCCATGCCCGCACACCAAGCCTTTGCAGATCTGACTCTACAGCTTCCAGCCATCTGCTGCTACAGCTTCGAGCCATCTGCTGCTACAGCTTCCAGCCATCTGCTGCTACAGCTTCGAGCCATCAGCTGCTACAGCTTCGAGCCATCTGCTACTACAGCTTCGAGCCATCTGCTGCTACAGTTTCGAGCCATCTGCTGCTACAGCTTCCAGCCATATTTGTCTTGGTATGCCCATAAGCCTTCCCCCCCCCCCCTTGGCCTCTGGTGGTGCACTGTTCTGGCTGCTCTGTCTTCTGCCATTCTTTCCAAGTGGTCTGCCTATCCCAGTCTTCCCTTCTTTATTTCAGCTACCACCGTTGGGTCCTCGAACAGGGCATATAATTCTTCATTTTTTCTTGTTCTCCAGCCATCCGTGTCTTGCACAGCTCCATATAACTTTCGTATCACTTTTCTTTCCCAGGTATTAGTAAATACGGGTCAATAATATTTAAGTATCTTCTTAACCATACTGCATAGTCACAACAACCACAACAACAAACTACACCTTATCTTATACATTACAGACGCTCCTTCTATAAAGAAGATTATTGCGTCCTACGCTCATCCGTGGTCCGAGTCTAGTCTTGCATTTTTATTCATGTTTTAAATGATGTCAAGTTACTGGTTTTCCTGGTTTGTTCAGGCAACCCATTCCATGCCCGAATGCCACCCGGGAAGAAAGAGTACTTATATGCATTTGTTCTCGCATAAGGGACAAGGAAAGTGTTTTTGTCTTTATGCGTGCCATATATAGGTTTTGGTGCAGAAAGTGCTAGAATGTATTGAAGTATCGATACAATTCTTCTCTTTACAGTATAATTAAATATAAATAAAAATAACTCTAAAAAAATGTATCGATACTAATCTAAATACAATATAAAAACTATATTATGCATACGAATCTCATATAAGACTGTCAAGAGAATTATGAGATTAAACAATTAGCCTACCAATGCCTGCACTTTTTCTCACATAGAACCTATATTTAACTAGATTTACTTTTACGCTACAGTCCTTAATATACTGATGCTCAATTTGGCACTTTGGTTATAATAATATTCATAAAAAAGGATTATAGAACTCAAAATTTTGTTAAAGTTAGCAAAAGCGAGGAAGTGAACAGCATTAAAATTTCTGCATACGCAGAGCTTGGCATTTGGTGACGTCAGGAATGGTTGGTCCAACCTTATCTACCCCCCCCACACACACCTTTCTCTTTTTTTCTCACACACGAACACACACACACTCACTCGGGCATATTTCAGCCATTAAAGACTCCAGTACTTGTGAGCGTGTTTGTCTTCTAATGTTTCCAACAAGAAGCGACGAGGTAGAGAAGAAAAAAAAAAAGAAAAGAAGCAGCGAACCCCGGCAAGTCGACATTTAACATGATCTCTTGAATAGAACAAGCACTGAACATTGCACAGCTCTCTGCAAGACATTCAGCACACAGGTGCTATACAAGCTCATCTCCCCCCTCCCGTCGGTATCGGGTGCTTTGTTTTAATCGGGCCCTGGGTCAATCTGGGGGCCACATGTTATCGTCCTACCCACCCTTTCACTCCCCTCTCACGCTGATGAGCGTTTATTTTCAAGTTTAAGTGAGAGTCTCGATTCTCAATTCTCGATTGTTATGTTGGGCCCCCTTCCCCACACCTTACTGTTTGTCGATCAACGCCCCTTCCTAGCGTGGGACTGACAATGAGTGGGGGGCTAGGAGTGGGGGAGGGGAGGGGGGTTCTATAGTCAGTCATCAGTAAAGATGTCCAAGGGGAATTGGGGATTCGGTTTATTTAACACTCGAGTTCCACTTACCTGTAACTCGAATGTGAAACGGTATCTCGTTCAATTAGATGTGTCGGTGTGTTTGTTTATGTAAATGTGTGTGTGTTTGTGTCTGTATGTGTGTAGTAGGCTACTGTGTAGAAAGTATGACTATCTTAGTGTAATTAACCTAATATCGCACTTTATTGGTCTAATATTGGTACAATACATTTTTTCAATATTTATATCCTGGCCTAATGTTGACGAATATTGAGCCAATATAGAATGCGGTTAAGAAAGTAGCCTACCCTCGTGTAAATGCGGCAGGGGAAAATATATCAAACTAGAAGAAACATGTAGCATTATAAAACATAGCCTAAAGATCTCCACTGGTTTTACGTGACTTAAGCCCAGAGCCAAGATTGATCATAAGCTTCTTTCGCTGGCGTACGGCTACATAGTAAGCTCTGCACCTGCCCCTCCAGACATTATTTCAAAGCATATGTTATCAATCGGTCTGCGCAATGTATTACAGAACAAATATAACAATATGTACATGTTGTGTTGAAGTGGCAATGATTTCTATTACCTAGAACTAAAAATCTTGATGCAAAATTAGAGTTGATAATTCTATGATATGGTATAGTATTTTCTTACATTGAACAATGAACAATGAACAATGAACAATATTTATTTGCCACATAGTACATAGGTACAATAAAGGCATAGTCAAAAACATTAGAAAATTATAGCATTTGTGAATAATAAATTGAACAATAATAGTAATACCAATATTAGTAATAAAAATTAAGGTAATAAAAAATTTATTAATTAAAGGTATCCTAAAAGAAAATTCAGGGGGGATAATTTAGTTTATAATACAATTTTTTGGGGGAAAAAAACAAACAAAGAAAAAAAAACAACAACTTAATTTACTAACATAGACATACAGGTACATCACTCTCATTAGACCTGCACAGCATTAACATAGTGAGAACGAACATTTAAGAAATCATTCACAATTTTTCTTGCGGCTTAGTATATTACATTACTTCTACGACTATCTCTCATTAGCATAGTGACAAACCAACATGTTAAAATACTTAAACATTAAGGTGTCCGATATTTTCTAAAGGTGTCTGGTATTTTCTGAAAGTGTCTGGTATTTTCTGAAAGTGTCCGATATTTTCTGAAGGTGTCTGGTATTTTCTGAAAGTGTCTGGTATTTTCTGAAAGTGTCCGATATTTTCCGAAGGTGTCCGATATTTTCTGAAGGTGTCTGGTATTTTCTTAAGGTGTCCGATATTTTCTGAAGGTGTCTGGTATTTTCTTAAGGTGTCCGATATTTTCTGAAGGTGTCCGATATTTTCTGAAAGTGTCTGGTATTTTCTGAAAGTGTCCGATATTTTCTGAAAGTGTCTGGTATTTTCTGAAAGTGTCCAATATTTTCTGAAGGTGTCTGGTATTTTCTGAAAGTGTCCGATATTTTCCGAAGGTGTCTGGTATTTTCTGAAGGTGTCCGATATTTTCTGAAAGTGTCTGGTATTTTCTTAAGGTGTCCGATATTTTCTGAAGGTGTCTGGTATTTTCTGAAGGTGTCCGATATTTTCTGAAAGTGTCTGGTATTTTCTTAAGGTGTCCGATATTTTCTGAAAGTATCTAGTATTTTCTTAAGGTGTCCGATATTTTCCGAAAGTATCTAGTATTTTCTTAAGGTGTCCGTTATTTTCTGAAGGTGTCTGGTATTTTCTTAAGGTGTCCGATATTTTCCGAAATTATCTAGAATTTTCTGAAGGTGTCCGATATTTTCCGAAAGTATCTAGTATTTTCTGAAGGTGTCCGATATTTTCCGAAAGTATCTAGTATTTTCTGAAGGTGTCCGATATTTTCTGAAAGTGTCTGGTATTTTCTGAAGGTGTCCGATATTTTCTGAAATGGAATCTGGCAATTCTATCCTCATTAACCCAATCCAAAAGGGACAACTGACAAATGCCTGTAACATGTAATGCTTACGTTTTAAAAGCTTATTGACTTTAAATCGTTCTTTTTCATTTAGGCCTACTTATTAATCAAGAATAAAACGTTCGTTTAGCCAACATATTTTGACTCTGTAGGTTACTGTATTCGCTGGGCACGGAGGCCCAGTGGCAGCGCGTTCGGCTGGCGTACCGTTAGTTCTGGGTTCGAATTCTGGTGAAGGCAAGGATTTTTTTCCCCCTGGAATCGAGGGTGTCCCTGAATCTACCCAGCTCTGATGGGTACCTGACATCAGTTGAGGTAAAGTGAAGGCGTCTGGGCATTGTGTTGACCACACATCCCCTAGTATGCTGAAACTGGTGAACGCTGCTTCACCAGCCCTATGATCAATTTGGTCCGACGGGATACTTTACTTAGGCTACTATATTCATACTTTGTTCTTAATAGACCAACAAGGAAATTACACATTTCTTTTGGGGTTTTAGGTAAATGATATTTAAAAACAAAAAGGCAATCCACTGCGGGCAGGAAACGGCGCCATTATTTACATAGCGAGGGAGCGATTACTTAAACCACGTGACCAGGAGAGGCGGGGAGGTGACGGGGAGGGAGGGAGGGAAATGTGCCGCCCATTATCTTCATAACTCCATAACTGTATTGTACGGAAGAAAAGAAATCTTTCAGGCCTTCATGTTTCTCTCATTACCCGGCCATAAAACAAAACACACGCCCTTTTTCTGTGCCTCTCTCATTTCTGTAGGAGGGATAAGGGAGCGGGGGGGGGGGGGAGGTGGGAGAGAAGATCGCCAAAACTGGTTAGGTCGAGCAAGTGGGAGTAGAGAGAAAGAAGATGAGGGGATGGTGAGGTGTGGGGTGGGGGGGGGGGGGAGGAAAGAAAAATAAGATTAATTCTAAAATATACACTCGCACAGCGCCTGCTACGTGTCAGGAATAAAAGCTGGAACAAAGGGCGGATAACTCAAGAAAACAGTGTTGGTCTGACATTGATCACTTCCGGTGGGCGGCTGTTCCAGCAGACGAGCATTCTTTTATTATTATTTTTTTGTTTTGTTTGGCTTTGAAGCTCCGTTAGGATAGTTGAGAAAAGTAATGCAGTTTTGGGTTGGAGGGGGGGGGGGGGGAGTATAACTTGCCGCTTGGCCATACAAATTGTGTACAGGTATGGAGATAGTTTTGTGCTGGTCCCCCTGCCCTGGAGGAAATTTTTTGCTTTCATCTTTAATATTGTCGTCTGTTTAAGCCCCCCACCTCCTACATTCCTTTTTTATTTGGTAAAGGAACAGTTGAGAAAATAGCGTGAGTACAGCGACGTTGTTTTTTTTTAAAATCTGGCTACGTAGTTGTCATTATTTGGTGCGACAGGTCAAAGGTCAATTAAGTGAATCTTTTGTTCTTCTGAAGATGGATATGGATAATATGTGCATTCAACATTTGAACAGTGACGTAGCCAGGTTTTGACGCTAGGGGGAGCGAAATTTTAGTGAAAAGGCCCACTTTTATCAATATTTCCAGATTAATAGAATAACTAATAATTTATACGTATCAGTGTTATAAGAAAACCATGTGCCTCAGGATACACAAACTGTATAATAGCGCAGATTTTATTTAACCATTCACGATTCTTTTTCTAGCTGCTAATAGTGATGGGAATTTCTGAAAAATTGATTGCATCTACTGCTCATTTTCGGGGTGAATATCTAGTATCGAAAATTATTTATAGAATCAACGCGAATGCTCTATAGCAGGGGTCGGCAACCTAAGGCACGCGTGCCATACTTGGCACACAGAACGATTTTCAGTGGCACTCGATAGACCTCCAAGAATATTGTTTAATGCAAGTGAAAACAATGTGTCAGCATAATTAGTGGGTGCTGAATGGCGAACTACATGGGAATCACAATGGACGTCGACTGTTTTTGTTTGCAAAGCTCCCATCATTGGACTTGCAATCTGTGATTGAATCTATTGTTAAGATAGTCAATTGTATAGTTTCTCAAGTCTCTTCTAGAAGAAAGTCATACAGAGTAGGCCTAAAGGTAAAATCTAGGATATATTCTTTTCTTGTCTGGAAGCAATTTAGATATATCTTAATGAAGAGGAAAAATTCCGTTATTGAATGAAGAGAACTGACTGTTGAAGCCAATGTTTCTGTATGACTTGGCGACACGTTTTAGTGAGTTAAGCTTCCATTTACAAGACTGGGTCTAATAGCACTTGGAGTGTTGGGCAACTGGAATGGATTTGCATTGAAACTGGGCATATTTTTCCGTGAAATCAATTTCAAATCATATCACTATTTCCTTAATTTAAAGCAAATTAAGATAGATGAGCATTTTCAGAAGTACACTAGTTATATTAAAACAATGAACTAGTTTGGTATCACTAGCATCAAATTTGGAGAATTTACTTGAAGGGAGATAATTAACCCGTTTTCTGTACATTAATATTTCTAATAATATGTTTCTTTTGTCTTTTCTTTAAAAAAAAATTAATGGCTTAAAATTTTTAACTCTAAAATGATAAAATTACACAATATAGGTGAAAATTTTATAAATATTTTATGACTAAAGAATGTACATGTACATTTTTAAACATTAAAATAACTACCCTGTTTGGATAACTATTACGTATCTCTTCCACTTAATTATAATTCTGTTATTTGATTATTTATTCGGGTTAAAATAATATTTTAGAGTAAATCTCAGTTAGTCTGAGATCAAACATTAAAGATTTTATATAAATATATTACTAGAATAATTTCTTGACAACTAAATTCAAATGTTGATAACTATTAATGTGTAAGTTGAGTAATGAAATTATGTATTAGCTGCGAATGGATTTTTTTTTTAAAGCTGATAATAACAAATAGGTTAATTTTTTTATAAAATATAAAAAGCTTTAATGATTTTCTCTATTAAGTGCCTTTTCTGTTGGTCTTGGTCTTGCTACGGCAATAAAAAAATAAAAATTGTCTTAAAAAAAATAATATAGTTGATCAGTTTGACTTTCATGCTGTTGGCACGCTGAATGATTCAAATTGTAATAAATTAAATTGTTGAAATGCAATTTAAAGAAAAAGGTTAGAAACAGCAAATAGTGTGCTTAGTGAACTGTTAAAATTGTTAATTAAATTATTTTTTTCCCGAAAAAGCCCCCCCCCCCCGCTACGCTACTGCATTTGAACACTATTTTATTGATTGACAACATTGTTACTATATATAAAATAATATATACAAGATAACAAAAGACAATTTTGTATAGGTCTCATAAGCTAAATATCAAATGTCAAACATTTCTTTTCCTAATGCATCGGTCTTCCTCAATCTGTAGGCTATCTGAAGGTGACATTAAGTCCAATATCAGTTCTAAATTGAGAAGTTGTTTCTGAAGGAGACAATAAATCCAAAATAAGTTATAAACTGAGCAGTTGTTTTGTTTTATATTGAGCAGTTGTTTTGTTTTAAATTGAGCAGTTGTTTTGTTTTAAATTGAGCAGTTGTTTTGTTTTAAATTGAGCAGTTGTTTTGTTTTAAATTGAGCAGTTGTTTTGTTTTATATCCAGCAGTTGTTTTGTTTTAAATTGAGCAGTTGTTTTGTTCTAAATCGAGCAGTTGTTTTGTTCTAAATTGAGCAGTTGTTTTGTTTTAAATTGAGCAGTTGTTTTGTTCTAAATTGAGCAGTTGTTTTGTTTTAAATTGAGCAGTTGTTTTGTTTTAAATTGAGCAGTTGTTTTGTTCTAAATCGAGCAGTTGTTTTGTTCTAAATTGAGCAGTTGTTTTGTTCTAAATTGAGCAGTTATTTTGTTCTAAATTGAGCAGTTGTTTTGAGGTGTGCCAATTCCCCATCAGTCTTTAAGAAAGTGTTTTTTCGAGCCGAAATTTTGAAAAGACAGAGACAGAATGGAATAGAAGGGTGTGATGGAAGGGGTGGGGGGAGGGTCGAGTCCATACTGCAAGGTCTGCATTTACTCAAGCAGAGCTGATAGGGCTCATTTCTTTGGTTCCGATTCGTAGTCTTCGAGTATATGTTTACTTAAGCCTTATATATCCATGTGTCGTAAGCTTATAAAACAATTTGTTGTATGTTACAATTAATTTAAGTGGTTTAGAAGCAGTGAGCAAATACCAGTCCTCTAGCTAGAAGACATTTGTGTTTTCCATTCTTATGCACGAATATGTGTAATTTAAAAAGTTAAGTAAAGATATAATAACGTAATCTACGTCGTGGGGATAACAGGGTCTGGAAAATGTTTTCGTTTTGATTTAAGGGCTCAGTGTGTTGTCCTCAAAAAGTGAGCCGGTATAAGTCTGTCATCGGATTCTTAAATAATTCATGTCTACAATAAGTTTAACACGTTGTTAACATATTGCACTCACGTTGAACATTTTTGTGAGTGAAACCATTAGGGAATATTGCAGTCGAACAGCTGGAGGCTATACTTGTAACACTACACAATTTATGATAGGCGAATTTTGAACCCACCTATTTGTCAACAAAGACAAACTTTTTATTTTGTCTATGGTATATTATTATATCTTTTGCTTTCTATCTGGTCTAAGGCTTAACCACGCGAATACATGAAGGAGACTGCTGGACTGTATTCCATCTCTAAGACTTACGAAGTTTGTTCTGACAGCTAAGAGACTTTATTGTGTTGGGAAAAGAGGTTTCATAGTGCTCTGTGGGGGCAACACTTAGTGTCGGCAACTATCTGGGCATCACCTCAGGCAAACACTTCTACTTGTTTCCGCTGTGTCTGTTCCAGGTCTCAGCTTACAATGTCCCTAGAGCCTGCACGTCTGCAGGCCCTTGGGAGCGAATGGCAGCACCAGGTTGGGCAATACACTCCTTACCGTTCCGCCCCTTCTCCCACCCCCACAGCTCAACCCACAGTAGCACAAACACCCCCTCCCCAATAGTTCCCCCTCCCCCTTTCAGCTTACAGTTTTATGACCAATTATTTATTTATTTACTTTAACCTGAAGAAAACTTGTAGTGTGTATCGTGACCTTTGACACTACATTGGTTAACAATACTTTATGTACGTCCTATGTAGGCATCAGCCAATAGATCATAGAACATTCAGAATATAGAAAATACAGAATATAAAATATAAACCATACTGAATATACAGCATACAGAATATAGAACATAGACATTATTCAACATACAGAAAATGGAACAGACAGAATATACAACATACAGAATATGGAACATAGATAATATATTACATACAGAATACACAACATACAGAATATGCAACATACAGAAAATGGAACATACAGAATATAGAACACAGACAATATTCAACATACCGAAAATGGAACATACAGAATATGGAACATACAGAGTATACAACACAGAATATACAGCATACAGAATATACAACATACAGAATATAACATACAGAATATGGAGTATACAGAATAAAGAACATAGACAATATACAACATACAGAAAGTGGAACATACAGAATATGGAACATAAATAATATACAACATACATAATATACAACATACATAATATACAATAGAACATATAATTTACAGAATATACACCATACAGAATATGAAACATACAGAATATAGGCCTACAACATACGGAATATATAACATACAACATATAGAAAATACATAATAATATCCAACATACTTAATATACAACATACAAGATATAAAACCGCCGATTTGTAAAATGAACGGATCAGGCTCTAAAAACAAATTCTTGTATTTCACGTTACCACATTATTACGACACATCATTGATTTACACAATGTATTTTCCTTAACACTGATACAACTGAAACAAAATAGAAGCAAATCTTTTTTTAAAGATATTTGAAGCCTTTTAATAAAGATTTTTGCTTGTCTACAGATGCAGATCTCAGGAGTCTCCAGGTTTCAACTACATTTTTCATGTTTATTGTAAACATTTGATATAATTAGGCCTATATATAGTGGGGTGTTGTCCTATTTGACTTTTTTTGATGGTCAGTGATGAAGGAGTAAAACTAATTCCTACTTACTGAATCACTTTGCACCAATAGGCTACATTTATTAAGCACGCTATATCCATTCTTTTTTTTTAAATATTGATCAGTGGAAGAAATCACTGATATATGTTTGTTTTTTTACTTTTTGTTAAGTTAAGCGATTAAAATGCAAAGAAAATGAATTCGCACTATAAGTGAAAATGTTTCCCTATCCAACTCTTGCACTGGCTAAATGTACCAGTCCTAAGTGTAAATTTCCGCCTGCGACTGTTCTCCGCCGCTGACAGCTTGGTTTAAACAAAAGATGGAAGTAACAGAATTGACACAATAGAGAACAAAGAAACGTTCTACAGAAGCGAAACAAAAACAAAGTTTAATTTCGTGCCGAAACCAACACAAATCTACACACATAAAACCTGCGATGATTGATAAGGAACAAAGTATTACAGTTGCCTGTTATGACAAAAAAAATCTGGAACGTAAATACGTCCACAGACAAACTGGCACACTATCACGAACTGAAGAAAAGTAAGCGTTAGTTCACTGGCCCCTCTCTCTTGTCTGACCCGTGATAACAAGACTGAGGCGTTCTGTTGCAATGGCCGATGGCCATCTTCCATCTTTTGACGTTTTTGGGATCTCGGATTTCGGATCCAAGCAGCTCGAAATGTCAGTCAAAGTTGCGCTATCTCCGCGACCATATCGGATCAGCGCAGTCGAGTCTGTTCAGACTTCATGAGGGAAGGGGGTGGCGTGCGTCTTGACAAATTATGGCCAAGTTTTATAGCCTATCAGCTCCATCCGGGCATCGGCTGAGTCTCGCGATAGAAGAACATTGGCATCGTGTGTCGTCTGCTACTTGATGGGGTTTACTGGTTGTCAAGGTCATTCACGGGTTTACAGATAGGGAGGAACGGAATGAATAGCTCACTGCCATTTAGTACAAGCCAGTGTCATATAGTACAGACTTCAGACTACAGCTATAGTATGTTAAAATACACTGACATAAGACAAAGACAGAGGTCCAGTAGAAGACATATAGTACAGACTTCAGACTAGAGGTTTAGTATGTTAAAATACACTGACATAAGACAAAGACAGAGGTCCAGTAGAAGTCATATAGTACAAACTTCAGACTACAGGTTTAGTATGTTAAAATAAACTGACATAAGACAAAGACAGAGGTCCAGTAGAAGTCATATAGTACAAACTTCAGACTACAGGTTTAGTATGTTAAAATACACTGACATAAGACAAAGACAGAGGTCCAGTAGAAGTAATTTAGTACAGACTTTAGACTACAGCTTTAGTATGTTAAAATACACTGACATAAGGCATATCCAGTAGAAGCCATATAGTTCAGACTGCCAGTTTATATCTTAAAATCCACTGACATAAGAAATAAGATAGATCCAGTGGAAGCCATAATAAATATAGTACAGACTACCAGTTTATATGTTAAAATCCAGTGACATAAGACAGATTCAGTAGAAGCCATATAATAGGGCCTACAGACTACCAGTTTATATGTTAAAATCCAGTGACATAAGACAGATTCAGTAGAAGCCATATAGTAGGGCCTACAGACTATCAGTTTATATGTTAAAATCCAGTGACATAAGACAGATTCAGTAGAAGCCATATTGCAGGGCCTACAAACTACCAGTTTATATGTTAAAATCCAGTGACATAAGACAGATTCAGTAGAAGCCATATAGTAGGTCCTACAGACTATCAGTTTATATGTTAAAATCCAGTGACATAAGACAGATTCAGTAGAAGCCATATAGTAGGTCCTACAGACTATCCGTTTATATGTTAAAATCCAGTGACATAAGACAGATTCAGTAGAAGCCATATAGTAGGTCCTACAGACTATCAGTTTATATGTTAAAATCCAGTGACATAAGACAAATTCAGTAGAAGCCATATAGTAGGTCCTACAGACTATCCGTTTATATGTTAAAATCCAGTGACATAAGACTGATCCAGTAGAAGCCATATAGTATAGACTACCAGTCTATATGCTAAAACCCACTGACAAAACGCATAGATCCAGTAGACGCCAATGTCATATAGTACAAACTTAAGGTTTGTATTTTAAAATCCACGGATTTAAGACATATATCCAGTAGAAGCCATACACTGGTAGTACAGACAATAGGTGTATATGTTAAAACCAACTGACAAAACACATAAATCCAGTTGAAGCCAATGTCATATAGATCTAATACAGACTACAGGCTTATATGTTAAAATCATATCGCAGCGTATCATTTTCATATTAGTTTAAAAAACGCATCTGTCTATGTACATATTTTCAAAGAAAAACTGACGTCTGTCCGTAACGTGTTGCTTTGATTGATAGAAAACGGTCAAATACAATCCACATGTGGACAATACATGTTGACATTCACCAATATCAGACAGTTTTTTAATTTAATTTTTCAATGTGCATAATTTATAGAACTCATTTTTTTTTTATGGAAGAGACGGAGCCTTTCTTTCTGTCATGTTTGACGTCACACATCTGTACAGGCAATGAGCACAGCCCGCGCTTGTTCCTACGTGTCACATGACAACTAATTCGAGCAGTTGACAGCTTTTCTTTTCAATACATTGTATAGCAGAGGAATAACCGTCAGAAATAAAAAAAAAAAGTTTTTTACCAACTAAAAATATAACTGAAAGAGAAAGTTTTTTAGATTTCCCTGTCTCTCTTACTTTCCTTTCTTTTTCTCTTTCTCTCTCTCCTCTCTCTTACTTTCTCTTTCTGTCTCTGTCCCTCACTCTATTTCCCTCAATCGATTTGTCCACCTTGTAAATTAATGTAGGCCTATAGTTTAACAAGCTAATTTTAAAAAAAAAAGGTTATTGGAACTCTTTTTATTCGTTCAAATAGCACATAGTGTTCAGCTCTGTGCCAACTCCTCTATGTGTGTGTATGAGTATGCGTGTGTGTTTTATTTCTATTTAAACTAGGCTCTATTGTTAGGAACACACTGTTATTAAATCCATCTAGTGTGTACATTGCACTAACTGCTAAGAAAACTTCTATAGCACTGGACACTTAAGAATTTTCTTACTTTTCGCGAAACATAAAAATCAAGTAAATGAAGAGTAGCACATAGTTTATTTAGTAGTCTGTTCTGGCAGAGTTTACCAATATTACAGTCGCAAAAAAAAAAAAAAAATAAAAATAAAAAAAAAAAAATGAAACGGAGGGTTTTTGAGTTCGGGTGTAAAATTAGGCCTGGATGCCTCTGCCGCAAACCGGGACACCATAACTACACTCATTATTCTTTGACTGCGGAGTTTCACCTGGATCATTAAACTTATTCTTGTAATGTTGCCTGACTGTTGCGGAACTGCCAAGTTAGGATCGACTACGTACCCGCCTAAAGCTGGTGCAATAGCCTCTTGACGGTTTTTCACCAGGCGGACAGGACGTTTTATCGTGTCCATTCTCTCAATTAAACCTGTTATGATATGTTTATACAAAGAAATAAATATCTAGTCACCTTAAAAAATTATCGACATGTGGCCCTTTAAAATTATGTACAACACTAGTCTAGTGTGCATATAAATAGATATCTTAAAATATATAATTTTGTTATAAGCTTAAAAGGATATTCTTGTATTAGGCCTATATGCTTTTAAAATTAACTTATTGTATAATATTTCTGAGTCGAAAAAACAACAACAAAATAACATAGTAGAACCTAATTATTAATCAGAAATAGTTAATACAGCTATTTCAATAGGCCTAATAAAAAAAAAGTAATATTCTCGAATTGGCTCCAGCGACAAGTAGGCTGCCATTTCGTCATAACGGTTGACATTAAAATGTGTTCAAGGGTTTAATGACCTTAACTACTTGCATAATCGTAAAATCGTAATATTTATTTCAAATGTCTACGGCGTTTATTGCAACAAGAAAAAAAAAAAAGTTCAAACCCTAATGGCTGCAATTTGAATGTAAAAAGCTTTTATGTCGGGGCGGAAATCGTGTCCGTTATTCAGAGGTATTTTTTGTTCTGATTATTGAGAATCAACTGACCTAAATTTTCCGATTGACCTACTTCGACCTTTTGAAAGCATACGTTTAAGCTTAGCCTAATGGTGACAACTTTGTCCAAAATATCTATCAAAGGGCGGGTAATTTGCTTTGCTTTAAAGCTTTTCACTAAGTTACGAAATTTTGCTGAAGAATTTTTACCAGTTGGATTCTATTTGGTAGCAATTAGTTTTCTATCTCTGTGCCTCCCTTTTATCTAGCTCGTGTGTTTCTATGGTTACAACAAACACACATGCACAGATTCAATGTGTGTATAAATTTTTTACAGTTACTGTATATTTCTGCATCAGTTGCTCCCGTGTTCGTGATTGTCTACCTTAATAGGCCTACAACTGGGTGTAAAAGTGTAAAACACAGGGCTATATGGAGCTTCATTAAATAAATTTGGCAGGCTAAAATTGTTGTATTTTTGTTGTCTGTAACACTTTAGTTTTAACAATTAACACATTTATTTATAAGCTAGGTCAGACTGGTGCCTATCATGGGAGACAGAACATGGGGTACGCGAGCTGGGATGAATCTGACAAGGGTCGATGTGTGGCAACATCTGATAAGGGCCCTAATCGATCTGACCCGTGGGGGCAGCTCCGCAGAAGGGCCTACATTAGTAGACTTAGGCGCCCACCTTTATCCGTGGTGTCGAAACTGCAGGGAAGCAGAAGAGACGGTTGATCACGTGCTTGCTGATTGCCCCGCCTTGCAGAATCTTAAAATGAACAGAGACGGCCAACCGTTTATGCCGAACCTTTATAGTAACGTGACAACTGCGTGATACAGGGGAATTTATAGTAACGTGACAACTGCGTGATACAGGGGAATTTATAGTAACGTGACAACTGCGTGATACAGGGGAATTTATAGTAACGTGACAACTGCGTGATACAGGGGAATTTATAGTAACGTGACAACTGCGTGATACAGGGGAATTTATAGTAACGTGACAACTGCGTGATACAGGGGAATTTATAGTAACGTGACAACTGCGTGATACAGGGGAATTTTTAGTAACGTGACAACTGCGTGATACAGGGGAATTCGTTCTTCGAGCCCTTAAAGAGAGTAATCTCGGCTCGCATTGTCTCGTAGAGAAGTGGGGTTCGAGTCCGGTGGCTACCAAGATGGGTCACCAGACAAAATAACACAGCTTTGCCCCCCCCCCTCCAACCACCCTTTCCTTTCTACAAACATTGAACCCGATACAGTCGGGTAGCAATATAAAGTAACGAACATCACCAAGCCACTAGAGTATTTAAAACATACACAATATTCAAGTCTTTTACTAAATCGAAGTGTTCGATGCAGACAGAAAAATAGTATAACGCAAAGATCAATATAGAAGATAAATAGACATATTATAAAAATACAAGGCAAACTATTGTAGACACAACAATCCATATAACTCAAAATCTCCTTGAATATTTCAAATATTTCCTTTTAAAAGAAAAGAATAGAAAACCAATGCAAATATTATACCTTTGCAATGCCTTGTTAGTTGTTTTTTTTCCAAAGAGTCATACCTTACCGCTCCTCCTTATACACGCATGATTACATGTATTATATGCACAGTGGTATACACGTATGAAGTCATATACACGTCATGTCATATATATGCACGAGATCTGAAATACCCCGAATTCATATAGGCCTACACACGAATCCATGTACGCGATGTGTTATGCCAACCCTAGTTTTTCGAACTCTACATTTTTATTACAAACAAAAAAAATACGCAATTCGCCATGTAGGCCTACGCATTTAGTGTTCAGCTCGTGTTATGTACGTTTTTCTCTGTTTACATTGACACTCTTTGGAACCAACACAAAAGACGCAGTAAACAAATAAACAAATTCAGCTACCCCACCCCCACCCCCTTCTCCTTTTCACCACCTGAGTTTTTTCAAAACCGACACTATTTTACACGACACACTGGCACACATAACGGGTTCGTATAGTCTACACGACTAACTCAAGCATAACGGAAGGTGACACTTGGCCAGGTAACAAAGTTCGATGTGTTCGATGAGAATTTCCACTCTATTATAATAATAATAATATCATGTGTACTAACTGCTTTGGGGTGGAAAAGGATGGGGAAGGGGGTGGGGAGTTAACGATGCAAATAAACAGCTCTCCCCCCCCCCATCCCGGGTCTTCCACACCACCGCCCCTTGCCCGCATCTCTGACACACGGAAATTTAAATATGTTTAATGAGATCATGAAGTGTACTTGAAGTTATTTATAATAACAAGGGGGTAATACAATATGTACATTAAGTGTATTATTTAAAGAGAGAGAGAGAGAGGGAGTGGGGGAGAGGGGAGACTGAGAGACAAAGAGACTTAGAAAAAGGCCATTCTAATCACAGAATAGGTATAGAACAGAATGCGCAATCCTTATTATTATGCGCAGTCACTAAAAGTGAAGCTCGGCTACCGCCATTTTCTTTTTACTCAAGGCAGCGATCACTAGAGACGCTAATATAGTAAAATGAGAAAGGCTTATTTATTACTGATATCTAGTCTTATCAAGCTTAGGACTAAAGCAAGGCTACTAATGTTAAGTAATATGAGGTTACAACTTAATGTTGTTTATCCTTTACGGGGTCAGGAAAGCCATGTAGATTGACATGCTTATTTGTACGATAATCAATCGTTTTAGCATCATTGTTGCAGTTTCTATATTTGTTCTGTGGTTCTAATCATTGGCCTAATTCTTACCCCTGACCCCGAAAATAGCAACCTTAAACTTTAGTCTAATCCTTGATCCCCCCTCCCCCGATCATTCCAACCGTAACTAAGCCTAAACTTAAACTGTTCTCAAGCTCAATAAAGGATAAAAAGTACCAAAACAAAAAGTTTCTTTCTGGTGTAGTACATTTACAGCTTTTCTTTACTTAATTTTATGACCTCTGAGTCATTCTGAGTAGTCTCACTGATCTCTGTATGACCATAAGCCCATTGAATTAAAAGTGAATTCAATATTTATGTTTCTACTTTTCTCAAAGTCTCCCGTGGTACAGTGTCAATATTGTGAATTGCTAGTGAACCAGCCAGTCAGATCAAGAGTCGATACTTTCATTATTGTGTATAGCGATTGTAGTAGCGTCAGTCTGGGTGAGTGTAACAGTTTGCAGCGTTTCTTTGTTTCCATTGATGCTTCTTTTAAAAATCGATACCGATTTCCGCAGAATGCGGGGTGTTCAGATTGTGCAGCCTCGTTTTGAAATGGGGCCGGAAATATGGGTGTATTGATATAAGACAAAAAGTCTGCCCAATGTTATAAATGCAATATCTATTTGTTATTAATTGTATTAATTGTGTAGATGAAAATACACATTTTATCTATCTACCAGACGAATTCTGTGGCGTGGCAATGGATTGTGTAGTTTGTGTAATCCACCATGGCCCGGTAGTCGCGTGTGGAGTCAAAATTTCCTTTTTGATGTTGCGTTTTATGGGTCGCATGAAGCCCTGCACAAGTTGCCCCCCCCCCCCCCCAAAGGCTGCTACGCCGATGGATAGAGTGTTTTATATGAAAGCGTTGGTGTGTTCCATTTCATTTTAAATGAGTTTTAGAAGGGGACTATTAATTCTGAATAAAAATTATTCTGCGGAGCTATTTATTTAGAATCTATAACATAAACTTGAACAATGTTGGTATTGCCTTGAATAAAGTCCTGTCTACGTTTGTGTTTCTTGTTCAGTTAGTATTGCCTTGAATAAAGTTCTCTCTACGTTTGTGTTTCTTGTTCAGTTAGTATTGCCTTGAATAAAGTCCTCTCTACGTTTGTGTTTCTTGTTCAGTTAGTATTGCCTTGAATAAAGTCCTCTCTACGTTTGTGTTTCTTGTTCAGTTAGTATTGCCTTGACCCAAGTCATCTCTACGTTTGTGTTTCTTGTTCAGTTAGTATTGCCTTGAATAAAGTCCTCTCTACGTTTGTGTTTCTTGTTCAGTTAGTATTGCCTTGAATAAAGTCCTCTCTACGTTTGTGTTTCTTGTTCAGTTAGTATTGCCTTGAATAAAGTCCTCTCTACGTTTTTGTTTCTTGTTCAGTTAGTATTGCCTTGAATAAAGTCATCTCTACGTTTGTGTTTCTTGTTCAGTTAGTATTGCCTTGAATAAAGTCATCTCTACGTTTGTGTTTTTTGCTCCACGACATCGTAAGGCCAATCTCCAATAATTTCAAACCTTTCTTAAAATATTGTTTTGAATTTTTTTCAAAACTCTACTTCATCTTGATCTCATCCCACTATATCTGGCTTCAAACCGTTAGAATGTAGGGATGACAAGTCGGACTGGGAGATTAGCTTAAACCACCTTATAGATAACTATGTTGTATAATTAGCATAAACCGCTTCCCCCCCAACCCGGAGTGACTTGTTGAATTTGAATTGTTGAATTTACATATGTCGCCTCAGGTGTGTAGAGTTCTTTGTTTAACGGCTAACCAGTCTGTCGTAAGGATAACCTGTTGTTCTATTAACCATGGACTATTAGCTTTAGGGGTGATGGGGAGGGTAGGGGTGGTGGTGGTACAAACTGTTACTTTGTGTTTACCTAACGGCCCTTTCGTTCTGTTTGTAGAAAACGGAGTCAGGCTAGAAAAAATTAGCTTTAAGTAAAGTCTGGCTTTGTACAAGTTTAGTCCCCGAGTCGCAGTGAACAAACAAACGCCTTCTCGGGAAATAGAATATATGTGAGTGTGTCTTAGCAAGTCTATGTATAAGTGTCTGTGAGTTACAATGTGTGTGAGAGTGTGTCAAAAAGCGTGTGCATGGTGTGCGTTTTAGGGCCTACGTGTATTTTTATGCCTTGACACATTTCAATGTTCATTTGTTTGATGTTTTGACCTTTCAACAATTCGTCATTTGAGTTCAACTGAGTTTGTGTTAAAATAATAAAATACCATGAATACACTAAAGTACTTGACTTTATTTGTTATCGATTGTGAAGATCACGATTGACAACAAGATGGACTACAGAAAATGTCCAGACATTGACATACTGTTTGTCAGCGAATCAGATTAGAATTTGTACAAGTTCAAAATAACAAAACAGTCAATCATTTGAAACAATAATGCCTCATCGTTCGAAGTCTTGCAACATAAATGGGATGTGTCGAAGCAAATTAAATGGCTCCCCCCCCCTTCCCGGATTTACTGAAGAGACCTAGTCCTGTAGACTCCCAGGGTTATAAATATAGGATCAAAACAACACTTGTCCTGTGGAAGGTTTCTGGCATTTCCTGGAGTTAGGTGACAACCCTTGTCTCACTGACTAAATGACCTCTTCCAGTTCTGCTTACCGGTACTTTTCCATCTCCCTGTTGCTCCTGATGTTGCCAGAACTTTTCATTATAATAGTGTCATTATTAAATCTCATGACATATCTGATATTATGTTTTAGAACTTATATTATAGACAGAAGATAGTCGCACCTAACGCTTATCCGGGGCTCGATTTTTTTCGATCAGTTTGAGAAGGGCTTAGAATGATGAGAAGGGCTTAGAATGATGAGAAGGGCTTAGAATGATGAGAAGGGCTTAGAATGATGAGAAGGGCTTAGAATGATGAGAAGGGCTTAGAATGATGAGAAGGGCTTAGAAGGATGAGAAGGGCTTAGAATGATGAGAAGGGCTTAGAATGATGAGAAGGGCTTAGAATGATGAGAAGGGCTTAGAATGATGAGAAGGGCTTAGAATGATGAGAAGGGCTTAGAATGATGAGAAGGGCTTAGAATGATGAGAAGGGCTTAGAATGATGACAAGGGCTTAGAATGATGAGAAGGGCTTAGAATGATGAGAAGGGCTTAGAATGATGAGAAGGGCTTAGAATGATGAGAAGGGCTTAGAATGATGAGAAGGGCTTAGAATGATGAGAAGGGCTTAGAATGATGAGAAGGGCTTAGAATGATGAGAAGGGCTTAGAATGATGAGAAGGGCTTAGAATGATGACAATGGCTTAGAATGATGAGAAGGGCTTAGAATGATGAGAAGGGCTTAGAATGATGAGAAGGGCTTAGAATGATGAGAAGGGCTTAGAATGATGAGAAGGGCTTAGAATGATGAGAAGGGCTTAGAATGATGAGAAGGGCTTAGAATGATGAGAAGGGCTTAGAATGATGAGAAGGGCTTAGAATGATGAGAAGGGCTTAGAATGATGAGAAGGGCTTAGAATGATGAGAAGAGCTTAGAATGATGTTAAGCTGTTGGTCTTCCTTATCTCACTGCCAATATATTTGTGCCTCGCTCCCAACCACCTTTTTTTAACAGGATTTTCACAGGATATCTAAAGGTACATATCTTATCTCTCTTACATGTTACACACGCTCCTTCTATAAAGACGGTTATTGCGTCCTACGCTCATCCGTGGTCTTAGTCTAGTCTTGCATTTTGATTATCGTTTAAAATGATGTTATGTTATTGGTTTTTCTGGTGTTTTTTTTTTCGGGCAACCCATTCCATGCCCGGATGCAACCCGGAAAGAAAGAGTACTTATATGCATTTGTATTTGCATACGCGATAAGGTAGCCTAGACCTAGCGTTTGAAAAGTATGGTTGCATGAATTCTTTGTAAAGAAATTAATATGCAAATCACGCAGAGAAACAAGGGAAGTTAACTAAATGTTAACGACAGTACTAGACGAGAAGGACCGCAAATTCACCGCGGTATTATGACGGGATCTCACGAGATTTCCATCTCTGTAATTTATCAAGTGGTTGGTTTGGCGTCTATTAAGTTGTTGTAGTTGTTGTTTTATTGTTGCTAGGTGACGGGGCCTGCAGGGGGAGGGGGCGTGGCAGTGCCAAATGTAGTGCAGATGTAGAAGTCTAATGAAGATAAAAGGTCGTGGCTAGCGGGCGCTAAGTGTGTGCATTTTATGAAGGAGCCAAGTATACATACTATAAGCACATGTGTTATATACGTATGTGTATAGGAGTGTAATGTATGTGTGTGTGTGATTTTCTCTGTGTTTATGTTTATCCCTGTTTGTGTGTGTTAATGAGTGTTTTGAGTGTATGTGCAATAGTTGTATTATTAAATATATAATTTTGGGGGTTTTTGCCTTTTTATTAGAACACAGATGCCAGAATGTACATAGTAGGCTACAGACATTTTTAAAGTTCCTAGTAGTCTAGTGGGTACACATTGTCTAGCTAGTTCCAAAATCAAGTCTAGAACAAGAACACCGTGTACATTGCCTATAGTAACACAACCATGTCCATTGTATTGTGTATCATATTCTTTGCTGTGGGGGGAGAAAATAGAAAGGGGAGGCCACTAAGGCTTTTCTATGGCCCAAGTCTTTATATCGGGATTAAAACGTTCCCCCCAGCTGAGTAAAGCTAGCTAAGCTAGCCTACACAATAACGTTGTGTTTCCTGTTTATTCAATATCTTTGTGGCTAGGGCCAACTGTAACGTTAAAATCTAGTTTCCATAACATATTTCTTGAGGGAAAAAAACATAGAAAGAGTAGGAAAGATTTTCCTCTATATCTATCTATATATCTGTCTATTTTATATCTATCTATATATCTGTCTATCTTATATCTATAATATATATCTATCAATCAATCTATCTATTTTTACGTACATATATTTTATTTGGTGTCTATATATATATATATATATATATCTATTTATCAATTTATATATCTAATAGCTATCTATCTATCTATCTAAATATATATTTCACTGTATGATTACACATTTTTTTTTTATTCTAACTTGGTGCACTATTTTCCCTTAAACTTTCGCAACAACTTTTTTTAGAGACCTTTAAAATCAAAAAAATATTGTATTCTAAATATCAATAGTTGAAACGTAAAAATTAGATTGTTTAAATATAATATTTTAAAGTTTTAATTTATGAGGTGATATACATAATTAATTGTCAGTGGCATTGCCAGGGTTGCATTTAATAATAGTGCAAGTCTGTGCAAGGTAGGGGAAGTAAGAGGGAGCAAAGAAATATATTCTATTGTTTTTGGGGAGTGCGGGGAGTATAGCGATTAAATTCTGACCTAATGCAGAATGTCCTCCTAAACTATTATCTAAGTATTAATATTGAAAAGTAAAATTACATATAGGTTGATAAGGGATAGGTTGGGATGCGGTTGACCTCCCCCCCCCCCCTCTTCTTGATTGTGCCTACGATAAAAAATCAATGAATACAATCATAACGACATCAGAAACAAACAAACAGAAAGAAAACAATATAAAAAAAATGGTACGAATCCCGAAACAGTGGTTAAAATAATGTAAAATCAATATTAAAAACCCATTAAAAACAGTCAATAAGTGGAATCCATACAAAATATTGGGGTTGAATCCATTACAGACATGTCTAAAAACAAAAAGTCTAGAATAGTCTAGATCTATGGGAATGGGAAAGAAAGAGGAGAGGGGGGTTCAGTCAACACTGTTCAGTTTTTGTTCAGTTTTCATTGTTTGCTGTCTGGATCTTTGCCAGGAAGAAAAAGCCATTGTTTAGTATTCGATCTAAACAACAACAACAACATTAATAATAATAATAACTTGCGTTTGTCTTATTGTCTGGTCAAATTACAGAGTTGTGTTTGATAGTACTCATTGTGTATGTATGTATGTATGTATGTATGTGTGTGTGCGCGCGTGTGTGTGTGTGTGTGCGCGCGCGCGCGTGTGTGTGTGTGTGTGTGTGTGTCTTTAACCACAGGAAGTGATTGCAGAATAAACTTTTATAAAAAATAATACTTTTACTATACTAAACCTATACTATACTTAGCCTATTCTATACTAAGTCTATTCTATACTAAGCCTATTATATACTATGCTATGCTATGCTATGCTATGCTATGCTATGCTATGCTATGCTATGCTATGCTATGCTATGCTATGCTATGCTATGCTATGCTATGCTATGCTATGCTATGCTATGCTATGCTATGCTATGCTATGCTATGCTATGCTATGCTATGCTATGCTATGCTATGCTATGCTATGCTATGCTATGCTATGCTATACTATTAGGCGGGGAGGGGTATTAGTGTCAGCTAATAAAATGACCTGTCATATCAAATGTTACAATGCAGCTATAGATTGATATAATATTGGAGCCTACGAGCACATTCAAGATTCCTCAGTTAGCAGCTTTTATGTTTTCAAATGATAAATATTTAATACGTTGTGAAACGGTATCACTGAACTATATATACAAGGATGAACTGATCTTTGACTCTCAGTGAAAATGATAAAATAGTCGCCCCATAAACCTAAACTTACTTATACAAGTTATCTAATGATTTTTTTTAAAATTATGCAATCTGTCTACTCCAAAGAAATATTGCAATGGTTGAATTCCTATAGTGATATAATTATTTTGTGAGTGTTGTAAAGGTGAAATGGTCAATGTTAACTTGTTTGCTTAGCTTTTGATAGCAGGAAGTCATCCCCCGAAAACATTATGTTCAGTCAGTATACACCAGATCTGTTGTACCAAAAGAAAAGATTATGTTAAGTCAGTATACATCAGATCTGTTGTACCAAAAGAAAACATTATGTTAAGTCAGTAGGCCTATACACCAGATCTGTTGTACCAAAAGAGTTAAACATAGATCAGTGAAAAGTAACAAGTATTTCTAACGATTGGTAGTTGGTAGACATATAGGCCATATAGCGTATTATGTAACTGTACCCATTAGTATATAGTCAATTATATAACTGTACCCATTAGTATAATATAGTAAATTATATAACTGTACCCATTAGTATAATATAGTAAATTATATAACTGTACCCATTAGTATAATATAGTAAATTATATAACTGTACCCATTAGTATATAGTAAATTGTATAACTGTACCCATTAGTATAATATAGTAAATTATGTAATTGTTCCCATTAGTATATAATAAATTATATAACTGTACCCATTAGTATATAGTAAATTATATAACTGTACCCATTAGTATAATATAGTAAATTATGTAACTGTTCCCATTAGTATATAGTAAATTATATAAATGTACCCTATAGTATAATATAGTAAATTATGTAACTGTTCCCATTAGTATATAGTAAATTATATAACTGTACCCATTAGTATATAGTAAATTATGTAACTGTTCCCATTCGTATATAGTAAATTATATAACTGTACCCATTAGTATAATATAGTAAATTATGTAACTGTTCCCATTAGTATATAGTAAATTATATAACTGTACTCTATAGTATAATATAGTAAATTATGTAACTGTTCCCATTAGTATATAGTAAATTATATAACTGTACCCATTAGTATATAGTAAATTATATAACTGTACCCATTAGTATATAGTAAATTATATAACTGTACCCATTAGTATAATATAGCAAATTATGTAACTGTTCCCATTAGTATATAGTAAATTATATAACTGTACCCATTATAATATAGTAAATTATATAACTTTACTTATTAGTATATAGTAAATTATATAACTGTACCCATTAGTAAATAGTATGCTAAATTATATAACTGTACCCATTAGTAAATAGTAAATTATATAACTGTACCCATTAGTATATAGTAAATTATATAACTGTACCCATTAGTAAATAGTATGCTAAATTATATAACTGTACCCATTAGTAAATAGTATGCTAAATTATATAACTGTACCCATTAGTAAATAGTAAATTATATAACTGTACCCATTAGTAAATAGTAAATTATATAACTGACCCATTAGTAAATAGTAAATTATATAACTGTACCCATTAGTAGCCTAAGTAGTAAATTATATAACACTACCCATTAGTAAATAGTAAATTGTATAACTGTACCCATTAGTAAATAGTAAATTATATAACTGTACCCATTAGTAAATAGTAAATTATATAACTGTACCCATTAGTAGCCTAACTAGTAAATTATATAACACTACCCATTAGTAAATAGTAAATTATATAACACTACCCGTTAGTAAATAGTAAATTATATAACTGTACCCATTAGTAAATAGTAAATTATATAACTGTACCCATTAGTAGCCTAAGTAGTATATTATATAACACTACCCATTAGTAAATAGTAAATTATATAACACTACCCATTAGTAAATTATATAACTGTACCCATTAGTAAATAGTAAATTATATAAATGTACCCATTAGTATATACTAAACCATGTAACAAAATATAATCTAGTCCGAAACAGTAGAATATATTATAATCTATCATTTTAATAATACAAAGTCTATAGTATAATAATATAATATAGTCTATCTTTTGAATGCACCTATAGGGCCTACAGTTGGCTTTACCACGAGAATTGTTTTATGCGCACGTCCTTAAATAAAGGTATTGTCATTTCCCATATTCATGGCCAAGAGAGTTTGTAATCTATGGATCATTTCAAACGACCCGCAATTAAAAAACAACACAACATAAAGGCAAGCTTATTGCGCATCGCGGACCCGAAAGCAGGACTTAGTGTCTGTAGCCCCTGGGTGAAAGTAAAGGAAACGGAGTATCACGATGTCATGAAGTCATACTACACCAGGAAAAACATTGTCGCTCCACTTACTTGACAATAAGATAACATTTAGTGAATGCGCAGTGACTGGTTTGTTATTGTGCGGGGGGAGAAAACAGGAAATTCGAAGGAAGTAGGCCTCTATACACACGGACTTAGTGAACTTATAGATTCGTGTTTTATTGAATCACAAGCCGTTATGTGCCCGATTCTTCGAACGGGCTTTTTTTTAGAATATGCTTGACACATTATAGTTTTTTAGTTTTGTTTTTGCAACATACATAAAGTAGTATGTTTTTTTTTTTTGTGGTCAGTATTTTTTAAATTTATTTTTGTTTTGCACACTTTATTATACACCAATTCAATATACAACTAAAAAGGAAAAACAAATAACAATAATTTTTTTTTATTTCTTGCTCAAAGTATGACCACTATGATCGAATTTTGTGAGTTTATTGGGTAATTAAACTCTTTCTGTAAATCAGAACTCACATGTCTTTTAAAAAGTACTGTTAATTCGAAAATGATTGTTTGATATATTTTTTTGCTACAACATTCGTCGTAGATCAATATTTTTTTTATTTTTTTTTGTTTTTGTTGGTGTTATTTGCTATTTATTTATTGTTGCTTTGGAGGCAAACTTAGAATTAAATTTTAAATTCAACAGGAAAAACAATAACAACTGAAACCGATATGAATCATAGTTTATACAACGTATAAGACATGAATTAAAACTTTTAAAAGTTGGTCCGGCAAATTTAAACATTGCCCGGCAATATAAAAATTTCCCGCTACATAGTTTATAAGACGTATACGATATAAAATAAAACTTTAAAACGTTGAGCTCGGCAATTTAAACATTGCCTAGCAATTGAACAATTTCCCGCTACAAAGTTTATAAGACGTATACACAGAATAGGTATAGAACAGAATGCACAATCCCTATATACGCACTCACTAAAAGTTACCATTTTCCGCAATGCAGCGGTCGCTAGAGACGCTACTATAGTAAAATGAGACATGATATCTACGTCTTCCATAAATATATACAATATATATAGGGCCTACATTATCTTTCGTTATAGGCTTAGTTTTATATAAATTTGACTTAATTACCCATTTTGTTTTGAACATTATATGATTAGGCCAATATGATGTAAAAATATTTATTACCCGGTACTGATTTGAAAAAAAAAATGGCTTAGACGTAGCTCGGTACCGGTAACTAAATTGCTGCGGCTACCGGTACATAAATATATATACTTTTTAAACCAAAATAAACTTTTAAAATTATGAAGGGAAATAGGCATATAATTCATAATGAGTTAATATGAGGTTGTTTATGCTGTTGTTTATCCTTTATGGAGTCAGGAAAGCCATGCAGTTTGACATGCTCTTTTTTACGATAATCAGTCGTTTTCGCATCATTGTTGTAGTTTATTACACAACCGTTTATGCACATTTTGCCTGAAATATTAGCTTTGGGTGTTCGAACTTGTAGATTTGAAGAAAAGGACGTTGTAGGCTAAATAAGCATAAATATAGAGTGTAACCAGGACCGCTGCGTTTAAATAAGCTTAGTATGGCGTCGGTATTACTGCCCAAAACAGAAATAAAATGCGATTGCGCATTCTGTTTTATACCTATTCTGTGGACATATACAACACGAATAAAAACGTGAAGGAATTTTGTATTTGCCAGATACAACGTAAGATACCCATTAAAACCATTAATCATTACCCATTATAACAATTTAAAAATATCCCGCTATAAATTACGACGCAAATTAAAACGTGAATATATTTTGTTCTATTCATTCATAAAGTACATTAGCAAAGGTTGAAGCAAAGTTAATTTTAAATGAATACGCAAAATTTGATGACGTCATAACGAAAAGCCGGCTAGCTATCTCTGCGCAAACTTTGATGACGTCATCCTGAAAAAAATCTCAACGCCATCCTTTTTTTTATTTTTTTAGCGCGATCGATCGAAAAACTATAAAAAGTTGGAACGGCAAATTCAACATGAACGCAAAATATGTCGTTTTTTTCGCGTTTTTTGACTAAACTGACCACTGCGGTCATTTTATTTTTTTTAAAACCTTGACAGTGTTCACCGCCGTAACGCAAAGAATTTTTGTAGAAAATTTCACGTTTTTATGTCCAGTATTTAAAAAGATTATTTGTAGAAAATTTCACGTTTTTATGTCCAGTATTTAAAAAGATTATGCGGTATGTACATACCCAGCCAGCCAGCCAGCCACATACATATTCCTTTTGAGATTTATATATATATATGATATGATATGATATGATTACCCGAATTAAAATCATTATTTTATTTATAAATAAATAGACCCCAGTGATAGAATCTACAGCAACTTGTTCTTGTAGGCTGAAAACTATGGTCATATTTAATTGGTAGGCTATATATTTATTGCATGTATGAGGCATTTTATATTAGAAGCATGTTTTATGTTTTTTTGTTTAGTGGTTGGCAGAATGCCAGACAGTAGGCCTACATTGTCAACATTACTGCGTGTGTAGTTAGGGATTAGCCGTCATTGGACACTGTGTGAATATGAGAGTTGATGTTATTGAATTCTGTGTGATTATGGAATGATATCTTTGAATACTGTATGATTATGTACTTAAGAAAACGTTATTGAACATTGTAAGCGTTTGTAATAGAATTTTGTATCTTTATAGAAAGACCAAGAGATTGACATGAAGTTGTTTTGAACAACTGTATTTCAGAAGGCTCATTTTAACAAATAGGACTTTAATTAAATACATTTCTTACTTAGGAATAGGCCTACAAAACAAGAATAATCTATCACAATAATCAGATAGACGTAGGGATACAAACACTTTCTTATTCCATATGCAAGAACAAAAGCATATAAGTTCTTTTCATTTCTTAAAGGCATCTGGGTACGGAATAGGTTACCTGAGACAAACAAGAAAACTAATAGCTTAACATCATTTCAAACCCTAATGAAAATGCGAGACTTGACTCAAACCAACAGATACCCATTGGAATAATATTCTCTATAGAATGAATATGAGGAAAGCCAAGGATAGGCCCGAATGGAAGGAGGTGGTGGAGCAGGCCAAAGCCCTACATGGGCCGTAACGCCATAGGTATGGATAGATGGATAGAATGAATATAAATATACGATATGTTAAGAGTAAATATAAATAGTGTTAACTTAAGTTAATATGATAATTTGTTGATGTGAATTATTTCAATGAAGAAGATTTGTAGCACTTAATTGCTGTTGTGTGTATAAAACACACATGAACTACCTCCTTTTTTTTATTATTTCTTCTCCCGCTTTCCTTAGCACTACCCACTTGTTTCATACTGTCATACATTCATGCATTGATTTAATAGGGCAGTTTATCATAGGCGTAGCTACGAAAAAAAAGGGTCGGGAGATATTACAATGGGGGACCAAACCATAGGCCTACATAATCAGTCAGTTGTGTAGCCGGTATTGCACTGTAAAGGGGGAGGAGAATAGTACAAAATAGGTGGAAATAAGGGCAGGGCATGGGGGGGGGGGGAATTAAAGGAACATATAATGCAACGTAGGTAAACTAGTACACGAGAGGGTGGGCCCAGTGGCGTAGCTAAGGGGGGGGGCGAGGGGGGTGGACCGCCCCGGGTGACAGCATATGGAGGGTGACACTATGTCATCTCCAACAAATTTTTTCAGCTACTGCATTGACTGGTGATATCCTCGAGAAACTAGAAAACGAAGGACTGGATATTCAGTTATGTCGCGGTCAAGAGTACGATAATGCAGCAAGCATGGCTGGAATCCACGGTGGTGTGTAACAAAAGATAAAAAACATTAATCCGAAGGCAATTTTTGTACCTTGTTCCAATCATTCTTTGAACCATTCGTTTGCTAACAATCCGTCTTGTGTAACATTTTCTCGAAGTCTTAAGGCCCTGTACACTCTTTTTGCTCTGTCGACCCATCGCTGGGATGTTCTAGTGAATACACATGCCTAACAATGAAGAGACTGTCCACAACTCGCTGGAGTGCACATGCTGATGCAGTGAAGCCAGTGATACAGAAGTTTAACCAATTTGTGGAAGCCATTGAAGCTCTGAGTGTTGTCGAAGAAAGCGTCGAGACAAGATGCGCTGCGCACAATCTGTTGCCAGCTATATGCGACTTTTCTTTCATTTCGTTCTTGTTTTTCTGGGGTGACATTTTACAAGAAGTTGACTTAGCACAGAAGTACATGCAAACACCAGGTATTACTGTGGACATGGTTGCAACCAAACTAAGGGCTCTCAAGGTCTTTTTGGAAGAGCAGCGTACGAAGGTTGTTGACAATGCCGTCCAGCGGGCACTTGCGAAATGTGAAGAACTTGATATCCCTACAGAGAAGTGAATCATACGAAAAAGAAGATTACCAGGAGAGGGGCAAGAGATGCTGGATTGTCATTGCAGGAGGAGACCAAGAGAGCAATGTTAAAGTGTCTGGACTATTTTCATATGCAGTTAGATACGAGAGGAAAGGCAGTGAATGACATTTTGCTGACTTTTTCTGCAGTTCAGCCAGACCATATTATTTGTGCCAACGACGAAGAAATACAGTTGTCTGTTACCAAGCTCACAGTCGTGTACGATGAGCTGTCTGAAGAAGACCTTTGTCTAGGAATACCACGTTTAAAGCGACACCTACATGCAGCCGAAATAAACTTGGAGGAAGCCAAGCACTAGACTGTACTGCAATTCCTAATCCAGAATAGATTATAATTTAAGATTATGTCTCCTTTGCTTAAAAGTGGTGTGTTACTTTTAACATAGTTCTTCAAAATAATTACACATTTCGTTGGATATAATTTTATACTAAAAAAAATCAGTTGGCCTATTTAAAACTGTGAAATATTTAATTTATATTAATTTAAATATGATGTTCCAAAAACTGATAAGTAGATACACGTAGATATAAGCCTACAGATAGAAAGATAGAGATATCGAAGATAGAAAGATAGAGATATCGAAGATAGAAAGAGATCAAGATAGAGACATATATGGAGAGATATAGATAAAGATGTAGATAGATAGAGATAGATTTAGATAAGAATATCCTAGTTAGATAGATATATAGATAACTTGATAGATAGATTTATAGATAGATCAATTGATAGATGTATATTAGATAGATAGATAAATAGATAAATAGATAGGAACCCAACGATCAACCTATCAAAAAATCAGTCAGGCGTTACAATGGCACAAACTAGATACGGGCTCACGTTTTTTTCTTTCTTTTCCTTTCGCTAAAACAAGACCAAAAACAAGGCCAGGTAGAGAGGTAGAGAGTAGAGAGGTAGAGAGGTAGAGAGTAGAGAGGTAGGCTATACTTGACGCCGTGCAAAAAAAGAAAAGAAGGGTTAAGAACAAAATCAATTTCGTGAAACTCGTGCGCGGGTCTTTGTGACACTGGGACTCGTAACGAGGCGGTATATAAATCCCAACATCTGGGCTCCGCGAGCCTTCAATAGTTCTGACAACGTGAACATGTCAGGATCTTAACGTGAATTTATTCAACAGTCACTGAGAGAAAATAGAGAAACACTTGAAATTGTAGGACTAGTCCAACGTCAACATATTATTATAGGTAAGTGACAGTTGTTTAATATAACTTCATTTGTTCTTTGTTAAAGCTTTGGTATAGCCCTTGGTCAGATTGCCATGCGAGTGTTTGCTATGCGGGATAAGGAATTAGGACGAATCATAGCAAGATTATAATATTGGTTTAAATCATGTAGATGATCAGTATTTCAATACCTATTGGTGTGATTTACAAATGGGTGATGGAATAAGATGGAATCTGATTATATAGGCCTATGTTTACTTTGATATGCTATATGTTTTATGTTCAATATATTTTCACTCCCGCAAACACACAAGATCTTGAGTGACTTGAGTTTGAAATCTGTTAATTGTATTTGTTGTTCTGAATGTTGTTTACTCCTATCTTCATCTGCACCGCTCCCTGCTCTCTATAGTACTCTCCCTCATCACGTATTTCCCTTCTATATTCTCCTCCTCCCTTCTTTATCCCATCTCTCCCCCTTCCTCCCCTCTTCTCTCTTCGCAACTTTAACTCTAATCCACCATATCTCTTCTCCTCATACTAGCCATTTCTACCATCTCACTTTCTTTCCCCTTTCTCTCTCCACACCCTCTCTCTCCTTCCCATCACTAACTGACTCCCTAAGACCCAACAGTAGTCTTTTAGCAGTCTAAAACTATTTTCGGAAGATGTTCAGCAGGCTTGGCTGCAAATCAAATATTCCACCACTCCAATGTAGCTAATTCTGTGTACATGACAAACATAGTGGGCGTGTACATCTATCCCAGCCCGGGCAGTGGTGAGGGCGAAGATAAACTGCTTAAAAGCCAATTAATTTTGAATATATGCTTTGAATGTTTGATAGCAAATACACGAGGAAACCAATTTATGTCATCTCTGTAAAAAAAAACTTTATGATTACAATATATCTATATAAATAAAGGATATTAAAATTACGATAAAGCTGTAAAACTTTTAAACATGTTATCATAATATTGCGTGACAAGATGGCTTAAGAACAACTTTATGCTCTGAATCCTTATCACCTCTGGCAATATTCCGGGACAACGCATGACTCACCATTAAATAACAAAGAGTATCCGTCAGCAAGCTACACATGGCTTAACAGCTTAGCCTGAATTGGTAGTATTAGCATTATAAAGCTTACCGCGGTAACTCAGAATATTGTGGAATTGTCTTTGTATAACTTGTCTCTTCGTAAGCATTGTCTCTTTGTAAAACGTGTCCCAATATATGGCGTGTCTCGTTTATGTGTGGCCTGTCTCGTTTGTGTGTCGCCTGTCTCGTTTGTGTGTGGCCTGTCTCGTTTATGTGTGGCCTGTCTCGTTTATGTGTGGCCTGTCTCGTTTATGTGTGGCCTGTCTCGTTTATGTGTGGCCTGTCTCGTTCATGTGTGGCCTGTCTCGTTCATGTGTGCCTGTCTCGTTTGTCTGTGTGTCTTGTCTCGTTTGTCTGTGTGTCTTGTCTCGTTTGTCTGTGTGACTTTTCTCGTTTGTCTGTGACTTTTCTCGTTTGTCTGTGTGACTTTTCTCGTTTGTCTGTGTGACTTTTCTCGTTTGTCTGTGTGACTTTTCTCGTTTGTCTGTGTGACATTTCTCGTTTGTCTGTGTGACTTTTCTCGTTTGTCTGTGTGACTTTTCTCGTTTGTCTGTGTGACTTTTCTCGTTTGTCTGTGTGACTTTTCTCGTTTGTCTGTGTGGCTTTTCTCGTTTGTCTGTGTAACTTGTTTAGCTCTGTGTGATTTCTCTTTTGTCTGAGTGACATGTCAAGTTTGTCGAGCATGGATTACTTGTATATATATTTATCGATCCATTCAGTTTATGTATTGGAGTGAAAATTGTTTCCTTGTTTTCTTTCCATCAGACTAGAACTACCATATAACTTATATGCCTAACTGGGACTATTGATTCCATAGATACAAGGATAATAAATCGAGTAAATAGCAATGTACAAATTTATTCCTCGACTCGTTCCTTTAAAAAAAAAGCTTAGCTTTGGATTTATCGCGAAATGTAGGCCTATACTCTTTCCATCCATCAGCAATGTCGCGTCTTAATGGCCCACACGAGTCGATGTCTTTTTTTTAAAAATATACTTAAACAAAAGCTTTTGATAAATTAGAAAGTTTAACATAACAAAAACTGTATCCTGTAGGCTACATGACAAAGTAAATTATTCTTCCTTTACAAACGCCTTTATCTCATATTGTTTATGAACACAGCAGCCATCAAGGGATCAATGTATCGTTACAGGATGTAGCCTACAACCTAGGAAGTCCGGAAACTTGTCACGATAATTGTTTGTGTGTGATTGGGGAAAAAGGGTGAGGTAACTTCTAAAAATAGAGGGGGTGGGTGGCACCTTGTTTCTTATTATTTATCTATTATTTATATATACAGAATTACAATGGGGTTACTCTTCCGCCCCTTTATGGGTATTTTGACTATATCCGCGCACGTCATTGACTAGGCCTACACCAGATTTTGAGGGACATCGCTTTTTCAATATTTCAAAACATAACAGTCATTTCAATAATTTTCGACCATGTCTAAAATATTTCTACTGAGGGTGGTTAAAAAATAAAGTTTAATATTTAACAACTTTCGTTTCAGTGACATTGACGATATTTTGAGTGGAATGGCAGCGTCTAAACTTTATCCAACTCTAAGTGCCTTTTATAAAAACACTTACATTGGTTTCGGTAGTGAGGCCAACCTTGCAGCTGGCGTAGACACGCATCCTTGCAGGAAGCCATTAGCAGACGATCACAAAAGAATACACGATGCGAACGTTACAGAAGACAAGGTGGAGAGGCGAATAGGGGGCAAAATAGACGAAGCGAAGCCAAAACGTCGAACCACTGGCTTGCGCCCAGAAGCAAGTCAGAGGCAGAAAACTGTGCCGCTGAATGACAATGTTGCAGACGGCCCGTCCTGCTTACCATCGGCGCCGCCTATGGAATGGCCAGATGAGCTTATTGAGAGATTTCTTGAGGACACTCTGACGCAGCAACAGCTTTTCTCTCTAGAGAACGACCTCGCCTTTGTCGACATTCCTAACATCGATTACTCCACGCTTAGAGTGCCTCCAAACGGATCGAACGACGCCGACGTATCGTGGGTAGATGATCTAATACCCGACTACGATACCACGCCGGATGAAACCGGCACGAACAAGTTGAACAATTTAAATAAAGAAGCAACCAAAGAACCACAGTCGTCTGCTATCCTGGTTAAAAACATTGTAGAAACTGAAGGGGAACCCAACAGTTCCAGATCAAATCTCCCCCCAAGTGCTGAACAAACACATCAAAGCCAGCCATGTTTGCGGCATCGCCAACACAGGCATGCTGTGGGGGCCAAAAGGGAGATAATCTATCGTCCTAGAATTAGCAGAAACCAAACCTCCGCTGACCATTCTGGACAGTCAAATGCCAAGGTCGCCCAAGGCCCGGCTTCACAAGAGAAAGAGAACAGGTTTAGTTCAGCGGAAGATCTGTCGACCTCCCAACGCGTGCATCCATCTGGTAGCTCCCCGCCCCCAGGCAGTGAAGAATACAGTGCTTGGATGACTTGGAGAAAACAGGTACGATTATAATACATTAGCGATACTAAACTCCAAAAGTTAGGGGATTAGAAATGGGAGGGTTGACATATTTAACTATAGAGAATTATAACTGTTGGTATTTCCCTTCAACTGAAAATTGCAAAGGTGATTGTAACAATATCCTATTATGTCATCCTCTCAAGTAAAACCCAACAACTGCTCCATGGGTAATTATGTTTTACAGCAAAGTCTGTTATTTGTAATAAATACTACAACTTACTGTGAAAATAAAAAGGCCCGCGCCACCTTTCCAAAGTCACGCCCACAATAATGAGCAGAAATGTGATTAGGTTTTTTAAATCAATTTTAATTCTTGGTTTTCTTCTTTGCTTTCTGGCTGGATAGATCTTTTCGGAAAGCTAATAGACACACTTCCATTCATCCTATTTCGAATAAGCTAAGCGTGGCACATTGATGGGTTGCCAATTACAACACAATCTATAACGTGGCACATTGATGGGTTGCCAATTACAACACATTCTATAACGTGGCACATTGATGGGTTGCCAATTACAACACATTCTATAACGTGGCACATTGATGGGTTGCCAATTACAACACATTCTATAACGTGGCACATTGATGGGTTGCCAATTACAACACATTCTATAACGTGGCACATTGATGGGTTGCCAATTACAACACATTCTATAACGTGGCACATTGATGGGTTGCCAATTACAACACATTCTATAAGATTCTCACCATCCCCACACGCCATTCTCCCAAATTAGTTCTCACTGATGGGTTTTAATTACAGTTTATGGTGCTCTTCTAAACAAAATTTCATTGAAGTCATCTTGTGTATAGTTTATAGTTAGACTTGGTCATTTCATTGAAGTCATCTTGTGTATAGTTTATAGTTAGACTTGATGGTCATTTCATTGAAGTCATCTTGTGTATAGTTTATAGTTAGACTTGGTCATTTCATTGAAGTCATCTTGTGTATAGTTTATAGTTAGACTTGGTCATTTCATTGAAGTCATCTTGTGTATAGTTTATAGTTAGACTTGGTCATTTCATTGAAGTCATCTTGTGTATAGTTTATAGTTAGACTTGGTCATTTCATTGAAGTCATCTTGTGTATAGTTTATAGTTAGACTTGGTCATTTCATTGAAGTCATCTTGTGTATAGTTTATAGTTAGACTTGGTCATTTCATTGAAGTCATCTTGTGTATAGTTTATAGTTAGACTTGGTCATTTCATTGAAGTCATCTTGTGTATAGTTTATAGTTAGACTTGGTCATTTCATTGAAGTCATCTTGTGTATAGTTTATAGTTAGACTTGGTCATTTCATTGAAGTCATCTTGTGTATAGTTTATAGTTAGACTTGGTCATTTCATTGAAGTCATCTTGTGTATAGTTTATAGTTAGACTTGGTCATTTCATTGAAGTCATCTTGTGTATAGTTTATAGTTAGACTTGGTCATTTCATTGAAGTCATCTTGTGTATAGTTTATAGTTAGACTTGGTCATTTCATTGAAGTCATCTTGTGTATAGTTTATAGTTAGACTTGGTCATTTCATTGAAGTCATCTTGTGTATAGTTTATAGTTAGACTTGGTCATTTCATTGAAGTCATCTTGTGTATAGTTTATAGTTAGACTTGGTCATTTCATTGAAGTCATCTTGTGTATAGTTTATAGTTAGACTTGGTCATTTCATTGAAGTCATCTTGTGTATAGTTTATAGTTAGACTTGGTCATTTCATTGAAGTCATCTTGTGTATAGTTTATAGTTAGACTTGATGGTCATTTCATTGAAGTCATCTTGTGTATAGTTTATAGTTAGACTTGATGGTCATTTCATTGAAGTCATCTTGTGTATAGTTTATAGTTAGACTTGATGGTCATTTTATTGAAGTCATCTTGTGTATAGTTTATAGTTAGACTTGATGGTCATTTCATTGAAGTCATCTTGTGTATAGTTTATAGTTAGACTTGGTCATTTCATTGAAGTCATCTTGTGTATAGTTTATAGTTAGACTTGGTCATTTCATTGAAGTCATCTTGTGTATAGTTTATAGTTAGACTTGGTCATTTCATTGAAGTCATCTTGTGTATAGTTTATAGTTAGACTTGGTCATTTCATTGAAGTCATCTTGTGTATAGTTTATAGTTAGACTTGGTCATTTCATTGAAGTCATCTTGTGTATAGTTTATAGTTAGACTTGGTCATTTCATTGAAGTCATCTTGTGTATAGTTTTTAGTTAGACTTGGTCATTTCATTGAAGTCATCTTGTGTATAGTTTTTAGTTAGACTTGATGGTCATTTCATTGAAGTCATCTTGTGTATAGTTTTTAGTTAGACTTGATGGTCATTTCATTGAAGTCATCTTGTGTATATTTTATAGTTAGACTTGATGGTCATTTCATTGAAGTCATCTTGTGTATATTGTTTAGTTAGACTTGATGGTCTAGCGGCTGAGTGCAATCCAAGTTAAAACCGAGTGTTATCGCCCAGGTACCGGAGGGTGTCCTAGTCTACCAGGATTTGACTGGATACCTGACATTAGTTGGGGAAAAGATTGTGGCCACTTATCACCATGTATTCGTGGATAGGCCTACGGAAACTGGCTAACCATGTATTCGTGGATAGGCCTACGGAAACTGGCTAACCATGTATTCGTGGATAGGCCTACGGAAACTGGCTAACCATGTATTCGTGGATAGGCCTACGGAAACTGGCTAACCATGTATTCGTGGATAGGCCTACGGAAACTGGCTAACTATGTATTCGTGGATAGGCCTACGGAAACTGGCTAGCCATGTATTCGTGGATAGGCCTACGGAAACTGGCTAACCATGTATTCGTGGATAGGCCTACGGAAACTGGCTAACCATGTATTCGTGGATAGGCCTACGGAAACTGGCTAGCCATGTATTCGTGGATAGGCCTACGGAAACTGGCTAGCCATGTATTCGTGGATAGGCCTACGGAAACTGGCTAACGATGTATTCGTGGATAGGCCTACGGAAACTGGCTAACGATGGAGTATCAGCCATTACATAATGTATTTATTATGTTACAGACCAATTTAATAATGAAACTCATTGTAAGGGAAGGAACGTATGTTCATGTTTTGTAGTACCGATATTTTCGTTTGCAAAATGAAAAGCTGAAATGTTTTTTTGGTATACGTTTAGTCAAATAAATTTTAAGTACTTGTATACACAGGGTCGCGCGGCAGCGCGTTCGACTGGCGATCCCAAGGTTCTGAGCTCGAATCCTGAGACTTGAAGGTTTTACTGAGTCTACCCAGCTCTGATGGTTACTTGACATAAGCTGGGGTAAAGTAAAGGCGGCTGGGCATTGTGCTGGCCACACATCCCCTAGTATGCCGTGGCCACAGAAACTCGTGAACGCTGCTTCACTAGCCCTATGATCAGTTTGGTCCGAATCGTAATTTACTTGTACAAAATGAAAAGTGACTGAATTCTGAAACTTTAAGCCATCCGATGAAATAATTAATTTCAAACTTGTCTTTTTATATTTCTCAGGTGAATCGACAGCTTGCAACAGCCATCCTACTTCGAGGCAACCACCAATCCCCACTTCAGAAAACAGACCGAGGTTTGAGCCAGAGTTCCTATGACTTCATCTCCCAGTTTGCCAAATGCGGCCAGAACACTCCGTTGGGTAGCAAGCCTTTTGTCATGTACGGTATTCCCAGAGTCTCTCTACCAAACAACTAAATGTACGGTATTCCCAGAGTCTCTCTACCAAACAACTAAATGTACGGTATTCCCAGAGTCTCTCTACCAAACAACTAAATGTATGGCATTCACAGTTTCTCTCTACCAAACAACAAAATGTAGGGCATTCTCAGAGTCTCTCTACCAAACAACTAAATGTACGGCATTCCCAGAGTCTCTCTACCAAACAACTGAATGTACGACATTCCCATGGCATTCCCAGAGTCTCTCTACCAAACAACTAAATGTACGGTATTCCCAGAGTCTCTCTACCAAACAACTAAATGTACGGTATTCCCAGAGTCTCTCTAACCAAACAATTGAATGTACGACATTCCCATGGCATTCCCAGAGTCTCTCTACCAAACAACTAAATGTACGGTATTCCCAGAGTCTCTCTACCAAACAACTAAATGTACGGTATTCCCAGAGTCTCTCTACCAAACAACTAAATGTACGGTATTCCCAGAGTCTCTCTACCAAACAACTAAATGTACGGTATTCCCAGAGTCTCTCTACCAAACAACTAAATGTACGGTATTCCCAGAGTCTCTCTAGCAAACAACTGAATTTACGAGATTTCCCAACATCTCTCTATCAAACAACTGAATGTACGGCATTCACAGAGTCTCTATACCAAACAACTGAATGTACGACATTCCCAGAGTCTCTCTACCAAACAACTGAATATACGACATTCCCAGAGTCTCTCTACCAAACAACTGAATATACGACATTCCCAGAGTCTCTCTACAAAACAACTGAATGTACGACATTCCCAGAGTCTCTCTACCAAACAACTGAATATACGACATTCCCAGAGTCTCTCTACAAAACAAGTGAATGTACGGCATTCCCAGAGTCTCTCTACAAAACAACTGAATGTACGGCATTCCCAGAGTCTCTCTACAAAACAAGTGAATGTACGGCATTCCCAGAGTCTCTCTACAAAACAAGTGAATGTACGGCATTCCCAGAGTCTCTCTACCTAACAACTGAATGTACGGCATTCCCAGAGTCTCTCTACCTAACAACTGAATATACGACATTCCCAGAGTCTCTCTACAAAACAACTGAATGTACGGCATTCCCAGAGTCTCTCTACAAAACAAGTGAATGTACGGCATTCCCAGAGTCTCTCTACAAAACAAGTGAATGTACGGCATTCCCAGAGTCTCTCTACCTAACAACTGAATGTACGGCATTCCCAGAGTCTCTCTCTACCTAACAACTGAATGTACGGCATTCCCAGAGTCTCTCTACCAAACAACTGAATGTACGGCATTCCCAGAGTCTCTCTACCAAACAACTGAATGTACGGCATTCACAGAGTCTCTCTGGTCAAGATTACACAATGGAGTGGAAAGGAGGGGTGGTAGATCTTTTGTGAAGTATTGGAAAATTGACATGAAGTGATGTTGTGAAACGTGTATAGTTTCATAGTGTTCGGATTTCAAGTGTTCGGGAATGGATACATTATAGGGACTTAATTAATGTGAATACTGTACTATAAAACATTGTATAAGCTTAGTTTGTGGCGTTAGTCAGGTGCCCAAAGTTGATAACATGTCTAGTAATTATTTGGATAAAACTTTCAGGATTGCATCACGGAAAACACAATGACCTGAGCTAAATATTGTCTACATTTTAGCGTAAACAATGACACGAACTCACTTATTTTAAACTGCCTTTAATTAGACAGTTCAATGCTTCTGTGTTAAATGTTTACATGTGTATTTTATTGATGTTTTTAACATTTTCATTTTTCTTTAAACATTTTAGTCACATTTTTTAAAATATCTTTTGCAATATTTTAAAAACTTTTAAATGTTTTACATATTTTATCAACTACTCGGTGAAATAAAAAAAAATTACACAATTTTGTTTTGAGTCGTGTCTATTTTATTACAAGTTAATGACAGTACCACTTATCTGCTTATGCTATAATCAGCGGTGTGGAAATGTAGTAAACTAGTGATGTGAATCATCATAAAAAGACAGTATTTACTACTGATTCATTATAAATAGACAGTATTTACTATCTGGCTTCTTTACAACAAGTTATTCTACAGTTCACTGTGCACAAAACGTAGTTGTCAAGATTGGAACGCCCCCACCCCCACCCCCCTCACCTTTGTGGCTACGTCATGCTTCTAGTGAAGTGTTCTCACAACTCAAAGCCTGATGTTGATTTACATTCGAACCATAGGTTACGCCTACAGAAATGCGTATCCTGTTTTGGAGACTTAAAAACTATTTGGTTAAACCAGTAGGTTGCATTCCCAAACAAAAGTATTTGTTCAACTGGAAATATTGGAAAAATATTTCAAAATATATTTGAGGAGTTTGTAATCCATGAACATTGTACTGGCACATTTAATTGAGCTTAATTGGGGCGGGGCAATATTTTCTGGGTTAAATTGGTGGGGGGGGGGGCAATGTTTTTTGGGCTTATTGGGTTGGGGGGGGGGGGGGCAATGTTTTCTGAGTTTGTTGAAATTCTTCACACGATTTACCAAACTGAATACACTACAGATTAATTGTGAATCTCTGAAACAACATTGTTAAAAACGTACATGTAACACAAACACACACGCCCACACACATACCTTTGCTCTGAGTTTAAACTATTACAGAGACACACACACACATACCCGTGCTCTGAGTTTAAACTATTACAGAAACACACACACACACACATACCCGTGCTCGAAGTTTAAACTATTACAGAGAGACACACACACACACACATACCTTTGCTCTGAGTTTAAACTATTACAGAGACACACACACACACACATACCCTTGCTTTGAGTTTAAACTATTACAGAGACACACACACACACACACATACCTTTGCTCTGAGTTTAAACTATTACAGAGACACACACACACACATACCCGTGCTCTGAGTTTAAACTATTACAGAGACACACACACACACACATACCCTTGCTCTGAGTTTAAACTGTTACAGAGACTCACACACATACATACCCGTGCTCTGAGTTTAAACTATTACAGAGACTCACACACACACATACCCGTGCTCTGAGTTAAAACTATTTCACGAACTCGAGACTTATTTTACTCAATCTTTACTGGACACGCATTTATGACACTTTGACCACCCACTTTTCTTTGAACGTATTCGAGTCTTGTCACGCTTTGTTACACACAAATGGACAAGTCTTAACGTGTATGCATGCATAAAAGGTCACGTGCAAAAGCATTTCCGTTCTTATTCGATCATTTTATTCGAAACAATGTCTGTGTGCTACTTTACTCGTTGTACTCAAATTTGTTGGGGATTAAAATTTATTTCATTTCCAATAGATGTTTACAAAGCAAAACAATGTATTGTGAAAGTCAGAAGGGAATAATCACCTTTTTAAAATATCAAACTTATTGCTTAATGCAAAAGAATTTTTGTTATTCGTTTTTATGAATTTACGCATTTTGTTTTTCAATAACCAAGAAAACGCAACTCTTGACTCATTTATTTTGTAAACAAATAAAAATTTAACGTCACGCGACTAACATTTGAGTATTAATGATCGCCTGTTCACTTTTGATGTTAAAAACGGATTCCTCATAACTAATATTGTATCCCTTGTATAATTCTAAAAGACTAGAACTGGCCGTCGAGGTTGAAATCAATTGTCAAACACCAGCAAAAGCATGCTTTTTTTGTTATTAGTTTAAAAATAGAACAGGAAGTTCACGAACATTCGGGTTCAAAAGTTCACGCCTCATTAAGACTTGTCCATAGGGCCGGTCCTGTACTTAATGACGCCCCGGTCAAGTCATGGAACATTGGCAACACCAAGATCCCCCCAGCACCTCTATGGAACCTATGCACTGGAGAATTGGCATTCAAACATATTTGCGTATTATAATAGTTTAAAGTAAAAATTACTCTTCCCTCTCTTACAAATAAAGACATCATATTGAATAGTCTTAACATTATTTTTATTCATTTAGAATTTAGAAGATGCTAGATGGTGCCCCGGGCAACTTTTAGCGGTCAACACACACAGACCTAAAACAACAACAAACTTGCGCAAACTTAACAAGTCTCATTTGTTTTATAAAACAATAGGTCTAATAACTGGGGTGGAAACGTTTTCTATATTAGAAGCAGTACATAATATTTTAAAAACATAAGCGTTGTTCAACAGATTTAGGCCTACCTATATTTACATGCACACAGGCCTATATCTAAAAACTTTCTACTGTAAAGACTTAATTTTAAAATATAATTTGTTTAAATTACACATTTCACCCACCAATCTGTATATACATCCAACACAAAATATTCCAGGCAGGGCCGGATATAAGATCCAAGAGGTCTTAAACAAGTAGGCTAATTAAAAGCGTTTGCCCCCCGCCCCATTTTTAAAATATAATAATTTGTGTAGCCTAATATAGGTACAACAATAAAAAAAAAAATATTTTGTTCGAATACTTTGCAACAACCAACACACCTGTTCATTTTGTTAGCCCAGAAGCAAAAACTTTACATCTGTAGCTTAATGGTGAATCCGGCCCTGCAGTTGAACGGTGAGAATAGAACATAGTGGGTAATAATTAAAATATGTTTCACCAAATAAAAACTCATGAGTTTAAGTTTGCAAGGTAGACAACGAGGAAAACTATGCGCAACGAAAATTGACGGTACTTACTTCCCCTTCCATAATTTTTTTTTTTTTTTTTAAAGTAAAGCTGGCTCTTTAAATAAAGCTTAGGTGGTCTACACAACACGGCAGGCCGACCATTTTGAACCTTCTTTTCTTTTTTAAAGCGAAATAGAGGACAAAACACAAATAATTATTTTCCAAAAAAGAAGCTAAACTTGAGGACAATTAAAATAATAGGGGCCGTATTCTCTTCCCTTCCACCATCGTCACAAGTCGTCTCAATAAGTTTGCCCCCCCCTTTCCTTTCCAATATGAAACCAAAAAGACCTGCCCCATACCTACCTTTAAAAATCCACTATATTACCAATTTCAAAATTAGTATGTTGTTTCAATTAACTTTGTATTGTTTTTGTGGCCATGTTAGGTCTTTACGTTTTAGAATAAACAATATAGGATAGGCTGTAATTAGCCTACTGTAGATGTAGCGTTAGATCTAAATAAGTGAAACGTGTTAAAGTAGACATGTTATAGAAATCTGCAATTTTTTTAATGCACACTTACTTTGTTTAAAAATCGTGTTAATATTTTTTATCAACGAATTTAATTAACAATAATAACATACAAATAACATAACATAAAAAAACAAAGACTAAGCACATTAGGCCTATAGGACTATAGGCCTGGCCTAGGCCTAGGCAACAATCATTTTCGTGATACATTTTTCATTTTAACCTTTATAATGCACTTTATGAAGTTAATAAGAAAAGGGAAATAATATAGACATTAAATTCTTTATTTTGTTCTTTTTTTAAATAAATTAAGCTGAATTAAACATTTGCGTCTTTCATTAACTGCCTAAAAAAATTGTCCGACTATCGCGTATGAAACCTTAAAAAAATTCTACATCGATTTCCTAAATTAAACCGAAACTTCAGTAAAATATTATATTTCTTTTAAACAAATAATGTAAAATTTCGGAGGAAGGGGGTTTAGTGTGCCATCGCCATGCATGGTGTCTGTTCAGGAGTTCAGGCAACCCATTGCCATTACATGTCCTGACCCTGATGCCAATCGATTATAATGAAGGTTATTGCATTTATATACATCTAAGTGTTTTAATGGATTTTACAAGGTCCCTATCTAGTATAGTAGTAATAGTATACCTTGTCAGGGTATATCGCGTAGGCTAATACTGAAAATAAGCTTTTGTTTTAAATATTTAGATCTAATAAAATTATGGGCCAAAACTTCTACTTCTAGATTTGGTGTGAAACTATCGGTCTTGGCAGCATTGGATTAAGTCTTATTTTTTATGGGTGCACATCTAATTTATGTTGGCATTCCGAAGGGATAAATCCACAAAATAAAATAAATAAGTTATACACAAAATTCTTAGTCATTTTATTGTATTTAGTGCAATCATATTTATTTTAATTATTTATATAGAGACAAAATACAAAAAGCTAAATATATTTTTTTCATATTTGTAATGTAAATATTGAGATTGTATTTTATTAACACTGCAATATCCTTTCGATCTTAGTTTATGTTTTTCCGGTGTAATAGATCAGAGGAATATAACAGTAATTTTGATTAGATACAAAAGAGGATGTTGCATCCAATCGAAAACTTCCTTATAAACTTTTGTAATAAATCGAAACAATATGGCGATTGTTGACAAAGTTGGAGAGGTGGCATAACTATCAAATTAAAAGAAACGAAGATGTATTTCCCTTTAGGGTGGCCTAAAAGGCTTAAAACCAATAGAGGGAGCGCACAATCAATTAATCACATAGTTAGTAGCTGTGATCGGATGCTATTTGCTGTCATATCACAAAAGTCATTAAATATATGGTATTCAAAGGTACATGACATGGAACATGGAAACAAACTTGTTTTTAACACAATTCAATAGGCTTATCACATGCTTATAAATTCATTTCTACTTTTTTGTTATTCAGTGTAACAGAATATTAGCTATTAAGATTAATTTCTGAATGCAGATTCAATAATTTATAATAGTTAATAGTATATAAGTATAGCCTAGAATTGATTGTACCCTAATTGTTTTTATTTTTAAAAGTAACTGTTCTCTGTTGACTGTTGTCTGTTCAACTGAATCAACTTGATGAACTTGTTTAAAGTTTTGGTAAAAATCGGGACATACATAAGGCAGTTCTTCTTATTATCATTATTGAGTTAAACATAAGGCATTGTAAAGTAACTACTCTCACATTTGACACAATTTTTTTTAGATCAATCTAAAATAAAACAAGTAGGCTATGCTATGACTATGACTATGACGCTAGACATGTCCTATGTCCTATGTTAAGTATGTTTTGATTCACTAAAATGTCTAAAGGGCTAAAGCAAAGGTGCATTCAAATGTCTTATTATTAATTTTTGACTTTTTGAGACATTTGCAACTTGTCAACTAGGTTTTAGATCATAAATACTATAAATAAAATAGGAATTTTTTTTTTAGCCATGTGTACAGATTGTTACATTCATACCAAGTCAAAAGTTACTGTCAGAGGTAGGAGGATTCTGTAAAGGAGAATGGAAGCCAGATTCATCACTTATTGCAATTATGGTGAGTCTCTAAAAACATTCTTAAAAACTGTTGGAAGGTTACTTCATTTGTCCTATTGCCCTATTAGAGTGTTATTAATCACCCTGTCAAAAATCAAATATGATCTAATGCAATCCAATTCATTTCCTAAGAGAAGTAGATGTAGGGCAAGAGCTCTCTGCATCTGCCAATATTACAATATATGCTGTCTTCTTTTTCCTACCAACCTATGAATGTGACTGGTGCTTAAATTTAAATACTAGACCTTTAGTCTTTAGTAACACAGATTTCACAGATAGAGGGTTGTTATCAATTAGGTGTAAATGAGATAAGCTGAATGAAATATATTATAAAAAAAGCTTTGCAATGTTTAAATGTATGATATTATCCTAATGTTGTGCTATAGACTATAGGTGTGAGACATGTTATTGTTATAGTGTGAAAAAACTTGAAATGTGACAAAACTAAAACTGCTCTCACTAACTAATAGAAAAACATTTGTGACGTCTAAATTTTTTAGCTGTTAAATGACAATAAATTTTGTTTATTTATATATGATTATCTTTTTAGACAGAACAACACTGTGTTATATTTATTAAAGTAGAAATCGACAGCTCTGTACCAAATCATCATTGTCTCTATGTGATGCAAGAAGGAAAGTAAGTTTTATAATTAAAAAGAATGAACAAATTTCTGATACAATTCAAGTAAATGTTTGTCAAAAAGCATATATTTTTAAAGCATTTTTAGTCACAATCTGGCTGATTAAAGTATTTAAAATATAAAGCTTATGAACATTTAAACAGGAATAAAAAGATGGTTATGAATCCAATGATTGAATAGGCTAAAAAAAATCTGATAGATTTGTTCACCCTGTGTAATCTTGCTTGTATTACTTGTATTTGTTTTCCAGCTATTTCATAAGTTTAAATTACATTTTTTGGATACCTTCTGAATATTTTACTAATATTTCCTTATCTAGAGTTCCATTAAGTCCAAAAATTAATATCAACGGTATACTGGACAGCGACAGTGTTCCAGCTATAAGACTGACCTGCATGGCCCAAGTCCGGCTACAGTCACAGATATCATGGTAATATTTCATTCAACATTCTTTACTAACCTATAATTATGAAATTAAAGTGGTCTTTTAAATTTGATTAAGATAGAAATTTATATAATTAAAATATATTTTCAGTGTTATAGAACTTCAAGTATTGCTTTGAATTGTTCTGATGATTTCACGTTTTGTTTTGCTTTTCCAAGTTTCCTCTCAGTTCGGGATGAGCTTGTTGTTTCTACTGTGGACGGCTGCTTAATTAGGTTAAGGTGGTCAGGAAATAAAAATGAAAATGCAACCCTACATTTAAAAGACATTCCTGTTTCATCAGATCTACAGCAGTTCAGAGGTAAGCAGTTGAATTGTACTTTGACATCGTGTTGAAATGTAGTTTGTTGTTTTTTTTATTCTTCTTATCTGGATAAGGAACATATCTGGAACAGGACATATAGCACTTGACTCACACCTAAATAGAATAAACCCAACACACCCACCCAACTACAGACACCAGCAAGAAATAAGTGAGATCACATCCTACTTGAATGCTTTAAGGCTGGGTACGGCACCCCATTTTAGGGGTATTCAACTCGGGTACTGATTTTTAGGTTTTACTTAATTAAATAAGTTCAACCATTTCTGTATAAAAAAATGCCACTCTTATAGTTAAAAGCGCAATAGTTTTTTTAATATATTTTTTTTAAATGGTGTGTATGTAGCTAAGCGGTGAAGAAAATGTAAAATTTTCACATGTTTGACACCTCGAAACTCACAGTAAAAAAGCAAAATGCTTATAGTTCTTTATACTAATAGATACGTAGTTTTATCCTACGCAATAATTAACTACATTTGGTCTAAAGAAAAAAAAAAGCGATTTATTTCGAATTTTTATAAGAAAAAATGTTATTTTCATGTTTTTCTGACTTTTTGCGTTTTTAAAAAAATATTCATTTTTATTTCTTCTTCTTACAAGTTTCACATTTCTTAACATATTCTATTAAAACTTTGCCATTTTTATCTTGATACTAATTACAATAACTTGAACTAGCTAAATTTAAGTATTAGTTGGTTAATTTTATATTATAGAAAAAAATGCTGAGTTTTATTATTTTATTGTTTTTATAGGTTTAGTATGTATTTTTCGTAACAAATTTTTTTTTACAAACTAATCAAAATGAAATTTTGTTTCAGTATTCCTTATACTATTGTTAATAAATTTCATGTTGATTGTTATATTAAGTACTTGATAAATTTTGTGTTTTTCAAACTCTTCTTACTTTTTTGCGTTTTACTCAAAATAATTATTTTGTACATTATTTTTACCACTCCTCTCACATTTCTTTACCGATTGTATTGAGACTTTGTAATTTTTATCTAAGCCCCTATTTCAACAGAATGTTCTACTTAGATTTTAAAATTTTTGTTTTTATTTAATTATATAGGTGCAAACGTTGAGTATTTTTGCAAAAAAAATAACTATTTAAAAAGTGGCTTAAGAAAAAATTTATAAAAATTTAAATATCTTAAATTTAAAAAAAGTGGGTAGAGCTTTCTGTTGTAAATTCATATCTTTACCAAATGTATCAAATATTGTATTTGTAGGTATAAAGGTTATAGAGGAGATCGATTTTTAAAAACACCTATAAAATCCAATATGGCGGCCGTTGCCATGGCAACCAATGCATAAAAAAATATTTAAAATTGATTGCCCTGAATGATATTCCATACTAGTAGTGTGGTTAAAGTTTCAGACGTTTTGGTCGTTAAATAAAAAAAAAGTGCCTAAATCGTGCCCCCCAGCCTTAAGCTAACCAACCTGAAGCATACATTACTCTCCATCTACTATTACCAACACACTATACAGCTATACATGACAACCAAAAAAGACATGTAAATATGTTTGTTTGGCATTGACTGCAAGAGAGCAAACAGCTCCACAGACTTGCGCATAGAAGTCGAATCTGCATATTTCATTGACTGCTGTACATTTTTCTTTTTATCATCCTAAAGCCACCAGACCCTCAGAGGATGAATATGTTGTGGAGATGGAGTATAGCCCTACACTGGGAGGCTATAGCATGGTGCTGTCTTCTGGGAAAGCTGTCTTTGTCATTCCACCTTCCAATAGAGGAGAAAAAACTGTAAGTATTTCAAAGTAAACAGACAAAAATTGATGTATTGGTAAACCCTAATTGTTAAGTTTTAAAAGTATGTTCAAGATTTTATTAGCTTTTGGTTTTCCACTAGGAATAGAAATGAATCTGGATATGTTTTTACTGCTTAATATTGAATTGAATGTTAGTTACCACGCAACAAATTATTACTTAATGATCCTACATTGCAGAATGCTCATGGCGTCTGGGCTCAAGATGTAAATACTGCTGTCAGTGTTGCTGTTAATCACAGATACAGACTTATTGCTTTTGGTTGTCGGAGGTATTCTTGCTTTTTAAAACCTTTCATTCATGGGAGAAGCAGGGCTAAACGGGGCATGGAGGTATTGTGCAAGGACACCATTATAAACTCAAAGGTTTTGATATTTGATAAAATGTTGTTTATTTAGTCTGGACTCACCCACCACTTGATGCTTCAAATAGGTCAGGAAAATCCAAATAAGGCAGTGCATTGGCAAATCAATTAATTTGTTTCACATCATGTTTATGCTGTTTATTTTTGTTCAAACTTTAAATTTGTACCGTATGAATAATTTACATTTTACAAATGACATCTTTAAAATAGCTTGCATCTTTTTGTGATGAATTTGCCATTTAAAATATTTAAAACAACTATTATTCATTTAATATATTTATTTACATATTCATATAAGAGCATAAAAGAGTGAATTTTCCAGAGATGCATTTTTGAGGACAGTAATAACAATTATTTGAAGTATAGTACATAAGTGATGACTGTGAATCATATTTCAGATAACTTTATAGTAATATTACTAGTAGTAAATAGCCATCATCATTGTTTTTCTTAGGTTTCTTCACGTTTTTAAAGTAAGAAAAATTAAAATAAACATTGTGTCATTAAAATAATCATAGCTGCATGTCTAAACCATGTTTCAGTGGTGATGGAGTTGTATATAACTTGGATGAAGCTGTTGGCGCTCTTGAGGTCTCACACAAACTTGTCATATCAAGTAAAGAATTTCCTGGTATGTAGGCAGCGGTTCCTGGGTACATATGAAAACATTTTAGGACCATGTAAGGGTTTATAGTGGGACACTGTGGCATTATCATAGCGGCTCGGTGATTGGCTGTCTTACCTAGGGTCATGGATTGGCTGTTGTACCTAGGGTCATGTATTGGCTGTCGTACCTAGGGTCATGTATTGGCTGTCGCACCTAGGGTCATGTATTGGCTGTCGTACCTAGGGTCATGTATTGGCTGTCGTACCTAGGGTCATGTATTGGCTGTCGTACCTAGGGTCATGTATTGGCTGTCGTACCTAGGGTCATGTATTGGCTGTCGTACCTAGGGTCATGTATTGGCTGTCGTACCTAGGGTCATGTATTGGCTGTCGTACCTAGGGTCATGTATTGGCTGTCGTACCTAGGGTCATGTATTGGCTGTCGTACCTAGGGTCATGTATTGGCTGTCGTACCTAGGGTCATGTATTGGCTGTCGTACCTAGGGTCATGTATTGGCTGTCGTACCTAGGGTCATGTATTGGCTGTCGTACCTAGGGTCATGTATTGGCTGTCGTACCTAGGGTCATGTATTGGCTGTCGTACCTAGGGTCATGTATTGGCTGTCGTACCTAGGGTCATGTATTGGCTGTCGTACCTAGGGTCATGTATTGGCTGTCGTACCTAGGGTCATGTATTGGCTGTCGTACCTAGGGTCTTGGAATCAAATCCTGGTGATTTTGCTAGGATTTGTGCCAAGGTCTTGAAGTTATCATGGGGCATGGTAGCCGAGCGGCAGCGCGTTCGACTGGCGAGCCGAAAGTCCCGGGTTTGAATCCTGGTGTAGGCTAGGATTTTTTCCCGGGTCTGGAGGGTGTCCCTGAGTCTACCCAGCTCTGATGGGTACCTGACCTTAGTAGGGGTAAAGTAGAGGGGGCTGTGCATAGTGCTGGCCATACAATCACCTAGTATGCCGTGGCCACAGAACTGGTGAACGCTGCTTCATCGGACCTATGGATCAACTCGGTCCGACAGGTACTTTACTTACTTTTACTTGAAGTTATCTCTGATGGTTACATGTCAGTAGTAGGGGATAAGTAAGGCAGCTGGAATAGTGCTGGCCACACATCCCTTGGTAGGCCGTGGCCACGGAAACTGGTGAACATTGCTTCACAAGCCCTATATATCAAATTGGTATGAAAAGGATACTTACTTAAGGGCTTGTAGAATAAAATGATTGCTAAGTCTAATGTATGTAAAAAAAACTCACTCTGTTGTAATGTCTTCCTTGAAAAAGATGCAGGTGCAGTGGCCGGGTCTGTCACTTGTATGAAGTGGACACCAGATGGCACTGCTTTAGCATTAGCTTGGCAAAATGGTGGCTTGTCATTATGGAGTGTTTTTGGCTCACTACTTTTATGCACATTAGGTGGTGAATACAGGTAACTATTTCCCAAAATATTTTTTTTTTTTTTATAATTGTTTCTTCATCTTAAAAACTAACTACATAACAATCTTCTAACTTAAAATAGTTAAATTGGTATTAAATGATAGATGTTTTAAAAAAAAATGTGTTTTCCTGTAAAGATCAGCATTAGATGCTATAAATGCATTTAATAAAAATAAATTGTGCATAATTATAAATGCATAAGATAAATTTTGTAAATGTATATCTATGTAGGAATGTTTTTTACAAAATTGTTTTTATTTGATAATATTCTATCGTACAATAAATTCTGACTTAGAAATACAACACAATAACAACCTATTACAATGCTCATATAAACATATGGACAAAAACACTTTTCTTATCCCATATGCAAGAACAAATGCATATAAGTACTTTCTTCCTAAACAAACCAGGTAAACCAGTAACATTTATCATTGTTTAAAATACCAATCAAAATACAAGACTAGACTCACACCACAGATAGGTGTAGGACACAATAATCTTCTGTATAGAAGGAACATCTGTAACATATAAGATAAAAAGAACAATGAGCAAAGTAGTAATAATACATTAAATAAGTTTATAATAAGTGTCTTTATTTGTCTTTATCTGTACAATGTCCAGCATGTCAGAAAGTGGTGGTCTATTCCCTCCACCTATAATCTCTATGGAGTGGGGATTGGAAGGCTACCACTTATGGATGGTCACTGTCTGTAACGACAGCGCAGCATCGCAGGACTCACAGGCAAACAGCGACTCCATAGATGGATCTTTTTCTGATGAGTTTGAGAAATATGTCCCAACTAGAAATGATGAGGAGGGTGATGGAAATAAGGATGAAAGAAAAAGTGTGTCCTCGGGACAAGAGACATCCTGCACTCAGCTGATACAGTTTCAGTTTCTCAAAAGTGCATTGACTGTGAACCCTTGTATGGTGAGTCTAATCTTTCAAAACTAAGAATGACTTATTTGTTTCTTTTTAGCCCGTAGAGGTCTATATAGATTTTCATTTCAATATAGTCTTTAATTATACACTGGTAGCAGTTACTTAAGTTTAACAAAAAAATTCCCAGTGATATGGAACTTTTAAAATTTTGACACTAGTCTAGGTTTTTAATCCTGCAATTTAATGCACTCACTAATTTCTTCACATCATACTTACTTAGTGATATCATTTTTATACTCATTAAAAAAACTACAGCAAATATGTTTTGTAAGTACAGACTTGAGATTTAGCTTTTAGTTTTTTTAATGTTTCATTTGGTTATACAATATTATGTTCATATGTTTAAATATCCCTATATGGTAATTGTTGACTTATTTTTTTATTGTAAAATGATATTTAAAACTTCAATTTTTTTTTATTGATAATACAAATTTATGTAATTCCAGATTTGTTAAATCCTCACTTAAATTTTATTTTTAATGTTCAATAATTAAAAATGGCTTGCCAAATTTTTTAAATTAAATATCGACATTAAAATATTTGTATGAAAAAGATGACATTCATCTAAATGTATCACCAAGTGATCATATTTACTTTATTTCTGATTAGTTTATTATTTATCTATGTATACAAGTTATCAACATTTGTATTCATTAAAGAGTCTATTCTGAGATACATTTTAAAATTTAGATCCATATTTTAGATTTCTAAAATTCTCTAACTTTCAGTTATTCTCAGTTTCTAATGTCATTTAATTCCAGATATTTTATATTAAGACTTGATTGTGAATTTCTTTATCTTTTACCCATTGAAAGAATCTGGTAGAAAAAGTCTAGCTAATTATTGTATATACTCGCATATGGGTCGCATTTTTTTACAAAAAACTTTTAACGTATTCACTCTACACTGTTTAAAAAGGTTAAAAGAAACTACACTATTTACTCTGTCATAAAGTTGCAATTATCTTCTGATTGTAGTGACGCAGGGCTACCAAGATATACTTAAGGCCTACATTTTGCTTAAAAGAAACTTTCATAGGTTCACTGACATATATATATATATTTTATCTACAGAACAGCAAAAATTGTAAGAATCGGTCATTTGCAATAAACATATAAAGCGTAAAAATTAAATTAAACTATAATAATTATTATTACAATAATAATTAACGCTTGACATAATATATTTGTTTTATGAGTTTGTTCAAGAGAAAAGCACAAGATAAGCTTAGGACTCAATAAGCTAGGAGGTTATCTGAAAAATCAGAAAAAGCCTGCCCTTGCAACTGTGTGATCATTAGAAACTCACTGATTACTGATCTTTTTCAGCGTTTATAAATTCAAACTTGATAAAATTTATATAGAAGTCATGTTTCTATTTCAAGTTTGATTTTTTTAGTTTGTAAGAAAGACATTGAAACTTGCTGGTAACGAAGAGATCGACCAAAAAAGAGAAAAGCTTGTGATTGTTATTATCCTAGCTGTCGCGTTAAGACTACTAAAAGAACACACGCATGAACTGGCTTTGATGATTGCTTAATAAAATTAATGGAAACCCAACCTTCATTGTTTTGCCTTATGCATGACTGCAAATGATTTGTAAGGAAAGTTTCCAAAAAAAAAAAGAATATTTTGTAATAAAAACAAATGTTTAATTCCTGTCTGCAAGTCAACTACAAAATAATACTAAACTAAGGGTGCAGTCAAATACTGGTGTGACCTATATGTGAGTAATAAACACTTTAAGAAGGAAGGAGTGCTGAAAAAATACTTGTCTAACACAAACATGAAATCTCCAGGGCAACCATGAACATGTGTTTCTACAAGGAGAAGATAAGCTCTACATGAGTACAGGGGACACAATGTCCAGGGGAAATTCCCAGTACCAGATGTTTCCTGGAAGCAGTAGTTCTATTAGCTCTGGCCATGGCTATATAGGGAACAAACAATGGCAGGTCATTCCTATTTCTCACAGTTATCTGGCATCTAACTGGCCAATCAGGGTAAGTCATGTTGAAATGATAGTTAGAGCAATAACTGTTAACAACTAACAGAAATTTTTTAATTAGTAATTATCTCAAATGCTTGTCTTCATATGACAATGTGTTTTAAAATAATTGTTGTATATGAAAAAAACTCCTCACAACTATCTGTTTTTCAAAGAAGTACTTATTATTTCTTAACTTTCACTAATCTCTGAATATTATTGTACAGTTGTAATTGTGTTATAAATATATGCTGTTTGCTAAACTTATGGTTAATTATTCAGAATTTAAGTTTTCACTGTGACATATCTAACTTTATATGCAGTTTTTTAATTTTTTTTTGTAGCTAGTCAGAAATATACAAGAAATTTCATGAACTAACCAAAAAGAAATCTTATTTCTCAACTAGTATGCATCAGTGGATAAAGCTGGACAATGTGTAGCCGTAGCTGGCAAAACCGGCTTTGCTCACTACGCTCTGTTCAGCAGGAAGTGGAAGCTGTTTGGCAACGAGACACAAGAGCGGGACATGGTTGTGTCTGGCGGCATTACGTGGTGGAAGGACTTCATCTGTTTGGCTTGTTTTAATATCCAGGCACAGAGAGATGAGGTGAGTTGAATTTTTGTCACTTTTTCCATTCAGACTGAATCTGTGTTCAACCTTGGGGTTACGATATCAAATGAAGTGTACTTGCTACATACTGCAAATTGTTGACATTGCAATGTGAGGCTCAGTTTGTTTTACAACAAAGTATTGTTAAGTACATATTATGCTGTTACTGTTGCCAAATAAAAGGTAAATTCATAGTTAGTAATCTGAAATGAAGAATTAACTTCCTTTAATTTACCTTGCAAGAATCCTAGCTTCTACAGTGAAAATAAACCGAAAAAAATAGTTTTAATTCCACATATGTCTTGCATTTGTTTTGTTTTTTGTAAATCTCTTGACTGTTTTTTTAAATGTATATTTTAGATTCGATGTTATCCCCGTACATGCAAACTTGACAACACATTCGCCCATGTAGTGAAGGTGCAGTCTCAAGTTCTTTTACTTAACACATTCCGTGACATGCTCATTGTGTTTTGTGGCGACAGCCATATTGGCATGTTTAGTCTTGAGCGTAAAGCTGGCCAACAGAGTAAGTTTAAACTGCTTTGGAAAAACAAAAAAATTATATAAATGAAGCTCATTGGTTAAAAAAAAAAAAGTTCCATTAACTTCCAATGTATTGACTCGTTTGACTATATTTTCTGAACTTTTTGAATTCTCAAATGATTTTCAGATCCTTCAGTGCTGATCACCAAAGTTCAGGAAATATCTCTAAGTAGTTTTATTCCACATCCGCTGTGTGTCACTGGCATCACATTGACATCACTTATGTCTGACGCAGGTTTGTATCCTATTGAAATGCAGGCTTCTTAAATTGTGTAGTTATATCTTAAATTGGCGAACATGGAGTTAAAAATTTGGTTGTTGATTTATATATAATACATTTTTTTGAAAAGTAATTGATAACCCCTAGGCAGTTTTTATAACGTGTATTGATTCTTTGACATTGTGTCATGCAGTTAATGCCAAGCTTCACCCATCAGCCAAAGAAGCTGAGTCTATGTTAGTCAATGTCTCAGGGAAACTTCTCATGTTCCAGAGGGACAGGTCTGGACCACAGATCAAAGAAGAAAAAAACAAACACAGGCCTGTGAGTCTTTACTTGTGCTGTTACATTACAGAACTTTGTCTATAAACTCTGTAAATATGCGACACCAATTTGTTGGCCTTTTGTATTCCCATTTATATTCTAATCTTAGTGAATGTGAACTAAAGTTGTTAACAGTTAGTTATTAAATGTGTTTAATTATCAATGTGTTATCATTGTTGGTTATTTTATTATATTATCATTCAAGTAAATGTCATCCATTAAATGTCACTTATTCATAACTATATATCTATTGTGTAGGTTCCATTCTGCAATCCATCTGTTGTGGCAACATCCGTAGAAAATTTATGGACAACAACAAGGGCAAATGTTGGGAAAATCCAGTTGATGGAGGCAATGTGGCTTGGCTGTGGCTCTCATGGAATGAAGGTAAAAAACTTCATTGATTACACTGGTTAACTCATTTGCTACTACTGCGACTCAATGCGACCTACCCCCCTCCGTACTAATGCGCCCTAAAGCGGCCGCCACGTGTGTTACTAACCTATTGTCGTTGCTTGATTTTTCGCCATGCGTTCTGTTTTTTTTTAAATACTGCATACACGGCTTTTAAAAAGTAGGATTATAGTCTGTTTCGTTAGTAAAAACAGGATGTTTTTTATTAAGTTTCGTTTTTTTGCGCTGCGCGTTCAAAATACGGGGAGTTTTCAGTGGCCTTTCGTCTTGTAATACTTTTTTTTATAGCCTTCGCCTTTAATTTTTTACTTTATTTATCAATAGCCTCCAAATATAACATTTAACAATAGTTCTGATAATAAGGATGCTGCAGATATAGACTTAGATGAATTTCCATTACAACTCGATTTATGGGCTTTTTTATACTTTATCGGACTTTGACGCTAGGGCTAGTGAAAATATTTAGCCAAATCCTAGGGTCTCAACACTCAGCGAATGATTTTACCGATAATTCAGCATTTTTTATGTATAAAAGTATACATTTCCAGAAAGCTAAGATATTTATCTATTTTATGATGTAATTTTTATTCACTTTGGGAAATATTCAGTCATTAAAAAAAATATTAAAAAATAATTTACTAAATTTAATACGGAGTTCCTTTCCTTTGGCTAGTATTTTCCGGGGTGTCTTTGGAAACTAGTTTAGTAGCAAATGAGTTAATGTATGGAAAATTTATTCAACTCATATAGACTTGACTCATTTATTTCTCATTCAATCTGAATGTTCAGCATACATTGATGGGTACAATTACTTGTTTCATTCAGTAAATGTTTTTTCTATTTAGGTTTGGCTGCCATTGTTCCCACGTGATGAAGGCAAAGCTCATAACTTCATGTCTAGAAGAATTATGCTACCATTTCGAGTTGATATCTACCCGTTAGGTATATAAAACTGCTCATGTCTAAAGTTTTTTTTTATATCTCCATTTAAAAGCTATTGCATTTGTACTGTCATCAATTGTAAATGGAATTGAGTTAGTTAGGCCTGCTTTAGTCTAACTATCCTAAGTTTGAGTAACTTGAAATTAAAAAGTTGCAATGCATACTAATCTATAATTTTGTTTGGCTACCAATGCTGCTTAGTATTTAAAAATTGTATAATTTAATGGCCTTAGAATAAAAAAAGATGGAACAATTTGAATACTAACAAGAGAATGTTACAAAATGTTCAAAATTTTATGTAATTTTATGTTAAATTTTTTTAATCTATCTAATATCTAATATATTGTATTTTTTTTTAAACATATTTCTCTGCACATAGCTATAGTTCAAATTTAGACATTTTCAATGGCCCTATGTCATGTTTGTTGCAGCTGTTTTGTTTGAAGATGCTGTGATCCTTGGTGCCGCCTGTGATGTTGTCTCCTACACATTCAGCTCATCATCAGAAAACAACACAGACCTGCCTTTTTGTACATTAGAAAGAACTGTAAGAAATTGTTTCCATTCTCTAGTCTTATGTTCACATTTGTTCTACAGGCTTGTCATGCAATGCATGGAACAATTTTACTTTATTCTTGGGTTACTTTGTAAGAGTGATTGGAAGCATTTAAGTAGTGTACAATAGGTTAATCCCATTATGCCCTAGCTACGCAATGCACAGGTTATTATAGTATTGTAGATCATTGGTCAGCAATCTTTTGATAACAGTGTGCCAGATTTCTAATTCATTTAGCTTGCCAAGAAACTAAGCTAAAAGTCATCCTGTTTTTTTCCTTATAGAACAAAACTGCATTGTCTTTTTCCACCTAATGTTTAAAATTGCTCTGCCTGCCTAGTATGGCATGCATGCTGTAGGTTGCCAGCCTCTGTTGTAGTTTATGATTGGTAGAAGTTCATCCCATGCTCCTCTAATGCCTCACTTTCTCAATCTGTGAGTGAAAGTGTGTTAATGCATGGGTGCAAGAGTGCCGGCTATAGCCGGCATGCCGGCCAATATAAATTTTGGAAACATGCACGCCGGCCAATCGCCGTCAAGCTTAATGTGTAATTTCTTGTAGATCTCGGTGCACCGAAATCTGACTTTTTTTGGCCGTAACAAACTATAAATGATCGACTTTTTTCTATCATGAAAACTTAAAAGGCGAAATAAAAAGAGCAACAGGAAAATACCAAAGTATCCGCGCATGCGTGATTCTATATTTATATTTAGGTCAGGGTTTCCCTAGTTTTCGTCGCCTTGTAATTTATATAGGCTCATTGTTTTCATTATCTCATTAGGCTAGGCATTAGCCTCATTAGGCCTACAATAAAACGTTTCTTTATCAGCCTACTAAAACGAAAACAACTATTTATTAATAGACTTAATCTCGGTGCAACGTCAAAGTTTCAATTATTGCTATCAATGATGTAAAATCGTCACTATAATCTTGTTTTTGTAGAACACTGAGCTCGCTGTAGGCCCTACACTACATTGTTACATTGTTAGTAATATTAACCTGTTGCGCGGCGACCTTGACCTGATATCCTTTCTTTTTTCTCTCGCAAATGTCCGAATTATGTCCAAATTCGGCGATCGTAGGCTATTCCTATTTGTAAAAAAAAAAAATGCGGGATATGCGATCTTGTTGTTTTTTTCCCGACAATATCGGAAATGTGAGAATGTAGGCCCTATCTAAAAAAAACAAAGAGCCTGACGACTAATATATAGGCATATATATATAAAATATATAAATATAATACAATAATACGCGGACTCGAACGCTAAGTATACTATTTTAGGCAGAAACTTTGCCGGCTTTTTGGCATTGTCAACTCTTACTTGCCGGCCAAAGGGAGGTCCAGCACTTGCACCCATGGTTAATGAGAAGTGTGTCCCAAGTTATAAATTATTTTAGGCATCTTAAAACTGCACAAGCTTATTGGCCTACTTCTGTCAGAAGAACTTATTGAATACTTTCCTGGCTGTAAGAATCACTGTTTACAGCCAATCCAAAAGATGAATAGGGTCATGGCTCTTGTTGCCTTTGTGGTGAAAAAAAAAGCTAGCTTTATGTTATAGATACTACAGTACATAATAAATTGTGTAGTTCTTAAAATAAATATGATATATGGATGGGGTGACATTAACAGACCTGCCTACTCTCCCGCATTGTGCGGGAGTTCTACGCATTTGAACCCCGTTTTCCGCTTTTACGCACACCTGTAAAATTCTTCCGCTTTTTTGTTCCAAGTTTCAAATTTTTATTTCAAATAATTGAGCTGGCCTAATTTTTTTCCTTTTCCAACATACGTCTCTAAATACCCAAATACCCAGTACTATAATTCCGCTTTTTTTGCAAACATCCTCACTTCTCCTGTGTAATATTATTATGGAAAGCCTATCTTGTCTCCCCCACTTTTCTTGCTAACATCCCCACCCCTCCCATGTTTTAATTAAGGTAAGCCTCTCTTGTTTTGCTTTGTGTTTGGCGATGGTACTGGTACCTAGCCTACCACTCATCCTCTTTTTCTGTCCTATCCCCACTGTGTGCACAGCACATGTCCTATTATTTTCAACAGAGTTTATTCAGTGATATGTGCATAAAAAATTTCCAAATATTTGTTTCACATAGAGAGAAGGGATGGGATAGAAGACATTTATTTCAATTTTTACAATTCAAAAGGATAGAAGACAACATGGAGTATTTAAAACAATTTAACTAATGTATGTAATTTTGTGTACTTTAGTTTAGACTTTTACATCCATTCATTCTATTTATTTAACATAGTATTTCCATTCATTCTTCACTTTTGTACATTACTTTAATAATAGTACATATATTCTACATTTATTTTATTTTGAGTTAATGCATCTATGTCCTATTATATCAGTTGATAAATTCGCACTAGATTGAATTGTCAAGCAGTACCAAACTCTTATTTACCCTTTTTAGTTTACCCTTGGGTTTAAAGGTTTTAAGCCACTGAATTTACACATTCTGTTTAGAAGTAAATTAATAAACTATGGGTACAAACTAACTAACTAAAATTGTACATTTTATATTATAATAGGGATGCTAAAAGCTTCTAAATAATTAATTAAAATGTACTTAAGAAGTTTGGTAAGCAAGGGAGGTAACATTGATAATTTTAACCCTGATAAATCAGTTTCAGTTGTTCTTCTTTCAAAGAATCTTTGTTACTCAGATTTTTTTCTCTTAAAAGTTCACAACTTTATTTCATTGTTATCCAATTTTAATAAATGATATACGAATGGAATTCTCTCTTTAATATCCTTCTATTGGTAAATAGCACATTTATTTTGAAAATTTCAAGTCACATAATTAGACTATATCTAACCTCAAACAAAGATAATAGGCCTATAAATAAATAAAGAGCCCTCTTACTTAATAAACAAAATAATTAAAGAGTAGTATTTAATAAGACCAATGATCACTTTTCTTTAACATCTCTACATTAGTACTTATCAATATTGTAATATTGGTTTTCATTAATAATAGTATCTGTCATAATAGTTTGTGTATAATTATAATTATTATTATGTATTTTTGTTACGCTGCTCTAAATCTCCCTCATCAGTTGGAAAATCTCCCACATAACTAGCATCTGTCTTCCTCATGGGTCCAGTGGGGGGTAGGCAGGTCTGCATTAAAGTGAAACATTTCCATCAAAATAATATTTTATTACTTTGTGGACAATTTACTTCTTTGTATTTATCTTTTTCACATAGTCTAGTACATACATTTCATTATTGCATTATTTCTTTTCATTGTATTCCAGAGTCAAATTTATCTTCATCACATACTTAGGCAATTACTGAGAAGAAAGTAAGTCTAGATAGTTTTCTTTCATTGGCTTCATTGTTGCCTACCACTAAACTATATATCATATATATTATGTTTGCCATTTATGGTTAGTAGGTTGGGTTCTTTGTTACCTGTAGTAAAATCTATATTCAATTATCAATGTAGATGTTTTAAACACAAAAGAATCTTCAATCAACAACACAAAGGACAAGTATACGCTCAAGCATTCTTTCTAACTTATTTACTAGGATGAGCTCTCACGTTGCACTGGCTTACAATGGTCAGTTGCACTGGCTGACAATGGTCATGACTTCAATACTATGACTATCTGTGTCGAGCGATTGATTGTTTCTGGCCATTGGGACCAGGGACAAGCTTCCAAAATGATTATAAAATAATTAAACAATTGTCCCAGCTACACGAGTTCAGTTGTCCCAGCTACACGAGTTCAGTTGGCAAATATCAGTAGCAGGGGGAATGGGGTAACCACAATAGAACTAATAGGCTTCCCTTTTTACTTTCAGTGGGGGTTAAAAAACTGGGGCCATTAAATACTTTCAAATAGCTATAAGTTATAATATCTAATAAACCAATAGAATTATAAAAATTGATTTTTATGTAAAGATTAAATTTTTTTTTTTACTTGTTTATTCCAGTAATCTAAAAACAAATAGTGTAAAGAATAAATATGTTTTATAACTTTCTTGTTATCTTATTTGTTCTGCAATTTAGAACATGAAGTCTTCTCTAAAAAACATATAATGATTTAGGTCAGTGTTATACACCCTGTCTATTCCAAAACCAACCATACTTTTATACAAGCATTGCCAATCAGTGAATATAGATCAGTGTTGCCTCTCCCCCATCCATTTTTGTATTGTTAAAAAGTAGCAGGACATAACTGTTGTACTAATAACCTATATATTCTGACTCCAGTCTAGGTGTGAATGCATTAGATTTGGCCAGGAGCTGCAATGAATTAACATATTTCCCACATGTGCTAGAGCTACTGTTGCATGAAGTCTTGGAGGCTGAAGCTACATCCAAAGAACCTATACCTGGTATGCCCCTTCAGCAGTACTATTGTTATATTGGTATAGTTCAGAGAAGGAAGATAACTCAATTATCACATTTCAATTTTGGTGTATAATACATAGAATTCTATCACAATTTTGTTGTAATTTTGAAAATTCACTTTGTTGGTGGTAGTGCTAAAAAAGTTTGTTTCTTCTCCCTTTAGATCCACTTCTGCCTAGAGTGGTGGCATTCATTCAAGAGTTTCCTGAATTTCTTCAAACCATTGTACATTGTGCCAGGAAAACAGAAGTTGCACTTTGGCCTTATCTCTTCTCAACAGTTGGTAACCCTAAAGACTTATTTGAGGTAAGGCTATTTTATATATAAGTAAAGTAACAGCTCTTTAGTTCATTTTAACTTTTGTTTCACACGTTGAATGTATCTTGTTATTTTCCTGAAGGAATGTTTACTTCAAGGTGACCTTGAGACAGCAGCAACTTACCTCATTATCTTACAAAACTTAGAAAAACCCATTGTCAGTCGTCAGGTCAGTCATTTAGTTGTGAGTTGTTAATTACACATATTTTTTAAAAATGAAATCAACATGAATAATAATCTAATGTGTTTGAAATAACCCTTTTTTGAAATGTTTCTAAATAAAATGTCTTTACAACAATTGAAGTTAAACACATATAATGCTCTCTGCCATTCTTTCTTCTCTCCTTTAACTTATTCCTCTCACTGGCTCACTTTGTTTCCTTACACCTACCTCATCCTGTAGAATATATTAGATCTAATTCAAGCATCATCTCTCACACATATTATTGATGCTTTATATTATAATTATTTTAATTAGTAATGCCTTAGAAACAAGACGAAAATGTATAAGAACCAATAGCTAAATAATGTTTTGTTATATCAGACATAAAGAATGAAATTAGTATCTTCAACCTTTAAACTACCACAGGCTGCATATGATTTCCAACACATATATTACTTTTAAATACAAATATACACTCATTATGAACATGCATCTATCCCCTGTATATTATAGTTTTTAGCTTATTATTTGGCTCTAATGATTTCAATTAACAACATGCATAGTTTGCTGTTAGGAAACATTGTCAGCAGTGGGTTGATACATTTTTTTTTTGTCGAAACTGTGCATAGGCAAATATTCACTCGATTTTGACTAAATATTATGTTTTCATAAATTTCATTTCATAAATCAGAAAAGGTTTTTTAAAATGCCAGTTTAAAAGTAGACTAAAAAAAATAAGTTTCAGAGACAGTATCGGTACAAAATGTTTAAATGTTTGCTAGTTGGAAAGTTTTAGAAATAAATAAGAAAAGTAAGGGGATAATACTTAGGGAAATTATTTTTTACTGTATTGAAATTTTAACTATTGTATAATAAATTAATGAACAAGGTTACCTCTGGTAAGAGTTAAAGGTCAACTGTGAATTTTTTTTTTTCAAGCATGCCACAATTCTGTTGGATTCAGCACTTGACAAAGGTTTCTGGGAATTGTGTAGAGATTTGGTTCGTTTTTTGAAAGCAATCGGTGAGTTGTTGTATTTACCTTGCAAATATATTTATTGATCTCAGTGTTTTATTTATTAGTTAATTTTCTTGCATCTGTATTACTGTTATAAGCTAAAATGCCAATGTGTGTGTGTTTTTGCTCAGATTCAACGGAACCAACAGAATCGCCAGCTGCTTCCAGATTGTCCAGCACCTCTTCCCATTCAGCCTTCCCAGCCAACCCAGCCCCCACCAGTCACACAGGCTTCAACTACACAAATGTCAGCAATGTGGGTCGCATGAGAACATCAAGTATTGTGGAGCCCAGGGAAATAAAACTTGTGCAGAAGGAAAAAGCTAAACACACAGTTTCAGATTCATTGCTCAGTTCAGGGAAAAAGTAAGTTTTGGCATATTTTGTCTTGATATTAGTTGGCACCATAAAATTTCATGGAAAGTTGGTATCATTAAATTCATTGTTCAGTTTAAAGAAAATGTTTTTGTATGTTGCATCTACATTAGCTGGTACCATACATTGTTAAAAATAGATCTCTTTATTTAATGGAATTTTGCTTCCTCTTGTTGTTTTCCTTTAGAAATCCGGCAGCTAAATTGAAAATGTCTGAGCCTACTGCGGAACAAGTGTATATTGACATGATTCTTTGCCGTCACGCAAGAAAACTTTTGGCTTCCAATCAAATAAGGACACTGGGTTCTTTTTCAGCCAACATGGAGGACTTCCAGATTGTTACCTGGCTGAAAAGAGAAAGGTTTTTATCTTTTTTTTATCTTTTCTGTTTTATAATTGTTGAAATCTATTTACATATATTTCAAAATTATTTATAAAATGACATTGACCATGACATATATATTTCATTAGGTAAATAGAAACATAAAATGTACATTAAAAAACATACACACTAGTATGGGAGTGGAAAGAAAACAATTATCATTTTAAGAATTTTATAAAGGATTTTCATTAAAATATTGTTTAAAACTATAAATAAAAGTTATTGTATTCTAAAAAAAAGTGTTAAAGTTTAATTTTTGACTTCTTTTTTTCAAATAAAATATCTCATAATATGAACGTTTAATATTGATCAAATTTTAAACATATTTTTATTGACTCTTATTTTGTGTATATTTTCATACAAACTATATATAGAGTAAGAGCTGGGAAAGTGGATGATTTTGTGACAGCTTTGAGAGATATCCATACACAGTTTGAATGGCCGATGCCAGTCTTATCTGCCAGTGCATTGAGTCTATTGAAAAAAACTTTTGCTGGTACATTTTCTATTACACTCTAATTGTAGAATTTTTGTATTGCAAACATTATCATTTATTAATTTTAGGCAAAGTATGTGTAAGTCATAAAAGCCATAAAGAATCCTAACAAGAATTGAGCAGAGCCATCAGCTGTTATAATCTTGTTGTTATACCTATCAATGTCAGAGAAAATAGTATGGAAGAGAAAGGCAGTAGTGCCTTTGTTCATGTATTATTAAGAAAGTTGTTTGCCTATCAAAATGGTGGAGAAAATAATGGGATAGGGAGAAGAGAGTTATAGCTCTTGTCCATGTAGTTTTAAGAACATCAGAGGCAGCATCACGATCCTAATATTTTCTAAAATGGGACCTTATCTTGATCTAAATTAAATAGTTTAAATATATAATTAGTATGAGCTTTCATCAGGACCTCTTATTGTAAGCACTTGTGGTGCAAGGACTGAGTTTTGCCTCCAGTGCGTAAAGATCTGGACAAACAGATGGAAAGCATTGTCTGGACTTTTATTATTATTAAATGTTTGTATGCAAAGTTAATGTCTGTTTCAATGTTTTTAAATACTTTATTTATTTTACAATGATTTTTTTCTTGTTAAGATGAGGCATAGTTTTAAATTCATTGTTTACTTTCAGCTTCCTCGTCCTCCTTGTCATCTTCACTCCTAGAAGATGAGTATCTGAGTTCAGCTGCAGAGGCTGAGCAACTGAGTGACAATGTCCACTCACAGCCACTGGTCACTTCTGTAATGACCACCACTGTTAGACCACAGCTCAATGAACAAGTTCTGTCACAAGTTGGTTCGGATGAAATCATCTTAAAGCCCCAGAATCTAAAAAGTAAGAGCTCTTATATTGGACAGATGTTGCCCACTCATAAATAAAGCATTAACTTCCTAGTGTTGACAATGAAACCTGTCTGTATTGTATAAGGGCTCTTTTATTGGACAGATGTTGCCCACTCATAAATAAAGCATTAACTTCCTAGTGTTGACAATGAAACCTGTCTGTATTGTATAAGGGCTCTTTTATTGGACAGATGTTGCCCACTCATAAATAAAGCATTAACTTCAAAGGGGTCAACGGAAAAAAAACACATTAAGGCATACAATTTAAGACATTTTACTAAATTTGTGTGGGGGGTGGGGGGAAAGCTCAAACAATTATTACCTATTTTGCACTGTCTTAATCATTAACATTATATATTACATTTCAAATTCCAAAACACTTTATTAGCATCCCTTTTAATTCTTGTGTTGAAATAGTATTAATATTACCGTAAATACTCGCGTATAAGTCGCACCCATAGTTCAAGTTTTTTTTTTCTTATATGTTGTCATTCACCCCAGCTTAAGTCGCACCCCAACGTCCCGGGTTCAGGGTTCTCACACAGTCGGGAAAGTCGGGAAAAGTCGGGAGTTTCAACAAAAGAAATCAAGGCCTGGACAACCTTGAATATTGGCATTTTAGCCTGGAAAAATAGCCTGTCAGTCTGGAAATTTATGATAAAAATTTCTTTATAAAAATCATGGTCAGACAAAAAACGCCAATCCCATTTGTAAACCCCTGCTGACCAAGCCTTAGATTAAGTTTTTCCCCAATCCCCAAACACCTTGGCTATTTTTCTAGCTCATGCGCATTGGCGAGTTTTTATCCAATCCTAGATTTTACCTTGTGTATAAAACCCCGCTTTGAAACCACAATGGATTTAGTTACAAAACTACATTAACGAAATACTTTCAATGCCAGTGTAACAATGTAGCTCGGTCCGGCCACTTTAATCTTTAGTTAGAAAAAAAAAACACTGCAGACTGCAACGGTCTAACAATAAACAATGACCCGGCCAGTTCAGTCACTTGTGAAGGAAAAAACTATACAGCGCGCCGCTCTAACAAAAGGAGAGATAGAATTTCACAGTCAAGGGTAGGAAGGTTGACAAAGTCGTCTAGTGTCATGGAAGATTGATGTGAGGCGGCACCGTCTTTAGCACATCGTTTATGGTTGAATGGAAGGAAGAGAGGTTAAACGGTTAAAGTTAATCACTTGTTGTTGCTAGAATAATGATTTTTGCCTGTAAATAGATCTGTACATCCTAACGCTGTTCACGCGTAGCAGAAATAAGAGGGGCTTAGTCTCCCCTCACCCTCACCCCCCCCCTCTCTCACCGCCTCCACTCCACAAAATCCTCTTCTGAATTTAGCCTACAACAATTCCATAGCTTTAAAAATACATTAACACTTTCTGTCCGTAAGAACGCCACTGGCGTTGATTTGGGTAACATTGTTTGTTTCGCTATTAAATCCAAACCAGCTTTCTAAAATTAATTTTAACTTCCTCTGACTATTTATAGGTATCAGAACTCTTTTTAACGTAAGTTTAAAGGGGATTTGATGACATTTTATGCTTTTTTTTATATTGTTTATAGTGGTGATCATTGATTTGTTATGACGGTCACAAGTACACAAATGGGGGGCCTAGTAAAGATCATCTAAAATACTGTCTGCTAGGCTTTTTTGAAGACATTATTCAATAAAAATGATACAAACTCATCTGATTTTATTATAGACACACATTAAATAAAATTTAGAATCAAATAAGTAATTATATCGGTCTATGACTACATCGAGTCGGGATCATCAACCGGTGAAAAAATAAGCGTCATCAACTATAACTAGGTCCAACTAGGACCTAATCTTTCAGATTTTTTCATCATTAATTTATTCTGTACACTGTTTAATCTTTTATATTTAAAATGTATATTTTACTCTCTTTAATTTGATATATAACATGTAGGCCTACCTAATTTTAAAAACAAAATATTTATTTTCTGAAAACATAACCACTCCTAGGCCTAGTACTAATAAGAAATGTGAAAATATCATATTTATCTATGTTTTTTCAAACGGTAACAGACATTAATTAAAAGGATTACCTGTCAATTTTTGTAATTATGTTGATAGCCTAATAGTATATAATTGATATAAATGTGGATTTATTTCAATACTTCTTATAGTTTGTAGGCCCTACTTAGCAATTATTTTTCTTTTTTTTTTTTCTTACTAGAAAAATTTCATTTTTTAAATTATTTTTACTAATATTTTTTCTTTTTTTCTTTTATTTATAGTCTGTTTATTGACTTATGAATTATTTTATCTGTATTGTCAGTTTATGTTATGTTACACTTTATTTATGTAGAATTGCACTAGTAATATAGTTAATATAGTAAATTTTTACGTGTCCCGGTAGTCTGGAATTAGGCTCTTATAGCCTTGAAATAGTCTGGAAACAGCCTTGAATTTTTTTAAAGAAAAAATGTGAGAACCCTGCGGGTTACACTGCCTTTTAATATCTCAAAAATGTATACCTTTTAAACATAAAAGTTACTAAATATTCACCCTAATTTGGAAACTTTCCTTAAAAAATGGTTTTAATCGTGATAGGCAAACATAATCAAATAAAGGCAGTGCTTCATTTATTTTAAACAACCGATCAATAGGCCTACAGACATTAGTGAGATGGGAAAGTAAGGTATCTGTTTCTTCATCGAAGTCCATTTCACTACTCAAGTTCCTATCCCTATAGTAACACTACACACAATAAAGTCTTTGAAGTACGTCATTAGACTCTGTCGCCTAGACTGGAGACTGGGAGGCGCCGGCATTTATGGCGCGCTATACATGTGTCCTAATTAACATTGTTTGTAATGATTTCAAGTGCGTCTTGCGACCGACAAATAATAAGCTGTGTTTTTTTTCAACTCTTACATGCAACAAATGAAAAATAAAACACACTATTGACATTTCACGCGTCCATCTGGCGATCGTAGTTTTGGAAACATTGCCTAGACATGGCGCGGCGGAATGCTTAACACTGCCTTATTAGTAGGCTATAGCCTATAAGCCTAGACCTTAAGTACTAAATAAAACGCATCTTAAGCTTATTGGACTACCTACATTACAGGCTTTCACACATTTACGATTCTTTCCATACTGTAATTTGCGTTCAATAAGCCTACCAAAAAATGCTGCCTTTAAACTTACGCTACGTTTCGGCAATACAAAATCAGTCCAAAAGTTTTTTTATAAGCGGGTGGGTGGGGGTGGTCTGAAAAACCTTAAATATTTGTCGATTTCAAATTCAGTTATATAAAGATAGTAATATTTACACTTACGAAAGTTTTCTAAATGTAAAATATAGGCCTACGCATATCCTAGTAATTCTACATAACTACAGTAAACTATACGAGTTATGTAGGAAACTTTATGACAGAGTAGTGATGTTTTCTGAACTTTTCAAAAACAGTGTTTGGTGTATAAGTTGCATCCCTACTTTTTGTCAAAATTTTCGGTAAAAAGAGTGTGACTTATATGCAAGTATATACGGTATGCTTTACCAAATGAATAAGGCAAAAAAATATTTAAATATTTCATTCCCATCAAAAGAAAAAAGGAGCAGTTCCATTTGTCTTTTCAATTAAGTTTTATTTGAATTTGTAATCCAAAATATTGTGGTCCAAACCATCATAATAAAAAGTATCCCATCGGACCAAATTGATCCGTAGGGCCAGTGAAGAAGCGTTCACCAGTTTCTGTGGCCACTGCATTCTAGGTGATTGTGGGGCCAGCACTATGCACAGCCACCTTTACTTTACTCCAACTAAGGTCAGGTACCCATCAGAGCTGAAAAAAGAAAAGAAATAATAGCAAACTACTTCATTCATGGTAAAGAACTAACATTAAAAAATTATAACAAATTCAACAAAAAGAGCTGCAAGGTTCATAACTAGTGAATATTCCCAATTAACAAGAGTAACACCATTAGTCAAATCACTAAACCTAGAAACACTAGAGGGCAGAAGGGCAAAGAGTAAAGTAGTAAAAATACATAAGGCATTAAACTCTAATTTAGAAATCCAACACATTAACAACCTGTTGCAAAGCTCAGATAAACATGTAGACAAAAACACTTTCCTTGTCCCTTATGCAAGAACAAATGCATATAAGTACTCTTTCTTCCCGAGTGGCATTCGGGCATGGAATGGGTTGCCTGAACAAACCAGGAAAACCAATAACCTAACATCATTTAAAACATTAATAAAAATGCAAGACTAGACTCGGACCACGGATGAGCGTAGGACGCAATAATCTTCTTTATAGAAGGAGCGTCTGTAATGTATAACATAAGATAAGAGCTGGGTAGACGACGGGCACCCTCAAATCCTGGGAAAAAATCCTAGCCTGCACCATGATTCGAACCCAGGACCCTTGGATCTCGCCAGTCGAACGCGCTTCCGCTCGTCTAACGTACCCCATTACAATCCTAAGTCAACTATAACTTGGCTTTGCCAGGGGATACAGAATTGTTTTTATTATTCCAAATTTGCCTTTTCTTTCATTTTTTTAGCAGCAGATGAAAGCAGCCTGGCCACCATTGAAATCTCAGACTCCAGTTCACTATTGGGTGACTATGAGGTTGTGAATGACGCTGTTTTTGGTCAGGATGCTCAGCTTAGTATTGACATTGAGGGCATTTCACAGGAAGTAGCATCGAGCAGAGGCCCTGAACAAGCACATCTTGAACTTGAGTAGGTTTTTTATAGAGAGCTGTAAAATACCATTCTACATTGAGCTATACTTGAGAAACTTTGTTTTATTTCCATTGTTTTTGTTTGCCACTTTTAAAAAATACCTTAACAATTATTACCCACACTAAAAAAGGAAATTATATTCATTTTAAAATTGTTGCCCATTGTATTTGTATCTTTAGATTATAAGTTAATTTTCTATTTGTTTAGCAAATGAAATTTCATTTAACATGAACAAATATTTCCAAAACAATGTACTGAAAAACTGAAAAAGACTTGATATATTTTAAAATACAACAACATTAATACATGCACAGAAAAGTTTATCTCCCTTGCTGATTGTTTATTGTTTCCCCTACTCCTTTACAACAACATGAATACATGTACAGTAAAGTTTATCTCCCTTGCTGATTGTTTATTGTTTCCCCTACTCCTTTACAACAACATGAATACATGTACAGTAAAGTTTATCTCCCTTGCTGATTGTTTATTGTTTCCCCTTACTCCAACAGATACCTGCTGCATATAATGCTGGAAGCTGGATGTTTAGAGTGGGCTTTGATACTGGCTGTTGTCTTACGAGACAACCTGGCCGTTGTTCGAGTAGTGAATGCTGCTAGTTCTACAGAAACTCCTTGGGATATGGTGGTGAGAATGAGAGAAGGAGTCAGCTACTTGGAGCTTTGGGCTGATACAGAATGGTAGGGTTTTTTTTGTTTATTTTTTTTACTATCGTAACATAGCTTTATAAATTACTACCACTAAATATTAAACGCTGTCACCTGTTAAGTTATTGGGGGTGTATATAGTATAACTATATTCTGTAAAGCACACCCAGCAGTTTTCTACAAACTTGACAAGATTAGTTCCAAAACATGAGAACCATTAAGACCTGTAATGTATATCAATGAAATGGTTGGATTATAATAAAGCTTAAATTTAAATATATTAATTTGAAATATCTTATACGAATGATTGCTAAGAATTTACCTTTTACATTTTTTCTCCATGTTAAATAAACAATTTCTGTTTTCATTTTCTTTTTTTTAGCTTAGGATACAAGTCATTTTTTTACCAGATACGAGGAGACGTTCAAAAGTTGTCAAAGCTGGTGGAGACCCCAGTGGCAGCCACTCTGAATGTTGATGTTGTTAACAGTGAGGCTCCGACTGTGGAGAAAGGTACAGCCTCCCCGGTCAGTGACAGCATTCGTCGACTCGACCTGGACCCCTTGCTCACGCAGCAGGAAGGTTCTGCTCAAAGCAAACGTGACTGCGTCATATCTTGATTGCTGCTTCCTGTCGTCGTCTCAACGAACTTTTCCTCTCATGTTGATTGTATGACACATTTCATGTAAATATTGTAATTCTAAATTGTACATAGAGTTAATGTCATTGCAGTTCTTGATGAGTTTGTGAAATTGAAATTCACCGGGACATTCATAGAGATATTCACCAAGTTAAAGGTTTTTGTCTCATTGCCTACTTGTGTAGTCTTGTTATGTACAATCTAATGTTGATTTCTTTTGTACAGTATATTGTTCCTTCTATAAAGTTTGTCTATATTGTGAACACTCCATTGTTGACTTGTGTGTACAGTGAATTGTTCAGCATTTAACTCATATGGTTGAGGTCATTTATTTATTATCTCCTAAAAAAATTTTTTTAAAGGTCATCATTGGAGTAGTTGCTTGCATTATATGACAGCAGTGAAAAAGGCTGACAGTTTCTAGAACATTATTTCTTTTTAAATTTTAAGTAGCTTGATATAGTTATTTAAATAATTATCAATCATAGCCTTTGGAATTTACTGTTAGTATTAATAAAAAAAATATATCAATAGCATTAACATAGATGTACATCACTGTCATATCTTAAAAGTGAGTTGTGTTTAAGTTAACTTTGTTTTTCTTTGGATATTTGCACATTTATTGTGCTTAGTTGAGTTTGAATGCAGTGTGCATTAGGGTCAGGTTGAATGACCTATATTTAGCCCTGTCCTAGCCCTGTAACTGTCAATGATTAAAGAAAGTGCAATAAAAAATATATCATTATCTGGTGATGTATAGTATGGTAAGACACAAAGTTAATTAATTAATTTAGCATAAATTCAATGAATAAATGAAATTAATATTTGTATTTATTTGTAAACATGAAAGTTTAGTAGGTAAAACATCCAAAAACAGCATGATAGATTGCATTCAGTATATATCCATAGGGAAACTTGTTCAAAATATTAAAGGGCTCCGTGCCTTAATTGTTTTGTTGTTTTTGTTTATTGCACATTTGTTCTTGTTGAGTCCAGCTGAGAAAATCTACTTAGCATAATACAATGTGATATAAAGTCTAATTTTTTATTGTCAGTAACAGTCTTTAAGAAGCTGTGATGTTTGGTCTACAAATGTAATTTAGATTTTGGATTAGGATGAATAATATTTCCCTAATATTGGGGACAACTTTCAAATAAATTTTGTCCTTTGATTAATAAATGCACATTTTAATTTTTTATTTTTAAATCTTTGACTAATCAATTATTTACATACACAATCTTTTCTTTTTTTTTTCTTTTTTTTTCAAATTATTGTCACTAAAAAAATATAGAAATATTATAATAAAGTTTTTGTGTGTGACTATGCTGAGAGTAGATTCATTTTCTTAGAGAATTGTACAATAGAATGATCTCTGAACTTAGTAGCAAAATGTACCGTAATATTTATTTTATCACCAAAGTACAACTTAAGTCTTTGGTTTAAAAAAACACAATAACATGTTTTGTTTTATGTAGAAAAAAAAACTTGCACTGTTTGATTTACCGGTAAATGTTTTGTTCAGCTTTTAAAAATGACTGCACATGTTACACAAGTAACAAATTAGATTCTTGAAGCTATTCATGTTGTTGGTTTAATTCTTACACACCATTCAAGATACTCATTTATTTATTCACATGTCTGTATCAGTTGCTAAACATTTCATATTTCATCAGCTTATATTATTGAACCAAACGACTCGACCATTTTTCTTAACACTTTAGCGACAGTCCCGACAATGTATTTGGGAGAAGGTTTGGGACCAATGTTTTCTGATTCAATATCTTTACCAACCTGTCATTATTATGCAGAATGAAATGAACACAAATTGAACGCATTACAAAATTAGCTTTACTGTGTTTTTTTTCTTTATTGTCATCTTATTGTTCAAAAGCCAGTGGGAGTTCTTCCATTAGACAAATCTATTTAGCTGGTGATGTTGAAAGATATAGTTATGCATATCTACATTCAGTCCTTCAAATCAATCGTTTACTGATCATCAAACAGGAATTCTTCCTTACACCTATCTTCTCATATTTTTATTACTGCCAAATGTCATGGACTTTTGTTTCTATATATTTCTGCTCTGTGCATATATTGATGACAATTTAATCAGTCAGCATTGGCCAGAATTTTGTACATTTTATTTCCAGGATGTAAAACATGTGCATGATCCATTCTCAGAGTGGAAAAAAAAAAAGTCAAAATGTAAATACCATGAAAATATTCATCTTGTATTTTAGTTGGCATGATTTTGTTGTCCTGATGTCATGTGTCCATTGCTTACTTGTCTTTCATTGCATTAAATGTCTGCATCAAACATTGGCCTCAGAAATGTATTTACTTTATTGAGAATAATTATTCATTGATTGAAGAAAGAAAAAAATACCAACATTAAATCTTGAAGTCTAAGTGTTCGTGTTTTTATGACCAAGAATATTTTTTGAAATTGTGTTTGTATGGGAGATGGTGAACTTGACATTGTTTGTCTGAAATTTAAAAAGCAGTTTGGGTTAAGAAATAAAATGAGGAAAGAATTTGTCCATGTGTGTCTGAGAGATTTATCTATGGCTAATTGTACACAACATATTCTTAAATGAAAGAAAAAAAATTACAGGTTTAATTAGTGTAAATATGAAGTCAACTACAATAAATTATAAAAGAGTATTTTTTTAAATGTTTCATTTATTATAAAAGAATTTATTATTTGTTTTCTTTAAAAACTGATCATTTTAAAAGCACTGCATTTATCTCAATATATAAACAGTCAATCTATAACATCTGTTTAAACAAATGAAAGGTTGAACTATTGAGAAATAACAGTAAAAATTCCAAATTGAGTAATTTATGATTGAAACATTTTTAATCTTTGATAAAATAAGTAAAGAACTTAGCCACATAGATTTATTCCATGGAGTAGTGAAGCAGCATTCACAATCTAGTTTTCAGGTCCAATTCATAAAAGAAGATTGTGTGACCAGAACAATGCCCAGCTAACCGCCTTTATTTTCCCCCAACTGGTTAGCCTCAGGGACACCCCGTTGACCCAAGAGAAAACTCTGCTCAATGTTTTGCCGCTGGACAACCTTGTTTCATTTACAATGAATAGGTTATGACTAACTCAGGGTAGTTTATTGCACAATTAATGTAGCAGTGGTGTGGGGAAGTATTGGTAGGTACTAAGTTCTAAATAAAAAAAATAAAAAAAATTGGAATGTATTAATTCTTTGTGCATTCACAAACATAAAAGTGGGTAACATGGACATAGCCTTGTGTGTGGAAAAGGGGGGTGGGGTCCTAAATCTTGGACAACCCCGCATAAAACAGGATTTTAAAAAAAAAATGAAAAAAAAATTTTAAGTTATTTATTCTTGAGTATAAATGTACATTTCGCCTCAAACAAATTTGTTAGGAAAATTATAACTTCTAAATATTTAAGTTTCCTTAACTATTGATAATTAGATCAAATGTTTTTTTCATAAATTTAAGGTGAAGTTGTGCATCCGTTCAAAATAAGCCTGCTACTGCTCCTCCCTTTTTTTTTAAACTTGCACTAGCTTTACCCTGCATAATATTCCCCACCTAGGCTTGCACTATTTGCCACCACCCCACACAAACATTTTATACTTTTTGCCCCCCCCCCCCATTAACTTGCACTAATAGGTCTACATCACTGATCTACAAAGATGACAGAGTAATTTAATTATAGTTATAGGGCCTAATACTAAGTAAGTTTGTCTCAGGCCTACCAAAGATTTAGTATTTTCTTGTAGGGGTGAAATTAATCTGTTTGGTATTTCTTTATCTTGGTAGGCCCTATTGTTTGCCTGTGAAGTGAGTCGGAAAAAAGTTAGGCTATCTAGTTATTTAGTCTTCTAAGAGGAGGCTTCTGATTTCAGCAGTAGAACCTTCTGAATGCGCTGTAGGCCCTATAATCTAAATGTAGACTAGGCTAGATTCTGGGGCATATATAATCATTGAGAGTAAGGACGTTCCAGATCTGTTGTAGGCTTCTTAGCTTCTAAAACTTTTTAAAGTTCCAAATTAGGTTTCCAGATCCAGACTAATTTAATTCTAAAATATAAAGTAGGCCAATATATAAAGACCTATATAATAGGCCTAGATCTATATGCTTTTATAAATACTGCATTATGGGCATAGGCCTATGCTTAGTCTAATACAGTTGGGACTGTCTGCTGTCTATAGAGCAATAATCAATTCTCCATATTTCCATTTCACACATTAAGTTAGGAATTGTGTAAAAAAAAAAAGACGCATTTTTTTAGACTAGACTAGAGGATAGAACAATTGTTAATTAGCGAAACGGGAATTTCACTACCTTTGTGGGAAATTCGCGAAATACAAAACCAAAGTAAAGTATTAGAAACAATAAAGTCTATTAAAATAAAAAAAATTATGATAATAAATAGGCTTGTCAAAGTGACTCTTGAATATTTATAAAAATGACAAGTGTAGATATAGAAAATGTAAGTTATATTCTACGAAGTCTTGGACAATCACCAATAAATCTTCAAGAAGGGATGATTAAACAGGTAGGCCTCGATCCTCTAGTTCTAGTGACTCTTGACTAGTCAGTCTAGACTAGTCTAGTAGTAAGTGTAGGCTAAGTAGTTTTAGTTAAAATTTTAGTAGTAGGCCTAAACAAGTCTAGATCTAGTAGTCGTAGTACAGAGTAGGCCTAAGCTAGTCTTTATATATAGTAGTGTAAAATAAGTGTAGTAGTTACAGTAGTAGGCCTAGATAGTAGTAGTAGGGTAATTTAAATAATTTTTCGAGAAAATATAGAATTATTCATTATTGAATATAGTCATAGAGACTAGATCTAGATTCTAGATCTATAGTCTATAGACTAATTTATTATGATTAGACCTATGGTTAATTTAAAGGCTGCGGCTATTCCCTTTTGCATGAAATAGCTATTCGGACCCAGCTTCAGTCGGAATTCATTAGAACTCATAAAAAAACATTAAAAAAGAGGGGAAAAGCACAAAATATATTTGTCTTAACATATTTTATAAGAAAAAGGACAGAAAACACCAAATCTATCCCTATCCTTATACAGTAGAAGTCCATTAGTCCGGCATCCAACAGTCTGGAATGCCCGATAGTCCGGCATCGCACCGGAAAATTGTAAAAATTTTGTTTTTCTGCATCTCACCTAACTCTACAGACTGATGAGGAAGAAAACCATCAAAACGCTCTGACTAAAGTTTTGGATGTCGTTAGAAGTGCTGACAATCCCTTGAAAAACCTGCCTGAAGATGAGGTAGAGGAGTGGCTTCTAATCATCGAGGATGAGCCTGTTGAACAAGAACTAACCGATGAGGACATTATCAACAGTGTAGTAACCCCTCAGCCTACTCAAAATCTTAAAGAAAGTGACTCAGATGCCGAAACGGAAGAAAAGGAAAAAATCAGCTGGCCAGAAGCTGCAGAATCACTAAATAAGTTTATCTCTTTTGCTGAGGCTAGTACTAGCTACAGTGTTTCAGAAATTATTGATTTCCATATCATTAGAAATAAATTTTATACTAAACGCCAAAAGTCAAGAAAACAAAAAGACTTTCGTGACTTTTTAAAATCTAAGTGAAATATGTTTTACAGTACGTGTACATACATTATATGAAATGTAAAATAAACTTTGTTGTATTTGCATACTGTATTTGAAGTTTAATTATTAACCTAATTGTTCTTATAATTACGATTTATTATTGTAATGTAGTTAAAAAAAACAAAGTACATTTGTTTTACGGCAAAGCCTACACTAGAAGGGGCATCGCCTGATAGACCGGAATTTTCGATAGTCCGGCACCGAGCCGGTCCCGAGCGTGCCAGATTATCGGACTTCTACTGTAATTATAACATAACGGATACTAACTATTACCAAAAATACTACCAAGCCATCCCTAACCTATATAAACTAACCGATACTAACTATTTATTACTAAGTCTATCAGGTCCGAATAGCCACTTTGTAATTTAAAATCATTTTGATTTTTTAACATTTGTTGGTATACCCATTTGTTAATTTACATAAGCCCCTACAACTACAAAAAGAAGAATTTAGGTACAAGGAAGAATTTCGATTATAATTGCCAGGAGATGGTTGATGCATATAATGAAACAATGCATTAATAAAATCATTAATAAAGAAGGAAATGTCCCTGAACCAGGTTTCTCTGTAGGCCTACTCGGTACTATGGCATCAACAAAAAATCGTTACTGCGAAGAGTTAGAGAGGAAATTCTAGTAAATGCACATGCTGGCAAGAGTAACACCCTGGGTGCCTAAACTTACACGAGCAAGAGCTAACTGAATGTTTAAAACTTTTGGCAAGCTGGGGTTGGGGCTTTTTGACTGAGGAATTAAAAACATTAGTTCAACAGTTTGCCCAGTCTCTTAAAGTTGGAGACTCCTTTTGTAGGTGGTTGACCAGACAAAGACTGGGTACTGCTATTTCTGAAACGCCATCCTGACACTGTATTTAGAAAAACTGAGCACCTTAGTAATGCTTGAGCAATAGCGTAGTATCCACAGCTGCTTGGTTTGATATCGTAGGAAAAGTCCTGGATGATCATGGCATTAAGGATAATAGTGCTCAGATGTGGATGAAACAGGTTCACAACAGATGCCAGACCATAGAAGGTACTAGCTGAAAAAGGAGTGAAATGGGTAATCCAAAGCATTGGAGACCCTGGCAAATTACAGTCAACTGTGCTGTGTCAGCTAGCAACAAGACTCTTCCTCCTTTTGTGATATACACAGGAAAGAACCTGTACGTGGCATGGACTGAAGATGGACCAGATCATGCATGTTATACAACAAGCAAGCAAAGATGGATGGAGGCACCATTTTTCTTTGAATGGTTTGAGAAAATATTTCTGGTGCACACTGCAGATGTCAAGAACAAAGCAAGACTTCTTGTGTTTGATGGTCATGTGTCACATTTATCAAAAGAACTGATTGATGCAACAAAGAAAAACAATGTTGTCCTCCTTCGTCTACCTTCGAACCTCACTCATTTACTGCAGCCCCTAGAAAAGGCAGTATTTAGACCAGTTAAGGCTATGTGGCAGTCTTATCTGGTGAAATATGCCAGAACCCATTCAGGACTAGACGGGAAGAAAGACTTTCCAGCTATTTTGAAGAAGTTGTTTCTAGAGTCATTCTCTCCTGATTTTATCAAGTCTGGATTTGAGTCAACTGGACTGTGCCCTTTTAACAGTCAAAGGGTCAATGTACTTGAATGACCCTAAGTGTCACTGGACACTGCTGGTGATAGAAGTACTCCACTAACACACCGCACATGCACTTTTGAGCCATCAATGCTGACTGATGATCCATCCATGTCCCTCATTCAGCCGTCAACTTCCACAACTTCAGCTGAGTCCGTTCAACAGCCTCCATCAACACCAAATCATCTGGGTCAACAATCTGCATCTACTGGTATTGATAGCCCACTTACTTTGAAGGGCTCAACCCTAAAAGAATTTTTTATGAAACAATTTTCACCAATTTTGTTGAGAGGTCAAAACTGTGGGAGGTCTGCACACCATAAGCGATGCAAATATTTAGCATTAGACCTGCCAACTTCTCAGAAATGAAAGAGGAAGAGGAAATGAAATTAGATAAGTACAGTGGAATCCCAAGGAAAATAAAAAAAAGAGGCTCGTCATGTAACATAGATAGGTTACACCAAGATGGATTGGGAAAATGGGCACCGGTTAGAGGAAACTGGAGATCTATAATTGGTAGCCCACAAACTAAAAGGGTGACAGCAGAGTCCGTAAGTAAACTAAATTATAATAACTGCAATGAGAAATAGAAGATTTATTGATGTAAATATTGTTATGTTTATATTTAAAATAGATTCTCTCTGATGTTGCTTCCAAGATCCAGCAATCTCCTTCAAACTTTAATGATCAGAAGGTCATAGAACTGGCAACTGCTTTAGTTCCATACATCTGTGACCCAATATTTTCTACATTATGGTTGGCACTTTTACATAAACTTTCAAATCTTCCAGAAAATGAGAAATTAAATGCAGTTTATAATGAAATAAACACGAAGCAGGCTGAATTTTTCCCCTTGTGTAAGTAACGACTTTGTATTTACATAGACTACTTACTTGTATAATTGTTAATTATCCTTACTTAGAGTTTACACTTTGTACATTTTTTATATCAATTTTCAGCATCTCTTCCAGTTCAACTTGTACATTGTCTGTGGCTCAGTCATCTCCCTTCTCTTGAGTTTTGTGTTTTGTTAATAGTGAAGAAGAATTCTGAAACTATTTTGTTTCCTAACTCCATGCTAAGCATATTGTCAAACTGCCATATTGTAAGTATAAAAGTAAAATTCACTTATTTTTAGTAAAAGTGTTTAACTACCATAGGATGGAATACAAATTATGTTTGATTTTTTGTTTTGATTAAGTATGTTCCATGGGGCAAGGTGCTATTTTATGCTATTTTAAGCGGCAGAATATGGATATTATATGGATTGCCATCCTAATGATTTCAAATTACATTTCCAAACTTGAAATTTGAGGCTCACAAATTGAGTTAACCATCTGTGAGTTAACTAGTGGGCTAATACATAGAGGACAACATCCCTTCCCCCACCTCCTTTCTTCATGAGAATAGGAAAGAAGGCCAAAACAACCTGTACCAAAGCCAGTTGAACAACTGGCCTAGAAGGTTAATGTTTTTTATTCTGGAGGGTGCATGGTTAATTTTAACTGGGTCACTGCACAACTGGGCAATATCCCAGGAACATGAGGCGTTTGCCCTTTGTTAATGATTTGGCAGTAATCCAGGGGGAATTCCATTCCTGGGAAGTGTACCTTGGACAGGAGTTATAGTCTTCTGCTCTATGTTAAACCTTGACTTGGGTACAGAAAGGCTCTATTCAGCTAAAGGACTCTATTTGATCTAAAATTTCAAGAACTGTTAAAAATATATAGTGTCCCAGAGTCTAACCAGCTCTGATTGTTACGCAACATCCGTTAAGGAAATAAGAGTTATTGAGGTTCAATCCGCTTGTAAGGCCATGGAATCCAGAGAATGCTGCTTAACTTGAACTATGGATAATTATGATTGAGAAAGTAAACTTTGTAAAGTATTCACTGGTATTCTTTAAGAGCACCAATCCTTTATTTTTTGTTTTCATGAATTATTTATTCTCAGATAGAGGTAGCCAGTAAAGAACCATTGATTTATCAAATGATCTACATTATACTTCATTCCATAATTGTACAAAGAAATTACCAAGCAAATACAATAGACGTTTTGGCTGTAATTAGCCATTCAGTGAGACTATCATCTATTAACAGTCAGGTGTGTTTTGATCTACTTTTTAAAAAAAATGTGGCACTCAAATCTCTTACTCTTTGCTACTATTGTTTTATTTAATTAATTTGAAAGGATTGTGGTTGTATTTAATTGTTCAATACATCAGGTAGAATTAATTCAAGAAATGTGCAATTGGGAATTTTGAGGGAAAACATGATTTGATCTTGTGCAAAAAAAAATATATTTTTCCTGAGATAGTTTCTAAGTGTATTAATTTAAAACTTAAGTATACAATCAGGAATAATCTATCTTCAGATGTCTGTCCAAAGGCCTCTGTACATTGCCTCTGTGAAATTAATCTTCTCTTGCTCACCAGAAAGTAAGATTTTTCACATTTATTTTACTCAATAAAACCAATCTTCATAAATTATCTTCTTTTTTGCTAAACCTGTTACCTAAGCTGTCATAAGTTTGTGTCAATCATAGTAAATGTGTCTTTGGGCACGCTACCAGTACTCACCATTTTTTTTTTAAATCTCTTATAAGTTTTACAGACATTCCTTCTAGATAGAAAATTATTACATCCACTAGGCCAAAAACTCCTGCAGGGCGGCAGGGATCTATTGGCAGCAGGGATAGAACCTGTGTTGTGTCAGTCCGGTGAACTAACCGCAGGACCAGCCGGGTTTTTTCTCTTATGGTAGTTAAATTAAAATACAGTAACAGTTAAATATTGATATTATATAAGTTCTCAGTACAATGAATAATATTTCATTTCATTCTAGGTTCCTCTCCCAAGATTGTTGGCAAAACTATTGTTAAACTCCATGAAGCATTTCATTTATGTAGGAATGAACACATGAAATCTTTGAGGAGTGAAGACAGCTCAGATATTGTATATGAAGAGTTTTGGAGTCTGACAGTTGAATACAGACATTGGATCTTTGCTGCTCTCAATTGTATATATCAATGTGATTCACAGGTTTGCTTCTTTATACTATATACCTGACAGGGGTAGTGAAAGCCTGATTCACTTACCCTATACACCTGAAAGGGATACTTGTTTTTTTTTACCCAACATGGGCAAAGTTCTATAGTAAATCACAAATCTATTCTAATGTTTGTTTTAAAACCTGTATAAATGTTTATCAACTGTACACTTGTTCAAAGAAATTTGTTACAAGTTGCAGATGAATATGTATTAAACTAAAATGATGTGTGTTCCCATTAGAAAACCCTCAATTGAAAAGGCTGAATATGATATTACTGTAAATTACTATACCTAAGAACAGAGTCTTTCCAACACCCACCCCCCTCTCAACGCACAATTTTACATTCAAAATTATGATATTCAAGTTTGGGGGTTCTTTTTAGAAAATCATAAAAATTATATTTACAAAAATAAACCGGTATATTATTGTATGGTAAAAAAATGTGTCACTAGATTAAAGTTTAGTGCAGTAAATTTATTTACACAGGATATTCAAGCATGTCTATGGCTTTTGCTAATGCATAAAAGAATCAAACCAAACATGTCTGGATACACAGTGAGTCACACTTTCTGTTTCTTTGTATATACTTGTTTGTGTACACAATAAATATAATAATCTAAAACTCACATTTGCAATGAACTATGAGGCTTGAAACAAATACACTTTTGTTGCTACACTGATCTCAATAACATGACCTCATAAGTCTTCATCAAGAAAATATTCTGACTTTAAATTACATCTAGAAACTAAAGAAACAATTATTTTTTTGTAAAGATGTTCAATAAATTGTAAGTACTTTGAGCTTATTGTATCTTTTTTAATACTGGTAATAGTTGCTTGTATTTCCATTGATGAGTTTATTTTCAGTCTAATGTCTTAGTTAACATGTAATTTCGTTTTTAAACCTGTTCCCCAATTATGTTTGTATATACTAAAAATGTTTACAATTCCTTAGCAACCAGAGTTTATCTTCCTTGCAATTTTAAAGCTTCTTAGTAGATGATAATAAACACATCTAATTGATTTATTTTATGAATAACTTATTTGTATTTTTTAATTACTGTAATACACTTCTATACACCAACAGCCATAGCATGTGAGGTAGTTTTTGTGAGGGAGACCATCTAGTTTACATGTTTATACAAGTTTATTCTGTTGTGTTTTTCAGGCTATTCAGGATACAATTGTAAAGTGCATTAATAATCTTAGAGATATATTTGGCACTTCATTAGTTAGCAGAGAGCATATTCTACTATTTAAAAACACATCAGGCAACTTATTCAGAATGGAATTCTTTCAATACCAAGAAACAGTCCTTCAGCTCATCATGCAGATTCTGGTTGTGTTTTTCTTCCAGTCTTCATCTGGGTTTAAATTTGGTCTAGAATTTATTGCAGATGTAAGTACAATTTGTTTAAACCATAAAGTAAAATGCCCCCCCCCCCCCCTCAACCCACCATGTTGGTCCATTGAGCAGGGAAGCAGTACAGCATTAAATAATTTGATATCCTTTCTAGAGTTCAGTAAACAATTCAATTTAAACAAGATTTGATGGAAAAAAACAATGAATAAAAAAAACCTCTGTAGATATTTAGCTAGAAAGAAATTTCCCCTCCCCTATGCCAGAATGAAAAATTGAGAAGCCCTGTTTAAGATTAAGAGTTAATGTTTTGTTTTTTCAATGGGGTTTGTGTTCTTTGTAGGTTTCTTGTTTGAAATTTTTTTAAAAATGTGTAAAATATGTTTATATCTACTAAATATTAATTAAATATCCTTTAAATATTTTTTAAAGACATAATCAAATAAATTTGCTTCCTATACTATTATGATATTTTTCTTTCACTAGCAACACAATGCCCTGATAGAAGACTTCATCATTCATTTGATCCAGTATTATCAGCTGATGTCAATTGACCCAAGTCTTTGGGATCCTGAGAGAAAGTCTTCATTCAGGACATTTGTAGACAATCTCATCTGCTGGTCAAATACAAACCAAACCTACAGAAATCTTCAGAAAGAGTTATCCCACCTGTTAACTAGTTTAAATTGAGTCTGAAATTTTTTTTTATTCAAAAAATTATTTGCATTTTTTTTAAAGTATGGTTTGATTGGCTTATAAATATACATTTTGACACTCAACTGTTTGATCTAAATCTATCAACCAGATATTACTAAATCTACCTGTGATAATAAATCCTATTAAACTTAAAAGGTTAGTTTCAAAAGTCTTTGTCGTTATTTTATCAGTAAGACATTTGGTTCAAATTATACTAGCAAATATACAAATTTCATTTACTGGTTGATTTATAACTTCAGGTTTTTTATTTTAGTATGCAGAGTATATTATTCCATGAAGCAATCCATAAATGCCGTCACACACCTATGCAAGGGAGGGGCGTCAAACATTCGACACTGTGGGGAGTGAGGTTTATAAAGAATCTAATGTCACATTAAAAATATTCACCTTTTATCAAAAATATTCACCTTCATAGACATTTCCAGTGGCATTAAAAGTAAATTTCAACATTCTCATTTTAAAACTGGAAATGTTTTATTCTGGGGAGAGGTTTGTTATGTTGTATTGGAAAGAGGGTAAAACTTGTGACAATCATGGAAGCAGGGTTTTCAAATTGGTCATTTTTGGAAGGCTGCTATATTATATTTCTTTAACACATATAAAGTTAAAGTATGCAAGATGAATATGCAAATATAATACTAGATCACAACTCACTTTGTAGATTACTATCAATTCTGATTTGTTAAAAAAATAACTACAAAAGCACAATTAGCTGATGAAATTTCTTTAATATGCATCAAAAGTTCGTTTAGTTTGGTAAGGAACTATTTTCACAAATCCCATCCTCTAGATAAGCTTATATATATTTTGGTATAAGTATAAATTAAAAATTTTGAATTCATTCTAAATTCAATACAATGCTTACAAATATTACAATCTTCACAAAGTGTATATTTCAAACAACTGTGTACATTATTTCAACAAAATAAAAAATACAAAGTATATTTGGTCTCTGGGATCAGCGATTTAAAGACATAAAAATCAACAAAAGACATTAATAACAAAATCATAATGATATGTAAATAACAAAAAAGTTATCAGTAGTCATAACTAAACATTAGTACATGTATATCTAGTAAATCAATCAAAAATATATATAGATCAAACAAAGAAAATCAGAACTTTCACATTGTAAAAAACTTCCTTAAATTAGCAATGTTAGTAGACAACTTAAGCAAAGTATACAGTCAACAATTATAAATGAAAGATCATCTAGAGCAGGGTTCTGCAACCTAAGGCAGGTGTGCCACACTTGGCATTGCAGAGTGATTTTCAATGACACGCGGAAGACCCACCAAAAAAAGGCAATTGAGTGCTAGAGAAGGATGACTTTTAGGCTTATGTCATGTTGAAAAAAAATGTGAAATTCTAATTTGGCACACTCTAATCATAAGGTTGCCGACTCCTGATTTAGTGTTTTAAAAACAGACATAAATGTACTTTGCACAAATAGAGTGGATACAGTGTTAATTTGCTACAATAATATAGTTCATATTCTACAATAATATAGTGAGACAATAATGTAAATATGACACTTTCACATTTGATGTAAACTAGAAAGACATGCATATTGCAAAAAAAAAAAACTATCTGGATATATAAGTATATGTAGTGTCCCCATTAAATTTCACAACATATAACCATCAAGCAACATTTGTTATATGTAAAATAGTTTCGTCATTAAGATTCACAATATAACTAAAGAGCAACACTAACACAAGTTACAAAAAAATATCATGCCCTGGTTTAAATGGCTGATTCTTTTTTTGCTCTAGCCTTGCAGCTTCTACTGAAGAAAATGTTGGAAGTCCGTGAGGAATTTCAAGTAAATGGGGCTCTTCATCTATGATTCTGTCAGCCATTTCTAAAATAAATATAAATGTACACAAGACCCATTAGTGATATTTAAAGTTATGAAATTCACAATTATGCAAAGCAGTATTTCTCAAGGCTATATACTATATAGCGACATGCCAATTTAAAATTGTATTACCTCTGATTCTTGTCAGCTTGGAGCCATAAGCTAAGTCCCATTGGTAAGCAAAGACGAAACTCAGGGGAACTAATGGTGCAAGAAAACCATATCTTTTAGTGCGAAGAGCACTGCGGAAAAAAAATAAAAGTTATATTCTATTGTAAATATTTGTTTCTTTTAATTTAAAAACATTTGCTTTGTTATTGACTGGTTTCTTCTTGTACAGAACAATGATATTAATAAATTATGAATTCATTCTCACCTCTACAGATTGAAATGGAAGTGAAAGAGTAAAGAAAACTAACCCTAGCGTGAGACCAATAGAGCACAAAGTGTCAAATGCAGTGTAAAACCAGAATACATCACGAGATTTAGCAATCATTGCCGCCATCTGTCTTTCCCTAATTTCATTCTGCATAGCCAATTGACGTTCTAGCTACAGGTCAAACAAACAAAAACAAAGAGACATTGCATTATAATAAATATTTTTTTAAAGAATAAATGGTCTGTAACTAACCGATGCCCTTTTTCTAATGTTTTTAAAGTACGGTACACTAATTTATCAGACACTAATTTTGTTTAGCATTCTCTGTTATGACTGTTACGATTTGAAGGGGAAATTTCATTATTAGGTAAATATATAAATAGATAATAGAATAGATGAAGTTATCTCAAATGCTAAAATAGGTATTGACGTGTGACACAATAAATAAGTATATTATAATTTGGTTAGCGGCAGATTTTTAATATAACATTAGACGACCAGAGAACAAGAAAAGTGATTTAACATTGAACTTAGTTTAAAATGTGACTCCCTGGGATCTAATAATTATTATTACAAGAATAAATAAAGCATATGTCACAATGACAAATAACATTATTAAAAAAATTATGAACTGAATACTGCAGATTAAAGATGAACATTTATTTACTAACCTGAAGTTGCTGCATTTTTAACATAAAGTCCTGATTTTTCTTGATATTTTCCTCCATAGCACTTGAAACTAAATTTCCCATTTCTAATTTGTAAGTGTAATTCTGCACAAGTTTCAACAAAAAAAGGGATTAATTTTTTTTCATAGCAAACTAAACTAACAAATGTGGTCTAATAGATGAGGTACACTTAATTACATATTATGGTAGAAGAAAACAAAGAGAGGCCGGCTGGTCCTGCAGTTAGTTCACCAGACTGTCAACCGACATGTCGTGGGTTCTATCCCTGGCTCCGACTGATCCCTGCCGCCCTGCAAGAGTTTTGGGCCCAGTGGACGTAATAATCTTCTATCTAGAAGGAACGTCTGTAAAACTTATAAGATTATAGTTGCATGAATGAAACCAAATGAGGCTGTAGATACGTTTTTTAGCTGGATGTTCATGAGATTACTGTTCCTGACCACAAGACAGGCTAAAATTCTGCCACAGTCCATCCCATGATGCCCTGTGTGAGTGTTAGAGTGAGTGTTAGACATTGTATTCTAGAAGGAACATCTGTAACTTATAAGACAAGACAAACCAAACATTTGTTACATTTAGTTTTTAGTGTTGACCCATAGTAGCTTTAATCCTGCCTAAGTAAAAAAAAAAGTTAACAGTCACAGTTATTATTTATCAGAAATGCAAATTACAATCAATGTAGGCCTAATTATTAACATTTCTTTTAAAATTCAGTTGAGAAACAAAATATCCGAACCTAGGAAAGAAGATGTTTTTATTTTTTACACATGTATTATAAGCCGCACTCCTTTCTTGGATTTGGTTTTAAAAAGTGTTGCTTATCCTTGAGATTGTACAGCCAGTATGCTGCTAATTCTCAAAAGCCGTAGGCCGTAGATGGAAGTGGATTGGTCACACTTTAAGAAGAACAGAAGACAATGTAACAAGACAAGCACTTGACTGGAATCCCCAGGGCAAAAGGAAAGTGGGCATACCCAGGCAAACTTGGAGGAGATCGGTCGTAGGCCGTAGGTGAGGCAAAGCCGGCAAAGGCTGTTGGCCTCACATGGACACAAATAAAGAAAGCCTCCCAAGACCGAGACCGATGGAAAAGTGTAGTTTAGGCCCTATGCTTTGATGGAGATACAGATAGTATAGCCAGTATAGCTCTACAGGATTAAGCATAAAAGCATGCTGCTAATATTTATTTATTTAGGCTTAATCCTAATCCATTTATTTTATAAATTATTATTGTAGACATTTTCATCGGTCCTTTTCATCTTCTAGGCGAGTAGGCGGCCTTTAAGGGCTAGAGTCCGGCTAGACTCTAGGAGTCCTAGAGGGCCTATTAACTATTACTATTAGTCTATTAGGTAGTAGGTCGCCTAGGATTAGGATTAGTAGCCATTACTTCAAATTACTAGTCTAGACTAGATCTAGATCTAGGCTGTATAACTTGTATAACACTATTACATTTTTTTTTTTTTTTTCAAAATGAAATTAATAAATAACGTAAATAGTTTAAATAACATGATTGCTTGAAAAGCTAAAATATATATTTTACCCTGAAAAGTGTTCAATAGTTTGGAACTTAGATCGTCTACTAAAAGTCTCAGCCTTATTTTCCTTGAAAAATAAATACAAACAAAACAAAAACAAGGCTTTAGCACATCGATTCGCTTTTTAAAAAAAAAAAACTTTTTAATTATTTAAAGTTTCGAATTTTGAAATTTTGTATCGTGCCATGAAAAAAAGGAAAAAGGTAGAATATAAGCCTTTAGGCCTAAATATATATCTAGAAATGTAGGCCTATAGTCAAATAAAGACATTTTCAACAGTGTAGGCCTATATAACCAGTAGCGTAGCCAAGGGGGGGGGGGGGGGGGGAGCGACGGCCGCTCTCTCTATGGTAATGGTAATGGTAATTTATATAGCGCTTCTAACCATGCTATTTTAGCATGCTCAGTGCGCTCTAGAAGACTATTAATCTGTGAGAGGTCTCACTGCTGCCGGTTAAGCGCATGTGTTGGGCAACTCAGTATTAACGTCATCTAGTCCCAAAACTCCTGTAGGGCGACAGGGGTCTGCCGGTGGCGGGGCTCGAACCCGCGACGTGTCAAGTGGTTTTTTGGTTGACAGTCTGGTGAGCTAACCGCTAGGCCAGCCGGTTTCTCTACGACCATTTTCGGAGAAAAAGGGCCTTTTCGGGGAAAAAACACAAATATTTAAATAATTAATAATTTTAACAAGCCACGAAGCACAATTTAGGCCTATGCTGTTTCTATTTTTTTTTCTTTAAATTGCATTTTAACAATTTAATTTATTACAATCATTTTTAATCATTCAGCGTGCCAACAGTCAAACTGATCAACTATATTTTTTTTATAAGACAATGGGCACAATGTATTTAGTGCCGTAGCAAGACCAAGACCAAAAGAAAAGGAGCGTAGGCTAAATAAAGGGTTTCATTTAATAAAAAAAATTACCTGTTTGTTATTATCAGCTTTAAAAAAAAAATCCATTCGTATTATTAATAGGCCTATACAATTTCATTACTCAACTTACAGTGGACGCATTAATAGTTATCAACATTTGAATTTAGTTGTTATTCTATTAATAGATATAAAGTCTTTAATGTTTGATCTCAGAATAACTGAGATTTACTCTAACATATTTTTTTAAACCAGAAAAATGATCAAATATAATTGCAATTAAGAGGAAGAGATACGTAGGCTAATAATTATTCAAACTGGGTAGTTAATGTTTAAAAATGTACAAATACTTATATAATTTTTAACTATCTTGTGGAATTTGATCATTTTAGGGTTATAAATTGTAAGCCATTAATTATTTTTAAAACGAAACAAAAAATAAACATAATAAGTCTTATTAGAAATATTACAGTAAAGAAAACGGGTTAATTATCTCCCTTCAAGTAAATTCTCCAAATTTGATGATACCAAACTTCAAACTAGTTAATTGTTTTAATATAGATCTAAATAGTGTACTTCTGAAAATGCTCATCTATCATAATTTGCATTAAATTAAAGAGTTAAATGTTTTGAAATTGATTTCACGGAAAGATATGCCCAGTTTCAATGCAAATCCATTCCAGTTGCCCAACACTTCAAGTGCTTTTGGACCCAGTCTTGTAAATGGAAGTTTAACTAACTAAAACGTGTCGCCAAGTCATACAGAAACATTGGCTTCAACAGTCATTTCTCCTCATTCAATAACGGAATTTTGTCTCCTTTAATGTACACCTTAATTGTTTCCAGACAAGAAAATAATCTATCCTAGACTTTACCTGTAGGCCTACTCCGTATGACTTTCTTCTAGAAGAGACTTTAGAAACTATACAATTGACTATCTTAACAAAAGATTCAATCACAGATTGCAAGTCCAATGATGGGAGCTTTGCAAACAAAGATTCCTGAACGAAAACAGTCGAAGTCCAGTGTGTTCGCCATGCAGCACCCACTAATTATGCTGACATACATTGTTTTCACTTGCATTAAACAATATTCTTGGAGGTCTTTCGCGTGCCACTGAAAATGGTTCTGCGTGCCAAAAAAGAAGAATCGTGAATGGTTAAATAAAAACTGCACTATTATACAGTGTGTGTATTCTGAGGCACAGGGTTTTCTTATAACACTTAGTCATTCTTAGTTATTCTATTAATCTGGAAAAATTGCTAAAAGTGGGGCCTTTTTCCTAAAATTTCGCTCCCCCCTAGCGTCAAAACCTGGCTACGCTACTGTATACAACATATACTTTACTTCTCTAGCGGGGTGGCGTAACTAGAGAAAATGGCACCTGGGGCGGAGGTAGAAATATTGGCGCCTAGCCTATTATTTAAGATAGTTTTCATTTATAGCCTATTAGCACGCTTAAGAACATAAAAGCCTAGAAGCTAAGTAAGCATCAATTTATCGGCTATTCAAACTTTGGTGCCTGTGGCAGCCGTCTCTTATGCCAATCGTCTTTCTAGTTCAGTGGTTCCCAACAACTAATGCCGCGACCCTATAATATAGGGTCATCATCTCACGTTATGATCCGTTATGGCGACCACCAACCATAAAAATTAATTTCGTCTACACGTTATAACTGTAATTTGCTACTGTTATGAATCGTAAATTAAGTATCTGCCTAGTAGGGGCCTAATAAGGCCTAATTACAAAACAACAACAACAAAAAAAACAGCAAAAAACATTGTGATTAGAGGCCTCACTATGCAGTCTGGCAGAGCTATTTGAATAAGACTGCTAGACTATATCGATTTATCTTACGTAGCCAGTAAATACGATACTATTTATTTTAAACAGAGAGCTAGCAAATTACATGGCAGCTATTGTAGACCTATATGTGTTATTGTGACGTCCATTCACTTAATTCTGTACCTATGGGCCTTAAATGGCTAGATAGTTAAGTGTGTATAAACCACCGATAAGCTCCCATTAAGAGTACACCGGTGGACTAACGCAAAGAGGACATTCCCTGTTGCTCGTCCGAGATTTCAGTTCACAGGCGAGAGCCACCGAGATTTGGCAGGGAGGAAGATATGTGCGCAAATGCCCGTCTCGCCAAGCCCGGGTGCCTGGATGACCAGACCTTTAGTCTGCTGGTAGTTGTGCTAACGGGTGACAGTGCAGTAATACGAGCAAACCAACACATTAATGATCATTGAGAATTCCGCAGGTGGGGAGAAAATGTAGTATACGTGACTGCGGAGACAGTGTCCTATGTCCAGTATTGGACAAGGTCTTGGTGTACCCTCTTGACCCACCAGTTTCCACGGTACGCCCAGGACGTAAGAGCCTGAAGGAATGCTCGTCCGGTTTCATTAAAGAGACATTATAATTAAAACAATTTTAATCCAGTTTTTTAACCCACTTCCCCTTGTCAACAATTGTTTAACTTGATTTTTAATTCACGAACAAATCGAAACTTGATATTCTACATCCTATCATATTTCCACGGGTAGACCAACTGTTCCTCATCAGTGCTTATAATGGACATATCTGTGCTGATGACTTAATTTCTCGAGGAACCAAAATAAACTGACAAGTCAACATTATCTACATCAAACCATTCAGCTCCACAAGCAATAAGTGTTGATATCTCCCCCCCCCCCACCTTTTTTTAAAATAAACGAACCCATGGATTTTCTTTATTTATTTCCTAATTTTAAATATTTTTAGAAATGATAATAACTATATATATCTAGAGCTGACAGAATTGTACTTTTTGTTAGCATTCTTATTAATATATCTTTTAAAATATTCGTTTGTATTTTTTAATAAAAGCTATTTTTTAATATATAGTGGTCGGCTTCTTTCAATAAGGGCAAGAACAGAGAGATTTAGAAACTCTTTTGTTCCACTGTCAGTGAGACTCTTTCAAAAGAATCATCTTTCAGCCAGGAAATACAATGGCTCAATAGCTGACTCCTAAATAATAGGCCTACATTTTTCTTGTATGATAAATGGTATGAAAGTGTGCGTGAATGTCTATTGTGTTTGAGTACAAATGGTTCTTTAATATTGTTTTAGGTATGCTGAAAGACGGAATATATGTAATCAAGTCAAATTTCCATTTATTTGGATCAATAAAGCAATCTTATCTTATCTTAATTTACGGTTCTCTTATAATGTTCTAAGTTGTGATAACTTTGGACTTTCAACGTGTGTCATTATTTTAACTAGACGGCTACTATTTTTATATCATTTTTTTTTCACAAAGTGAGTAGGCTATTGGAAACTTTGAAATATTTAATCAATATAATTTTTAACTATTAATAAATATTATTTTTCATTAGCTTAGGCTGAAATAGTGCACCCGTTCAGAATTAGTCTGCAATTGCCATCTATCCAGTTTCCCCCACCCACCTTGCAATATTTGCCCCTTTCTCCCGATGAATAATATTCACCCCTTTCCAGTTCCCCCCTACCATAATTTGCAATACTTGTAACCCCTCACCTTGCGTTCCAGGTTAAGCCACGGGTAATGTCGCGAGACTTGCATATTGTAATGACGCAATATATCTGTATCCTGGAGACATTTATATTAGGACAGTTATGCAAGTTGTGCGGCATGCGATACATGCATTCACTGGACACACTTAATGCCTACAAGAGAACGACGAAAATCTGGGATTTGTAAATAGTTTATGTTTCTATGAGCATTTAGGCACTGGCCCTACATGTCTCTCATTTCGCCCAATGTCTGGTCTGAATCCTTTTTGTCACGCAGCTGATGTTATTTCTTCCTTCTACTTTGCAACCTATAAAGATTATATATAGTAATTAAGCCTGCATCATAGACACGCCTGTTAAACTGTTGAGACTTTCATATACTATTGTCTTTGCTATGTAAGCCCTATAGGTACGTACGAGATACGTAATGTAATGTAATGGCTCTTGCTGTCTCAAGAGACAATGGATACGAAATACATATGAATTAAGAAATAGTTAATGTTCCTTTTCTTTTGACGTGGCGCGTGTAGACAATTCCACATTGAAAACTAGAAGGGAGGAAATGTTGCTTATGTTAATGCATGACAAAACTAGAAGGGAGGAAATGTTGCTTATGTTAATGCATGACAAAACTAGAAGGGAGGAAATGTTGCTTATGTTAATGCATGACAAAACTAGAAGGGGCGAAATGTTGCTTGTGTTAATGCATGACAAAAGTCACAAAACTATAAGAGACGAAATGTTGCTTGTGTTAATGCATGACAAAACTAGAAGGGACGAAATATTGCTTGTGTTAATGCATGACAAAACTAGAAGGGACGAAATGTTGCTTGTTTTAATGCATGACAAAACTAGAAGGGACGAAATGTTGCTTGTGTTAATGCATGACAAAATTAGAAGGAACGAAATGTTGCTTGTGTTAATGCATGACAAAACTAGAAGGGAGGAAATGTTGCTTGTATTAATGCATGACAAAAGTCACAAAACTAGAAGGGACGAAATGTTGCTTGTGTTAATGCATGACAAAACTAAAAGGGACGAATTGTTGCTTGTCTTTATGCATGACAAAACTAAAAGGGACGAAATGTTGCTTGTCTTTATGCATGACAAAACTAAAAGGGACGAATTGTTGCTTGTCTTTATGCATGACAAAACTAAAAGGGACGAAATGCTGCTTGTCTTAATGCATGACAAAACTAAAAGGGACGAAATGTTGCTTGTCTTAATGCATGCCAAAACTAAAAGGGACGAAATGTTGCTTGTCTTAATGCATGACAAAACTAAAAGGGACAAAATGTTGCTTGTCTTTATGCATGACAAAACTAAAAGGGACGAATTGTTGCTTGTTTTAATGCATGACAAAACTTCTTAGTCTTTATCGCTCCCCGTGGAGCATAAGGCAGCAACAAAGTTCCGCCAGGCCTCCCTATCCTGGGCGAGCCATCGGATTTCGTGCCATGTTTTATTTGTGGCCTTTGCTTCCTCGTCCATTGTCCTCCTCCACGTTCCCATTGGCCTTCCCCTTCGTCTTTTTCCTGGTGGTGTCCATTTCAATGCGCTGCTTGGGAGCCTCATTTTGTCCAAGCGGAGGATGTGACCCAGCCATCTCCATCGTCTTTTCATTATTTCATCGATAATGAAGCTTATTCCAGTTCTTTGGTGGACTTCGATGTTCGAGATGTGGTCCTCCCAGCCGATCCTTAGTATACGTCGGAGACATCTACCTTCAAACCCTCTAAGGCGGCCTTCAATTTTGGTATTGGTCTTCCAGGTCTCTGCAGCATAGAGAAGGACTGAGCGTACATTTGACTTGTATAGTTTCAGTTTTGTTCTTAGTTGCAGAGAGGATGACTTCCATATTTTCCCCAGTTTGTTGAAGGCCTGAGCTGCCATAGCTAGTCTGGTGGAGATTTCCATGTCTATGCTTCCATTAGCAGAGATGTAGCTGCCAAGGTATTTGAATTTTTCAATCTCTTCCACCTCCACACCATTGGCACTTGTCCTCTTAGAGCTCTTTGTCTTAACTTTCATGATTTTGGTTTTCCCTGAGTTGATCTTTAAGCCAACACTTTTGGCTATTTGTTCTACTCTTGTTGTCTTCTCCTGGATATCTGGTTGAGAATGAGAGAGCAGAGCTATGTCATCTGCAAAATCGCAGTCTTCTAGATAGGAAGTTAGTCCCCATACTAGGCCTCGAGGTTTATCTGCAGTAGCTCTCCTCATGACCCAGTCCATTACTATTAAGAAGATAACAGGTGATATCACACATCCTTGTCGGACACCTGTTTTCACCTGGAACCATTCACTCTGTTGGTTTTCATGGCGTACACAGCACTGGTTTCCAGTATAGATGTCTTTCAGGATGTTAATGACTTTGCCTGGGAATCCATATGATTCCAGAATTGTCCAAAGTGTTGGGTGGTGGATGCTATCGAAAGCCTTTTCAAAATCTATGTAGTTGATGTACAAAGAGGAGTTCCATTCCAATGACTGTTCCACTATGGTACGCAGGACAAAAATTTGATCATTGCATGATCTTCCAGCTCTGAAACCAGCTTGTTCTTCACGTAGGACTCTCTCTATTCCTGTTCTCATTCTCATCAGTAAGATTCTACAAAAGATTTTTCCTGTAACAGACAATAGGTTTATGCCTCTCCAATTCTCACAGAGGGTTAGGTCGCCTTTCTTGGGAACTTTGACAATAATCCCTCGTTTCCATGAGGTAGGTACATGTTCTTTGTCCCATATTTTATTAAAGAGTCCTATAAGTGTTCTCGCACACAGGGTTGGGCTGGACTTGAGCATGTCTGCCGTAACTCTATCCTCTCCTGGCGCCTTATTTCCTTTTGTCTGTTTAATGGCTTCTATTATTTCTTGTTCCATAATGGGCCCTTTAGACACTTCAATCTCAAAACCCGTGTCTGTGATGACAGCCTCTGTTTCTGGGTCCGGTCTATTCAGGATATCTTCAAAATGTTCTGCCCACCTCTGGAGCTGGTCTTTCTCTGTCGTCAGATTATTTCCATTTTTATCTTTAACAGTTGTCGATTTGCTCCTTAGACCTCCCGTAAGGGACTTAATAATTTTGTAGACTGTTTGGTTGTCGCCTTTATCAGCTGCTACTTGTGCCTCTAGTGCCATGTTGTCTATATAATATCTTTTGTCTTGTCTTGCACTTCGCTTTACTCTAATGTTGAGTCTTTTGTAATCCTGTCTAGCTTCTGTATTTCTTTCTCCATTTTTGGTGAGCATTTTTCGCTTTGCCTCTTTCCTTTGTTCTATGAGGCTCCATGTGGCATCTGAAATCCATTCCTTTCTCTGTCTTGTTTTGTGTCCTAGTGTTGTTCTACTGGTTTCGGTGTATACATTTAAAATCTTATCGCAGTGTGTGTTAATGTCGTCCTCTAAAAGATTTTCTAGTAGGCTGAATCTATTCTGTAGTTCCAACACAAAACTGTTTTTTACTAGTGTATCTTTTAATTTGGAAGAGTCATAGAGTTGGTAACTAGTAGTTTTGGTAGCTTTCTTTAGTTTGAGTTTGAGTTTGCATAAGACAAGGTTATAGTCACTACCAATGTCAGCACCCTTAATCGCCTTGACATCTTTCATACTTCTTCTCCACTTTTGGTTGATGACAATGTGGTCAATCTGATTCTTTGTCCTGTTGTCAGGAGAGGTCCAGGTGGCTTTATGAATATTCTTGTGCTGGAAAACACTACCTCCTATAACCAGGCCATTCTCTAGGCATATATCAATGAGGCGTTGGCCATTGTCGTTTCTTTCCCCCATGGCTTCCTTGCCCATGCAATACTCATAACCACTGTTGTCACATCCTACCTTTGAATTTAGGTCTCCCATGATTATCATAATATCATGTTGAGGAGATTTATCTATCTGACTTTGCAGGTTATGATAGAACGTGTCTTTTTCATCTTCTGTTGCTTGTTCTGTGGGCGCGTAGCACTGTATGACAGTAATCTTAGCATATGTTGAGAAAAATCTTGCTCTGATTATTCGGGCATCAATTGGCTCCCAGCTCAACAGACTTTTCCTTGTCTGCTTGTCCATGATAATACCTACACCTTCCTGATGCTGACCGTCAGATCTTCCAGAGTAAACTATGGTTTGGCCTGATGCCAGAGTTACCATTCCCGAGTCAGTCCACCGCATTTCACTTACACCCAATATGTTGACTTTATAGCGTACCATTTCTTTGGTTACTTGGGCAGTTTTTCCTGATTCATACATGGTGCGTACATTCCATGCTCCAATTCTGATTTCTTTTCGAGGGGTCGCCAAGGATTGTGTCAGAGGAGAGACTTCCTTTCGGCTTTCATCTCGCCTCGTCATATCAGGCATCACAGCCTCAACCCTCAGCTGAGCTCCCATAATAGTTTGGCTTTTGGATATTTCTGTTGCTGTTTCTGTAGCTTTATGTTTTTTTACATGGCAGGTTGCTAGCCTAGCGCATAATGCATGACAAAACTAGAAGGGAGGAAATGTTGTTTGTCTTAATGCATGACAAAACTAAAAGGGACGAAATGTTGCTTGTCTTTATGCATGACAAAACTAAAAGGGACGAATTGTTGCTTGTGTTAATGCATGACAAAATTAGAAGGGAGGAAATGTTGCTTGTATTAATGCATGACAAAAGTCACAAAACTAGAAGAGACGAAATGTTGCTTGTGTTAATGCATGACTAAACTAGAAGGGACGAAATATTTCTTGTGTTAATGCATGACAAAACAAGAAGGGACGAAATGTTGCTTGTGTTAATGCATGACAAAACTAGAAGGGAGGAAATGTTGCTTGTGTTAATGCATGACAAAACTAGAAGGGACGAAATGTTGCTTGTGTTAATGCATGACAAAACTAGAAGGGACGAAATGTTGCTTGTGTTAATGCATGACAAAACTAGAAGGGACGAAATGTTGCTTGTGTTAATGCATGACAAAACTAGAAGGGATCAATGTTGCTTGTGTTAATGCATGACAACACTAAAATGTGCCATGTTTCAGAGCATAGGACTACGGGAAGTGGATCAATAATTATATACATAGTTTTGTGAAGTTAACATAAAGGGTTTAAAGATAACATTCTATGTATTAATGGATCCAAACATTATATGTGTATGTTTGTGAGTATGTAGGTCTACATCAATGTACAAAATATATGTTTAGCTTTTTGAATTGCGTTCGCCATTAGGCCTATTTTATAGAGCTGTCCCCACTTCAGGGAGTACTTACGTTGGTGCTTTCCTGATGCTTGATATCTGCTGCAGATTTTGTCTGGCGACAGTTGACCAGGGGCGAACCCAGAATTTTTTTACACGGCGTGGGGCTGTACTTTCGCTTGACAAACATTTGTTTTTAGCAAATTTAGTAAATAATTAAAAACAACTGTTGAAAAAATTTTTTTTTTCAAATATTCCAGGGGGAAGGGGCTTAACCCACGTCAACACCCCCCCCCCCCAGCCATGTGGCTTCGCCCATGCATTTGACTCAAACAGAATGTAAAAAATAGGTAAATCGATAAAGATAAGAGACGAGGGTTGTCTGAAGAAATGATGAGTTCTAAGGGTCAATCAAATAGCCAATAACTTGAACACAAAAATAAATAAATCATGTGTTGTGGTCGATCGTTTTTTACATGGTAAATAGTAAGAGATTGAAAAAGGCACCATTTCGAAACAAATCGGCTTTTATAAAATGGAGAATACTCATTATTAAACGCAGAAAAAGGATGTAAGGCTCGACTCCTAACGAGATAAATAATATGAACAGCCTTAAATGACGTCATGCTAATTTGATAGACACCCATCCGGATTTTAAAACTAAAATGAACAATGTAAATAATATTGAAAAAAAAAATGAAAAAAAGTTTTTATTATACTCCCTTTTTTTGTAAACTAAGTTTATATTTAATTAATATTTTGATAGATTAAAATAAATATAAGTGATATCATACCTTATGAATTTTCACACTAAAATTTTGCGCATCCTTAATTTTTTTCTAGCTTTGGACTGCAAAAACATTAAAAAGTTGGACCGGCATTTTCAACGTGAAACCAAACCATAGACTATTTATCTATGAAGTGTTTGTTAAATACAACAAAAAAAAATCAAAATTATATTATAATTAAGTTTTTTTAACAGAAAATTTGATAGAATGTATGGTTAGTCGGCACAAATCTGCTGCCCTAGTTTCAGCTCGATTGGACGACGGGAAGTTTTCGAAAAATCGATGCAACGTTTTGCAAGCAATCAAGCAATCAGACAGACAGTACGAGTTAATAGAAAGGGAGTAAAAAGAAAGATAAATAGGCATGTAGGTAGATAGATAAATAGGTGGATAGATAAATAGGTAGATATATATAGAGACAGAATGATATAGGGAGGGAGAGTGACTTTAAGTTTCTGTGGGAGAGAGTGGGGTGGCGTTCCCATTTCCTTCATCTTGGACAGACCTGCGGTCGTCTGCGAAAGAAAGATACGGCGGCGTTAAACAGACGGTTGGTGATATTCTCGTTCATAGCGACACGTAAGTAGATTTATTAGTAGGTAGTTAGAGGTAAGAACAGATGGGTCACGTTGCTTGACTAATGGCTGGTCACTTCTTGACAACTCAGACGGCACAAGGCCTAAGAAAGGAAAATGTCTTAACATCTGTATAATAATATTAATACAGTTTCGTGGATTTGAAAAAGTGAACTTGAAATACCTTTATAACTTTATAATGTTATAATAATAGAAATATATGATGGTATACATAGATATGGTGTTATTTCGATGCTTGGTAAAATTGGCAACGGTAGAAATGGCAACGATAAAAATGGCTACGGTATAATTTGCAAAGGTATAAAATATCAAACATACCGTCATACCATAATAATATCTACAAATTGAATTAAAACTGAAAGTAAGATCATAATTTCGACAATCTTATGAAAATGATGGCATATATCAGGATAGTCTTGGAGAAAGATTAAGTTAGTAACAAGTAAATTATTTAGGTAATCCTTGCAAGGAACAGGTTTGAATTTACTTTGTGTATCAGGGGACCCAAAGATGCAGATGGGCCCGGTCTTCCTTCCGGTTTTTAGTTCTTGGCGTATCAACTGCATAGGCTCTAACTACTTCTTCCGTCCATACAATTATAATATACCTATATCCCTTATATTGGAGCTAAATCCTATTAAGACAGATTATAGATAGCAAACACGCTAATACTATTGGTCTTACGTTTTCAAGAGTTAATTTTATTGCTTTTATAATTTAAAAAAAGCAGCGCATCCATGTTCGTCGTTATTAAAAACCCAAATCGCACATAAGTCTTAGGATTATTTACTAGATTATCTCAAGCAGTGCGAAGCCTAATCCTTTGCAGCCAAGTAACATGCCGCGCATAGCCTAAGCCGTTTGAGCCTTAATACCTTAATAAATATATTATATATGTTACAGAAGCTCTATCTAAACATTAGATTTATGCAGCCTACAGTTTAAGTGTGGTTTTGAATGATGTTGGTTTTCATGTTGTTGTTAATTTCTCAGGTAGCCTGGTCCATGCCCGGAAGTCACTTGGGTAAAAGAGAACTACTTTGATGCGTTTGTTCTTGCATACATTTTTATAAAAGTTTTCTTTTTAAATCTCTAAGTCTATCTGAGTATTGTAATATATAGTTGTTGTATTTCTAAGTTTTCAATTTAATCCTTTAAGTTTATGTATTATTATTACATTGGTTCTTTAACCTATAGGCCCACTCGATGTGTTTCTAGGTTTGGTGATTTTACTATTGGTATTAATTAACCCTTGTTTGTTGTGAGTATTTACTTGTAACAAACATTGTAGCTCTTGTATCATGACGTCACTGAACCCATCACGTGGTAATCGTTTGTTCAGTTTATACTTTATTATGCATCTTGTTGTTAGTTATAAAAACCTGCCCTGCTTTTGGACATTTCCGTTGCCCATAAAAGAAAATAGCTTGGCCCTTAAAACAAGTGAGGTCCTAATTTAGATTCCTTCAATGCATGTAGTTGAGGTTCTCAGCCATTAGTTATTGTATTCTAGCCATTTTTACCGCTTTATCAGTTATGCCGAAATATGCCCCTTTTTTAACGCTGCCATATATACCACAATACTATTATACAATGTTTTTTACCATTGCGATTTTTAACATTGTAATTTTCACATGGATTCTTGTATTGTAGCCTACACAGTGCCGTTGCTAGGGATTTGGGGGCCGGGGGCCCCTGCATTTTGACATTCGATATTACGATATGAGAAAAAATAAATTCGGACACCCCTTTGGGGGCCCCCCTCAAGAAGGGGCCCGGGGGGGACTTTCGAATTTGGACCCCCTCCCCTTCCCCTAGCTACGCCACTGAGCCGACACTTAGATGAATTTATACACGAAATACGAAGTTTCGCCATGGACATAATTTCATGAGAGTACGACGTAGTTTTGTAGCAATCCTATCCGTAGACGGAAGCTGTGAGTCAGAAATTCGAGCAAGGATTGGGACAACAATTGCGGCAATGGCTCGCCTAAACAAAACAGGGACCAGCAGAAGCAACAGTTTCCCAACAAAGCTCAGACTTGACAGGGCCCTTGTCAAAACCATTGTTCTGTATGGATGTGAGACATGGACGCTGCTGTCAACAACTGAATAGAAGTGGCAGGCATTCGAAAAAAATGCATGAGAAAAATACCTTGAATCTCCTAGTTAGAACTCAGGACTAATGAGTATGTCTGGGACAGAATATCCCCAATTGCATGCTCTCAAGAAAACATTATGACAACAATCAAACTGCGCAAACTGAGATGGTTCGGTCATGTGTTGCGGCATAATAATCTGCCAAAAGCAATCCTCCAGTGCACTGTAGAAGGTGGACATCGGAGACGCTGTCAGCGGAGATGCTGATTCGACAACATAAAATATTGGACAGGGCTGCAGTTGACTAAGCTATTGACAATCGTTTAAGACTGGCAAAAGTGGAGAAGGTTGACTGCTGAGGTGTCGATTCGCTCCATGATGTGTTCACTATTCTGAAGGTTTTACATATCCTGCCCATCTCCAATACACCCCGCTGCTGGAAGGTGATATGTGGATTCTAATCAATTGATCCCTACAATATATATATAGAGGACTGAAGGATGGGTGGGGGGGTGTAGGGGGAATAAAAAGTAGTTGTTCTTGCACCGCTACACCGTTTAAAAAAAATTATTAAAATAAAAATTCTACAAATCATTGAATTGTCTGACAATGCCATATTGGTTAAACCATAAAGAATTTTTTTTATGGTTGATACTATGAACTACTCCACGATTGTTATAGCTAGTACCAAAGATTACAGAGAGTGCAGAACACCGCGGCGCGCATTGTTTCGGTGGTGAGGAGGCAAGATCATATCTCCCCAATACTAAGGGATCTCCATTGGCTCCCGGTGATGAAGCGAATAGAGCACAAAATTATGTCCATTACGTACGGATGCATAAAGGGTGTCGCTCCTTCTTATCTTCGAGAGCTTATATCAAGACATGAGCCATCTAGGGAACTGCGCTCTTCGACACCGTCACTCCTCAAAACTCTCAGTTTGGATGGACACAAAAAGAAGTACCTGGGAGTGCGCTCATTTGAATCAGTTGCGCCTTCTTTATGGAACAATTTATCTCAGACACTGAGAGAGTCTGGGACAAGAGAATCTTTTTAAAAGAACTTAAAGACCTTTCTCTTTGGCTAATACATAATGCCATTGCAAGAGCGCACTGAGCTAGCTAATTTAATAGCATGGATAGAAGCGCTATAAGAAGTGCCCATTATTATCTTATCTTACCATACATAAACCATTGCACACAGCTAAAACTATAGGAATTTCAAGTTTAAGACAACTACAAGATTTAGCCTGCAATGTTTTTTTTGTTACAAATCTTATTGCTAACATACTGATAGGGCTTTGGTGTATTAGAGGATATCAATTTGGTAATAATATTACACTACAGATTGTTTGTGTTTCAACTTCTTAGAATTGTTTGGAAAACTCCAATACAGTATATTTCCTTTTAATTCCGTTATCCGTTGTAATTGCAATTAACAGTAGGACATTTAAACTTAATTATAGTTAGACATGTCAACTTAATTATAGTAAGACAATTAAACTTAATGGTTGTAAAAAATGTAAACTTCACGATAATAGGTAAGACATGTAAACTTAATGATAGTAAGACATGTAAACTTAATGATAGTAAGACATGTAAACTTAATGATAGTAAGACATGTAAACTTAATGATAGTAAGACATGAAAACTTAATGATAGTAAGACATGTAAACTTAATGATAGTAATAAATGTAAACTTAATGATAGTAAGACATGTAAACTTAATGATAGGAAGACATGTAAACTTAATGATAGTAAGACATGTAAACTTAATGATAGTAAGACATGTAAACTTAATAATAGTAAGACATGTAAACTTAATGATAGTAAGACATGTAAACTTAATGATAGTAAGACATGCAAACTTAATGATAGTAAGACATGTAAACTTAATGATAGTACGACATGTAAACTTAATGATAGTAAGACATGTAAACTTAATGATAGTAAGACATGTAAACTTAATGATAGTAAGACATGCAAACTTAATTATAGTAAGACATGTAAACTTAATGATAGTAAAGCATGTAAACTTAATGATAGTACGACATGTAAACTTAATGATAGTAAGACATGTAAACTTAATGATAGTAAGACATGTAAACTTAATGATAGTAAGACATGTAAACTTAATGATAGGAAGACATGTAAACTTAATGATAGGAAGACATGTAAACTTAATGATAGTAAGACATGTAAACTTAATGATAGTAAGACATGTAAACTTAATGATAGTAAGACATGTAAACTTAATGATAGGAAGACATGTAAACTTAATGATCGTAAGACATGTAAACTTAATGATAGTAAGACATGTAAACTTAATGATAGTAAGACATGTAAACTTAATAATAGTAAGACATGCAAACTTAATGATAGTAAGACATGTAAACTTAATGATAGTAAGACATGCAAACTTAATGATAGTAAGACATGTAAACTTAATGAAAGTACGACATGTAAACTTAATGATAGTAAGACATGTAAACTTAATGATAGTAAGTCATGTAAACTTAATGATAGTAAGACATGTAAACTTAATGATAGTAAGACATGTAAACTTAATGATAGGAAGACATGTAAACTTAATGATAGTAAGACATGTAAACTTAATGATAGTAAGACATGTAAACTTAATGATAGGAAGACATGTAAACTTAATGATAGTAAGAAATGTAAAGTTAATGATAGGAAGACATGTAAACTTAATGATAGTAAGACATGTAAACTTAATGATAGGAAGACATGTAAACTTAATGATAGGAAGACGTGAAAACTTAATGACAGGAAGACATGTAAACTTAATAATAGTAAGACATGTAAACTTAATGATAGTAAGAAATGTAAACTTAATGATAGTAAGACATGTAAACTTAATGATAGGAAGACATGTAAACTTAATGATAGTAAGACATGTAAACTTAATGATAGTAAGACATGTAAACTTAATGATAGTTAGACATGTAAACTTAATGATAGTAATAAATGTAAACTTAATGATAGTAAGACATGTAAACTTAATGATAGTAATAAATGTAAACTTAATGATAGTAAGACATGTAAACTTAATGATAGGAAGACATGTAAACTTAATGATAGTAAGACATGTAAACTTAATGATAGTAAGACATGTAAACTTAATGATAGGAAGACATGTAAACTTAATGATAGTAAGACATGTAAACTTAATGATAGTAAGACATGTAAACTTAATGATAGTAATAAATGTAAACTTAATGATAGTAAGACATGTAAACTTAATGATAGGAAGACATGTAAACTTAATGATAGTAAGACATGTAAACTTAATGATAGTAAGACATGTAAACTTAATGATAGTAAGACATGTAAACTTAATAATAGTAAGACATGTAAACTTAATGATAGTAAGACATGTAAACTTAATGATAGTAAGACATGTAAACTTAATGATAGTAAGACATGCAAACTTAATGATAGTAAGACATGTAAACTTAATGATAGGATGACATGTAAACTTAATGATAGTAAGACATGTAAACTTAATGATAGTAAAACATGTAAACTTAATGATAGTAAGACATGCAAACTTAATTATAGTAAAGCATGTAAACTTAATGAAAGTACGACATGTAAACTTAATGATAGTAAGACATGTAAACTTAATGATAGTAAGACATGTAAACTTAATGATAGTAAGACATGTAAACTTAATGATAGGAAGACATGTAAACTTAATGATCGTAAGACATGTAAACTTAATGATAGTAAGACATGTAAACTTAATGATTGTAAGACATGTAAACTTAATTATAGTAAGACATGTAAACTTAATGATAGTAAGACATGTAAACTTAATGATAGTAAGACATGCAAACTTAATGATAGTAAGACATGTAAACTTAATGATAGGAAGACATGTAAACTTAATGATAGTAAGACATGTAAACTTAATGATAGTAAGTCATGTAAACTTAATGATAGGAAGACATGTAAACGTAATGATAGTAAGACATGTAAACTTAATGATAGGAAGACATGTAAACTTAATGATAGTAAGACATGTAAACTTAATGATAGTAAGACATGTAAACTTAATGATAGGAAGACATGTAAACTTAATGATAGTAAGACATGTAAAGTTAATGATAGGAAGACATGTAAACTTAATGATAGTAAGACATGTAAACTTAATGATAGGAAGACATGTAAACTTAATGATAGGAAGACGTGAAAACTTAATGACAGGAAGACATGTAAACTTAATGATAGTAAGACATGTAAACTTAATGATAGTAAGAAATGTACACTTAATGATAGTAAGACATGTAAACTTAATTATAGGAAGACATGTAAACTTAATGATAGTAAGACATGTAAACTTAATGATAGTAAGACATGTAAACTTAATGATAGTAAGACATGTAAACTTAATAATAGTAAGAGATGTAAACTTAATGATAGTAAGACATGCAAACTTAATGATAGTAAGACATGTAAACTTAATGATAGTAAGAAATGTAAACTTAATGATAGTAAGACATGTAAACTTAATGATAGTAAGACATGTAAACTTAATGATAGTAAGACATGTAAACTTAATGATAGGAAGACATGTAAACTTAATGATAGTAAGACATGTAAACTTAATGATAGGAAGACATGTAAACTTAATGATAGTAAGACATGTAAACTTAATGATAGTAAGACATGTAAACTTAATGATAGGAAGACATGTAAACTTAATGATAGTAAGACATGTAAAGTTAATGATAGGAAGACATGTAAACTTAATGATAGGAAGACATGTAAACTTAATGATAGTAAGACATGTAAACTTAATGATAGGAAGACATGTAAACTTAATGATAGTAAGACATGTAAACTTAATGATAGTAAGACATGTAAACTTAATGATAGGAAGACATGTAAACTTAATGATAGGAAGACGTGAAAACTTAATGACAGGAAGACATGTAAACTTAATGATAGTAAGACATGTAAACTTAATGATAGTAAGAAATGTAAACTTAATGATAGTAAGACATTTAAACTAAATGATAGGAAGACATGTAAACTTAATGATAGTAAGACATGTAAACTTAATGATAGTAAGACATTTAAACTTAATTATAGTTAGACATGTCAACTTAATTATAGTAAGACAATTAAACTTAATGGTTGTAAAAAATGTAAACTTCACGATAATAGGTAAGACATGTAAACTTAATGATAGTAAGACATGTAAACTTAATGATAGTAAGACATGTAAACTTAATGATAGTAAGACATGTAAACTTAATGATAGTAAGACATGTAAACTTAATGATAGTAAGACATGTAAACTTAATGATAGTAATAAATGTAAACTTAATGATAGTAAGACATGTAAACTTAATGATAGGAAGACATGTAAACTTAATGATAGTAAGACATGTAAACTTAATGATAGTAAGACATGTAAACTTAATAATAGTAAGACATGTAAACTTAATGATAGTAAGACATGTAAACTTAATGATAGTAAGACATGCAAACTTAATGATAGTAAGACATGTAAACTTAATGATAGTACGACATGTAAACTTAATGATAGTAAGACATGTAAACTTAATGATAGTAAGACATGTAAACTTAATGATAGTAAGACATGCAAACTTAATTATAGTAAGACATGTAAACTTAATGATAGTAAAGCATGTAAACTTAATGATAGTACGACATGTAAACTTAATGATAGTAAGACATGTAAACTTAATGATAGTAAGACATGTAAACTTAATGATAGTAAGACATGTAAACTTAATGATAGGAAGACATGTAAACTTAATGATAGGAAGACATGTAAACTTAATGATAGTAAGACATGTAAACTTAATGATAGTAAGACATGTAAACTTAATGATAGTAAGACATGTAAACTTAATGATAGGAAGACATGTAAACTTAATGATCGTAAGACATGTAAACTTAATGATAGTAAGACATGTAAACTTAATGATAGTAAGACATGTAAACTTAATAATAGTAAGACATGCAAACTTAATGATAGTAAGACATGTAAACTTAATGATAGTAAGACATGCAAACTTAATGATAGTAAGACATGTAAACTTAATGAAAGTACGACATGTAAACTTAATGATAGTAAGACATGTAAACTTAATGATAGTAAGTCATGTAAACTTAATGATAGTAAGACATGTAAACTTAATGATAGTAAGACATGTAAACTTAATGATAGGAAGACATGTAAACTTAATGATAGTAAGACATGTAAACTTAATGATAGTAAGACATGTAAACTTAATGATAGGAAGACATGTAAACTTAATGATAGTAAGAAATGTAAAGTTAATGATAGGAAGACATGTAAACTTAATGATAGTAAGACATGTAAACTTAATGATAGGAAGACATGTAAACTTAATGATAGGAAGACGTGAAAACTTAATGACAGGAAGACATGTAAACTTAATAATAGTAAGACATGTAAACTTAATGATAGTAAGAAATGTAAACCTAATGATAGTAAGACATGTAAACTTAATGATAGGAAGACATGTAAACTTAATGATAGTAAGACATGTAAACTTAATGATAGTAAGACATGTAAACTTAATGATAGTTAGACATGTAAACTTAATGATAGTAATAAATGTAAACTTAATGATAGTAAGACATGTAAACTTAATGATAGTAATAAATGTAAACTTAATGATAGTAAGACATGTAAACTTAATGATAGGAAGACATGTAAACTTAATGATAGTAAGACATGTAAACTTAATGATAGTAAGACATGTAAACTTAATGATAGGAAGACATGTAAACTTAATGATAGTAAGACATGTAAACTTAATGATAGTAAGACATGTAAACTTAATGATAGTAATAAATGTAAACTTAATGATAGTAAGACATGTAAACTTAATGATAGGAAGACATGTAAACTTAATGATAGTAAGACATGTAAACTTAATGATAGTAAGACATGTAAACTTAATGATAGTAAGACATGTAAACTTAATAATAGTAAGACATGTAAACTTAATGATAGTAAGACATGTAAACTTAATGATAGTAAGACATGTAAACTTAATGATAGTAAGACATGCAAACTTAATGATAGTAAGACATGTAAACTTAATGATAGGATGACATGTAAACTTAATGATAGTAAGACATGTAAACTTAATGATAGTAAAACATGTAAACTTAATGATAGTAAGACATGCAAACTTAATTATAGTAAAGCATGTAAACTTAATGAAAGTACGACATGTAAACTTAATGATAGTAAGACATGTAAACTTAATGATAGTAAGACATGTAAACTTAATGATAGTAAGACATGTAAACTTAATGATAGGAAGACATGTAAACTTAATGATCGTAAGACATGTAAACTTAATGATAGTAAGACATGTAAACTTAATGATTGTAAGACATGTAAACTTAATTATAGTAAGACATGTAAACTTAATGATAGTAAGACATGTAAACTTAATGATAGTAAGACATGCAAACTTAATGATAGTAAGACATGTAAACTTAATGATAGGAAGACATGTAAACTTAATGATAGTAAGACATGTAAACTTAATGATAGTAAGTCATGTAAACTTAATGATAGGAAGACATGTAAACGTAATGATAGTAAGACATGTAAACTTAATGATAGGAAGACATGTAAACTTAATGATAGTAAGACATGTAAACTTAATGATAGTAAGACATGTAAACTTAATGATAGGAAGACATGTAAACTTAATGATAGTAAGACATGTAAAGTTAATGATAGGAAGACATGTAAACTTAATGATAGTAAGACATGTAAACTTAATGATAGGAAGACATGTAATCTTAATGATAGGAAGACGTGAAAACTTAATGACAGGAAGACATGTAAACTTAATGATAGTAAGACATGTAAACTTAATGATAGTAAGAAATGTACACTTAATGATAGTAAGACATGTAAACTTAATTATAGGAAGACATGTAAACTTAATGATAGTAAGACATGTAAACTTAATGATAGTAAGACATGTAAACTTAATGATAGTAAGACATGTAAACTTAATAATAGTAAGAGATGTAAACTTAATGATAGTAAGACATGCAAACTTAATGATAGTAAGACATGTAAACTTAATGATAGTAAGAAATGTAAACTTAATGATAGTAAGACATGTAAACTTAATGATAGTAAGACATGTAAACTTAATGATAGTAAGACATGTAAACTTAATGATAGGAAGACATGTAAACTTAATGATAGTAAGACATGTAAACTTAATGATAGGAAGACATGTAAACTTAATGATAGTAAGACATGTAAACTTAATGATAGTAAGACATGTAAACTTAATGATAGGAAGACATGTAAACTTAATGATAGTAAGACATGTAAAGTTAATGATAGGAAGACATGTAAACTTAATGATAGTAAGACATGTAAACTTAATGATAGGAAGACATGTAAACTTAATGATAGTAAGACATGTAAACTTAATGATAGTAAGACATGTAAACTTAATGATAGGAAGACATGTAAACTTAATGATAGTAAGACATGTAAACTTAATGATAGTAAGACATGTAAACTTAATGATAGTAAGACATGTAAACTTAATGATAGTAAGAAATGTAAACTTAATGATAGTAAGACATGTAAACTAAATGATAGGAAGACATGTAAACTTAATGATAGTAAGACATGTAAACTTAATGATAGTAAGACATTTAAACTTAATTATAGTTAGACATGTCAACTTAATTATAGTAAGACAATTAAACTTAATGGTTGTAAAAAATGTAAACTTCACGATAGTAGGTAAGACATGTAAACTTAATGATAGTAAGACATGTAAACTTAATGATAGTAAGACATGTAAACTTAATGATAGTAAGACATGTAAACTTAATGATAGTAAGACATGTAAACTTAATGATAGTAAGACATGTAAACTTAATGATAGTAATAAATGTAAACTTAATGATAGTAAGACATGTAAACTTAATGATAGGAAGACATGTAAACTTAATGATAGTAAGACATGTAAACTTAATGATAGTAAGACATGTAAACTTAATAATAGTAAGACATGTAAACTTAATGATAGTAAGACATGTAAACTTAATGATAATAAGACATGCAAACTTAATGATAGTAAGACATGTAAACTTAATGATAGTACGACATGTAAACTTAATGATAGTAAGACATGTAAACTTAATGATAGTAAGACATGTAAACTTAATGATAGTAAGACATGCAAACATAATTATAGTAAGACATGTAAACTTAATGATAGTAAAGCATGTAAACTTAATGATAGTACGACATGTAAACTTAATGATAGTAAGACATGTAAACTTAATGATAGTAAGACATGTAAACTTAATGATAGTAAGACATGTAAACTTAATGATAGGAAGACATGTAAACTTAATGATAGGAAGACATGTAAACTTAATGATAGTAAGACATGTAAACTTAATGATAGGAAGACGTGAAAACTTAATGACAGGAAGACATGTAAACTTAATGATAGTAAGACATATAAACTTAATGATAGTAAGAAATGTAAACTTAATGATAGTAAGACATGTAAACTAAATGATAGGAAGACATGTAAACTTAATGATAGTAAGACATGTAAACTTAATGATAGTAAGACATTTAAACTTAATTATAGTTAGACATGTCAACTTAATTATAGTAAGACAATTAAACTTAATGGTTGTAAAAAATGTAAACTTCACGATAGTAGGTAAGACATGTAAACTTAATGATAGTAAGACATGTAAACTTAATGATAGTAAGACATGTAAACTTAATGATAGTAAGACATGTAAACTTAATGATAGTAAGACATGTAAACTTAATGATAGTAAGACATGTAAACTTAATGATAGTAATAAATGTAAACTTAATGATAGTAAGACATGTAAACTTAATGATAGGAAGACATGTAAACTTAATGATAGTAAGACATGTAAACTTAATGATAGTAAGACATGTAAACTTAATAATAGTAAGACATGTAAACTTAATGATAGTAAGACATGTAAACTTAATGATAGTAAGACATGCAAACTTAATGATAGTAAGACATGTAAACTTAATGATAGTACGACATGTAAACTTAATGATAGTAAGACATGTAAACTTAATGATAGTAAGACATGTAAACTTAATGATAGTAAGACATGCAAACTTAATTATAGTAAGACATGTAAACTTAATGATAGTAAAGCATGTAAACTTAATGATAGTACGACATGTAAACTTAATGATAGTAAGACATGTAAACTTAATGATAGTAAGACATGTAAACTTAATGATAGTAAGACATGTAAACTTAATGATAAGAAGACATGTAAACTTAATGATAGGAAGACATGTAAACTTTATGATAGTAAGACATGTAAACTTAATGATAGTAAGACATGTAAACTTAATGATAGTAAGACATGTAAACTTAATGATAGGAAGACATGTAAACTTAATGATCGTAAGACATGTAAACTTAATGATAGTAAGACATGTAAACTTAATAATAGTAAGACATGCAAACTTAATGATAGTAAGACATGTAAACTTAATGATAGTAAGACATGCAAACTTAATGATAGTAAGACATGTAAACTTAATGAAAGTACGACATGTAAACTTAATGATAGTAAGACATGTAAACTTAATGATAGTAAGTCATGTAAACTTAATGATAGTAAGACATGTAAACTTAATGATAGTAAGACATGTAAACTTAATGATAGGAAGACATGTAAACTTAATGATAGTAAGACATGTAAACTTAATGATAGTAAGACATGTAAACTAAATGATAGGAAGACATGTAAACTTAATGATAGTAAGAAATGTAAAGTTAATGATAGGAAGACATGTAAACTTAATGATAGTAAGACATGTAAACTTAATGATAGGAAGACATGTAAACTTAATGATAGGAAGACGTTAAAACTTAATGACAGGAAGACATGTAAACTTAATAATAGTAAGACATGTAAACTTAATGATAGTAAGAAATGTAAACTTAATGATAGTAAGACATGTAAACTTAATGATAGGAAGACATGTAAACTTAATGATAGTAAGACATGTAAACTTAATGATAGTAAGACATGTAAACTTAATGATAGTTAGACATGTAAACTTAATGATAGTAATAAATGTAAACTTAATGATAGTAAGACATGTAAACTTAATGATAGTAATAAATGTAAACTTAATGATAGTAAGACATGTAAACTTAATGATAGGAAGACATGTAAACTTAATGATAGGAAGACATGTAAACTTAATGATAGTAAGACATGTAAACTTAATGATAGGAAGACGTGAAAACTTAATGACAGGAAGACATGTAAACTTAATGATAGTAAGACATGTAAACTTAATGATAGTAAGAAATGTAAACTTAATGATAGTAAGACATGTAAACTAAATGATAGGAAGACATGTAAACTTAATGATAGTAAGACATGTAAACTTAATGATAGTAAGACATTTAAACTTAATTATAGTTAGACATGTCAACTTAATTATAGTAAGACAATTAAACTTAATGGTTGTAAAAAATGTAAACTTCACGATAGTAGGTAAGACATGTAAACTTAATGATAGTAAGACATGTAAACTTAATGATAGTAAGACATGTAAACTTAATGATAGTAAGACATGTAAACTTAATGATAGTAAGACATGTAAACTTAATGATAGTAAGACATGTAAACTTAATGATAGTAATAAATGTAAACTTAATGATAGTAAGACATGTAAACTTAATGATAGGAAGACATGTAAACTTAATGATAGTAAGACATGTAAACTTAATGATAGTAAGACATGTAAACTTAATAATAGTAAGACATGTAAACTTAATGATAGTAAGACATGTAAACTTAATGATAGTAAGACATGCAAACTTAATGATAGTAAGACATGTAAACTTAATGATAGTACGACATGTAAACTTAATGATAGTAAGACATGTAAACTTAATGATAGTAAGACATGTAAACTTAATGATAGTAAGACATGCAAACTTAATTATAGTAAGACATGTAAACTTAATGATAGTAAAGCATGTAAACTTAATGATAGTACGACATGTAAACTTAATGATAGTAAGACATGTAAACTTAATGATAGTAAGACATGTAAACTTAATGATAGTAAGACATGTAAACTTAATGATAGGAAGACATGTAAACTTAATGATAGGAAGACATGTAAACTTAATGATAGTAAGACATGTAAACTTAATGATAGTAAGACATGTAAACTTAATGATAGTAAGACATGTAAACTTAATGATAGGAAGACATGTAAACTTAATGATCGTAAGACATGTAAACTTAATGATAGTAAGACATGTAAACTTAATGATAGTAAGACATGTAAACTTAATAATAGTAAGACATGCAAACTTAATGATAGTAAGACATGTAAACTTAATGATAGTAAGACATGCAAACTTTATGATAGTAAGACATGTAAACTTAATGAAAGTACGACATGTAAACTTAATGATAGTAAGACATGTAAACTTAATGATAGTAAGTCATGTAAACTTAATGATAGTAAGACATGTAAACTTAATGATAGTAAGACATGTAAACTTAATGATAGGAAGACATGTAAACTTAATGATAGTAAGACATGTAAACTTAATGATAGTAAGACATGTAAACTTAATGATAGGAAGACATGTAAACTTAATGATAGTAAGAAATGTAAAGTTAATGATAGGAAGACATGTAAACTTAATGATAGTAAGACATGTAAACTTAATGATAGGAAGACATGTAAACTTAATGATAGGAAGACGTGAAAACTTAATGACAGGAAGACATGTAAACTTAATAATAGTAAGACATGTAAACTTAATGATAGTAAGAAATGTAAACTTAATGATAGTAAGACATGTAAACTTAATGATAGGAAGACATGTAAACTTAATGATAGTAAGACATGTAAACTTAATGATAGTAAGACATGTAAACTTAATGATAGTTAGACATGTAAACTTAATGATAGTAATAAATGTAAACTTAATGATAGTAAGACATGTAAACTTAATGATAGTAAGACATGTAAACTTAATGATAGTAAGACATGTAAACTTAATGATAGGAAGACATGTAAACTTAATGATAGTAAGACATGTAAACTTAATGATAGTAAGACATGTAAACTTAATGATAGTAATAAATGTAAACTTAATGATAGTAAGACATGTAAACTTAATGATAGGAAGACATGTAAACTTAATGATAGTAAGACATGTAAACTTAATGATAGTAAGACATGTAAACTTAATAATAGTAAGACATGTAAACTTAATAATAGTAAGACATGTAAACTTAATGATAGTAAGACATGTAAACTTAATGATAGTAAGACATGTAAACTTAATGATAGTAAGACATGCAAACTTGATGATAGTAAGACATGTAAACTTAATGATAGGATGACATGTAAACTTAATGATAGTAAGACATGTAAACTTAATGATAGTAAAACATGTAAACTTAATGATAGTAAGACATGCAAACTTAATTATAGTAAAGCATGTAAACTTAATGAAAGTACGACATGTAAACTTAATGATAGTAAGACATGTAAACTTAATGATAGTAAGACATGTAAACTTAATGATAGTAAGACATGTAAACTTAATGATAGTAAGACATGTAAACTTAATAATAGTAAGACATGTAAACTTAATGATAGTAAGACATGTAAACTTAATGATAGTAAGACATGTAAACTTAATGATAGTAAGACATGCAAACTTGATGATAGTAAGACATGTAAACTTAATGATAGGATGACATGTAAACTTAATGATAGTAAGACATGTAAACTTAATGATAGTAAAACATGTAAACTTAATGATAGTAAGACATGCAAACTTAATTATAGTAAAGCATGTAAACTTAATGAAAGTACGACATGTAAACTTAATGATAGTAAGACATGTAAACTTAATGATAGTAAGACATGTAAACTTAATGATAGTAAGACATGTAAACTTAATGATAGGAAGACCTGTAAACTTAATGATCGTAAGACATGTAAACTTAATGATAGTAAGACATGTAAACTTAATGATTGTAAGACATGTAAACTTAATTATAGTAAGACATGTAAACTTAATGATAGTAAGACATGTAAACTTAATGATAGTAAGACATGCAAACTTAATGATAGTAAGACATGTAAACTTAATGATAGGAAGACATGTAAACTTAATGATAGTAAGACATGTAAACTTAATGATAGTAAGTCATGTAAACTTAATGATAGGAAGACATGTAAACGTAATGATAGTAAGACATGTAAACTTAATGATAGGAAGACATGTAAACTTAATGATAGTAAGACATGTAAACTTAATGATAGTAAGACATGTAAACTTAATGATAGGAAGACATGTAAACTTAATGATAGTAAGACATGTAAAGTTAATGATAGGAAGACATGTAAACTTAATGATAGTAAGACATGTAAACTTAATGATAGGAAGACATGTAAACTTAATGATAGGAAGACGTGAAAACTTAATGACAGGAAGACATGTAAACTTAATGATAGTAAGACATGTAAACTTAATGATAGTAAGAAATGTACACTTAATGATAGTAAGACATGTAAACTTAATTATAGGAAGACATGTAAACTTAATGATAGTAAGACATGTAAACTTAATGATAGTAAGACATGTAAACTTAATGATAGTAAGACATGTAAACTTAATAATAGTAAGACATGTAAACTTAATGATAGTAAGACATGCAAACTTAATGATAGTAAGACATGTAAACTTAATGATAGTAAGAAATGTAAACTTAATGATAGTAAGACATGTAAACTTAATGATAGTAAGACATGTAAACTTAATGATAGTAAGACATGTAAACTTAATGATAGGAAGACATGTAAACTTAATGATAGTAAGACATGTAAACTAAATGATAGGAAGACATGTAAACTTAATGATAGTAAGACATGTAAACTTAATGATAGTAAGACATGTAAACTTAATGATAGGAAGACATGTAAACTTAATGATAGTAAGACATGTAAAGTTAATGATAGGAAGACATGTAAACTTAATGATAGTAAGACATGTAAACTTAATGATAGGAAGACATGTAAACTTAATGATAGTAAGACATGTAAACTTAATGATAGTAAGACATGTAAACTTAATGATAGGAAGACATGTAAACTTAATGATAGTAAGACATGTAAACTTAATGATAGTAAGACATGTAAACTTAATGATAGTAAGACATGTAAACTTAATGATAGTAAGAAATGTAAACTTAATGATAGTAAGACATGTAAACTAAATGATAGGAAGACATGTAAACTTAATGATAGTAAGACATGTAAATTTAATGATAGTAAGACATTTAAACTTAATTATAGTTAGACATGTCAACTTAATTATAGTAAGACAATTAAACTTAATGGTTGTAAAAAATGTAAACTTCACGATAGTAGGTAAGACATGTAAACTTAATGATAGTAAGACATGTAAACTTAATGATAGTAAGACATGTAAACTTAATGATAGTAAGACATGTAAACTTAATGATAGTAAGACATGTAAACTTAATGATAGTAAGACATGTAAACTTAATGATAGTAATAAATGTAAACTTAATGATAGTAAGAAATGTAAACGTAATGATAGGAAGACATGTAAACTTAATGATAGTAAGACATGTAAACTTAATGATAGTAAGACATGTAAACTTAATAATAGTAAGACATGTAAACTTAATGATAGTAAGACATGTAAACTTAATGATAATAAGACATGCAAACTTAATGATAGTAAGACATGTAAACTTAATGATAGTACGACATGTAAACTTAATGATAGTAAGACATGTAAACTTAATGATAGTAAGACATGTAAACTTAATGATAGTAAGACATGCAAACATAATTATAGTAAGACATGTAAACTTAATGATAGTAAAGCATGTAAACTTAATGATAGTACGACATGTAAACTTAATGATAGTAAGACATGTAAACTTAATGATAGTAAGACATGTAAACTTAATGATAGTAAGACATGTAAACTTATTGATAGGAAGACATGTAAACTTAATGATAGGAAGACATGTAAACTTAATGATAGTAAGACATGTAAACTTAATGATAGTAAGACATGTAAACTTAATGATAGTAAGACATGTAAACTTAATGATAGGAAGACATGTAAACTTAATGATCGTAAGACATGTAAACTTAATGATAGTAAGACATGTAAACTTAATGATAGTAAGACATGTAAACTTAATAATAGTAAGACATGTAAACTTAATGATAGTAAGACATGTAAACTTAATGATAGTAAGACATGCAAACTTAATGATAGTAAGACATGTAAACTTAATGAAAGTACGACATGTAAACTTAATGATAGTAAGACATGTAAACTTAATGATAGTAAGTCATGTAAACTTAATGATAGTAAGACATGTAAACTTAATGATAGTAAGACATGTAAACTTAATGATAGGAAGACATGTAAACTTAATGATAGTAAGACATGTAAACTTAATGATAGTAAGACATGTAAACTTAATGATAGGAAGACATGTAAACTTAATGATAGTAAGAAATGTAAAGTTAATGATAGGAAGACATGTAAACTTAATGATAGTAAGACATGTAAACTTAATGATAGGAAGACATGTAAACTTAATGATAGGAAGACGTGAAAACTTAATGACAGGAAGACATGTAAACTTAATAATAGTAAGACATGTAAACTTAATGATAGTAAGAAATGTAAACTTAATGATAGTAAGACATGTAAACTTAATGATAGGAAGACATGTAAACTTAATGATAGTAAGACATGTAAACTTAATGATAGTAAGACATGTAAACTTAATGATAGTTAGACATGTAAACTTAATGATAGTAATAAATGTAAACTTAATGATAGTAAGACATGTAAACTTAATGATAGTAATAAATGTAAACTTAATGATAGTAAGACATGTAAACTTAATGATAGGAAGACATGTAAACTTAATGATAGTAAGACATGTAAACTTAATGATAGTAAGACATGTAAACTTAATGATAGGAAGACATGTAAACTTAATGATAGTAAGACATGTAAACTTAATGATAGTAAGACATGTAAACTTAATGATAGTAATAAATGTAAACTTAATGATAGTAAGACATGTAAACTTAATGATAGGAAGACATGTAAACTTAATGATAGTAAGACATGTAAACTTAATGATAGTAAGACATGTAAACTTAATGATAGTAAGACATGTAAACTTAATAATAGTAAGACATGTAAACTTAATGATTGTAAGACATGTAAACTTAATGATAGTAAGACATGTAAACTTAATGATAGTAAGACATGCAAACTTAATGATAGTAAGACATGTAAACTTAATGATAGGATGACATGTAAACTTAATGATAGTAAGACATGTAAACTTAATGATAGTAAAACATGTAAACTTAATGATAGTAAGACATGCAAACTTAATTATAGTAAAGCATGTAAACTTAATGAAAGTACGACATGTAAACTTAATGATAGTAAGACATGTAAACTTAATGATAGTAAGACATGTAAACTTAATGATAGTAAGACATGTAAACTTAATGATAGGAAGACATGTAAACTTAATGATCGTAAGACTTGTAAACTTAATGATAGTAAGACATGTAAACTTAATGATTGTAAGACATGTAAACTTAATTATAGTAAGACATGTAAACTTAATGATAGTAAGACATGTAAACTTAATGATAGTAAGACATGCAAACTTAATGATAGTAAGACATGTAAACTTAATGATAGGAAGACATGTAAACTTAATGATAGTAAGACATGTAAACTTAATGATAGTAAGTCATGTAAACTTAATGATAGGAAGACATGTAAACGTAATGATAGTAAGACATGTAAACTTAATGATAGGAAGACATGTAAACTTAATGATAGTAAGACATGTAAACTTAATGATAGTAAGACATGTAAACTTAATGATAGGAAGACATGTAAACTTAATGATAGTAAGACATGTAAAGTAAATGATAGGAAGACATGTAAACTTAATGATAGTAAGACATGTAAACTTAATGATAGGAAGACATGTAAACTTAATGATAGGAAGACGTGAAAACTTAATGACAGGAAGACATGTAAACTTAATGATAGTAAGACATGTAAACTTAATGATAGTAAGAAATGTACACTTAATGATAGTAAGACATGTAAACTTAATTATAGGAAGACATGTAAACTTAATGATAGTAAGACATGTAAACTTAATGATAGTAAGACATGTAAACTTAATGATAATAAGACATGTAAACTTAATAATAGTAAGACATGTAAACTTAATGATAGTAAGACATGCAAACTTAATGATAGTAAGACATGTAAACTTAATGATAGTAAGAAATGTAAACTTAATGATAGTAAGACATGTAAACTTAATGATAGTAAGACATGTAAACTTAATGATAGTAAGACATGTAAACTTAATGATAGGAAGACATGTAAACTTAATGATAGTAAGACATGTAAACTTAATGATAGGAAGACATGTAAACTTAATGATAGTAAGACATGTAAACTTAATGATAGTAAGACATGTAAACTTAATGATAGGAAGACATGTAAACTTAATGATAGTAAGACATGTAAACTTAATGATAGTAAGACATGTAAACTTAATGATAGTAAGACATGTAAACTTAATGATAGTAAGAAATGTAAACTTAATGATAGTAAGACATGTAAACTAAATGATAGGAAGACATGTAAACTTAATGATAGTAAGACATGTAAACTTAATGATAGTAAGACATTTAAACTTAATTATAGTTAGACATGTCAACTTAATTATAGTAAGACAATTAAACTTAATGGTTGTAAAAAATGTAAACTTCACGATAGTAGGTAAGACATGTAAACTTAATGATAGTAACACATGTAAACTTAATGATAGTAAGACATGTAAACTTAATGATAGTAAGACATGTAAACTTAATGATAGGAAGACATGTAAACTTAATGATAGTAAGACATGTAAACTTAATGATAGTAATAAATGTAAACTTAATGATAGTAAGACATGTAAACTTAATGATAGTAAGACATGTAAAGTTAATGATAGTAAGACATGTAAACTTAATGATAGTAAGACATGTAAACTTAATGATAGGAAGACATGTAAACTTAATGATAGTAAGACATGTAAACTTAATGATAGGAAGACATGCAAACTTAATGATAGTAAGACATGTAAACTTAAAGGGTTGGGGGTGTCAAAGTACATATTGTTCGAATAGAATTATTTGAAATGTGCGCGTGACGGCTTGGGGGCGGTAAAGAAATACAGATTAGAAAATAGATAGATAGTGAAAGAGAGAGAGAGAGAGAGGTGAATGGAGATAAAAAAAAAGAGGGATAGTTGTATATCAGCTTGCGGCTCAATTTCCTATAACTCTACAAGAATATCAACTTCGTAAATATTTCAAAAATATTTTTAATGATTAGACTAAATAATGAAATTTTAATCCAAATTTACATAAAATGAGGCGAATATAAAAGTGAGTTAAATATGTGAAAAGATACATCATTAATAACTCTGCTTGTTCGTAAAATACTAGTCTATGGTCTACACTCCACACCGTAGAAACATGATTAAGTAAGGTGAAGATACAGTTAATGTTCTTTTGTCTCCTTTTCTCCCCTCCATGTCTGACAAAAGTCGTGCAGTTGAGGTAGATTTAAGCTATTACTTTAGCTGTTGACACCATTTGTCTTCTTGGGCATTGGTCGTCTCCCCTGTCAGATAGAGAGAGAAGGAGAGGGGAAGCAAGCCACTACTACAGCGGCAAGGGAGCTAAGCCCCCTAAAAAGTTGTTGGGACCTTGGTTGTATTGTTACATACAAAGAGTAGAGCGGATTTCTGCTGATCAAAAGATGTTGTGTTATATGTAAGTTGATATTTTAGTTATGCTTCTAGTGATGACTTTTAAAATAGAAATATTGAACGTCTATAGTTTGTATTTTATTCTACGAAGGCTCCAGCTGTAAATAAGATTATTGCAAACTTTTAAATACAATTAGGCTATAATTAGTATTATGTTCAAATCAAAATAATTGTATCATTCAATTAAAGATTTAAAACACGAGACTTTGTGATACAAAATTTTATGATAAATACAATAAAACAATACATGCCTAGGCGACTGGGCATTGTGCTGGCGAATCAATCTTCACGTTGAGATTTGCTGCTACAGACCTTTAGACATTAAGCCTACAAGGGGATATCTACTTTTTATTTATTTCTTGATTGGGCGGGGCTGTAATATGGCATTGGTATGCAGGGGGGCCCCTAGCAAAGTGTAAATGTTGGGCTATATTACCCGGGCCTGTGATAAATTGCCCCCTGTATCTCGCTCATTGCAATAACATAATTTAACATATTATAATTAATTTATGCATATAAATACATATATTTATAAATTAATGAAAGCCCAAAATCAGAGAAGGGCGTTGTGCGCTACTTTCTGACGGACAGGTAACAAAAGGCTATATGTTTTATCTTCATGTTATGTTAAACACTAAGTATGTTCTCAAAACACATCAATGTCATGGTAAAAATGTATATTATTGCTTTCCCTAACCCATTGAAACATGTAGCCTACAGGTAAAAGTGAACAAATACGGTGCTTCACTAAATACCGAATATATTTATACGTCTTTTGAATTCCCGTAGCCTGATTAGAAGCGTGAACTTTCAGATTTCTTACTTTAACATAGGCATTTGGGTTTGATTGTCAACCTCAGTGTCTCTGTTTTTTTTAACATTTCAATTTTAATAGATATCACTACAGAATACAAACCAATCGTGAAATATTTTTGTGACATTCCTTTATTTCATTGTAGGCCTATACTGTTCTCTTTCTTGTATGCTACGCGTATCCTTGGTTTGAGCCTAGTCTTGTATTTGGGTAGGGTTTTAAAGAATCTTTTTTTTCTAGTTTGTTCCTTAGATCTATACCACTCTGAAAGTAAATTAATATAATATATATGACTTTTGTCCCTGCATATGGAACACGAAAAGTGTTTTCATCTCTAAATCTATATCGATATGACTATTTTGATCTATTATTGCGTTGTATTTCTAAATTATAATTGTTTTTTTTAATTTAGTGATTTGTCCAATTAGTTGTGTTATACTTTTTAGGTAAGAATACTCATTTGTAATGAGCCTTTCAGCTCTTTCTGAATTTTTTCTATTAGTTTTTTTTTACATTATAAATGTTTAGCTATAGGTCTAACTATAGGACACGGCGGCAATGCGATCAGAATATCATACCGAAAGTCCCAGTTCGAATCCTGGTAAATGATAGTTCTTTTGTTCTATTTGGGCCTGTAGAGTGTATCTTAACCGATCACTTTCTGATTCAGGTACCTGCCATGTGGGTATCTGACATAAGTTGGGGCAACATAAAGAGTGCTGTGGTTTTTCCATTGCTACAAAAACGTTTGAGCGCTGCATCACTTTGTCCTATGAACCAACGTTATCTGAAAGGGATACACTAATTACCAGTATATGTATGGTAATACCACCACATTGAACAAACATCGGATAGACCGCCTAATAAACAAAGCCTCTCGTACTACACAGACAGAATTACCATCTCTTGCGGATATTTTCAGTTCAAGGTGCCTGTCTATGATTGATAAAATCCTCCAAGATCATGCACACCCGCTTCATGATAGTTACATAATATCTAGTCGAAGTGGTCGGCTTCTTTCTATAAGGGCTAGAACAGAGAGATTTAAGAACTCTTTTGTTCCACTGTCAGTGAGACTCTTTCAAAAGAATCATCTTTCAGCCAGGAAATACAATGACTCAATAGCTGACTCCTAAATAATAGGCCTACTTTTTTCTTGTATGATAAATAGGTATGATAGTGTGCGTGAATGTCTATTATGTTTGAGTACAAATGGTTCTTTAATATTGTTTTAGGTATGCTGAAAGACGGAATTTATGTAATCAAGTCAATTTTCCATTCATTTGGATCAATAAAGCAATCTTATCTTATCTTATCTTATGTTTAGGTAGAACTAATGTGATGTAGTTTTTTGTTCACTATTGATATACTTTATCCCATTATTAGAACATGTGTAATGAAACAAAAAGCCTCAAGCTACCCACACTTCATGATAACCATGTTGGTGTAAGGCTATATTTAATGTATGTGTGTAAAGAATCGGTCACTCTAGTTAGAAGTTTAATTTGAAATTCCCGCTGCAAACGTTGTTTTCTACTGTAGGAATCACTGATCTTAACTTAACATCATTTAAAACATTAATAAAAATGCAGGACTAGACTCGGACCACGGATGAGCGTAGGACGCAATAATCTTCCTAACCCTAACCCAATAATCTTCTTTATAGATGGAGCGTCTGTAATGTATAAGATAAGATAAGACAAGATCTTTAAATAATAGATCAGTGGTAGGAATCCTTTTTTTCTTCTCTATGTTCGTACTACATCGTCTGGCATTCCCGGACCATTCATAATAGAAAAATAATTTTGTCACAGAATAGTACAGAAATGATTTACTTAGATTTTAACTCAAATTTAACCCTTTGAAAATGAATTTCGATTATTTACAAGACATTATTTGGGACACGGTACCCGAGCGGCAGCGCGTTCGACTGGCGAGCCGAAGGTCCCGGGTTCGAATCCTGGTGCAGGCTAGGATTTTTTCCCGGGTCTACCCAGCCCTGATGGGTACCTGACTTTAGTTGGGGTAAAGTAAAGGCGGCTGTGCTGGCCACACAATCACCTAGTATGCCGTGGCCACAGAAACTGGTGAACGCTGCTTCATCGGACCTATGGATCTATTCGGTCCGACGGGTACTTTTTACAAGACCTATATATATATATATATATATACACTGTAGCCTGGTTGTTTAAATATCAAGTTATATTCTTGGTCATCTAGATACCAGCCTTGGTCATCTAGACACCAGGCTTGGTCATCTAGACACCAGGCTTGGTCATCTAGACACCAGGCTTGGTCATCTAGACACCAGGATTGGTCATCTAGACACCAGGATTGGTCATCTAGACACCAGGCTTGGTCATCTAGACACCAGGCTTGGTCATCTAGACACCAGGCTTGGTCATCTAGACACCAGGCTTGGTCATCTAGACACCAGGATTGGTCATCTAGACACCAGGATTGGTCATCTAGACACCAGGATTGGTCATCTAGACACCAGGCTTGGTCATCTAGACACCAGGCTTGGTCGTGTAGACACCTGTTGGTTATGTAGACACCAGTTTTGGTCATGTAGACATCATATAGTCATCTAGATACAAGGCTTGGCCATTTAGACAGTTGCCCATGGTTTTAGGGCGCCATCGAAGATCTACTAAAAAAATAATATGAAAACGAGAACACGAAAAAAACAACTTATTTTTAATATGACGAGAGATAGACTAGACAGAAAAAGAGAGAGTGCTTTTAAAAGTTTATATTCCCGAGTGGACTGTTATAGAGCCCTTCCCAGTGAGGGCGCTGATGTGGTTGATGGGAGGACCTGTTGTGCCTTTGCTTGACATCGGCGCCAGTAGAAAATGCCTCAAAATTGACATAGAAAAGTGCAAACATGTGTAGGTCTAATTTTCATGTTGTTGAAAACCTATTTTAAGTATGTCTAAAAAAAAAAAAACCATCGGTAACAAAAAATGCTTACAACCGTACTTTTAATGTCCTCCTGTCACTGTGCACAATCATTTCAAGCCACCTAACTATCTCCCCTGAAAACACGTCACTTCTGTTGTTTACAAAAGATTTATTTGCATTTTATTTTTGTTGCTTTTCAACTAAATGCAGGAATTTATTTCCGTACCATTAATAACTTTGTGGTTACCGCGTGCTGGAGTTTTTCTCCATATTATACCCCTTTGCTAGGCTTTGAAAACGTATTCGTAAGTAGGCCTCCTAAAGTCGTGTACTGAGCAGTAGAGCTCAACTGAAGACACGACGACATCCGTCTTTGTCTTCGCACCTTCCGTCATTGGGTTCGATGCATTTATGGCAAAGTGACACCACGACACGTCTGACATCTTTGTTGTCTGACAACTTTAACGCGGCCACTTCTTTTTTTTATATTCTGACATAATGTTTCTAATTCGATTCAGTAATTTCCATATGAATTCTGGATGCGAAAAAAAATATTTGTAAAAGAAAAATTATAAGTTAGTTTTTTTGTAATATTGTTAGTTATTTTTTCGTTCTCTTTAAAAAAAAACACATTGAAATCATTCGTTTCTCCGTCATTTTGACGGGCATAACCTCTTAAATCTAGTTATAATATAATATTGAAACGTCCTACCTAAAAATAAACCATTAAATAAATATGAAAAATATGCCTTAGCAGTCAAAAGAATTTGAAAACTTTAAATATATATCTAGATATTTACCCTGAAGTTAATTCCATTGGAATTATGGAATATTGTGTGTTTAGAGCTATCATCAGAACTTATGTAATGTATCTATCACCTAGTCCGGATTAACACCCCGAGAGGCCATGAGCACTCCAAAAGATTTTCATGCCCTTCCTTCTTTATATAAGTAATTCAAAATATAAACAAAGAAAAAAAAACATAAAATTAAAATACAAATTTATTGCAATAAAATATAACTTACAGTAAGATGTTTGCTGTTCTTTATTTCCACATTGTATACTTGCACCGGTTTTTCCTCCTTTTGAAAATGGCAACTGCTTTGATAATAATTATTGTTTTATAATGTAATGTGGGGCTATTTTGTTTGCACCCTTATTCAACTACTAACTATACCATTGCAGAATTGCACACAAAGGTTCAAGGATTTAACAAAATTACTGCTGTTGAAAATGTTCGAGGTGATCTCCCTTTCCGTAATCAACAAAGCAAGTGCATGCTTTGCTAATCCAACCGTGTCCATAATTCTATACTAACCACGTTTCACAAAGTGGAACTGCTACTGACTTGCCACATTGAGAGATTTTCTATCAACCATTTTGCGAAATTACGGACAGTGAACAATGTTTAATTATCTTTTCCACTTCCCAGAAACGTTTTTATAGAATAGGCAAAGTTCTAAGTGGATTATTGAACTGGTCAAATATTAGACTAATAATAAAATCTAAAAAATATTTCTTCATAATTTGTTTTAGTAGGCAAACAATATGATAAAAGTTTGAGTTGACGTGCGTAAGTGGCCATAATAAATTTATAATAATTATGAAATCCACAAGTTGCAAACGCATATAATTGAGAAATAGCAAATAAAGTCAAACCTCGGTTTGAAGACCCGAGATAAATCGTCAAAATTCTAAACTTACGATGACCGAGGCACTTATAATGATAATAATAATGGCTCCTTCTGTCTCGAGAGACAATGGATGCGCCCCTCTACAGCTTCAATGGCTACTTTTGCTAATTCTGCGTGGCTGAACAGTCCGATTTTCGAGTGACAGTCCCTGGAACATTCTAGGCATCTGTATTGGGTGGCAGTCTGTACATCTGGCGGTTTTAAGTTTTTTCTCTTCATTCTTTTCACCAGAGAACCGTTGGCTCGCTTTGTCTCGGAAGCAGATACACCAGCATGAACGACCTGTTGTACGGTCCATTGCAGACTGCTCCCAGGTTTGCAGGTCGATATTTGTGGACCTGATGTCACGTTTGAGAACGTCCCTGTAGTTAAGTATTGGTCGCCCTGGGACCCTTGTGCCATTCTCCATCTCTCCATACAAAATGTCTTCAGGGATGTGGCCATCTTGCATCCGGCTGACATGACCCACCCAGCGCAATCTGCGTTGGGTTAGCAGGGAGTAGATGCTAGGAATATTTGCGCGATCCAGGATCTCATGGTTGGCTATGTGGTCCTTCCAAGTGACGCCCAGTATTCGGCGCAGACATCTCATGTGGAAAATGTTTAAATGGTGTTCCTGGCGCATGTAGGTTGACCAGCTCTCACTGCCGTAAAGTAGTGTACTGAGAATGCATGCCCTGTAGACGATCATTTTCGTGGTCCTCGTAAGTTTAGAGTTTTCCCAAACACGCTTTGATAGCATAGCCATGGAAGCAGATGCCTTCCCCACTCTCTTGCTTATCTCGTTGTCGATTGACAGATTATCTGAAATGCACGAACCTAAGTAGGTGAATTATTTTGTGACTTGAAGAGTATGTCAGCCAATGTTAATGTTGTGTTGATGTAACATCCTGACCCATGATATCAGTTTTATTCAGACTGATTGTTAGGCCAAACTCCCGGCAAGCCTCTGCCAAAGCACTGACCAGCCTTTGTAGTTCTTCTTTTGTATGTGCAGTGAAAGCAGCATCGTCAGCAAACAGCATCTCACGAATCAGGACCTTTTTGACCTTTGTTCTAGCTTTAAGGCGCACAAGGTTGAACAGTTTGCCGTCCGATCGGGTGTGTATGAAAACTCCGTCGTTTGACGTTCTGAACTTTTTGTAATTTTCATATAAATCAATATAAACCCAATTGATTTGTCTAGAACTAGATTAATTCCGAACAGAGCTGTAAGGTTAAATTAGAAATAAATAGTTACATCAAATTGACCAAGGGTACTAGTAAGACACAATAGATTTCTATGTAGAATTAGATAGCAAGATTCAAACTCAAACATTGTAACGTACTCGGGAGATCGCATAGTAGTTTGCCGTGTGCTTTTTTTGTGTTGATAACACAAGGCTATTTTTACTTTATATTCTCTTATATTTAATTGGTCTAGTTGTTTCTATAGTCTATACAAAAATAAGTAAATGTACCCTGCGACCAAACTGATCATAAGGCTGGTAAAGCAGCGTTCACCCGTTTCTGTGACCAAGGCATAATAGGGTAGGCTCAGGGACACCCTAAAGTCCCGGGAAATATTCCTATTCTACCAGGATTCGAACCCAGAGCCTTCGGATCGCAAGTTCAACGCGCTGCCCCCGTTTCTTTTTTCTCTTATATTCGCATAGTCTAACTGTATTCTCTTATATTCGTCAGGTCCGATTGTTGCTATATATTCTCTTAAGTTCAGCTGGTCTAACTGTTCATATAATAAATTCACTTTGGTTCAATTAGTCCAACTATTCTAAATATATTTTCTTATATTCAAGTGGTCTAAATTTTCCTAAATGTGTGCCTATATATTCGTTCATTATACTACTGTTGTTTCAAGCGTGTCTATATATTCGTTCATTATACTACTGTTGTTTCAAGCGTGTCTATATATTCGTTCATTATACTACTGTTGTTTCAAGGATGTCTATATATTCGTTCATTATGCTACTGTTGTTTCAAGCGTGTCTATATATTCGTTCATTATACTACTGTTGTTTCAAGGATGTCTATATATTCGTTCATTATGCTACTGTTGTTTCAAGCGTGTCCATATATTCGTTCATTATGCTACTGTTGTTTCAAGCGTGTCCATATATTCGTTCATTATACTACTGTTGTTTCAAGCGTGTCCATATATTCGTTCATTATACTACTGTTGTTTCAAGCGTGTCCATATATTCGTTCATTATACTACTGTTGTTTCAAGCGTGTCCATATATTCGTTCATTATGCTACTGTTGTTTCAAGCGTGTCTATATATTCGTTCATTATGCTACTGTTGTTTCAAGCGTGTCCATATATTCGTTCATTATGCTACTGTTGTTTCAAGCGTCTGTCTACTACTGCCCATTGCCATGAACGTAAAGAACTAGAATGTAACATTTACTGCCCACGTTAATACAGTAGAAACCCCCTCCCCCCTCGCCAACAAACACAAGACATGTCATAAAATAAATCCTTCTTTAATCCGTTTCTGACATTTATTATGGTCACGCTCATAAATGTTTGCTGCGTAGATGTTTCATTTTGTAAGAGTTTCAGATTTCGTTATTTGCTATTTCTAGGATTTGTTTAGTTCATTTATGTTTTTCAATAAGAAAACAATGTCATGCTTTATGTTTCAACCTTTATAGTTTATTTGTTTTGTTAATATAGTATTTAGAACATTCAATGGAATATTTTCTATTATTGTTTTGCATTGTTTTAGTGGACTTTAATACATTATAAATACAGTTTATAAACGTATATCATCACGCAATTGACTTTAAATAACTGCAATAAAAAATCTTGTTGAAACGTCAATAGAGTCTAGTGTTATGAGCAAAATATACTTTTTTTTTTAAATCCTAAACATTTTTCGCGAAACTGACGGGCGATCCACCGAACGGACAATTACAATCCTACTAATTACGATTCCTATATTTAGTATTTTTCATCAATAGCTCAGTACCGGGTACTACGAATATTGTCGCTGTACAACTACAGGTTAACTGTCATTGTGGTGTTCGGAAAACTTATTTCGGCTAACTTCGGGCTAGGAAGCAGATTTTCAGACAGACTTTCATACTTTTGTATTGGACCATTCACCATTTCCAAGTGTCACTTAACTCATCACTATCTAGCCCCCGGAAGTTTTTTTGTGTTGTAGTACAATCAAAGTAACTATTTAACTAATCTATTACTTCATCTTCTTTCTTGTGTTATAAATTTGAGCATAGATAATATATATGGATATTACCTATGGATTAATTCACCCCCCCCTTTTCCGCCATTTCTTTGATATTAGTTACCGTATCAAAATACTTTATACAATTGGATATGGACATGTGCCCCCATCTCTTTTAAGACATACTTGAGACAAGAGAATAGATTTTAGCTCAAAGTAGACAAAAGTGTCATCTATATTTAGCTCTCAGCCGTCAAACATGAATAGCTCCGACGATCTGTCTCAGCTTTCAATGACTTGGACCATAATTTATGGGTTGGTATTATGTCAGTCAATGACAAGCAAAAACTTTTGCCCCCCCCCCCCACTTTTTTTCATATCTGCTCATTTCGTTTTTCTCACACTCTTATCACTCTGTACTCTTTTTTTATTTCTCCCCATGACTTTCTTCTTACTCTCTCACATTTCTCTGTCAACTTCCTACAACGTTTCTCTCTAATCGTCCTATCTCATTTTTCTCTTTAATCTCCCTACCTCATTTTTCTCTTTAATCTCCCTATCTCATTTTTCTCTTTAATCTTCCTATCTCATTTTTCGCTTTAATCTTTCTATCTCATTTTTCTCTTTAATCTCCCTATCTCATTTCTCTCTTTAATCTCCCTATCTCATTTTTCTCTTTAATCTCCCTATCTCATTTTTCTCTTTAATCTCCCTATCTCATTTTTCTCTTTAATCTCCCTATCTCATTTTTCTCTTTAATCTCCCTATCTCATTTTTCTCTTTAATCTCCCTATCTCATTTTTCTCGTTAATCTCCCTATCTCATTTTTCTCTTTAATCTCCCTATCTCATTTTTCTCTTTAATCTCCCTATCTCATTTTTCTCTTTAATCTCCCTATCTCTTTTTTCTTTTTAATCTCCCTATCTCATTTTTCTCTTTAATCTCCCTATCTCATTTTTCTCTTTAATCTCCCTATCTCATTTTTCTCTTTAATCTCCCTATCTCTTTTTTCTTTTTAATCTCCCTATCTCATTTTTCTCTTTAATCTCCCTATCTCATTTTTCTCTTTAATCTCCCTATCTCATTTTTCTCTTTAATCTCCCTATCTCTCTTTTCTTTTTAATCTCCCTATCTCATTTTTCTCTTTAATCTCCCTATCTCATTTTTCTCTTTAATCTCCCTATCTCATTTTTCTCTTTAATCTCCCTATCTCATTTTTCTCTTTAATCTCCCTATCTCATTTTTCTCTTTAATCTCCCTATCTCATTTTTCTCTTTAATCTCCCTATCTCATTTTTCTCGTTAATCTCCCTATCTCATTTTTCTCTTTAATCTCCCTATCTCATTTTTCTCTTTAATCTCCCTATCTCATTTTTCTCTTTAATCTCCCTATCTCTTTTTTCTTTTTAATCTCCCTATCTCATTTTTCTCTTTAATCTCCCTATCTCATTTTTCTCTTTAATCTCCCTATCTCATTTTTCTCTTTAATCTCCCTATCTCATTTTTCTCTTTAATCTCCCTATCTCATTTTTCTCTTTAATCTCCCTATCTCATTTTTCTCTTTAATCTCCTAATCTCATTTTTCTCTTTAATCTCCCTATCTCATTTTTCTCTTTAATCTCCCTATCTCATTTTTCTCGTTAATCTCCCTATCTCATTTTTCTCTTTAATCTCCCTATCTCATTTTTCTCTTTAATCTCCCTATCTCTTTTTTCTTTTTAATCTCCCTATCTCATTTTTCTCTTTAATCTCCCTATCTCATTTTTCTCTTTAATCTCCCTATCTCATTTTTCTCTTTAATCTCCCTATCTCATTTTTCTCTTTAATCTCCCTATCTCATTTTTCTCGTTAATCTCCCTATCTCATTTTTCTCTTTAATCTCCCTATCTCATTTTTCTCTTTAATCTCCCTATCTCATTTTTCTCTTTAATCTCCCTATCTCATTTTTCTCTTTAATCTCCCTATCTCATTTTTCTCTTTAATCTTCCTCTCTCACCTTTCCCTCTCACCTTTCCTCACTCACTTAATTCTCTTGTTCTCTCATTATTTCTTCTCCCTCCACTCTCCCTCCACTCGCCCTCCACTCTCCCTCCACTCTCCCTCCACTCTCCCTCCACTCTCCCTCTCAACTATATCTCTCGTATATGTTTCTCTATTATCTGACTCTCCACCCTTTCTCACCTAGCTCTCCGAATTCTCAATTTTCTATCTGGTCATTAAATCTTCTCTCTCTCTCTCTCTCTCTCTCTCTATCTATCTATCTATCTATCTATCTATCTTCTGCTGTACCAGATTACCTCATCATGCATTTTTAGTTGGTTCACAACGACATTTAGCAAGACCTTGCTCGGGGTACAGTATAATATGCTAATAATAGAGCTGTGCGTTGATTTTCTTAGGTGATGATGAGTAGGACTTACGATTTTCCGCTGCGAAAATGTGTAGATTACGCGGCTCGCTTTTTTAAAACTCCACGGCGTAAAGTGGCATACAGTGGCGTTGCAAATGCAGTACCAGAACTTCATAAGTATAAGACTAATTCTTAACCCAAACAAATAAATGAATTTTCCTAATCGTTAATCTATCATTATTCATAGTAAAATAAATAGGCCCTATATTAAACGGTCGTATACTGAAGTTTTAGATTTGCTTTAAGTAAACGATGTTGATGGGAGTGGCAGTGTGCTCGGCTGGCGTACCGAAGGTCCTGGGTACCTGACCTTAATTGGGGTAAAGTAAAGGCGGCTGTGCATAGTGCTGGCCACACAATCACCTAGTATGCCATGGCCACAGAAACTTAGTGAACCCTGGGAAACTTTACTTTTTTTTTAAACGATGCTAAAACATACATAGATCTAGGCCTAATATTGTTCTCAATTAATTATCGAATTATGCGCCAAAAATGTGATTTATTTCTTGTAGAAGAAAAGAAAACTTTAGTTTCGTAGATTTCCTTATAGAGATAATATCGTGGTGGTGTTTGCAGACATTTCTGCACATTTCAATGCGAACCCTTTTACTTCGTTAATTACGCATTAGAACTAGAAGAGTCTACTAAGGAAGCTATGTACAAAGATGTAATAATTTGGTACATTATGGATGTGATATTAGATATTTGTTTTATTGTAATGAGTTTGTCTCGCTTCGCTTTCTTATTTTATGTTACAGATGTTTTTTCTATAAGCCCTACAGAAAATAATTATTGCGGCTTATGCTTATCCGGAGTCTAATAATAGTGAGATTTTTTCAGGTTTCGCATCTCCGCGACAATTATGTTAATTCGCCACGGCAAAACCATAAATTCCGCGGCGTAGGCCCTAATAATGAGTAGGCCTAACTGGGCCTTTCCTCTGTCAGCTTTAAGTAATGAGAAGGCCTAACTGGGCCACTCCTCTTTCAGGTTTAAGTTCAGTGTCCTGGCTCTGGTCCACATTTTCAGCTACCTCCAAGCCTAATTTTACCTATTTTTTTGTTAACTTGGTTAACTATTTCTATAATAGTGGCTTCATCTCTCCTGCCCCTGTTTGTCGCACATAACAAGGGTGTCAGCTGTGACCTAGAGCTTCTTGCTTGGTCTTTAACAAACACAGCCTAATAAGAAGTGTTTATCACAACGGTGTTGAATGTGCTGTTTAAAAAAAAAAAAAGATATTATAATATCAACTTATAGAGGATTTATGCATAGATATTAACTTATTTTGTACCGCCCCAATTTCTAAAATGGCTTATCAAATTATATCATTATTTTACGCCCAACCAGCTTTGTTTTTGACCCGCCTCTTTTTTGCCCACTGGCCAATCGGAAAAGACATTTTTTCATTCTAAGTACCATGCTTATTGATTCCAACTTCCAACCACAGAACAGCGTTCAACAGCCTTATGATACCAAAATCTTGTATCGTATTTCTACTTGTTTAAATTAAAAAAAGATTTGAGCTTTGGCAGGCGGTGAGTCATTTCCCGCGAACACATAGATCTACGGTTATCACAGAATCTAAAGCTAAAAATAATAACAATAATTAAGACACCAGTTGAGTTGATCAATTTGAAAGTCCTCAATGCAGACGAATGAATGAGGAATATATTTTCATTGGTCAAAATAATTCTTCCCCTAATTAGTCACATAAAAAATGGGTCTTAAAGATATTATGTTAATGAATTGATTCCAATTTGTGATGATATATTCAGTCACCTGACATACTTATCGTTAAATAAGCTTATCTGACATAAAAGTAAAAGATAAAAAATAATATATCAAAATTAAAGAGAGATAGGGTGAACTATTAACAATTCGAGAGAAAGAGGGAGAGAGATTCTTTTGAATCATAAATAGTGTGAATTGATTATAATACATATATTATACCATTATCATATTTGGTTGTGTTGTTTTTTTCAGATTCCCGACTAGAAACATTTGTGATCTTTGCAGAATGATGTTTTACGTAGGTCTCTTACTATTGTCTTCTTTCACCTCACTGAGGGCCATACAAATAACAGCTGTGAAATATGAGTGAGTTGAACTTGTAAACTATATTACATAAATTATCAGTGTGCTTGATGTTCCCAGCAGAGAACTTTGCTAACAGGTTCGCGATTATGAACAGCCAAACCAGGGCCTCAAAAATGATGTCCAGGAGGAATTAAATACGATACGCAGACTTCAGCAGGCAGTTTGAAGGATGTAAAAAAAATTGATAAAAATGACAATATCAACAACCTGGCAATGAAGGCAGAAACAGCATCATCTTAAGGAAACATAAAGGAGTTGTACAGTATAACAAAGAAATTAGCAGGCAAATTCCAGCAACAAAATAAACCAGTTAAAGACAAAGAAGGTAATATGCCTAAGCTAACAAATGCAGAAAAGCAGGAAATGAAATGGTTAGAATATTTAAAAAAACTTTTAAGCCAGTTCATCTTGATACACCAGATGTTCAACCAGCTTAGAAAGACCTAGAGATAAATTGTATTCGATCTAATAAAGTAGAGAAAAAAAAACTGCAATAAAAATACGAAAGATCGGGAAGGCTTCTGGACCTGTTGGAGAACCGGTGGAGGCCATTAATCATTATTGAAAGTATATATCGGAAAAGGGAGAACTACCAAAAGACCAAAAAGAATAAGGCTTAAGCTGTCTTTACTACAAAGGAAAAGAAAACCTTTAAAAAACGACTACAAATTTGAATAGGCAAACTCTTGATTGGAATCCACAATTCGCAAGACAAATAGGAAGACCCCAAAACACCTGGCGAAGATAACTAGAAAGGGGTGTTTAGCTGACCGCGAAGAACCGGAAGGAATTAGAGAGAAGAAAGCCAGAAACAGTAAGACATGGAAAGAAATTGATAATGAAAATGCTCCACTTATAATGGTTAGGAAGAAGAGGTGCTAGGTCCTAAACATCAAATTGACGTCAATGAAATATGAATTAGTTGAGATTTATTGTATATATGAAATATGAATTAGTTGAGACTTATTGTATATATGAAATATGATCGAGTTAGACGAGTCGCCTGCCCCCCCCCCCTCTCACCTTTCCCCAAACTTGCCCTTCTCCACCCTCAACCCAACCTATATTTTAGACAATTTTTTAAATAGTGCATATTTTCCTTTTATTTTAAGTCTTGGCGGAGCTCCACCAATTCTAACAGGACCACTAGAGAAAAATTTTTATCTAACTGCAGCAGAGCGGTACAAAGGAGGAGAATTAAAAGGACCCGAATCTTTTGCTTTTTATAAAGGTGAGTCGAATCGAAACTGTCAAGATCCACCTAGCACATCTACAGATATGTGTGCACTCAGTTACACATACACACACGCACTCATAAACACATGCAGACACTCACATGAACACACTCATTTATGCATGCATACACAAACACAATTATAAGCCACTCGTACGCTTCTGCACATACACACACACATTTACTTAGACACACTTGTGTACACACTTGCACAAATACAAACTCAAGGACGCACACGTTTATTCATATGCATGCACTTGTAGACACACACATAAACAAACATGCACCCACATACATACACACGCAGACACACACGCCCATTTCCAAGCACAGGGTGACGCCTTAGGTCACATGACCGATGGTACGATTAACGAACAGTTGTTGTTTTTTTCCTCAGTAAATTTGACCTGTTTACGTCATTAAGTCTACGTCACTGATAGTTGCTTGACTGAACTATACATTTCTGTTTCGTTTAAATACCTTATTGTTGATTTTTAATATGTAAGCTTTTTTTTTAATGCTTTTGATTTAGTTTCGATCGTGTGTGTCTCTTACAAATGCTTTCATATGCTAAAAAAATATATAAAATCGTGTTGTTGTTGTTTTTTTTTGTAAAAACTTTTTAATTAACCCAAAAGCGATTTTCTTCATTATTTTAATTTAACATGAAACAGATCGAAAACTATTTTCGTTATTATCTCCATTTGAACGAACAGGAAACACTGAATTTTGGGGGGTGGGAGTGGAGGTGGGGGGGGGGGGTAATAAAATATGTAGGTAATTCTTCTACAATTACACAAATGAATTAAAAAAGAATAAAATAAGAACAAGGCCTTATAAACAGTATCAGAAATACACAGAGTTACGATGAACAAAAACAAACTCCCATCACATTCTTCTCTCTTAACAAAACACATAGTAGTCATTCCTTTCTCCGTCATTTTGACGGGCATAACCACTAGTAAATGCATAAACATGTGAATCTTATGATGTTTAACTAAGGGTCAACTTTGGGTCATTCAATTAGGAGGAATAACTCCTTTAAACCCCATTGGTATTTTCTTTTTAAATTGTTTGTTTGCTTTTTTTTTTCATTTCACTTTTTTTTTCCAGGACATATTTTTACCGGTCTAGCAGATGGACGAATTGTGGACATTTCCGACTGTGGTGTGAAGACAGTTACTATTCTGGGTCCTCCACTTTGCAGCAAGTTCACTGTTTCATTATACCTTTTTTTAAACACGAATCCGTGGTATTAATTAGAAAAACGATATACCAGTATCGAATTATCAATTCACTTCTTTTGTTTCTTTTATTAAACTAGTTTGCTTCCTTCCTGAAAGTTTTCCTAGAAAAAGAGCATCCGCAAGTTGTCCGCAACAGGCCTCCGGCTCGCTCGATTCTCGTCAACCTTTTTCAGTTCACCCCACAACAAGTTGTTAGCGCGCTAAACTGTCGCACTCGAATGTCCCGGGTTCTAATCTATGCGAAGGCTAGGATTTTTTGTCGGGTCTGGAGGGTGTTCCTGAGTCTACCCAATTCTAATAGGAATATGGCATGCGCGGAACTCGATAAAGCGAGCCGCGGGATTTACGATTTCTTGCAGCGGTAAATTGTGGGCCCCTATACATTTTAATGTTGTTTGCTGGTCAAAGTAAACTTTGAATTATTCCTTGGTTACAGAAGTAGGAAAATGTTATGTCGTTTTAATCTTTATATCTGTCTTAGTATTTTATTTGGTTTTATGTTAGGGATTTCTGTAGAGAATAAAGTCATGGTGATTCTAAATTTAACTAGCTTGTGATGTCACATTGTGTACATCTGCAGGTGGTGAGTCTCAGTGTGGCAGACCTTTAGGCCTGAGAATTGATCCCAAAGGACGTCTTGTTGTTGCCGACTCAGCAAGAGGCCTTTTCCGTATAGATATAAGTAACTATGTGAATGGCATTAATGCGAGAGGTAAATATTTGTGAAGTACACTTGATGGAAATGACATAATATAATGGTAGATAACTTGATGGAAATGACATAATGGAATGGTAGATAACTTGATGAAAATGACATAATAGAATGGTAGATAACTTGGTGAAAAGACATAATGGAATGGTAGATAACTTGATGGAAATGACTTAATAGAATGGTAGATTAAGGGGAAGAGGACTGAGTAGGGGGGCCATATTTGGCATATTTTTTCAAAAATAGAGTTGTTTAATTTTAGCTACAAATAGCTTGTTAAACCTAATTGTAAAAAAAATGCACCAACTAAAATTGAAAAAATGACGATTTTGTACTGAAATATTGAGTTTGAAATATGTGTGTCGACTCAATTTCTTTGTCGATTCTTTGTTTTTAAATGCGTTTTTCTCAAAATGTGTTTTTTTGTCGTGTTTGTGTTACGATAATTGTAAAATAATGAGAACCAATAAAGATATCATATTGAAATTTGGTATGTGGCTTTATATATTATATTTACAGGTACTAGACTGGTTTTCAGTGAGAATTTAGAATTAGTTGGTCTGTAAAATGTATTAAAATAAAAAATGTGTAATAAATTTTATACAAAATTACTATGCATAAATTAAAAAATTCATTAAAAAAATACTTTTAACAATATCTAAATAAAATTGTATCTAGTACCTAAAATGGTAATAGTACTACAAAAAAAAACTCTTTAAACAAAATTATATATTATACATAAAATTTTTTTTACAAATTTTATAATGTTTATTTAATTTTAAAATGGCGGCCGTAACCATGGCAACCATGTTTCTGTCATAAAAATTACTTATGTTTTTATTAAGGCTACTCGAGATATATAAGTATACATGATTAAAATCATATTGGTCCAGTAATAAATGAATTAAATTTTCAGTCCCCTTAAGAAATGTGGTTTATAGGTAAACCTTCAAGATCTTGAGTACACATTTCTATTACTGATTTGCAGAAAAACAAATACTGACAGATAGACATAAAGACGGACATACAGATATGTGGATAGCTTAATAGCGGATAGGCGAATATGTAGATAGGTAGGCCTAGGCCTAAAAAGATAATAATAAATATAAAAACAAGATATATGCAGTTAAATAGATACATAGATAGATAGATAAATAGATAAATAGATGGATAAATAGAAAGATAAATAAATAAATAGATAGCTAATTAGATAGATGAAAAGATAGATGAATATATATATATATATATATAGAGAGAGAGAGATAGAAAGATAGATACATAGATAGATAAATAGATAGATAGATAGAAGGTACAAAAAAAGATAGAAAAAAGATAGATCGATGGGAAAAGGTAGATAAACAGAGAAAAAAATAGAGAAAAAGATAAGAAATAGATAGGTAAAATGGTAGATAGATAAAAACATAGATAGATACGTATATATATACATAGCTACTTAGACAGAGGGACAGAGATAATAGACAGTGAGATAAAATTAACAGAAACATAGATAAAAAGATAGATAGACACAAAAAAAGATAGAGAGATAGAGAGAAAAATATAGAGAAATAAGAAAGAGAAATAAAAAGATATATAGACCGAGAGAGAGAGAGAGATATATAAAAAATACTAGTAGATAGATACAAATATAGATAGGAAAAGATGTAGAGAGATAGATAAAAATGTAGAAATATAGAAATATAAAGATAGATAGAAACTTACTGTAGGCTACATTATAACCGTATCATTTTTATGTATTTGTCAGTTACCGTAGAAACTCTCTATTCCTCCAATTATCCGGTGAATGGAAGAAAGTGTAAGTTTATAAATGACCTGGTGGTTGCCAAGGATGGAACGATTCTCTTTACTGACTCCAGTGCAAAATGGACCAGGAAAGAATTTTTGTACGTTGTCCTGGAAGGCGAAGCAACGGGGCGGTAAGTTAAAATTGATTTTCAGGTTGAGAACTTTAGAACTATCTCATTGACATAGCCTTTTATTATGAGATTTAGAGTTCAAGAACTATCTCATTGACATAGCTTTTTATTATGAGATTTAGGACTTAAGAAGTATCTCAATGACATAGCTTTTTATTATGAGACTTAAAACTTAAGAAGTATCTCAATGACATAGCTTTTTATTATGAGATTTAGGACTTGAGAAGTATCTCAATGACATAGCGTTTTATTATGAGACTTAGAACTTAAGAAGTATCTCAATGACATAGCGTTTTATTATGAGACTTAGAACTTAAGAAGTATCTCAATGACATAGCTTTTTATTATGAGATTTAGGACTTGAGAACTATCTCATTGACATAGCTTTTTATTATGAGATTTGGGACTTGAGAAGTATCTCAATGACATAGCGTTTTATTATGAGACTTAGAACTTAAGAAGTATCTCAATGACATAGCGTTTTATTATGAGACTTAGAACTTAAGAAGTATCTCAATGACATAGCGTTTTATTATGAGACTTAGAACTGAAGAAGTATCTAATTGACATAGCTTTTTAATATGAGACTTAGAACTTAAGAAGTATCTCAATGACATAGCATTTTATTATGAGATTTAGGACTTGAGAAGTATCTCAATGACATAGCGTTTTATTATGAGACTTAGAACTTAAGTAGTATCTTAATGACATAGCGTTTTATTATGAGACTTAGAACTTAAGAAGTATCTCAATGACATAGCGTTTTATTATGAGACTTATAACTGAAGAAGTATCTAATTGACAAAGCTTTTTAATATGAGACTTAGAACTTAAGAAGTATCTCAATGACATAGCTTTTTATTATGAGATTTAGGACTTGAGAAGTATCTCAATGACATAGCGTTTTATTATGAGACTTAGAACTTAAGAAGTATCTCAATGACATAGCGTTTTATTATGCGACTTATAACTGAAGAAGTATCTAATTGACAAAGCTTTTTAATATGAGACTTAGAACTTAAGAAGTATCTCAATGACATAGCTTTTTATTATGAGATTTAGGACTTGAGAAGTATCTCAATGACATAGCGTTTTATTATGAGACTTAGAACTTAAGAAGTATCTCAATGACATAGCGTTTTATTATGAGACTTATAACTGAAGAAGTATCTTATTGACAAAGCTTTTTAATATGAGACTTAGAACTTAAGAAGAATCTCAATGACATAGCTTTTTATTATGAGATTTAGGACTTGAGAAGTATCTCAATGACATAGCGTTTTATTATGAGACTTAGAACTTAAGAAGTATCTCAATGACATAGCGTTTTATTATGAGACTTAGAACTTAAGAAGTATCTCCTCAATGACAGCGTTTTATTATGAGACTTAGAACTTAAGAAGTATCTCAATGACATAGCGTTTTATTATGAGACTTAGAACTTAAGAAGTATCTCAATGACAGCGTTTTATTATGAGACTTTGAACTTAAGAAGTATCTCAATGACATAGCTTTTTATTATGAGATTTAGGCCTTTAGAACTATCTCATTGACATAGCTTTTTATTATGAGATTTGGGACTTGAGAAGTATCTCAATGACATAGCGTTTTATTATGAGACTTAGAACTTAAGAAGTATCTCAATGACATAGCGTTTTATTATGAGACTAAGAACTTAAGAAGTATCCCAATGACATAGCGTTTTATTATGAGACTTAGAACTGAAGAAGTATCTAATTGACATAGCTTTTTAATATGAGACTTAGAACTTAAGAAGTATCTCAATGACATAGCATTTTATTATGAGATTTAGGACTTGAGAAGTATCTCAATGACATGGCGTTTTATTATGAGACTTAGAACTTAAGAAGTATCTTAATGACATAGCGTTTTATTATGAGACTTAGAACTTAAGAAGTATCTCAATGACATAGCGTTTTATTATGAGACTTATAACTGAAGAAGTATCTAATTGACAAAGCTTTTTATTATGAGACTTAGAACTTAAGAAGTATCTCAATGACATAGCTTTTTATTATGAGATTTAGGACTTTAGAACTATCTCATTGACATGATCACTTAAAACTGGAAACAATTTTTTTTTATTCTATTCCAAGACGACATTAAATAGTTAATTATAATTTCTATTTCAAGACCGAATTGACCTTTTTTTTTACATTTCCTCACCAAGGCTCCTTGCCTACAACGATAAATCAAGGCAGGTCATTGTAGTTAATGACAAACTGGCTTTTCCAAATGGTCTCGAATTCGGGCCTAACGAGGAATCTCTTCTCATAGCTGAAACCAGTCGGGCAAGGATACGTAAGTAAGTTACAAAGGTATATAAAGCATAGCTGAATTCCTTAACTCTTGCACACTGACAAAGTAATAATTAGAAAGGTATCACTTTCAAATTATGCTGGCCCATTGAGCTGGTAAACTAGCACACTTTTGTGCACATGAGCATTAAAGCCGGCGAAGTGTGTAAACCACTGATTACCCGAGTCAGACCAGTGGTCCAATGCATGGGACTGCGGTCGCAGTATGCATACACCCCATCTCTGGGGGTGAGGAGTAGTAATCGCAGAGGGGCCGGGAGTAGAGCTGCTCGTCTGGTTCATACCTGCCCCAGTGGTATTGCACACCCACTACCAAGCTCTGGTACCTTCGGGGTTTCAAAGCTGGCCATGAGGACATATGCCCACTTCTGACGGGAACATCTCCTCAACCAACGCACCTCCAACCAACATTACAGGAATACGAGACAGGCCCTGCGTGACTCGAGGGGTGATGCAAATGTACGTTTGGAATGAAGAACAGGAATGGTGCAAGCAAACCCAACATGTTACCTCCCTCTGCATAGGGCTAGCCTTGGACAGAGGTTGGAGCTAAGATGACTTCCTCATACCTTGCCTGCATGAAATGCATGGCCTGCTGCCGCTACTAACTTGCCTTTAAGAAAGATATCTCAGTCGAGTGCGGCTTCAACAGTTGACTATCGGAAGGCATTTAGTATTACATTGTACTACCCCGTCCTTGAGTCCTTTCATGACTCAAAAAACGGTAAACTAGCGAGTTCATTAGTTCTCGTGACTATATCATACATGTGTGGTCAGCAAACTGCCCAGCCGCCTTTACTATACCCCACGGGGTGGCAGGTACCCAGCTGGGCAGACTGCCCTCCAAGTGTGACCCCCCCCCCCCCACACACACACACAAACACACACTATTATATAGAGAATACGAGCCAACAACCATGTCCCAAACACTGCCACAGTTTCATAGGCCTAGTTTACCTATTCCAAACAATAAGCCTATCAGCTTTCGCATTCATTGTCCTGTCAAAGTAATTACGCTAAAAAAAAAAAAGAAAGAAACCCATGCAGATTTAACATGTCCTCAACTTAACAGTCTAATCCGTTGTCTCTTTCATTCAGTCAAGACGTGATTACTGTAATAGTTGTTTGTGAGGTCTGCCTCAAAACAAGATTCCGACTCCAAGTGATACAGAAAACCGCAGCATGGAATGTAGCGCCGAATAAGGTTTGAGCGCATCACTCCAGATCTCCATTGACTCCCAATGACTAAGAGTATTGATCATATGTTTCTTTTACTTAAATACAGCTGCATAGATTGCACTGCACCTTTCTATCTGCCTGGGATATTACACAGCATGTGCCATTAAAAGGTCTGAGCTCCCCTTTACAGTCAGCTTATGGTTTAAAAAAAGAAGTCTTTCGGAGCGCTCTCCTTTGAATGCACCGTGGAGTTGTTTGCCTCAAACACAGGAATTCTTGGACAAAATAGTCCTTAATACAGTTTGAATTTTGAAGACATTTCTTTTTAACTAGGGTTATCTTATCTTATATATTACAGACGCAGAAGATTATTTCGTCCTACGCTCATCTGTAGTCCGAGTCTAGTTTTGCATCTTTATTAATGTTTTAAATGATGTTTAGTTACTGGTTTTCCTGGTTTGTTCAGGCAACCCATCCCATGCCCGAATGCCACTCGGGAAGAAAGAGTACTTATATCCTTATGTACTCGCATAAGGGATAAGGAAAGTGTTTTTGTCTTTATGTTTATCTGAGCATTGCCATCGGTTGTTATTGGGTTAGGGTCTTTTTGTGCCGTCGACTACTACAACATAGGCAACTGCAATAAGCAATCGCACAGAGCATGCCAAATGCAATAGTATGAAAAGATGCGCTATATAAATAATTAGTATTATTATTAGTATTATAGGCTATATATATATATTTCTCTGCTTTTTCTATTTTCTAGGTTAAGCTTAAAGCCTGGAAGTACCTGGCTTAACCTTACCACGTTTGTTGACAATCTACCTGGACTGCCTGACAACATTCGAGCATCGGGACGCGGAACTTATTGGGTGGCCATGTCACAAACTCGTCACTCCAATATGACCTCCCCAGTAGATGACTACGCAAACAATCCATTAATGAGAGAGACTGCAGCCAATGTAAGAATCTGTGTTAACACTACAGTTTCAATACTAATGATTCATAACACTATTTTAATACTAAACCTTAAATAGTAGGCCCTACTATCTCAATAATACTGTTTTAAAAGTAGTATTTTTACTTAATACCACTGTTTAAATTTTACCTTTTTTAATATTACAGTTTACAGCCTTTTCAATGCTACTGTTTTAATCGCACTTTTATCAAATATTAATATTTTAATACTACCTTTTTCAATACTAAGCTTACTGCTTCAATACTACTGTTTCAATACAACCTTTTCAATTCTACTGATTGAATACCGCTGTTTCAAACGTAGTTTCAATACAACAGTTTGAAGTATAGGCCTACTATTTCAACGCCACTGTTTGAATATTACGCTACTGTTTCAATACTAGCCTACTGTTTAAAATGTGTAAATTATATTTCGACAATGCTTCAATAATACGGTTTCAATTCGGTACTACAATTTAAATACTAGTGTTTCCACACTACAGTTTCAATACTAATGTTTCAATACTACAGTTTCAATACTACTGCAGCAATATTACCGTTTCTATAGTACCGTTTCAATTCTGCCGTTTCAATACAACTGTTTCAATACTACAGTTTCAATATTACTGTATGAATATTACCGTTTCAATACTAATGTATAATATTACCGTTTCAATACTACTCTTTCAATACTACTGTTTCAATACAACTGTAGCAGTATTAACTTTTCACCATAACTGTTCCAATACCACTGTTTAAAATTGTATAACTTCCTTTTTTTACACTGCTGTTTCACGTTTGCATACTACTGTTTCAATACTACAGTTTAAAACTGTATAACTTTTTTTTACACTAGTACTGTTTCAAGTTTCCACACTACTGTTTCAATAATATTTCAATATTACCTTTTTGAATACTACGGTTTTAATACTACTGTTTCAACATTGCTGTTTTATTACTACTTTTAAATACTTATGTTTAATGCTAGAGTTTTATTTAAATATTACTGTTTAATTATTTCTGTTTTAATGCTATTGTTTCAATACTACTGTTTGAATACACCTGTTTCAAGTTTCAATACTGCTGTTTCAATACTACAGTTTCAATATTTCTGTTACAATACTAGGCCTACGGTTTCAATACTAGGCCTACTGTTTTAAGCTTCAATACTGCTGTTTCAATACAACAGTCTCAGTATTGCTGTTTTAGTACTAAAGTTTCAATATTGCTTTTTCAATACTGTCACGATGTTGCTATTGGGAGAGCAATTCGTCACAATGTTGACACTGAGAGGGGTGCGGGGGGGGGGGTGGTTGAGTGGGGTTAATGGCTACTGGTGGCTGGTTGTCGTGGGGTTAATGGTTACTGGTGGCTGGTTGTCGTGGGGGTACGAAATACCGATGCTACTGCAATCGTCCTGGAACAATGATTATTTCTCTCCTTGGCTCGTATAAGATGTTACAGAGTATACAACAAACAGTTCTAAGATAATCAAGCAAATCACTGGTTACTGTTCAGGTGTTTATTACGTTCGAATATCCAATGGTGAGACATACATATGAAGTTATACAGCAATATTGACACTAGTATATTTGAGTGCTATGGAATCCAAAGTTAGGTTTCACAACTTATACTGGTGGAAAATGCGAATACTGGCTAGACCGATATATATATATATATCATGTGAGGCGATATACTACTGGACAGATATGAAATTGGTCAGAATGTCTAACATTAGTACACGGTAGTGTTGTGAAAGCCACTTTTAGGTTGCACAACTGTATTAACGAATTACCATTACTGGCTAATTATCTATAGTCCGAGTGTACAGGCTGGGAGTTAAGCTAAGACGATGCTCCTTCCTCGGGAGCTGAGCCAGGACTAACTAAAAGTACAGTGTATCCGTCAAGCGCCAAACTCAGACTGCTCTACAAGAGTTGAGCGGGCGTCTCGTGAGACTAGTCACGTGTTCGATCCTCAATTTGGTTGGGTGATTACATTAACTTAGAATTACAGATAATTCCCATTGGTCCTTTCGAACATATATTTACATAAAGCAAAAAGGTTATTGGAGCCGGAAATGGAGTTGGGGTGGGTAAGCAATTATACCGCCAAACTGCGGGGTGGGGGTAAATGAAATAATTATTGCCGCCCGCACTCAGCGGGGTGAACAAGGGAGACGGGGGGGGGTCGAAGTGGGAGGGGTTAATCTAGATAAAAGACGATTGATACATACGTCATGCTGAGTGAAGGGAATTATCTCCCTTTGATAGACTTTGACCTGGTCACTCAAGTGGCTGGCGTGGGTTTTTATTAATTAGATGCGAAAACATCGACCGTCTCAAAGGTTAGCTAGCAAGTCGCCGCCCTTTGAGTGGTATGGGAAGGGGGAAAAGGGGTTTTAGCGGGGAAGGTGGGGTGGGTGTGTGTACAAGGGAGTTTATAGCGTAGTGTCTACATACAGCATGTTGAATTAACAACATGAATGAATAGTTATTATACAAGCACATTAGAATACGGCATGGATAAATAGTTAAAATTATAATAGAATACATACATTAAGATTCACACGTCATTCATTCACGGTTTTAGTACCAGTTTGGGCGTATTGATTAGCAACTCTGAATTGGGACTAAACTAAAAGAGTGTAGTGAAGGTTAAAGGACAGGTGAAGAATGGGGGTGGTTGGGGTGTTCCTATTGCGTGAGAGAGAAGAAGGTAATAGTTTCAGACTACTCGTTCTATCTAATCTAACTCTGCGCTAACCTATGGTTCTATACTACTATCTACGCTATAGTCTATCTATGAGTGCTACGAGTCACGGTTTAGTCCAGAATCGTGACAAATACTACAGTCTCAATATTGCTGTTTCAATACTACAGTCTAAATGTTGCTGTTTCAATACTACATTTTCTATAATTATGTTTTAATACTAGGCCAACTATTTCATCACTAGACCTACTGTTTCAAGTTTCATAAAATGCTGTTTCAATCCTACAACTACAGTTTCAATATTCAATATTATTTCAATACTAGGCCTGCTGTTTCAATCGTAGACCTACTGTTTCAAGTTTTAGAACTACTGTTTCAATAGTAATCCGACTGTTTCAATAGGCCTGCTGTTTCAATACTACTCTTTCAAGTTTCAATACTGCTGTTACAATACTAGGCCTGCTGTTTCAAGCTTCACTACTACTCTTTTGATACTACTGTTTTAAGTTTAAATATTACAATTTGAATACTGTTGTTTCAAAACAACTTTATAATTGTACTCTTTTAATACAACTGTTTCAGCACTGATGTTTTAAGTCTAACAACCACAGTTTCAATACTTCTATTTTAATACAACTGTTTCAGCACTGATGTTTTAAGTCTCACAACCACAGTTTCAATACTTCTATTTTAATATAACTGTTTCAGTACTGATGTTTTAAGTCTAACAACCACAGTTTCAATACTTCTATTTTAATACAACTGTTTCAGCACTGATGTTTTAAGTCTCACAACCACAGTTTCAATACTTCTATTTTAATACAACTGTTTCAGCACTGATGTTTTAAGTCTCACAACCACAGTTTCAATACTTGTATTTTAATACAACTGTTTCAGCACTGATGTTTTAAGTCTCACAACTACAGTTTCAATACTTCTATTTTAATACAACTGTTTCAGCACTGATGTTTTAAGTCTCACAACCACAGTTTCAATACTTGTATTTTAATACAACTGTTTCAGCACTGATGTTTTAAGTCTCACAACCACAGTTTCAATACTTGTATTTTAATACAACTGTTTCAGCACTGATGTTTTAAGTCTCACAACCACAGTTTCAATACTTGTATTTTAATACAACTGTTTCAGCACTGATGTTTTAAGTCTCACAACCACAGTTTCAATACTTGTATTTTAATACAACTGTTTCAGCACTGATGTTTTAAGTCTCACAACCACAGTTTCAATACTTGTATTTTAATACAACTGTTTCAGCACTGATGTTTTAAGTCTCACAACCACAGTTTCAATACTTGTATTTTAATACAACTGTTTCAGCACTGATGTTTTAAGTCTCACAACCACAGTTTCAATACTTCTATTTTAATACAACTGTTTCAGCACTGATGTTTTAAGTCTCACAACCACAGTTTCAATACTTCTATTTTAATACAACTGTTTCGATTCTACAGTTTCATGTTTCTTTTTCAATACCACTATTTCAAGTCAACGGTTTTACTACTATTTTTTCAATACTTTTCAATAGGCCTACTATTTTTTTTTTACAAACTACTATTTAAATGTTAAGTCTGATGTCTCTACTTTAAAAATATACAAATGTATGATACTATATTAAAGAATTTTAGCTTTCAACAACTTATGGCGATGGCTGAAAAATATGGACTTGTTGTGGAGCTTGATGAAACAGGGAAAATAATTCGAAGTTTGCAAGATCCAACAGGACAAAATATAGCTGCCGTTAGCGAGGTTTGTCTCTTATGTTGTGCTCGTCTAACAAAATCACTTTTACATAATTTGAGCATATGGCAAAACTAATGACAATGAAAGCCTTATAAATTAATGTGGCTAGAAATGTTAATTAGTAAAAATGAAAAGGAATTGTTAGGGATTTATTATATATAATAAACTTTGTTATTTGATTGACTATCATTGGTAAAATTTGGCCTTGAAGCTATGAACTAGCTCAACTTTAAATTAGCTTAAAAAGAAGGTTCAATTTTTACCAAAGCCTTATGAACTCCATCAATCTTAGAGTAGGTAAAAAGGAAGATAAGAAAAAATGGCTCACTTTATTGTTAATAAGCAATGAAAAAAGTTCTACAAGTTAAGCTAAAATCCATTAACATTAAAGTATGTATCTATCTGTAGATTTCTCATGCTAATATAGTTTTATTAAATTGTGAAGTCCTACATTTTGAAGCGTTGAATTTCGTTCTTTATTTTGTATAATTATTAATCTTATAATTTACACAAATCAATTCTCACTTCAGGCTGCGGAGAAAGATGGATTCCTGTATCTTGGAAGCTTTGACCAGCCCCACGTTAGTCGCGTTCCTTTGAGCGAAAAGTTTGACGTTGACAGGTTCATTGCCAATATTAAATCGACCTGTCGGGCGACCAAGGTAAATGTTGTTAAACTTAGAACGGTTCTCAAACGTATGGTTGCCATAGCCGAGCTTCGGAAATTTTTGATCAACACCAGGAAGAGAATTGACGAGGAACGATTAAAGCAGAGGACCACTACTCCAGCTTCCACTTCAACGGCTCCCACCAACACCACTTTGAATGGGAATAAAACGCAGCCTTTGGTGAACGGCACCGCATACTCCACCTCATCCTACGCCCCAACGGGGTCTACCACGGCGGCGTTTAGCAACAGCACCACTCCGAGTGTGACCACTGTGGGTGTGGCCACGGTAGAAACCAAAACAGCACCAACTACTTCAGCCAGTGTTTCAACCAATTCAGCACCAACTACTTCAGCCAGTGTTTCAACCAAAACAGCACCAACTACTTCAGCCAGTGTTTCAACCAAAGCAGCACCTACTTCAGCCAGTGTTTCAACTGAAGCAACCATAACGAAGACCACTTCAGCGCCCACCAGCGGCAGTGTCACGGTTGTGACGCAGACAACTGCCAAAAATACCGCACCCTCTGGCCCTACGGATCAATAAAGGCAGAAACTGCCTTCTTTCGTGCTATGATGGTACTTTAACAATTGTATTTGTTCGGTAATCATTGGCTCATAGTTTAACTCAAAACGTTTCTATTTCTCGTGCGTCTTTTGTTGTCCCATTTGTTGTTTCAGCTCAGTGATTAATACCACAATAAATGATTATTCCTCAACTAATTTGGTCATATTATTAGAACATTTGGCAATGGAGTTTGCAAAAAGTATGTGCAATTGTCAATAAATTGCAAAAATAAAAATATCTCTATATTCTACAACGATACAAATTAAGTTGTAAAGACATTATATTATGGATTGTTCTTTATTTAGTGTACTTTAAAACGAAAATCTGCTTTGAAAACATTTAGTTCAGAAGATTGTTTTCTCTAATGATGCTAATGTCCACCATTTGGAAAAACCGACAATAAACACATTACATTATACTAAACATTTTAATCTAAGTCTTCTTTTTTATGTCTCCTTATTAATTACACGTTAATGGCACCCTGTGCCTTTTCCTTTTTACCTCTTGGCCTTTTAGTCACCGACCTTTATACATGGACTGCTCAATCACTGAAATTTTGTCGGGGGAAATGTAGACTTTTATATATAGATAAGTGGTTCGTATAATAATGGCCGATTATAGTCTCCTGTGGGGGTCTTTTTTGTGTGAAAACTGGTTCAGATACACGAGTAGCAGTATTTCCCTACAGAGGCCATGAACCAAGGGGAACTCCTGCTCTGAAAAATGTCTGTAGTGGCCTTCACTCCCCCTTCCCGTCCTTTGTTTTGTTGCTTATTTTGTTTTATGATTTATCATCCAGTCCTAGTTTTAACCACTGTTTAACATGATTTATCATCCAGTCCTAGTTTTAACCACTGTTTAACATGGTGTATCATCCAGCCCTAGTTTTAACCACTGTTTAACATGATTTATCATCCAGTCCTAGTTTTAACCACTGTTTAACATGATTTATCATCCAGTCCTAGTTTTAACCACTGTTTAACGTGATTTATCATCCAGTCCTAGTTTTAACCACTGTTTAACATGATTTATCATCCAGTCCTAGTTTTAACCACTGTTTGACATGATTTATCATCCAGCCCTAGTTTTAACCACTGTTTGACATGATTTAACATCCAGCCCTAGTTTTAACCACTGTTTAACATGATTTATCATCCAGCCCTAGTTTTAACCACTGTTTAACATGAGTGAGCTTTTCATTTCATTCAACAATATAATGTTATGTTAATATAAATGTAACTTCTATTTTTTTTTCATCGACGTATTGATATATTGAGTGTGACGATATTTCTATGTTAATTAGCTGTGACTCATTATGAAATATCACAGACACAATACCCAGGTAACTCTGATTTTTTTTCTATAAGTGAAAAGCAACTTCTGGTTAAGCCCCAAAATCTGGATTTAAAAAAAACACTCACAGAAAGAGCTGATTCCCCAATAGCTAGGCCTAGCCCTACACAGACAAAGGGCCAGAAGGAAAGAGAAAGAGAGAGCCAGATAATGGCCGATATAGGCCTACACATACAAAAGGAAAGAGAGATAGAGAGCCATAGCCTATAATGACCAATATGTACAATAGGTATCAAATGTATGCAGAATATATTTTAAAAAAACACTTGCACATTGCACTTGCTTTGGAGAGGAGACTTTTGCACTATGCTTTTTAGCAGTAAAGATGAATCAATTTTTTCTTAACCTTACGCAACTGCACCTATATCTACATACACTGTTCTGATTGTTAAAATAAGCCAAGACAACGTTCCGAAGAGCTTGCAACACGAGGAGGGCTATAAAATAC